>OV884019.1:46423806-47724460 GCA_930367235.1 Sarcophaga rosellei
GAAATTCAACTACTCTGATTCATTCGTACTCAGTACAACATTGATTTATAAGTACATGTTGCAATGAGTATGAGTACAACGTTGACATCAAACTCATTACATTCAAAATATGTTTGATTCATAGGCCTACCCATTCAGATTCATAAAATTCGAAAAATACTTATAATACTCATAAATGATTCGAGTGATTCCAATCATTCATAAAAATTTACAGTCTTAGTTGTTGTTGCATTTACAAAAGAAGAAGAACGAAAAAGACAGCAAGCAAAGCAAACACACAACCTTCTAGTGAGTATTGTAGAGTTGGTACGCGAATCATACTTATTTAGCGATTGTTGTAAATGCTGAGTAAAGGAGAGTCGAAATCAATAACATAAATCATGCGTATTGTTAAGTATGAGTACGATGAGTACCTCAAACTTTGAATATGAGTAGTATGAGTATGATATTAACTATGAATGCGTATGAGTATCAGAAATTATGAGTATGATTCGAATCTACTTATCTTTTTGAATACTCATTGCTGATCTCTGATGTGTGTGTAGTCTGTAACTATTTGTTTATATTGCGTAATGAATGTGTTTGTTTTTACGGGTTAAAGGGTTTAGGTTAGTTTAAGGGTAAGAGGGGTTAGGGTGTATGATATACCAACCGTATTGTATATATATAAATATGTGTGTTTCTATGTTAATAATAAATATGTGTTGTTTTGTTTTACTTTTAAAAACGTTATAAATAATCTTTTATTTATATGTTATAAAATGTATATATTTCACTTTTATAAAATATTTTATTTTTAATATTTAATTTTTATATTTATATTTATGTATATGTTTATATGTATTATTTCACAATTTGTTTGTTTTACTAGAAATTCAATGTTTTTGTCTATTCAATGTATGTTATTTTATTTATAATTTGAATTGTGCATATGTTTTTCTATTATAATTTCCTTGAGTGTTTTCTTTTATGCACGCGCGACGGGTTTGTTTGGGTTTGTCTCTGTCGTGAAGGATCGGAGATCGTTAATCAACTGCTTGACCAAGGATAAGCTTAATTGAGTTGAAGTTGTTGATGAATGTGTGTATATGTTGATGCCTGCTGAATGTATATATGTGTTGGTGATGTTATCGTTATTATTTTTAGAGATGTTTGATGTTTGTCAGGGAAGGGAATGTAAATTTGTTCACTCATGTGAACATCCTCCCGGGCCGGCAACCTGTGAATAAAAAGAACAATTATTTTTATTTGTTCAATACTGGGTCATGGAGAGTAAGGGTAATTATAATAAAATACTTTATTATATTTTTAATTGGTAAGGGATCCCATAACTAGCCAACCCAGAGTTGAATCCTGCGCTATGAGCGATCCGCCGTCGATATGAATGGTGTTTGGTTGTAAAATGGTGGTATACAAATCACCACCAATTTCCATTGCTACAGGTGAGTTCGCATAAAATTCTGGGTCGGCCAGAGAAATCCTACAGAATCTTCCTTTTATGGCAGGGTCCAGTCCGTGACCGTAAGGGGTTCTCGGCAGATCATTCGAAACCTGCATGCACACTTCATACTGCATCGTGGAGGCCATGTTGGGTGATATTATGACCTTCACGTATACATTTTCATCCACTTTGAATGGGTTTAGAGTGGATTCACGCACGAACGATATGCCAATTTTTGAGGTCGTTAGGCTCGGGTTTAAGACAGCCCTGACCAGTTGCTTGGATTTCTCCGTTACAACCTGAACTACAACCGTAGGTACAATGGTTTGGGTCCGTAGTGTTGGTAAAGTGGTTAATGTATTGGTTTTTACAATGGTTCGTGGCTCAGGAATCGGTACGGCGGTTCTTTGTGATGTTGTTGGTGGGGATTGCTCCTTTTTAAAATCCTTCAGAATACGATTTGGTCCGTGTAGGGTGGTGTGGTGTTTGCCCTTACACTTTTGGCATCGGGATTTACTGGGACATTTTCCGATTAGGTGATTCCTGGCCAGACAATTGACGCAGTAGTGCAATTTAACTGCGATTTTATATTTCTCCGCCAAATTCATCTTTTGGAATTTCCTGCAGCTTGTTAAGCTGTGATCAGCTTGACAGATACCGCAACCAAAATGGCGTTGTGGTTTACGCTTGTTGCTGGAACGTGCACTACGGTTGTTGTTGTTGGGTGCCATATTCTATGTAAAAAAAATTATATGTGAATGAAATGAAGTGTAATGAATGTGTTAATGGGTTAGACTGTTAGAGTGAAGGGTTAGTCATGAATAACAGTTACAAGTGGAGAAGTGGGTTAAGTGGGTTGAAAAGGGTAAGTAAACAACTAAATGTTATTTGGGTTATACTAGAAGTGTCAAACTAACTAGTAGGTAAAATGACAACTTTTGTTATTGGTCGAGTTAACGTTCCGGACGATGTCCGTATATCGACTACTCTGTTTCGTCCATCAGAGCCAGTATATGTTTTAATGACTCGACCAAGTAACCATTCATTTGGAGGTAAATTGTCCTGTCTGATGATGACAATGTCGTCTGTTTCAACTTGACGTTGAGGGTTCTTCCACTTGTATCTCTTGTGGAGCTCTTTAAGATATTCATCTTTCCATCTTCTACAAAAGTTATGATGTTGAATCTTTAACTTTTGCCATCTGTTTGCCAGGGTTAGATTTTCATTGGTTACATCGGGTTCTGCTGGGGTTAAAATGGGTGATCCAATTAAAAAGTGTCCTGGAGTCAAAGGGTTAAGGTCCTGTGGATTCTCACTTGACGGGCTTAAGGGTCTTGAATTCAGGCATCCTTCTATTCTCGCGAGCAGTGTGGCTAGCTCTTCAAATGTGTACTTCAGGGTATTCATTTTCTTCAGATGAGCCTTAAAGCTTTTCACTCCCGCTTCCCATAAACCACCCATGTGTGGTGCACCGGGAGGTATAAAATGCCACGTCAAATTTTGGAAGCTGCTAGCAGATATAACGGAACCTTTCAATTGTTTAATAAATTCCTGTCGCTCTTTCTTCAACAATTTGCTAGCTCCTATGAAATTCGTTCCATTGTCCGAGTAAATAGCGACAGGGCATCCCCGCCTCGAAAAAAATCGTGCGAAGGCTGCCATAAAGGCTTGGGTAGACAAATCAGATGTAGGCTCCAAGTGAATAGCTTTTGTTGCAAAGCAAACAAAAATGCATACGTAACCTTTTGTTATTCTACATGCTCTGCCATTATATACTTTAATGTCGAATGGTCCTGCAAAATCAACTCCCACATTTGTAAATGGTCTATCAATTTGGGTACGTTCTGGCGGCAATGCTGCCATGAATTGGGTTGTTTGTCTATTCTTGTATCTAGTACACGGTGACCATTTCTTAATTACAGCGCTAACAAGATTCTTCAGTTTTGGAATCCAATAACCTGAGCGTATTATTCTCAACATAAGTTGATTTCCGCCGTGTAGGGTTATCAGGTGCACGTGTTGGGTTAATAATTTAGCAAATGAGCTGCCGTAGGATAATAAAACCGGGTGCCTTTCAGAATATGACAAACCGTTGGAATTTGCTAGTCGACCATTTGCTCGCATTATATTTGCGGAATCTAAAAATGGCGTTAGGGTGAGCAGGTTACTTTTATTGGGTATAGGGTTTCTTTTCTTCAGACAGTGATATTCGCTTCTAAAGTATTCAGTCTGACAAAGAATTATAAGTCTATCACGGGTGGATTTGATCTCTGTCGCATCAAGTTCAATACTTGGATGGGTTGTTAACAAACGTAGTCTTTCGTTGACTACTTGTGGGTTATTTCGATCAAGAATAACTCTATCGTTTCGAATTGTATTGTTCCGTTTATACGATGCGCGATCACAAAATCGATAGACATATGTCATTACACGTAGAGCATTTGACAATCTTGATAATATGTCTGGGTTTTCAGTTTTCGTATCCAAGGAAGGGTGGGTATTAACGGTCGTAGCAAACGACTGACTAACTTTCGCTTCAGCTTGAGTTGTGAAGTTTTTATGTGTTGCTGGCCACTGCGAAGCAGATTTCTTCAACCATGATGGTCCATTCCACCATAAATCATCATCTCTTAGGTCATCAGCGTTGCATCCTCGGCTAGCCACATCGGCAGGATTATCATGAGAAGCCACATGGTTCCAGTTGTCCACTCCTACTGTTTGTAGAATAGTCGAAACTCGATTTGCCACAAAAGTGTTCCAAGTGTTAGGGTGTTTGCTAAGCCAGGCCAAGACTATCGATGAGTCGGCCCAAAAATATGACTAATGTAAGGGTAGGTTGAGTTGGATGAGTAAATTTTTGGTCATATTTGCCAACAACACTGCGCCACAAAGTTCAAGTCTTGGTAGCGAAATCACTTTGATTGGCGCAACTCTCGTTTTAGCGAAGAGTAGGGTTACAGAATTAGGTCCATCTACGGGTGTAACTCGTGCATATAGACATGCAGTGTAAGCTTTTTCAGAAGCATCTGAAAAACCGTGAAACTCAATTTTAGCTGTAGGCGTAAAGTTAATCCATCTTGGTATACGAATTCTATTAATATTATCATAAGACTGCAAAAACTTTTGCCATTTCATAAGGGTGAGTGGGTTAAGACATTCATCCCAAGCTGTGTTATCTTGCCAAATCTGTTGCATTATAATCTTTGCAGATATTACAATTGGCGCTAACCAACCAGCTGGGTCAAAAAGACGAGCGATATCCGATAAAACAGTTCGCTTTGTGTATGCCGATTTCCTTTCTATTAATGGTACATTAAAGAAAAATGTGTCTTCCTTCGCATTCCACCGGATTCCTAATGTTTTGGCATTATTCGATTCCGGAAGGTTGAGTAAATCCACATCTAGTAGGTGTTCTTCGGGTAAGTGTTCCAACAATTCCTTCGTATTAGAGATCCATTTTCTTAAAGGAAATCCAGCAGAGTCAAGAGCCGAGATCAATTGGGTTTGGCCCTCTTTAGCTTCTTCAATGGTGTGACCTCCGGCTAAGACATCGTCCACGTACATATTATTTTGTAATATTTGCGAAGCGATAGGGTGGGTATTTTGAATGTCTTTGGCTAATTCGAGTAGTGTTCTAATAGCCAAGTATGGCGCACAATTGACACCAAAGGTAACTGTTTGCAGTTCGTAATCCCGAATGGGTTCGTTGACGCTTTTGCGGAATAATATCCGTTGGAACGGAGTGTGTGTAGGATTTAGCATAATCTGCCGGTACATTTTTGTAATGTCGGCATTATAAACTATCCTGTAAAAGCGCCATTTCAAGATGAGTACAACTAAATCTTGTTGTAGGGTAGGACCAGTATATAGGGTGTCATTAAGGCTGTTGCTGTTCGAGGTTTTGCTAGATGCATTAAAAACAACTCGAACTTTTGTCGTAACACGATCAAGTTTCACAACAGCATGATGGGGTAAATAATAATGGGTATTTGAAGGTGTATTTGGGTTATATTCTATAAGTTTCATATGACCTAGTTCGATGTATTCTTGCAGCACGTTATCATATTCCATTTTTAGTTCTGGCTTTTTCATCAAACTCTTCTCATTTCTTAAGAACTGAGCCATAGCCACGTGTCGTGAGTTTCCTAACTCCACAGGAGGGTATCTAAATGGAAGGTCAACCTGATAACGGCCATTAGGTAATCGACGGGTAGTGGTCATATAAGTTTCTTCACAAAAAAAACTTTCTTCTGAAACTTTGGGTTGGGTGGGTACATCTTCAATTTCCCAGAATTTGGTCAAAACTTTATCAAGAGTGACCGAACTGAAGTATGAAACTAAATGTTGCGTATTTTTCGTGTTCCGAATGGGTCCAGTCAAAATCCATCCAAACTCTGTTTCCTGAGCTATTAGGGTATCAAGAAGATCCTTTCGTACTCCAGATTTCAGTATTTGAGGGTAAAAATCGCTGCCAATTATAAAATCTATCGGTCTGCTTTCGTAGAACTTTTGGTCAGCCAATTGAATATCTTCTAAGTGTTTTACAAGGGTTGGGTTTAAGCTTTGGGTGGGTAAATTTTTCGTTAGTGTTTTCACTACAATTGCTTGGATGTTCAATTTGAAATTTTTATTAGTATTTGAGCGTAGAGAAACTTGACACAGTTTAGTCGATCTAGCAGAAACTATCTCATTTAATCCAGAAATTTCTGCAACTATGGGTGTAGTGGGTAAACGTAACTTTCTTCTCAGTTTATCCGTTACAAATGAGAAGTCTGAAGCTGGGTCAATTAGAGCTCTAGCTGGAAACAATTCTCCTTGGACTTCTACATTCAGCACCGCTGTTCCTAATAGCTTCGTTCTGTCATCTATGGGTATGGGTTTGTTTGATTGTGTGATTGACTGAGCTGTATTTGGTGAAGAAGATGCCTGGTTATCCTCATTATGTGGGTTAATCCTTGAATTTGGTCTGTGCAAGAGACTATTATGTCGTCCACCGCAATATCTACAGATGAATGTACTGCGACAAGCTTGTATGACATGACCGACGGCTAAGCAATTGTAACATATTTCATGTTTCCTTACAAAATCAATTCTCTCGTTTATTCCAAGTGAATTGAATGACGAACATTCCCTCAAAGTATGGTTTGCGTTGCAAAGTTTGCAAATAGAACCATCATGTCTAATTTGGGTGCTTGAGTTGTTTGATTGGGTTGAAGAGGGGAATTTTTGTTCCTTTTTACGTTTGTCTTGGGTGGGTGGGTTGTGGGTGGGTGGGTTTTTCGTCGGTTTTGGTTGATACCTAGGGCTCTTCCCATTTGAATCATTGGTCACATTATGAAATGTCTTGCCTTTTCTGTCATACTGTGCTCTAACATCTTGGAATTGTTTGGGTTTTGGGTGGGTGGGGATATTACTATGGTCTTGGATATCATTAACCAAAGTTAGTTCCTTAAATGTATCAGTCAAAAATACATCTAAGTCAGTCCAAGAAGGCATCTCTGCACAATCAGAAAGGCTTTTCTCAAATTCTCTTTGGGTCTCTCTAGGTAATTTTGATGTACATAGGTACACCAAGATAGGATCCCACTGATCCGTATCTATGTCTAAAGAGTTAAGATTTGCAATACAGCAATTTATTTTCCTCTGAAGCTTTCTTATAGAAGCACTACACATGGTGCTTACTAAGGGTAAATTCAGTAGGGTTTTTAATTGCGCATTTATTTGCATCCTTCGATTCTCATACTGAGAAGATAATTGACTCCACGCAATAAGAAAGCCATCATTTGTCAAGGGTGCATTGTCCACTATTTCTCTGGCCTCGCCGCTTGTTTTTTGTTTAAGATAGAAACGTTTTTCAACTCCACTTAAACGGGTATTATTGCCATAAATGGCCTTGAATAGGTCTCTGAAAGAAGCCCAAGACTTGAAATCCCCACTAAATGTTTGCATATCGCAAGGGGGTACGTTAAAACCAACGGAGGGGGTTGGTTGTGTGGGTTCGGGTTGAGTTGGGGTGGAATTTTTGGGTTGGTTGCAGTTTTCTATAGACTCATCTATGGAAATCATAGTCGACCTATAGAATTTTTTGGCAGATCTCACATTTCTGGAGAGGCCATTAAAATTTATTGAAGTAGACACTTCAGGGTCATTGAGTTGTGGCGATTCTCGGATCTGCTTGAATTTCTCATCAATGTTCGACCACAACTCTTCCAATTCACTCTTCATGAATCTCAACGCGGGTAGCGTTTGAGATTTCTCTGGAAGAGCCTTATAATCTTCCTCAAAGGCGCTTAAGTCCTGTTGAATGTATCGCATAATATCGGCGGCCAAAGTCTTCAATTCCGACATTTTTGGGTTAATCAAAAGAGATTATCAAAAAAAATTTCCAAAATAAAACAAATTTATTTCTATATAGAAGCTTTTAGCTTTTTATTTCTTTATTAAAGTTTGTTTTTTGCAGACAAAATTTCCAATTGGGTATACAAACGTTAATTGTGTGCGCTAATTAACTTAATATGTAATATAAGTTCCTTAGAAGCAATATAAAAATATTTTTTAAAAATTTCACAGAAAGGGTGAAATATTTTGAAATGGTTGGGTGGGTTAAAATGAAAAATATTTTATATTATATTGCTAAAAAAGTTATGGAACAAATTTGCAAAAGAAATTGGAAATAAAAAAATTTTTGTAAATAGCAAAAATTTCGACTCACCTCTTTTGCTGGGTGTAGGGTACAAACCACAATAATATATATAAAAAAAATTCTCTTGTGTTGTCGATTCCTCTTTGTGTCGTCTTCCCGCTATGATCAGTTGATAATATGGGTAGTGTTGTTGTTGCAATTTTCGACAGTCGCTATAAGTACACTATGTATGTACGTATGTATATATTTTAATGTGGTTTTTTATATTTGGGTAATTTTTGTAATATTTTGTTATTATGTTTTGTGTTGGTATTTGTCTTCAACTTTCCTGAACGATATGTATTTTGTTTCTATTTTTTGTGAACTTCTGTGAACTTTTATGTTTGTTTTCAATTTATATTTGTTTTTAAATTTTTTGTTACTGTTCTTTGTAATATCACTTTCTTTTTGTAAAAATTTGAAATATGTGATGTTTTATTGTTTTTGACCTTGCAATGTCTTGTTTTTTACTGTTTTATATGTATGTTGTTTTTGTTAATGAATTCTTTCATTTAATCTGACCTTCTATGATTATTGTTTGTGTTAATTGCTAATTTGTGTTTTTTGATTTATATTTAAGTATTTTGTGCACTTTGTTGTTTTTTTTTTTTGTGTTATTTATTTAAAAATTTTTTTTGTTTTTTTTTTTTTTTTAGTGTAAGATTTGTGAATTTGTTTTATTTATTTGTGAAAAATAATTTTGTTTTCTGTATCTATGCACTTTTATGTTTTTTGCTTTAACAGTTTTGATATTTTAATGCACAATTTATTCTTCTTTTTTAATTTGTAGACTGTATCACTGTTTCACTTTTTAACGGTTCGTGAGGACCAATGTTTTTACGGGTTAAAGGGTTTAGGTTAGTTTAAGGGTAAGAGGGGTTAGGGTGTATGATATACCAACCGTATTGTATATATATAAATATGTGTGTTTCTATGTTAATAATAAATATGTGTTGTTTTGTTTTACTTTTAAAAACGTTATAAATAATCTTTTATTTATATGTTATAAAATGTATATATTTCACTTTTATAAAATATTTTATTTTTAATATTTAATTTTTATATTTATGTATATGTTTATATGTATTATTTCACAATTTGTTTGTTTTACTAGAAATTCAATGTTTTTGTCTATTCAATGTATGTTATTTTATTTATAATTTGAATTGTGCATATGTTTTTCTATTATAATTTCCTTGAGTGTTTTCTTTTACGCACGCGCGACGGGTTTGTTTGGGTTTGTCTCTGTCGTGAAGGATCGGAGATCGTTAATCAACTGCTTGACCAAGGATAAGCTTAATTGAGTTGAAGTTGTTGATGAATGTGTGTATATGTTGATGCCTGCTGAATGTATATATGTGTTGGTGATGTTATCGTTATTATTTTTAGAGATGTTTGATGTTTGTCAGGGAAGGGAATGTAAATTTGTTCACTCATGTGAACAGTGTTTATGAATGAATGTGTTTATATTGCGAACGAATTAAGTTCTGATGAGTATGAGAGTCTCATTTAGAGCGATAACTAACAGTCTAATGGCTGATTATTAGAACTTGCCGTTAACTAAAGGGAGGATTTTAACGGGCAGATAAATTGCTTTTTTATTATTATAAGTGGACAATAAGTTAGAAGTGAGAGTTAAGCTAAAGGGAGGGTCATCTTACCGGTAACTTTTGAAGTTAAGTTTATGTTAGAACTCGCCATATTAAATATTTTTTTCAATATGGCAACTTCAAATATTAACAAAATGAGGAAAGACAGCAACAAAAAAAGAGGTCCTTCGTTGCCACTGCGGCACTGCCATATTTTTGAAAAACTTAACTTATTTTATCATTAGGTTATAATAACGAAAATAAGTTAAAGTTGACTTTAAAGTCCACTTTAGCTAAAGTTACCTTTAACTAAATCCAACTTTAACGGCAAGTTGTAATAATTGCCCTAAAAAGGATAATATTATTTGGCCTGTAGGTTGGTCTAGACTAGTCGGTAATGTGCTAGACTATTACAGTGAGGGTCGCGGGTTCGAATTCCTGAAACTCTACTCTTTTGGACTACATCGAGCCGAACGCCTACGTTAATTTGTAATTGGACTGTAATTTTTCTAAAGCTTTTACAATTGAGTCATTGATATAATTTTTTTCATTTGTTTACTATCATATAACTTTTCGCCGGTATTATAATAATTAAAAAACCTCATATTTCCAGTTTAAACTGGTAAATAGTCTTAATCCCCATATCTATTACCATGTCTCAAGAGCACAAAATTATATGTGTATGTATGTATTCCTGTATGTTATTTTCAATGAACTTTATCACTCATTAGGACTTTAGCATTCATGTTTAGTGCATTGTATTCAATGTATTTGTAGCACACGCAACACAACAACTGCGATAAAGATTTTCTTAATGAAAATTAATCGGATTTGTTTTGAATTTTCCATTATTAATAAAATACCATATGCCTTATCTGTCTGCAAATAAGACTGTGGCAGACAATAAATAATAACTTAATTTAATTAAAATATTAACAAATCGAATAGGTGACAATGTGTAGCAACAAAACACTCATATATATGATTCGATTTTATAGATGATCCCAGTATGCATTGGTATTTTTATTTTAATTTATTAGTTACAGTGTTAAATCAAAAAGTCAGTGACTTTTACAGGAAGACATACATCCATACATACATGCATGCATAAGTGGTCATTGCAACAAAATATGCTGTGAGTTTAAAGTTAACTCCGAACAACAAAATTTAAGAAATTTTGCATGGCGTTTTTATTTACTCTCAGAGTTTTTGCCAGAAATCTGTTGAGAGACAGTAGCCTAGGTAGGTAGGTATAAGTGGCCGTCCCCGAAATGAATTGGATAGGCGCACTTAGGGGCCCATTGTGATACCACAGTTCGCGCCCACCATCCCCTAGTCATGGAACCACCCCGAGCTTACAATGAAGCGACTCAAACTGTCGACGTCAATGTTCGACAATTCACTCAGATCATCGATGAAGTAGGCGCCAAGATGTCTCCTCCTTCTACGACATAGTGCCGGGCATGTTCCCAGTAGATGAAGGGCTGTCTCTTCCTCCTCCTCGTCTCTTCAGCTTCAACAGAAATCGTTCGCGAGGTGTCCCAGACCAATGCGCCTCGCGTGGTCCCGGAACCCAAACTATATGCACATTATACTTCTTCGCCACCCTGTTCAGTTATTTCCGACGGCCGTCCTGGAGTTGATCATATTGGATCCCAGAGCCCTGATAGCCACCTAGCTATCGGAGAGTATGGTGATGTTTCCATTGGGGATATTCGAATCCCAAATAATCTTAACCGCAGCCGGTAGCCTTATAGATTCGGCTATACCTGTTGACTCCGAGAAAATTCCGCCACCAACGGTTCCTCCCAGCTTGGATCCATCAGTAAATATTTGGACGGAGTCCTTGACGAGGTGCTCAGCACCATTCCACCATACCTCTTTATCCGGGATGATCGTTGTGAATTTCATCGAGAAGTCATATCGCAGTACCATATACTCTATGTCCCCGACAGCCTCAAATTTCTCCAGGATTCTCGAGTGACCAGTGTCAGTCGCCTAAGAAATATGTCTTCATATTTCAATTTGTTGAAGATGTCTGCCCTGGGGTATGAACCGTTTTCTCACATCTAATAAGCCAGCACACTATCTACTAGACTACGACCGTTACAAAAAGACACTATTTGGAATCAATGGTGCGTCTCTGAAGTATCATCTAAGTCATGAGCGAATAAACGCAATTAGCAAACCGGATTATGGTTATGATTTGTAAACGTGCCAAGTTTTCTCAAAGATAAACAAACTCATTAAAACAACAAAATTATATCATTCAATCAGCCTATAGTTATCGCTCCATACTGTTAGAAATCTTGACGAAACGTTAAAACCAATTTGATATCATGTTGGGTTTTTCTTATTTTCAAGTAGCTTATCTCGCAAGAAAACAGAAATCAAATCAAATTATTACTTAATTATTCGTTTTTCACTTATTATTTATGAACTTCATAATTTATGGACTTACCTGTAATTATCGCACTTAACTTTTATAGATCAATTCTTATCATAAATTATATACTAACGCGTGTATAGGCTTTGTACTATTGTTTGTTATCAATAGTTTCTTAGAAAGTTTATTTACATTTAGAATTTCTTTAAAATCTGTTATTTCGCATTAGTTTTTAAAACCATTCATAATCTAAAGATAGTTAATAGATAACCACTCCTCTACGTACATTTGACCAACTATAAAAGCCAGTTGAATATAGCAATGTATTCATAGTTAAAAAACATGTTGAAGTTTGTGGTAACACTTTTGAGTTTGGCCCTCTTGTCCGAGGCTGCCATCGTTGTGCCTTTGCACAAGGCCAAGGAGCCTAAAAGCGCTGCCAACGAATTGTACAAATTGAAAACTAAATACAGCGACTTAATCACTGTCCAACCTAGAAGTGGTGTCCAAGAAAATTTGTTGAACTACGTTGATGACTCTTACTATGGCAAAATCACCATTGGTACACCAGCTCAAGAGTTTTTGGTCTTGTTCGATACTGGATCCTCCAACCTGTGGGTGCCTGTAGCTCCCTGTGCTTCGGGTGATAGTGCTTGCCAAAGCCACAACCAATACCAACCCAGCGAATCATCTACCTATGTTTCCAATGGTGAAACCTTCTCCATTGCCTACGGAACTGGCAGTTTGTCTGGCTATTTGGTCCAAGATACCATTACCGTTGAAGGTTTGGCCATCCAAAATCAAATCTTTGCTGCTGCCACCAATGAACCCGGTACCACTTTCACTTACTCTCCCTTCGATGGTATTTTGGGTATGGGCTACCAAACCATTGCTCAAGACAATGTTGTGCCACCATTCTACAACATGTACTCCCAAGGCTTAGTTGAAAACAATTTGTTCTCCTTCTACTTGGCTCGTGATGGTACCTCCAACAATGGTGGTGTTCTCGTTTTGGGTGGTGTTGATGAGTCTCACTACACCGGTGATATCACTTATGTTCCCATAACCACTGAAGGCTACTGGCAATTCGAAATGAACTCTGCTGAACTTAACGGTGTCACTGTCTGCGATGGCTGCCAAGCTATTGCCGATACCGGTACCTCTCTCATCTGCGTGCCCAACAGCCAATACGAAAACCTTCAAAACGCCATCGGTGCCACTTTCAACTACGATTACTACACTTACACCGTCGATTGCTCCACCATTGATAGCTTGCCTCCATTGACCATGAACATTGGTGGTACCACCTTCACCATTGAAGCCAAGGACTACATTCTCCAATCTGAGGGTGTCTGCACTTCTGCTTTCCAAACTCTTGGTATGGATATGTGGATCTTGGGTGATATCTTCATTGGCAAATACTACTCCATCTTCGATTTGGAAAACAACCGTGTTGGTTTCGCCACCGCTGTCTAAACTATTACATAGATTTAGATGAATACATATATACGAAGTTTGTATATTTTTTGTATATTTTTTTGTGAAATAAAAAATATGTTTTATATTTGAAAATTTGTTTGCATTTTTTAATTTGATTTTGTCGTAAAAAAAAGGATTTCAAAAAGGATCTCTTAAGAAAAATTACATGCAAGGACAGAGGTTTTTCTGCTCTTTTATATTCAATATTCGAAAACTTTGAAAAAGAAAAATATCGTATGTTTCAGTTGAGTTCTGATAGGCGTAGTATTCTGTGATTTCTATATATTCATAGATTTCTATTGCTTACCGCCATAATCACACTCCATAACTTAATTTCAGGTCAAAACTCTTATTCGTTAACAAACGAACATTTGAAACCTCGACTTTGAAATTTCATGTAAATCATATTCAATGTGTACGGCTTGATGTAGTCCTGGTGATACAAAGTCTAAGTTATATTGCATAGGCGACAGCTTGTAGACGACCATTGCTACCTATAGGCGGCCCTGCCCTACATTGGTTCCTTAACATGCGCGCTAACTATTCACTAAACCTATCGTAATTCATGGCTTAGTGTGTGTCAGGCCACAGTATTTAAGCAGCATGTCCAGAGCTTTTTATGACTTCAGTAAAACCAATTTTCAATCTAATTTTATTCCAAACGATTTTTTATAAGAATTATATACTTGAGAGACGAAACTGTTTGTACATATATTTTATCGGCCCGTAGTATTCAATTCTACTTCAGACATCTCAAACACAAAATATTTGAAAAAGAAAATTATTTCTTTCTTTATCAGCAGGCTTCTGGCAAAAACTCTGAGAGTAACATATAGTTGCCATGAAAAGTTTCTTAAAAATCTGTCGTTCGGAACCGACTTTAAAATGTACTTAGGTTCCGTTACTTATGGATAAAATTAACACACATAAAATGGTTTGTGTGAGCTGCTAGGTTGTTAGCCTGACTAAAGAATTGTAATAGCCAATTAGTTAAGTAAGTAAGTTAGGTGTAGCATTTTCGTTTTTATCAAAGAAAACCTGTAAAATATACCAATAAGCGCCTAAGTCAACTTAAGAAACTTATGCGACCGTATGAGCATCCTAACTTATTTCTTTTTTGAGTTGTTAACAGGAGACATATCGCCTTCAGTCCTTAAGAAGTACATCACATATACATTTCGGAAACTATTATACAAACAACAGTACAAACAACAAACAAACAAATTTCCGTTCTATTTAGTTCGCACGTGTATGGTATTTTCGAACGTCAAAACTTTAAAAATAAAAAACTTAAATTGATTAATCAGTTAATCGAACTATTCACAACATACATATGTTCTCGGCCTTATCAGTTAAAGTTTTAGAAACATGTTTGTACAAAACTAGAAATAAAATTTTGTACACCGTGCTATAAAAATGTTATACATCTGTCAGCTTTCGATGCAATCAATCAGATAGTAAATGTTTAGATAAGACTTTGGAAGCTTCTTTAAGTTTTATCGCAATGAAAACATGTTTTCAATTAGTCAAACTATAATTAGGAATTAGGAAAATAGAACTATTGGTCATATTAGAGAAAGTCTCTTTGAGATGGTTAGGGCCCTTTGCTTTAAGCTCGAGCATTAGGCGAGCCAAATGCTATATAAGTTACTAATGTTTGTTTTCTACCAAGATCGTATTCAGTTTACAATGAATCTTAATGGACTTATGTCTAAGTTTACAACATTGCTATTCCGCAATGGACTTTCTAGCAACACAAACACAAACTTAACTTACAAATGCAACCCAGCTCTGGCTGTTATTTGTCATGCGTTTTACTTGCATATACTTAGAAGACCAGTGACAATGTGCTCAGTGTTATACCTGGAGTGAAGTGATGCACTTGTATTGTGCAAACATCTCTCTGATCAGAAAATTTTAAATCTACGACTCAGCAGGCACTTCTTTACGCACGTTTGCAGATGTCTTACGACGTTTTCTATTGTCTTCTATGTTTCGCGGTCCTATAGCCATACCGCCGTAGCCTAGTAGATAGTGTGTTGGCTTATTAGACTTGAAGAAGCGGTTCAAGTCTCAGATCAGATATCTTCAACAAAACGATTTGACTGCCTCTCAGGAGATTTCTGACAACAACTTTCAAAGTAAAATAAAATTGCCATGAGAAATTGTTCAAAAATCTGTCTTTCGGAGTCGACTTTAAACTATAGGTAACGCTACTCAGGTATAAAATGTACACACACAACATAAGTGGGAAGGAAAGCTAGGTCGTAATCCTGACTGAAAGGTTGTAATGACCAATTAAGTACGTAAATATATATAGCCTTACGAACATTACATTTCAGTTACATCTGCGAACCTTATGCTTATTTGATGTATGAGCAGGCTGTCTAAAGAACAAATGTCTGTCTCGCTTTATTTCATTCATAGTCATTATACTGCCAGTACAGCATAATTTTGTACATCAACAATCTGCTCTCCGACTAGCAATGCAGGAAAATTATTGTTTATTTAGATATGCACAAAAGATCAGCAATGAATATTCAAAAAGATGAGTAGATTCGAATCATACTCATAATTTCTAATACTTATACGCATTCATACTTATTTTAATATCATACTCATACTACTCATATTCAAAGTTTAAAGTACACATCGTACTCATACTTAAGAATACGCATGATGTTGTTGCTTTCGACTCTTCTTTACTCAACAGTTACAAGAATCACACAATAAGTATGATTCACGTACAAGCACTACAATACTCACTAGAAGATTGTGTGTTTGCTTTGCTTGCTGTTTTTGTCCTTTTCTTTCTTCTTTTTTTGTAAATGCAATAATAACTAAGAGTGTAAATTTTGATGATGAGTGATGACGAATCACTCGAATCATTTATGAGTATTATAAGTATTTTTCTAAATTTATTAATCTAAATGTGTAGACGTATGAATCAAACATATTTCGAATGTTATGAGTTTGATGTTAACGTTTCATACACATTGCAACCTGTACTTATAAATCAATGTTCTAGTGAGTACGAATGAATCAGAGTAGTTGAATTTCAATACTGTTGACTCACTCATACTCAAAATTATGTTTAGTAGCGAAAAAACGATTCATTGCTGATCTTTGATATGCACTAGGTTCACTCATTTTTTCTAAGACTATGTATGTTGTGTGCAGGTTTTTTTTGGCAAAAACTCTGGGAGTAAAATTGAATTACCATGAAAAGTTTTGCAAAAATCTGTAGTTCGGAGTCGACTTTAAGCTTTTGGACCCTCCACTCATGTATAAAATTAACAAAAAAAAAAAAAAAAAAACACCATGGGTAGTGTGACGAGCTAGGTGGTAATCCTGTCTAAGGGTTGTAATGAGCAATTAAAGAAATAAATCAAAACACCTATGTAAAACTGGAATTATGACGACCCTTAAATGGAATGCATGCTAAGTCATTGTGGAATTCTTTTCTCCTTTTATTAAGGAGAATATCTTTTCTGGTATTTCAAGATTTCGAGGCCTGTTAGATATTGAGAAAGTTCAGCAGACTTATGTTTGTGGAGGTTTGCAGTAACAAAAATAATAAATTCTATGTGTCAAAAGTCTTTCTTTTTAGCTTCCCAAATATCGAATAACATAGACAATGCTCCCTGCTTTCCTATTCTTCCTTGTTATTGTAGCTTCTGTAGCTATATGTTGTAAGGAATTTTTAATCTCTGTGCGTTTATGATCAAGGGCCAAATCTTGTATTACGTTTGACTTTTATGGCCATATTTAAATGCATTTTATTATCAAATGGTTTTCCGATTCGTTTAAAAATGTTCAGAGGTTACCGTGATATGTGAGCATGTCACTACAGCATCTCATTATTGTTAATATTATCACATAAATAATTTTATTCCATTATATTTTGCCACACTCTGCTAACAATTTTTGTTATATATTCAGTATTAAAAATTTCGTCTTAAAAATCCATATGTTTCAGTGTGTATTAGCTTTACGTCTTAAGTAATCTATATCGGCTATTATCAGTTATTGATATACATATATAGAAAATCCCACTTATATTAAATTCTCGATGCACTTGTTCAAACATTCGTCTAGTCAAACAATATATTTGTTTCCATTGTTCTTTAATTATTTTTCATTTCAAATAATTAAAAAAAATTTCTAGATGGCCAGTAGATAATTCTGCCTTTAATCATTGTCGTCCACCTATAAAAGTGAGTTGAATTCGGAAAAGTATTCATAGTTAAGAAACATGTTGAAGTTTGTGGTAACAATTTTGAGTTTGGCCCTATTGTCAGAGGCTGCCATTGTGGTGCCTTTGCACAAAGTAAAGGAGCCTAAAAGCGCTGCCAATGAATTGAATAAGGTGAAGAGCAAGTACAGTGATTTGGTTAGAATCCAACCTAGAAGTGGTGTCCAAGAAAATTTGTTGAACTACGTTGATGACTCTTACTATGGCAAAATCACTATTGGTACACCAGCTCAAGAGTTTTTGGTTTTGTTCGATACTGGCTCCTCCAACTTGTGGGTGCCAGTAGCTCCCTGTGCTTCCGGTGATAGTGCCTGCCAAAGCCACAACCAATACAAACCCACCGAATCATCAACCTATGTTGCCAATGGTGAATCCTTCTCCATTGCCTACGGCTCTGGCAGTTTGTCTGGCTATTTGGTCCAAGATACCGTTACCGTTGAAGGTTTGGCCATCCAAAAGCAAGTATTTGCTGCTGCTACCAATGAACCTGGCACCACCTTTACTTACTCTCCATTTGATGGTATTTTGGGTATGGGCTACCAAACTATTTCCCAAGACAATGTTGTGCCTCCATTCTACAACATGTACTCCCAAGGCTTAGTTGACAGCGACTTGTTCTCCTTCTACTTGACTCGTGATGGTACCTCTAATGATGGCGGTGTACTTGTTTTGGGTGGTGTTGATGAGTCTCACTACACCGGTGATATCACTTATGTTCCCGTCTCTTCTGAAGGCTACTGGCAATTCCAAATGAACTCTGCTGAGGTCAACGGCGTCAATGTATGCGATGACTGCCAAGCTATTGCTGATACCGGCACCTCCCTCATTTGCGTACCTTACAGCCAATATGAAAACATTCAAAACGCGATCGGTGCCACCTTCAACTACGATTACTTCGCCTACACTGTTGATTGCTCAACTGTCGATAGCTTGCCTCCATTGACTTTGAACATTGGTGGCAGCACCTTCACCATTGAAGCCAAGGACTACATTCTCCAATCTGATGGTGTCTGCTCTTCAGCTTTCGAAAACGCTGGTATGGATTTGTGGATCTTGGGTGATATCTTCATTGGCAAATACTACTCCATCTTCGATTTGGGCAATAACCGTGTTGGTTTCGCCAAAGCTATCTAAAATGTTTTTTTGATTACATGAAATGGATATATGCATGTGTATACGTGTGATTGAGTCCTTTGTATTGTATCTTAATTAAATAAAATATTCAATCGATATTAAAAAAATTTTGTTTCTGTTGTTTTTTGTATATTAAATAGTTTAGATTTTAATCGCTTTAATCTTTGAGGCCATTTCCCACCAGCTTACATTAATTAAGAAAAATATTTTCTTGTACAAAATATCTTCAATTTGAACAAAAAAGTTAGTAAAAAAAAGTTAAAAATTCATTAAAATTATTTCTCCTTTACCCTATGCAAATCTTTTTCATGATTTAATTTATTGATTATTTATCGGTTTAATATAATCGAAATGTAGAAAATATATTTTGCCTGGTAAAAATACTCTGAATTACTCACGAATACATCGGTCAGTCTTTTATCGGTTGTTGAAAAAAGACTCCTGTTAACTGCCCAACGTATAACCTCAACAGAGCAGATATAACACTTAGAAGTCAAATGACTCTTCTCTGAAAGGAAACTGTTTCAGAAACTGGAAGATTATGCCCAGTCTCTGTCTGCATTTCATTTCAACAACAAATGCATGG
Organism: Sarcophaga rosellei; assembly: GCA_930367235.1. NCBI lineage: Eukaryota > Metazoa > Arthropoda > Insecta > Diptera > Sarcophagidae > Sarcophaga > Sarcophaga rosellei. The sequence continues at coordinate 46,443,359 of OV884019.1, forward strand.
ATAACCAGTAGTTAAACCCGCGAGACACTTGATTATTAATTCATGGGTTTTTTTTAAGAAATTTCTAATATTCAGGTGTAGCAAATCTATGTTCTTTTTCGCCTCCTTTAATGCGGGTTCGAGAGACACCACAAAGATGTGTACACTTGTCTTTGCTATGGAATCTGAAACTTGATACTCTACTGAATGCTGTGGAAAAAAAATGTTGCATCCTCCATACAAACGGCGGAGTAGTACCAACTAAAAATAAAGCCTCGAAGCTACCTTTGAAAATTCTGGAATCTATGGTGCAAAGACTACTGAAATGGTGCAACGAATGTGCACTGGAAGTTAACCCAAGTACTACTCACAAGGGTATAACAATCAATCAATTCCATACCACTGGTATCAATGTATTCAATTACGTCAAATATTTTGGTATCATATTGGACTGCAAACTAAACATAGATATAAACACACAATCTAGAATCACTAGGGCAGCAACTGAACAGTCAGCCTAAACGCGATATCAACTAAAAATGTTTACTGGCTGTATGTCACTGTATGTCAAACGCACTATCTCCTACAATACTACAGTTTTGTGGCAGTCTTTGAAAATCATCAAGTCCTGTTTGAGAGTATTATAAGGATACATACATAAAATAATTGGGCTTTACAATTCTTCAGTCAGGATTACGGCCTAGCTTCTCAACACCACTCATGTTGTGTGTGTTAATTTTATACATGAGTGGCGGGAACTACAGTTTAACGCCACTCTGAATGATAGATTTTTGATAATCTATTCATGGCAATATTTTTTACTCTCAGAATTTTTGCTAGAAATCTGCTGAGAGGAAGTCGCCGTAGAAATATTTTTTTCATATTTCGTTTCTGATGTCTGATCTGGGGTTTGAACAGTGGCCTTACGTCTAATAAACCAACACACTATCAACTAGACTACGGCGACTTCACTGATGTAATGATAAAAGGTGCTCTAAGGACTACATCATTTAAAGAATTTTTTTACTATAATTAACCAGCTACTATCAGACATGTTGGTGATACAAGTGGATGTGAGTTGAATCCTTACGATGTAGGGTTACAACAAAAATACATCCAAATGTTCACAGGTGAATTCAGATAACGCGACAAAGTCGAATGTGGAATCTTTTCAGAACAATTAAATCTGCTGGTGTGAATCCACAATCCGAAGGGGTATGTAAACTCACAGGGATTGTGGCCACTACATTTATGATTGTCTAAGAACACCGGGTATATTTGGATGAGTTAGCAAGGCATTACACGCCTACCTTTATATGGGTTCTAGGTCACGGGGAAATTGAATTTAACTACAAAACTAATGCACTTTGAAAGATTGGTACAAGGAAAATTTCAAAGGAATTCTTGCGTATGATTGGCTTTCCTTCACAAAAGAGGCATACAAAAGGACACAAACAAATCTCACGCGTTTTCAAAGGGAAGATGGGATATGACATTACAGGCACAGACGTCAAACATGAAAAGAACAAGATAATAGAACACCTTTCCTATCATTGTCCTGCACTTGAGAGCTTAAGCCGAAGGGTTCATAGGCACCCAAAATTTGTTCACAAAATATGTCTAGTCCAAGTGATTTGGATAGAACCTGCTACTTCATAAAACTATCGGGATTGCTGAGAGATGAAGTTGTTGCTGTATGATAGAATGGGTAGTATTGCGCCATAAAACGGCACTTTTTAGTTCCCACAGAAGCCATGAGCATAAACTAACCCGTAGCTATTAAGTGTGTTCATCAAATTTTGAAAAAACTTCATACTTTTTTAACACTGAAAACGAGGGACACTCAATAGCAATAGTTGTGAAACGAAATGATGAAGGAAAATTTATAATCACTGGAGTTATCTAAAAGAGGATTAAATAAAAAATTAATAAAAAATTAAAATAACAAAAATACGAACAAAATGTTAAGACCTCCGAATTTCTTTAATGAAAAAATTATATATTTAAACGTACATACGTATATAAGCTCTGTGCTATTATATAGTGGACTGTATTGGTTGTTATCAATTTTGTTTAAGTTTAGAATATCCCATTCATATTAAATTGAGATTGTACTTGTCACATAACAAGTGGTCAATTTCAAAAGTTGAAATACTGTATCTGTATTCCAGATAAACAATTGATATCAGACCTAATCTTCAATTGTTTTTACTATAAAAGTGAAGACATTTCGGCAAAGTATTCATAGTTAAAAAACATGTTGAAGTTTGTGGTAACACTTTTGAGTTTGGCCCTCTTGTCAGAGGCTGCCATTGTTGTGCCTTTGCACAAACTAAAGGAGCCTAAAAGCGCTGCCAACGAATTGAACAAGGTGAAGAGCAAGTACCGTGACTTGGTTAAATTCGAAACCAGAAGTGGTGTCCAAGAAAGCTTATTGAACTACGTTGATGACTCTTACTATGGCAAAATCACTATTGGTACACCAGCTCAAAACTTTTTGATTTTATTCGATACTGGTTCCTCAAACTTGTGGGTACCTGTAGCTCCCTGTGCTTCCGGTGATAGTGCCTGCCAAAGCCACAACCAATACAAACCCACCGAATCATCTACCTATGTTGCCAATGGTGAATCCTTCTCCATTGCCTACGGCTCTGGCAGTTTGTCTGGCTACTTGGTCCAAGATACCGTCTCCGTTGAAGGCTTGGCCATCAAAAATCAAGTATTCGCTGCTGCTACCAATGAACCCGGCTCCACCTTCACTTACTCTCCATTCGATGGTATTTTGGGTATGGGCTTCCAAAGCATTGCACAAGACAATGTTGTACCACCATTCTACAACATATACTCTCAAGGCTTAGTTGACAGCAACTTGTTCTCCTTCTACTTGACTCGTGATGGTACCTCCAAAGACGGTGGTGTACTTGTTTTGGGTGGCATCGATGATTCTCACTACACCGGTGATATCACTTATGTTCCCGTTTCTACCCAAGGATACTGGCAATTCGGCATGAACTCTGCTGAACTTAATGGCGTCAGCTTGTGTGATGACTGCCAAGCTATTGCTGATACCGGCACCTCCCTCATTTGCGTACCCTACAGCCAATACGAAAACATCCAAAGCGCCATCGGTGCCACCTTCAACTACGATTACTACTCCTACACTGTTGATTGCTCAACTGTCGATAGCTTGCCTCCATTGACTTTGAACATTGGTGGCACCACCTTCACCATTGAAGCCAAGGACTACATTCTCGAATCTGAGGGTGTCTGCTCTTCTGCCTTCGAAAACGCTGGTATGGATTTGTGGATCTTGGGTGATATCTTCATTGGCAAATACTATTCCGTCTTCGATTTGGGAAACAACCGTGTTGGTTTCGCCACCGCTGTCTAAAATTTTATAGATTACTTAAGACATACATACATAAGTATCTGCATAGTTAGTAGATATACTCATATGTATTGTATCTTTATTAAATAAACATTTTAATCGATATTCAAAAAGAAATTGTTTTCATTAGTTATTCGTATGGTAGGGCATTTGTTAAACATACAAGATTTCAATGGGAAGTTGATGTCCAAGAGAATAATTGTATAACAATGTAGATAGCAAATATCAAAATTATGGTGTATGCCGTTAAATACGTGAGGACACATTTTAGTTTGTTGTAATTTTTCTGCCATTTGCTTTTCTAATCTCTAGATGGTCCGCCTGCGAGCTCCAAGTTAGGCATACGTTTTTCAGCATTTCGACTGTTGTCAAGTCTGTTGATCTTGGTGGCCAATAGACTGCCTCATAACATGATTGATTAACTACTCAAAAAAATTCGCATATTTCTATAACTTCTTTCATCTCAGTTAAGTATAAAATTAACACACACAACATTTGTGGTGTGATAAACTAGATTGTAATCCAGACTGTAGGGTTATGTACAAACGAGAAGTGTGTCGGCTTATTAGACGTGAGGACATGGTTTAAAAGCCAGGTTTCCAATGTCTCCAACGGTGTGATAAACTAGATTGTAATCCAGACTGTAGGGTTGTGTACAACCAAGAAGTTATTAGACGTGAGAACATGGTTCAAAAGCCAGTTTTCCAATGTCTCCAACAAAACGAAATATGTAGATTTCTGGCAAAAACTCTGTAAGTAAATTAAATTACCAAGAAAAGTTTCTCAAATATCTTTTGTTCGGAATCGAAAATTAACACACTCAATATGATGGAAGATTGTAATGACCACGTATGTACATATATACACATGTATGTACATTCTGATCTAGCGAAATAAAGGGGTTTGTTCCAGAAAATAATATCTTTGTACTCGTCGTACTCGTCTTTCTCGGGTGCCCCAATTGTCTTGTTAGTAATTTGCTAAACTTCAAGTACCGAGATCCCGTGGGTTCGATTCCCACCGGAGACTTTGGGTGATTATTTGTCTGACATTATATATGATTACTCAGTAGTTTTCTGACAAAAACTATGAGAGTAAAATAAAATTGCCGTGAAAAGTTGCACAAAAATCTGGCGTTGGGAGTCGATTTTTTAACTGTTGGTCACGCCATTCATGTATAAAAATTAACACACGCAGCATAAGGGGTGTGTGAAACTAGGTCTTAATGTTATATATGGTCACTCACAAAAAAAAAAAAGTAAGAATTATTACTAAAAAGAATCTCTTGAAAAAACTCACGTAGGTATATACACTGGTTAAAAAGATATTGTCGCGCACTACCCTCCCTTCCTTTTCTCCTACAAACTGTCTTTCCTGTATCCAATACATCAATAGGGGTCATCCCTTTAGTGTTGGTCTCAAAAAAAAAACCATTTGTGGTCGATTGACCATATGAATTACAGAGAAAATTCGTTCTTCAACCGTAGTATTCGCCTGTAGAACGCTTCACAGAAATTTTTCACAGAAGTCACTTACTATATCGGTAAATTGCAAACCAACGTCCATAAACACTACTCCCTCTTTTCTCCATTCCTCAGTCTATTTTTTTAACGGGTTAAATTCAATGCTCACTTGATCTTGCAAGGTAGCCCGTCTGGAGGCAGTCTTAGGACAATTGAACAAAAAAAAAAAATACATGTATTAGGTGAATTTGGAAGTGAAACATTTGAGAAGATAAAAAACTGTGGTTAATAGACATTGAACGTCGACAAATGCAAACGGTTTCATCGCTTTTTTATGAAGAAATTGGGAAAATTTTGGATTTGATGAATTTCGTAGAAGGTGTGGAAGACGACTTGGATGATGATGAAGCTTATGCGACCAAGGGATTTGACGAGGCGATAAATAGAGCGGTGAACATGTCAGAATCAATGCTGGTATCAGGGATTTGCGCTACTCCAAACGGAAGTACCTCGTCATTGGCAAAATTATTTTCCCTTTCTACTTCGATTGATTCAATTACTTCTCGGCCAACGAAACGCAAACGTAATGTGCTTGCGGAGCAGAATATCATTCAGCCTGAAGATATTATTAAATGTAAATCAAGGGAGTTTATGGGAACTGTTTCGGATATACATAGTCCCCCAAATCCCACAACTTCGAGAAAATCTTGTGGCGCCAAAATAACTTAGTACTTTGCGATTGCATTTTCTGAGCTCGAACAAGGAGAAGATCTCACAAAGCTTGATACGGCTTTCAAATGCTTCGAGTACTTTTTCGGCTACACTATTACTGAGCACATTGTTGAAAAATCGAATTTATATGCCAGTCAAAAAGATATAAGAACTTCCTTATTTACAATCAGTTCGGAAATTCGTTACTACATATATTGGCACAAAAACACAGGTATAACGTTTTGTTAGCTCTGAAAAAAAAGTTTGTTGACGTCGATCGCTCCAATATAATGGGTGGTGTCGATCTCATGGATGGTCTTATTGGTCGATATAAAATTCCAGTGAAGAGCAACAAGTATACAAATCGACTGTTCTTAAATTTGCTTGACTTAGCCATGGTAAACGCCTACATTTTGTTCAACAAAATCAACCAGCCTAATGCAAATGATACGAGATACCAGCTGCCAAACTTCCGAGCAGCGATTGCAACTATACTTTGCATGCAGAGTCCTTCGTTACCGAAAGCTCCAGGGCACTCACTTTGAGATCAAAAAAGAATCCTTTCCACCTACAGACGTCCGTTACGATGAAATCGGACATTATCCGTAGTTTTTATCACGCGATGGTAATAAAACTTGTAAATTTTCTGGTTGCAAGTCCGAAACTCAAATTGTATGTCGCAAGTGTAATATAAACTTGTGTCTTTCTAATCACAAATTTGGAATTCAAACTTGAAAAAAACTTCATACTTTTTTAACATTGAAAACGAGAAACACTCAATAGCAATAGTTGCGATACGAAATGATGAAGGAAAATTTATAATCACTGGCAATATGTTTTCCTCTAACTCAAGCTAGACTGCATTTTTAATTAGATTTTAAATAAAAATCAAATTTTTACTTGAATTATCTAAAAGAAAAATAAAAAATAATACAAACAAATAAGTTAAGCCCTCGGAATTTCTTTAATGAAAAAATTATATATGTATTTAAGCGTATATAAGCTCTGTGCTATTATATAGTGGACTGTATTGGTTGTTATCAATTTTGTTTAAGTTTAGAATATCCCATTCATATTAAATTGAGATTGTACTTGTCACATAACAAGTGGTCAATTTCAAAAGTTGAAATACTGTATCTGTATTCCAGATAAACAATTGATATCAGACCTAATCTTCAATTGTTTTTACTATAAAAGTGAAGACATTTCGGCAAAGTATTCATAGTTAAAAAACATGTTGAAGTTTGTGGTAACACTTTTGAGTTTGGCCCTCTTGTCAGAGGCTGCCATTGTTGTGCCTTTGCACAAACTAAAGGAGCCTAAAAGCGCTGCCAACGAATTGAACAAGGTGAAGAGCAAGTACCGTGACTTGGTTAAATTCGAAACCAGAAGTGGTGTCCAAGAAAGCTTATTGAACTACGTTGATGACTCTTACTATGGCAAAATCACTATTGGTACACCAGCTCAAAACTTTTTGATTTTATTCGATACTGGTTCCTCAAACTTGTGGGTACCTGTAGCTCCCTGTGCTTCCGGTGATAGTGCCTGCCAAAGCCACAACCAATACAAACCCACCGAATCATCAACCTATGTTGCCAATGGTGAATCCTTCTCCATTGCCTACGGCTCTGGCAGTTTGTCTGGCTACTTGGTCCAAGATACCGTCTCCGTTGAAGGCTTGGCCATCAAAAATCAAGTATTCGCTGCTGCTACCAATGAACCCGGCTCCACCTTCACTTACTCTCCATTCGATGGTATTTTGGGTATGGGCTTCCAAAGCATTGCACAAGACAATGTTGTACCACCATTCTACAACATATACTCTCAAGGCTTAGTTGACAGCAACTTGTTCTCCTTCTACTTGACTCGTGATGGTACCTCCAAAGACGGTGGTGTACTTGTTTTGGGTGGCATCGATGATTCTCACTACACCGGTGATATCACTTATGTTCCCGTTTCTACCCAAGGATACTGGCAATTCGGCATGAACTCTGCTGAACTTAATGGCGTCAGCTTGTGCGATGATTGCCAAGCTATTGCTGATACCGGCACCTCCCTCATTTGCGTACCCTACAGCCAATACGAAAACATCCAAAGCGCCATCGGTGCCACCTTCAACTACGATTACTACTCCTACACTGTTGATTGCTCTACTGTCGATAGCTTGCCTCCATTGACTTTGAACATTGGTGGCACCACCTTCACCATTGAAGCCAAGGACTACATTCTCGAATCTGAGGGTGTCTGCTCTTCTGCCTTCGAAAACGCTGGTATGGATTTGTGGATTTTGGGTGATATCTTTATTGGCAAATACTATTCCGTCTTCGATTTGGGAAACAACCGTGTTGGTTTCGCCACCGCTGTCTAAAATTTTATAGATACTTGAGACATACATAAGTATCTGCATAGTTAGTAGATATACTCACATGTATTGTATCTTTATTAAATAAATATTTTAATCGATATTCAAAAAGAAATTGTTTTCATTAATTATTCGTATGGTAGGGCATTTTTTAAACATACAAGATTTCGATGGGAAGTAGATTTCAAGAGAAGAATTGTATAATATAATACAGGTACCAAAATCAAAAATAAAAATGATTGTGTATGCTGTTAAATACGTGAAGAAACATTTTAGTTTGTTTCAATTTTTCTGCCATCTGTATTTGAATGATTACTTTATTCTCTATCTGGCTCGCGACTAATTTGTAGACGGTCTGCCCGCAATTTCCAAGTTAGGCATACCATTTCCAGCATTTCGAATGCTTACTTACCAATAACAGCTGTAATGTTATCTTCCAGTTTAGTGCTGTCGAGTCGGTTGATCTTGGTGGCCAATAGACTGCCTCATAACGTGATATTAATTACTCAACCAACTCACAGTTCATTAGTTCACAGCATATCGATAAAGTTTAGTATCAAAATAGGCCACTTGTGGCCTAAGTGTGTCTATCTCATACTCGTGGGTTGATAGCAGCTTCTGCCTACCTGCCTATGTTTTTGAGCAGCGAATGTTATGATTATGAATGATTCATAACAGAGAGATATTTATAGTAATAGGATTGAAACGTTGTTTTTTAAAGCACAAATACATTAGAACTATGAAATACCACAACATATTGTATAAATACGAGTACATTTGTTTTTCCACTTCCGTTTTTAATTTTTTTCTATTTCTATAACTTCTTTCATCTCACTTAAGTATAAAATTAGCACACGCAATATGAGTGGTGTGATAAACTAGGTTGTACCTCCAGTCTGTAGGGTTATGTACAAAAGAGAAGTGTGTCGGCTTATTAGACGTGAGGACATGGTTTAAAAGCCAGGTCTCCAATGTCTTCAACAAAACGAAATATGAAAAAAATATTTCTCTGGCGACTTTCTCTCAGTAGATTTCTGGCAAAAACTATGTAAGTAAATAAAATTGTCAAGAAAAGTTTTTTTAAATATATTTCGTTCGGAATCGATAATTAACACGTTCAATATGATGAAAGATTGTAATGACCACGTATGTATGTATGTATGTACAGTGAGCGCCAAAAGTGAGTAAACACCATTGAAATAATTCATTTTCTTAGGATAGCGAGAAAAGTAAATGAGGATAGTCGAATAAATTTCCAAAAATAAAAACGTTTATTTATTACTTATAAAATGTTAAAACACAAACAACAATTCATGATAAAGAAACTTTTTTTATACTTAAGAACATAATAGAAAATTTAAAATTATGTTGGGTGTTGACTCACTTATGGCGCTGACTGTATGTACAACGGACTCTGCTTTATCGAAATGAAGGACTTTGTTCCAGAAAATAATATCTTTGCACGTCGTACTTGTCTTTCTCGGGTGCCCCGATTACCTAGTTGGTAGTGTGCTAGTGTGTCGAGGCCAAGTGGGTTCGATTCCCATTAGAGACTCTAGGTATTTGATTGACTGTCTGACATTATACAATGATTACTCAGCGGTTTTCTGAGAGTAAAATAAAATTGAGAGTAAAATAAAATTGCCCTAAAAATTGCTGAAAAATCTGTCGTTCGCCACTCATTTATAAAAATTAACACACACAGCATCAGTGGTGTGTAAAACTTGGTCATAATGTTATGTAAGTATGTATATATGATCACTCACAATAAAAAAGGAAGTGAGAATTATTACTAAAAAGAAATTCTTGAAAAAAACTTGCGTAGGTATATACACTACTCTCTTTTCTCCTATAAACTATCTCTCCTATATTACAATACATCAGCAGGGGTCATCCCCTTAGTGCTAGTCTCAAAAAAAGAAACATTTGTGGTCGATTGACCATATGAATTACAGAGAAAATTCGTTCTCCAACCGCAGTATTCGCCTGTAGAACGCTTCACAGAAGTTTTTCACAGAAGTCACTTACTATATCGGTAGATTGCAAACCAACGTCCATAAACACTACTCCCTCTTTTCTCCCTTCCTCAGTATATTTTTCTAAATTCATCAAAGTCTGTTCAAAGTCTACTCATTATGAAATTTCAAAGCAATATCCATTCAAGTTTTCATATCTTGTAGAGAAGATTTGAAATATTTGTTGTACCCATATATTTGTTGTACTTCTCACACAACACGACTTCAAAACATTCTGTTGAATTATTTGAAATATTTGTTTGGGTGCAAAACATAAATAATTATGCCACTCGGCACCTTCATTGTCTTGTTTACTAATTAAAGTAATTTAACATTATTAAAATTTATAATTAATGTGACCGAAATCGATCAATTATACAAATTACATGTGTTATCTATATGATATCGACAGCAAAGGCCACAATCGATAAGTTTTCATTTGGTATAAAAATGTAGAATTTTTGGCTAAATACTGAGCATTTGCTTAACAGTACTTGAGTCAATATGTTGAAGTATTTTATTGCGTTAATAAGTTTATTCCTGCTAACGGAAGCCGCTTTGGTCAGTGTGCCTTTGCACAAGGTTAAGGTGGAGAAGAGCAAGGCCACTGAATTGATGAAACTAAGAGCGAAATATAATGTAAAGGATTCGTGTCAAGTATACAAAGAAAAGCTGTTCAACTATGTTGATGATTCGTATTATGGCCACATTACAATTGGCACTCCACCACAAGATTTCTTGGTGCTATTCGATACGGGCTCTTCAAATTTATGGGTACCAGTAGCTCCCTGCAATCCTAATAATGAAGCTTGCGTTAAACACAATCAATATCATCCTAGCAATTCGTCTACCTACGTATACAATGGTGAAAAATTCCAAATTTACTATGGTTCAGGCAGTTTGAGTGGCTATTTAGTACAGGATACCGTTACCATTCAAGGTATGGCCATACAAAATCAAGTATTTGCAGCAGCCACTAATGAACCTGGCTGGAGTTTTGTCTACGAGCCATTCGATGGTCTTATGGGTATGGCATTTAGGGAAATCGCTGTCGATAATGTTATCCCACCCTTCTTCAATTTGATTTCCCAAGACTTGTTGGACTCACAAGTGTTCTCTTTCTATTTGGCTCGTAATGGCACTTCCGATGATGGTGGCGTTATGGTATTGGGTGGCAATGATCCCAGCCACTATACCGGTGAATTCCATTATGTACCCGTTTCCCAGAAAGGCTATTGGCAATTTGAAATGAGATCTGCTCACATTAAGGACACCAGTGTTTGTCATTATTGTCAAGCCATTGCTGATACTGGCACTTCTCTTATTGCTGTCCCATACGATCAATATGAAAACATTCAGAACGCCATTGGTGCCACCTTCAACTCGACAACTTATGAATACTTGTTGGATTGTTCGACTATTAGCAGTTTGCCTGATGTTTCCTTCCAAATCGGTGATGGTTTCTTCACTTTGGAACCTAAAGATTACGTTATTGAATCTGAGGGCCAATGTACTACCGCATTTGAAGATTCTGGCATGAATTTATGGATTTTGGGTGATGTTTTCATTGGTAAATATTATACAACATTCGATTTGAGAAACAAACGTGTTGGTTTCGCTTTAGCCGTTTAAGCGTAAATACAACGCATACAACAACAATTTATTTGTTTGTAGCAATAACATAAAAAATAATAATAAAAAAAAAAAATTATCAAAAAAATTTATCGATCAGACTCCTTGCCTTTCATTTCAATGCAGTGTCGAGTTTGATAAAAAACTTCAGCTGAGTAGTTCTGTGGAGGAATTTTCCATGTTGCACCAATTCTTTTATTCAAAGTGTATTGAATTAGAATTTTGTTCTTATATTTCGATGTCCTGACCTATACATAGCTACCTACATATAAGTCACACTATATTTTCAGTTTTCAGCTCGAAAGTACTCAGAATAAATTCAATGATTTCCAAGCGTTGCTCCTTATTCAACCTATTCATGGTGAAAAGGTTTCTGTGCATTGTTTGCATTGTCACATGCCACGAATTTTAATTTATGGATCTAAAAAAATTACACCGAAAAACTAAACAGCAAAACAATATCACCCACTGCGTCTTCCATTACTACTCGTGGCACTCAATGTACGACCTAATATCGACACTTTCATGCGAAGCGGTTTAATTACAGTAAGACACCGCTTAACGCTGCTCCGCTTAACGCTGTTTCAGTATTACGTTTATTATTGGGATTACCCTAAATTACACGCTGTATTGATACTTGTTGTATAGGTGTGCAAATAAAACGGTCATGCATGCATATAGCGACGGTGTATACTATGTATCTTTTTCAACGTTCTTTTGTTAGTCAGTCCAGAATAAAGATTACAACTGTATTTTCTGAAGTCGCAATTACAGTACGAACCCATCTTTCCTGTATCACAGTTGATTTATTAGTTGTCATCTACGTTACTAGGTGTATACATATGTACGTGTTAAGTTGCCTCGTTTAACGCTGTTTCGTTTAGAGCTGAAACTTATTGGAACGTATCCCCCGTTAAGCGGGATCTTGCTGTACGTGGATATGCAATTTTATATAACTTCCGTACCTCAAATACAGGTCAAACTCTATGCGGAACATATGTAAAGAAGCCATCTGCCACACTTCTATGCAAAGTTTAGCAAAGCCATTAACCTTAGCGCAGAGTAAAACCATCAAAGTGAAGTTTATATTATTTAGATATATAAATAGACTAAATAATATTTATATATCTATTATATATATATATATATATATTAGACTCACAAATACCACAACTTTCAACCAAATACTGCAATTACATGAGTATTCGACCGGCCAATTTTTACTATTTTACATGCATAATACAATGGATTTTATTCTGTATGTCGGAAAGATATACATATTTATGGCAATATCTTCACCAATTCTTAAGGACTTTGAAAAGCCTAAGTATTTTTATAACCTTTGGATTTTCAGTTCCACAGCCGTTGGAAATCTTAGGCTTTTAACGTCGTTGTTATAGTTTTGGAATCAGCAAATCATCGCCAGAATCTAATCTTCTAAATGCTATGAGAAGCATAAGGCCTCAGCAATTGAGCTTCATTTCAATTTGTCTCCAGTAACTCTATTTCCAACGGTCGGTAGAAGGTGTGGCTTGAGTGTCTCAATTGTAGTCCTAGTCAACTCCACTTTCGTCTATGAATCTCGATTACAATTGAAGTTTTCGGAGTTTGTGCCTAGAATTGAGTACTTCTGATAGTGTTTGGCCATGAAATCCTTTCGATTCGATTGGCATAGATCTGAATTCTCTTGAGGTCACAATAAGCTACATTCCATGATTTGCACCCATACAAGGTAACTGACTTTGCATAGTTGCTAAACAAATTCAATTTAGTGAGCCGCGATAAGTGTCGGGAGCTCTTCACTGTCTGTAGTTGGCCGTAGCTCTGTCTGGCCTTGTTAATTCGATTTTCACCATCCTCTCGAAAGTCACTTTTCATCTAAATAATGCTTCACAAAGAGGAAAATGGGCCGAAGGTCTACAATCTACTGTTGATGCAATGTGAAGTTGTTGATATTTCCCGTGTTAATTCTCATGACTTTGATCACGAGATATTATAAAATATTTCTTTTGGCGTCATCCTCCTAGCAGTCTTCTGGCAAAAACTTAAAAGTTTCTCAAGTCTGTCGTTCGAAGTTGTTAAACTGTAAGTTCTGCTGCTCATGACTGAAATTAACACACACCCACCATGGGTGGTGTGAGAAGCTGACATGCTGCAGAATTTATAGCGAGATTCTAGGTTTTAAGCCGTTAGCCCAAGCTCTCTATATAAATTCAGTAATTTTCTGCAAAATTTATTCAACAAAAAATGTTTAAAACAAAAAGTCAACAAAGGATTAGAAAAGTCTGTAAGGATTCGAAGAGTATTCAGATATAAACGTTAAAATTATAAGGAATTCTTAAAGTAAAAAATTTTCAAAAGTTGTCTCAAGAAAAACCAATCTCATATCGTTCACTCGCTTACACTCTCTACAGTAATATTCTCAAGAGGTGGTTGTGGTCTTCCATAATCTGAAGTGGATGAAACGTGGGTAAACTGGCGATTACTTGCATTTCCTGTAACATCATTGACCGTTGGTGTTGAGGTGATGAAATGTTGCGGTGATGTTCGATTGACACTGGCAGCTACATTAACATTGCCTGGCTGTTGTCGACTCGAACATGAAATAGCATTGTTTGTATTGCCCAAGGAAGCAATACCAGTTGAAGAGGTTTTTGGATTGGCAAAATGTTGAGGTGATGTTCTACTGGCATTTGCGGTAACATTTGCGTTGTTAGTCTGTTGACGATTCGTTGCCGAGGCAACAGCGGCCGCTGCTGCTGCTCGTTGTTTATGCTGAAACATTGCTGCTACAGCAGCAGCTTGTTGTGTTTGATGGTACAGTTGTTGTTGCAACATCTGTGCATAAACTAAACGTTCATAGATCCCAGTTGTACTATTCGATCCTAAGGCAGCAGCTGCCTGTGTAGAATTTGCTGTTGTAAGACCAGCACTTAAAAATTGTGTCTCCTTAAAAAACGTATTCAAATACTGTTGAGTAGTGGTTGTAAGCATTGGATTCGAATACAGTATGGTGGGTGAGGTAGCTAGGGCAGCATTAGCTAAGCTATTCGATATAAAATTCGTTGTTGTTTTACTATGTTGATTATACAGAAGGGACGGTACTGTTGGTGTTGTAGCCACATAGGTTACCTTATTACCCAAAAATATACCATAAGTAGCAGAGTTAACAGCATTATTCGATATGGCTGGTCTGGTGTGACTGTGTATTCCATTACACAGTTGATAATATGCTGCTGTAGAAGCGGGACTAGCTGATGTAAGCGCACAGTTTGGTGAGGCAATAACACCGGCGTTGATCGTATTTGGTTTCTGGAAAATAAAACAAAAATCAAAAATCAAATTACTTTCAATTGATTTGAAATCGTAAAATGTTCTAGGCCTTCCAAGTTCACTTTCTAAAATCTGAATTCTTTGATCTTCTCTGGGGTTAGGCGAATCTATTCCTAAGGTTCCTAAGAAGACTTATATTTTACATTGCCTTGTAAGATAAACTAAGTAAACCAAGTGAACCATATTTCACTTAGGTTCTATTACGTCCTGTTGTCTTTCTAGTTGATCTTGTTGACCAAAAATCCTTTGTCAAAAGTTTCCAAGTGTCGAACAATGACAAGAGAGGCATTTTGTAGTCCCCTCTTTTTCTTGTCATTACTTCTGAACAACTTGGAAGATATTCCTAACTCTAGGAGTGTATAACTCAGCTCTTATGAGATTAACTTAAAAATAGTTTGGGACTATCTAGGGCTGTCTAAGGGAAAAGGTGTTATACTCTGCTGGGCCCCAAATCATGTGGCACTTCGTGACTATTAGCTGGCAGAGGAACTTGGGAGGAGCTACGCAGCTGAGGTAAACTGAACCTTTCTGTGGAGTGTAAAGTTATGTAGGGAAGGATACACCCAGCGAAATGTTAGATATAGAGAGGCAGAGACTCTTTCATTTCAAAGCTTTTGTTGGCTATTTCAGTTCAAGGCGATTTGAGTAATGCAGCAGACTATCAAGGCAGTGGTTCAAACGAAATCTAAAATATATTCCCCCGTCAACTTCCTCTCAGCAGTCCCCTGGCAAAATCTCTTGAGAGCAAAATAAAATTGCCATGAAAAACTTCTCAAAAAATGTCTTTAAGAGTTGACTTTAAACAGTAAGTTGCATAATTCATGGATGTATATTAACACACACAACATGGCTGGTGTGAGAGGCTAGGTTGTAAACCCGACTAAAGGTTTACAGTGACCAATAAAGTATCAGACTATCTGGGACTAACCACATGTCACCAAGTGACCTTTTGACAAGACACCGCGGACTCAAGAAACATTTTTTTATTATAGGGATCGACTCGAATCCACGTATGTAGATTCTGTAATGATGAGATTTAAGCAGAAAATAAGTATACTTGGAACGTGTGTGGTGTTAATGCTTCTCAGAGTGACACATCTGCGCGCACATCAGGTGCTGAGCACGGCATTTTATGTCGTAGACAACGGGAAAAATCCTGAAATTTGTCACGCCAATAGCTTTATAAGGATACAGTATAATAGACCGTATTAACACAGTACTATGGCAACTCTACACAACGCTAGTGTTAACAGTTTCTCGCATACTATTTAATAACTTGAGTTGCCACATAAGGCCTTATTTCTACTTTAGTTTAACGTATTAAAAAACTTACCCCAATAATGCTATTGCTGCCTAATCCCTGACCCATTGGATAAAGACTTGAATTGAAATTGTTGATTAAGTTTGCACTTTCACTGACACATTTATTTTTTTCGTTTAGCAATGATTCCAAATAATTCTGAGCTGCTTGATAATATTCTGCTGAGCCACTAGGCGGATGACCTGTCTTATCACCGTAAATAGCTCTTTGCACCTCTTGTATAAATGAATTGCTGGTACTATTCCGACGACAATTTGTTTCCAATTTCAAATGCCAATCGAGATTATTATCAATCGTAGAGGGATTATCGGTTTCTGGACGATCATTGGCGGCATCCAATAGAGATGAGGTGGTTTTATAATACAAGGAATCAGTAAAGGGTGCTGGAACTGTAAGGTTAGGTAAGTAAGGATTTAAACAAACGATTTTTTTTTTGGGCAACATACCAACTTCTTTGGTGTTCCATATGGGAAACTGTTGCTTTAATTTTTTCAATTCCTTTATTATGGATGATTTCGATTTCTTAGCACGCATGTGATTTGTATTGTTTTGTGAATTTAAATTTTTTTCATTTTTAACGGGTAAAATATTATCATTGAAATCTTTGTGTGATATTTTTAAATTATCTGGAGCTTGACTTTTAGGAAATTGTTCAAGGTCATCACCTTCTTCACTGCTTGCTAGAAATTAAAGAAAAAATTTACATGGGAAATGAAAAAAATGTCAATTATTTTTCAGATTTTATAAGAATTTTAAAATCCTTGACTTACAATCTAAAAATTCCAACATTTCGATAATAATGTTCTCCGTCTGTGTTGTTTGCTGCTGGTAATCCATTATAAATGACTGGCCTTGCTTGCTTTCATCAAATAATTTTTTGTTCTACTTTTTCTACTTTCTTCCGAGCTTCTTACACTTTTTTTTAGCAAATTTGTAACGGTTATTCTCTTTTAAAATTTTTGTTTTTGTTTGTATTTTTTGTTTGTGTTTAATTTAAATATTTTGCTGGTACGTACGTAGTACGTACGCTTTAACAACAATTGGAGTAAAAAAATTTGTTCATTTAATTTTGAAAGTTTCTTTTAATTTTTATTTTTTCGTTTTTTTTTTTTTTTTGATTTACTTTCGATTTCGATAATTTGTCATTAAATTTTGAAATCCATAAAGAAAACAAGTGGTTTTCATGTCAATGAGTGAGTGTGTGAGGTAACATCATACGCAATAATTTTGTGAGTTACCAAATGGAAATAAAAGAGCTTCTGTGATTTGTTGACTATCATTAAGCGTAGTGCCATAAAGTATCACTTTAGTTGCCAAATGCTGGTATCCTCTGATTTGGAAACCAAAGATGGTCATTTGGATTTACGCATTATATCCCGAAGAACGACTCGTCTAAGATCCTACCTCCTTCACATCGTCACAGTGATATGATAGCGGAGATTTTCATACCCAGTACCCGGAAAGTTCTGTTCTTTCTACTGTGCCCTCTAACCGAAATAAAGTACGTAATATTGATTTCGATTTGCATGGCAATTTTATTTACTCTCAGAGTTTTTGCCAGAAATCTGCTGAGAGGAAGTCGCCGAAGTAATACTTTTTCAATATTTTCGTTTTGATGTTAGACCCGGGATTTGAACCGTGGCCTTTCGTCTAATAAGCCAACACCCTACCTATTGGACTACGACGAGTCGAGAATACCACTTTTAATCGATCACATAGTTGACACCATCGAGGTGGTCGTTCGGTTCAGATCCTAAACGGGTGAACTCTTTTCAGCATTGTCTGAAAATTCCATGCCAAAAATGCCGCTATCAAGGAGGAAGTTGGCTATACCTTATGAGACCCCAACACGTTACAATTAGTTGTACAACAACTTTAATCAGCGGTTAGTCGTCTTCTTCACATGTTACGTTTTTCCAACCAAATTTACTTATAAATTGTTTTTGTAGCATCGTATTGTGATACCACAAATTATTACCAACCCTATGATCAAACATTCTTTAAAAGAAACAAGCTAGACTCTAAACTATATTTTGTTAGTTCAGTAATCTTTATATTGAAGAGTTCTGTCAAGAATGAAGGGTTAAGACCTTCCTTATCTTGATGGCAAGCACAGGGCACTGAGACGTGTATTGAAAGGTAATTTGTTCTTGTTCCTCAGACCCACAGTTATTATATATACAATGTCTATCGCAGTTGTACAATGTTGTTGACGCTGTGATTTAAGCACTGAAGTAAATGAGTCCTCTTTTTGTCCATATAATTGAAGGAGAGTCTAGCATTAAGTATTGCACACACCTGCTTAGGTAGGTAGGATGTCGGAAGGACACACTTAGACTACATGGAGCCTTTCTGTCTGATGCTAACAAATTTGAGCCTCTTAATAAAAAGAGTGCAGAATATCTGTGCCCTATAAAATGTTGGGAGGTTTTTAGCTCTGTATAGGCCCTACCGGCAATCCAAACCAAGCGGTGGGCAAATCAGTCTAGATCTTAAAAAAGGTTTTGCAGTATGTTTGTTGGCCTTTGCATAAGAAATCACCTACTATAACTTACAATGACAACTCTTCTGTCGATACAAACATTGACTACCTCATGGGTGTTACGTTTGCATTCAGAGAAGCCACCAATACATTTCAGTCGATGTAGTTCTGGCCATTGCCGTGTGATATACATAAAGAGGTCTGGAGTTTTTCTGCATAACCTCTTCCTGTAATTTTCACTAAATTTACTATTCATATTACTTTTAGCAGCATATTTTGTAATTTTTATTAAGAAATTTGTAATTCAAACAATATTTCCAGATAAACATCATTTTTATTTGTGGTTGTCCATATAAAGCAAGTGTGATCAAATGATAAAAACTTTCATTCTTAAAGTAAATATAATGCCATGCTACCCAAAATGGCATTCAAATATTATTAAAGCTAACAAAATACAACAACTTAACATACATACATTTATAAAGTACTATCACAAATGGCAATACAAAAACCAGCACCACAACCAGCAATTTTACACGATGTACGCAAATCCACAAGATTTGGCTTGCAACTGCAATAAGAACAAATAAATTTACAATTAAGAATATACAAATTAAGATCTTTTTGTACAAACTTACACATTATTTGTAGAATCATTGCCACAATTGCCGTGTTCATTCCAACCCCAGGTAAAAATATCACCTTCTTTTGACCGAAATAGGCCGTGTTCAGAGCCTAAGTGTAAATCTTTGGGTATGATAGCTTTCGAAATATTTAATTCCATGGGTGTGGGATGGCTGTCAGTGTAAGTACCCAAACCTAATTGGCCATAGCAATTGCGGCCCCACAATAATACACGATGATCTTTTAACAGCACAGCAGTGTGAGTCCAGCCAGCTGCTATGGCAATAATTTCTTCATCGAATTGAAAAGAGTTGCCTTGACCAAATTTATTATCGCCTACAACTAATACACGTTTTGTAGGTGCCCTATTCTCTAACTGATCTTCGGTTGGTGCTAAATGCATTACCAGATGGTTCTGACCGCTGGCTACATTTTGTATGGCCAATTCGCCACTTAAACGTGGTATTAGCTTGATGACTATCGAACTTTGACTGATTTTAACAACATTCAATTCGTCTGGCAAAGAATCCGAAATTCTTAAACGTCCATAAACATAAATTTTCGAATCGTCAGTCAACACTGCCGTATGACGCATACCAAAGCTAATACGCAAAGGCGTATCATTATGAGGCAATTGCATATGAAATGGCTTGCGAATAGAGGTAAAACCACGCTGACATATGCCGAGTTGTTGAAAAGCATTCGAACCCCATACATAAAGTTTACGTGATGATGTTATACAGCCGGAAATATCCCAACCGCAGGCTATAAAATCGACAAAGTCATCCTTTAAATTGAAAAGAAAAAAAATTTTATATCCAGTAACTGTAACGTTTACAACAATAATTTACCTGAAAAAATTTCGCTGGTATGGCCTTAAATTCACTGATACAATCTCTTATCGAGTCCAAGCCCAATTGGCCACGATTATTCCAGCCACATGCAAAAACACGCCCGCAAGCATCTAAAATTAAAACATGGCCACCTCCACCTCTAATTGAACGCACGCTATTCGTTGAGAATGGGCATTTTCGTAATTCTTGCGGCGTGGTACACATTTCCGATTCATAACCAAGGCCAAGTTGGCCATGCGAATTGGCACCCTTTAAAGAAATGAACAACAATACATATTAAATAACGGAAATCATAAACAATTAAGTTCTTAAACAATTTTTTTTAAATAAATTACAACAGCTAGTGAAGAGGTTTAATTATTGTTATAGTTGTGACAAGTTTAAATGCAATCATTAACCTGACGTGGCAAATGAAATCTTAATTCATTTCACTTACTCCACACATTACGAAGGGTCAGTTGAGTATTTAAACACTTAAGTTGTATGCAAATTAAAGATGTCATTTGTGTTTCGATAATAATTCACGCAAAAAAAGGTAATATTTTATATCAAAAACTTTAGAAACAATTAAAAATAATGTATGTAGTCTTATTGGGATATCCATTTAGTGGCTTCAAAACCAAAGATCTGCTAGTTGTCAGTTGCTCTTTATATTTTTGTCCTAAAGTGGTGTCTGTTTAGTGAAAGAGTTGCCAGTTACGAATAAGCATCGTTTAACAAATGAAGAACGTATAAAACTAGTTAAAACCTATTGCCACTTAAGATTATGAAGAATTGAAGATATGGCCAGGCTTGTGCATCAACGCAATGTACACTCTGCCGAAACTATAAGTTCTGTTAGAGATAGGATGACGGATAATCCGTATTTTGCGATTCCTTGCCTTTTTTGGCAATTGGGCCAATTCAACTCATGTAACAGTTATGTGTGTTAAATCAGAAGACTTTCAATGCTACGGATTTAATAGTAAAGAAGTTTTCTTAACTGCATGGTATTCCAGTACTATTTTTCTGCAATTCCTCGTCTATTAAGCTAACCTTTTCAGTGCCTTATGCTGATATGATTCCAAGAAATTAATTTTTTAACACCAACTTTACTTCTTATTTTAAATAATAATCCTCTATTCTATCTTCCAATTCGCTATATTCTTTCGTAGGTGACGGTATTTTTTGTCACTTACATTCGTTTAATAATAGACCTAGTCCGATGGAGAATGATTCACTCACATCCTCCCTACAAACTTTCGGAAATCTCCGCTTTTTATTGACTCATAATATTTCATCTGTAACTACGGATTGATTAGACATTCATTGCAACTAGCGTCTTAAGACGGCGTAATAGATACTTCCATCCGATCTCCCTATCATTTATATTACTTATATCCGACCAAGAATTGAATACATCTCCCATGTATGGGCTGGTGTATCACAGTGTATTTTATGGCTATTCGATCGAGTACACGTATGAAAGAAGGTGCTCATTAATGAGTGCTAATGACAGTAAGGGATCCAACTCTGTTTACTCATTGGGACAGTGTCGTAATGTGTATGATCTACTGAAATAAAGAGATTTGTTTACGAACATTGCATGTATATACAGCTCTCGTGTTTCTCGTAGTGGGCATTATTCCTGGATCTATGGCTCAATGGAATATACAATTTACAGAGAAAATTAGTTCTACCCCTACACACTATTTCCGCAGAAGTTTATTCTGTTATTTACGACATAAATGGATCTAAATCTAACGTACCCTCTCTACCACCACATATTCCCCTAGAACCAATACAATGCACTGAATGAGTAGGTGCTATCCCCTGAGTATTAGTTGTACAAAAAACTTTTTGCGTATCTTACCCAGGCATAAACGGCCATCCTTTCTTCTTGGATTTGTTGTTATTGTTTTATTTCAATTCCAAATAATAGCACAAATAGTTCTTTTATTATCTTAAAAACTTGGCGTGTTTAATAAGAGTTTTGTTCCGAAAATCACATTTCCAAATACTCTGCTCCCCAATAGCATGTGCTGCAGCTAATGGATAATGATGGGCAATAATACACCCAAGAAAAAAAAAGGAAATTTTGTCGCAACCACCAGTTGCTAAACAAAAACCAATGCCGATGCAAATGAGTTGAAGACCAGCCCCTCTTTCTTAGGCCAAATCGTTTTTGACGGTTTTCAATTAATGTTTACTTAACACACAAACACTTTTCTTGAATTATTTCACTTTCTTTTTTACGGTTTCTTGTGACGCGTTCGTGTATTATTTTTATAATCACGGTTCCGCAATGAATTGCACGTCCTTTACGTATGGCTGGCAAACTGCAACTGCAGTGTTTCATTTGGTTTTCGTGGCTTTTAATAAAAATGTGCCACCAGTTCATGAGTTCGTTTTTAAATTTATTGCACATTTAATTATTTTATTACTTCGATTTAGGAAACATGCAACGCTTTTGGTTTTAAGAAAAATTTCAAGCATTTTTAATTCGTTCTTTATTAATATCACGTTGTGTGTTGTTTATGTTGAACAGCTGATTGGTTGTGTTGATGTCATGCACAAGGGGTGGTTGTCGAAATAAATGTTGTTATTGTAACAGGGTGCATCGTTTATAATATATTTTATATGCTGCATTTTTTTTTTGTAAGAGTTGCTACGGTTTTTATTCTTAGTTTTTTAATGAAAAAAAAAAAAAACAAAAATTGGAAATTAAATTCAGTCATAAAAAAGGCATTCACCGACCGACATTTAAATAATTAAATCTAACGTAATTAAAATATGAATAAGGAAAATAGAATTTTTCCTTTTTTTATGATAAAATAGATTTTTAAAATCCTTTAATTTATTTAATTTAATTAAAAGAAATAAAAAAAATTGATAGAGACGTTAAAGAATACTTTCAGGCTTAAGCCAAAAAATGCAAAATTTACATGCAGCAAAATTTTGTGCAGTGGCACAGTAAAAGTGTTGCATTAATTTTTCGTGCTGAAATTTTTTTTTTAATTGCAATGAGTTAATAAAAAAAAATAAAATTACGATTAAAAATTTTTTTTCCAAACTTCAGTGTTTGCAATTTTATAATGAATAAATTTGAATTTATTAAACATACCTTAGGGGTTTCACATATTAAATACCATATTCCTGTATGTGAAAACAACACAGGGTGGTATGTTCATGTTAAAGTTCTATGTGCCTGAAAGTATTTGACAATTGTAGGCGAATAAACGAAATGTATATGCTGCATGAAAAATGAATGTAACATTTATTTTTACTGCGCCACTGCACAAAATTTTGCTGCATGTATATTTTCAATTTTTTGGCTTAAGCCTACAAGTATACAACAATGATCGCCTGGTATATTGTGTGGTTTTCAAATTTCGAGTTTCTGTAGAAAAAGAAAAAACCCATTAACAGTAAAATGTTAATTAACAGTAAAATGTTAATTAACAGTAAAATGTTAATTACCAGTAAAATCTTAATTGTAATATAATTAACGGTAAACTGTTAGTTGTAATGTAATTAACTGTAAACTGTTAATTGTCGTTCATATTCTTTTGCTTCCAATTTTGTGACATTCATTCTAAAGTTTACTCTTTGACTCTACAGAATCCAGTCATTAGGCCGTTTATTAACCTTAGATTGGTCATGGGTAGCCTGATGTATAACTCAAATCTTGCCTTATTGTAATTATCCAACGAAAGCTTAGATTGCTGAAAGCCAATTCGGCTTAGGAACAGTCTCCGCCTCTATCTAACTCAAGTGCCTAATCATTGCCACAGTTTTCCACATGAACTGTGGCCAAAGAAGAAGTTGAGCCTATTTTTTCTGTGCTACTATGGTTTCAATTGACAATTGAGTACCAGAAAACTTTGTCGTTCAACAAAACTAATACTCCACAAGTCGCTTATCCTCCCCGTGCTTCTTTATGGCGCAGAAACATGGATGCTATTAAAGCGGCGATGTAGCGGCATGAGAAATACATATGAAAAAAAAATATTTCTTCGGCGACTTCCTCTCAGCAGATATCTGGCAAGAACTGTGAGAGTAAATAAACCTGCCATGAAAAAGTTTCTCAAAAATCTGTCGATCGGAGTCGACGTTAAACTCTAGATCCCACCACTCATGTCTTAAACTCAGGCACACTACATGAGTGGTGTGAGAAGCTAGGCCGTAATCCTGACTATGTATAGTAATTTAATACTTGTCTTTGATTAAAAAAAAATAATTTCTTAAAACACGAATACAAGTTTAAATTTCTCTTTTATGTATTGAAACTCTAAAAAGCCATATCGATTGATAAAACATAAAATCGCACGTGTAACATTAATAATCATATAAATAATTATCATCTTGGTTGTCATAATTAAAAATATTATTAATAAACATGTTGTGATCATAATGAAGGTTTCCTGGCTGTTCACTTTTTCGTATGCAGGCAGGGATTTAGCCACTCATATGGCTTAACAGAAAATTCAGGTGGACTACACAAGCACTCCACATGCCATCAGGGACCAAAACAAAAACAATAGCATTTAAAAATAATATCGTTGTAAAAATTCCCTCTTTTTTTTTTGTAAGGCAATGACAGTGAAATATTATTCACATGTAAACACTCATTCATTAAATATTTGTAACCTGTCTTGATTATGATTGTTTTTCATTATTTTTATTTTTTTTTTTCATTTATTTCATGTATTTCGTATTTCCTTTTCTGTTTCATTGTATTTTATTGCTTTATTTTGTATTCCTTTTTGCCAGAGACAATAATATTTTGTTGCAACCAATTGCAACAACAAACAGTATTAATTAGTTGACATTTATGTTACACCCATGTTGACTTAACATGTTACACGCGCTGCAAAAGGACAGATTAACTGGACGTATAGAACATGAACAAAATAAGAGCTAAACTTTTACGTGATGTCGATATAAAGTTTCATTTGACCATAATTTTAAAATTTCTTTATGTGTGGTAAAGGGTTACGAAGAATATCGAGACAGAAGTTCTTATGTAAAGAACAAGCGAAAGTAAGAGGCTCATAATTACGTTCCAAAAGTTCCAAATTTTTGTATTTATATAGAATTTGCCGAAAGCTCTAAGAGCTAGCTACATTTTTCAACTTACAATCTTACATCCGAAGCCAAAATAAATCTCGATGTTGCAACAATCGAAAAAAATTATGAAGTCGCCGTAGTCTAATAGGCAGTGTGTTGGCTTTTTACATTTAAGGCCACGGTACAAAATATTTCCTCGCCAATTTCCTCTCAGCAGATGTCAGGAAAAAACTCTGAGAGAAAGTAAAATAGCCATGGAAAAATTTCTCAAAGATCTGTCGCTCAGAGTTGACTTTAAACTTTAGGTGCCTCCACTCGTGTATAAAATTGACACGCACAACATAATTGGTGTGAGAAGCTAGATCGTAATCCTGACTAAAGGGTTGTATATACCATTTATGTATGTATGTTCCAACAATCTTCAGCAGGCCTTTAGTTCTGTAACCAGTGACAGAAAATTAGAAATTAAGAACCTCTGCCTTTTTGTAAAAAAATCTGGCACCTGATACATGGGGTCAAAGATAATCTCTTCTTATTCCTCAGAACTGTATCTCTAGCAGAAGTTATTTGAGGGAATGCCAACTCTATAGTCATGTCTTCGAATTTGATTTTGCAATGTATGGCCATTTGACTTAAGGATAGAAGACAATCTATGAAACTTCTTTTTATGAGTTTCGCAATATTCCGTTCTTGTAAAACGGGCCTTGAATACCTAACAGATGCAATTCGAACACCTATGCTGGCCAGTTCAATTGCAATTAAATTTTCAAAGAAGTCTTTATGTCGTGATGTATGGGTTATCTTTGAGATTGATGATTTAAAGGTCTCATAGTACTTATCAAGCTTGTGCAGCCCCTAAACTACTTCTCCTATGAATTCAGTGGAATTTGGTGCTTACCCGTGGCTACACAACGGGCAACTATGCATGCTCAAGTAAGCTTTGGTATTAATACTTTCACTCCAACCTTACCTAACTTATCAAGCTTATTGTTAATTGAGTAATTCGTAAACAAAATTTACTTTTTTCCTCAAATCACTGAGTAGTTTGCTATCAATGACTGTGTGTTACAATTGACGTGAAGAACGACAGATTTCCATTTGCAAATGACAGTTACGTAGTTAGCACGTGGGTGAGCATCACAAGTTATGCCTAAAATAGCCATTTGGATGGCGAACAAATCCTGTGAGTCGACCTTCTATATGACCCTGTTCATAGCTGATCATAACAGTTTCAGGCAATACCTGCAAAGATTTGTACATGATTGGATGAGGATGAATATTCTGAACTTATAATGTTCAGCTGCCCTATATTTAGGAGAGATGTTGACTTCTGAAATTTTATGGATTCATAAGGCTGGTTTGAAAATGAGAAACCTGTATAACTAATCAAGTCTCCGTGAAGTAATGCCTAACAAGAGTCACGCGGGAAGTTGTTGAATATTAGCTTCGCTGATTCAGAACAGAAACAAAGATGTGTGCAGACGGAAGTAGTGACCGGTAATCAGCGAAGAAATGGAAAATTTCAAAATAAAATAAAAAAAAGTACGCGACTAAATCAGGCAATCATTGAAACATTTTCTCCATTTAAGTAGACGACATACATATGTTTACACCATCATCAGAATCAAGTGTTAAAACCAATATGGAATTTATTGTTAAATATTTACAATACAGAAAAATAAATGAAAACGACTTTCACCGCGTAAAACAGGCATAATTTACTCATGTCAACTATTTTGTTGCATTTGTAACCCAAATATCCAATCCAATATATTCCTGCATTGGCATGAGGATTTAATGAAACTGAAGGTTATTATGCGGCATACCTACATACATACATACTACTGCCACTACTACCAGCAACCACAGGAGGGGATCCTTGTCTTAAACAATTTGTTTTCTCTCTTACAGTAATTCATTGTTTATTGTTTATTTTGCAAAAAAAAAAAAAAAAAATTAAAAAAATTATTTTTTTTTGACTGCACACTCGATGTATGTCCCCCACAAGCGATACGTCATCATAATGTCGAAATTAATTAGTTGCGGTTGAAGATCATAATTTACATACAATTTTTTATTTACACGTACACGTTGAGATACATACATCCATGTACATGTATGTTACGTTACATTTACATGAATTGGGGACTTTTTTTATCGTGTGTATGCATATTTTGGCCTGTTGTTTGCCAAAGTAAATGAATGAATGGAAGGAATGAATAAAAACTAAAAAATCAGCATGATTTTGCATGATATTCAGTCATAATGAAACAATCATGTTGGTTTGATGCGTAGGTGGCATGCCTAAGGGTTATCATTTAATTGTAGGTATTCATCCAAAAAAAAAAAAATAAATAAATAAATGGGTGCACAGAATACGGGTGTAAATATAATATCAACAGTAAAAACTGCTTAGAATGGCTGCAAGTGGAAAGTGTAAAAAACTTCTTTTGAGGGAATTTATTAGAATTGAATTGTGTTCGCTAATAGCACCTAGAAGTAGCCGTAGTCTAGTTGTTCGCTTATTAGACGTAAAGCCCAGGTTCGAGCCCGAGACCAGACATCAGAAATAAGGAAAAAAATATTTCTTCGGCGACTTCCTCTCAGCAGATTTCTGGCAAAAACTCTGAGAGTAAATAAACCTTCCATGAAAAAGGCACACAACATAAGTGGCGTGAGAAGCTATGCTGTAATCCTGACTGAAGGGTTGTAATGACCAATTATGTATGTAAGTATGTATGTATGAATTGTGATTGTTAATAGCTAGCACCTGACTTCCTACAAAGTAATAAAGTCGGTTGATAAAGTGGGTTCTGTTTTTTTTTACCAGAATCGGCCGGATTGTTATCATTTGGTTTTGGAAAAAAGTTGCCGTAATCTAGTAGGTAGTGTGTTGGGTTATTAGACGTAAGACCACGAACAAAACGAAATATGAAATAAATAGTTCTTTGGCGATTTCCTCTCAGCAGATTTCTAGCAAAAATCTTAGAGTCGAAAAATTGTCACGAAAAGTTTCTCAACAGTCTGTAATTCGGGGTCGACTTTAAATTGTAGGTCTCTTCACTCATGCATAAAATTAACACACACAACGTTCGTGGAGTGAGTAGCTAGGTCGCAATCCTAAAGGGTTGTAATGACCAATTATGTATGTATGTATGGAATGGAGAATGTTGTCAAGTAAACTTTAAGGCGATTTTGATTTTGGAGACTGACATAGACTGACGACAGATTGCTTAATGAGGTCTCGTATCAGATATTTGACATAGAGTAGGAGAGCTAAAAGTGTTGATGGTAATGTTATAAGAGATCGGAAAGGCTTTTCAATAACAGATATGATCAATAAGAAACACGCAGAACTTAAAAACATAAGACTTTTATGTTAAGTACCTTCAATTCCTGACGTATGTTATTCATTCCTAATGCTTCAATACAGTTGTACAGTTAAGGATATTATAGGCTATGGTAGGTTATGTATAAAATCTTTGCTTTTAATTGAAGTCTGAGAGATTGCGTTCCCTTCTTGGGCGCTAACTACGAGTTATCTCGTACTCACTAAACCTGCCATTTTTGTGTAGATACGAATAAAATCGTATTATATCAGCGCTAGTATCGATAAATGGCTTCTGGGAAAAGAACAAAAAGTCAATGTTGGCATGCGTGGCCAGTTTTCTGAAAATTGCGGTGGCAGTCAACGTGTAAAATTGGTCTCCTTAGGTTCTGCAAGCTTCAGTTAGAACACTGATTATATCCACATGCGGAATTTGTTGTGAGTTTTCTCAGCCTCTGGCTATGCCTATTCAAGTTTTAGGTTTTTGAGGGGCATAATAAAATCATTAGCTAGCCAGTGCTTAAAGCCTTCACTGTGCTAATAGCAACCATCCTTATAAGCAGCATACATACTGTAAAGTAATGCATGTAAGAGGATGCATAAGATATTTTTTTCTGTTGTTGTTACTGGTATTTATGAATTTTAATTTCTGATTTTATGAGGTGCTTTAAATTAATTAAACTTTTTTATGCTGAACATTTTTTTTTGAAAATATTTTTGATATTTTTGAGCGGTCATGTTAAGGTAGAAGATTTGCTAATGACTTGTGTAAGTTGAGTATTAAGTCCTTGGTGGAAGCCGAATACATATTGATTATAAGGCATGGACACGGAGAAAGTTTTTTAATTGAAATTATTGAAACATTCTTTTTTTGTTGTTGTTATAAATTACAACAATGTTGTCAGCCAATGAATGGAATGTTGGTTGTAAGGAATGTTGGCTTCATTATTTTGCATAAATATTTCGAATATTTTGTATATTTGACATGGTTTTACATAATAACGATTGAAATATTTCCATTGAAACTTCCAATTTCATTCTAAGACTGAATTAAAATTTTTTTTTTGTTTTAGTTAAAAAATCTAACAATTTTATTAAGCAGGTTAGTAATTTATCTTCTGTACCCTTAATTTTTATAAAAACAAAATAAAAAAAAAAAACAACAAAAAAAATCATGTACTTCGAGTACTTGCTTACAAACAATTACCAACCTGTTGTTATTTTCACCCACAATTTGTTGAAGTTGAAGACTTTGTATCTGTTTACATCTAAGGAATGCTTTTATCTTTTCTCTGTTTGTTACTGTAAGTCCAACTGCAGTTTTCAAAATACCAAAAAAATTTGGAATTTTATTGTTGTTGTTATTTTGTTATTATTTTTATTTATTTAGTTTGCTAAGCTCCCACTAAAATAAAACTTCACGATTTGTTTTCCTTTATTTTCTAACAATTTAAACCTAATAAACCTAATAATCTATTTTTTGTTTTGTTCACAAAAACTTTTAAATACAAAATACAATACACCATAGGAAAAATGTTAGTAAAAACCAATGTAATAAAGTACAGAAAAGTTCATTTAATATACTCGTACTATGTAATACTGTAGGTACCAAAGCAAAATATACATGCATATCAGAGATCAGCAATGAATAGTTTTTTCGCTACTCATAAGTACACATGAAATTTTGAGTATGAGTGAGTCAACAGTATTGAGATTCAACGACTTCGATTCAATCGTACTCACTACAACATTGACTTATAAGTACAGGATGCAATGAGTACGAGTACAACGGTGACATCAAACTCATAACATTCGAAATGTGTTTGATTCACAAGCCTATACATTCAGATTCATAAATTTAGAAAAATAGATATAGTACTCATAAATAATTCGAGTGATTCGAATCATTCGTCAAAATTTACTGCCTTAGTTGTTGTTGCATTTACAAAAAAAAAGAAGAAAGAAAAATACAAAGACAGCAAGCATAGCAAACACCCAACCTTCTAGTGAGTATTGTAGTATTCATACGTGAATCATACTTATTTTGTGACACTTGTAGATGTTGAGTCTTGGAAAGTCGAAATCAACAACATCATGCATATTGTTAAGCATGAGTACGATGAGTACTTCAAACTTTGAATATGAGTAATATGAGTATGATATTAAAATAAGTATGAATGCGTATAAGTATCAGAAATTATGAGTATGATTCGAATCTACTCATCTTTTTGAATACTCATTGCTGATCTCTGATCCATACATACATAATTGATCATTACAACCATTCAGTTGGAATTACGACCTAGCTTCTCGCACCATTTATGTTGTGTGTTAATTTTATTTGTAAGTTGTAATAATGAAAAAAAGTTAAAGGGAACTTTAAAGTTACCTTTAACTAAACCGAGGTTTAACGCCAAGCTGTAATAATGGCCCTTGCCGTTAACTAAAGAGAGGGGTTTAACGGCCAGATACATTCTTTTCCATTACTATGAGTACTATGATACTATGAGTGAGCGTTAAGCTAAATAGAGGATCATACTGCCGGTAACTTTTAAAGTTAAGTTTATGTTTGAATTTGCCGTATTATATATTATTTTCAATATGGCAACTAATAAAATGAGCATGTGCAACAAAAACAAAACGAAGCCCGTCTTTGCCACTGCGTTTGAAAGAAACTTGTTTAATTGAGCAGTTTTATCGACATTGCTCCGGCGCTCCCATATTTTTGAAAACAGTTAACTTTATTTTATCTGTAAGTTGTAATAACGAAAAGAAGTTAAAGGTGACTTTAAAGTTCACTTTAACTAAAGTTACTTTTAACTAAACCCAACTTTAACGGCAAGTTGTAATAATGTCTCTAAAACTAAGCTCTTAAGTACTAACATACCATAGTCGGGTGTACTTTTTCATTTCAGTTGGCATTATTATTTCTTTTCGTCTT
Source organism: Sarcophaga rosellei (assembly GCA_930367235.1). NCBI lineage: Eukaryota > Metazoa > Arthropoda > Insecta > Diptera > Sarcophagidae > Sarcophaga > Sarcophaga rosellei. The sequence continues at coordinate 46,474,841 of OV884019.1, forward strand.
CCATTTATATGGTTTGGCTTTCGCTATTCACAATTTTACAATTTCCTTATTATGAGAAAATGTTTCTCTTTTTTTTTTTTTGGTCTTCGGATTTTGTAAGTTCCCTGTCTACCACTTGAAGGTGGTTTTGTGGACTGTTGCAACGACGCATTTCAACCACAAACTATTCGATAATTACAATGACAGGCCAATTGTAGTTGAGATTTCAAACGAATAAAACGAAAATGAAAAATAAAAAACGAAATTACAAAAAAGGAAAAACAAAACAAACTTAACTTGTAGAAAATCTATGTTTGTAGTTTTGTTTTCCACAACAATTTGCTGGTGATATTGTAATATATTATCTTGTTATTTCAGCTTGCAACTGCTAAAGTTTCCATCCTTGGCAATTATTTAGGCGGGCGCTACCAAGGGGTAAGTATTTCAATCACATTTTCAAGTTGTCGTACGAAAATGTAAATCTCGTAGGAGCAAAAGAGGATCTAGAATTCTAAGGAAATATTGACATGTTTAGTTTTCAAGTCAAATGATATGTTATCATGTTATGCCATTGAGTTATTATAGGACATTTTTATTTCGTTGTTTACTCACTAAACTTTTTCTTCTTCTTGGATTTACTTTAAAAAATTTGAACATTTGCTTTGTTTTTGGTATTACAATCAGAGATAATTTTTCTTTTTTTTCATTTGACTGTAGATTTTATTTTCGTTTCACCATCAACGTTCCAACGACAGGTTGGTAGCTCTGATTAAATTCAGGTGCAACGTTGAAAAATCGTTTTCTTTTCCTCTTTTTTATTTTTCTATTTTTGTCAGTGTATTATGGAAATATTTGTTTAATTTTAGGTTTTCTAAAAATGTGGGTGATTTCTTATTATCTTTTGATCAGTTGTTTGTTACAGAAATTACTGTTATTAAAGGAAAATCAAAGTCGAGAAAAGAAAAATTAAAAAAAAAACAAAAATTAGTTTGAAATAAATTTTTAACCCATATGCGAAAATACCAGAAAAGTAAAATAGTTTTGATAATCCTATTTGGCCAATTTGCTAACTAAAAAAACAGTATGGGAAAAACCAGTCTCTAATGTTGCGTGTAGCTTCTTAGAATGATTATTCTGAGAAGATCGAAAAATTTTATAAATTAGTTAACCATGGCTCCTCCAGAGTTTATAGTCCAACTATTAATCGCCTTCTTTTCGACTGTATCCAGATAACTACTTTTTAGTACACTTTTTATTAGACTTCGTTCGGGTTGGTTGTGACACGTTCAAACTTAGTATCTTCAAATGATTCGGAGCTACAATTTAATACTTACAGTCTTAAAAAGTAATTTTTCCAGATTCTCAGCTCCCCCTCTCTTTGCGTAAACATCACCCTTCCTTCTTCATCACCGCAGGAGGAAATACCTGTACAAACGCCTTCAACACCATATTTACCCTTTGGAAAAATTGTCGACCCCCATTTCGACTTCTGGGCCTATGGATCTTGTATATTTTCGTTTTCATGTCTGACCTGGAGTTTGAACCGTGGCCTTATGTTTCATAAGCCGACACACTACTTACTAGACTACGGCGACTACAAGCAATAGCTCTCCGTAATATACTCACGTTCCTGTCGTTCATCTCCCTTAGTGCAATGGTTCATGGATTTCTTACGATACTCAATCGAGTGCGAATTCTCGTGTGTAATTAAGATTCGCGTCAATGTTGGGCCCCCGGTCACTAACTACATACGTACATACATAATTGGCCATTACAACCCTTCAATTAGGATTACGGCCAAGCTTCTCATATCTCGCTCTCTAATATGTTGGAACAATGCCTTCTATCCACAATAATGTGATCAATGTGTGTTTTTTCTTCGCAGAGTGATTAGGAGACAGCCCTGTAGATTCATAAATATCTCTGTACAGAAAATGGGTGGTATAAGCAACCATATTTCCCGGAGGCCAAATATTTTGACTCTCGAACAAAAGATAATTTTCGTGGCAATTTTTACCATTAAAATCTCCTAAGGTACCAAGACTAGAGCTAGCAGCGCTAAAATTTGTGTTGTGTGTGCCCGTAAAAAATGTTTTTCATCCGCTTATATGTATCTACGCTTTGTCGAGGCTTATGGTGGAAGATTTTTTAATGCGTATTACTGCTAGTTGTGTTCATCCACCACAGTGAACCCAGATACAAGGTGACTGATACATGTGACATGACGACTGTGAACTTTGCTGTGTATTTTGCTGCCTACAGTAGTTTTTGATCAGTATTTCTCTAACACGTTTGCCAACTTTCTACAAAGTTCGGACATTGCAGAGGCGGATCCTTAGTTCATGAATCATTTTTTAATCTGCGGGTATCGTCAATATTAAGGAGTCTGTATAATTTTTTAATGTCTAAATAAACTAACAGAAAGAAAATATTCTAAAATTATTTAATAATTGAAAACACGATTCATATTCATTAACTTGAAGAGTACTACTATACAAAATTGATATACAATATACAACATACAACACACAACATACAACATACATACAACATTATTGAGCCTATTGACCATTATTCCTTAAGACTTAATGTTTTAAATGAAAAAAAAAATGATTCAAAACAATATCTCCATTATGGTTTATTCACAAATAAAATTATTTTTAATGCGGCATAGAAATAAAATATAAAATAAAACCGCAAATAAATTTGCAAATAGTTTATGGACTGTAATTACAATTTAAACCAGAGAATTACAATTATTTTGTCTTGATTCACCTGAACTATACAACCTGATTATATTTAAAAGCAAAGATTTTTTTCTTTTTTGCGTTAGACAACCGCACATTAGTTTAAATTGTAGATTTCTTAAATGACCACGATTGTATTTCTAAAGCTAACGTCTAATTGTAAGTGCCTATTTCAACCATACATACGAGTATATTATAAATGAATATACAATTTCGTCCAACCAAATAATCCATCAAAATGAAGACACAGACACAGACACAGTTTAGCAATCTAAAATCCCATTTAATAATAGCAAATGTAGTGTAAAAAAAATAATGGCTTGTGATGATTTGAAAATGAAAATTAAGTTCTTCTTGAATATCTGGAGTATTATTATAAAATGAGATGAATTTTAAAGCGAATCGAAAATTGTTAACACTTTAACCACAAATTGTTTTTCTAATGTATAGAAGATCAGTGTATTAATATCGTTTATTATTGGGTTATATAAGAATAAACCGCACTTATATTTGTCATTGGACAGTATTGGTTGGGGAGGAAGTGTTAAAAGAAAACATTGAAACATTCGTGACTGTCGCTTCCTTGTGGACGGCCAATGATGATACCTTTGATATACTTCGAGTTACTCATATTTGGGTTTTACACGAAGTGTTTTCCCTCCTAGGGTGCTAACTACGAGTTATCTCGTACCCACTAATACTGTCATTTTTGTGTAGCTACGAATAAAACTGTATTATATCAGTGTTAGTATCGATAAATGACTTCTGGGAAAAGGACAAAAAGTCAATGTTGGCATGCGTGGCCAGTTTTCTGAAAATTGCCGTGGCAGTTAGCGTGTTAAGGTTATGGTTACGCTTTCAGTGAAATATACGTTGTGACGCTTTTTTACAATAAAATAGTACAAAAATTACAAGGTTTTGCGGACCCATTATGTTATTCAATTTCATTCTAGATATTTAAATGTCTAAGATACATCTTACTCTAGCCGGTTATATACATACTCGTACGTACATAAGTGGTCATTACAACCCTTCAGTCAGCGTTACAAGCTAGCTTCTCATACCACTTATGTTGTGGGTGCGATAATTTTATACATGAGTCGAGGGACTTACAGTTTAAAGTCGACTTCAAACGACAGATTTGTAAAAAACTTTTCCGGGGTTTGAACCGTGGCCTCACTTCTAGTTAGCCAACAAATTACTTTTTAGACTACGGCGACTGCCGACTCTAGCCGTTTGGCCAGTGAAAAAGTTTTCATCTAGTAGTTTTCATATAGTACATACTTACATAATTAGCCATTACAACCCTTTAGTCAGGATTACGGCCTAGCTTCCCAACAGCTTAAAAACTGTAATAAAAATTGACATTTTTCTTCCGTGTATAAATATTTCCAATCAATTTATTTTGGCATTAAGAGTAAAAAATTCCATCAAGAACACTTTATAATTTCGAGTATATATTATCTCCCGTTCCATCTAGTCAGGCAGAGACAGTCTTAACATCACCGCTGATGGCAACACATTCAATTTCAACCAAAGCGTCCATAGGTAATTTGGCTACCTGGAAGCAACTGCGAGCGGGAAAGTTTGCGCTGAAAACTATAATAGAGAGAGAGAGGGAGAGAAGTAATCGATTAGAAATCATAGAGCATTGGTGGTGAATTTCAAAAAGGGAGAAAAATACAAACTGAGCAAAAAAATACAAAAATGAGATAAGGAGAGGAAAATAACATGAACTGAAGTGTGTTTGTTGTTAAACAATAAAAATAAAAACATAAACACCTATTCGCAGCAACAAATAACAACAAAAGTAATGGAAATTATTAATAATGATAAGAGTATTTAGTAACAGTATTTAAAATGCTGTATTATAGAGTTTGTTTTTTTAGTTCAATTCAATCAATTGCTTAAAACTTAGATTAGATGATGAAAATATTATGTTATCAGCAATTAGAAAAAAAAAACGTTTATGAAATAACTTATTAAATACGTAATCGTAAATAACACTAACCTTTTTTGTACACCTCATTAAAAGCACCAAAATCATTGAGATCCTTTAAGAAGACGGTATTTTTCACAACCTTATCAAGGCCAGAATCAGCAGCAACAAGTATAGCTTCTAGATTTTTCAAGGCCACATCAGTTTGTTCGGCAATACCACCAGCCACCAATTGATTGGTTGCCTTGTCCAAACCCAAACAACCAGAAACGTATACAGTACGATCGGCTACAACAGCTTGGCTGTATTATTATTGTTTTTTTTTCATTTTTTTAAATGCAATTACAGCAGCAGAGCGTTAAGCAGGCACAGTGTAGGGAGTTGAATTACAGCAGACAGAGTAAAGGAAGAATAATGACAAAACACCATGAGAGGAGACAAGATAAAACATGTGTTTATTAATAAATGACTCTTGTTTTAAAGTATAATTTTTACAAATCATAAAATAACAACATAGTCATTCATTTCCATTTTATAAGTTTCTTTTTGTTTTTCACAATGTACATTGAAATTCATAGAGAGGCAGACGCAGATACTTACTTGTAGGGAGCTACTGGCTTGGCAGCATTGGTGGTGCTAATCAATTTTCTGATCACAGTGGACATTTTCAAAAACAATAAAATAAAAATCTAGTGTTTACCAGTAGGTCTAAGCTTTTCAAAGCAGTACGTTAGATATCCCTTTGCTTGGATCTAAGAAAAGAGCTCTGCACTTGTCAAATGTTGCCGCTCAACTGGGTGTTGAGTTGCCTCAGTTAATTTGTTAAGCTTTGTAAGTGGCCGGTTTCTTTTTATTCGATTTAATATTCTCAACAATTTTATTTTTTCTTTTTTCAATTTTGTGACATGTGTGCGTGTGCTTTTGAAAAAAACAGTATTTAAAGGAATGAATTCTTAATAAAAAAAAAATGAATAAAATGAAATTTAATAATGAATTAGCTTTTAATTGAGGTAATCTATAATGATCGACGTAAACAAATCATTTAAAATAATAAAATAAAAATGTATTATGCACAATGGAATTTTGTAATGAATTGACTTTTAATTAATGCAATCAATAATGGTCGACATAAAACAAATCATATTTCTAAGTTAGAATAACCATGATTTTATAATAATTTCACAAAGATGGAGGAGTTCAGGTGACGACGCCGTTAAATACAAAGGCATTATAAAGACAAAACATATATTAAATACCAGAGCAAAATACTACTCCAAGATGGCAATACGTCGAGGCATACACAATCCTAGACATGTATGTATGTACAGTGAGCGCCAAAAGTGAGTAAACACCACTGAAATAATTCATTTTCTTAGGATAGCGAGAAAAGTAAATGAGAATAGTCGAATAAATTTCCAAAAATAAAAACGTTTATTAATTACTTATAAAATGTTAAAACAAAAACAACAATTCATGATAAAGGAACTTTTTTTTAAACTTAAGAACATAATAGAAAATTTAAAATTATAGTGGGTGTTGACTCACTTATGGCAATCACTGTATGCCTTATGTAATTAAGAAACGAAGAGCTTAGCAATATCAGCCTAGACATTTCCCCTCATTTCATACTCTTAAAAGCAGCCAATAATGTTGGTTTTACCGCTTAGAAACTGGATCACGATACCATTCTGCCTATTTTTCTATCTCTAAACATCTTGATGTTTTACCACCAGCTAGTAAACGTTGCACTTTGAAATACGAAAAAACACTTTGAAGATTCAACATCTATTGAACTAGAAATGCAACACAAAAAATGGCTGAAGATAAAAACCATACAAAGACGAAACTCTTGATTTAATTAGAAGTACGAAAGTCTAGTTAGATGCATAGAGAATTTGATTTCATTGTAACTATCTGTTTACAGTAATCAGACAAGAACTTCATGTGCTGTAGTAAAGAGCTTTGTCTTAGAAGTTTCCTTTGCTAAGGGAAGTATAAACTGCTCTAGTCAATCATTAACTTTAATTTGTTTTTAATTTTCAATCTCATTGCTGTCTTTCTGAAATAGGCAACCAGTACGTTGTTTTGTTTTTGTTGTTGTGTAATCTATTATGCTTATAACACACATGAAGAATTAATTCATTAGCACTTCTGCCTTTATGTTTATAAAATTGTTTTTTCTGTTTTGCTTTATTAATGTTTATTCGCTTATCACTTTTACTTCATTCATGTCCTCTCTTTCTTAACAAAATTATGCTCTTTTTTATTTATTTTTATTTTAAAGAAATTCACCACTAAAACGTTTTGAACACAATATTATCACTTGGGGGGCACAATTTTCAAAATTTGACTTGAATGGACAAAAAATAAAAAAATGCCGAATACTGATTGAAGACATTAATATCATAGTTGAGTGAAACTTTGATTTTTTTTTAATTTATTTTATTTAAAGTAATTGAAATTGATTTTTTGAATCGCCACATTATCACTGTACATGGCTTAGAGTTGTTTTTATGAGAAACTATAACTCTGGATGAAGCTGGAGTTGTCAGAAGGCCCAATTATTGAGCGTTTTGTTTCAAATTAGTATTTGGACAGTAGGGAAGAAACTTCTCATCAATTTCACCAACAATCAGAAGAGGTACAAAATTGCTCAAATAGATGGTGAAAATCTGATTTTGGTGAAACTATCGCGGTACTTAATATTATTTTCATTTTGTATTTAGAATGTGAATTGAAATTTTTTTTTTATTATTTTTATACATTAACTAGATGTACCTTGCGCGTGTTGCTGCGCCACCAACTAAAATAAATTTGAAGCAAAGACATTGCACAAATATCCAATTAATTTTGAATAATTTTATTGACTTTCCTTCCCGTTGCCCAGATGATTCAGACGAACAGGCCTGAGTAGCACGCATTCGATCAGTTTCTAATCTCACTCTTCGTTGGGTCTCAGCGGCAGGTACCCGAAGATTTTCCAGTCTCATTGCTCGTTGTCCATCTGATTCTGAGGCTCTTTTCGTAATGCTCTTTTCTTCCGCGCTTGAGGTGTAGGCCGACCAATTGCTTGTCGCTTTGGAGGCATGATTGCAAGGGAACGACGTAAAAAATGCTTTTAAATTTATTAGCATCTCACAATGTACTCAATCCAATGGAACCCAACAGCATTTCTAAAAATATTCCAAAATTAAAATGTTTCAAAGTTGTGATTGACATTTTACGGGAATGAGTGAGTTATACTAAATGTTATTAAAATCATAAATGATGAATCCTAAAATGTCTGGTATTTGTTCGATCAACACATGATCAAATGCATAGTTGACGATTCAGTTTATTTTGAATAATTCGCAGTGGCGCCACCTATCGGAAATTAATCGCACCAACTTAGAAACCTCCGTCTACTAATGCGGAACAACTTAGCTAAAGATCAAATGCACAGTTTAATATTTAATTCATTTTTAGTAATTTTCAGTGGCGCCATCTGTCGGAAATTGGTCATACCAACTTAGAAACCTTCCCCGACTCATGGCCAACAACTTTGCCAAAGATCATAGCATGATGCATAATTTACTTACTTAATTGGCCATTAACAACCCGATTAACGGATTTCGGCCTGCCGCAACACATCCTTCCAGGCACCTCTGCTTCTTGCACGTTTTCGCCCATTAGTCACACCAATCGATGACAGAGCTTCTTCGAATTGGTCCTTCCTGTTTGCGTTGGAGGGTCATTCTCTTCACCAACTTCCACAAATCCCAGCATCAAATACCCGTCTCGTCGGAGCATCCTCCCCCATTCTAACGACGTGGCCGAGCCAGCGCAGCCGCTGGATGTTAATACGCTGTACAACGTCTATGTCGTTGAGGAGCTCATACAGCTCATTGTTGGATCAGATGCGGAAATCATTGCCAACTCGCACTGGACCGAAGATCTTGCGTAGGACGTTTCTCTCGAATACTCTCAAGGCTGCTGCATCTGTACTTAATATCCTTCTTGATGTATTTTTGGTTTTCATTGGATTTGATTTTTTACGTGTTGGGTTCCAAGCCCTACGCACAACCCGAATTTAACGTTCAGGGGATTGGACTTCGCTGCACGCATTAGTTAACATCTAGCGAGTGCTGGAATGCTATCCAGGAGGGGCCACGAGGAATACAGCAAGTTACATATGTACATTCATTTTTATATATGTAAGTATATAGATTTCTTAATTTAATCCTAACCTTTAATTAAGGAGTGTTCTTTATTATTATCCCTTTAATTTTATTGAATTAATTTATTTAAAAATTTCTTTTAAAGTAATCATGTTAATACCTTCTACATGCTTAAACCACCAACATAAGGCTCTGCCTTCTTCAAGACATTCCAAATAAGAATTTTAATTCTGTATTGGATCAGGCTACATAACTGTAAATTTGTGAATTGTTTAACTTTGGTTTACAATTGGTTTTGTGATCATCAAAAGGTTTACTGAGTGTACGAATTTGCAGAGCTGTAAATGAATGCAATTCATTTGTGATATTAGCAAATAGTATTATATTGTATATATAGTTAATAATTCTGTCATATTAACACTTAATAATATTTATGAGAAATATAACAAAAATTAAATAAGAATTTATCTCTAATTTATTTAGAATTTCAAATTGTTTACTCTCTCTATTAACTTTTCATCAATCAATCCATTCTGTTAAATGTTTTCATTTAAGGAACATTTTAAAATTTGAATAATTTAATTTAACATGTCTTTATTAAAATTTCCTGCATCTTCCTTTACAAATTTTTTTTACTTGAAAATGAAAAATGTACAAAATAAACTCATGAATAAAGAATCACTCAATTTTATTTGCCCCAAAAAAAAACCGAATATGAAATATTATTTATTTGTTTATTAATTATTTTAAAGAAATCCTTACTCGAAATGAAAAATTAAAAAATTCTTTAAATTCTGTTGAAACATAATAATTATAGGTTGGCACAGTATTAAAACAAGGATCCGTAAACATTGCATAAAAAATTAATTTTTAAAAGAAATTCAATTTCTCTCCATTTATGCCTTAAGAAAAGTAAATATTGTTGTCAGTTTGATTGAGAATATGTTATGCATCAGAGGCGACTTAATTATGCCCTACAAAACAGGTGAACGACATTTTTTTTGCGTAAAAATTGCTGCCTGGGTTACTTTATAGCCAATCAATCACAAAGAAGCTGCTGGTATATCCTTTGCTCTTCCCTCTGTACAATCGATAACCCTTTGAACTGTAGTAACTCTATGGTATGTCCTTGTCCTTTTTACTCTGATCCTTGTGAACTTTTTACTCTGATCAGATCACATGGATTTGGAGATTCTGTGGGTGTTTTCCTATGTAAACACATACTTTTGTTATTAAAACTCATATTCTTCTACTCCGTTCATTGGTTATTCAATTGCAAGAAATAGTTGTGCAGGCTACGAACTATTTTAAAAGAGCACCATTCTAGGGTATACAAATATTTTAGGGTCAGATGTTTGACATCGCTGTAGTCTAGTAGGTAGTGTGCTGGCTTATTAGACGTAACCTGGGTTCGTATCCCAGGTCAGACATCAAAACGAGAATCTGTCGTTCGGAGTCGACGTTAGGTTCCGGCACTCACGTATGAAATTAACGCACACAACATGAATGGTGGAAGAAGCTAGGTCGTAATTATGACGGAAGGCCAATTATGTATGTATGTTTAGGCAGGTTAGTGGCTTGTATTCGCCGTAGTCTACTGGGCAGTGTGTTGGCTTATTAGACGTGAGGCCACGGTTCAAATCCCCGGATCGTCGACTTTCTCTCAGCAGATTTCTGGCAAAAACTCTGAGAGTAAAATAAAATTGTCATGAAAAGTTTCTCAAAAATCTGTCATTCGGGTCGACTTTAAACTGTAGGTCCCGCCACCCATGTTTAAAATTATCAGTTAATGCATCAGTTAATGAGAGGAAATAGGATCACATTTTACTGGGCTTCAAGTCATGTGAGAATTCACGGCAATGAATAGACAGATGTCCTTGCGAGAAGGGAAGTAGAAAGAGATGTTCGTAAGCATTTATTTAAAGAACGCAGGGATAGAGCGAGAGAGGGGCTCTTTTCAGGTCAATGGCCAACCGGCCTTCTTATAGTGCACTGTAGAGTCAAAGAACATTTGTTTAGAATGGGGATCGCTTCAAACCCAATATGTAGATTCTTCTACGGTCAGAATGTATTATCAGGAACTGTAATTTTATTAAAAACTTTATCTTTATTGGTAATTATTACCCTTTAGTCAGTATTACAACCTAGCTTTTCACACCACCCATGTTGTGTGGGTTAAGTTTTATTCATGGGTTTATGAGAGTGCTTCTAATTAAATTCTGTTCTTTAAATTGCCTGCCCAACACAAATAACATTCTTCTATCGATAAAATTATGGCAGAACTAATAATAGATTTTAAATATTGCAGCGTACAAAATCATTCCACGCACGTAAACTAACAAAGGCGTTAAATTCTCCTTCCAAAACTTCAACAGTGTCAAATACGGTGGGCGTAGGTGCAACGAACGTATAAAACCTACAAAAAATTTTTATTATTTTTGTTGTTATAAAAGAAGGCAAGTATTCCTGTATATTAAAACAAACAATGAAACCCCCCTTTTCTGTTACATACATACCTACTTACATAAATACAACACACACTCTTGCATTCAGTTGATTTCATTGAATTGTAATCTGTTCTCGGTTGAAATTTTAAACGAACACACCCATAAAATTAACAGTAACAGGTACCACGCCACCACTATCAGACAGTACCAAAGCCAAGTTTGGTGGAAAGAAAAATTGAAGGCTGACACAAGAAAAAAAAAGAAGAGAAGAGAAAATATATGAAGTAAAAATTAAACTGAGATCGTAAGAAATTGAAGGAAATGAAGACAGATGACAAAATCTGTGTTTACGCACTGTGAAAGGAAAATACACGTGAAGAAAATATTTGAGCTGACATATCGCTCGTAGGTAGTGTTAATAATGTATGTAATACCAGAATTTAAAGTTTCTTTTACGCATGGTGGATACTGGTACTTTAAAGCAGAAAACTGGTGGCATGTTTTCTAAAAATCTCTCTTAATTATAATATGGACTGCAGTGTCTTTCAGGCGAAGATCATGACCACATTGAAAGCCGCGCAGTGGTTGGTGAGTAGCCGGATTTTCTTTGAATATCTCTTGTTTTGCTTGGTCAGCTAGGCTCCGATTAGATCTAGAACGAACGTCATCTTGATAATAGACTTCGTCTATGAATGCCGGGGATTTCATAAGAAATTTCAAATCATTTAAAGCCAACTCGATATGGATTTCAGTACAAATTAATTGGAAATTGCATTACTGATGAACTGACCACAGCCACTATCGAGCTCACAGTCTCCAACATGTTACAGCGCCCAAGTGCTTCGATTGATTCCGATAAGCTAGGTATTCTTTGCTGGTTTTACTAGGTTGAGCCTCCTTCGTTGGCAGCAGGAAACTACGTGCAACATTGCTAGACTGTGCTGGACTTGTATGCATATAGAGACGTTGGTGATTATTACAGGCCACTGTCCTATAGGAAAGCATGAGAATAGACTTGGCGTTGCCTCAAACGACTTCTGAAGGGGTTATGGATTATCTTTCACTCATGAGTCAGTGCTTAGCTCTTGCCATATCGGAGGTGGATGGTCTTATCTTTACATTTTCTGTTATCTTTGATCTAATACATACATACATACATAATTGGCCATTACAACCCTTCAAGTCAGGATTACGGCCCAGCTTCTCACACCACTCATGTTGTGTGCCATAATTTTATACTTGACGGGTGGGACCTACAGTTTAACGTAAACTCCGAACGACAGATCTTGAGAAACTTTTGCATGGCAGGTTGTTTATTTACTCTCAGAGTTTTTGCCAGAAATCTGCTGAGAGAAAGTCGCCGAGGAAATATTTTTTTTTCAAATTTCGTTTTGATGTCTGGCCTGGGGCTCGAACCGCTAATAAGCGAACACACTACCTACTAGACTACGATGACTTTAGATCAATGAATAGATTAATCAAAACAGCATTATTCTTCATTCTTTTATTATACATAAAAATCTCAAATAATCCAGTTACACCAACGTGTAACTTCTTTATTTTGTTTCCATTGTTTACAATACAATAAATAGGCCTCCTATCATTAAACGGAGCATGAATTTGTGCAGTGTAATTACCGTATTCACGAGTAGTTTGAACCGTTACTCTGTCATATAAGTCTGCCATAATTTTGTTTTTGATACCTTTTGCCAGTAATTATAAATTCAATATGGGATAACTGAAAAATGATTTCTCTTAAGCGAATTTGTGACGCATTTTTGTATATTAATACAAAACTTATATACATGCCTATACAATTAAGTTACTTAAATGAAATCTGTATGTATGAAATGGTACAAAACACAAAATGCTGTTCCCCAAAAAATTTTCCCTTTGGCATCATTGTTTGCAAACATACTTGTATTGCAGCAAAAGCAGCAGCAAGCAACACATCTCTGAAACTCTTTTGATATCCATTTTACTCATCTGTGTGTAAAATATTCTTCAATATAATCCTACCAACAAATGGGGATCATTAAGCATTTAAGTAAATATATATGTAATAAGTACACATTTGTGTGTGTGTGTGTGTGTGTGGTGCAGCCTTTTACTTTAAAAGGCTCGTGTTTAGACTTTATCGTTGGGCTCATCTTTATCATGCATGATGATGTTGATACTGATGCTGATGTTGGATGATGAACAACGAGGATGGCAACTATGCGTGGTGAAGAAATTAACTCATTAAAGGAACGTGCGTTTCTTTGTATAGAAACAAACCTAAATCTTCTTCTTTTCCATCGTCAACATATAATTGTTGACTTATTTCTTCTTTTGCGCTTCACTGCTACAATTGTTGTGAAATATTTTTGGGTTTAAGCTGATGTTTGTAACATCTTTAATAGAAAATTCACCAAATATTTGTTTAAAATCCATATTTCCAAAGAGAAGTAAATGATGCTGTAGTGCATCCCATAGTGTAGACATGGCTGACTGTTACTTTCGTACTGTTTTACTTTGTCTTTGTGGTTTCTTTTCTCGAGTTTCGAGTAATTTAGTAATTTTTATAGTTTTGTCATGCGTTTTCATGTCAATTGTGGGTGTGGGTGTCAAGTGCATTTAATGTTCAGAAATGTCTGCAGTTTTTTATTTTTTTTATTTCACTTTTTTCAATTTTATTTGCTTTTTTGTCATTCATTTGGTAGAAATGTCTTTTTTCTCTCTTTGCAATGTTCATATTGTGTGGGTGCAACAATTTCGTTCATTATGTGATGCGTGCGTGTTTTGTAGTTATGTTTTGTACGTGTATATGGCAGGAGGCAACTTGTTTAAATCAGTGAAAGGCTCCAAATTGTTGAAGTGAAATTTTTCAATTGCAATTTAACAAATCATTGAAATTGTTAATAAATAAATAAATACGTTAAAATATTTAATTAAGTATTGTTATAAAAAATAATACATAGAAAAATTATTATCAAAAATTGTGTAATGAATTATTTTTGCTTCCAAAATATTTAAATTTTTTGTACAAACTGGACCCAAAAATTATTTTTAGAAGGAAAATCTTCAAAGATTTTGTTTCAATTTTTCAAACGTTTAAGTATGAACAGAAATTTTTATGAAATTTTAATTTGTGATAAGCTAAGGGTAAGTCAAATTTATGATCAGTCGAATTTTAGTTACATTTCACACCCTTATATTATCATATGCCTTTCAAATTCTTCAATATGCCTGTTAATCTAAATGAAACTTTGATTTCTGTTTCAATATAAAACCAAAATTTAAATCCTGTTTTCGATTGCAAAATGTTTTTTTTGTTTAATTAATAGGTTACACACATACATACATACATAATTGTTCATTAAGGCCCTACAGTCAGGATTGCGACCTAGCTTCTCACACCATTGACAGTTTAAAGCCGATTCCGAACGACAAAATTTTGGGAAACATGGCAACTTTATTTATTCTCACAGTTTTTGCCAGAAATCTGCTGAGGGGAAGTCGTCGAAGAAATATTTTTCATGTCTTCGTTTTGATGTCTGATCTGAGATTTTAATCGAGGCCTCACGTTTAATAAGCCAACGCGTTATCTACTAGACCACGGTGAATTCGCAGGGTAAAAATTTGTAAAAGGAGTGCCCAGCGTTATCATGATGGAAAATGACGGCCTCGATTCTAATTGTATATTCAGGACATTTTTCAAACAGATCAATTGCTTTTGTATAGGTCCCGCGTGATAATCTGGTCCAGTTTTAGTAATAGATTTAAGACTGATCCCATCAAATACAGAGCATTGCTGCCACTTAATGGATGTTGTGCTTGACAGTAGATCTTGCTCGATGGCCGTGCTTTACATATGATTCTATGCGCTTGTGGTTGTCGTAATCAGTCCATTTTTCGACTTATTTTATAATCGATCAAACAGTATTTCAGTCATGCAAAATTCTCTTCAATCGGCGTCAGTTGCATCCAATTTCCCTGCATTTAAATTAATTTTAGATGGCTTTTTGAGCCACGCTTAATGCTTGTTAAGTATTAGTCACCTCGCATGAGAGAGGTCGCTGCTAATCAGCTGGAGATCGAATCCATAATAGAACTTACTGGTCAGAGTAGTACTATGCTTGATACAGGTTGATATTATTTTTACTGGCAACTTAGGGGCCAACGTAATTAACAAAATTGTAGGTATAGCTATCGTCCGTATTCTGGTTGCGTACCCTGTTGCACTATTAGCTGCAATAACATCTCATTGAGGAAACTGGACGGTAAACAAGAAACTGGGCAGTTCTTTTAGAAAATACTGTCATTTCGAAGAACTCCTGACTTCCGTAGAACTCTGTCCATAATTAAGTTGGGCAGATCGCATGATAAGGGGCAAATTGTCTGGAACCTCGTACGGTATCAAATTGTCCGAAGAGGTGCTTTCAACGTCAACGGAGCTGCAAGTATTATTCAATGGGTACTACATAGCCTAATCATAGGAATATCGAGCTCAGAAAAAAACTTGACCTATTATAGCGTCTATGCTATCCTATAGTCCATAAAAATATTGTGCGTATCGACTTAGAGATGACCGTACCAAGTGAGATGTTATTTGTACTCTAAAGAATTGGTCTATTTTGGAATTGCCACGTCTGCCCTATTATAAAATAAATTTCAACACTGGATAAAATATGTTTTTTAAGTTATAAGATATGTACGATACTAATTTAATTTATTATTCCAATTGATATTAATTCCTTGGAATGCATTATATTGTATGTTAAAATAGTTAAATAGCACATTCGTTTTATCTTCCAACATACTTAAAAAATTATATTTTCCAACAATTTTAATATGACTTTAAACACTTTAATACATTATTATTTTACTATAAAATATACGATGTGTACTAACAACAACAATGTAAAATCAATAAATTTTTTCAATTGCCAACAATTTAAAAATTCCATTGCCATGAACACTAAAACATACAGACATGTGAACATGTAACGCTACAATGTTTCTAATAAAAAATGACTTCATTTACAATTTTCTTAAAGGAAAAAAGAAAAACAACGATAAAAATTGGCAGATGCAATAAAAGAATTCACTCTCATTCGGAAAAAGGGTAGGGTTTCTCCTTTTTAAATATTTCAATTTACAAGATTATAAAGTAAAACTCTATAACTTAAGTATAAAAGACTGCTAAAGTTTAAATTTATAGTGTTGGTTATGGTATAAAGCTAGAGCTATAAGGAAAAGTTGGGTATACTCAGTGTGGTGTAACATTTGTGTAATTATACTATACATACTATAGTATACTACAATGTATTACTGTACTACTATACTATATTGTACTATACTCTACTTTGCTATGATATACTATACTATGCTGTACTATACTATACTATACTATACTGTACTATGCTGTACTATACTATACTATACTATACTGTACTATGCTGTACTATACTATATTATACTATACTATGCTGTACTATACTATGCTGTACTATACTATGCTGTACTATACTATGCTGTACTATACTATATTATACTATACTATAATGTACTGTACTGTACTATACTATACTACTATACTATACTATACTATACTACTATACTATACTATACTATACTATACTATACTACTATACTATACTATACTATACAATACTATACTATACTATACTATACTATACTATACTATACTATACTATACTATACTATACTATACTATACTATACTATACTATACTATACTATACTATACTATACTATACTATACTATACTATACTATACTATACTATACTATACTATACTATACTATACTATACTATACTATACTATACTATACTATACTATACTATACTATACTATACTATACTATACTATACTATACTATACTATACTATGCTATACTATACTATACTATACTATACTATACTATACTATACTATACTATACTATACTGTACTATACTATACTGTACTATACTATACTATACTACTGGAACTGGATAAAATATAAATTGTTTTATAAAATTAGGAAAAAAATGTGACACTCACACAATTTTAATATCATACTCTGTAAATATGTAGATCACCTAAGAGTCATTGCATACCCACTTGCCAAGTAGTTATTTTCCAAGTTTTTCCATTTCATTGCCATTAAAGCTTGTGGTGTAAGCGAGTATGGTAAGAGAGTAAGTAATACAATCCCTATAATTTGCATGCAATTTTTTATAACTCTTAATGGTTTTTAACTAGTTTCTCTATATGATTTTCACGCTAAATTATTTGATTTTAATTTGCTGCGTAATTGATGGTTACAATTTACAATTTGTTTATTGGTGGCCATTAAAATCGGTCTAAAAAAAACTAGAGTCGGCATTAAGGCAGGCAGGTATGTAACTACATTTAGTTTTAGTTGCAGTTGCAAGTGATGGCGATTGGATTTCGTTGTTAAACAGCAGCTCGTTTAAAACAAAAATTATGTGATGGATAATAATTTTATGGCCAATGAGTTGTTAATATTTATGATCCAATTTAATGATGGTGCCCGTGCGCCTTAAATATATTATATTGTGGTGGTTAAAATTTGTTGGAGGAAATTTTCAAAAAAAAAATCTTTATTACATGACAAGTTATGGTAGGAAATTAAGATACGATATCTTCCTTTGTTTTCTATGAAGTATGCTGCATAAAGAGATTATTTTTTAAATTATTATTGTAAACATTGCTAATAACACTGTGCATCGTGAATAAAAAGAATTGTTTTAATTACAGTTTTGTGCAAAACATGAGGAGTTGGAAGGAAATTTTTGTTATTCTTCTAAATGATGTTTGATTATGAGACTGCAGGCATAATAAAGTTATTGGCTAATTAATAAAAATGAAAATAAATACATCCAATATTAACATTAACACAATTATTTTGGAAACAATGGAACACTTTTTAAGCATTTATCCCAATAGTTTAGTGTAAATTCTATACAAGCCATAACTCATCTCAGAGGAGTAGCATAGAAAAAGCTTTGGAAGTTTGTACAAGATACAGAGATTAACCCTATTCATGCAGTACATTGTGCTGGAATATCAAAAAATTAGTTACAGAAGAAGGGGGAAAAGATGTAGTATTCAACAAATTGGTGTTTGATACATTTGATGACCAGTGTTATTGCATCGTTCTCATTTTTTTGTTTATAATGAACAAACTTAAAATAATGTTACAGACTAAAAACTCTGGTAGGAAATGAACCTATACCCCAAGGCTAGCACACTGCCCTCTAGTTCAAATCGTTCTAAAAGTCAAGACTGTTATAAACCCTTCAGCCTAAAACTTTATTAGGCTTTGGAAAGCTTATATACAAAGCTTCCACTTACATTCAGCTGCTGCGTTATCAGCTACTGCGAGTTTATCAACTAGATGGCTGACCTGTTAGACTTTACATCACAGTAGTGCCGGTGCACATTAGGAAAGTGAAAAGCTAATAAATTGTCCAGACGTAATGTGGCCATTGAAATTAACCGCATTGAGAATCCTGTTGGAAACCTGCTAGTTTGATAATGTGGCATCAGTTTGTTTTAACGTTACGTGGTGAGCCTTGGAGGCGAACAAATACCGCAATAAATCTGTTCAAGGTCCACTATAATGGACACAGAAAGTGTGCATAAACTGCAATGGGGCGCATTTGTTATTGAAGTCATTATTGGGCATTGTGTAGTATATGTATATGTATATAACATACATACATAATTGGCCATTACAACCCTTCAGTCAGGATTATGGCCTAGCTTCTTAACACCACTCATGTTGTGTGTTGTAATTTAAGATATGAGTGGCGGGACCTACAGTTTAACGTCGACTCCGAACGACAGATGAAACTTTTCATGACAATTTTATTTTACTCACAGAGTTTTTGCCAGAAATCTGTTGAGAGGAAGTCGACGATCCGGGGATATGAACCGTGGCTTCACGTCTAATAGGCCACACCCTACCTGCTAGACTACGGCGACTTGGATACTCAGATGAGTGACTTAATTCCCCTTCTATTGTATAGTATAGGCCTTCGTAATCTGGCCAATGATTTCTGCGGAAGTTAGGGAAACGAGGAAGATAAAGAAAAGTGTTTACTGGGTGCATGCATATGTTATAAAATGAGAAAGCACGTCAGCTCTAGCCTGCAGTTCTACCACTGAGACATTGACGATGTACTTTGAGAAAATTTTCTGCTTTATTATAGGCTTTGGATTACTCCAAGATTGGTTGAAAAGGCTCACAATGGGTCACACTGATCTATCTATTTACTTAGTTACTTACTTAATTACTTATTCTAACGGTTCAGTCAGGATTATGACGTAGCTTCTCACATCAGTTATAATGTGTGTGTTAATTTTATACTTAAGTAGTCGACTATGAACGACAGAGTTGAGAGAAACTTTTCATGGCAATTTTATTTACTCTCAGAGCTTTTGCCCGAAATCTCTTGAGAGGATGTTGACAAGGAAATATTTTGTTCATATTTTGTTCTGTTGGGGATGTCTGACCTGGTGTTTGAACCGAGGCCTACTAGATTACGATGAAATTTTTTTATTTTAATTGAAATTATTAACGGACATGTAGAAATCGCATTAAAACAAAAGACTAAAGAACCAAGCGTTATTCTGTAAACGACTAATTAAAAATTAATTCTTATAATAAAAGCCTTAAGGATAATAATAACACTTTAATTAGATTGTTTAATTTCATTTGACTATTTTTACTGCCGGAGGGTAAACAAACAATTATTTTGAAGGATATTTTAGTTTTAATGATTTCCAAACAAAGTGAATGGCATTTGATAATGTCAGGTCGCATGTTAAACATTGTACAGCACATTCAATTATTCAATATGCATCAAATTCATCTAAAGCTGGATTTTAAAATGTAAGCAAAAAAAAATATACACATGACTTTAATTTATTCAATTTAATTACAAAAAAACAAAAAAAAAAGTAAAGAAAAGAAATGCAAATATTTACCAACTTTAAAAACGAATGCGATCAATTTATCCAAATAAATTCAATTAAAACCAATCAAAGCGCTCTGTCTCTGTCTCTCTCTCTCTCTGTGTATATCTGGGTTTATAGTGGAACTTTATTTCAAGTTGATGCACGCCATGTCAATGAATGATTTGACAGTTAAGACTAATGGTTGACACAAGTTAAACAACATTTTAACGGTTTTATATATTTTTTTTGGTTGTTTTGGTTTTGGTAGGTTAAACGAAAACATTTCCTAAGCTTGCATACCTAAATAGTATTACAGAGTATGGGTAGGTATACGATAGAAATGCTGGCTGGCTAGCGGCAAAACTTTAAGTTTGGCGGCGGTAGAGGAAATAGAAGTGAAATGTAGTGAACAACAACAAGAATTTAAGTTTGTTATTTTGAGATCAAAAAGGTTACAGGTACCATAGAAATATACGAAAACTATGTATAGAAAACATACTTAAATTTAGGGTTTGCAATAATGAAAAGAAAAAAAAAGGACAACTTTTAAGAACCTTAGAAGTACAACTACAATATAACGACATACTTGAACTTAAAGTAGAGATTTAAAAATGTTTTCTATTTCGTATGAATTATATTGCCAGGGTCTCATTTGATTTACTTTACAAGAAAACCCTACCAAATACATCTATAATGCCAGTAAAGGTATAGGAAGTCCTTTTTTTGGTAGACATACATATATTGAAAGCCTAAGCATTTTTATAAAAAGAAAAGGCAAGTCAAGTCATGCTGTTTTGTTTGCTTTTGAGATGATAAAGTGATTTCTTTTTGCAATTTTTGTTTGTTTGCCTACATTAACGTTTTCAAATAAATTCATTTCATTTACAATTTGTTAAACCATTTCTTTTGCTACAATTCAAATTTAAACCTGAAATCAAATCAAACGTAGCGCTTTAGTTGTTGTTCGGTTTTCAATTCCACACTTTATATAGAAAAAAGATGAACGAATGACTCTGAGCTGAGTTTCCAAAGCACGCGTTACCGTCAGTATTGGAGATGTAAGCCGAAGAGAAAAAAAATCTCAGAAGTGCTATAAAAAGCAAAAATCCAGAAGAAGCAAAGTAAAAAAAAGTTGAAAGAAAGAATTGTTGTAACACTATACCACCTCCACCTTTTGATACCGCAATTGCGGCAACCACTACTAGCAACTAGCAGCAGCATTACCAGTAAACAGTAACAGTCAATGGCAGGCAGGCAGGCAGCAGCAGCATCACTAAAAAAAGGAAGGTAAAAAACAAAGGTGACAAAGTCACGAAATTCTTGTCAATTTTTAACTGTAGACCAATTTGTTTGTCTCTTTTCGCGTTGTTTTCCTTTTTTTTCCCTCCTGGTTTAATACACTTTTTTTTCTGTTATTTGGTTGAATTTCGTGACAAATCATGCTACCAAAATTGGGAGAAAATATTTCAGTTTTTCTTTTTATTTCACTCGATCTTATTTATTTATTTTTATATTTTTTTAATTCGTTTTCCAAGAGCTTAATAATATTGCTGAATGTGCCATAAAGAGAGTGATGTGCATATGATTTGTGAAATGATGATTCATTGTTATTTTGTTAACTTGAAGAAGAAGAAAAACTACAAGTACACTTGCATTCATGATACTCTTCTCTAACTAGATAAGAAATTAATTTGAATTTTAAAACGTAACCACAACAGTGTTTGATGTCTACATTGTCTAGACTCATGAGAAAGAAATCAAATTATCACAAAGAAATTTAGTTTTTGGAAAATATTTTATTTACTGTAACTTGCCTGTGCATTTATGCTGACAAAGTGCATAGGAAGGTTGTCTATTTCACCGTGAGTAAAGTAATAAATGGATGACGTACCTTGTGGGAAATGTGTTTCCTAAATAAAGTCCATTTTATGGACATCAGAATCGAGTTAACGAACAGCTGACTCAGGTTATTGTAACCAAATTTCATATCAGTTTCATTGCATCAATCATCAATCTGTATTTGAGGAGTTCGTACCGTGGGCATGTCAATGTATATTCCCGCCTTTGTCAACAATTGGGTTTGTATTGAACTCCTCTGCAACACATTGGTATGAAACTATACAAAATACAACTGGTGCAAGCAAGGTGACATACTTCAAAGGCATTTGTCTGGCAAATAAGTCTCACGAAGAACGGTTCTTCATCCATATTTTTACCGTAAAATTATCCTTATCGAGGGGTGCGTCAAAAAAAAGTGTTGCCGAAAGTAGTATAAAAAGTCGTCGCAGACTAGTTGGTAATGCGTTGGTTTATTAGATGAGAGCCTGTGGTTCAACCCCTTGCTCAGACTCATGGATAAACTTAGCACACACAACATAAGTGGTGTGAGAAGCTAGGTCATAATCCTGACTAAAGGGTTGTAATGACCAATTACTTTATGCACGTACTCTGTGGGAAATGTGCGAGTCACCGAACAGCCTACTCAGGTTGTTGTAACCAAATTTCGTACCAATTCCATTGTAGTGGAGGAGTATATTTGAGGAGTTCGTACAGTGTAGATGCCTGTGTCAATGTCTATTCTCGCCTTTGTCAACAATTGGGTTTGTATCGAACTCCTGCAACACATTGGTATGAAACCTAACGTATGTATAGCTGCTGTATGGTATAGCTGCTGCAAGAAATGAATCAAAGTGACGTACTACAAAGGTTTTGAGTCTTTAGAAAAACGGTTCTTCATCCATATTATCCTTATCGAGGGGTACGTCAAAAAAGAGAGTTGCCGAAAGTAATATAAAAAGTCGTCGTAGACTAGTTGGTAATGCGTTGGCTTATTAGACGAGAGCCCCCGTGGTTCAACCTTTAGCTCAGACTCATATAAAAACTTAACACACACAACATAAGTGGTTTGAGATTGTAGGTTGTAATCCTGACTATAGGGTTGTAATGAGTAATTAAGTAAGTAAGAGGTATGAAGAGCATTTAGAGGCAGTTCAACATTCCAGTATTTGCGGCTTATGATTGGGCGATATTTTTTACACGAATAATAAATATTGCAATAGCCAAGCGCATAAGATATCGTGAGATGTCTTATTGTCTATATGTCTAATATGTCTAAAACGGAAGAATTTGAGTTTGTTATTATGCAGTTTTAATAAGATCGTTAAGTTAGCAATTGGTCTTATGTCCATTGACCACCAAGATCATACGATTTGTCCCCAGAAAACACTTTTGTCTAGGCTAAAGCTTCTCGTTTACAAGGATAATCAAGCCACCATTGTATCCTTAAAGATAGCATTATTGCATTGCATTAATGAATGCCAATGGATGCAATAAGCAAAGTTCATTACTACTAATCAGCCATTAGTCAGGATTATGATCTAGTCTGTCACACCACTATTGTTTTAACCTTGTAGTTTTATTAATGACTTAATGGGTAATTATTGGCACACAATTAAATGGATGTGAAGACCAACCATTTCACCACAGATGTCAGGACCACCATAATTTATTATGTATTAATTTTATTCATAAGTGGCGGCACCTATAGTTAAAAGTCTAATCGGAATAACAGATTTTTGAAAAACTTTTCGTGGCAATTTTATTTACTCCCAGAGTTTTTGCCAGAAAACTGTTGAGAGAAAGTCGTCGAACAATATTTTTCATATTTTGGTTTTGTTTTAGATGTCTGAGCCAGGAGTTGAACCTTGGACCAGACTTCGTCTAATAAGCCAACCAACTACCTAATAGACTACGACAACTTTACTACACCTATTACAACAATTTAATACATTTTGACTGAAAGGGTTTTTAGGTAGATTGATTAGCTTGAAAACTTCTGAAATTAAATTAAAAAGATGGGGTAGATAGGTACGTCCTATGCTTTCTTAAAGGAGCCAAAAGCAATAAAAAAATGGAGAATGTGTTCTTTGAAAATAAATAGACTCTGTCGCTGTTTCTCCCTGAAGTGACTGATAATCCAGTTAGCTTACGATATATACATTTATATTTGCTCGTCTTAATGTAAACACGAATTCATTTTGTTAAGTAGATGAGCCATTTCGGCAATGTAAGATCTATGATTTTTTCTTCCAAAATTATTTCATTAAAAAAAAAACAAAGAAATCATTTTTTTTTTGTATATCCTTCACGATTTGAGATTTCCCTTTCTTAGAATGTCTCATAAAAAATCTTTCACACTAAGCATTTGAAAATATGTTTGAATCGTTGTCCTTTCTTTTATTTGAATCATTTATGAGTAAAAAATATTTTCCTTAAATATGTTGCACGTTTTAGATTTCAGCAACGTTCAAAACGCTATTAATTACTTGCAACTTTTAGTGGTAACTTACATATCAACAAGACATTAATTGTGCAATATTAAGTAATTATTCAATGTTAAAGCAACTATTTCTACTACTAACGTACCATACACTGCAACTATTCCAACTAATAAACCACCATTCCATTTACAATTCATTCATGACAAACATATACTCGTATTTGTGGATTTGTGAGTTGCTAGACCTTTTCACTTTATAAATGGGCTACCAATTCTAAGCCATTGACTTTATAATAAATATAATATAGCCTTAGGGCTAGAAACTGCATACAAGAAGCCCAAAAAGGTGGTGATTTGTTATAAATATGTACAGAAAATAAAAAAAAACGAGAAACAGGAGAAAAAAAATAAAAACTTTCAGAATAAAATATAAGAGAAAACGCCTCTTTTTGTTTATATTCAATGAAAAAGAGAAGAAAAAACATTAAAAAAAAACATAAAGCAATACCCACTTGTATATTAAACCAACAATTAAAATGAGATTAATTAGCCACGCTTATAAGGCCTGGTGGTTTTGGTTGTGGTGGTGCATTGAAATGTTTTGTATGCCAGTGATAGTTAGTTGGTTGGTGGTGGTGCTGTTAGTGCTTGTGGTTCTGCTGTTTTATGGATGATTTTGCTTTTAGGCCAAACAAGGCTACTTTTACAGCTTGTCGCCACAATTGTACAACAATCGATCTTCATTGGGGGGCCTTTGGAAAAACAAAAAAAAACATAAAATAAGAGACGAATCAAAAACCAACATGAAAACATGTTACAACCTTTTCTATTTAACATTCTATGCGATTTAAAGGAATTACATTTTTAATTATAAAATATGATAAATGCATTTAATTGAGTGTAATCACACTTATTAAAGTTGCTAAAAACCACCATCCATGTTGTGTGTGTTACTTTTATCCATAAGTGGTGTAGACCAACAGTCGACTCGGAACGATTGATTTGAGAAATCTTTTAGACTGTTGAGAGGAAGTTGATCGATTCCATGGGTTATGTGGGCTTTGAGGAACGCTTTGTGGTTTATTCTCAGACACTTGCGACTTAAGTAAATCCCACCCGAAAATATATTACAGGATCAAATTGAACCATCTCGGTGGATAGTTGACAGCACCTTCACATAAGTTGACAATGCCCTCAAATATTTCATGCAGAATTCCAACGCGGTATGAGCTGTGTGGTACGTAGTGCCGTTAAATTGAAACCACATTTCTTTGGCGTTCAGTTCATTCAACTCAGTCTCAATGCTAATGTTGATAATCCTCACCCAATAGTGTTCGTGATTGACAGTGATGGTCTGGCCAATATTCACGTGCTTGTACTGAAGTAGATTTATTAAGAAAAAGTGATTTGTGCGTTGTTGAATAGAATATCCGTTGATAAAATGTAGTGATAGTGGTTTATTAGACGTGAGGCTCTGCTCAAACCCCATGTGAGACATATTCAAATATGAAAAAATATTTGCTCGGCAACTTCCTCTCAGCAGATTTCTAGCAAAAATTCTGAGAGTAAATAAAATTTTCATGAAAAGTTTGTCAAAAAATCTGTCGTTCGTAGTCGACCTTAAAATGTAGGTCCCGCCACTCAACTATTAACACACACAACATAATTGGAGTGAAAGACTAGGTCGTAATCCTGAATAAAGGGTTGTAATGACCAATTGGATGTGTGTGTGATTTGTGACTTATTTGCATACACTTGCGATTTAGGAAAACCCCACAAGAAAAATTCTGACGGTAATCTCGGTAGTCCGTTCACATTACCATATCCCTAAATAGCTCGTGTAGAATAAAAAATGAGCAAAAGCTACACAAACAAATACAACGAACTTGTTACAAGTAAACCAACAACATCAGTATACAAGAAAAGGGGATAGACCAGTAAGCGAGAACGCAATAACAAGCATTGTGAACAAAATAGACAAACAACAATGAAGTCGCGATAGAGTTCTCCAGAAAGTGAAACCACGAACGTTCGACTTCAAGAACCTTCATCAGACTGTTTACGTGAGATATAAAAAGGCAAGATAAAGCAGGCAACCGGTAGTAAGAATTCAGTCAGTTTTGTGTGAAGACGCGTTGCGTGTGAAGACAACAGTCGTGGTTTGAAGATCTCCGTTATAAAGATCTGCGCTGTAAGCAAAGAAGAATAGCGAACAAACAATTATTGTCGGATACAGCAAGTTGTAACAGTGGCAAATAAAATAATGCAAACAATAAAGAATTTATCTAAAACTGAACACAAATTTATTTTTATTTTCTTTGCAATCAACGAACTCATATTTTAAACGTTTTTAAAAAGGTAACAATATTGTACCAAATTCGACAATTTTGTTTGTTTACGTACCCATTCATCTAGAAAGGAGCCTTATCTCTAAGGTGGATTTGTTAAGGAAAATTATGCGAAAAATTGGTGAACAGAATACCCTGTACAAATAAGATTTGTACATAATTTATATTTATCTTTGAATTTTAAACTTGGAATTGAACTGAATTGAATTTGAATTGAAGTTATTTATCTTCTAAAGAGAATTTGTTTTAAAATTTCAACCCATTTTAATGAAACAATTTTAATATTTGAACGTATTGTTCATAGTGATTTAACGCAACAGACTAAATAAATGACAGCTAATCTGATAGCTGCAGCTTGAAGAAATGTTTAGAACTGTATAATGCCAATAACATTTCATTCTTTCCATATTCTGTCATTGTAGACACTTTTTCCGCTGTCGCTGTGACGCTGTGTATGTATTATCAGTTGTTTTATGTTGGGTGGTTTGGCGTGACAAACTAAAACAAACAAACGAACTATCTTTTGGTTTTATTTTTATTTTCTGGCTTTAATTACACATTTCATACTTGTTAATTTTTCAATTTTCCAACTGTCAGTGGCTGCAGTTGTGTTTTTTTATTTTTATTTGTTGTACGTGGCTGCTGTTTGATTTGGCCTTCTTCGTTTTTCGTGTGGCTTATAGTTTTAGCCATGATTTAAGACCGCACACATTTAATACGAATCGTTTTTATTTTTATTTCTGTTTTTTCTTTTCTTTCAACTACTTTTTGTTTAATTCCTCTATAAACTACAGGCTACAGGTGTATCCAAGGAGCTGCTTTAGAGCTGCTGTTTGTTGATTTTATTTTTTACGTTGTAATTCGTTTTTTTTTTTAGACCCCCTTGATTCTCGGTGGGATATACAATTTCAACAACTTTGCAGGTTTCCGTTTTTTTTTTCGAATACAAGTTGAAATTGTTTTGACTTGTTTTTGTTTTTATTTTTATTTTTGTAAATTTTTTTTAGAAAAAACGAATAAACGTCTGCAAATAATTCATTAAAGGCGCCATTTGATGACTTTTGAAACTAGAAAATTATTTCGTGGTGCTTTACTCATAGTTGATGCATTTAATGATAAGAATATGAAGGAAAACTTGTGTAGATTAAGCATGGTTTCTGTTTTTACCTTAAACAGGCTCTATTATTTATTAAGACGTAGAAATTTTTCCTTTAAATTCGTATTTAAAATTTTAAAGACGTTCATATATTAGAAAGAAAGTATATACATACTTTCACTCACATGATTTTTCTTCCAAACGACAGGTTAAGATTATTTACTGCCTGTGTGTTAGTAGAAAATAATGTCACAGCAATTTAAACAATTCTAATGAGGGTGGGCATAAGAAATTCTCGAGGAGGTCCTGTGACTCCTTCGACAAACGCATGCAATTTGCCAGGCCTTTTAACTTTGTAACGCACTTTAACGACTTCTATGAATTGAATTAATTTGCATACCAAATATTTAGTGTTTTCAAGTGTGCATGTCATAAAAAGCTGATTGCATTTGCAAAATATGAGTCTTAAAAAGGCTTCAAAATAAATTTCTTAGAATTTTAAGCATATTCTGAATTAAATATTGTGGAAGCTATAAATCTATGTGGCTGGATTCTAGGCTTAAATTCCATACACATGGAATCATGTGGGCAATAGATTAAAAGTCTTGAAACAGTTGGTCAAGAAGAATATGGAAGCACTACAGCTAATCTTCCTCCCCAGATTATATTTGATAACCCTCACGTTGTCTTCTTGCCAATTAAAGACATGCGCCTAATTACAGACGCCATAGTCTAGTAGGTAGTGTGTTGGCTTATTAGATGTAAGGCCACGATTCAAACCCCAGGTCAGACATCTCGAACAAACCAAAATATAAAGGAAATATTGCTTCGGCGATTGCCCCTCAGAAGATTTCTGACAAAAACTCTGAGAGTAAAATAAAATTGCCATGAAAAATTTCTCAAAGATCTGTCGCTCGAAGTCAACTTTAAACTGTAGGTCGCGCCACTCATGTATAATATTAACTCATACATCACATGGAACAGTCATTTACCCATTGACCGTTGAAGATGATTCTTCGATGAGGACGTTTTTATGGATGAATGGATACATAAATGATACTAACTCACATGAGATCCAAGAGCATTTATCGCATGCCGAAAAACTCACTGTTTGGTATCGATTTTGGCGACATCATCGGTCCATATTTCTTGAGAACAACTGTTTACGACGAGCACTAGAGGTTCTTTACCATTTATTTTATTTGACCTGGATAATCTGGACAAAATAACATGTGGTTTCAAAAGGCTGCATGCCACAAGACTCTTGCCGCATTGGTGTTTCCTCACGAACACGGATGTGGTGTGATCTTGGCACTGAGATCGTACAATTTGGCCCTGTTACGGTTTATCTTGTGAGGTCTTTTTTTTAAGCCATAAGCGCATGCGACTAAAACTACAACGTTCTCAAAGCCAACATAACCCATGCCATTGGTCATATTCAGTCTGATTTATTGGGCATTTAGGCTACACTCCATCCAAAAAATGGGTTATATTCCACATTCCCAGCAGATTTCTGGCAAAAATTCTGAAAGTAAATAAAATTGCCATGAAATTCTCAAAAATATGGCGCTCGGAGTCAATATGAAACCGTAGGTCCCGCCACTCATCTATTAAATTAACATACACCACTTATGTGGTATGGAGAAACCACGTCATAATCCTGACTGCAGGGTTGTAATGACCAATTATGTATGTATGTATGTATGTATGTGTATACTTCACATACACATTTAGTTTTATATACATTTAAATATACGAAACGCTTAATGGGAGACCCGGCATACGCCATCAGTTTAGATTTATAAAACACCTAAGCTTTTACCTTAAATACTTGGCTCTTAACAGCTTTAAATTGTATAAATTAAAAATTTTTATATTTAATGGTTCAACAGCAACTACAAACATAAACAAAAAAATATTTTTTTTTTGATTTCTATTTAGGATTTTTCCTTTTTTACTTTACCTTTGCTTTGGCACAAAAAAAAAATAAAATTGAAAAATAATAGAGAGAAAGAAATAGAAAAACTTTCAAATTGCATATAAATGAGTTTCAAATTACAATGGCATGAAAAAGGCAAGAAAGAGAGAAAGAAATAGAAAAAAAAAACAAAAATAAAAAAGCAATTGGCAATTGCAGTATAAGGAGAGAAAGAAAAAAATCGTGTTAATTTCTTTTAACTGCCACAATTGTGAGCTTTTTGGTTGCATGTTCACGCGTGATTATGACTTGGCTACCATTTTCAAACAAAATCGTGTTTCACTCCTTTTTTTCCATTTAATTTAAAAAACGTTTTTTTTTTTTTAATTTAACGATTCTGTCTTTAGCAAGGTTTTAAATTTCAATAAAGTTACCTATTTTCCTGATGTAATATTACAGTTTCTATACCATAAACTTGGCATATTTGTGTGTGGCAATTAATGTATAAAACTTAGATGAATGTTATCCGTACAATGTTATCAAGATAAGGGGGAAAAATATATATTAATGACCTTTAACCTTCAAAGTTTGAAAAATTTAGTGCAAATGCAGCATGTATGTATGTACGCTTTGTTATGGTGTTGTTTTTAATTGATTTTCGTAAGTGTGACTTCAAATGAATTGTATTTAAGCGTACGTACCTCTATTCCTTTCTGTGATAAAGAAAGTGCGTGCAAATTAGTTTTGAATAAATAACGAATAAAGAAGGGTTAATTCACTGTAATGGTTTTAAATTTTATTAAAAAAAAAAGAGAATTTTGATGTATTATATGAAATATATTAGGAATCGCAGGTCAGAAGAATTATAATACCGTAGCCAGTACTGAGATTATAATGTCAAGGTTCATGTCGCCGACTATGTTTTAACATGAAAATTTATTTTAATTTATATTCTCTATGTAAATACTACTGTATACTAATAGAATACAGTTCTTAGTATATTAATAGACTACAGCTATTACACTAATAGACTACATACTATACTAATAAACTACAGCTATTACAGTCTATTAGTATACTAATAAACTACAGCTATTAGTATACATCTACTGGGCTACAGCTACTAGACAACAACGACTAGACTACAGCTATTAGTAAACAGCTATTAATGTACAGGTACTGTGCTACAGATACTAGACTACGGCTGTTAGACTACAGCTACTAGACTACAGCTAGTAGACTACAGCTATTATACTACAGCTACTAGACTACAGCCATTAGACTACAGCTACTAGACTACGGCTATTAGACTACACCTACTAGACTACAGCTATTATACTACAGCTACTAGACTACAGCTATTGGACTACAGCCATTAGACTACAGCTACTAGACTGCGGCTATTAGACTACAGATACTAGACTACAGATACTATATTAAAGCTATTAGACTACAGCTATTAGACTACAGCTATTACACTACAGCTACTAGACTACAGCTATTGGACTACAGCTACTATACTATAGCTACTAGACTACAGGTACTAGACTACAGCTACTGGACTACAGCTACTAGACTACAGCGACTAGATTACAGCTACCAGACTACAGCTAGTGGATTACAACTACTACGCTACAGTTATTAGACTATGGCTACTTGACTACAGCTACTAGACTACAGTTATTAAACTACAGCTACTTGACCACAGCTATTAGACCACAGCTACTAGACTACAGCTTTTGGACTACAGCTACTAGACCACACCTATTAGGTTACAGCTACTAAACTACAGCTACTAGATTACAGTTACTAGACTACACCTACATGACTAAAGCAACTAGACTACAGCTACTAGATTACAGCGACTAGACTACTCACTGCCAAAAAGTCATTCTAATAAAATAGAACGCCAGCCTATGCATATTATGACAATTCTCTACCGGCATTACAATTTTATTATTCCTTTTAATTTTTTATAAACCGCAGTGTAAAAAAGAAATTTCTTATTTACTACAGTACTTAATACACGAACAATACTAGATTTGTACTTGTACTTGTTTTCCATAAAATTCAATTTTTTTTTAATATTTATTTCGTATTTATTGCAATTGCCAACTGATTAATACATTTTGTATTCGTTTTAATTTTATGGTACAAATTGGCTCAGCATGTTACAATAAATAATTAATAGATTTATCTTTAATGTTCAATTTTCTAACAATATTTGTAACAAAATAATCTTTTGTTTAGTATTCAGGTGTGTTAACTGGTGCAAGTACACCACCACGTTTGTTAAAAGCTTTCCAAATCGATTCCTTGTAAACAAAAAAAAAAAACGTGCCTGCATTCGTTTAGGATTACAATTGATTTGTATTCATATAATCATGTTGCTTATCCACAAAACTATACTAATACTAAAGAGGTTTAATAGTGTTTAAAAAACTAGTTCCTTGACCACTTTTATTTTAAATTGGATGTTGGATTTGCTTTTTTTTCCACCGACTTCTAAATTTTTTATTAAAAAATATTAAAAAAAAGTATGGCGATCATAATGAAAATAAAAGCAAAAAAGCAATCTTTAGTTGGGCTTTATGAAGATCGTCAATTGAAGTCTTACTACATTATATCCTATAAAAGGAAGCATGCTTGAATTGAATATCCTGAACGACATGATAATGCATAGTAGGTAGTGTGTTGGCTAATTAATTAGAGTTAGGCAGTAGTTCAAACCACAGACCAGAAAACTCAAACAAGACAAAGTGTGAAGTGACTGCCTCTTAAGAATATTCTGGCAAAAACTCTGAAAGTAAAATAAAATTGAAAAGCTTTTCAAAACTTTGTCGTTGGAAGGCGACTTTAAACTCTAGGTCCCGCCACTCATGAATTAAATTAACACACCCAACATCGCTATTTTGCGTAGTATTTGGTGGGACCAGGAAATCTCCATCTAATATGAGCTACTAAAATTGGGCTAGAAAGTCCTGGAGATCTATGGTCCAGATTAAACTGCTGAAGCCTAGCTCACTTGTTTCCTATCAGAGATACGTTATCATACCATTGAGCGTATTTCGCCGAAAGTTTGGTACAAGTTCTTTCAGTAAATTCTGGGTGTCTATTACATCCTATGTCACAGGTACTTGAAGACCATATAATGCTAGTACACTTTTCTATTTCTTCATACTTATTCACTTACTTAATTGGTGTTTACAACCCTTTAGTCAGGATTACAACTTAGTTTCTTATACCACCCATGTTTTGTGTGTTAAATTTATCCATGAGTCGCTTGAGCCAGTTTGAAGTCGATTTCGAAGGGCAGATTATATTTACTCTCAACGTTTTTGCCTAAAGACTGCTGATACTTCTTGTTCTTCTTCGTCAAGGAAGTCGCTTCTAAGCATTTACAGCTTTTGGGCACGTATGTTGAGTGAACAGTCATCACTATGAGTATTCTTTGATGAATTCTCTGTAGATTGACTACAAATGGTATCCTCCGTATGCCCACAAAGGATCAGTTTGTTTGATCAAAATTGAAGTGGTTGGTTTTCAGAACGATTCTAAGGAAGTCATGCTTTATTGTAAAGCCTCGTCAACCCGTGTAAAAACAGTTTCTCGTATGTCCTTGGCGGATAAGGAAAGTTTGTGTGGCATCATGCGTTTGTCTCTTAGGAGAGGAATGTAATCTCATGTCTGAGTTCATTCGAATAAATTATTGTGTAGACTGCTGTTGTTGTGCCTAGGTACTTACATAAGGATAGCTGTTGAATTTCTCGCTTCTCCTCCAGAAAAAGGTGACTATCTTGGATAGTCTTTGGTGTGGTACAGATCAGAGATGTCCTTGTCGCTTTTCTAGCAGTAAATAGTTGAATATCCTTCAATACTGAATGTATTGCGCGTCTGTTTTTACTTCCTAATGGCAGTCTGAAACAATTGGTCAATTCACACGACTTTGTTTCGTGTATGTTGTATTGAACATACTTGGTTGTTTGTGAACGCTCAATGCTATGCTGTATTGTGCATTTCGTATTCCAAATGTCTTTTTCATAATTTTTGCCTTTCAAACAATTTGATTGCACTAAACCAAAATGTACAACTTTTTAAAACATATGAAAAAATGTGTATAAGTGTATCGGATTTTTACATGAAAATTATCAACAACAAGCACAATACACTGTGCTCGTCCAACAATACACTCAATACAACGATACAACAGATTGTATGTATTGACCAAACCTAATCTAATATGTGTGATCTTGATGCGTCAGTAGGTAGGCTTAGGCTACTGCCATAATTGGATCTTTTTCTTGTTTTAAATCCATAGCATCTAAGATTGTAGCCGTGCTTGAATGGCATTTAGTATCATTACTGTGTTCTCAGCTGATTGTTTCGCCAACAAAACTGATGGTAGCCAGTTAAGGATAATGACCAGTGTCTTAGAAGAAGTAGTTTTATGGACCCGTCATTGGAAAATGTTTCAATGCTTTTTCTTCTGCAAACCTAGCCATTAAGCCACAGCTCCGTAAAATAGTATTGGTTTGATGCAATAATAATTGATTTTTAATTTTGTAGTCAAAATAATTTGAATAAATAATATGGTATATACATATGTAGCATATGTTGTATATGCTGTGACAAACTTGCAACACATTTATGCAACTATTGCTTTTCTTTAAAGCAAACATAATAAATAAATCAAATTCAATTTGTAGCTCCGTTTCTATTTTTTTCATTTTTTAAGAAATGTATCACAATAAAACTGTAACTACTGTTCACCGAATAATAGAGGCGAATTTGCCAAAATGGAAAACGACCAACAAATTTTCATAATTAAACGTCATTTTTGATAGTCATAGCAGAGAAAAAATTGTTTGAGAATATTTTACGTTTAATTTTTCCTATGTCAGCAAATGCCACCCACTGTTGATTTAAGTTTTATTTTCCGTTTTCCATTCATATTTCAGCACAGTATAGTTGTAAGGCGCTTAAGTTGATGACTCAGTAGGGCGCTAACAACTGCATATGCGGTATTATATGCGGCGTATATTCGAAAATGAATAGAAAATATAACCGGCTGATTGCTAATGCCATTGCCATTGCAAACCACACATACGAGTACATTTAGCCATTGTGCGGACTTTAAGCGCCAGCATTTGTAGACAAGTGGGCAAATTTAGGTGTGGTTTGGTTTATACGTTACGTAGGCAGGTTGTATACGGAAACTATAAAGAAAAATTTCCTTTGAAAATAATACGAAAAACAAATGAAGGAAAAGGATTAAGAAACTAAAAACCTAAAGTTCCTTAAGAAAGTTTTATTCCCCTTTAACAAATTTATTAAAACCTTCTGCAATAAAACTTTCATACAAATCGAAATAAATCGATCATAAACTGCTTACAAAAAACACATTCACAAACAATGATGATATCCGTACTCGTACTGTCATGCATGCATGCATGACACAATGTTACTTAAAACTGTAGGATATTGACACAAAACGAATATTCTTGTCAACCAACACATCTTACTCAAAACTGAGACATGATTGATTTTTCATGTCAAAATCAACAAAGACTTTCTAAAATATTTCACTTCACAATTAAATATACGGCATATATGCGAACCACTGTGTGTGTTTGTGGGTTTGTGCAGTTATGGTTCAGCTAGTATCTTAAGAAATATAAGAATGATGGGCAACAGGAAAAAAAAACAAAAATTTAAGAACGAAATGGCCCCAGTAACCAATAACCAGTGAGAGAGCAGGCAGTAAGTGCATGACAGTGTCAGCAATTGGAGGCAAAAGTTCAGTGTAACAAATTTTTTACATGAAACTTAAGATTCTTTATATTGTTTACACACTGAGAGAATTTATTATGTTTATTATTAAATGATTACTTAATATTATTAAAAAATTTAATGACCGGTACTTATGTAATTTGCTTAAGATTTTGCATCCTTTATTTAAATCCAACTTGTGACTCTTCTCCTGTCCATCATACCTTTTTTTTAGCCGAAGTATAAAACATTTGAAGTCTCGTACAAGTATAAGACTTCACGCCACACTGTTGTTCCACGAAGAGAATCTCTTAGAACTAATGATTAAGTATTACGTCAGAAGGCCGTCCAGAGTGCTATGATCACACATCATATTCGTTTTTCAGTTCGGTTTTCAGTAGCCTCTGTACAATTATCGTTGTCTTGAAACAACACACCTATCAGCTGCCATGTCATTTTAGTTTCTGTTGCTACAGTCCCTCTTTGGTCTCTTTCTGAACTGAAGCTTGTCTGGCAAACAATGTAAATTGAAATAAATTCTCAATGGTTGGTTTGCAGCCTAAAAACCTCAACTTATGTACGACGTTCTGCTGTGAATCTGTTGCACTTGAATGTTACTTGTTTCACCACTGACTTAGTGTGTATAAGTTTAGTTTTGAATTGGCTGGCGCTTTAATAGGCATAGTTTACTTGGGTTCCAAAAAGGTTCTATTGTAACACCGATATTATCTACTCCAATACAAAGTCGCTCAGCCAGTCCGACAGTCTTATGAAGGTGTGTACACTTCGGGGCCAGTATGCTGTCAAACCAGCTATGAGGCTTCTAAATAGGGCTCTAGTCTGGTTAAGGATATATTTTGTCCTATATATATCTATATTCGGCCAGATGTGTCTGGTCTCTTTGCAAGAGGGTTCATTTGCAAATGATTTAAGCGTTTATGAGACGCTATGGTTTCGTTTACGTAGAGGAATACCTACCCCAAGTACGAATTCATTTGAATTTTCCACTGTTCAAGGCGATGCGCTTAGCTTTGCAGTTATCTGCAATGTCCCTTGTGCAGACATCCATTTGAGGCTAATCATCTAATGGCTGGCTATTTAATCCATAGACTCCCGACATTCTTGGACACCCTTAGGTGTGGTATACACAGTCTTCGGCGACTCTCAGCAGATTTAGACTCTAAAGTAAATAAAATTGCCATGAAAATTTTCTCGAAAAAAATCTGTCGTTCGGAGTCGACTTTAAACTGTATGTCCCGATACTTACGTATACAAATTAACACACACAACAAAAGTTGCGTGAGAAAATAGGTCGTAATTCTGAGTGAAGAGTTGTAAGGCCCAAATATGTATGTGTGTGTTACTGTAATCGGGTGGTGCAAGGGACTAGATTCAGTTGTTCTGTAAAGATTCCTGGGAGCATAAACCATTTGTAATAAAAGAATTTATCCGATATCTTCGCAATAACTGAAAACGGTGGAGGTACTGTTGAACGCACAGTACGAGGGCAACATCTGTGAGAAGTTCATTAGCATTGTGATTTTGTAATCCATATTTTCACAAAGGTTGTATGAGTTTACGTTCATCTATCAGAATTCCATCGCTGCAATGGTTCTAATACGATGTAGATGAAGTCAGCTAGCATTCAAATGAATTAAACACTCAGTCATCAGCCCGAAACACTTGCTCCCATGCTCCCATACATGGAAAGTTTGTTCCGGGAATGAAGAAGGCACATACTATACCGATAGAATTGTTTGATGTTATGGGATTAAACGGACTAACATTGTTTAACTGATGGTCTATATGCGCAACACGGTTGAATGGACCTAAGTGAAGTTCGACTCACACTTCTCCCACACGCATACAGTCTGATGATCATGCTTGACCAAATGAAATTTCTTTCAGTGTCTGAATGTTTACTTCAATGATCGATTAGTGTCTTCTCATAACTTAAGGAGAATTTTTTCATCATACTTATGGTTCTTGTCATGTCAGGCGGTAGTATACATACATATAAGTGTGTGTGTGTGTATATGCTACACTCACTGCCATTATTTGTAGACTCTGGAACAAAAAGAATTTTTCTTTAATTTTTTTTTGTTATTTTTATTTTCATTTTGATTACTTGGTATTATTGTTGTGAAAATTTCACTTTGGATCTGAATACGTGTGTATGTGTATGTGTGTGTCCATATGCAATGACCCACAATCGGTAAAAAATCAAAAGCCCCCAAAAAACATAAACGCACTAATTTGAGCGGTCAACTTGCAACTACACAAGACCCTGTAAAAGTGTAGT
Organism: Sarcophaga rosellei; assembly: GCA_930367235.1. Lineage (NCBI taxonomy): Eukaryota > Metazoa > Arthropoda > Insecta > Diptera > Sarcophagidae > Sarcophaga > Sarcophaga rosellei. Next base: position 46,512,794 of record OV884019.1, read on the forward strand.
GAGTAGGATGTGGTTGGTATAGACGAATGGATTCATTTTTTTGTGTTTCTTAACAACCTCAATAAATATGTATGAACGAATGAACAAAATGGAATGTATATATGTACATATGTATACATAACATATATGTACATATATGTGATCATACAACGTCCACACATCATGGATACATCAATAATAAATCAATGAATACTTTATTGGGCTTCCACTGTTCCATTGTTGTATGTTGTTTCTTGAATTCATACAATTTGCTGTGTTGCATTACACGGTTAGTTACTGTTTCTATACGATGTATTTAATTTTCTTCTATTGTATCCATGGGATACTTCTATGCTCGGCTAATGCCTATACTGTAGCGCTAGCATATCACAATCTAACATGAACGTGAAACATTTTCTTCAATTTAATAGTAAAAGTGCTATAAAGTGTAATTGAAATTTATGGTGTTAAAAGTGCATAAAATTGTTGTTGTTGTTGTTGATGTTGTTGTTGTTGTTGTTGATGTTGTTGTTGTTAATGTTGTTACAAAATTATTTGAGAGCTTCATTTTTAGCGAACAACAACAATAACACATTAACCACTTTATATTGTAAGGTTTAGTATTTTAGATGTTGCTGATATGAATTGGTGTGAAGTTTTTTTTTTTTGGAATTGGCTCTTCCACCCAATTTTCGCTACATAACCGTTAAGTGGAGCAATCAATCCAAACTTGGTCATTGCCATAGCAGATGTAAAAGAGTGGAATCTCTTTGTGATTACAGAATTTTCAAAAGTAGTCAAGAGATGATTACATGTTGATAATTTGAGAATTTACTTCATGTGCATATTATTTAGCCATGTCCTATCCTTAAAATTCATTTACTTATCGCACTTTTTTTTGGTAATTCTAAATGAATGCATTGTATTGATGTGCTGTATTGGCAATCAACTGTATTGAGGTGAAATAAATTTTTTAAGCATATTTTTATGTTTTTTTCTAACCCATCAATAAATAATTGAATGAGACACTATTGGCCAACAGATATGGGAAATTTATATGGGAAATTTTTAAATTTCTTCCAATATATACTAAGGAAAAAAGTTTTAGAAGTTCATATAACATTGAACTTAAAAACATATTCAAAGAAGATTGTTCACATTTGCTATTTTTCTGATAATTTTTCAACTTTAAATACCAGAAGCTATTGGAAGAAATTTTTGTTTATTTACTCTGAAAAAACCAATGGATAAACTATAAAGCAGATAGACTTAAACTTCCCTAATTATAGGTGCTGAACTTGCCGTAGTCCAGGAGGTAGTAGTGTATTGGCTTATTAGTGGAAAGCCTGTAGTTCAACCACTGACTCAGACATCTCGAACTAAGCATATAAGAAAAATTTTTTTCGGCGACTTCCTTACAGGAGCCTTCTGGCAAAAACTCTGAGGGAAAAATAAAAATTGAGGCAACTTAAGTTTCCAGGCTAAAACATCCCCTTACCCCCAATTGCTCACAAAGTCGCTGAACGAAGACTTTTTCTTAGACCACAAGCAATATGTGTTTAAAATTTGGTGCTAAAACTCAAAAAAAAATTCGGGACTTAATGGGCGGGGTTCGCCTCTCATGGATAAAATTAAGACACACAACATGAGTGGTGTGAGAAACTAGGACGAAATACTATTGTAATGACCAATCAACCAAGCAAGGGGAACACGAGTAGTGCAATCATTCAGTTTATTTCATAGCACACAATCTATAGTACGTATCTCTATAACGTTTGCCCCTTTCTGTTGTTCTGATGAACTTCGGAATATTGTGTCCATGATTGGTAAGCATTCAGTTGGCTAGTCAGCTGCATGAAGCAAATTTCTTCTCATTCTAATTATCAAACAGTAGTTAAGATTGTCCTGAATTAATTTGGTTTGAGAACAGAGGGAGAAACATCGAAGCATCTCTTGAGTCGATTTCTGGATGAATGGGTACATGAATAAACGAAATTGTCCACATGAAATCCAAGAGCGTTCATTGCATTCCAAGTTACAATTTGGTGTGTATTTTGGATCGCTCACATTATCCATAGTCTTTTGTGAACTTTGGTCAGGACACCACTATGATTTTCAATATTTTGTGATCAGACAGATCAGACATGCGGTATTAATAAAACGGAGTTACATATCACATAGCTTGTGTCACATTGAATATTCTGCATGGGCGTTATGAGGATCTAGTCGCCGTAGTCACGTAGGTAGTGTGTTCGTTTATTAGACGTAAAGCCCGGATTCGAGCTCCAGGCCTTTTCCTCTCGGCAGATTTCTGGCAAAAACTCTGAGAGTAAATAAACCTGCCATGAAAAAGTTTCTCAAAATCTGTCGTTCGGAGTCGACGTTAAACTGTAGGTCCCACCACTGACGTATAAAAATTAAGGCACACGACATGAGTGGTATGAGAAGCTAGGCCGTAATCCTGACTGAAGGGCTGTAATGGCCAATTACATATGTATATGTATGTTTTGACGACTAGGTCACCTCAAGTGGAAGTGATGTGAGCTGGCCACCAAATCGTGCGATTTGATCATGTTAGACTTTCTTCTTCAATTTTCTTAAGCATTGGCGTATGTCCCAAAAACCACAGTAGTTGTCACAGCCAACAAAACCCTTTTGATTTGGTCAAATTCAGGCTGATATAAGTGCCAGAATCATGAATAATTAAACACTTCGAATTGGAGAAGCATCCATAGAAGTTGTGGTGGACATTTGAACGGTGCTACAGTCCACACATAATGGCATCAATTGGCCTTGAAAACGGATGAAGATTTACGATAATGTCACACATACTTTGTTTTATTTAAACTTAAAGGCAGCTCTTTATGAAAGCCATAGAGTGGTCCTTAGTTAGATTATTAAGAAATTTTCCATACTTTAGCACACTAAAATCATAAACGCAGTTGCTATAAGCCGAAGAAGCCTTAAAATAATTCTTTAACAAGTTCTCACCATTTTCACAAATTTGTCCCATTTTCCATTTGATATTGAATTGTGTTTTTGGCCCAAATACTGCCAATCATAATTTCCACTGTCTCACTGTCAAATACGTAACAAATTTGTTCGACAACCTATAACACCCTTTTATCTTATGCCACAATATGGCACAAATAATAACAATAATAATAACAAGAAACAACAACAACACCATTGTTTATGTTCTAATGTCATCTTCTACTCTATTGTTGGTTGGTTAAACACCACACAAAAATCGTGTTCCCCTCGTTGTACATACAACAGCAAGAACAAATGCCAAAGAGGTGTACAAGACACACGTTATACTTTTGTTGCTTTGACCCAGAATTTAAGTCAAGTTGAAGTCCATTACTGTACTCGTCTTGCGGTGGTTTCTAGTATTTTCCTCCAAAGGCATTTTGCCAAATGTGGTTGGCAAATAAATTATGAATTGCTGGTAACAAATTACCTGGCAAATGAAGGCCATATTAAATTTTCTTCCATTTTTTTTTATCAATATTTTATAGGGAAAGGAAAAACTGGAAAAACTGAAAAGAAAAACAATACAATTTAGGTTTGTATGTTGCACTATGACACATTTTATATTTAATACGCTGTTAATACTGTTCATAATTTGTTTAAATTGCACCATAAATGGCTATGACATGGTTTTTCGTTAAAAGGCTACATTTAAGTCCATGGGTGAGTAATAGCTTGGAACTGAAAATGGTTAAATGGTGTAACTGCATATTGTTCATATGTATGTATATATATCAAAAGGCATTATATAATATGTAATAAATTATTAAAAAGAAAAATATGGGGAATAAATTATTCATATTTTCTGCTTAATTGTTGACAATTGTTTTGGGAAAGAAAGGCCAATTATTTGTGTTCCTTAATGGCACACAAAAAAACTTCACATGGCTTTCAAACCAACGAACTTCTGATGTCGAACCTCTAATCGAACATTAACTTTCTATTTAGAGGAAGTGTACTTGTCAATTAGGACAAGTACAGTACCCGGAGGTCGAATTGATCCATTGTACATAACGTCTTTAAAAAAGAAAGGATAATAGAGGGAATAGGAAAAAGGAGAGGAAGTAGTAAAGGGGAGAATGGGAAGCGGAAGAATTACACAGACCAAACAAAACAAAAAGGAAGAGCGCGACTACACTGATGAAGCCCTAGCACCTCTCAACCAGCTTAAGCTATTAATGAATCTGTTGAGAGCCTTGATGTCGGCTCTAGACACAGAATTCAATTCCTCAAAGATGACCCTGCTAAGGGTTCTCAATCTAAACCTACCAAGGGCTGGGCAGTTACAGAGGAGGTGCTCGACAATCTCAAACTCCTCATCATCGCAACTACCCTGCAATAGTCCGTCTGGAATCTGTTCCAGATTCCCGTTAGCGAGCTAATCTCGCAGTGCCCTGTGATAAAACCGATAACTAACCTTAAAATGGCCTTATCCAAGACCAGCAGCCAAACTATTCTCACACTGTCTATAGCAGGCCATAGACATCTAGAAATATAACAACTCGATCCGTTCCCCCAACGTCTCCGCTCTTCTCCCCTGGCCCATCTATTGATGAGGCCGTAGAGGTGGCAGATTGGAGGGTCAGGACTAACTATTAAATCGACCTCCAGAAAGCGAACCTAACCTAGCGAGAGCATCCGCCGTCTCATTGCCCAGAATTCCGCTGTAACATGGAACCCAGCATACACAGATACGGTCTGGTCCAAAAGTCCTTAACGACTCCTTGCACTCGCGATCGAGTCGTGATTTGCACCATACCGACGCAATGGCCCTTAGGGCAGCCTGACTGTCAACGAAGATCATGTAAGATTCCGAATCCAAAGCGGGGCCACCAGCTATTGCCGCAGTAGCGATTCAAGATTGCGAAAATCTCCGCCTGAAACACGCAGCAGGCATCATTCAACCTGAAGTTAAGTTAAAGCTTGGTTTTATGTCTAGTATATCTTAGTTAAAGCCTAGAGTGTTCATTTAAATAATTACCAACAGCAACAGCTACATAACTAAGGCTCAAAAATATTTTGTTTTGCAAAGCAAAATAGAACCTTTTGAACTGCAACGTGCATCACTTGTTGCACAAATCAGCCGCTTATCATCGGACACCAACAGTTTTTTTTTCTTTTTTGTTCTGTTCTGCCAAGAACAAAAAAAGAAAAAAAAAACAACAAAGAAAACATATGTCAGCTTTCATGAGGCTGATATTAAAACATTAAAAATCTTCCAGCCAAACAACACATATGCATAAAATGCTGTAATGTTGCAAGCATGTTATAAATAAAATCACAGTAGCTGTAGCAACACAACAGCAGTTTTATTTTACATTCTAATTAGATTGTCAACAACACGAAAACAACCTCATTTTCAAATAAAATGTTTCTCTTTTTTTTCGTTTCCTATACTATGCCTGCATAGATGTCAACAGTTGTAGGAACAATGCCCGTATGTGGGTCCAACAGCACAAGCAATATCAATAGCAACAAAACAAGAGTTTAACAAAATCTGCATAAAAGTTGGCGTTTTTCTTTTGTTGTTGGTTTTTTTAATGAATTTTTTTTTTGTGAAGTTCATTAACATGCACAGGTTAATTACTACATTTCTAGGAGTTTTAAAACATAAAATTTCACAGAAATAAGCCATTAAACATTAAGTCACTGTATACTGCATACTGTATACGAGTATAGCAACAGTAAACGTTTATGGTAGTGGCTACAGTGCACATCCAGTGGTAGTCAAAGTGACATTCATCCTTTTTGTTAAAAAAAAAACTACGCTTGATTTTTAGCTTCTAAGTTTTTAACCTTTAAAAGTGGTTTTAGAAGAGCGAAGATCTTTAAAAAGATGTGTGTTTAAATAAATAGGAGAAATAAAATTTGTTATAATTTGGTCATTGGGTTTCGAAATGGGTCAAAATGTAAGCATACAGAAATGCTATAGTTTTTAGAAACTTAGCATTTCCTATTTAAAAACTACAGCATGTCACAAAAACATTTTAATTTTTCGATTAAAACTAACTGAACAAACATTACGCCAAACGTCAGTCCTTTGACTTAAAATGTGTACAGTAGTTCAGCTGGTAAGAACGCAATGAATTTTATATAAAAATTTCACAAAATATTGAATAGAAGTCGGCCAATCAAAGTGGTTCAAGATATTAAACTATCATGTCTGCACTATCTTCTCGAACTTCTTCCAGTGAACTCCTCTGATAAGAGTTATGTCCGGTATTAGGTCCTCGAGCTTACGAAATGTTCTCTGAGGCAGAGCATCCCGTAATGACGTTCATCAATGCATTTAAGTTGGTTTTATTTAGTTTATGATATACTCATGACTTTCTTCTCAACCGGATCTTTTCAGAGCATTTTTAAAATTTGCCTTACTATTTTATTGCTCCGCAACAGGCTAGATGTCCGTTTGACCAAAAAAATCGATCTGATATTATAGGTTGAGATGGCAGCTTATACTGTCAGATAAACGCATGTGATCCATGTTGTCTCTTTGTTTAGTACATATTGATGGTACATGTTTGGTTCTGGTTAACCCATTCCCCAATAGCTTGAGGATTTTAACAGCGTTCCTCATGTTGCTTCTGCATTTCAGTTGGTTGCACAAAAAGTATTGTTTCTTGCGCCATTTTAGATGTTGAAATCATCGCGCCATTCTTCACTAAAAAATTATTTCTTTGCACATCCAAAATTATCCTAATCTTCCATTTCAGTTCAGAATAAATGTAATTACATTCCTGTAAAGTTGAGCTCGAAGCGAGATCACATTTCGAACGTATGACTCTTTCACATATTGACTATGTTCTCCAACATATTGATAGTCTTTGGTATCTTATGCTGAAGCTGTTGCTTTCATTTCAATTATATAACCAGGATAACATACAAGCATTTCAGCTGGTAGGATATTTCTATCTTCTTGTTAAGAAGATTAGGACTGTTGTGATGAGCAATTATCTGTTTCTTTGTAAATTTCGCCCTATTTCGCCAACTGAGTGCAATAGTCAGAGCGTGTTCTGTTCTTCTGCACTAATGGTTTGCTTTTTTATCCCGCAGAAGTATTAAAATTCTATCGGCCTAACAAAATAGTTAAATTTCTTCGTCGTCATCATATCGTCAGTAGACGTGCCTGTGGTCTTTTCCTCTTCACGTTGGATCTTAGTGCTACATTGTATGTTCCGAAATTTTCTGGTCCATTATTGAAATCTCACTCAATGTTAATCATGCTGCAATAGTATGAATTTTGTCTCTAAGGACCTCTCTTTGTAATGGACGACTTCGAGCAGAGCTGTCTCCCTAGATCTTTCCTTGTTTTAGACTCAGCCTCACATCTGAGATAAGGCACTTCAACATGATGTCTACAATTCGTTCCATGGTTTTCTACAAACAGGAGGTTAAACTGAAAAGCATTTACTGTTACTCCAAAGCTACTTCTGCCAGACTTAGGTACGAACACCAACCTTGTTTTCTGCCAACTTTTAGGTGTATATACATATGTAGGTTAAGCAGGTGTTGTAAATTGAAAAGGAAGAACTTCTAAACCGTACTTACCAGGTGACATGAAGTTCCTTACGTACATACATAATAAGTCATTACAATCCTTCAGTCAGGATTACTACCTAGCTTCTCATACCATTACATAGTGTGTTAACAACATAGTTTGGGAACAACATAGTGTGTTAATTTTATACATGAGAGACGTTTATACGTTGGAGATGTCTGATCTGGGGTTTGAACCGTGGCCTCACGTGTAATAAGCCAATACACTACCTACTTGAAGTTCCTTGTTTTTATAATTCGAACAGCAAGGATGAATATTTTTTTGTTATTTTTTCGGTATGGGAAACTAGATTCCTTAGCATTAAATGAAGAAATTTAAGCACTATATAAGATCGCCTCTCATCTTCAGATTAGCGTTATATGCTTCGCCTTGAAAGATAAACCATTACCTTGCAAGGGATTTAATTTGATAATGATTTCCTAATCCATTCTAAGGGTTAAAAAAACAGAACATTTACATGCTGTATGCAAGCTTGAGTTTTAAACAGTATTTAGACCATCTGTGGTGCTAGATACTATAGACGCCGACACCGCCACCATCACATTCACAACAGCGAGAGCTATGGAATAACAAGAAACAAATAATAAATGCATGTTTAAAAGCAGGAAGAAATGATAAGCTTAACAGTAGCTGCAGTGGCAGCATCACTATGCCACTCCACCTATAGCCACATAACAAACCAAAAAAAAAAATTAGAAAAAAACAACAAAAACATCTGATATAACAAAAATAAACTACAAAGTAAATGATTAACGGCGGTATATATTTGTGTACCGCAACATCATCTTCCTTTTTGGTGCTCCTGCCTAGAAGAAAACCTAAACAGACAACAAACACATGTTAAGCGCAATCACAGCAACAGTAGCTAAAATATCAACAAAACATTAACAACAACGGCAGTAACTCCAACAGCTATGGCTATGGCTTAGTGACGGTCATTAAAACAAAAGCAACAGGCCCAAATATAAGCATATGAATCAAAATGAAACGTACCCATATAGCCATGCATGGGCAATACACGAATCACGGTTATAACCTTTTGTACTTTTTTTTTGCTTTTTACTTCGTCGTTTTATTTAAAAAAAAAACCTCTTTTCTTTTTGGTTTACATATTTGTTTTTGTTTAAATGGTCTCTTATGCGACAAAAAAAAAGACAAAAAAGAAACAACAGAATCAACAAATATACCAGCCCATCAGCCCGCCTTTTTAGTCCAGTAAACACTAGAATAGTACCCGTAACAAAAACGAAAAAAAAACGGCAAAAACTACCGCGTGAATAACTAATGTCAACGGAAGCTAAAATAAAATCCCAAATGAAATAAAAACCTTCAAATAACAGCAACAAAGCTAAGGATAACCCATTTATCACCCACCATCACTGTTAACATTTAAACACCAACTAAGTGGCCCCAAAACATTATTTAACTTGGCAAACTCTTTTTTTTCTTTATTCCTTCTCTTGTGATTATATTATTGCTGCTGTTGCTACTGCTGTTGCTGTTGCTGCTGTTGTTGTTGTACTTATTGTTTAAGAACAATAAGATTTTTTCGGTTGTTCTTGTTGGCACATTCAACAACAGCAACAACAAACAAACAAACAACAAGTAATTCTTATTATTCACAATGAAATTTTTGTTGTTGCCCGCGAAAACAAATCGTGCATTAACACTTTTAGGGAAAGAAAATGGGTTGTGGAAAAATACACACCTGATAACAACAATAACAGAAAATGGAAAATGAAGAAAAAAAAAAATGGGAAATATTTCCACTTGAATACGTTTTGTTGTTGTTATTATTATTTTTTGATTTGTTTTACAAAAAGCCAAATTTCTCTTCTTTTTTTTTTTGGCACACAAATATGGGCAATTGAATTTGATACAGTAGTATTGCCTTTCTATTGGATGTCTGCTCTAATTGAAGTCTATTTAGTATCCTTATTGCAAGGATATTATATTTAATCCTTAAGAAGTTTATTGTAAATAATAACCGAATTGCTTTTACCTTGATTAGTCAAAAACACCTTTGGTGTTGGAATAACTTGAAATTTTTTTATCAAATAAGTCTGTGATCTTTTGCATTTTCTGCGTCTTAAATGAAGGGTAAATAGTGGTTCTTTCATCACGCATCTGTCGATTGATGTCTGTCATTTGTGTTTGACAGATACTAATAATAGAGTAATAAGCATTAAGTATAATTCTTTGCGATTTTTAGAGATGATGTTCCGAACCCGATCGACGATGACGGCGCGTAGATACCGCCGCCTAGCCATGAAAAGGTCAAAACAAAACAATAAAGCTGCAGGTCCTGATGGCCTTCCCGGCTGAATTGTTTAAGACCGGAAGTAATGATTTGTAGGACGCATGCACGAGCTTATTTACAAAATATGGCTAAATGAAAGTATGCCCAACGATTGGTACATCAGTGTCCTCTGTCCTGTCCTGAAAAGGGGAGACCCTACGATATGCGCCAAGTACAGGGTTATAGGCCTTCTCCCTATCGCATATAAGATTCTTACAGGCGCATTGTGTGAACGACTAAAGCCACTCGCGGGAGTGCATCGCAATGGCACTATTTTTCAAAAAAGCGTCCAGTTGCTTGCGTACGCTGACGACAACGACATCATAGGGCGTACCAAGCGACGCAGAGGTGTCTGATGTAGCAGCCTTGAGAGTATTCGAAAGAAAAGTCGTAGGTAAGATCTTCGGTCCAGACCGAGATGGCGATGATTTCCGCATCCGAACCAACAATGTGCTATATGAGCTCCTCAACGACATAGACGTTGTCCAGTGTATTAATATTAATATCCGGCTGCGCTGGCTCGGCCATGTTGGTTAAAAACTTGTAGAAGACACATGAATTTAACAAGGCTCAGTGGTTCCAATTTCAATTGATCACTTGAGTATGAAATAAGCTTTCCTCGTTTACTCACAGCCGATCACAAAAAGACAACAAACAACTTCGTGGAAGTGTTTTTCATTGTTTATGAGTTTTTTCTTCACCGTAATACATAAACTACTAGATATCTTTCAATAAGGTGTGTTTCTCGGGACAAATCGCAGCCAAAGTAAACTGAGATGTTTTTGTTTACCAAATTCAAACTTCTTTAAAAGGATAAATCAGCTAGTCGCCTTAATATTAAAAAAAACAAGTTGTTTTGCGAAGAAAAAAGATTTTTGCAGCTGGGCGATGCAAGATAAACCACATGAGCAATTTCCATTAATTAAGCTATGAATGGCTTCCATATATTCTTTATTCTTTGGATTTCCCATTAAGTTAGGTTAGGTTAGAGGACGTCAACGTGTCAATTGAGACAAGTACAGTACCCTGAGGTCAATTTTAACCCATTGTACGTAACGTCCTTAAGAAGGAAGGATAAAAGAGGGGATAGGAGAAAAGAGAGGAAGTAGGAAGTGAAAATGGGAAGCTAAGGTTTAACACAGACCAAACAAACCAAAGAGGGAGAAAGCGGCTAAACTGATGAAGCCGTAGCACTTCTCAACCAGCTCAAGTTACTAATGAATCTGTGGAGAGCCTTGATGTCGGCTCAAATAAGCCCCTGGCATTAGGTTACTATATCCTGTTTCTCAACTTGAAAAAGTTACACGTTGGAAAAATATTGGACTCAATCTACCAAATTATCTCACAATTTAATTTGTTTGTAGATATGTAGAAGTAGTCTAGTAGGTAGTGTGTTGGCATATTAGACGTAAAGCCACAGTTCAAACCTAAGGTCAGACGTCAAAACGAAATATGAAAAAAATATTGCTTCGGCGACTTCCTCTCAGCAGATTTCTGACAAAAAACTCTGAGAGCAAATAAACCTGCCATGAAAAAGTTTCTAAAAAATCTGTCGTTTTGGGTCGACTTTAAACTGTAGGTCTCGCCACTCGTGTGTAAAATTAACCCACAAAACATGAGTGGCGTGAGAAGCTACGCCGTAATCCTGACTGAAGGATGGCCAATTATGGTTGTATGCTATGTATGTAGATATGCAAAATCTGGAGAAACGTCGGGCGAAGTGAACTGGGTTTTGTTATCTTAATTTGTTTCAATTCAAAAAGCCGTTTCGACCGCCTCTCGTATTTAGACGATCAGTAGGTAGCCTTGAGTTACCTTATACTGATATTTCTATTGCCTAGATATCAGAAGATGTGGTAATATTTTATGTGGAGATATTTTTATCTGCAATAATTCCGCTTGAAAGGCGCTATAATAATTCGAAAGCCTTATGGACTAATTCGTCTAATTGATTCCGCTAAACCTCCACTCGCACAGTTCCATTCCAATTTGGTAATTGACGTTTAGACGGTCTTTTGCAGATAATTTGTTTTTACATGATTCACTTACTATTCTACATTCATAAATGCTAGGGATATTAAATTCTTATTTAATTGTATATCCAATTAGAAAATTATATTCAATCAGTGAACATATTTGAAGATATACTATAAAAACGGTATTAATGTGATTTCCCATTCATTTAACAGCATTTAGTCTGCCTAAATAGCAGCCACTATTTGATTACTTTTCAGCATTCTTCAGTTTACAAAAAAAATTTCTCTTAAACGTGCATCCGACTAAATCATGATTGCAAACAATTTATATTCAGTTCAGTTGAAATATTTCTTGTATTTGTTGGCAACGTCAAAACCCTATTTAACGGCAGCTTAAGTCAATAAAATAAATTTGATTTAAAAATGTGATCGTTTTCAAAATGACTTAACTGGGCCAAATGGGCCATAGACCACACCACACCACACCACACCACACCACAGCACACATGGTGAGAATAAAAGAGAAATGAAACGAAAAAAACCGTTAAATAAAATAAAAATAGAGAACACCCGCTATAAGATGAGGAAGAAAAAAAGAAAGAAAATGGACCAAAAACCCATTTCACTTCAATATTATCAGCCACGTCTACTATGATGGCTTTAAAAGCAAATTCACATTCATTATTATGGTATTTGCTTAACAACAATTGGCTTTCTTCGCGCTCTATTCGGTTACTCATTGAGCCATAACTAGAAATGGCCACATAAACATAAAGGTTGAAGTAAAAAAAAATTTATCCTTGACTTGTGTTTACAAAAGAAGGCTAAACATTGATGGAATTTGTAACGCCTTTCTTTGTTAGTTTAGGAAATTGAGTGTGGCTTAAATAGCGTTAAACAATTGCAAAACAACGATTTTAATTTTAAAAGTTCTTTGAAATTCAATTCAAGGTCAATAATAACTTAATAAAGTTCCAACAACTAGGGTGGGTCTTTTGCCTAGAGGAAAAAGCTGAAAGAGCTATTAAAGTGTAACGTAGTGTAGTCGAGGCTTAACTTAATCCACCAAGAAATAACGCAAAAAAATATAATATATACATACATATATAATTGGCTATTACAACCATTTAGTCAGGATTTCAACCTAGCTTCTCACGCCAGTCATGTTGTGTGTGTTAATTTTATACTTGAGTGGCGGGACCAACAGTTTAACGTCGACTCCGAACGAAAGATTTTTGAGAAACTTTTTCATTTTTCATTTACATATTTCGTTTTGATGTCCCAACGGGGATTTGAACCGTGGCTTCGCGTCTAATAAACCAACACACTACCTACTAGACTACGGCGACTTCGCAAAAAATATAAAATATATCGAAATGAAGGTAGAAGTTAACACTGACACTAATAATCTAGTGAAATTGGAACATCCTATTAAGGATCAAATACGTCGTCGCTATTTCATGAAAATGCCCAGGGGAGGAAATCTGGAAGAATGCAGGAATTGGTGAGTAGATCAGATGCTGCCTGGAATTATTAATGAAAGAATAATTAAGAATCAGAGCAACTCACTCCTACAGGGACCACGTTAAAAGCCTATGTATTATTGTTAGGTAGTGGGTAGATTGCAGAGCAGCTTTAGATTCCATATATACTTAAAATCTTTGACATGATTTATCATCATTACAACCCTTCTGTCAGGATTACAATCTAACTTCACACACCACTCGTGTCGTGTGTGATATTTTATACATGGGTGGCTGGACCTACAGTTTCAAGTAGACTTCGAACGACACCACCTACTGGACTACGTCGACTTCAAGGCTATTTGGAAGCCAATGTAGAATAAAGGCATCCCGAAGAGTGATAAACAATATGATCTGAGTTTATCATGTAAAATATTTCACTTGAACAACCGAGGCAGACTGTTAAACGTTAACGTAGGAGTTCGATAAGGATGTGTTTGACAAGTACTTGACAAAGTAATGAAACAGGCAACCACCATTAGGAGATACAACAATTGGAGTAAGCATAGACGTCTTAAAGGTACTGATCATTCCGATGACATATGTTGCCTCGTATAAAGTTTCGGAGATATGACAACTAAATTACTTGTGTTACATACCTTGGCACATACTACTGCCCTACGCATTAATAATGAAAAAACCAAAGCCTTACGTGTGAATACCATACAGAACGCAAAGTTTATGATACACAGCTTGGGGATGATGCGAGTTATTGTATGGGTGTAAATATTGGAAAAGTCGATCACTTCTCATTCGCTAATCATTCACTACGGAAACTTTCAAATATTCTGACTCTTAAATGTCCGTGAATGATGTCAACGGACCGTGAGATAAGGTAGTTAAGGATTCTAAATCCGTTAATAAAAAGCGACTGAAATTTAAAACATTTTCAGTAAAGTACTTGACACAAATATGCGTTTAGGGATACAAGTTAGGATCCAACTTCAGTACTACTACTTTCTGATCGGCATCTTATGCTCTGTGAACAGTCATGTTGTGCAGTTCTGGCGATCGAAATCAAATTGTATACAAGTCGGCAGTATATCGAGATACTAGACCTCAGTCCTGGATTTGAACTGTGACGCTGCCATCTTGATAAAATAAATATGAGGGAGAAATATTTTCTTGGACGTTTGCCTCTCAAGAGAATTCTGGTAAAAGCTTTGAGAGTAACTAATTGACATGCAATAAATTTTTTGTGGAACTCAAAGTTAAACCTCAGGTCATAAATTGTATAAGGCACTAGGTCCGAATATAGGCTCTTTTATACTTTCTTTAAAGAAAACTTTATTTGCAACAAAAATACGCTAAATGCAGTTCCATACGTTGCCATTTGTGATTGTCTTTTTATAGTTAGCTAGCATATCATGTCATTATTTTACTCCCTTTGTTGGATTTATAATCCTCCAAGAGTACCACACTGAAGTACATTTCACCAGAACATATACTGTGGCACCAGCAACACATATTGTTGGTGAATGTTTAACGAAATTTTTTGCTGTCGCGCCGTGTTGCCACTTTGTGGCCGACAGTAGAAATTGTTCCTGCTGCAGTTGCTGTCGACGATTACGATGATGGCGACGATGACGACGGTATTATCATTGACGACATAGCAACGACAATGACAACGATTACAACGACTATGCCTGCCTGCCTGCCTGCCTGCCATCGTCAAGTCACACTTAAACGCATACTTTGTTGTCACTTTAAGTTTTCTTGAATTTCAAACTGATTTCTTCTCGTCTTCTTACCCTTGTTTGTTAACAATTTCATGTTAGTGTTGCAGTTCTGCTGTTTGTATTCGTGTGTATCTGTGTGTGTTCATTTTAGCTAATGTTACGGTAGTAATTGTTGTTGACATGTTAAATGACATGTTGCTATGTGTGATCTGCAATCATTTTTGGTATTTCTACTGTGTTCAGACACTCAAACAGACATACGAATTGTTGTTTTTCTTTTTTTGGTTTCTTTTTTTATTTTTTCGTTGGTGCAATTTGGTTGGTGGTTTAATTCTTTATTTCGTTTCGTTTTAGTTTCAGTTACAGTATGTTTTTTGTTTTGTTTTTTTGCAGCAATTTTGTCATTGAATTTTTGCAAATTAGTGTCAATGTGAAGATCATGGCTGTGGTAAAGGTCTTAAAATATTTTCATAAATGTTGTGAAATATTTTTGATATTTGGCTTGCTGTTTACACTGGCAATACATTTTGTCAGTTTTGCGCTTCAGGTGAATGGAATTTTTTAAGATCATTGAGGATAATTGGATAAAGATTGGTGTTGTCCCAGTTTAAGACAAGTGGCAAATGATCGAATACTCTACACGTATGGTCAAGAAAGAAATAATTTTTTTTTTCAACAGAGTATACATCTGCATCTCGTACCATTCGACAGAGAAGTGCTAGCCCCATCAGCGGCGTGGAAACATCCCTCTTCCCTAGTTCAACTGTCTTCTCTCTGCGTGTATTTCCATAATTTTTTGACACAGTCAAATAATACTTTCGATTACACTTAATAAGAGTCAAGTGCTTGGAATTGTTGAATTGAGCACAGCTTTCGATGGTGTAGACTTACGCTTGGTAGATAACCGCGAGTAGCATTGTCTCAGAATTTACGATGCAGGCTACACCAACCACAGTACTAAGCTTCGTTAAGTTTCTCAAAAATCTGTCGTTCGGAGTCGACGTTAAACTGTAGGTCCCCCACTCACGTATAAAATTAACGCACCATGACATGAGAGGTGTGAGAAGCTAGGCCGTAATTCTGACTGAAGGGTTGTAATGGTCAATTATGTATCTATGTATGTATGATATGCGACGTAAGATTAAGACTTTTTGAGGCCTTGAGTTGCAGAAATCTATCACATGTAACGAAACTGATGCTTCACAAGTTGATCACTCTTCCTATGCTTCTCTATGACGCGCAGTCATTAAGGCCGTTATGCATTGATGCAGAAAAAGTCCTGCACAAGATTTTCAATTCATTATCAGTTGGCGATGATTTCTGTACCTCATACAACAATGATATTGCTATTGGTAAGCCCATTAACATCCTATGTGTACGTTTGGCTCAGTCATGTCATTCGAATGAGAGACGATGTTGCAGTAAGACAAGTATTTTATGTGTAAATTAGAGGCAAGCGAATTCGTCTTGATCAAATTGAGAAAGTTCTGTCATTGATTAGTGTGAATTACTGACGAATTTGAGTGCCTGGAAGAAGTTTTACGGTAGGCCAAAATCCAAGTAAGTAAGTGTAGTAAGATTTTACCTGATGAATCTCATATGAAGTCTCCGAAGTCTAGTGGGTAGAGTGTCGGTTCAAAATCCAGGTCAAACATGTTCCAAAAAAAAAAAGAACGAAATATGAAAAAATATGTTTTTCGTCGACTTCCTCTCAGCAGATTTGTAATGAGACTAAAACTCTACAGTAAATAAAAATCGTCCTGAAAGTTTCTTAAAAAAAGTGTCTTTCGGAGTCGACTTTAAACTGTAGGTCCCGCCGCTCATGTATAAAATTAACACACCCACAACATAGGTGGTGTGAGAAGCTAGGTCGTTATCCTGTCTGAAGGGTTGTAATGACCAATTATGTATGTATATATTTAAGTAAGTAAGTAAAGTTAGTACGATTTTCCCAAATGAATCTCGTATTAGACTTGAGTTCCAATATCGTAACCTTAATCTCCAAAGCTCTGATTTGCCTGTAAACATTATGCATATCAGTATGACGGGTTCGAGCCCCAGGTCAGACATCAAAACAAAATATGAAAAAAAAATATTTCTTCGGCAAATTCCTCTCAGCAGATTTCTGGCGGAAACTCTGAGAGTAAATAAAATTGCCATGAAAAAGTTTCTCATAATCTGTCGTTCGGAGTCGATGTTATACTGCAGGTCCCGCCACTCTTGTTTAAAATTAAGGCACACAACATGAGTGGTATGAGAAGCTGGCAGACTGAAGGGTTGTAATGGCCAATTATGTATGTATGTGTATATCATTTTGACGTGTCTAGTGTTTATTCAAATGGTCTCTGTAGAAGTGTATCCAATTCAGTTTAGTCTTTAGTGATATTTTCAAGAAATTTTACCACCAGTTTTTGTAATATTACCTCATCCAGGAGTTGAACATCGAATGGTGATTGTCCGAACATATCCTTAAACCTATTGATATGCATCATAGACTTGTAACCTTTTGGAATTGTCGCAAATAGCTCCTCCGAATATTTTTTTTATTAATTTGTTTAGTTCTTATGCATTTTGCAAGGACAATACTTTTCGAAATTTTATTCTTTCAATCCATTTCATACAAGAATTTTTTGTTAATTTAAGATCATCTTTTATTTGATAGCCATAGATAGCAAGGTGCTTATAAGATTTCAGTTCTTCACAAAGAACAATAACAATCAAAAGGGTTGAACATTGGTGGTTAAAATATATTTTTATAAACCATAAATTTGTGTGGTTTTGTTTTCTCTTTAACGGTTGCTAATTTTCGAAAACACTCCTATGATAGCAAAGAAAAAAAAAAACGAAAAGAAAAGAACGAAAAACTCTTAGAACTCTTCTTAATACAGTAGCAACATCAGTACTTAAGATAAGAACGTTTTGCGCATTACACTTCACCAGCAAGTCAGAAAATATACAGCAGCAGTTAAAACAAAAAACGAAGAAAAAAAATTATAAAACGTGCCTGCTCAACACCCATAATATTTAACAAATTTAATGACTTAAATAGGGAGTTTTGAGAAAGAGACTTAAAAGCACAACTTTTTGTTGCTGTTTTTTATTTATTTTTTTTTGCTGAGAAAACAGTAGAACTTATCAAGCTGGCATTATCAAGGTATTATAGTTCTAGTTTCCATCTTTTATTATTTTACTGTCTTCACGTTTAGCTACCAAAATGTCTGCAACTTCTGCCTTTTAATTCTCCACCAACAATGTTACGCTTTCAATGCTTTATTCAGACCTCCAAACAAAACCCATCAAAATATTCTCCAAAAAAAAAACAAAGACGCGAATATTTTTCCTTGCTCTGCGATCATTTCATTTGGCAAAGGCATATAATCTGCTTGACTACAATGAACATAAATTTGAGAATTATTTTGTTTTAGTTACGGTTTCTTTCTTAACTCAACTGGCATACCATCAGCGGTTTTGTTCACAGCTCGAACAAACGAAAATTTAAACATCAGTTAATCTAAACGTAAATGAAAGAAAGCCCATATGGTTTTGGCCAAAACATTCGATAGATCATCCATATTTGGTAGCGCATGAATTTTCGCGATCATCACCATCACCATCATCATCATCATCTCAATACTGTTAGGCGAGCAAGGAGGCATTGAATGCCAACAGTATAGACAAAACCAAGTCATTGAGAAATGTTTAAACAATATGGATAGCTTTTCTCCTTTCATACAATATAAGCTAAATGGGGAGGGAGTTAAGGGGGACGTTAGAAAAAGTAGTGTTTGAATAGACTTTTACGATACCCCATATGTGGCTAAGTCACGTGTAATTCAGTTTTTACTCGTTTTTATTGACCTCAACGTTAACATTTCTTTTTGTTTTTCTTCCCAACAACAATATTTGTTTTCTACGCTTCACTTTATTGAAAATAGTTTATGGTGCTTAATTTTAAATACTTTGTTTACTTTATTGTTATTTCAATGCATAGCATTTGCTGTATACTGAAACTGTTTGGTTTAGTTTGTTGCAACAGAATTTTGCCGGCGTATGTAGAATTCGAAAATCATGAAATTGTGCTAATTTTTAAAGGAGACCATGTGTAGTTTAGAACATAAGTTTCCAGTGTTGGATTTTTAGTAGTGCTGCACATACATACGGTCTAGGTCAGGTTATTGTAAAACAATAAAAAACAGTTTGAATTGCCTTAGAAACCCTCATGCACAAGTACACAAATATCACGCAGCTAGAACCGTTGTTACAAGGAAACTGATTAGGTTCAAATAAAATTTTTCAGACAAGTGCATTGAAGATGTTGTCTTTGATTCAAATTACAAAAGTCCATATTCTAAGGTAATAGTATGAATGGCATTCACTTTTCCCAATTGTCAAATCGTCGGAATAAATACATAAGCTAAGTTGCTTTGTGAGCTTTGAATTTATTCAAGATTTATTCAAATGTAATCCGGGGGATACCCGGAAACTTTAGTTGCAGTCAGAACTCAAGACAAATTTACATTTTGATTGGTTTCTGGATGGTCAAACTGAACGGAAACTAAAATACTTATGAACAGGGGCCTATTTACATATTTTGTGTTTATTACGACAAGAGATTAGACTTTTTTTTTTTTTTTTTTTTTTCTTTCAACTACTTATGTAGTTGTATAATTTATTTGCACAAATTTCATTTTACAATATTGATTAGGCCTCAGCGCCAAAAGGGCATTATTGAGGCAAGTTGACAAACTAATTTAACACAATGTATGTACAAATAAAAAGATGATTACAAATATATAAATATTAAATATCTTTTAAAAAGGAATATAATTAAAAAAAGAAAAAAATAAATATTAAAACTAGGAAAGTAAGAAAAATAAGAAAAATAAAAACGAAATAAATTTAGTATTACCAAAGAATTTATCAAATTAAATTAAAAGCGTTTCAATTGAATTTAATAAAAACTCTTTACAAGAGGATTTGAACGTAGAAATTCTTTGAATGACTTTTAAGTGATCGGGCAAATTGTTAAACTTTACTCCACCTATATAATCTATCCTCTGTTTGGTTAGTTCTAATCTGCATCGAGGAACTCTAAGATTTGACCTGTTTCGAGTATCAAAATGTTCCTGGTTTTGTCTGAATGGAATGGTATGGTAGCCAATGCTCTTAATGCATTTAAAAACAAATGTGAAAACTTGATATTCGTGTAATGCATAAATTGGTAATATTGACCTAGTAACGTCCTTGTATAAATTCACAGTAGAAAACAACAACGGTAAATTGAATACAATTTTTAAAGCCTTGTTCTGCATACGTTGCAGAGATCTAAGGGTGTTATTATGGCTATTGTGAGCGTAAGTAATAGCCAAGTAATTTAAATGGGACTGAATTAAGGATTGATATATCATTAGCTTTGATTTTTTATCCAATTTATTCTTTAACTTGTATAGTATCCCTATAGCTGGAGCTATCTTCCCCTTTATAGCATTGATATGCAGGTCCCAGCACAGATTGCTTTGAAGAATAATTCCTAAATACTTCACTGAATTTGTCTCACACACAATTTTTCCATCTACATAAACATTAAAATAGTTCTGGATGACCAAAGAATGTGGCCTGAACCGAATTAGTTTAGTTTTCTCCGAGTTGAGTACTAATCGATTTAATCTCGCGAATTCAACAATAAGCGAAGCATCTCTTTCGATTTGGGTTTTTAACACCAAGTCGTGCTTGTATGGATACAAAACACATACATCATCTGCAAACATACATAACTGACCACTTAACTTAAGGTTTTTTATATCGTTTATATAAATTGAAAACAATAACGGACCTAGTCCACTTCCCTGTGGGACTCCAAATTCAACAGAACTAACAAAGCTTTTAGCATTATTGATATTCACATACTGTTTTCTATTAGCAAAGTAACTTTCAAACAATAAAAGTTCTCTATCCCTGATACCATAAAACATTAGTTTCTGTAGTATTATCCGATGATCCACTAGATCAAAAGCCTTAGAAAAGTCAAAGAACATTCCCGCAACTCCAGAGAAGCCATCATCAAAACCTTTGCAGATACTTTTAACTACGTTGAGGACTGCGTCCTCAGTACCACACCCTCGTCTAAATCCATATTGATTATCAAACAAAAACCTGTTATCTTCCATGTAAGAAAGCAATTTATCACACAAAATCTTTTCAAATATTTTATCAATTGAAGATAGTACAGCAATCGGTCGATATTTGTCTACAGTGGATACATTTACTTCTTTTGGTATTGGAATCAGTTTGTGAACTTTCAAAATGTCAGGATACACTGAGTTGTCCACCATTTTATTAAATATATCACATAAAATCGGAGCAATTTCTTCCCGACATTCCTTAACAAATTTTGGTGATATATTATCATCTCCTGCACATTTATTAGTATCCATATCCAATATAACCCTAATTACATTATTAATATTAATGTTTCCAAGGATAAATCTATTCGGTGTTTGAGACAGTGTCCGTAGTGCATTACAATTATCATTATGATAAATTTCAATCTCACTCTTAAGGTTTCTTATAGCTGTTATGAAATAGTCGTTAAAACAATCTGCCTTTGTTTGATCACAAGTGATAAGCTGTCCGTGAGCATCATTTAAACGAATTTCCTTATTCCCTTGACGACCAATGGTAGAATTTATAAATTTCCAAGATTTCTTTGGGTCCTTTCCAATTTTGGATAAACAGTCGGAATAATAGTTGTCCCTACACTTCCTTATAGCAATTTTTATCACCTTACTTAATCGCTTCAGGCTATCATTAATGCTCTGCTTGCTCCTAAATTTTCTTCTCTTTTTCAATAATTTTTCCTTTAGTAAAATCAATTTCTGTAGATTTTGATTAACCCATGGAGTAAGCTCAAATCTTAATGGTTTCTTATACTTGCTTACTATGGTTGATTCATTAATAGCATATTTCATATCAGCAATTAATATATTTGTCAAATCTGATGTGTTAAAAGAAGAAAAGTTCTCAGGTAAACGATTTCGCAGAATTGCCCTTGCTTTTACGTAATCATAATGTTTCATCGTTATCTCCGTATATTGTTTGTTCGCCACATTGCTATCGAACCTACAGTAAACCATATTGTGATCTGACAGGTTGCATTCAACCGAATCAACACAAATTTTATCTGCAAAATTGCTAAATACCTGGTCTATACTTGTTTTACTTTGGGGTCTTGTAATCAAACTATGCGCACTATCACAATCATAATTTTGAAACATCATATGCAAATTAGCATAATGTGCATTTTGAAAAGCATCGATGTTCGAGTCACCTACGACTATAATTGGATTACGGGCATGAATATTTAATATGTCATCGACAATATCTAAAAAATCATCTACAGCGCACTTTTGCGAACGATAAAGTGAAACAATCTTTAAAGGTTTGCGGTTAACCTTAAAATTACTAAAAGTGATAATTATGCGTTCAACATATTTATCACTTTCACATGTATTTACTTCGTAATAAGTGCCTTCCTTAACATACAGAGATGTGCCACCATAACCATCCTTTCGACAACAATGTACACTACTATACCCGGGAATTGCGTAAATTCGTGACATATCATTATGAAACCATGTTTCTTGGATTGCAATTACATCCGGCAGTTTAGGTAGCCTGACTATTAAATCTTTAAATTGATTGAATTTCCCAATAGATGAAACGCTTCTAATATTAAAACTTAATACATTAAAAAAATTCGAATTCAGATCACAAATATAATTTTTAAATTTTAAAAATTGTTTAAAATATTGATTTTTAATCATAAAAAGTTAAATTACAAACTAAATAATAATTCATTAAATTCATAACATAATTCATAATATATATATTTAAGAAGAAACATAAGTAGCCCCGTCTACACCATCGCCATCATCATCGCTTGTATTTACTTCTGCTTCTTTGCTGTTAACTATAGACCTTCTTTTATAATGTTTATTAGTTGTTGCTTCCAATAACAGTCGGTCAACATCATCTTCACAGCTGATCAGTTGTTGATTTCCCAGGTTACTCTTTTTGCAATAAACTCTTCCATTGCGAGCATAAACTTGTTGGAAACCAATTGATTTTAACGACTTTGCGTAATATAATAGGCTTAGTGTCTCTTTACTGTGGAAATCATGCACATAAATTCTTTTGTATTTTCATTTTCTTTCAATTTAGATTTCGATAACATCAGTTTATTCTTATGCATTTTTGATGAAAATTTCACAACCACGGTTTTTTTATCGTCCTTTAATTGTTTTTTGGTTTTTAGAAAATATGCATCATCAAAAGCACTGGGTTCAAAAACGACACCCACATCCTTAGACAGATTAACCACAGCATCAATAGCACTAACTTTAATATTGCTAATAACGCAATCATTTTTTACTTTAAAATCATTTAATTCTTTTATTGAAGATTTAAGAGTTTGTAATTCAGTTTTTAATTTTTTGTTTTCTTTTTGCACTTCCACAATCATCTTCTTATTTTCTGCAACGTCTTTCAACATCTGATCAAATTTTGCTGACATAAAATTGATAGATTCAGTCAGCTGATCCAACATTTCCAATTTTTCCAATTTTTTTAATTCTGTTTTTATTGTGGTTAGTTCATTTCTTATTTCTTTATCTCCTTCTTTGCACAAATGACATAAAAACAATTCATTTTCATTCTTTAAAAGTCTCTCAAATTCTCTTTTACTCAATTTAGTACACTGAGAATGAAAGTTTTTTTGTGCATTTATCACACTCAATATAACTGTCCGTGTCTTCTTTTATTTCATATTCACAAATAACACAACTAATAATTTTTTTATTTGCCATACTTCTGCGAGCAATTTTTTTAGACATCTTTCACTGTTTTTATGTTCCAAATTCTGTTTTTTAAAACTTCACCGATTTTTATTACTATTTGACCACTTTTTACCTCAAAAATTCGAAATTTTTACGGAACGCTTTTAGCACTGAGAAAAATGTACGTTTATTCACAAGGGTTGCCAACTTTACTTTTGAATTGGATCTCCTTTACAAGGTTTCTCAACAAATTTTATAAAATTTACCAGAAAAATTCCGGCCATTTTTAATATGGTTTGGAAAGCTAATAATATTTTTTTTATTATTATTCCTTTTTGTTCCTTTAAGGATAATAGCACTCTCACAAAACATAATATATCCTGTGTTTATGTAATTTTTTGCTTTGTTTCAGTTTCATCAAGTTGTTCTTGCTAACAGGATGATGTGATTCCCATCTTGTTTTCTGTATACGATGATAGGATTAACACTGAAAAGAGGTCAATAAAAACAAAACAACAATAAAATTATGATAAACAAAGAATTATAATAAGTAAACAACATAAAATATGGATAACATCAGTTAGCCTACCATGAACAGCACAGCTTACTTGGGTCCTCTGTGGTCGCATTGTAAAATCGATAATGTCTATATCTCCTGGATTGCCTTCCTCAACCATACCACTAGTTTGATGAAGATAAGAATTTCGCTTAATTTAAGGACTCACAGTCCTAAGGTTTCCAAATACCGGTTAATAACAGAGAAGATCTTCTATCGTTATTACAACTTCTACAGACGTCATTGTGGAATACTTTCAACCTCCGGGCATGTTCATACAGAGGCTAGTGTCACGTTATAATTACCATGAGGTCTCTAAGATCTGATTAAGTTTAAGGCAAATTGTGTTTTGCATATACGCCCATTGGGCCATATCTATTAAATATCTTTCATTATCCCATCTTTTTTTTTTTACAAATAAGTAAAGTTTGTGTGAGACTATTTATTTGCCCCTCTGCAGAGAAATTACATTCTCAGATATGAATTCAACTGAAACTTCCATTGTTCCAGCCTTTGCAAGGGTCTTAGTGTTGTTGTTATTTTCTAAATCATCGTATCATGACACCATTATGGAGGAAACTATTGAGTAAGTAACCTAGATTATGTGTGAATAAAAATCAAATTGCAATAACAAAACTAAATAGACATAGTAAGATTCTCGAAGTTACCAGACGTAAAAAAATGAAGAAGAAAGAGAGTTTAAAGTAACGTAGCCAGTGAATTTAAGTGACGAATACACTGAAGAGGATGATGATACTAAAGAATTATGGATAGTACTAAATGATAATTTGAAAGTGTAAAGTAGTGGCTATGTGTGGATGCATCAAAACCTTACAGCCAACCTCCCAAAACTGTGAGTGATCTAATATTGTCAGGCTAGAATGCAACATCTTTTCTGTTGATAAATTCTGCGTGTTTTAATTAAATTACTTGCTTTAACACCATCGATTACTGACCATACATATCAGTTTAAAAGTTTTACTAGGCTGTAGAAGTTTATAATCAAGAAATTTTTCCCTTGATCACTAGGTTTACTTGAAAACGTACTTCACCTATTTCGTCTACAAGGTACCATTAAATCTACAACCATTAAGAATCATAAAATTTAACACATTAACACTTTTAACAAATCTCTCTCTGTCTGTTCGTTTTGTTTTATAACTATTATTAACAATTATAAAACAATTTATTTCTATCACCTTGCAATGAAGAAAACAAAAAAAAAAGAGGAACGAAACATTAAGAGCGTTAACACCTTTACCCATTGCTTGCATTAATTAATTTCCTCAAGTGAGTTTTGATGTCGCTATCTATCCATCTATCTATCTATCGATGCCAGCAAACAATGAACAAAATGTGGAGTGTGGCTGGCACAATGATTGAAGAAAGCTTTTCACTTGAAGTATTTGTTTTTATTTTTAGCCTGTGGCAAACATTTCACAGACTTTATGACTCGTTTAAGTAATTTAATAACATGTTAAATTATTCTATACGTTCAAATCAAAATTTACATACACAAACGAACGATATGGTTTGTATTCAGCCCAAAAATATTGTAAAAAAAAAACGAAAAAAAAACAAATTCCTGTACACAAAATAGGTGATAGAGTATGATTGTTGGTTTTTATTTTTAACATTAACACATTTACACTTAGAGGTTTAAAAGAAAGAGAGGAAAAATTATAGATCAGCCACGGTTATTTAGTACACTACACTGTAAACTTGTGTATTCAACTTTGTATAGCAGAAGGCTGTCGAGAGGAAGTCGTAGATAAAATATTTTGCATTCTTCGTTTGGTTCGAGACGTCTGGGTTTGAACCACGGACTTTCGTTTAATAAGCTACATACACCCTTCAGTTAGGATTACGATCTAGCTTCTCACATTACTTATGTTGTGTTTGATAATTTCATCAGTCAGGATTGCGATCTAGCTTCTCACATTACTTATGTTGTGTTTGATAATTTTATACATGCGTGGCAAGAGCTACAGTTTACAGTCGACTCCGAACGACAGAGTTTTGAGAAACTTTTCATGGACATTTTATTTACTCTTAAAGCCATTATTACAACTTCCCTTAAATAAAGAGAGGATTTTAACGGGCAGATACATTGTTTTTCATTATTATAAGTGGACAATAAGGTAGAATGAGCGTTAAGCTAAAGGGAGGATCATCCTACCGATAAATTTTAAAGTTAAGTTTATGTTTGAACAAAATGAGCATATAAAATACAAAAACTAAGCCCGTCGTTGCCACTGCATTCAAAATAAACTTGTTTAATTGTGCAGTGTTATCGGCATTGCTCCAGCACTGCCATATTTTTGAAAACAGTTAACTTTATTTTATCTGTAAGTTGTAATAATGAAAATAAGTTAAAGTTAACTTTAAAGTTGGGTTTAGCTAAAGTTAACTTTAACTAACGTTACCTTTAACTAACTTTAGCTAAAGTTACCTTTAACTAAACCCAACTTTAGCGGTAAGTTGTAATAATGGCCCTTAGGGTTTTTGCCAAAAGACTACTGCAAGGAAGTTGTTATTTTGTTAGCGATATCTGAACCGTCAGTGGAGCCACATACTCTCTTTCTCTAATAAGCCAGCATAATACCTACTAGACTACGTCACGTACTCCTCTCCTTTACTTTTAGGGTACCTTAAAATCGGCAATGATTTCTACTGTTTGTTATAACGAAACGAGGAATAATAAATGTATGTGTTTATCTTAAATACAGGTCTTATTAGATGCACACAGTTATTTCAGGCCATTTGTAAATATTCCAGTCTAAAGTGTAGGCATTTGGTAACACCTTCTTCTAATTTCTATGCCACAACAATAACTTTTACCAAAAAAAAAAGGTTGGTTGCATGAAGTTTGCCTGTGTACCATGTATTGTATGCATGTGTGTGTGTCTGTTTGTTTTTTTTTCTAAACTTTTAAATAATTGATTACATTACAGTTACTTTTTTTTAAACGGTTTTATTTTTTTTTATTTATTTTATTTCGCTTTAAAGCTAACGAAATTTATATGCAGCTAGTAAACGGAACCAAACTAGAGGCTTTTCTTGTTGTTGTTGTTGTTGTTCTTCTACAATAACTCTAGCAAATTAGAATTGTTTGTAAGAAAGCTAATGCTAATGCTGGCTGGGCTACAATGTGTTTTTGTGTTTAGCGCTCACCCAATTAGCTAAAGTTGTGGTATACCATACCACTCTCAACGTATGGTATACCTTTATAAGTCACACTCCAGGAGGGATTCAATTCATGCGATACGGCTCATTCATATTCATTGAATCGTTAAAGACATCATCTATTAATCAATCAAGTGCAATGCAATGCAATGCATTGCAATTTATTTGACTGTCTAGTTTTCGTTAAACATTATTCGTCGTTTATAATTTCAATTTCTTTAAACTTAAAATGCAATTAATCTTCAAGTAATAAACATTTAAGAGTATTTTTTTTTGTTTAAGTTTTAAATCGACATTCAACATCCAACATGTAGGTCTCCTAAACTGAAATGCATTTCAAAGTAATAAGGAATAGAAAGAAGAAAATAGCTGACTGTGCCTTTTACCAACAAAAAAAAAAGAGAAATTTTCTTTGTCGATATTACAATAATGGGCGTATGTCAAATTTTAAGGAAAAGTTCGAAAAAAAAGAAATTTGAAATGAAAACAAATGATACAAGCACTTGATAGTTATTGATCAATGCAAAAAGTTCATATGACAGCCAGATAACAGGCATAGAAATAATGGAACATCATTTACATTTCATCTGTAGAAATATAGAAAAGGGTGTAGTTGTACTAAGACGTGAAAACATACATACATTCATTATAGTGTAACTCTGATGCTACAAATTAAGTTCTATATTTTCTTTTTCAAGACAAATTTCTCTTGTAATCTAGTTGGTTGGCTTATTCGACGTGAGGCCACGGATATATGAAATACATATGTAAATATCAAAAGACTTAAGACACAAACTTGAATACATTAATGACATGTGAACTGATGATGATGACGATGATGGTGCATTTGATTAGATCTGATTCACATTTTATCGCAATAATAGAAATAAGTATGTATTTGATTGCATCAGAAGTGTAAGGCCTAACTATGAACTATTAAAACCCGGCCAGACGCGGGACATATACAGAAGCCATTAATCTGTTTGAAAAACGTTCTGAATATACAATTGCACACGAGGCAGTTGCTTTCCATCCATGATAACGCACGGCACTACAGATCTTTACCCCTTGAATTCGCCGTGGTCTAGTAGATATGGCGTTAGCCTATTGGGCCACGGTTGAAACCCCAGGTCAGACATCTCCAACAAAACGAAATATGAAAAAATATCTCATCGGCGACTGTCTCTCAGCAGGTTTTTGACAAAAACTCTGAGAGTAAATAAAATTGCATTGAAAAGTTTTTAAAGAAATCTGTTGTTCGAAGTCGACTTTAAACTGTAGGTCTCAACACTCATGCATAAGATTAACACACACAACATAAGTGGCTTCTCATCAACACATTCACATTGTTTTCGTTCATATTGTGAACAATAGATTCGAGAAATTTTTTTCATATTTTGCAAGTTGTTAGAGCCAAGATTATAAATCGAAACTCTCGCGTAGTAAGCCAATACAGTACTCTCTAGACTACGCCGACTAGTTTGACCATGTCAGGCATTAACCTGTCAGTCAATCAGTCGATATGGTGAGTTTTCACTCTTCTTACTGAGGGTACTCGCCATAGTCAAGTAGGTAGTGCATTCGCATATTAGACGTAATGCTAGGGTTGAGCCCCAGGCCAGACATCAAAACGAAATATGAAAAAAACAAATATTTCTTCGGCGACTTCCTCTCAGCGGATTTCTGGCAAAAACTCTGAGAGTAAATAAACCTGCCATGAAAAAGTTTTTCATAATCTGTCGTTCGGAGTCGATGTTATACTGCAGGTCCCGCCACTCTTGTTTAAAATTAAGGCACACAACATGAGTGGTCTGAGAAGCAGGCTGACTGAAGGGTTGTAATGGCCAATTATGTATGTTATGTATTGAGGGTAACGTAGATATTATTGTAGAGAATGCAAAATATTTGAGTCAAAGACTCTGCTTACACCAAAAATGGATATCCTATCAATAAATCGTGAAAGATTCATATTCAGTAAATTTCCCTTTGCATTTATGGGTAATAGAAAGGTCTAAGCGACAAAATAGTTTGATTGCGATCGCAACCATTAACGATCACTACCGATACAGCAGATATAGGATTTGCTTGCGGGACTACACGTTACATTGTCGATCATTTTTTAAAGCGAACAATTAACGCTTTGAGAAGAGGTTTTAGTCTTGACTTGGCTTGAGGGTAGTAGTTGCCATTCTGACCTGGGTATCGATGATTAAAGTAAAAATTGTACAGAGTAATGTTGACAAATGTTTCTTAATTCATCAATGCCACTCATGTATAAAATAAACACACGCAACATAGGTGATGTGAGAAGCTAGGTCGTAATCCTGACTGAAGGGTTGTAATGACCAATTATGTATGTATATGTGTTTTACAGAATAATAATTACTTTCAACATGAAACGACATGAACGCAATGAAACAAAAAATAATGTCTGAAGTCTTATCATATACTAGCCAGGTGAGTTACACAAAAGTATAACTCATGCGAACATCGTCTTTAAGTATGTCAGTTTAATAGAGTTGGAACAGATATATGGACCGTTTGTCATTGCAGGGGTACTAACCTCTACACTTTTATAACAATAGTAGGAGATATTTATTCCGATTGTGCCGCCTAGAATTTTACGTCGGTCGAATATCCTTCTTTGAAATACCTCGCTTTTCTATGTTCTAAACGGGAATCATTATTGGAGTTCAACTGAGTATTCCTACTCATCTTAGCTACCATAACCTTAAAGTTAAGATGCTCGAATGAGTTTATTTTATGAGACTACTTTTTAGTATGAAAAGCTTTTATAAACCTCTTTAATCTCCCTTAAAAAAAAAATCTTAAAATATATTCAATAATAAACAAATTTCTGTCCATAATTTTGGAGAAATTTTCGAATACCAAGTATATGCTATAGAGGCCGTAAACCAAAGACAATAAAGAAAATCACCTTAGTCCATATGGACCATATAATTTACAATACATACATACACACGAACATATGTTCGTGAATATTTATTTGAATGCATTTGAGTTTAAATGCTCGTACATGTACATCAAATTTAAAAAGAAAGATTGAAGCAGAAAACATAACTAAAACATACACTTAACATGTAATAAAATTTGGTGCTGCTGCCATACATATTCATTCAGAGAGGGGAAACAAAAAAACCGCAACACATATAGCTCGTAATTTAACATGATATCTTATTTAACAGCTTACATTTTCGCAAATGAAATACAAAAACAAACAAAAAAATTAAAAAAATCCAACAAAAGATGGAACACCAAAGACTTTAAGAAGGAAGGAGCATTATAAGGAAAAAAAGCTGAAAAAAAGACAACGAAAATGAAAATAACAGCAACAGCAGTAAGAAAAACGTACTCCAAGTCGTAGAAACATGTCACATAAACATTAGGTCACCTTTTTGGCTTTCAGCAGTAACATCGACGACAAGAAGGCTACAACAACAACAATAATAATAATAATAATAGCAACAACAAACAAATACAGCCATCACAGAGGCAACAGTTGCAGCATCTAAATAAAATAAGGCAAATTATTTTATGTGGCTTGTTTCCTTTGAGCATAAGCTCTACAGTAAGAATATTTGTTTGTAATAGAATTTGTAACAAATGATGGAATGGGAGGTGAATAAAACTTAATGTGTGTAATACAAATATCAGAAATATCCTGATTTTATTTAGGAGAGTTTAACAACCGAAATATGCGTAAGAATAGTTAAAAATTGCTACAAAAGTGGTAATACAAGCATGGCCTATTTTCAAGCATTACGGGATGATTATTGTCGTCACAATTCTCGTCTCAATGTAAGTATGACGAATAATCTGAATTCGAATTGGCAATTTCATGGCGTTCTTAGCGTCTATTTTAAGGCTCATTAGTTGCCGTAGTCTAGTAGGTAGCGCATTACCTCATTAGACGTGAGGTCAAGCCCCAACTCAGACATCTTCCACAAAACGAAATACGAAAAAAATTTCTTCGACGACTTCCTCTCAACAGTTTTCTGGCTCAAACTCTGAGAGTGAAATAAAATTGCCATTTAAAGTATCTCAAAAATCTGCCGTTCGAAATCCACTTTAAACTGTAGGTCCAGCCACTCATGTATACGATTAACACACAGACAACATAAGTGGTATGAGAAGTTAGGTTGTTATCCTGACTGAAGGGCTGTAATGATGATGAACCGTGTCAAAGGCTTTAAATATGTTAATAAATATGGAATCTAAAGCCTAACTATAATACATAGGCTATTAACGTGATTCCTGTAGGAGTGAGTTGACTAAAGGTTTGTAATGATCATGAACCTTGTCATAGACTTTAAATATGTTAATACATATGCTCTGCAATCCACCGACTGCCTAACTATAATACATATACATACACGTTAATGCTATTAACGTGGCCCCTGTAGGAGTAAGTTACTCTGAATTTTAATTCTTCTTTCATTAATGGTTCCAGCCAGCATCTGATTTATTATTAAAAATAAATGTACGCTTCTACAATTTCTTCATTCGTCCAGATTTCCTCCCCTGGGCATTTTGATGAAACAGTGACGACGTATTTGATCTTTAATAGGATGTTCCATTCTCACTAGATAGTCAGTGTCAGTGTTAGTTTCGACCTTCATTTCTAGATATTTTATATTCTTTGCGTTATCCACATCCATCCGCATATAGTTCACCCTAAGCAACAATTAAACCCGGCTGACCATTCACAACTCCGTATACATATCGAATGGTTGCCAGAACAAAAAGTTTTTGAATTTGTTTTTTGAATCAAATTTCAAAAATCATTTTTTTTCTAAAATGTCGCTGAATGATCTATTATTGTCACTCTACAGCATTATGGCCCCTTGATAATCTACTTTTTTCGGCTTCCAATTGAAGACAATGAACTGAATGAGAAGTTTCTTAGTTACTGACTTACTTTATAGGTCCTTACAACCCTTTAGCCAAGACTACAACCTAGCTTTGTGTGTGTTAATTTTACTCATGAACGGCAGGGGACTACAATTTAATATCGACTCTTAAGGACAGATTTAAGAAACTTTTCATGGCAATTTTATTTACAGGCTTCCTTTTATTGATTACTGGCCATATGCATTGCATTTTTTCATGTTCGAACGTGTTAAGGAAGACCGAAATCCTATAAACTACTTAGTACATTGCAAGCCTTTGTTAGCATGCTCGTCACTTTCGCCATAAAACAGCAAAGCCTTCCATAATGACATTTGCGGTTTAAGGCATTCAAAATTCGTTAACATTTTGCTAATTTTTAGTTCAAAACTCATTTTATTGTTATTTCTTTGACCAGATAGATGAGTTTTTTTGTTTATTTTTTTAAAAACGTATCTGAGGCAAGTTGTTGAATGTGAATGTAATAAACATTATGCACCTCCACATTTGGTTAAGAGAAGGAAAAATATGTATTTGTTTTCAGCTTACAAAAAATACTCATATACTATATTGTTTGTTTCTGGACAGGACACACATATATACACTTACAAACCTCTAAATTGAAAGCAAAAAAAAAAAAAAAAATACGGTGCAGTATTTGTCGCTTAAAGGCAACTTTTAGCAAAAGCTTTAAAATATGTCATTTGGTGTTACATAAATTGTTTAACACTCGCTTCGAACAGATATTTTTTGGTGAACACTGCCATACGTACATGCATATGGTGCATACATATACAGCAGAAAAATCAAATACACAGATACTCACTCACTTATTCAATGACATTCTTCGTAGAGACAAGCACTTTGTTTGAAAATAATTGTTGGCGTCCGTTTTTTGAAGCGTTTCAGTTTTTTTTCCTGCTGCCTTTCGGTCGCTTTTTTTTGTGACTGGAGCACATTACGATGGAACAGGCAAACAATTTCGATCTTTTATTTCTAGGAACAGAGAAAAAAAAAACAGAAACTCAAAAATAATCTTCAGATAGAATAGAATCTTTACATAAGAATACATGTAACTTGTAAATAAAGACACAATTTGATATTCAGGGCACCTGACATTATAAAGTTCTTTAACACTTTGAGAGGTCAAACAATATTTTGTAAACTATTTTGCTGAACTCTCCTTCAAAACATGTTTATATTGGAAGAATAGTTTAAGCATAATTATACGAAAAAGGTTGGACAGCAGATCAGTGATTCGGATGAATAATATCGAAATTCACTATATGATACACGAGGTTCTGTAGCTTACTCAGGAGCAATTATTAACGCTAAGCTATCTGGCTGTTTAGTTAAGTGTGGTGCGCAAAAATAAACTTTATAAGACCAGAATAACTTTAGGTTAGAATAAGTTAAGTTGCACCTAGAAAAATTCTACATAGCATGTAGTCCCCCCTGGCAACCGTATTAGATTCAAAATTGACCACAGGACCAAAAGTATAGTACAGTATCCAGTAATTACCTCCATAAAGAAGCTATAATGAGTTATGCATCGACTTTCTTAGTATCGCTCATCTTCCCCACTTCTGCTTTGTTTGAGACAATCTTGATCAGGAATAGACATGCACCAACAAGTCTAAAATCCTGATTAGCGGCGCAGTCATAGGAAAGGTATTGTACGGAATTTCCTATTCTTTATCTTGACAACTCCATCGAAAACATAATATGAGTAAACAATACATTTAAATGCACTCGAGAACGCACAGTGTCCAGTAATTTCGTCCATTAGATTTCTAATCATCTTTCTGCTGAAGGACAGGAGAACGTTCGTTATTTTTAGGCCTGAGAATTTGGGATGTTCTGAAAGTGTAGAATCAATCCACCTGACTCTTCAATACTAATCTAGCTATCAATTTAGACTGCACTACCAAAGGGGGCATAAGAGATAAATCAAAAGGATTTGCTATTATCGCACTCGTCAGAAATGTCATTATCTCTCATGCCCGAATGACCTGAGGCCCATATCACTCAGGTTCACGAGTATCTCCAAATTGGCCAGAGAGAAGGCGCTCATCATGAATTAAGTTGTAGCAAACCGTATGTGGGTGAACTTGCTTGTGAACGGTAAGCTACCTGCTAACTTAACTTAACCGATACCATATGCGGTTTATTAACAACCCCAAGGTTTTTTCCATTCAGGATCATTCAAGTGGTTTCAGAAAATTTTTCCGAACTAATTAAGTCCTTGGCAATTGAGACTTTATTTTAGGATGCTGTAATACAAGCGCCCTATTTCAACGTAGGCTTACTAGTATGTAGTGTGTTGCCTTATTAGCAGCGAAGCCATAGTTCAAACCTCAGGTCAGACAAACAAATGTGGTTTTGGTTATTCTAACCACTCTCGAAAATGAAATTTTAATATAAATGGCTGTACATTAGCCAATAAATAAAATTGCCAATGAAAGGTTTCTCAAATCTATCATTAGGAGTCGAAATTAAACTGTAGGACTCCTAATTCATGAATAAAATTAACACACACAACATGTGTGATGTGGTTGTAATCTTGGCTAAAGGGTTGGAAGGACCAATTAAATAAGTAAGAAACTTATCATGCAATAAAATTAAGATCCTGCCGTCAAGTTCATTGTCTTAAATTTTAAGCCGAGAAAAGTAGGTTATAAAACGGCCATAATGCTTTAGATTGGCAGTAATAGGTGAGCCAGCGACATTTTAGAAAAACTACAGAATGACATCTCCAGACACAATGAGATTCATCGGCGAAGTGAAATTAGATTTAAAAGCCTGACAAAAACTCTGATAGTAAATAAAATTGCCATGAAAAGTTTCTCAAAAATTCGGAGTCGTTCGGAGTCGTTCGGAGTCGTTCGGAGTCGACTTTAAACTGTAGGTCTTATCACTTTTGTATAGAATTAACAGACACAACATAAGTGGTGCAAGTAGCTAGGTGGTAATCCAGACTGAAGGGTTGTAGGTAATATTGATCATGTTTCTGGTTTCTTATAATTAAGTTCAAAGAAATGATTTCTCTTGTAAGAAACCAAATACTTAAGTTCACTGTTGGCATCCATTAAATAATAGAAATTTTGATAATTTGCATATGGAAACCAATTTAAAAAAAATAAATATTTTCGTGCACTAATTTGAAATCTTTTTTCTTCTTAGCAGTCTGTTTCTGGCTTATTGCAACCTTTGCCATTTCGAAATATTTAGACTACTAATGATTCTACTTTCAATGCCACATCAAAATCGAAACAACCAACAAAAAAAGACAGGAAAGAAAATAAGCCAAATATCGAATTGTCATTTGACAATGACAATAACATTAAAACGATAACAACTTTTACTACTTTTATTATTTTGGCATTTTTTAATACAAAACAAAACAATTCTTCAGTAATGTTCCATGACAATCAAAGCGCCACATGACCAAAAACTTTGCAAATAAAAATGAATAAAAAAAGAACATAAAGAATTGAATGAAGGCCAACAACAAAGCTACGTTTTCGTCCTACCAATACGAAAAAAATTTGAAAAAAAGGAAAAAATCTGAAGAAAAGTGTTTTTTTTTGGCTTTTGGAAAGAGAAAAACAAGCACTTAAACAATAAAATGACAACAACTAAAGGAATGAAACGTAAGACAACGTTGTCAACATGGCATTGTTATTTGCCAGTATTGGCACTGGTAATGACATTGTCTTTAATGCGAAAGACGATTACAATTCAAAGTCACATATTGAAGGTATTGAACGAGTTAAACAAACTGAAACGTTTTTTTGGGAAGTTAAATACGAAATAAAAGATATGCTACGATGGTGGTTAACATAGTAGCGCTTGGCAATGTTGATGGCAACCCTAGCATCCTAGAACCTGTAATCGTTGGTACACTTAATCGATTCAAAATAAGAATTTTCAAAGCAGAACGTAGTTCAGTGTGAGCCTTTCATCGATGCCCATTTAAGATAAGTTCTGAGCCTTTAAAGCGAGTGGAAAAATGCTCTCAACAACTGCTCTTGCAGCATAAGTCTTGACATATTGGAATATTGCGACAACATCTCTGGTTGCATATTCTGGGCCTTTCGAAAGCTTCAAATAAATGAGGTATGTTAGATGTAGGTCCCTAAAAGTCTTACAGAAAATATAGGCTTTACATTCGATTGAAACGTTGCAGGTCAAGCCAAGCTTTACTCTTCTTAAACATTCAAAATTTTTCATTACTAAGTGGCTGGTTATTATTTTGACGCTGGAATTGTTAAGCGATGAATCGATCCACAGTAGTTTTTACGAGTCCAGAGCTCTATTATCGAATTGCTTGGGGAAAAGTAAGGTCGAACATCTGGAAGACCAATGTTTGGATTTATAGACGACTTGATTCACATTCTATAGTCGACGTAGTCTAGTAGGTAGTGTGATCGCTTATTAAATATAAAGCCCGGGTTCGAGCCCCAGGCCAGACATCAAAAACGAAATATGGGAAAATAAATATTTCTACGGCGACTTCCTCTTAGCAGATTTCTCTCAAAAACTCTAGAAGTAAATAAAATTGCCATGAGAAGTTTCTCAAACAATCTGTCGTTCGGAGACGACTTTAAACTGTAAGTTCCGTCACTCATGTATAAAATTAACACACATAACATGAGTGTTGTTGAGAAGCTACGCCGTAATCCTGACTGAAGGGTTGCAATGGCCAATTATGTATATATGTGTGTGTATGTTATTCACATTTTGCTTTGCTACAGGGCTTTAAAAACGATGGAAGGTGAACTTTGATTGGATACAAGGTTTTCTATGGTACCCTACTACCTGAGATATCAACTTAAAAGGCAACAACTTCTACACAAGACGGAGAGTAGGAAGTGGAAACCATAAACCACTAGATTGGAACAGATGGACAATAAGGGTTAAATTCCACTAAGTTACAAAAAGAATTTTCGATGACCTTTTAACTGAGTATAGAGTATTGCCAACAGTAGGGTGTAAAAATCAATACTTTTTACCTATGTAGACTTACGTGTAAGTAAACTATATTTAAAATAACACACAGAAGCCAAAGCTTTCAAGTGGCCATTGTTTCTTTTCAGCTCAGCTCCATACCACTACACTTTACTTCACATAATTTTTTTTTTTTTTTTTGCTTTGTACCATACATTTTGGTTACATTTTGCTAATGTAGGTCCACCACCATACACATCACATTAAGATAATTTTCTGAATATAAATAGTCGAGATTTTTACTTCTTTCCCGATTTTTTCTTCTCAAGCAACTTGTAACTACTTTTGAGTATGGATAGTGTGCTGTTTGGCTTGTCCTCTAACAATGCATTTTGGACAATGTAACATGTTAATACCATACTTATGATAGACATTTTATTATTGTTGACCATTTCTTTGTTCGTAGGATTATTTTTTCTTTCTTTCTTTTTTTTTTTTGTTTCTGCTGGCTTTTCTTTCGTTTTTAACTACTCATGGAAGATTGAAAGAAAATTGCTTATATTTGGGAGGTAGTTTTCGTAAAAGAAATTGATATTTTAAGTGAAACAGTAATAAAAATTTATGATCTTTATAATACCCATTCACATCATCATCATCATCATCACCGGTAGAGACAAAGATTATTTTCAATTGACAACTGTCAGTCAAATTCAGTAAAACATCGTAAATTTTTAAAGGTTTTCATTAAATCAAATGTTATAATTTAAGTGATTTGCTTGACAAAATTGAATGAAATTTTCCTTTCGCTATTTTCTTTTTATATTTGCAAAAGGGAAAGTTATCGTCACTTATACCATATGCTTGATAGGTGGTAAATTAATTAAAAAAAAAATAAAAAGTACAGAGAGACTCATGGTCTACTAAATTAAAAGTTAAATTTTGATTTCTTGGGATATTTATATTCACATTCTAAAATTGGTAAGTGATTTACAAGGCCTTTCTATGACCCATGGCGAGATTGGTGCTTTGTAAATATACAGAGATAACACACGCGAAGGCTTCTTGCGAAATGCGTAAGACTGTGGGAGTATGATTCTAACTGAAATTTTAATCTTTAACTAGAATCCTTAACATAGTTTATTTGAGCCTTCCACTACCACAGTCGGGTTCAGATGGAATGATAGTAGAAAATCACAAGTGAAGCAGGTATTAAGTTTTTCGACTACCCGGTACAAATTTACGATTTTTCATTTATTTTTTGTTAGATACCGTGGTGTAATATTTAAAGTAATTGTGGTTTTTTTGCCTTTTTAATAATTAAAAATTTTTACTCCTGTCATAAAACCTGTCAATACAGCAGCATGAAGGTATTGAAAGGGATTCCGGACAAATTCAGAGAATTGGGTGTCTACAGCAAGAAATTAATGCAATTGCAAGAAATTAAAGGAGACGTACAGAGTGAGAATTTTGTATATTAGTCTCCTTACAATATGAAGACCTCTATCTGAATGTAACATACATACGTACATAACTGGTCATTACAACCCTTCAGTCAGGATTACGACCTAGTTCCTTACACCACTCATGTTATGTGCGTTAAGTGGCGGCACTTACAGTTTAAAGTCGACTCTGAACGACAGATGTTTGAGAAACTTTTAATGGCAATTTTGTTTACTCTCAGAGTTTTTGCCAGAAATATTTTTTATATTTCGTTTTGTTAGAAATGTCTGACCTGGGGTTTGAACCGAGGCCTTTCGGCTAATAAGCCAACACACTACCTACTAGACTACGGCGACTTCTGAATGATCTGAATGTAAATGGACTCTAAATAGGGTAAAGCATGAATGCGGTAATAATTTCCTTCTGCGGTATTAGGTATTAGGTGGCCTTTACCACCCTTCAGTCCGAATCAAGCACTTATGTTGTGTGTGATGATTTTATACATGAGTGGCGTGACTTATAGTTTATAGTGGACTCCGAAATTCTAATTTTTTTGAGAAACTTCTCATTCAAAATTTGTATTTACTTTCAGAGTTTTTGCCAGAAATCTGCTGAGAGGAAGTATTAGGTACACCAGGTAGAAAGTTATGGATTATGTTGTAACGCTTCGAAAATCCATGCTGCATTATGTCGAATAAAAACATGATACGTTTGGAAATTGAAAGCACGACATATTGTGAAAACTATGCCTACAGACATTGGTTTCAATTTTTACTGATGCTTTGGGTTGATACCACTGCATACGCAAAAGTATGATAACAAACTGCAGTGTATGACATTATTCAACCGCAATATGAATGAATTTTTTCATCGTTTTATAATGGCGGAGCCAACATCTCAATCAGAGGCTAGACAGCAGAGCAGTCGAAACAGTCAAACAGTCGCAGAAAGAATCGGCTCCAAGAAGGGCAAGGAGTAAAGGTATGGCAGCGAATTAAATTCCGGTTTTTTGCGATACATGCGGCATAGTATAGGCATATTGAGTGAAATAATAGGTTGTCTTGCACTAGGTCCACACATTAGTTTCCATAAGAAAAACCCCTGAATTAGGCTATGAATTTGTTTGATATTGAGTCTTATATTCCAGCCGAGTAATTATTTATTTTCTTCAAATCCGAATATGTAGCAAGGTGCACACCAG
Source organism: Sarcophaga rosellei (assembly GCA_930367235.1). Classification (NCBI taxonomy): domain Eukaryota; kingdom Metazoa; phylum Arthropoda; class Insecta; order Diptera; family Sarcophagidae; genus Sarcophaga; species Sarcophaga rosellei. The sequence goes on from OV884019.1 coordinate 46,552,916, forward strand.
AGATCAGCAATGATTATTCAAAAAGATGAGTAGATTTTAATCATACTCATAATTTCTGATACTTATACGCATTCATACTTATTTTAATATCATACTCGTACTACTCGTAGTGAAAGTTTGAAGTACTCATATTGATGATCTCGATGATTTTTGTGAATAGAATTTCAAGAAACTGTTGTGGGAAAATAAAATAACTTTTTATCGAAAACCTTGTGTTGTATCCAGACTTATTGATCTCAGCTCGTATACATACATTAGCTCAAATCAAATATTTCGTAGAGTATTAAAATGCATCAACAAAATCGTAAAATTACCTTCACTAAGCACGTGTCAAAACAAATAATATTTATTGTATTGATACGCTGGGGTCAAGTGAAAGCTTAAGTTTTAATTTCAGTCAATTTTTTAGGTTTTTATTTTTCCCCATTTAATAAACAAAATAAAAAAAAAAGTACCACCAATTCGAAAACAATCACAATCTCTTAATGTTAAATATTTAATAAATAAAAAATGCAATTCGGTTTGGTACGCGAAATACAGAGAAAAGTAATCCTTTACTTGTGGATTCAACAAAAATCTGTACAAAATTATATCGGTCACTGTAAGTAATGGGTGTGGGGCGGCCACACTGACATACTGCCATATATTATGAAATCAACTCGTATGAGTAGTAATGTGGAATCCTCATTCATTCATTCATTCATTCATTGGTTGGTTTATCACCAAGGAAGTCTCTGTTGCCAATAAAATATTATTAAATTACAAAATGAAGACAATATTTCTGCAATGAAATGAATGAAATGAAATGAACACAATATCGAAAGGGCTCACAAAGCAAAAAAAAAACAGTGGAAGGTTTCTCAATGCATAGAAAAAGGAATGGCATACATAAATGTTGTTAAAACGTATTTAATGTCATTTTGCAGTTATAAGCCATAAAATATGTTTAAAACCCATCAGGAGAATAAAAGAAAAAGAAGTCAAGAAACGGATATGTGAACATTTATAAAAGTACACTCGAAAATTTGTGTTAGTCATAGTATAATAATTGTTGACATTGGAAATTTTTTTCATCACATACATATTTATCTTGCAAACTCTTGCATAAATGAAATAATAATATAGGTGACCAGGTCACATTTATAAAACTCGCTAAACTTTTATGCCCGGCCTCCAAAACTTTTCAGAAACTATATACTGGATATACTAGCTTTTTCTCTCATTTGTCTGCTGCTTGTTTTAAAGCGTTTGAAGCATGGGAGAATTAACTTGGTAGTTTAAAGCAATGGTGTGGCAGGTAAACTTCTATCGACGCTTGAAGCACTTTTACAATCTTTCTTAGGGTTCTGCCAGCATGGTTTGATATATGTGTTAAGTGTGTGCTAGAGCAAAATGCCCAAGAGATTGTTTCAGTATTCGCAATGTCGTTTTTCCTTTGGTAAGGAGAAATCCTGCAAACGAACTAAGTCTATAAGGCTTCGGAGACCATGGTTAAGGTACTTTTATAAGGAGGAGGATAAGGAGGGTCTCAAGGAAGAGTGGTAAGTTTCCAAACCGGGTTGGCACATCTGTTTTTACGAACTGGTTGAAAGTGAATATGAAATACTTATACTGCCATCTCTCAGGTTAGGCAGTATATTGGCGGAGATCGGTCTGATATAAAATGAATGATATGCTATGGTTGGAAATCGCCGTAGCCTATTAGGTAGTGTGTTGGCTTATTAGACGTAATGCTACGGTTTAAACCCCAGGTCAGACATCAAAACGAAATATGAAAAAATATTTTTTCGACGACTTCCTCTCAGCAGATTTCTGGCAAAAATTCTGTGAAGTTATTAAAATTGTCATGAAAAGTTTCTTAAAAAATCTGTAATTCGGAGTCGACTTTAAACTGTAGGTCCCGCGATTCATGTATAAAATTAACAAACACAACATAAGTGGTGTGAGAAGCTAGGTCGTAATCTTGACTGATAGGTTGTAATGACCAATTATGTATGTATGTACGGTTATCGCGAAACTCTTATATTCTTATGAACAAGGAAAGTGCTTTTATAAGGTTGCTAGAATAGGCTCTCAATCAATGGATCAGGGTATTACAAGTCCTAGTCCTCCACTATTATGAAATTAAGAAATTTTTATTATTATTGGTACAAGAATGTTGAAAATCATGTGAAGGATTCTTTAAAGACAACAATAAACTTTTCTGAGATTTTTGTGGTTGATAGAAGTATGAAAACCTGATCCTTTGAAAACTTAAATCTGATCAGCTTTTGTTTTCATAACTAGATTTTCACTAACTCTTTGCTGTGAGTGTATAATATCATTCGAATGCCAATAAAATGATTTTTCCCCTACAATAAATGATTTGTCTTATGCGTTTTTTATTAATATTGGTCATGGTCTTTTGATTGTTTTATTTACGAAAACCATTTGTACTCTTCTTTTCAATTTTTCAATAAAATTTTTTTCTTTGTAGAAGAAGCAGAAGCAGCAGCAGCAGCATCAGAAACAGATTGCTTGTTGTTATCGTTTATATCTCGAGGGGGTTATACTTGCAACGCCCATAACATACTTCCGAATTTTTTTTTTTTTTTTAACTTCAACGATACTTGTCGATTGCTATACAAGGTTGCTTTTGCTCTTACAAGTTGCAACAGCAGCATCATAAGATTTGTTGGCATTTCAATGAAAAAAACCAAACGAAACGAAAAAAAATGTATGAAAAGAAAAATTATAATATACAACGTTATGTCAACATTCAATAAACAATAAATTAATTAATTTTATGATTTAAACTGAACTGAACTGAGCAGATCATGTGAATGTTTTCGTTTTATATCGCATTTGAGGCCATAAATTATTTGCCACCATAATTTAAATGTTTTTTTATTTTTATTTTTTATTTCAAATTGAATATACGCGCGTTCTTTTTTGGCCATACAGTGCCTATAAAATTTTCGGTAAAGCTAAATTGAAAATTTAACAATTTAAGATTTCACTTTTAATTTCAATTATCGCGTACTTTTTCCTCTCTACCATACCCATTTGCAACAGCAACATCAGCAGCAATTGCAATCGCTCTGGAAACCAGGAAAACTCTTGAAGAAAATCACAGCAGCCGCAATATGCAACTGTAAAGGAAAAATAAAATGAAATAAAAAATAAAACCAAGTGAAGCTAAATAAATATTATGTATGTTTGTTAACTCGTTATCACCTTTGTTTCATGATAATTTTAGCGACTACTTTATTACATTTGCATTCTTCTTTGGGTGATTAAAATCCCACCACTAGTTGCCTCAACTACTACTCACTGACCACGCAGTCACAGTGTTAGTTGCTCTGATTTCAATTAACACGCATGTTTAACTTGCTGTGTCCAGCGCACATGCGCTAAACTTTTCTTATTATTAACTTGCCTTGCTGTTTTGTTGTTTTGAGTCCAATGCCTAGTGGCTAGATGGTTGGTTGTTTTGTTGTTGTTGTTGTTTAGTTGGTTCGCTGGTTGGACGATTAGCTTGCTGACTGGCTGGTTGGATTATTTAGCTGCTATCTTTACTTGCCTTCGTCCATGATTCATGTTTAAACGATTGCATGTGGTGGCAACACTGTTTGTGATAATTAATTTCCATTCATGTGACAATTGTTGTATGTGTGTAGTCGTACTGTAAATGCAACAGTTAGTGTTGTAGTTTGTTGTTTAAAAAAAAATATTCGACTATCACGAATACAATTTATACTCTGCAACCGAATCCAAAGAATTAAAAGCAGACTTAGTGTCATGTTAATCTGGGTTTTAGATCTTCTATAGATAATGTTCACAATCTCAATATAATTATTGTTAATTTAGATAGAGCGGATTGCACCCAAAATTATTTTGCAAACTTATTCGGGGATCTTAAAGTACCCAATGAGATACCCAGAAAATTTCGCCTCACTAATCAAGTTACATATATATTCCATGGAATGTTTTTGAAACCAACCAGTACTCCAGGAAAATCCAGATCAGATACAACAGCCCCACATTTCCGAGACAGCCCTCTCCTGAAAACTATAGTTCAGTTTCCCTTGGAATGGGAAATAATATATCGATTCTCCCATCATATGATCATAAACACTCATACAAGCAATATGCATTAATTACACCCATAAGGAGCCTAATTGAGCCTAACACCATAACAAGAGTGAAACCATTTTGTGATATTGGTCAAGTACGCATATGGATGGGATTTCTTGAACATATTCCAAGTGGAAGTCTATGCTAAGATGTGCTCAATTCAACGTAGAAGGAATGTATAAAGGACAGTACATAGCATAGCAGGCTGTCATCCGAGCACACGTTTTTTAGATTAAAGAGCCGTAAATATAGGACGGTCGATAGGGAAATCAGGAGCTAGAGTTATCTCCTGCTGAGAATTAGAATTTAGAATTTCTAAGCAATAAGAAGTCTGATAAGATTTGCGAGAAGGTAAGCTCTCAAGCCGTTGAAAGGGCGAGAATCATTCTGGGTGGGGGAGAAGAGATGCTTTGTATGGCAGAATTGTCGGAAGAGAAGACAGAGAGAGAGAGAGAGAAAGAAAGGAGTCCCTTCTCACACCAAATGGATTTGATGGGCAGTTACAATAGAAGGGGAATTAAGTCATGCATCTGATTACTCAAGTCGAGTAAGTTGTGTGTTGTTTTATTAGACGTGAGGCCACGATTCAAACCCCAGGTCAGACATCGCCAGCAAAACGAAATATGAAATATATTTCTTCGGCGACTTCCTCTTAGCAGATTTTCGCTCAAAACTCGGAGAGTAAACAAAATTGCCATGAAAAATGCCTAAAAAATCTGTCGTTTGAAGTCGACTTTAAACTGTAGATCCCGTCACTCATTGACTCAATTAACGTTCACAACATGATTGATGTTTGAACCTAGGTCGTAGTCCTGACTAAATTAAATATAAAAAAATTTATTTTCGACAACTTTCTCTGAGAGTAAGCAAAATTGCCATGAATAAGTTTCTCAAAAATTTGTCGTTCGGAAACTCTATTATAAAATGAATACATACGACATAAGTGGTGATAGAAGCTAGATCGTAATCCTGACTGGAAGGTTTTAAAAATCAATTATGTATGTATCATACTACACAAGAGTAACCTTAAGTTAGCAATCGGTCATTTAGCTCAGAATGGGTATCACCTTGAACCCAATGTATAAATTGTATTGATATAAAAATTAATCATCAGACTATTACCAGGAATCAAAGCCAAGCACATCATTTTATTCGATTACCAAAAATTCACTCACAGTGCCTATAAATATTTCTGCATGTGCTGCATGTATGGAAATGCAGTAAAATCTTTTAATCATGTGTTCATTTCTAAACACACTCTGGGTTATTTAGTGTTTCCAACATAATCTAAACGAAAAAAAAAGAAACGAAATGAAATGAAAGCAAAAAAAAAAAAGAAATTGGTTAAAAATGTTTATTTATGATAGTGGTCACACAGTATGTATGTAATATGGAACGATATATTGCATAAGCATTTGTAAAAGCACTATTTTCGAATCGAATATGGGTTTTGAGGTAATGAGGATAGAAAAATGGAAACATTTTTTTTTGGTATTTTTAAATAAAAATAAATTTTATTTGACTTCTTCTTTTTTTTTATTTAATAAAATCTGTAGAAGATTTCTTTTAAAAATAACCTTCCATACGAACTTTTGAAAGTTTTCTCTGTTCAATGTTGTGTTATTAATTCAAAAGCAGGTTGCTTTTATGGTAAATGAACTTCAAGCTGAAAAAAATAGTTCAATGTCCCATTCATGATTTATTGTCTGCTTTGAAGTCTACTCTGATTTTTGGTGTGCAGTTTAAAGCAAAGAACAAGCACAGTTATTGTACGAAGAACTCATGTACGTCTTGATCTTCAAAGTTCAATGCACATTTCAGGTGTTTTTCATACAGAGTTTTTCAGTTTTTAATTTTTTCGTTTTTGGCAAATTAAAAATTCAGTACTTTTCAGAATGTCTGGCTTGCAATCATGATCTTGATCTTGCAATATTTAACAGTTCTTTGGAATTATAAGCAAATTTTGTCTGATTTTTTTCGGGTTTATTTAAATAAATTCCTTCGAAAGTGCTTAAATAATAATTTATGCTACAACAACTCAACTTAATAATAAAAAAAAGGTTATTAAATGAAGTTCAATGGTCAGCAGCTTTTCCAGTGACAAGCAGTAATAGGAAGTATTTGTGTTGAATGCATGTGTAGTAAATATTTTTTAATTTAGTTTATGAAATTATGCATCCCTCGTATATAATTGTAGTCTGCCGGCTATACGTACATTTTAAAATACATACATAATTGGTCATTATAACCCTTTAGTCATGACAACGACCTAGCTTCACACACCACCTATGTTTTGTGTAATAATTTTATGAGTCAACGCACAACATACTAGACTTCGACGATTTCTACGTACATTAAGGCTGTAAATGTGCATGAAAACAGTTGTTGAAGACGAAATTTAGTCAAAATTTTTTAAGAGATTTTGAAGAGCAAATGGTGGTGTGGTATGCCGGTTAAATTACTGAACTAAAAACCCTTATAAGTGTCCTTCATGGTTTAAGAATTCATAAATTCAAGAGGGCTAAAATCCCCTCTAAATGTTTCCACCATAAAGCCTTAGAAGACCCAACATGCAACAAAAGAGATATTTATCTGGATTCATCGCTTTTTCTATTGTATTGGCATTCAGCAAAAAAAAAACGCTTTAGAAAATCTTTCATAAAATGCATCTGCATTAATTGCAAATTTTATTTTTCACCCAAGTAAACCACTGAACTGTTGTATAACTACGAGAGCACCACATTCAATTTCAATTTTGCTTAAGAACAGATGACCACGTTACAAATTTATTTCTATTTATGCAGCAAAACACTATTTATGCAGCAAAACACTAACAGCAAATGTTTAAAAATAACGTCAAATTTAACTGCATCTGTTCTTAAGAACCGTTCACATTTAAAAATATTCCAAAAGAGAAAATGTTTCGTATTCTTTTTTTTGCAAAATCAAAATAAAGGTGGTCAACAAATGAAAGTGAAAGTAGGGAATAATCCATTGGTTTTAGATGCTTGTAAAGTGCCCTACTCTAAAACTATTGGAGTTTGTTTAGAAATTTTTCGAAGTTTTAATAGTGAAACTGGTCCAGATTTATGGATGTGGAAGCCTCGATACCGATCTAGTCACAAAATAGTTACTAAACGTGCGGCCGGGTATCATACAGTTTCAGGTCGCCAGTCTATGACATGATTGATATCACACTCGTTCTAGCTCAGATAGCGTTGTATAAAATACAGAAGCTGACTTGTGTTGCTATAATAATGAAAACTTGACTCTACAGCGGTAGTTTTACGTCCGTTGTGTATGGCAGTGTGGATCAGCGACTGTCGTTAGAATAATGTGAGACAAGTCTAATACAAGAAGTCGCCGTAATCTAGTAGGTAGTGCGTTAGCTTATTAGTCGTAAAGCCCGGGTTCGTATCCCAGGTCAGACATCAAAACGAAATATGAAAAAAAAAAATATTTCTTCGGTGACTTCCTCTCAGCAGATTTCTGACAAAAACTCTGAGAGTAAATAAAATTACCATGAAAAAGTTTCTCAAAATCTGTCGTTCGGAGTTGAGTCCCGCCACTCAAGCATAAAAAATTAACGCACACAACATGAGTGGTGTGAGAAGCTAGGCCGTAATCCTGACTGAAGGGCTATAATGGCCAATTATGTATGTGTATATGTATGTAGTCTGATACAAGAACCTGGACTGAATCAATAAATTTTATGATTTTCGCAAATGGTTCACAACGAGACTGAATCACAAGAATAAATGGGGTAATCTGGGAGCTACGTACTCTTTTAACAGAAAGACCATTGTATGGTATAAGAGTGGGTCGAAATTGTGTGATAGGTGTCAGATAATTGGGTTCCAAAGCGAAATATTCGCAACCCATGAGAAGTCCCAAGCGGTAGTCAATAAAACTTGGACAGAGAGTAGTTATTCTATCTGGCTGTCAGGCCGCTATCCGTATCAGGCTATTTCTAGAATAGTTTAAAAACCTGAATCAGCTATGCAGAAGAAACAGTGTCAAACTCTGCTGACGCTCAAGCCACGTATGAATTCTCGGTAATGAGAAGACAGATGAGCTTGTGAGAAGACCACAACTGAGAGGACCTTAATCGTTCTGTGGAATAAACAAGCGAAATGGATTTGACACAATCTGAACTTATGTTGAGTAATTACACTGAGACTTTTGATTTTGGGACCTATAGACTCAAAGTACACTTGCTTAGAGTGGTGAACGCTTCAATATAGTTCACCAATATGCAGATTCTGTGATAAGGAAAATGATCCATTAGAGCACATACTTGAAACCTATGCTCTGTAAAAGAATATAGGAAGGAAACATCGGCAAATCAGGAGTAGGGATAACGAACAATTTCGTGAAGTTTGTCTGAACAAAAGAATATAAAGAGACATTGAGGGCGGTAGAATAAATCGTTTGGCTGCAATAGTCATAATAGTGGTATGACCAAGAACCAAATGGATAGCAGTGCCTACATGTGTAAAAAGCACTGCTAATTTAGTTCTGTTATGAGCACATAAGATAATTGGTTTTGAAGAGCACTGTTTGTTTCTGATAACTTGACATTATAGGTTTTACACACTAGAAGACGATACATACGATTTATATACACATATAATTGAATTCATTTTAGTTTCAGATATTCTTTCTCAAGTTACAACTAAACATACCGCACTGAACATGCCTTCATTATTGAATATGTCATACATTTCCATTGTACCTTTCACTAGGCCTACAGTAATGAATAAATAATGAATTCCATGGGATATTTTTAGGAATTCTAACGATTATTTAACATTCGTCATGTCTTGTTTCTTGTTTTTTTTTGTTTTTTTTTTTTACTGCAATTTCAAAACTCCAACTCAAATTCGAAAGTATGGTATCTGGTATCTGGTATCTGGTATGTGTAAAGGTTATGTAAGTATTTTGCATAAATGTGATGGATATGACTTTTTGATATTCAGATTTGAGATTTAAATTTCTAACAGCGATTTGACCATATGGACTATAAAAACACGTTCATTTGGAAACTATAACAGCCTTTAAATGAAAAACAAAATTCCGTTTCTGTTGTAAGTTTTTGGAGAAATTAATTTCGAAAAATAAAAAGAGAATTTTTTCTTTCTCGATTTTGTTTTCTTTTTTAGAAAATTTACATTTTTCTTTCTTATAAATTAAAAATAGGAAATAGATACAAAAGAAAGCAAAAAAGAAAGAGGTAAAGAATTCTGTTCAGTGATAATATACAATATACCATGGATGGCCATCCATATGCGTTGAGTGCATATGGTGACTAGAGAAGATTTTTATCTATTTTTTTCCTTTTTTCTGTTCCACAGCGTAGTTTTAAACACTTCATTTGCAATACAAGACATGCTACTAATTTACATGATGAATAAAGAGCAATCAACTAAATGCATTGACACATAACATCTGAAACAGCTTCAGCTTTAGACAGACATCGAAATTGATTACGTTGACAATGGCTTGCGAACTGAGATTGACCGGCAGATACCTCACAATATTGATGACGTCGTATGGTCATTAAACTTTTTCTATGGAAATGCTTTAGAAATTTATAAGAAATTTTCTTTTCTCTGCTTTTGTAATGAATTGTTTTCTTTATACTTATAGAAATTGTTTAACAATTTCATTAATTATGAATATATTCATTATTACATATTCAAATTGAAATTCTAATATTATATTCCATACATTATATTTTTTCGCAGATCATATAAGTTTTTATATATAATTTGCTGATAGCATATGGATTCAAATGTTATTGAACTTTCGTTTGATCTCAAATTTTGCTTATACATGTCGATGAGATTAGGGTGACCACAAGGTTGGATAAATAAAAAGTTGAAATAATGATCTAAAAGGAAACAACAATTAAGGTGTGTGCTGTCAGCAACAGAATTTACCAGTCATGATGTTGCAGTCGCCGTAGTATAGTAGGTAGTGTGTTCGATTATTAGACGTAAAGCCCGGGCTCGAGCTCCAGGCCAGACATCAAAACGAAATATGAAAAAATATTTCTTCGGCGACTTCCTCTCAGCAGATTTCTGGCAAAAACTCTGAGAGGAAGTTAACCTGCCATGAAAAAGTTTCTCAAAACCTGTCGTTCGGAGTCGACGTTAAAATGTAGGTCCCTCCACTCAAGTATAAAATTAAAACACACAACATGAGTGGTGTGAGAAGCTAGGCCGTAGTCCCTGACTGAAGGGTTGTAATGGCCAATTATGTATGTATGTATGATGTTGTCCGATGAATTTCTTATTATAAAATGGGTCTGCCACAATGCTTAGCTTTGGTTCTCACTACCTTTCATTCATTAAGAAGTGCACTGTCAACCATAGGATCGATCAGTTATTTTGTCCTTTAATGAATCTTTTATTAGATTTATTTTTTCAAATCCTTAGCCTTAGTTCTCATTACCATTTCACAACAAGTTTAAATTTAATAGAGTCTCTAGTGCTGCTCTGCTTATACTAGCATCTGAACTGTTTAAAATTTCTTTCAATGGTTGCAATGAAGTCGCAGTGGTGGATAGTCTGTTGGTTTATTAGATGAGAGCCCATGGTTCAAATCCTGGCTCAGGCATCTCGGACAAAATGAAAATATTTCTTTCGGGGAATCCAGCACTCTTCTGGCAGACCTCTTCGAAATCGTTGTAGGTAGTGTGTTGGCCTATTAGACGTAAGGCCTCGGTTCAAATCCCTGCCAAAACGGCATATGAAAAAATATTGCTTCGGCAACTTTCTCTCAGCATATTTCTGGCAAAAACTCTGTAAGTAACATAAAATTGTCATAAAAAGTTTCTCAGAAGCTTGTCGTCCGAAGCCGACCTTTAACTGTGGGTCGCGACACTCATATATAAAATAAACACACACAACATAAGTGGTGTCAGAAACTAGTTTGCTATTTTGCCTAAAGGGTTGTAATGTGCGATTGTGCATGTATGTATGCAGCCTCTTGCAACTATTTGAATAGTTTTTAAATCTGTGGTCATTAAATTTCAGATCCAGCCTTTGTAAGATAAAATTAACACTCTCAACATGTCAGGGGTGTAAGAAGTTAGGTTGCAATCCAGACCATTTAACTAAGTAAGTGAGAATCAATGCTCCCATGGATCGCAATTAGCTTGTCCATCATGGTATTCATTCAGAGCATAATACTTGCTTGCTTGCCTGAAATGCTATCTTTATGAACCCTCGATGTCACTTTACTATTCAGTAATATTCCCAGTTTCTGTGACATTACCACACCCAGGAGTCGAATATTACTTTATTTATGAAGTTTTCTTGTAAACAATACCTATGTGGTCTTTATCCATTAATAAAGGACTGCTTGCCATTGGCTGTTAAAGAAATCGGAACAAAAAAATTGTGTCAATGCTTTCGATTAGCATTCCATAGCTTGCTGTCTTTTCAACTCTCATCCATCTTTTGTTATAAATCATGCATTCTTTACTACGCATTTAAGTTTTGCAATATATGTAAACAAGACCGAGATACATGCCTGAGTAATTGCTTCCCTTTTTAAACTCCGTTTACATTTAAAATCTGCAATATTATCATTACTCGGGGAATTTTATGAATATAACATACTTCTCCTTGTTATTGTCCTTGGTAACGAAGTAAGCCTAATAAGCTTTTAGTTTAATGACTTTCAAACATCATGAAATGAAGTTCTTCCTAACTTTGCATACAATTACATCCAATATAACATTTTCTTAAAGGCATTACATTTTGGATTAATCAAAATAGTTAGCATTTTGATAGCCTAGATGGATTTACTCTCTCTTTGAAGTCTTATTGAATATACGATAAGATCTTTAATTCGATTGCGTCTTGTGGTATGTCAACATCATTTGCTTTACGAGTGCTTCATAAAAATTCATAAAAGCAGCTGAGTTTCGATAATGCAAATTGCGCGTAATGCATTTGCTTAAAGGAATATTTAAACGTTTACTCAAGTCGCCCTGGTTGATTAAAATCATCGAAACTGGAAAATACTTGATGATTAGCATAAAACGCCAGCAATTGAGATAACTGATTAAAACACTCCCGCAAAGTATATGAATTTATATTCTATAAATCGCTGTTTTACTGTACTTGCAATTGATGATCATATGAAGGAAGGTAAGTTCTCTTCATGATCATGGTTATGGTTATGGCCGGGCCTACTATACTTTTAAAAATGTTAGGATTGTAATCTGAGGTACTCTTTTAAGGCATAATAAAAAAGGCAATGAAGCTGAAGTAAGTTGAACACCATTACATTAGTAATCAATATTTTTTTTAGGATTTGGAACTATGAAAAGTTATTTTTTATTACCCCTAGTATACTTATTCTCAAGTATATTTCATATGCTTTCCACTCATTTCAGTATTATTGTCATTAATAGCCTGAGCTACACTTGTTGCTTTTTTTTTAAGAGAACCCAAGTTATTTATCTGATATATAAAACAACTGGCCAGCATTAATAACAATTTAATAAAATCTAAAAAATAAAAATTTATAAAGCATTCCTGCTGAAAAAAAATTTCAATTCTCGATAGCACCCTCCCGTTGTCTACATTTCTTCGAATTGCAAGAATTTTGTTTCCAAGGAAGCTGCAATTGAGCTTTTCAAAAAAACAAAAACAAAAAAAAAAACACAAAAAAAACAAGAATTCTTTTAATTTCATAGTCAAGGTTTTATGTTAAACGCGTTTAGTGTTCATGTCATTAACATGGCCATATTCGATAGACTGCACGTAGCCACTGCGCCTGATGATATTAAGACTGTTCAATGGTTTTTAACAAAGATATCAAAAGGTTTTTAAACTTTAAAGGAAGATATTCTCTTCCCATTGCATTAGCATATTAGCAAATATATTTGCATTATTTAAACACAATTGTTTACATAAAAAACAAAAACAAAACAAAATTCCAAATCGCATTGTCAGTGATCTTTAACACATGAAGATGTGTCCGAACGAGTACAATAGATCAACAGACAACAAAAAAAAAAAAAACAACAAAAAAATTCCAAAGCAGATTAATATTAATTTATTGAACCTGAATTATTGCATAAATAGTAAAGATAATGAAGAAAATAAGCTTTTGTAAATCAGTCGCAAGATGATTAGGGGGTTCACCCATGTTGGTCGTATAAAATATTTGTTCTGACAACATTTTTTTTAAATTTAGTTTCAATTTGCCGTGATCTAGTAGGTAAAGTGTTGGCTTACTAGATGAGAGCTAGTGATTCTAGAACAAAACGGAATATAACGACTTCCACTCAGCAGTCTTCTGGCAAAAATTCTGAGATTGAAATAAAAGTGCCATGAAAAGTTTCTCAAAAATTTGTCGTTGGGAGTCGACATTAAATAGCAGGTTCCGCCTCATGAATAAAATTAACAAACACAACATGGATGGTGCGAGAAACTAGGTTGTAATCCTGGCTAAATACGAACATTGGTTGCAAAGGATATGTAAACGATATTACTCTCTGCAATACAATTTTAAGAGAGCCTGAGATTGTAAGTCGTTCTTGCATGCCATCTGAGCTAAGAAACAAACCAGCCAAGACCACAATGGTTCCATTTATACAAAGAAGAAAGCTTCCTAAATAGAGAAATATGTGACTTCGGAGTGAAATACTTTAAATGGAGGTCAAACATTTAGGAATTACACTGAAAAGTAAATTGACATGAAGGGATTATGTAGAGAGCATCTCAGAAATGGTTACATATTCTGTAATAATACGCAGAAGGTCTGCATACGTGAGTAAGTGCTGTCTAGATAGCTCCTGTTTTAAATATGATTTCTCTAACTCGCTCACACAAAAATAATGGTGGTCGATTGGAATATTCACTGACAGATCTAAATCGTGGAGTTGAGAAATTTTTGTAAATTCTTGATCATGGGAATGTTAAGAGAATTTAATGCAGGACAGCAAAGGACTATAGTGTAAAGCAAGCAAAAGTTTCTACAAAATATAAAGCTATGCACTAGCTATGATTCTAGTGCACCGTGATGACAGTGATATTTGAATCCTTATAGATATGCAAACAATCCTAAACACCTAAGATGTTATTTTTTTGACATCCTTGCGTGTAGTTCTGCTTTTGGGTGAAATAAGGGAAATCTAGTTGCAGATAGGTGAGCTAAGAATTTTACTAGGGCATTCTTTATAGAATTGAACATATTATTGATTACATGCATACATACATAATTGGCCATTACAACCTTTCAGTCCAGATTACGGCCGAGCTTCTCACACCACTGATGTAGTGTGCCTTAATTTTATACGTGAGTGGCGGGACCTACAGTTTAACGTCGACTATGAACGACAGATTTTGAGAAACTTTTTCATGGCAGGTTTATTTACGCTCAGAGTTTTTGCCAGAAATCTGCTGAGAGGAAGTCGCAGAAGAAGTATTTTTTTCATATTTCATTTTGATGTCTGACCTGGGGCTCGAACTCGGGCTTTACGTCTATCTACTAGACTACCTACTAGACCACGGCGACTACAATATTATATTGGTATAATTAATTTACTCTTGTAGAAGTCTGATTGCAATTGGAAATTTATTTAAAAGGCCCCCACATTGTCTCACTGTAATTGCCAATAAACGCAAATAAAGCTTTGGGGAATTTCTATATTAACAGACCAGATTTATGTAATCATTCATACGTTAAAATGAATGAAAAATAAAATATGTATGTGAAATACTTCGTATACTTTAAAGAATTTGACCTCAAACTATTATCTTTCTGTACTCAGGATTTTTTTTTCTTTTTATTTGTTTGAATTCAGTAGTAAATAATATTCATTATAGTAATGGCCTTAGCCTCTGTTTGTATATTTTTTTGCTAAGTATTGTCTTCTGGTACATATATTCTCTCATTAGCCTTCAAAACCGATCATTACGTTTTTATAAAATTTTCTCCAAATTCGTTAACAAATCAGGTGCATCTAACAAATCATAGCATTTTGACAATAAAAGTTTGTATTTTTTTTTTTGTTTGTTCATTTCGTTCATGTTATTTACTTTGTAGCCAGAGCTCTTATACACTGAGTAAAAAAACATGTTAGACTATGAGTTGAGCAAAACCGACTACTTGATGCTCTAGACATTGTCTTATAAATTAACAAAAGATGACACACTAGCTGGTAAAAAAATATACGTTGGCCTTTTGATGAACTATACACTGAGCTAGTCATATACATTCGATCTGGGGAAACGTACGCAGGCTGGAGGTAATAAGGGTTGACTAGGTGGTGTCTGCAGGGTGATGTTCTTTCACATCTAATGTGGAGTCGAGTTGTAGATGAACTTCTGGCAAAACTATCTGAGGCGAACATTGATTGCATAGGATATGCAAACGACATAACTCTGTGCGATATACTTTAAAGAGAGCCTGAGATTGTAAGTCGTTGGTGCATGCCATCTGAGCTGAGAAAGAAGCGAGTCAAGACCACAATGGTTTCATTTATACAAAGAAAAAATTCCTAAATAAAGGAATATGCGACTTCGGAGTGAGATAATATAAATGGAGGTAAAATATTTAGGAATTACACTGAAAAATAAATTGACATTATGTAGAGAGCATCTCAGAGTAGGTAGATATTTTGAAATGATATGCAGAAGGTTTGCAGAGGAATACTGAAGATGCAACATTATGGTCAGACCAATAGAGAACTATAAGGTAATTGTCTGGGAAGACAGAAAGAAATCTACAAGCAGCTGTACAGGAGTTAGATAAGGTACACAGACCAGCGTGTGTGAACATAACAGAGGCAAGGAGAGAGAACCTGTACTACAGTAGTGGTGGAAGCTCTGTTGGATCTAAGCACGCTGCATATGGTAATGCAGACTTTGGAGATGATGGTTAGGTTGATTGGAGAAAAATCCAACATGAAATTAATTGGGAGACTTTGTGGCCTAACAGCTCCCAGCTTAACCCTCCCCTGGACCGAAACAGTAGACTCTATGGTTTTGGGAAATGCTTCACAACGACACTTTGTAAAAGAAATGAATGAAGTTATCTGGAAGTTTATAAATCAATGTTGTAGTGAGTACGAATGAATCAGAGTAGTTGAATTTCAATACTGTTGACTCAATCATATAAAAAATTTCATGACTACTTATGAGTAGCGAAAAAACGATTCATTGCTGATCTCTGTTAAGAATGGATCTTGGAAAGGGAGCAGAAGTTTTTGGTACCAGAATGGTTGAATTTCGCAGGAACTTTTCATGCGGAAGTCTATGCCAATGAAAGATGTGCTCAATTCAATTTGGATAGGAGGTACAAAAGACGGGACAGTGTAATAATATGTGACAGTTTTAGGCAGGAAATTGTCATTGTTGAAACCAAACATTCTGACGTTTGTCTGGGCAATAGGATATCCAATATGTTGCAAATATTCAATAATGTTGCATAGATCGTCTTTATTTAAAAAACAGTCTTTTGTGTTGCAAACACCAAATCAAACCAAATATACCTCACTTATCTATTGTGATTTGGTCTTATAAAAACAATATCGTCATCTGTGTATTACATACGAGGTAGATGGCATTTATTTGACCATTTTTATCAACTGCTTTAAACTTTTAATGAAGAAAGGAGAGCCGCTTTATATTATAAAAATTGTATTTTTCTTTTTCAGTTGTTTGTTTTTGTTTTTGTCATAAACCGAAACCAACATAGTAATAAATCATACTCATGTTGCATTCTACAATGCTGTGGTAACCATCAAAAAAGAAAATAGGAAAGAAGGAGTCGAGTTATGACCAGGTTACTGGGCAAGAATAACAAAAAAAACTTTATCTTCTGTATATAGAAACTAACGACACTTTTCAAGTTTGTTTCTGCGCTAATGTTGTTGAATTTTCTTTTCTTTGTTGCTTAGTGTTGTTGTTGTTGTTGTTTTCTTTTATCTACTAAATTGTTTAAATGTTTGATCGTTCGCTCATTTGTTGTTCACATTATGACCACAAATGGTCTCAACGTTGCGCCATTAAATTGCATTTAAAATAAAATGCTGCACTCACATTTCAAATAATAATCCAACAAACGTTTTTACTCTTTTATTTTTCTTCTTTTGTTGTTGTTGTTGCTGTTATTTTAACTATCCTATGCCGAGGGATAGTCAGTAATTGGGAGACAAAAAACAGATACAGAAGAATGGATGAAATATTGAAGGTGGAACAGTGGGGCTGTGTAAGAAAATGTTGACATGGGCAATAAAAGCTCTTCGTTAGGATTCTTATATGGCCTTTGTTGTGTGTCTGAATTTCTTTTATGAGTGGTGAGATCTACAAGTTAATTTGGAATCCGAAAAACAGATTTGGAAAGCTTTTTCCTAGCAATAAGTTATTCTCAAAGCTTTTCCCAGAAAACTTGTGAGAGAAGGTCGCTGAAAGACTTAATTTTAATTATTTTTTCAAGATGGCAGAATTGGGATCTTAAATCTCAAACTCTTGTATATTAATGCAATACACTGCTCATTAGAATACGATTAAAGGCGTTACATAAATGTGAGCTTCATTGAGAACGAGGCTCAGTTCTATGAACAGAAAGAAGGAACCGTATATTGCCACTTGTCGCTGCTGGAGTTGTCCACATTAAACAAAAATTACCGTCAGTAGAGACTAACCTTAGCTGAGGAACAGTGCCTAACATTTCTAAATAGAAACTCTTTCATTGCACTGGAAAATAGAGGTGTAATGCGAAGCAGGTGAATGATACTTTACCTCTCTTCAGCTTCTATAGAAATCGTACACAACGCTTACTGAGGAGTGAATAAATTATTCCATACAGGCTTAACTGAATCGAAGAGAAAACTAAGGTCATAAACTTACTGGTGCTGAGGATTTCATTCAATCAAAGCAGAATCCATATTCAAAAGTCAATCATAATGGCGAGGAAGACAAGAAAATAAAGGATTTTTGTGTCCACCCAAATGTGATTTGGGTAAATTGCAGATCAGCGCAAACTATCGGTATGACTGGCAGGAAGTTGGCTGGAGTTATAGACATTTCGTGAAATAGATGTAATCAGTATTCCAATAGGACCTTGTTGTACACTTAAGTACTTTTTAAGGCTGACTGCTAGACTGCACTTCCTGACAAACGGTTTTTAGGTGGCATATCGTTCGAAGATCTCGGCACGGTGGATTACTAGGGAACTGCCCGGTTTCATCGGGAACTCGGAGTGGTTCAAATCCATCACTAACGGATCATGACAATGGGGCTTACTTCACACTGGGTGACCAAATGTGCTATATGGCCACCGATTGAACTTGCCTGTGAACCGCTAACCTAACCTAATCCACTTCAAATATTGGAGAGTGCCCTTAGTCATGAGAAGTTCTACTGGCTTTGAAATTTGAATACATTATCTCATAATATGGGGCCCATGGAGAACTAAAGATTTCTAATGCTTGGATGTTCGAATCACATTTAATCAAAATTTACGAAAATTTTCTGAAACTGTACTCGCAACGATATAAAATTGAATACTCTTAGCAACTGCTGCTTACCCACTGTATTCATTCATTTGGTATAATAGCTGATAAATGATCGATCATTTCACATTGGCTGGCTGGCTAACTGAATGGATGACTGGATGCCTGGATGCACACATGCTTTCCTAAGTGTGTGCACACAAGAATGTTTTTAAGCGAATTTTTTTTCGCACATTTGTACAGCGTTTCAATTTTATCTCCTTTACCTCCTTTATCTTTCTACCTCTTACAAAGTTTTGTTGTTGTCGTTTGTTTTTCTTTGTTTATCATTCATCCACTGGACGTTTAGAAATGCACTTGTGCAATGGAACTTTGAAACTTTCGAAATAGCCAAAGTCTTGTGTATATTGAAGGTGGTTTTGAGTGTTCGTATGTTCGTTCATTTGTTGGATTAGAATTTGTAGGTAAAGTCAGTCGGCTTCGTTAGTGTATAACAACTAGCAATGCGGAGGCCGGAAGACATGAGGACAAACAAAAGATCAAGGAATAGCATGAATATGATGCTGTTACTGATGCTGTTCAACTGTCTACTGGAACAGTCAGAACTTGGCATATATGGACCACATATAACAATAAAGCGACAAACAACAGCAACAACATAGAACGGCAAACAGTCGAATAAAGAACACACACAATGGTAAGGTCGCAAAAGAATAGAAGAAAAAAAGAATGAAAAAAAAGAAAAATTTTAAAATAAAAGCAGGCACACTGAAATGCTTTTAAGTGAAAAAGAAAATATGAAAAATTCTCGTGCAGTTTGTACAGTTCCATTTTGTTTCGTTTACTATTTGTTGGCCGCTGTCCGCTGTCCGCTGTCCACTATATTTGTGTGTAAAAACTTATGCACAAACTTATTTAAATTCCACCATCAAATAGGATACTCAAAATATCGATACAGAATTTCATAGAATATGTTCGTAGGAAAGAAAAAAAAAATGGAAAAGAATTAATGACAATTGCCGCCACTGACATAAATGACCCCTTAAGTCATTACTCACCTGTGTGATAGTAAAAATTTTACTGACTTGTTGCTCGACCATCTCCATCTGTCTGCCAATGCACAATGCACAATACACTGACTAATACACTGGCATTTGCATTTTATTATTTTGAGGTCTATTAGCAGCTAATGACCGACTTTTATGAGTCCAAAGCCAAAACTCACATGAAAACAGTGTGTACTTCTTACAACACATACAGAATACTCGAATTCCCTTTATCATACATGAAATCCTTTTGTTCTTTACGCCATTTGAGCCATTGCGCTGTTGCGTAGATGTCTTTTAAGAAACACATTCTTCAAAGTGGAAGCATTTCTCATGTCAAACGTTAAGGTATGTTGATGAGCTAAAAATCTATGAATTCAAAAAATGATATTCTTCTTAAACGCATGCTCACATATGACCATTTTGCACAAACGTTTACAAATGTTTTAGCAAATAAAACAGAAGAAACAACATAATGTTGACTAATAGTTATACGTAGTTATACATGGCAGTACAATGTTCAATTTGTTACTGATGGAGAGAGGGAGAGAGAGAGATGGAAAAATTGCAATTTATGACACTCAGTAATGTTACCAAAAAAAAAGTTTTTTTTTTTTTATTTGAAAAATCACTTTTCCCTGGTTACCCTACTGGAGGCGCTATTCGACTATGTACTGGAAATGTAACAAGAACGTTAAAATCATTGTAGGAAGACTTAAATGGACGAATCCTAGATTGAAAGAAACATACATTTTTATATCAGGGCAGTTCAAACTGTACATAAAGTATTTAAAGGCTAACGGGTATTATTTTCACTGATGTATTTGGTTTTTAGTGTAATTTTTCACGGCATAATAAAACGTATTCGTGACATGTGGCAATAAAAAACAGACTCTGAACAGACTAATAAACTTACACCGCTTGCAAATCATTTAGTTTTACTGTCAAAAACTGCGCTATATTGGAAATACGCTTCATATTAATGAATTATGCTCAGCCACGAAGTTCAATCGGTACATCAGCAGACAGAATTTGACGCGAAATGTAACCAAAGTGAGTTCAATATCTAGAACTATAGACTACTTGGTACATACCATTGGCTATTACAACTCTTCAGTCAGGATTACGGCCTAGCTTCTTAACACCACTCATGTTGTGTGCCTTAATTTTATACTTGGGTGGCGGGAACCACAACTTAACGTTGACTCCGAACGACAGATTTTTAAAAAACTTTTTCAGGGCAGGTTTATTTACTCTCAGAGTTTTCGCCAGAAATCCGCTGAGAGGAAGTCGCCGCAGAAATATTTTTTTTTCATATTTTGTTTTGATGTCTGGCCTGGGGCTCGACCCGGGCTTTACGTCTAATAAGCGAACACACTACCTACTAGACTACGGCGACTACCACTATTTGGTGCTTTTTTCAAACTAAACGACTTCAATAACGATGAAAATATCAGCATTACCGTGTGATATTTGTCCAACCTAGAATAATTGAACTTGGTTGACAGGAGGTTTCAACAACAGATGGTACCACTTGCAGCACCACAGAAAGTATCATGAATATAGTGAAAATTTATTTGGCCTTCACTGGTATTATTGTTGTGAACATAAATCAAGTCTCTCGTGTACAGGTCACATTTTCAGCCCAGAATTGAAGAGATATCAGCCGAAATTCTGAAAAATTATAATAAAAATGAAGCTAATGGATGAAACGGCAAACACCGATGCTAGATTACTGATTTTTTGTGGTGTCATCAAGAAATTTTGAAAGAATCGATAAACTTTGTAAAGCTGAAGCTGGAAATCATGTAAAGTGAACCATGTGATGTCTGCAGAAGTACTCACTACGCTGTTTGGTGTGGGATTTTGGAATGGCATCGTTAGATATCGGAAGTCGCCGTAGTCTAGTATGTAGTGTGTTGGCTTATTATACGTAAAGCCCGGGTTCGTATCCCAGGTCAGACATCAAAACTAAATATGGAAAAAAATATTTCTTCTGTGACTTCCTCTCAGCAGATTTCTGGCAAAAACTTTGATAGTAAATAAAATTGCCATGAAAAAGTTTCCCACAAACTCGTCGTTCGGAGTCGCCGTTAAACCGTAGGTCCCGCTACTCACGTATAAAATTAAGTCACACAATATGACTGTTGTGAGAAGCTAGTCCGTAATCCTAACTGAAGGGTTGTAATGGCCAATTATGCATGTTATGTGTGTGATTGCCGACTTCTTTTGGCGTGAATTGGATGATCTGGACACCAAAAACGTGTGGTTTTAACAGTCATCTCATGCGGATGTGATATGAACTAGCCACCGAGATCGTTCAATTTGATATGTTAAACATTTTCTTGTGGAAGTTGCGTATGTGTATGTGAATAATTCATGATTTAAAGTGGTCCTCAAAGCCAACAATAATCCACTCTATTAGTCAAATTCAGCCTGATATGCATTTACATACATGAGTTAGAGTCATCAAAAATTGGAAATTTGGGATAAGCTTCACCCAGAGAAGCCATGAAGGAGATTTGAATGATATCATATTCCCCACATAAGGGCTTCAACAAGTCTTTCAATCGCATAAAACATTTCCATAAGATTCGATTTTGAAAATTTACCAAAAATTTATCCTAATTGTGGTATTCATTTGTACTTGGAAATCTTGAAATAATTATACATGAGGTCGCCTTAAAGTGGAGTACAAGTTTGACTTGGTTTGCATAGAAGTTTAGGAAACAAAACTCCTTTCTCTACAATATGTCGATAGCTGTGTACATATTCACATATTCTTTGCAAATATTTAATTGCTTTTCAGACTTTTCAGACAAACAGCATTCCATATTCGCCTATTACCCTGTAAAATCTATTTCAATAGACAGCAGAGTATTTTTTAAATGTTGTGTGTGTGTGTGACTTTTGTTGTAGCAATTATAATTATTATTAGTTTTTATGAGTTTTTAACTCTTCTGGAAGAGTCAGTGTGTTTAACAGCATTTACTACTACTACTACTACTACTGCTGCTGTTGCTGCTGTTCTGCCTTCTGCCTTTAATGTTTCCACAACTATTTCACTGCAACTGGGAAACATCTTCCCCTTTAAGTTTCTGCTCTAAACAGTGGTAATAGTCAGTGCAGTCAGTAGCTTTTGATATCTTTAAACGTGGCTAATGCTTAGGTTATCTACTATTTTTATGGCCGTTTTTTTTTCGTTTTCTTGTATGTTTTCTTATGTTTCCTTAACGTCCAGCATTAACAGTCATTTATTGCTGCAGTAAGGCTTAAAGTAACATCGTTTTTTTATCATGTTTTTCCTCTTGTTCTTGTATTTGTTGCAAAAATTGCAAGTTTATGTATTTAATTCCAAGAGATTTCTCTTGTTTTACAAATTGTAAGGTGTTCGTTCATTCTTCCTTTCATGTGTGCTGTTGAGATGCTGTGATGATGATGTGCTATGGCTAGTTCGTATGACATGTGCTGCTTTGTTCGTTATCTGTGTTGTGTTGTGTTGGGGGAAGTGTTAGATTTTTATGGCTTTTGTAATGATTTACAAATAGTTTTAAAATTTCAATGATTAATTACATAACGCCTCCGAATTTTTCATTTTCTAAGTTCGAAAAAAACAACAACAACAGGAAGATAATGAGTAATGTTTGGTTATAAAAATGTTAATCTGTGGACGGATGGTATCGTGTTATAAATCTAAAACAGAAAATGCAATTAAAATTTTAAATGTATTTGGACATATGAATTGGTAGTTCGTTAATGACTATATTTACTAACAATAAACATATTTAAATTGGCTATATTTTAATTCTTAGCGTAGAAAAAGTTATGCTCAATTCTTCGATCTATTCTAATCCTTATTTTGACTTCAATTTTATATTTTGGAAGAGAAATAAGAATATTTATGTAGAATATATTTAATACAAATATTTCCAATTTAAAGACCTATTTTATAAATTCGGGTTAGATCAGCCGACATTACGTTACCAAGGATATATTTTTACTACCACAACTCAGCATAGGCGTATAGTTATTCGTATGTCCACCCATGACAAAAGACTATAACCAGTCCTTATTCACAATAAAGATTACAAACGATTGCAAGTGTTTTCAAGGGTAAGATTAGCCGACATTACGTTACCAAGGATATGTTTTTGCTATCGCAGCTCAGCATAGTTATTCGTATGTCCACTATCGACAAAAGACTATTATATATACATATATACAGTAAAGATTACAAACGAAACATTGTTTCAAGTATTTTAAAATTTTCATTTGATAGTGTTCTCTTTCTTCTCATGTAGATTGTTTCTGCAACTGGCTTCACCAGTAAATCTCACGTATTCAGACATACAGTTCTTAATCAATGTTCCCAATTATTTGGAGAATTTTATTGGATGATACGACGTAGTTTTGATTTTTAAAATTTTACAAAAGGTGTATGTTAAACATGTAGTTGCCGCAGCCTAGTAGGTAGTGTGTTAGCTTATAAGAGCTGTGGCCACGGTTCAAACCCCAGAGTAGATATTTCTTCGCTAACTGCCACTCAGCAGATTTCTAGCAAAAACTCTGAAACTAAAACAAAATTGCCGGGAAAAGTTACTCAAAAAACTGTCATTCGGAATCGACTTTTAACTGTAGGTCCAGCCACTGACGTATTTAATTAACACACACAACATTGGTAGCATATCAAACTAGGTTGTAATCCTGACTGGAGGTTTGTAATGACCAAATATGTATGTATGTATGTTTGTATGTACCTTAATCATAGCTTCCTCACTCTTACTCGTTTGCTTGAAAGTTTCAAAATATGCAGTTGACTCACTTCTAACGCATTCACTGTATTCTAACAGAATTTGATCAATGGCAAGGAATAGGTTGACTTTGAGGACCACTGCAATTTGTGGCATATTTGCGTAACCCTACCAGAAAAACAAATCGAACGAGCTTGGTGCGTAGTACTCATCATTTTCCCGTGATATTATCAAGCCTTCAAATCGCTAATTCAAAATGTCTAATGTGGCATGAGATGTATGGCAAGCAGCATCGTTCTATTGAAACCACATGTCATTCATTCATAATTGGCCATTACAACCCTTCAGGATTACGGCCTAGCTCCTCACACCACTCATGTTGTGTGCGTTAATTTTATACTTGAGTGGCGAGACCTACAGTTTAACGTCGACTCCGAACGACAGATTTTGAGAAACTTTTTCATGGCAGGTTTATTTACTCTCAGAGTTTTTGCCAGAAATCTGCTGAGAGGAAGTCGCCGAAGAAATATTTTTTTTTTCATATTTCGTTTTGATGTCTGGCCTGGGGCTCGAACCCGGGCTTTACGTCTAATAAGCGAACACACTACCTACTAGACTACGACGACGACCACATGTCGTTGGATTTAAATCATTAAATCCAAGACAAAACAAGTTGCTACTTTCGACGTTGGCAGTGATGATCCAGCCATCAGTGTTTTCAAAGAAATCTGGAGCGATGATGGCTCAAATCCCAAAATACACAAAAAACAGTAATTTTTTCGGGAAGCATTGTACTGTGGACTAGTGTTTGTTGACGTGGCCATATGTACATACATTTACACATGATTGGTTATTACAACCCTTCAGTCAGGATGACAACCTAAGTTCGATTACCAGCCGTGAGTGGCGGGACCTACAGTTTAACGTCGACTCCGAACGACAGATTTTTGAGAAACTTGTCATAGCAATTTTAATTACTCTCAGATTTATTGCCAGAAATCTGCTGAGAGGAAGTCGCCGAAGAAATATTTTTTGTACCTTATTTTGATTGAAATGTCTGACCTGTGGTTTGAACAGTGGCCTCACGTCTAATAAGCCATCACACTATCCACGACTGAAGACGATTTTTCGATGAAAGTTACGTCAGTTACTAACTGCTAACTGCTGCCTATTCAGCAAACACACGCCGTTGTCTATGGTTGTCCAATGCAATTTGGCAAAACAGACTGAACAAATGACAAGTAATTTGACAGCTGTAACTTCAACAAGATGGCCGTTGTTATTAATTGTCAAATTTCGAAGGTCTCCGCAAGGGGGCCCTATACTCTTTTAATTTTTTTTACTTTTTTGCAGCATCTATTATTAGCATCTATTTTTTTACTATTTTTTTATGGAAAATTTAAACTCGTGGAAAATATTTGTGAATTCTTTAATTCTTTTCGCACTTTTTGTTTTTTTGTAAACTCATTACACACGTATTTTGAACTCCAAATAGGTTGTTTAAGAAAAAAAAAGAGTTTCAATAAATTTCGCAGAACAACATATTCTCTGGTGGTCCAAATATTAGAAATTCCAATACGGTTACACCAATGAAAAGCAAAATAAATTTATCATGTGATGTTAACGCCAAAAAAAACTTCTCTTACGTTTTTTGTTTTTTTGTTTTTTTTTGGAAAATAAATGAAACAAGAATACATAAATATTGTTTGTACGTATACATATTTCATAGTGACTCATTAATAAACAAAAGTTTTCGAAACAAAAACAATCTTTTTATTTAACATAAAACAATCGCCACAGCAACAACAACAAAATGAAGAGAAGAGAAAAAAATTGAAAATCTATAGGCTTAACGTCAATTTCGTCTAGTTGTCAAATTTTCCGGCAACTTATTTCAATCACTTTTCAACTGACTGTGTGTGAGTTTTTGCATTGCAGTCTGTCTGTCTGTCTGTCTATATGTTATTCCTTTTCAACACACATGTGCCATAAATATCCAAACACTTAACTCGATTGCTATTTTATTTCTTACAACCTTTTGCAACACAAATACGCAGACTTACACACATACAATACCACTACAAATTAACTGCATGTACTCCATATATTAAGGTACTGTACACTACCAGACTTCATACAAACAATTTTTTTTGGTATTAAAAACCATTAGTGCGTGCCACATTCGTATGACCAACAATCAATTAATTTTCAATGTTGCCAACATTTTCTTAGAAGTAAACAAAAAACCCAACAACAACAAAAACAAAAATATATATAAAAACGATCTACAATTACTTTTTTTTTGTTTTTATGTTTGTTTCGCTTCACTTCATTGCTGCAACAATTTTTTGAAGTAGAAAACTTAACAAAGTTTTTCAAGAAAATATTGAGTTTCTTATTGCTGGTGACGTTAGCGGGTGTTGTCAATTTTAAAAGCAATTAAATGTTGAAAAACCAAAAAACTTGGCTTGTATTTTAAATGTTTTTTTTCTAAGACAGTAACTAATGATAAAGAAAATTAAATTTAATGAGCTGTTTTAAAAGACTGGCGCTTACAAATCTAGTTTTTCGGTTTAAGATACAATTATTAATAGATTTTGTATTGACAAGGTTTATTTTTAAAGCGAAATAATTGTTTTGAATTTGAAATATTACAATTAATATTATGATCGAAGTGTTCCAAAATGTGAATTTTTAAAACTGTTTAAAAGTAGAAGTGTAAAGAAACCTCAATTATGCAAGGTTCGTGGTACCTTTTTAAAGTAATTTGAAGTGATGAAAATGAAAGCTTCACTTACTTTAGCTCTTGGCCTGCCTAATAAATAATTTCTCAGAACTTTGGTTTATTGCCGCTCTATGTTTACACCTTCTTTCGCCTAAAATTTTCCATTCCATACATACACAATTGGCCATTATAAAAAAAAATATTTCTTCGGCGACTTCCTCTCTGCAGATTTCTGACAAAAAACTTTGAGAGCAAATAAAATTGCTGTGAAAAGTTTCTCAAAAAATCTGTCGTTCGGAATCGACTTCAAGCTGTAGGTCCCGCCACTCATGTATAAAATTAACACACATAACATAAGTGGTGTGAGAAGCTTGGTCGTAATCCTGTCTGAGGGGTTGTAATGACCAATTATGTACGAGTATAGTATGTATGTATGTTGGCCAACGGCGAGCGCTATAGGTCTTAGTTTGTATAGCAACTTAGTTTGTTCTGTATTAGATGATATGGACACCAATGACATGTGGTTTAAACAGTCACAGTGTTCATGACATATTTGATACTCTGCGCGAGTGTGGAGGGGATGTGAACTGGTCACCGAGATCCTGCAATTTGATTCCATTAATGGGTTTTTTTTTAGATATATGCGAAAAGCTCCAAACCACAGCGGTCCTAAAAGCAAATATAATCCCTCAATTTAGCCAAATTTATGCGCCAGAGTCATGAAAAATTTGCGATTTCGGATATGCTCCACCCAAAGATTTTCTTTTCCATGTAATCAAGCCATTACAGAGTAATAATTCATAATCTGCGGACTTTTTGGTCGACATGATCAGTTAAAAATAATCAGTTCTGAACAGCATGAACCTTAATTCAAAGTTTTTAAAAGATGAAACATATGAGTCTTAATTCATAATACAGTGCATAAAATAGAAGATTTGAAAAGTGTTTTCATTTTCTGAATTAACGAAATTTTAAATTTTGTGTGAATTTAAAACTAATCTGCAGTCTTTTTTTAATTTCTTTTTTTCTCAAATTAAATTAAATTCGTAAACTTTTAATTGGAATAGCAGAGAACAATACTTGCCGATGACGCATTTATCTTTAGTACACATCACCACTGCATAGTCACTGCAATATTGCAAATTTGCAACATTTAATAAATTTGTTTATTTTACAATACAATTTTGGCAACGAAATCTAAAATTTAATTCCTTTTGAACTTAACAAATAAGCCACAAATTTGTTGGTAATCGTTAAGGCACTGAAAATCAAACATTTTCTGAAAATAAATAAAACAACCTGATTTACGAAAATTTAAATCAAAAAAAAGAAAAGCAGAAAACAAACGGAAAATAAAACATGCTATACAATGGAAAATTGTAAAAAATAAAATTAAAAAAAATTCTCAAGTGAATTGGTTGGAAAATCAAAAAAAAAAACACGCAAATTAACTTAAACTATAGGCCACTAAGAAAAACTAACAAATAAGCAACCGAAACTATGGTATCTACTCTAGTATTACAAAAAAAAAAAAACAAATCCTACATCAACCTTATTCCAACAAAAAAAAAGTTAAAATAAAGAAAAAACAACAATAGCAAAAAGCGCCAGAAGCCAAAACACTATAACAACACGCTAGGAAAAAAGGAACCTTATGCAGCAGAGCTTTAAAAGGATGCAGTGATAAATAAAACTTTCTAGTCGTATTTTTGAATATCAAACTTTATCCTCTACTAAATAATACATTTCATACAGAATGGAAGATGCCTGGAAACGTATGGAAAAGTTTTCAACTCATTTTTCGGGCCTCTGGGGAAAGAAAGTACATCGTCAGTATCTAAATGCCATCCGTACAATTTTTAAATCCTAAAGTCCTTTAGTTACTGATCCATAATGGAGCTCAACTATCTTTATCCAAAAAGGTTGTCTGGAGATTATTTTGGATCCCAAACGTTTATGGAGAAATAACATAACTGAGAGAGCAAAGCGAGCGCCCATAGCACATTAGATCCCTAAACGGGCTGTGGCCAAGATGTAAATGGCAATATCACTGCGGACTAATAGAGGTATTGTGCCACTCTGTTGAACTCAAACGAAGGTTTTTTTTGTTATACTCGTACACAATTGGCTGCTCTAATGCATAGGACTCAGCTGGTAGTGAAGCTAAATGTAGTTAAATCTTGGCGCAAATTCAACTTAAACATATTTAGGTTGACCACTTAGGTAGGTAGGTAGGTAGAGGTGGCTGCCCATCCAAGAAAGATGGCTGGATGGCCACACTGAGACCGCATTGGGCCCATTGTGTTACCGCTTGTTATCCGCTATGCCCTAATCTCGAAACCACCCGGAGCTCCTGATGAAGTGATTTAGGCTGCCAATGTCGATCCCTGACAGTTCCATGTAGTACATACCCAAGTACTTCTTTCTCCTCTACCAAGGAGCCGGGCATGTACCCAGCAGGTGAGAGGCAGTCTTCTCCTCTTCCTCAATCCTGCAGCTTCTGCAGAAGTCGTTAGCAAGCTGCCCGAGACCAATGCGCCTCGCATGCGTACCCATAATGCAATGCCCCGTAATGACACCGATAACCACACTAAGTGCGCCTCTTTGGAGTTTAAGTAGACTCATTGTGCGCCCCTCGTCTAGCCTTGGCCGGATTTTACGAGCCATTCTTCCCGTGTCCGAGGCCGCACACCTGTCGTTTACAGATTCGAGAATTCATCGGACTGTTCGATGGTTGTGCCCCGCCTGGCAAGTTCATCAGCTCTGCAGTTACCCGGAACCCATACGACATGGATATCATATCGTTCCGCTATCTCGTAGAGATATCTGCGACAGCAGTACACCGTCTTAGACTTCATCACGTTGGAACATAGGGACCTAATAGCCGCCTGGTTATCAGAAAGTATGGTGACGTTCCGCTTGGAGATCCTTCCGTCCCCAATAATTTTCGTCGCATCCTGTATTGCCACCACTTCCGTCTGAAAGATGCTGCAGTGGTCTGGCAGTCTTATAGACAACGTTTTTCCTTATAATTTTCTCGATAAGAGACTTGTTTTTCGGATTCCAATTGGGTACTTCTGGTTTGATGATCCGTAAGTTCTCTGTAGAAACTTAAAGGTAGGCTGCGTGGTAAATGTTCACTGCAATGTTTTCCAGAAGGAAATTATTGCCATGTTTACATCGGCGCAATGCTTGTGAGATGTTCTCTGAAAATCTTCCAATTTCCTCGGATAATTAAGTAGCGATTAAAACCCTAATGAGCATCAACTCAACGTCATTCCTCGTTCGGGGATTTGCTTTACTGGTCAACAGGGCTAGCAAACTACTCGAAATTTCCAGTATATTCCAGCGCTACACACCGATCGTTTTAAAGGGAAATTCTGCAGAAGTGTACGTGCAATATCGCTAGACTATGCTGAAATAATATGAATGAAAAGAGAACTGAATGCTATTTTTCCATTGTACTATTACGGCTCTCACAGGCCATTGCCTTGCATGCCGGTATATTGGAAGGAGCTATGGGTCTGAGAAGGAAGAGAATATCTTTCACCTCATATTACAATTCTTGGCTCTCGCCATCAAACTCGGAAATTCTATATTTCTCAATATCTCATGGTCAAATTTATTGAGCCCGGTTGGTTCTCAACTTTATTTTGTATCGAATTTTACCGTGAATATTACAGACTTTTTTCTCGGTAAGAAAAATAAAATTCAGATATCCTAGGCGAAAATATCTTCGCCTACAAGATTTAATTCCTTGCAATAACCGTTCTTTGGTTATAAGTTTCTTGATATTTTTTCTCCCTGTTTTATTTTGTTGTTGTTGTTCAAGTTGTTTTGTTTGTTGCTTGTTGTTTGATGTTTGAGTTTTTGTTGCAACATGTCAAAATAAATCAATTGATTGATCTTGTTTTATTTATGTCCATTACAATTTCGATCAATGAGCATCAATTGTAAGTGGAGAACGTTGGCAAAAGAAAATCTGGAAACAAAAAAAAAACGCGTTTTTCATATGCGTCATGTGAAAAACAACACTGGGTAATGTTGCCAAGTTTATTTACATTTTTTTTGTCTTTTTTCAAGACTACAAGTATTTCTTAAGAACCGCGTTACTTTTTTTTTTAGAAGATCATGTGCCTTTTCAAGCGGCAAACAAACAAATTGAGTTTAATTGAAACTACACTCAAGCGTAACACACATACACATACATACGATCATACATTAAATTGACAAGATTTGCTCTTTAGAGCGTTTTTTGTTTGTTTGTTTTTTCAGCTTTGTGTCCCACTATTGGACCCACCACCACACCAACTACCATGGATATTTATTCTAAAAAGTCTCTACAACAACGACAATCTATCCATCCATCACCATGATTTAACTTAAGGAATTTCTTTACAACGTTTCAGATACCAATGGAATACGTTTATATGTTTATGTTGTCGTTGTCGTTGGCGTTTGGCGTTTGGTTTCGAGGAGATCACCAGTTGCTGTGGCAAATGAATGGACGACGTACGTACGTTTAAGCAAAATCAATTGATTGCGATGGTTCTGCTTTTCAGTATTCGCTTCAACCTTATTTGGTAGCATGTGAACTATTTGCCAATTTAATCATAATTGCCTCTCAAACGCTGCATCATGATTGCCTTTTCATTTGTTTTTCTTTTTGTTGTTGCTATTTTTTCTTTATTATTATTATTCTTATTCTCATTATTGTTATTATTTTATTTTATTTTAAAGTGATTCTGTTACGTTTTTTGGTATGGATTTATTGAATTTAATGAGTTCAACTTAAATCACATTTGAATTTTATATGAAGAATGCTTTTGGATTCCAACATGGGTTTGAACGGAAAATAGTATGTACTGCACGAAGATTTTTACTTTACACTTGTATTGAAACAGATGAACACATGATTTCTTTGCAAACATCCATTAAATAAGCCACCTCCCTAACCAAATTAGGTGTCATACTTTGTGCAAATAAGAACTTTTTTCCCAATGTTCAGGAGATGGCACCTTATCATGCAGTGCCTTATGTTGGATTATGAAAAATTTGATGCGATGGGAAGGAAAAAGAAAAATGGTTGATAATTATAAAATTCAAATTTTTCTGTTCGCATTTAAACAGTAAATAAAGCTTTCTGTGAAAATATACCGAGTCTCCCAGAAGGACCAAAAAAATGCTAAAAGTACAGGTCATCATCCAAAAAATGCAAGTCATCGCCCAAAAAAAGCTGCAAGTCATTGTCCAAAAAAATGCAAGTCATCCACCAAAAACTGCAAATCATCGATCTAAAAAATGCAAGTCATCGATCAAAAAAAGCTGCAAATCATTGTCCAAAAAATGCAAGTTATCTATCAAAAACTGCAAGTCATTGACATAAAAAATTCAAGTCAACAACAAAAAACTGCAAGTCATCGTGCAAAAAAGTGCAGGTCATCATCTAAAAAACGCAAGTCATCGACCAAAAAAGCTGCTAGTCATTGTCCAAAAAAATGCAAGTCATAATCCAAAAAATGCAAGTCATCGACATAAAAAATGCTAGTCATTGACCAAAAAAATGCAAGTCAACAACCAAAAACTGCAAGTCATCGTCCAAAAAACTGCAGGTCATAATCCAAAAAATTAAAGTCATCGACCAAAAAAGCTGCAAGTCATTGTCCAAAAAAATGCAAGTCATCCACCAAAAACTTGCAAATCATCGACCTAAAAAATGCAAGTCTTCGACCAAAAAAGCTGCAAGTCATTGACCAAAAGCATGCAAGTCATCGACCAAAAAAGCTGCAAGTCGTTGTCCAAAAAAAATGCAAGTCATCGACATAAAAAATGCAAGTCATCGACCAAAAAAATGCACGTCATCATCCAAAAAATGCAAGTCATCAACCAAAATCATGCAAGTCATCTACCAAAGAAATCAACTTGTGAAAAATTGGACATTTTGTTGTATACATGTATACATATAAATGCATATTAACTCAATGAGAATTATTAAAATTTTTAAGTTCGTTTCCGCAAAATTTCATTTTATATAAAAAGAGCTAATTTCATTGCCTATATTTCTGATTCCAAACAAAGCTGGACCCTAAGCAAAACTGTTTTGGAATCCTTGAGTCCCATTTTACTTATTTAAAGAAAACATTCAGCTTCGTCGCGTATATCTCCGGTCCCAAGTAACGCCCGGCAGTAACAAGAACTGTTATGGAATTCTTGATCCCACGGCTATCCAGTCCACTAGGTCCATTTCCCCCACAAGTCAATTTTTTTATCCGATTTAGTCTCATTTGTACAGGGGCAGGGTAGTCGTAGAACTTTTGTATGTAGGTGAGATGAATTAAACTTGTAATGGCCCTTTGGTGATTCTAGTAATTCGGTGTAAATGTAGATTTGCTGAATTATAGGAATCTCAATATAATGATACAGATAGAAAGTGGACGAGTGTCAAGCTTCACTGTTTTCTTGGATTACAGTGGCGTAATGTATCACAAGATTGTAAATCAAATCGGAGTATGCAGTGAAAAATTTTTTGAAGTTATTGCAAAACAGTTTACGGCTCCATCACAATAAAGCAACCATTTGCAATCATAATTGTTTCTGTTTTCTAGTTTCATTATAACTGTTTCCGTTATCTCCTAGTAATTGAACATTTTGCTTATTTGAAATCGTGTGTGTATTCATGCGCTATACAATAATGAATTACTTGCTAATCCACCATGAGCAAATGGGTCAAATGTCAAGTGGCCATAACGTATACGAATAAACAAAAAAATAAAGGAAAAATGCTACAGAAAAGAGAAAATGAAATGACTTTACTAGGCTAAGAAGAAAATTTAAACCCACAACTATTGGCCACTGTACCGTTATTTACACACACACACACACGCATACATATATTGAGCAATGCCTACATAAATGTATGTTAATACAATTACAATGTAATACAAACAGGTATACATACATGTATATGTATGTGTGAAGTAAAGTAATAAATGACAAATAAAGTGGACAATAACTACGTACTCGTATGTTAAGCAAAACTAAAATGCGTGCTTCGTTGGAGTTGACATATGGTCGTAATTTGCAATCAAGCTAAAAGATGACAAGAGAAATGTTACAAACGAACAATTGACACATAGCACGAGATCACACATGCACACACTTGTTAACAATACTCTTAAGCCTGTGTTGGCATTATTTTGTTAACAACTATTCGTAACTTTTACGCGAGTCTTGTTTGTAAGAGCGCAATTCGAGTTAAAAGTGTTTCAGACGCTTTAGTGTAGAGGAGGACCTGTTACTCATTGGACACCAAAAAGGAGTTATAAAGTCTGAAATAATAAGAAAGAATGTATGTAGTAAACCCTTTACAATTTTCTTTACGATTGTACAAGTTTATGCGACGCAACATAAAACAAAATGATCATAAACAATCTCGAAATCTCCTGGTAAATGTGGACATACAGGACAGACAGATGGACTGACTGTCGTACAATAATAAAATAATTTCGCCAAAATCTTTTTTAGACAGTCAACGAGAAAAATGAAATGTAGCAAGTAAAAGTTTAAATAAATAGTAGGGGAATATGCATCCGTTGAAATTCACCTACGTACTATCAGAGTTTTGTTAGTAGTGCGCATTGGGTTAAGACTACTTATCGTGCGCTTCTCATATAATAAGTTTACCATAATCTTGCTACCGAGAGAGTAATTGCAGTTCACTGGTATAGTAAATCATCAACCAAAATCCGAATGGCGGCCAAAAACTCTGCCCGTGAGAGCTGCAGGCGAATCCAAAATAAGCGCTTATAAGAACTTGGCCTTTTGCAGACCACAATATTCCAGTTTTTGAAATGTTACTTGCCCATGACAAAATTACAACTGAAAGTAAACAACGTGTATTCGCTGAATGGGGTCTGGAGTAGTTGGCAACTGACCCTAATTCTCTTCGAAAACTCATCTTCAGCGATGAGGCCTATTTCTGAAAGAATGGGTATGTGAACGAACAAAATTATTGGGTTCGGGACGATACCAATTCACATGAGATCGGAAAGAGCCCAATGCATCCCGAAAAGGTCACAGTTTGGTAAGGATTTGAGCTGGCAACGTAGTCTGTCCTTTTGTCATTGATCTAGCCGTCGCTGTCAACGATTAGTACTGTATGTCGATGATAGACAATTGATTTGTTGGTATGATCTGGTTTTAACAAGATCATGGCTGCGTGCCGGAAAGCTTATGATGCATATGATATTCATCACGACTAATTTGAGGACGTTGTCATCTTACTTGAAGGTGATGTAAGGTGGCCGCCGAGATCGTATGAAGTAAGCGGTAGATTTCTTAAGTCAGTGTTTTATGGTTTCATTGAGCCCTTTTTGAATCAAATCGAATATTCCTCTGTAACATGTGAGCCATAAGTAACTACCACCAAAGAGAACAGTAGAATGAAATTTTTCCAATCAAGACTTCTACTGTAACTTACGATTTACATGCTGCTCTTTCATATGTTAAATACTATCCCGTATCCCTAAACCTATTGTAGCTGATTCCTCTATTCATTACAACCGCATTCTATTACGTACTCTTTTGCCATCAACTTGCCCCCCCCCCCCCCTTACCAGCCCTGTAGAGTTAGTAATGTA
Organism: Sarcophaga rosellei; assembly: GCA_930367235.1. Classification (NCBI taxonomy): domain Eukaryota; kingdom Metazoa; phylum Arthropoda; class Insecta; order Diptera; family Sarcophagidae; genus Sarcophaga; species Sarcophaga rosellei. The sequence goes on from OV884019.1 coordinate 46,588,675, forward strand.
GTGTGTATGGATGTAAGATTACATTTTTATTATTTAAATCCACTTGTGACGAAATAAAACATGATTTTCTATGTCGCCCATAATGAAAATATATGGCATGTTAATGCCACAATTTATTTATCACCTCAAATGAATGTTACACGTTCATGATTGTCTGTAATGGCAATTCAAAAATCCATTCGGATGACTACATGATTGCAAACATAATCAAAAGAAAAGCCATTCAATTTTAACAACAAATATTTCTTTTGCTTATAATAAGGATGCAATGCATGCATGCAGGCATGCATGCTAATGAAATTGTTGGTTGGAAGTATTCTTTCTTTCGTTTCTGCCTTTGTTTCCTTTTTAGAATGTAAAATAATGAACCTGTAGAAATAATATGGTCAAGTAAAGTTTGAATGTGATAAGATAACGATTAAATGTAAGGCCAACAAATGTTGTTTATGAGAGTTTCTAGTGATAATGTTGAGTAGGTAGGCTTATGAGGCTTAGTTCGTCATAGGCAAATGTTGACTACAAAACCGAGCAAACCACGTTAGAATCCGACAAAAGCCGAAAAAATATTGTAATGAATTGGTTGAAATACATCTAAAAATGATAAATCAGTAAAACCTCTTCAATAAGGAGAGTCTTAGAAAAGGCCAAGCAACGAGACGTCTCGGGTAAGGAATAGGATTCATAATCAGGCGAGTGCAGATTAACATATGCAGACATGGTTATTCATTACAGCCCTTTAGTCAGAATTAGCTATGATACGTGTTTTAGTGTTGCGTTCAAACGATGGACTTGCCAGATGTCTGGACAGAAGACTACTAAAGGAGAATCGAGATATATTCACCGCATTTCAAATTTTCGAGATGTCAGAGTTTAGGTTGGAAATTGAAGCTGCCGCCTAGTAAGCCAACAATCTGGCCACTAGACTACAAAGACATATTTGAAGTTAAACCATGAGTTTCTGTTCAGTAGGATCTTTATTAAGCGCTTCCACAACTCTCCACGACTTCTCTGAGTAGAGCGCAACCAATTTTCTATGGCTCTAGTGCATAAATCAAGTTGAATTCAACCGATGGTTTCAGCTATGGTTTCAGACTTGTGTGCAAACGCCTGTGGCAGTTGCCCAAGAAATATTTTTTTTTTAATTTTCTTTTTGATGTTTGACCTGGGGATTAAACCGTGGCCTTATGTCTAGTAAGCCAACACACTACCTATTAGACTACAGCGACAAAATGTTCTATGTTTGGTGGTTTAAGAAGAGTATGTTCCATTATGAGCGAGCTGTATACATAACAACCTGTAAGAAAAACACTTTGAATATGCAACCGGACACGAGACCGTAATGGTATATCATGACAACGCTTGAACGTATAATGTTAAGCTATTCACAAACTATTTCGAAGACATTAGATGAGAGATTTTACCTCACCATAGGCATAGCCTAGAGCGTAGCTGTTTTGATTACCATTTGTTTCTAGGGATGTAGAATGCTTTCACTGGGATACTCTTTACGTCAGGGAACGTCAAATATTGGGTCGATTCATTCGTAGTTTCATAATAGGCATAGTGTTTTTGAGAGGAAATCTGTAAGATACTAAGAGGATGGGAAAAAAAGTTGAGCCATTGATGAATAAATAAAAAAGTTTTTTTGATTCTCTTTGAACAATATGTACACGAATATTTCCCCTGTATTCCTTAAAATCACTGCCTTCAGTTCCTGTCTTATTGGATTAAATTTCTTATGAGAAAATCTTTGAATTTTTCTTTAAAATTAAAAAAAAAGAAGAAATTAAAAACAAAGGAAAGAAATTAAATTCTTTTTATGTTTCCAATTATCATAAACCACAAACAGAAAATCATAACTTATTAGAAAGACTGACAAAGTGAACGAACACATGACGCAGAGACATTATATGTCAGTAAAGAAAGGTGACAATCCTGGGAAGTGGAAAAAAATATCCAACAAATTTTCACTGTGGCAGACAGGAATTTTCATATGGGATTTCTGATGAGAAAGTAACAAAAAAAATCTTTTTTTTTATCTTTTCACAAAATGAAAGCAAGATGTCAGCACTTTGGGTTTTATGGTGTTAAGGTGGTTTTTGTTAAAAGAAAGAAAAAAAAATAAAATACTGCTGCCTACACTGGATGCACCAATGAGACTTATAAGTACAATACAAGGAAACCAAAACGAATATTTCCAATTTAGAAAATCCCTTTTTATTTAATTTTTGTCACAGCATTTGTAACACATACGATGGAGTAGGATGTTTGCTATGAAAAGGGAATTTCATAAACAATAAATTGCTTTCGAGTGACAATAATATTGTAAAGATGATGACGGTGTGATGGTGTTGTGGTGATGCATTTGATGATGATTCTTCTTTATACGAAAGCAATAATTGTTAGCGTATTTATAATTATTTTTGATTTATAAACAAACAAACAAAAAAGAAACAGCGACTGCATAATGTGTGTATGTAAGTCAATGCATTGAAAGTCAATCGTGAAAATCGTGATTTATCAACTGATCGTGTAAGTGAATGTTTACCCTACATTCTGGTATGCTTCATACACAATGACAATTAGAATTTATCCTTATCTTTAACAACAACTTTAGTGAGAAATTTTTTTGCAATGGGAAAAGAAACCTGCAGAGAAAAGTAAAATATTTGAAATATTTTTAGAAAGACGAAAAAAAGAAAAGAAAGGAAATGAAAAAGTTTAAAAATGAGATTGTAAAAAATCAAAGAATGAATCAAGAAATCCTTTAAAATCTAACTTCCATCTTCGTTTTTCTATCCAAGTGTACGTCATAATAACATTTGCAGACCCTGTAATGACATGGAAAAAGAGTAGGCCACAGAACATCTTCTCTGTCATTATCTGGCAGTTGGAATCGTGAGACGAAAGATTTTTGATTGAATAAAATTTATCAACAGATACTGTCTTGCAAGGGGTGGGTACATACATACATAATTGGCCATTACAACCCCTCAGTCAGGATTACGGCCTAGCTTCTCATACCACTCATGTTGTGTGTCTTAATTTTATACTTGAGTGGCGGGACCTACAGTTTAACGTCGACTCCGAATGACAGATTTTGAGAAACATTTTCATGTCAGGTTTATTTACTTTCAGAGTTTTTGCCAGAAATCTGCTGAGAGGAAGTCGCCGAAGAAATATTTTTATTTTTCATATTTCGTTTTTGATGTCTGGCCTAGGACTCGAACCCGGGCTTTACGTCTAATAAGCGAACACACTACCTCCTAGGCTACGGATAAGAATCACATCATAAGGAAAGTTGAAAAATTACGACAAAGAAATGTAGATGATTAAAAAAATACGGTCGCCAATCATTCAACAATAAAATTGAAACACTTCAGAAGGGAGTTGTAGCTGGCAGAACGATATAATCTGACGCAAACTGAATTTGAAATTGGAAATTCGTTTGATATATAGATAATAGCCTAACGGCTGATTTTAAGACACTGAAAACTTCCTAGAGTGCATGAATTACTGAAGTCGTCGTAGTGGTTCAAATCCCGGCTAAGACATCTCGAGCAAAACGAAACAGTAAAACAAAAAAGAAACAAAAAAATACTTCTTTCAGGATCTTCCTTTCGGCAAGAACTCTCGGAGTGAAATAAAATTGTCATGAAAAGTTTCTCGAAAATCTATCCTACGGAGTCTACATGAAACAATAGGTCCCGTCACTTATAGGTAACATAACGACATGAGTAGTGTGAGAAACTAGGCTGTAATGACCAATAAAGTAAGTAAGTAAGTAGGAATGAGGCAATAAATGAATGCCAGTCACTTACTTTCTAGGGATTATTTCATGTAAACCGTGTTTGCGGCTACGACCTCGATTGGTAAGCATCAATCTGGTCTTACTTGTCACAGCATTTCGGCCGATATATCACCAATAACAGCTGCATTGTTGTCTTTCAGTGCACATGAGACTAAATGTATCACCTCTGAAAACAGTTTTAACATCGAGTTCTTTCTGAGTTATATTTTGATTCAAAGCAGCATTGTTTTCTTATGTATATTTTCATTCTTCGTTAACTCGGATGCTTCTTGAAGGAAGAGGCCATTTAGAGGCCTGTCAGAGATCAAACATTGCCTGGAGGAAACCATAATGAGTCCAAAATAAATCTTGTTGTTGCAGCAATCCTGATATTAGAGAGCTTAGTTAAGGATATTAGAAATGAGAGCCCAAAAATTTCCATTTTTCATGGCAAAAGCAACACACTGGCATATTAGCTGAAAAACAGCCTCCAAGAACTCCTCAGACCCACAGCTAACACAGAAGTCATTTGACGGAGTGCCAAGCCTTTCGGCTTGCCTACCAAGAGAACAGTGGCCTATGAGAATGGCTATTGTGCGTTGGCCATGAGATTGAAGGATTTTGTACTGGCAATATTATACGTACCTTACTACTGACAATGAGATTGAGCCTCTATGTAAAACGCGTGGAAAATATACAATTTCATTGAGACAATCGCCCTGTATGCCGATATGTTCTGTAGCATGTTGGAGATAGGAACAACATACTCCTACGGGTTAGTCCATCAGTAATCTAATTTCATATGAGATTTGAGTGCTAACTTAAGCCTTAAATCTTTGCAAAAAAAAGGCTTTTTTTGTACTAGAAATTTATATTTTATTGTAAAAATTAATTACAATCTGTTGCTTTGTCTCATATGAGCAATAAAAACTAAAAAGATCTGTTAGATTTGGAAAGGGCTCTAAGCAAATGAAATAAAAACTAATGAATAATTATTTTCACTTTTCTATGACTAAGTTTTTTTTTAAAATTCATCAACTGCGAGCAGTATTGACACCACCTACAGCTGAAAATGAAGGAAATCAGTTTTTCTTATTGTATAAACAACTCAATAATTGCTTTTTTTCTGTTACTCTTTCTCTCTCCCTTAGACTTATTCATCAATGAATAAATCAAACAGCAAAAAATATAGAAAATAAAAAGTTCATTATGCATTATTTTGCATAAATTATTTCTGCAAATCTCTACACAAATAAAAATGGAAATATTGAGAAGAAAAAAAAAAATACTTTAAATCACTTGCATAAACACATTAACAGCTTAATATGTTTTGCCACATATGGTTATAGACAGATTCAGACATAAACGGACGGACAGACACAGAAAAAAGGTATAAACAATTTGGTTTGTTGATTTCCTTTTATTATTTTCTTTGATTTTCATATGCACTGCAGCATATTCAATTAAAATGCAAATTTCCCGCTTCTAAACGTTTATTTAGTTGATAACTTACTTTGCACGATGAACGAACAAAAAAAAACTCCTTTTTTTAATTCTTTTTTTTTATTTTCTTCTCTTGTAGATCAGAAATACAAATTAATGTATGGCATGTCTAACATTTGTTCACTTTATTGCTGGAAAAATTTTTCATCTACATGTTGCACGGCTCAATCAATAAAGCACAACAACAACAACAACAAAAAAAGCTAAACATAAAAACATGCTGCACATGCAGTTTTGATTTTCAAAATGTTTTTTGGAGGTGCATTTTGGCAAAGAAAATAGTTATTACCTAAGAAATTACCACGGAAATTACTTAATTTACCACCAAAACCAAATAAAATATGTGGTACGAGAGAGAGCCCGACAAAAATGTTTGGGGTAAAGCGAAAATTAATAGTACGGCTTAGAGCATAAATTCTGTAAAAAAAAACTGCAAAAAAATGCTGAAAGCTTAAAAGGCAATTTGTTGAAAATGTAAGAAAAACATTTTAAATGTGACACTAAAGGATTTATTAGTTTTAATGTTTACAAATAGATTTTAAAATATTTTAAATAAAATGTTATTCAATCGACTTAAAGTTTCTTAATTCTACTCTTTTATATTGTAGAATTCATAAAAATAATTTGAATGGTAAGTTAATGACTACTGCACACACATAGACCACGTATGTACACATACACACATACATTATTGGTTATTATAACCCTTTAGTCAGGATTACGACCTAGCTTCTCACACCACTGATGTTGTGTGTGGTTATTTTATACATGAGTGGCGGGATTTAAAGTTTAAAGCCGATTCCGAACGACGGATTTTGAGAAACTTTTCTATGAAAATTTTATTTACACTTTGAATTCTTCTTTGAAACTACCTGAAAGACATCATTTACGGGCAGTTTTGTTAAGCCTCTCTTTAGTGAAGGAAAATTTACGTACAAATCATCGTTTGCTTGTGAAATTATACGATAAGAACGCTCTATCAAAAACACAATCTATTAAGTGAAGTCACCGTAGTCTAGTAGGTGGTGTGTTGGTTTATTAGACGTAAAGCCCGGGTTCGTATCAAAGGTCAGACATCAAAACGAAGTATTAAAAAAAAATACTTCTTCGCCGATTTCTGGCAAAAACTCTGAGAGTAAATAAACCTGTCATGGAAAAGTTTCTCAAAAATCTGTCGTTCAGAATCGACGTTAAACTGTAGGTCCCGCCACCCACGTATAAAATTAATGCACACAACATGAGTGGTGTGAGAAGCTAGGCCGTAATTCTGACTGAAGGGTTGTAATAGCCAATTATGTATGCCTTTACATACGTATTAAGTGGTTTCCCTGTCTCAAAAATATTGACTTTGATATCAAAGACAAAAAGGGTTTAGGACAGCCACATAAGTTTAAATACCATAAATTTGAAATGCTACTGGGTCAAGTTTCGTGTCAAACATAAAAAAGCTTGCACAGTCATTAGGAGTCATTCAAAAGCAGGAAAATTGGGTGCCACTAAAACTAACACTGGCCACTAGAAAAAGGATAAATTCTGACAATCTCAAGAACAAAGTTACAGGCAATGAGGAAAATCTACGGCCAAGCAGTATACACATTGCTCTATATTTTAGGGGATCAGAAGGGTGTAATCCACTATGAATTGCTAAAGCTGAGTCAGACTATCATGTTACATTAGTATAGACATCATGACAATACTCGGCCGTATATTACGGTGCCGGTTCAAAAACAATTTGATATACGGTGGTTGTAAGTTCAAGACTAGACCTTGCTCCTTCTGACTATCTTTTTGACCTAAAGAACAGCACTAATTTTTGCCTCGGAATACAGAAATTGCCTCTCATGGACATTACTTTGAATGTCCTTTCAAAAATTTTGTTTCCAATAAAAACTGAGCGAATTTAAAGTTATACTATGAATAGTTATAGAATTCTAAATATCGTTACGAAAATGGAAATGGTGTTATCGTTTAACATTAAAACGATAAACAAAAAGCTACGAAAACAATTGACTTGTTTACATGATCAACGAATAAATAACATCAGTATAAAAAAGAGGGGATGAACGGGGAGAAGATCAAGATTGTGAATGCTGCCAAAAACCTTGGGTTGACTTTTAATGACAGTCTTACATGGACAAATCATGTTAACACACTCGTAGGGCAAACTTATATGAAGTTGAGGTGTCTTTGGTCGACACAATACTTTACGCCTTTGAATATAAGACGGTTGATTGCAAAATGTTATCTTCTTCCTGGTTTAATGTACGGCTGTGAACTTTTTGCAAGTTGCGATTCCGTTAGCAAAGAGAAGCTCAACGTCTTATTCAATAATATTGTGAGATATGTCTATGGTTTAAGGAGATATGACCATGTGTCCCGTTTTTCTCTGAGGCTTTATGGTATATCGTTTGACAATCTTTTGAGCATCCGTGTATTATTACTTCTGCATAGGATTATTTATTCAGAATCTCCAGGATATCTTAGCGATAAAATAATATTTGCTAGATCACTTAGGGGTAAAAGGATCATAATTCCCCTACATCGTTACCTTGTATCTGAATGACATTTTTTCATTCATGCTGCACGGCTTTGGAATTGTCTTCCACATTCTCAGCAACTTAATAGCAACGCAACTAGTTTTAGAAAATTTTTATTAGAGTTTTTTGCACCGTAGTATTTTAAAATTTTTTTCAATTTTTTAAATTATGCATGATTTATTACTATTGTTATTATTATTATCATTACTTTTTCTTCTCTCTTACTTTATTCATTAGAAAAGTTTGATCTCCAAATGTTGTTTATGAACACTTCTCTCTTGTACTTTAAATATAAGATTAAATCTTGTTGTACAGGAATTGAATAAACAAATAAATGAAATGAAATGGATAAACAAGGTAAACAAACAGGCAACAACAACACTGCAAGGACAAACGTAAATAAAATACACAAACAACAATAACTTGTACAACATGTTTTCATTTATAGAGATTTCGCGAAGGCAAAGTTATTCTTCTTCAAGAGCTTTCATCAGACTGTTTACCGTGCAATATAAAAGGCAAGACAAAGCAGGCAACGGGATCAGTAAGTTTTGTGTGAAGACGCGTTGCGTGTGAAGAGAATAAATGTGGTTTGAAGATCTCCGTTGCAAAGATCTAACGAACAATTGCTAGTGTATACGCGAAAGAATGTAAAGAAGAATAGCAAATAAAGCAAATTGCTGTTGTTTAAATCAAGTTGCGAACAGTGACGCCCGAAATTGTGCGAACAATAAAGAATTTATTTGAAACTAAACACAAATTTATGTTTATTTTTATTTACAATCTATGAACTCATATTTGAAATGCTTTTAAAAGAGTAAAAACGTAACAATATAATAGTGAAGCAAGGAACAAGATGTTTGTCTCAATATCTTGTACCTCACACACAGATGCACAGATGTTTCAGATATTTAACTTTTGTTCCAATATGAAAACAATAAATCTATACTTTTTAGATCGCTTCCCTTGACCATTAGATCTCATACGTAAAGCTTCTAATAGAAGAAAACAAAGAAGTTACTTAAACGAGTACTAAGCTGTAGGAGCTTTAGTTTCAAAATTGTTTTCAGTTTTGTTCAATAAGCATCGAAAATTTATTTCTCATTAACTAATGACAAATGAATATTTGGCCATCTCTTTATAAAATATTGATTTTCATAAATTCAATTTATTATTCTGGCATTTGCCCATACCTACATTGAAGTTCTTTACCTTGCCTGTCTGTTTCAAATAGTCAATTTTTCACACTTGCCGTATGGTTCATTGAATCGAATTATTTCCAGCAGCCCTATGCATAAGGACTCAACTCGTTGCCTTTTTAAAAACGTGTGCCCAACACATGTTCATAATCTCTATTCAGGCATCTTCCTGTTATCACAGAAACAACCGCTTTAGATGTTACGGATTAGCCGATCAATTCAATGTCGGTTGCGATTGGCTTCTTTGGAAAATTTAATCAATTTGAAGGAAGGCATGAGTTGCTCAAAATGATGCCTGTTTAGAATAAACAAAACATTAAACATTTTGTTATGGCCAACCAGTCCAACAACATGAAATTAATGATAAAATAAAATCGTCATAATTTCTATTTAAAATTTTCAAAGGTTGGCTTTAACTGTTGCCATAAAAATGCAGGTCAAAGCGTGTTTGTTGTATGGCACCTTCGTGATTTCGTAGAAAAAAAAACTAAAAAATGTGTCTCAAAGGCAATTTACCCTAAAGAAGTAACTGCACCAGAAGAAGACAAAACATACAAAATACTTGACATTAAACACCATGAAAGTTTTAAACAGACAAGTTGTAAGATACAGAGACGGACTTCTTTTTGAAAAGTGTAACAAAACAAACGATATCAAGAAAAACATGTAACAAGTTTCAACAGTTGAAGTAGAAACATAGAAAACTTTAAATGAAACAAAATTTACGTTAAAAAAACAACCAATTGAACCAAAAAACTAAAACAAAAAAAAAGCACTGCCAGTGACAATAAAAGAGCAGACCAAACGCAAACAGTAACATTGACATGAACTGCTCATTCAAATGATACAGCAAAAAGCATAAACGGATTTCAACATTAAATTCGGTATTAAACGACTGTTCTGTTAACTATTATAAGACATCTTAGAGTAGAGTTTGTCTAGCTGGTAATGCATCCAGATTATGGGTGACAGGGTCATTGGATGGATTCCCTATTATTAGTCTAATATGTTACACTACCCCAAGCCTAAAGACTTACTCTCCAAGTCTCTTAATCTCTTACCAAATACTGAGCGTTATGCTTCAATTCACTTCCAATTTTCTGTGCTTCGGATACAATTTTTAAAACTAAAACTTGAAACCTTACTTACCCTCATACTTATATACCTATACTGTTCTACCCAGCCTATTACTCAATAAGGACAACTCTTTCACGGAACCTGCGCGTTTTCTCCTAGGATTCATTAGTTTCTCAAAGGTTTCAAGAATATGTTCTGATGATTTATTCTCATTATCACAGACACTACATATTGAACTTGATACAATGGCCTAGTTAAGAATAAGCCAACTAAATAGTTTTGTGTATCCCTCAATTTAAACTCATACGCTAGTGATTGCTTTGATATGAAAGAGCCTTCTGTAGAGTGTACATCATTTCAAATGAAAAGTAACACGCTGCACGAATAACCCATGACAAATGTAAGACAAACAATAACAAAATACATCAGATAGAAACAAAAATAAAAAAGCACATGATTCTCATCATCATCGTCATCGTCATTATCATGATCATTGTCATTGCCATTATCATTTGCTTTAAGTTGGTCATATACTCGTACATACTTAGTAACGTAATATTCTTGCTTTTGCCATGAAAACTTTAACTTTAACTTCAGGTAGAATAAATTCGTTCGTTCCGTTTTTTTTTTATAAATGTGTATGGTTATTGTTAGAAGATTTTAATTTAACAAGTTTTACAAATTAAAAACTTCATTTAATTGGTTTAACTTGCGCCTAAACAAAGCAAAAACCGACATCTTCTCTTTTCATATCTTTATTTTCATTATCTAGGGCGGATTTTTATTATGGTGCCATAGGGTTGTCAAGTATGGTAAAATTTTTTTATCAAAACGTAGATTTACGTAAATTGTGCAAAAATTCTAAGAATAAAACAAAATTGCCAAGAGAAGTTTCTCAAATCAGTCGTTCCGATTCGATGTTAAACAGTAGGTTCCGGCAGTCATGAATAAAATTAATGCATACAATAAGGGTGGTGCGAGGAGCTATGTTATAATCATGTAATGATCAATAACAAAATAACGTACCGTGTCAGAACTGTGTTTTCTATAGAAAAATTATCTTCAGCACGGATCAATAAGTAAGCAAACATAATTCCCGAGTTTGATTAAAATAGCAGACAGAGGCAATTTAAAAGCTTTCAATGAAAGTCGAACTGTTTGTAAGGCCCGTGGCATCAAATCTTCAAATCAAATTTCTTTATGAGCAATGAATAGTGCATCGTTAGTAGGGTAGAGTGCTATCGTGTGTTCCCACAGAAATTTTTAAATTAACAAACAGTTAATGACGGCCATCTTGTTGTTGCTACATCAGTGAAATTAGTTGTAATTTATTCAGTCTGTTTTATCAAATCACTATAGATGAATATAGCTTTCCACAACATGTGGAGAAGTTGGTACTGACCCTCATTTTTATCGAAAAATCATCTTCAGCGGCGAGATCCATTTCTATATAAATGGATGCGTGAACAAACAAAATTATCGAGCTTGGATTGGCACCAATTGACATGAGATGAGGTGTGTATTTGTGGCTGACCATGTCATTGGTTGATATTTCCTTAAGAACAACGTTGGCTAGGCCATCACTGTCAAAGGCGAGCACTATTATAATTTCTTTTGATCCAAACCCCAACGATATGTGGTTTCAACAGGACAGCAATAAGTCTTACACAGTATATGCCATTTTGGATATTCTGCAAGATCGTTTTGAGGACATGGTTATCTCAGGTGGTCACCTCGTCATCGAAATCATGCGATTTGACTCTGTTAGAGTTTTACCTGAGGAGTTTTTTTAAGTTGCAAAACATTCATAAATGGCCATTACTCTTCAGTCTGGACTACGGCTTAGCTTCTCACACCACTTATGTTGTGTGCGTTAATTTTATATGGGAGTGGCGGGACCTCCAGTTTAACGTTGACTCTGAACGACGGATTTTTGAGAAGCTATTCATGGAAATTTTATTTACTCTCAGAGTTTTCGCCAGATTCTGCTTAGAGGAAGTCGCCAAAGAAATATTTTTCTTTTTCATATTTCGTTTTGACGTCTGACCTGGGCCTTATTTCTAATAAGCCAACACACTACCTACTAGACTACGGCGACTTTAATGCAAGTACATGCGAATAAATCACTTACCACAAAGCTCCTCAAAGCCAGCATATCCCATGTCATCCAACCAAATTTATCCAGTTTTATACGCCGGACTCATGAAAAATGTGACATTTCGAATGCGGTATACCTACAAAAGCCGAGGCAGTCATGTGAACAATGTTATGTTTCTTACACAATGGCAACAAAAGGCCTTTCAAACGAATAATAATTTTCAATGATGTCGTACACACACTTTGTTTTGTTTAAATTTGATTTTATGAAGCGCATAATGACTTATAAAATGGGAAAAGAAATAGAGTTTCAGGTAAGTATTGCGCTTACTTTGGCATCCCTGTTTATATTCTAATCTTAACTGAAAAATCAAGTTCTTAAAAAATTAAATTGTACCACACTACCAAAAATAAAGACAAAAACAAACTACTGTTCGTATACCAAATTACTTTGTTTTTTTTTGTTTTTAATTTTCTTAATAAACTGTAATTTTAGATTTTTTTTTGGTTCTTCTTCAGAAAACGAAGAGACAAGCGTACACACACACATGACTTCCTCCTGTTATGAAAAAGCACTTGTTATCGTTAAGACCATAAAAAAGGCAAAACACAGCAAAACAAAGTAAAGCAGAATACTGGTGTAAAATTCAGTTCACGCTTTATGTGTGTATTATTTGTGGTTTTTCGTTGGTTTTTGGGTTTTTAATTTCTGTCAACCACATAATCCAGATCTAAATGCTCATAATCAAAACAGAAATATAATGGTCACAGCCAAAGGCAGAGAGAGAGAGGAATTATAATTTTAAGATTTATGTATGTATTCCTCAAATATGATGACATTCAAGCCTCGTTATAAGTTGTGTGTTCATTTGATTTGGTTACTGAAACGTTAAAATATGTGGTTTAAATACATTTCATTTATCTGTTTATAGTTTGTATAACACTTGCTACCTTCTATTGAAAATCTTTTTTTTTTTATAAAATTACACATCTTCGCTCTTTTAATAAAGAAAAAATTTCAACAAATGATTACAGAGATCAAGAGAAATAAAATTTCAAACAATTCCTGGTATTATCTTTAATTTCTCAAGATTTTTTAATTCGTGCTTGGACTGTGTGTCTTTATTATAATAAAAACTGTTGTGAATTTCTTTACATTTCAATGGAGTTGTTTTGTTTTTGTGGGTTTTATTTATGCTATTGCGTTAACCTGCGATCTCAATCATAATTCTGTGAAAAGTTTGTCAAACAGATAATAATGACCAGATGTGTATGTGTCGTAACAAGTGTTTTTATTAAAAAAACAAAATAAAAAAAAACTTTTAAAGATGTTTTTTAGTCAGTTTCTATGTAAACCATATTTACCTTCTTTTAATTCGGAAAAAAAACAAAACTGTTAAGCAAGAACGTAAAGATTGTTGTGTTTTGCATTATAAGTTGTTTTTTTATTTTCTTAGTTTTTTGGTTTTATTGTTTATAATTTTGTTTTTAATTTCAAAAATAAAAATTAACGGTAAATATTATGGTAGACTTATTGAGAAAAATAAATTAAAAGAAGGTTTATAGAGTCTACATAACACACATGAAATAAATATCAAAAGACTTAAGACACATACTTGAATACAAAGATTATATGTGAAATGTGATTGCATTTTATCATAATAAGAGAAAGATTAACGATTAACATACATACATACATAATTGCTCATTACAATCACTCTGTCAGGATTACGACCTAGTTTCTCACACCACTTATGTTGTGCGTGTTAATTTTTATACATTAGTGGCGAACTAAAGATTTTTTCTGAGAAAATTTTCATGGCAATTTCATTTTACTCTCAGAGTTTTTCCCAGAAATCTGCTGAACAGCAGACGCCGATGAAATATTTATTCACATTTCGTTGTGTTAGAGATGTCTGACCTGCGCTTGAACCGTGGCCTCATGTCTAATAAGTCGACACACTACCTACTAGACTACGGCGACAACTCCAACACATTATACTGAAACTAGCACAATAGGCTATTTAAGTCCAGTTTATCTCCTTAGCACTGGTCCTTTTTGAAATGGAGAAGAAATATAGAGGGGTAGCATTGTCAGACACCACTAACTACATCCAATTCCAGTGCAGGTATATCTACTGCAGTATTCTCCATACAGTTCATTACAACTTGTACAAAATATACGTATGTATGTATGTATGTATACTGTCTGTACCTACTATACTACGGAGGCTACTGGAATCAAGCCATATGCAGGAAACAAGGTAATAAGGGTCAACACAACTGGTTAATGCGGCAGGGTGGTGTCTGTCTTTTCATCATTAAAGTGGAGCCTGGTTGTGAATGAACTTCTGACAAAACTATCTGAAGCGGGCGTCGTCTGCCAAGAATATGCAGTCGATATAGTCTTGATGACTAAATGCAAATTTAGAGGGGCTCTATTTGACTTTTTTCAAATAGGTTTTGAGTTTACGAATGTCAGGGACTAGAAAAAACAGGCAAGACGACAAGAAGAAATAGAAAAGTTTCTCAACGGAAGAATATCACAGAAAATGGAGCTAATATATCTAAGAATATCATGTTTTAGTAAATTAACATGGATACCGCAAAAAGAGAACATTTCAGGACAAGCCAGACATGCCATAATGATATACAGAAAAACAATCATGATGGTTAGGACGGGGAAAAATGTATAATCATTCAATTGAAGTTACTTATCGCATGTGGTTACAATAAGAGTAATGAGAACCTTACATACTTAATTGGTCATTACAATCATTCAGTTAGGATTATGACCTAGTTTTTCCAGGTACTTTTGTTGTGGTTGCTTATTTTACGGATGAGTGGTGGGACCTACAGTTTAAATTCGACTGTGAATGGCAGAAATTTTGAGCAACTTTTCTAGGCAATTTCATTTATTCTCACATTCTCATCTGATGAAATATTTTTTTAGATTTCCATTATGATGTCTGGCCAGGGGTTTGAACCATGGCCTTACGTCTAATAAGCGAACACACTATCTACTAGACAATGGCGACTTCAATTAATTTTTATTAATTCATATTATTGTTTCTTATTTTATTTCCTTTTTTTTTCTTTGTGTAATAGATGATGAACTGTCACGCCTTTGGTGGCAAACAAAATTTTCCAATTTTAGAATTTTCCCATGCTTTGGAAAAACATGTATAATTTCAGCAAAAAAAAATATTTATTCACACGTTAACAAAGACATCAAAAAAGCAAACAATAAGTGAACGAACAGAATGGAGATAAAAATGACAATGACAATAGACAATAATAAGAAACCAATGGCAACGAATATTTTCAATAGCAATTTAACAATGGACCAGTGGCGAGTGTAAAAGCAACAGGTTTTATTTCTAACATACTTGTTGCAAATGTTCAAGACAACAGGTAATTTTTATAATTTCTACTTTTAAAATTCTTTTATGACAAAGCAAAAGTGACAAAAAACAATTTAAAAGAATTCTTTATTTTGTAAAAAAAAAAGGAATTTTTTGTAAGGATTTTTTGCAAGAAAATTAAATTATTTGCTACGTTTTTTTTTATAAAAAGTTATTTTGTTTTAGGTTTACAATTTCCATTTATCATATAAAGACTGTGATTTGATGTATTGTTGTGTGTAATTAAAGAGAAGGCCTTAGAAATTTTGTATTTTCTTTTATTGAATGATTTATTTTCTTTTCCAGTGTAATATACTTCGTTAGGCAAATGCTTCTGAAAACTGTGCAAAACAATTCTGTTCAAAACAGATTTAATAAAATGTCTGTGTGGTCATGTGATGGATTAATTGTATTCAATTACTATGAATTCAATATATTTTTACTATAAACATCAGGTGGGTCATCTATCGATTTTAATTTCAATCATCGGTTATTTCGAATCTGGCTATACTTGTATGTCATTCTATTCTGCCACAAAATTCAATATATTATCTCCACTGAACGTAGTGAAACGATTTACGCTTGATGCTTTTTTGAGCATCGAGAAACTGTTAGATGATGTCGATTTTGCCAAAAAAAACAAATCATTTTTTCGGGTGAAACTCATTTTCATCTTCGTGGGTAGGTTAGTAAGCAAAACTGCCTTATTTGGGGCTCAGAAAACCCACACGTGGTCTTACAGCAGCCAATGCACCCATTACGTATGACAGTTTGGTGCGGCTTGTGGAGCGAAAGCATCATTAGTCCATATTTCTTTGAAAATGAGGACAGCGCATCCATTATGCTCAAAGGAGACATCTATCGCACCATGATAACCGATATTTTTTTGTACCCTCTCTTTATGGTATTAATGTGAGCGAAGTTTTGGTTTCAATAGGATGATTCAACTTGCCACACATCTCATGTCACAATCGATTTCTTGCGTCAAACGTTTGATAGCCGTTTAATTAGCCGAAATGGTGATGTCAATTGGCAGACAATAAGCTATCTCGCTTTGTGATCGTTGAACTATTTTCTGTGGGGCGCCGTTCCAGAAAAGTTTGGCAGAATTTAAATGTATTGTGCATCTAAATTTTATTCATGATTGGCGGAATCTTTAGTTTAAAGTCGACTCAGAAACACGAATTTGTTAAGAAGCTTTTCATGGCAATATTGTTTTACTCACAGAGTTTTTGGCCACACGACTGCTGAAAGGAAGTTGCTGTAAGAAATATTTTTTTTTTTATTTCGAGATGACTGAGCTTGGGTTTCAAAGACGGCCAACACAGTACCCACTAGACTACGGTGACTTCACATTACACTACACTACACTACTTCCTTTTCTTCTGCCTTAAAACATACTTTTTATAGTTTAAGAAAGAAACCTGATTTTTTTTTAAATTAAAACTCATCTCAATGCGTGTGAATTATATTTCTAAACACATACATACATACATACATAATTGGCCATTACAACCCTTCAAGCAGGATTATTACGATTATTACGTAGTTTCTCACACCACTTTTGTTGTGTGTGATCATTTTATAGATGAGTGGCGGGATCTACAGTTTAAAGTCGACTCTAAATGACATATTTTTTGGAAGCTTTTCAGGGCAATTTTATTTACTCTCAGAGCTTTTGCCAGAAATCCCCATGTGAACATGTCGAGTAAATCAAAAGACTTAAGAAAGAAACTTGAAAATTTCTTTTTTAAGCAAAACTGATCTCAATATGTTTGGATTTTATTTCTAAACACATACATACATACATACATACATACATAATTGGCCATTACAACCCTTCAGTCAGGATTACGGACCTAGCTTCCTAACACCACTCGGGATCTACGGTTGAAAGTCGAATCCTAACGAGAGATATTTGAGAAACCTTTCATGGCAATTTTATTTACTCTTTGAGTTTTTGCCACAAATCTCCATGCGAACATGCTGAGTAAATCAAAAGACTTAAGAAAGAAACTTGAATTTTTTTTTTAAGCAAAACTGATCTCAAAATGAGTGGATTTAATTTTTGTACAATTCAGTTCAATTATGCTTATTACAAATAATAATATTATCACTACATTTTATTTTATTTTTTTTTATTTTTTTTTATAAAATAATTACAAAATTCTACTACAACTATCAGGCCTATAACTAGATGACTAAACAATAAAATCAAGCTGAGGCATACAAATGTTACAGAAGATTACCATCATTTTAACATTTTCAAAACAGAAAATTAGTTTCATGCTAACAAAATAGGAATTTTTGTTGTATAGAAAGAAACTACAACAACAATCAGCTAAATGTTGTTAGTCTTTTTGGTCTTTTAAGTTTCATACACACAAAAACGATAAATTTTAAAGTTTTAACCATATAAGACGCTTCACATTTTCAACTCCTTTATATTATTGTTAGTGTTGTTTATGCGCGACATTTGTACAATTGGCAACTAACATGATGGCTAACAATAACATTTGTATTATTTTTCTATTATTTTCATTTGTTTGTGGCTCTTTTTTGATTCAGTTTTCTGGGTTTTTTTTTGTTCGTAAATGCGTGTATGTAATGCTAAGCTAAGCTTTGTTTACACGAACATCGTAGCGAATGTTAAAGCTGGCTGTGCAAAATGATAAAGAGTTTGTTTTTTGTATGTTTTTTTTTGGTGTTATGACCAAAAATAAAATGTTACACACACACAAACTCTTGCATATTTGAATAGTTACACATACAACAGCCAAAAAAAAAAAAGTTAAAACTGTAGTTAAAATGTCTAAAGGCTGCACCTGCAATTGTATCAATTTTAAAAAGTTTAACAGTTAAAGTGTATTGTTTGAGTTGTTTTTACTACTACTTTTGTTGTTGTTGTTGTTGCTTTTGTTATTTTTGTTAGTTTTATGGCTAACAGTAAAAGTTACTATAACTTAGACAAATAGGGAAATAAAGTGTTTTTCCAGTTGTTTTCCGATGACTTTTTTTCATTTAAGTGTTGTTTTCTTTTTTTTTCTTTTAACAACAATTGTGGGTACAAAAGAAAATTTTTAAATAAAAAATAAGAAAACAAATAAAATCTTAAAGGACGAATGTGATTATTATACAACATGAAGCAATAAGCAAGCAGTGGGGAAAAGTTTTTATTAGTTAGATAATTAGTTTTATAATTTGACGCGAGGCCACGGTTCAAACTGCAGGTCAAACATCTCAAACGAAACGAAATATTCAAGACATATTAATTCAACAATTTTCTTACAGCAGTCTTCTGGCAAAAGCTCGGAGAGTAAAATAAAATTGCTATGAAAAGTTTCTCAAAGAAACCTGTCTTGCAGAGTCGACTATAAACTGTAGGTCCCACCAAATATGAGTAATATTAACACAAGTAGTGTGAGAAACTCAGTTGTAATACTAACTGAAGGGTTCTAATGACCAATTAAGTAAGTAAGACTTGCATTACTTTGCAAGAGATGGTATTCGAAGTTTGGATATGATGCTTTAGACACGAGAGATAAAGGCCAGACGTCTTTACTTCATAAAAATTAAGAGCTTAAGAAGAATTTACAAAACCATTGGGAGCCACTCCAAGCCAACAGCAGTTTTCATCCCAAAAATAAAAGAATTGCATATGTCTTCCTTCAGTAAGGCTTATAGCCTAGATTCTCCCACCACCCATGTTGTGTGTGAATTTTAGCTATGAGTTGTTGAACCTACAGTTTAAGGTCGACTCTCTACAGATTTGAGAAACTTTTCATAACAATTTTATTCTATTCTTAGAGTTTCTGCTAAAATAGAAGAATTGGGTATTTCATCCTTTAGTTAGGATTACAACCTAGCTTCCTACACCACCGATATTGTGTGTGAATTTTAGTCATGAGTTGTCGGACTGTTAAGAAACTTTTCATAGCAATTATATTTTAATCTTCGAGTTTTTGCAGCATATCGTTTGGGTTCCGGGACACAGTGATGTCCTGGAAAACTGCGAAGCGGATGACATGGCACGACCATCGTGCTCTCCGACGAATTCTTAAATATTGGTTTCCCTTTGGGGACCTTTGAGCTCATGATTGATGACGAGATCACAGACTCTGTCAACCGCAGGTGGATGGCTTCGGATAAAGTCAAGGTGGAGCACATGATTTGGCCGCGGCTGGATAGAAGACACACTGCAAGGCTGTTAAAACTCTAAAGAGGGGTGCTCAGTGCGGTTGTTGGAGTCGTGACGGGTCATTGCATTATGGGTGTCTATGCGAGCCGCTTTGGTCTAAGACACCTCGCGAACGATTTCTATAGATGCTGCAGGGACGAGGAGGAGGATGAGACAGTTCTTCATCTACTGGGAACATGCCCGGCACTATGTCAAAGAAGGAAGAGACATCTTGGTGCCTACTACATCGATGATCTGAGTGAATTGTCGAACATTGAAGTCGGCAGTTTGAGTCGCTTCATTGTAAGCTCTGGATGGTTCCATGACTAGGGGATCACAGTGGGCCCCGAGGGGTCTAAGTGGGTCCATCCAATTCATTTGGGGGCACGGCCAGTTATACTTACCTTCTTACCTATCTTGTGTTTTTGCAAGAAGACTGCAGAGAGGAAGACGCCGAAAGTTTTATGCTAGAAGTAAGGCTCTCCTCTAATATTCCAGCATATTATCTACTGGACTACGCCGACTTTATTATGTTTGTAATCAGTTGCATGTATCCACAAAAGGTTTAGTAATGCAAGAAGAAGAAACGTTTAAGTATCCTAATTTTATTTAAAAAAATCTTTATTCAATTGTTTCCAATGATTACAAAGTAGGCGTAGTCCCAAGTATTTTCTCACAACAATTTTCTGAATAATAAAACGTATTCTACTTCTCTGATTTTATTTTTAAAAATTATAATCACTTTAAGCGAATATTGCCCGGTTAAATATAAAAGTCGTCAAACGTCTAACGTGATACAACAGCATTATTTGCTTGCAGAAATTTAAAACCTTTAAACCATTGGATTTAATTGTAAAATCAGTTCATTTGAAAATGCTTTATTATCATCATCTCCATTATACAGTAGCAATAAAACTGTCAAAAGCTAACTAAAGATTTCATTTCTATTTCTATTCAAATGGTAGTTGTGGTAGAGAAAATAAACTCTTACCACTCAAGGCAAATATTGTCTAAACATTGTACACGCCCTCTGAAATGAAATGAAACGAAATCCATTCAAAACCAGTAGCACAGTAGTGAACTGGTTAAAAAAATCTTTTGAAAAGAAAAACCTTTAAGAAAAATTACATTCAATTGCAAATCCCAAAAAAGAGAAGATTAACGCGGAAATCATCAGTCATTTTTGTAAAGAGAAATGAAAAAAAAGAAGGAAAAAACGACCATCAACATGCATTTAACTCACGACAGGATTATACTTAAAACACGGCTACCAAAACAAAACAAAACACCACAGTAGTTGTGAGGAGTACAAAAGAAGGCGTATTGATCATCATCATACGATACTATGATGATTATAACAACAATAGAAGCAACAACAACAATAAACTACAATAAAAAGCAAGTGCTCTAAAAGATGATAGAAGGACCACACCTACTTATTTTGAACCTTCTTGTCGTTTTTTTCTACACTTTTTTTTCTCTCATTTCTATTGGAAATGAATGGGTTTTTCACAAAACTATGGTATACACCAGCAAACATAAAGTAAACAGTAGCTACTAAATATTATAATAACGTACATGCATACCTATTTACGTAGTTTATAATCAATGGTAAGAAGAAAAAATTGTTTGCCAAAGCCGAAAGAAAATTATGATCTTTATGGTAAACCAGGCAGTCATAAGAAACTATATTTTAATGCCACATATCCTAAGATATACATACACATACATATGTATGTATGTATGCTGGTAATCAGAAAACAATAGCAAATTTAAAAAATGATTTGCTTCTTATTAGTTTATTGAACAATATTATCAAATAATGACAGCTTGGTTAACCGCAAAGTAATATGGGAATTGCCAGAGCACCCTACTGCCTATAACCAACTGCATCACTAAATTAGTTTTGCCTTTCCAAATATAATTTCAAATTTTCTAATTTAAATTTCCCAATAAAATCTTTTTTATTATAGTCCCCTTGTGTGTGGCCATAGGGTACTTCTATGATTTCTGTTTGAAGCCTTTTTTTTTGTCTCTGAACAGTTTTCCTTAAGGTATGTGCCACCAAAGTGGAGGCGTTTAAACACACGTATTACTATAGTCGTTTCGATTTTCTTTTTGTTTTGTTTTTATTTTAGTTTACGAGTACAACTTAATGCTGAATTAATGTATATACCATACGCCATGAGCACATGTTGCAACACTATAACTATTTCTATGCAGCACATTTTGTATTCCGTAGTAAATATATTTACCTTTTAGATTTGAAGAGTTTTGCAATTTTTAAAGAAGTTAGCATACGATTTTATAATCTATCTTTGGCTATAAATATAACCACGCATTTATGGTAACGTTTATTAACCAAGCACAAAAAAAAGGAAAACAGTAGAGCGGCACAAAAAGAAGGAGGCTGAATTTCAATCAACTGAGTGTTTTCCCTTTTAACTGTCAACCAACCATGGTCAGTAGAACCCTACTTCAGGATATAAAGGAAATGCTCACCTTTAATTGCCCTCCAGAGTTGCTGCGGCAATCTCATATTACGGATTGCATGCGCGAAGTCCAGTCAGCCACACATGCGTGAGAAAAAAACCCATCAATCAGCGGCACTCTGAGATCGTAGTATCTATAAAAAAGCAGAATAACTGAGGACGAGAAGACTTACTTAAATCAAACCTCTGCATGCTTGATAATTTCGAAAACAGGATAATTATGCCAAGAAGCTCAATCCTATCCTTAAGAACGTAGAAACTCATGATATATACATCCACAATCAGACTGTATCTTGAATGGAATACATGATCAAAAGCTTAAGAAATAATAAAACAACAGATTTGATAACATATCACCCGATAAGCAGCCAGCAGATTATAATTTAAGCGCCCATCTCATACATTCTATTACAGACGAGTTTTTAAGTTTCTGCGATGAAGTGATATAATTGCCACGAAATGTTTCTCAAAAATCTGTCAGGGCTATAGTTGACTTTACACTGTAGCACCCACCGTTAATGGATAAAAATAACATGGGTGGTGTGAGAAGCTAGGTCGTTATCCTTACTAAAAGGATTGTAATGACCAATTAAGTATGTAAGTACGTTGAAGTGATGTTGCATTACATGTAATTAAATTTCTTACAATCTTATTGCAGAATGTAAAAACTCGAAGGGGAATTATGTAGGTCAGCATGATAAGCAAGGTAATGTTCCTAATTACCGAACAAGCGAATAAAAGACCCGTTCACCTACAATATTTGAAGTAAACAAACTGATTTCATACATACATATATAACATACATAATTAGCTATTACAACCCTTCAGGCAGGATTACGGCCTAGCTTCTCAACACCACTTATGTTGCGTGTGTTAATTTTATACATGAGTGGCGGGACCTACAGTTTAACGTCGACTCCGAACGACATATTTTTGAGAAACTTTTTTATGACAGGTTTATTTACTCTTAGAGTTTTTGCCAGAAATCTGCTGAGAGGAAGTCACCGAAGAAATATTTTTTCATCTTTCGTTTTGATGTCTGGCCAGGGGCTCGAACCCGGGCTTTACGTCTAATAAGTGAACACACTACCTACTAGACTACGGCGACCTCATTTGTGAATTACATCCATTAAATCAAAATGCGAACCCCTATGGATGCTTTGCATGTGGATGAACTGGTTGTAGACTTTTGTTTTGCCTCTTTGTATCTGTAGTAAAGAAAATACGTTTCAAAGTGAAATTATACTCGTTTATGAAGTGGGGACATTCTTTTGAGATTTTTCTTTTCTTTGTTTTATTTGATGCAATAAAATATATGAACCCCATTTGACATCCTTCTACAAAACATCCTTAGCTGCACCACTGCCTTTAGCACAAGAAAAAAGAAAAACCGACCGACATCAACCATATCAAGCATAGCATTTTATTGATATCCATTTGATGTTATTGTACCTTCTGTATAAGGTGGAATATGTTTGTTTGATACCCGCATCTTGGGTCACTTGTTGTTATCTTCAAAAGTTACTTCGTTGTCTTCCACTTCCATTTCCACTACTTCGTCTTCATACTCTTTTATTATTCATGGCAATCTTTCAAATGGATGGATGGATATTTTCTTAACTTCTTTAATATTGTTTTGTTATGTTTTTTTATATTTTTTCCACAAGAATTAGTAAAAAATACTCTTCAAGTGAAAACGCTCCTCTTGTCGTAACATTAATGGCTAAACGAATAAAAAAAGAAGAGCAAAAAAGGAGAAGAGAAAAAATTACCATATGATAATATTTATTCAAAACAATTTTTCTTACGTTTCATTTTCTATGAATTTCGTTACTTTTTTTTCGCTTTCACATATCGTTCATCTCTATAAGAGCTATGGATCTCCATAATAAAAACTAACTTGAGAGCACAATCTCAAAAAAAAAAAAAAAAAAAAAAACCAAGGCAACTTCTGCAAACTATCTGCCATTTATTGAATTGAATAGATTCGCATACAGACTCTAACACATATATCTGTATAGACTAATGTATGTATGTATATATGTATATCATATAAAATGTTATGGTTATCGTTTGATATGTATATGAAATTGACACTGAGTTTTTGGAAAAATGCACAAGTTGCAAGCAAAAGTACAAGTAGTTTGAATAATCAAAAAGAAAAAAACTGGAAGAAGAAATGGATGGATTTTTGCCAAAAAGAAATAACAAAACAAAGAATAGAAAAAATAAATAAAAATTGATTTCCTTAACCATAGTGGGTAGTTGGCAGCGTAACAAATATATATTGAATGTTATTGCTCAATGGGAAGTATCCCAAAGGCAGAGTGATAAAGGATTATATGGGAAAGGATTTAATTCTGCATACAGATTTTGGACATTTCAATTAAACTCCAAATGCAGTCTTCATTAGCTAAGGACAAGCAAAAAGGAATCTGAGAGGCATCTTTGAAAGATAACTAAAAACTAACAAAATAAAAAGAAATGGAAGGATGCATAAAGGATCATTAAATGAAGCATTTCCTTCGACGACTGGCGTAAAGATGCCTACAACCTTCAGTGGTTTTTATAGTTGTTCTGAATATAATTATTAAAGTTTTCGACACTAGACAACACCGAACATATTTGAGACTAAATCACACTTTCAAAGACCTGAACTATGCCGGAGACTTAGTTTTGGTTCAGGTAAAGCAAAATGATCTGTATACACAGCCTGCGTAAAACTAAGGATGGTAATGCTGTCAATTGAAATATAAGAGTGAAGTAAGTAGCTCAGCTCAAACATTTTAAAAACAAAACACACGATAAAAAAGTATTTCTTTCGCTATACATTTCCGCAGTCTTGGCGTTAATACGTTGTAAGTAACTTATTGGCTGTTAGCAGAATTCGAGGGCTGAGGACTTCCATCATGGAGCCTTACTTTATGGTTCATACGTATGGTGGACGGTATGCAAACATCAATGAAACGTAGAATATACAGGCTCTCACGTATCCTGTTCATCAGTGCTCGCTGATCCACTACAACTAAAGCATTATTTACTATACTCTATAGCTCACCTCTGAGCAAAGGGCTGAACTAGTGGCAGTAAGTCTCATCACATGCAATCAAATTTTGGTCCAGTCTAGACTCTTAAAATTCTGCTTTCTCTCTCCTAGAGGTACATATTTAGGACTCAAAAATTCAGCACAGAATAGGCTGTTGAATGTAAACTAAGAGCTCTGACATTATGCTTACGGTTAAGCTGCCTGACCTCCGCAGTGTTTTGAAGGAAGAGATCAAGGCAATATTGAAAGCGAATTGCTATAGGTTAGGTGGTAGAATTTTACTTGAGAATCTTATAACTTATTCTTGATCGTATAGCAAGGAAAGTCCTAAGGAAAGTAGACTTGGTACCCATCCTAGTCCATGATAATTTTAGGATCATTCAAAGATAACTCTTGCAAGGCTTCCAAAATAAAGGAATTAAATTGCTGATGAACTGATTATAGAGCTCCCAATCTCCAAAATTTTGCAGGGTGTATAAATGTTCCGATTGCCTCAGTTATATTGGTTGTTCTCTGGTCCTTTTACAGGGAGGATCAATTTTGTTGTCAGCAGAAAAGTATATTGGTGCAATAGTGCTTAATCCTGCTGGACTAAAATGAATAAAAAAGGACTGATGGTACTCTATCTTTTAATTGCATGGTCGTACAATGTAATATTGGAAGATATTAAAGGCTTTGACTTCAGCAGGTGCTGGGTGTCTGTACGGTATCAGTACTTTGCTCTTGACTTGAATTGAGGGAGATTAAAAACTTCTCACTTTCTATAATCTCTGAGTGAATTCTTTCAAGTAAAAATTGCTGCAATAGCGAGAATTTAATGGATAGTCTAAGTGGGACCATACCCTTCAAGAACAATCAGGCAGCCAACATAACTGATTGAAATGAAAAAGTTTTTGAAATCTGTCGTTTAGAGCCGGATTTCCTGCAGGTTGCTACATATGAAGTTAATACACATAAAATGGGTGGTGTTAATAGTTTTGACATGGTTTCAAAGGCATGCAACATATGTATTTTTAGTGGTCTACTTCCCACACTTTAGTACAATTTAGCAAAGTGTGGGTGGTCGTTATGTTATACATACAATCTTGTATTTCTATATCATGCAGGCAGTATGCTTTATTGCTTTTTTTCTTTCTTTCTTTCATTCATTCAGTTTCTTTTTGATATGAAAACTGCATCAATTTTTCATTTAAGGTGGCATTTTTTCTATTTTTGTTTCTTTTTGGGCAATCTATGAGCATATTTTAATATCAATAAGGCGAAATAAAATTGAAATACTAACAAAAATATGCATAAAGCCATTAAAATAACAAGTGAAACTTTGTTAGCATTCGTTTGTGGTTTTTTTGTTTTTATTTTTTTTGCCTTCTTCTTTTCGCTTTTCATAACAATTTATTATTTTTGTTTTTGTAAAAATTCCTAAAGAAAAAGTAAAGCGTTCATATACATTGTTTTTCATCATGTTAATATATATACTCCACATACATATGTACATATGCAATGTAAACATTTATAAATTTAAACAATAATTGGTAATATTTCACTTCAAATCATTAATCACTTCTGATATGTTTAAAAAAGCAAATTGATTTTTATTGTCAGGCCTACAAAATTGCAGTCCGTTAAACAAGAGGTAATTATGCATGTATGTAGAGCAACGCGAAGTATTGGTATTATACTTTCAAAAGTAAACACCTTAACACGCGTATTTGACACCAAAAAAAAGTAAATCTTTCGAAGATGTTGCTGTTGACCTACCCATAGCACCATAGCGTTACAGCAAGCTTTAGAAATTTTTATATTTTTTTAAATTATATTTCCATGTATCTTTAGTAAGTCATTCGTTATATAAATAAAGAAACTTTTGTCTGCCGCTGTTGAATTATTTGTTTTCTTTGTATTTGACTAATAGGATTATGCTTTCACTAGTTATTGTGTTACAAATAAAATGAATGAATGAATGAAATGAAATAAAAATAAAACAAAACATAAGCAATTAGTCTCTGTATTGCAAATTCCAGACAGAGCCAACAACACCAACAACAGACAATAACAGCAAACAATAGACCACCTGTAACGATGCGGGTGGCAATTTGTAGAAATTATTTCTAACAGAGACACAAAAAACTATTCGTTAAAAATATCTTGTTTTTTTCAAAACCAACCCAAAAGAAATCTGTTACTTTCAAAATAAAACTGGTAAAGAAATAATATTTTTTATTTCTATATATACCATGTGATCAATGTATGTATGGTGTATGTTGCTTTAAGTAGTCTAGGCAGCAAAAGCAAAAGAAACACATTTTTGTCAGGTCAGTGCAGCATAACATACATGTATTAAATGAAGCCCAAAAGCACTAAGTGAATACCTTATCTACGTTCCTCTTCTACAAATTTATATATACCCGGTTACTACTCTACTATAATACCTCTTGCCCAGATGATTTAGATTGCCATGCTAATTTTTAGACAACTTCATAGTAGCTAAGTGCTTACCAAGCGTGGTATTGCTCTAAGCTGTCCACATTTTTCGATGGCATAAATCCAAGTTTTCTTCCAAGTTTCTACTCTGCAACCGAATAGCCAAGCTCCTTTCTTATTATCAGTCTTTGGTCTAGTACGTAGTGTGTTGGCTTATTAGGCATGAGGTCACTGATCAAGCCCTCGGGTCAGACACCTTCAACAAAGCGAATATTTCTGCGGTGACTGTTTCTCAGCAGAAAATTTCCTCGAAAAAGTTTCTCTAAAATCGGTCGTTTGGAATCGATTTTAAACTGTATGTTCTGCCACTTATGAATAAAATTAACACACACAACATAAGTTGTAAACCTGTCTGAATGTTTGTATGAGTAATGACCAATTATGTCTGTATGTAAGCTACCACAAGTTTACTTCTAATTTTCCACTCTGCAAGCTGAAATAGTTTGTCTTTGGTATAGGCAAGTGAGTAGCAGAGATCTCTTTCGTACGACAAAACTAATAGGCTACAAGACACTCATCCTGGCCGTGCTTCTTTATGGCGCAGAGGCATGGGCTCAATTAAGCACTGATGCAGCAGCCTTGAGAGTATTTGCGAGAAAAGTCCTACTTAAGATCTTCGGTCCATTGCGAGTTGGCGATGATTTCCGCATTCGATCCAACAGTGAGCTGTATGTGAGTGAGCTCGTCAACGACATAGACGT
Source organism: Sarcophaga rosellei (assembly GCA_930367235.1). Lineage (NCBI taxonomy): Eukaryota > Metazoa > Arthropoda > Insecta > Diptera > Sarcophagidae > Sarcophaga > Sarcophaga rosellei. Next base: position 46,617,179 of record OV884019.1, read on the forward strand.
TGGGCAGCAAAAGTCCAGCGTCTGCGCTGGCTGGGCCATGTCGTTCGAATGGAGGAGGATGCTCCGGCGAGACGGGTATTTGATGTGTGGATCTGCGAAAGTCGGCGAAGAGGACGATCTTGTATGTGTTGGAAGGACCAAATCGACGAAGCCCTGTCATCGATTAGTGTGACCAACTGGCGTAGGCGCCTGGAAGGATGTGTTGCGGCAGTCCGAAATACTTTAATCGGTTTGTTAATGGCCTCTAAAGAAAGTAAGTAAGTTACACTAACACCCTCCAGTCTCTTATGTCTCTTATCTTATCTATTTATATGATTTCTTTTCAAATCCATTCCACCTATCTTCACAATGGCCCCATAAGTAATAATTGCCATGATCATGATGGCATATATCCAATGCAGCAGCTTAAGGTTATAACACCAAGATATGTTTCACCATTCTATCGTTAACACAGCAGATTTTACTCGAGCGAAATAAGGGCACTTGTTCCCGAGAATCATGTATTCCTAAGTAACTCTCGTCTTCCTCGGCGAGCACATCCGAGCACATTGCTCGATTGACTAGTGGATCGCTTAGTGCATTACAGACAGAATTCGTTCTTTAGAATCATTCTTCGCATATGGAACTCTCTTCCTGCAAAGGTCTTTCCTGTCACTTATGACATGAAGAGATTCATATCTAGTGTCCACAAACACTACTCCGTCTTTCCTCCATCCCATAACAAATTTTCGTAGTTTCAACACAATGCACTGCATAATATCTAAGGGCCATCCCAAAAAAGCAGATCACCCAATCCACGAGTCGAATATTTTTGATTTTTTTGCTGTTTATGGTACTCCTTCTAGTAAATCATAATTTTGTGGTTTCCTTCTTGTGTATTATCGTTTCTGATAACATATACCACCGACTTACTATCTCAAGTGCTCTTTGAATGCTTTTACAAAGAGTCTCTTAAAACTTCCTTTTTTTTATTAGAATTTAAACATCTTCGGCAAGATTACAGGTTGCAATCCTGACTAAATAATTGTAATGACCAATTAGGTAAGTAAATCGTTTTGGTGGAACCATTAGTCAGTGTGACAAGAGTTGATCTACAACCATAGTTCACATTGTTGTGGTCTCTTTTATATGGCATGTGTTACTTTGTTCGAGTACTAGTTGTTATTGTCACGATGAGAAACACCCTGCATTGCTAAATAGGTCAGGTTTGTCAAAAAATAATTATTTTCAGAAAATTTACAGCAAAATCCATAAGGCGCCATAAATATGGGGAAATCAAATATTTCGAATACCGTTAACAATGGCATAAAAAAAAAGTTTGTTGCTTAAGTCTTTTGTTTTTATATGCACAAATCTGTTTAAAAAAAAATATTCCTTTTTTTTAATCAAATTATGAATAAAAGAAATAATTTTGATACATGATTATACTGACAGTTTGTGAAATTCTTGATCATGTTGTATTTATTAATAACGAAACAAAGCAAAATGATGACAAGTAATAAACAAGTATAAGAAAAATTAATTACATTTTGATTTCAAAAGGGATTAAAACCAAACTTTTTTTTTTATAAAATGAACAGATATATAGAGCCGTCAAATGTAACAGCTATGGAGCTAAAGAAAACAACACGGTTTTAATAAAATAAATGAAAAAAAAACCAAATCACTCATATAAGCTGTAAAATGTTTTAACCAAAAGTTATGTGTAACAATTAACCTGTTCTGTTATAAAAGGTTAAAGAGAGGAGAGGAAAAAAAATATAAAAAAAGACGAAAATATGATTTTCAACAAGAAAACCAAGCTACTTGGCTGCCTGGCTTATTGTCTGACATATTTTTGAGACTTTATTTTGATGAAGAAAAGAATACAAAACCAAAAAAAAAAAAAATATGATATAAACCGCAATGTAAACTCATATTTAACATTTTTATTACAATACAATGTAGGCTTCTTGTTAGTGGATGAAGAAAAAAATTTTTCTTTTTCTGTTTAAACTGAAATACTAAATCATGCATCCATCTTAAGATTGTATTGTAAAATAAAATATGAGCATATGGTATGTAATTCTGTAGAGCATATCTTAAATTCTGTCATGTTGTTAAATGCTTGTCGGCTTTTTCATAATATTAATGAAATCATAAATGACATAAAATGTCAACAATTCTCTGCGTTTTTTTCTTATGCTGTTTTTGACTGACTCATAAACTAAATGGAGTACAATTCTTTTGCCAGATCAGAAAAACTAAAATTGAATTCAACAAAAATCAGTTTGTAATACAATGCCACAATTTAAAGTTGTAAAAAAAAAGCAGAACGTTTATATTCACATGGCAGCACATTTTGTCATGTCATTGTAAAATTCCACTTTTTTTGTGTTGTTTTGTTCGTCTCATTAATCTATTTTTATGGTCGCATTGTCCAATAGCGGTTATGAGTGTTAAAACAAGTGCTTGTGTTTTCGTTTTTTTTGCCTTGTCGGCAGGTGAAGATTTTTTCTCTTAATTACGGTCATCAATCAATTTTAGTTGAAATGTATATGTATGTTTCTTGTCAAGTCATTGAATTGAATCTCAGTTACAACAAAGGGAAGCTTTATTAACATTTCACTTACAAATTGAAATGGACATTGACAAGCTGCTTTGTAAATTGCAAAAGTTTTATAAATTGTATTTAAGACTGAACGAAAGCTTAGTGCATTTGAAGTTGGGTGCATGTGATCTTACTTATTTACTTACTTAATAAGTTGTAATTGTATTTCAATAGCAGTTAAATTTTTTCTGTTGGTGCTTTAAAGTTACTAATTAGGCTAATTAATTACTTTTTAAGTTTGGAATCGATTTTTGTGGTCGTAGGAGTTTCTAGACAAGTCCTCTAAGATATCAAATCTAAACAAATAGACACATGTGCCTCAATCCAATTTCAAACGAACTCTTAACCTTAAATATATGCTCTACATCCATATCCTTCTTTTGATTTTAAGTTTCTCTTAGCCCTACTTTGTCTTGCCTTTTATATCGCTGGGTAAACAGTCTGATGAATGCTCTCGAAGGAGAATGACTTTGCCTTCGCGAAATCTCTATAAATGTAAACATGTTGCTTTCGTTACTGTTGTTTGTGTATTTTGTTTACGTTTGTTCTTGCAGTGTTGTTGTTGCCTGTTTGTTTACTTTGTTTATCCCCTCTTTTTTTGATACAGATGTTGTTGCTATATTTTTGTTTATTCGTTGATCATGTCAACAAGTCCATTGTTTTGTTTTTGTAGCTTTTGTTTGTCAGTTTAATAACATCATTTCCATTTTCGTAACAATATGTTCGAGTTAAGTTTGCTTGAAGACGATTATAGCCTGATTATTAAATTTTACGAAAGGTTTACTTATCATGATTATTCATAGATTACAATTAAAAATAAAGGAAATAATTTGCTTTTGTTGATAACAGTTCGCTGTCAACCCTGTTTACGATTCTAAGCAATTAAGAGCAAACTTAAATTTTTAAAAATCTCCATGTTAACATATTAGTTTTTATTCTAACTCTCGTCTACTACTGACGATTAAAAACTCAAAACTGGCTGGCAGCATCGTTTTCTTTTTATTCATACTGCTTTACTGCATATGAGAAACTAGGCCGTAACCCTGACTGAAGGGTTGTAATGGCCAATTATGTATGTATGTATGCTTTACTGCATGTATTGCAACCTTGCAAACTTTCTTTAAGTTTTGTTGTTGGATTTCGTATCTATGTTTTGTTTACTATTCGTATATGCTCTTCCAATATGAAATTGTTTGTGTAATTTTGTGTACCGTACGATGTGTGTATTTTTGTTGCTGTTTTATTTCTGCATTCACGTTTCACCTTTTATGAATTAGGAGTACTGAACGAATTATTTATTTAGTTTCCCATTTCGTATCAATGTTTTGTCCCCTTTTCGTATATTCTAGTGGAATATGTTGTCGTTTGTGTAATTCCGTGTACCGTACGATGTGCGTATTTTATTGTTGTTTTATTTCTGGGTTCCTGTCTTGTCTTACAGAAGTAGAAGTACAACCTGAACGGTTCGACATGTAGCCGCCATTCGTCTGGTGGATTGCTCTGATTCAGATTCACATCGTCAGTTTCCCTTGTAACTATAATTGCATCTATTACGTCTCTAGGTTTAGGTTATAAGACGTCTATTTGTCAAATGATACAAGTTCAGTACCCAGAGATCAAGTTGACGCCTTGTACAAAACGTCCTTAAGATGAGAGGATTATAGAGGGAACAGGAAAAAGGGAGAAACACATTACGTCTCTAACTTTTATGGAACTAATTAGAATCTCCAGTCCTTTATTGCATTCAATTCAATGGGAGCGTCTAAAGAAAGTTTGTGTGGTCTTGTTGCATTTTCCAATGTTGTGCGGATACATGCCGTAATGCATTTGTTCTCCATACTGACAATAAAGCGTATAGTCTTTCCAGATTTCATAGCTAAATTACTTATTGTGATAAAATAATTTACTTATGAATAGTAAAAATCCAAAATAATCTTATGAATCCTTAAAAAAAATTTACTGAATATAGAGTTTGTGTCCTAAGTCTTTTGTTTCAGTGAACAATGCCCTCCATGATATGTTCGAAGTTTTTTTTGCAATACACTACAATTAATAACAGAGTTTTGAAATTTCTAAAAGCCTGTCTAACTTATTGAATAGCGAAATTAGAGCAGAGCCTTAAACAAATAAATGAAAAAGACAGCGTAAATAATTTTAATTTATTGTATTTATTTATTTATTTTTAATTTTTTTTTAAGAGAAACCAGATTAAGAAAATCACGATTAATTTTTTTGTTTTCTTTTTGTTTGGCAGCAAAAAAAAAGAAGGTTGCGTGGGAATTAATTTTGCGTGCCAATCGAGAGTTTTTGACTTTTAAAAATTTGTGGTTTCGGTTTTAAAAACAAAGATTATAAAACGTTATACAACCTTGTTTTAAGAAAACCTAATTTACAGGTAGAGAGGAGAGATAAACAACAAATCGAAATATAAATTTTTGACAAAAACAAAAAAAGAAGTGAAATAAAATTGGCCAGTAAGCAACAGAAAACAAAAAGAAGCCATGACTCTTAGAAAACTAAGCATCAAACTCTATTTTTAAATAGGGCCAACTGTAATAAATTGACAAAAAACACGATTTGCCATGAAATATCATGATCATCTTTTCGTTTGTATCAATTTGTTTTTTTCTTTATTTTTATTTCATTTTCTTCTTGGCTGCTTAAGACAAATCAAAATAGCCAAATAATATTATAATTTCTTAGAATTATTCACAAACAAAAATAAACCGATTGCGAAATATTTTTTTATTCGTTCCAAATGCTTTATAATACCATCATGGCAATTTATTTGTGGCAACAGAGACATCGTTTTTGGCGAACAGAAAAAAAATATAAATAAAGAAGCACAAACAGAACAACACTTAGTAAATTTGCAAAGAATATTTCATGGTAACAACAGGTTCACACGCTTGAAAACAAGATGAAACGAGTTGTTCTGCATTTGAGAGAATTCTTATTTTGTAGCCCCAGTGGGAATTCATTCATAAACAATGCAAAATTGGAAATTGAGAAACAAAAAAGATGTGAGAATTTTCGGTTTGGATTTTTGTTTGTTTTTGTTTGCTTGAAACAAAAATGATTAAAAGGAAGAGTTCTGCATAACAGGATTAAACAGGAGCGTAGTCTAGGTGCAAGAGCAACTATATAACTTTTTGTACTCATGAAGATTCGATCCAGACCATATACAAGTTACAAAACACTGCAACTATATCTACAGTGTGCGGCAAAAGAAACTGTAAAGTAAAGATAAAAGCAATCACCAAACTCAACGAAAAAATTTGAAAATATTTCGAAATTTTTTGTATTCTTTTTTATTTCAATTTTAAAAAATTTGCAATGAAACATTTTTGAAATAAAAATAACAGTAATTTATTAATGCATATTTTTTTAAATGTACAGTTTTGTTTGACGCTCACTGTATATCAGTCATAATTTATGTTCATCAGATTGATAACTTTAATTCTGAAAATAAGTCAGTTGAGGTACAGCGTTTCTCTATACATCTCCAACTAAATCACTCAAGAACACCACAAAGAGAAAATATTCATTCCTGCTATATAGTAAGTAAGGAATCCTTGCACGGAGTTTATAAAAGGCTTGCTAAAGTTCGATGATGTGCCACATCTTGTCACTTATAAAAGAGGAAGTGGCCGCTTTGTTAAAGTCATAGCATCTCCGACATTTCCTCATTAACCGGCTTGTCAATCAGCATCAGGGCTTCACATTATAGCATGTCCCCATTAGAATGTAGCCGAAAGCGACAATTCCTTTAAACTATTGAGAAAGGTTAGCCAAAAGATGAAAGACCAAATTATGCCGAACGCAGGCAAACTCTGCATGAGCGAAAACTCCTCATATTGGGCTATGATATGATATGATAGTGACTGTGATAGAGACAGCCAAACGATCCAAATTAAATTTCTATTTGTTACACTTTCAATCCATTTTCTAATAAGTACGCCTGCCAATGAAACAAGACATTCTTAAGCCAATAGTCTAATGCTTTGTCTAACAGTTGAGGAATATACATTTTCATAGGTGGATTAATATTCTAGCGCATTCATTAGCTTCTCAATTAGTCGGGCTGTCTCTTTCACCAGTGACCCATATGAGATTGAGCCATTAATGCCGGGACAGTCGATGAAGGAAATCACAACACAATCACGATTGACTTCTAGTTTAGAACAGAAAATTGTTTAAAAGTAAAACGATTGCTGTTTGTTTACTAGAGAAAGTGAAGATGCTATTAGTAGAAGACCCTGACTTAGAATTAAAGCCTTAGTAATGGTCATTCCTACAGCCTCAAATGCACTACTAAAGTTTGCGAGGTCGTATAATATGCATAGCCCACCTAATTTTGAAGTTTAGAACCGTCTATGTAGGCTTCCACCAAATACTCGGAAATATTTGTCTTAAGATTTGGTTCACATGACGTCTAAAGAGTTATCAGAGGGAATAATGACAGCATAAGCTTGACAGACCATGTTGTTTACATCGCTTTAAGTAAGGCATGCTGTCTGGAAACTAATATTGTTGGAAGCCAATTAAATGTTGTAAAAAGGACTCCCATATCTGTATACACTTATTAAGTAGAACTTTTGGCCTTTCAATATTGCTGTGAAATCTTATACAATGGACATAAAGAAGATTTGACTTCACGTCGCATTAAATAATAATGTACAGAATACCTTAAGGTTCGACTTATCAATATTTACAGTATTCACATACGTAGACTAGAATTGTAACAAAAATTTGTTAGGAATGATGCCATATTTCAATGAATCACATACATACATACATACTTAATTGGCCATTACAACCCTTCAGTTAGGATTACGGTCTAGCCTCTCACACCATTCATGTTGCTTGCGTTAATTGTATACGTGAGTGGCGGGACCTACAGTTTAACGTAGACTCCGAACGACAGATTTTGCAGAAAATTTTTCATGGCAGGTTTATTTACTCTTAGAGTTTTTGCCAGAAATCTGCTGAGAGGAAGTCGCCGAAGAAATATTTTTTTCATATTTCGTTTTGATGTCTGATGCTGAGATACGAACCCGGGCTTTACGTTTAATAAGCAACCTACTAGACTACGGCGACTTCAAAGAATCAATGTATATAAACCGCTAGTGAGGTTCTTCCCACAGAAGTCATATTCACTGGAATATCATGCCGGTGTATTAATTAATAAATTTCTCTATGCCCGATGAATGCCTTGTAACAAGGCCCCTACTTAAATTTTTTTTCCACGTCTCTGTTTGCATCTTTACCTGTTCCTGCAGCATAATATTTCCCACTGTTGTATACAAACGTCGACATACTACCTGTCTGATTGAAACTTTTTAAATCTTCATTTTTTTTTTTTATTTTATTTTCCATATAATATACCGTGTCAAATTATAGTACGAGTACGCACAATCAAAGCCAGTCAGCCAGTCAGCCAACCAGCCAACAACGAAACCAGAATGAAAAACTCATACAATTTTAAATTGAAGCAACAAGTGAATGACAGGATAATCGTCCTGTTTTTGCAAAACTCACATCTTTTTTTCTTTTCTTTTCTTTTCCTGCTTTTGTTGCGTTACATTTTCAATGTTTTTATGCACAGCACGTTTCCAACAGTCACACAAATATACACACACACACACGAATTTTGTTGGTTTGCAACGCACGTTGGTGTTTTTGTTTATTTTTATGTTTGAAAACCAAATTGTTTTTAAAGACCCTCCTTTTGTTTGGTAAGAGTCTTTTCACTCAATATCCTCAATGAGTTGTATGTACAGACATACAACAACAGATATGTACCTAAACGAACCCGCATTTCAATTCAATAAATTCACATGATCTGTTGTGTTCACATATTAAAGCAGGTTCATGCCTCAAATACAGGTTCGTTTCTGGGTAGACTCAACAGAATCAATTGAATTTGTTTGAATTTTTGTAGAATATGGAATATGAATTGTCTGCTCATTATAGAGCGTGTATCCGCTTTGGTTGTGTGAATTTCATAAGAACAAGTGCACCGTTTGGTGATGTTTTGTTAACTAAAAATTGTGTCGGGTTTTTATGCATTCAAATACAATTCCATGGGAATATTTACTTCCCTGTGAAGTAAGGGATAAAGGCTCAGAGCAGCAAACTGTTACACAAAAAGGATTAATTTCATGCTGTAATTACCATAAGCAAAAAGGGGTATGTTTTGCAATTGCTTGGCGTGTTACCTTGTTAACACAATAAGGTCTTGCTTAACAGCTTGCCTGCCATTTATGTCCTAGAAATTCCCTTGAATTCGGTAAAGAAAAGTTCAGACTTTCCAGTGCAATGCAAGTGCTTTCTAGATTTATTAAACTACGTATACATACATACTATACAGAATCATTTTCGGTAATCAGTTTCAATAAAGCTATCTTTTCACTCTTTTCCCTTTTTTTATTCATCCACCTTAACGCCCATGTTTCGATGCAAAATCGGCACATATTCATCCCATTGGCTGCGATATATATTGCCAGCCAATGGTGTTCCCAAATTGTATTTTTCAGCAAACTTTTCGATTTTAAAGTTCGGATGGCCTTCCAAACGATTATGGCTAACTTTTTGCAGGTCAATAGAGATTTTTCCCGGCTGTTTATATACCAAAAATACATAACGCATAATGCCACCTTTTTTAGGTGAAAGTGGTCCCAAATAAGAAGAATATTCATCACCCTTATCAACATCTTTACCCGGTACATTTATTACTAGCCAATGCAGGAATTCACCCCATATGGGATTGACAGCATCGGGTGCATCTGGCGAAGCCATATAAACAGTATAATATGCATCTGGTTCAGCGTTCCAATCTATTTTTGGTGTATCCTTGGTCTGTGTGGGAGTAAATTCCTCGCCATCTCCAACTATTAAGCCATCAAATTCAACCTGAAAATGAAAAATTTTAAATCTAGTAAAACAGTCAAATTTTCCTTCTTTCAGCCAAAAAACGAAGAACCTTTAATTTCTCCTTGGGTGCCGTTGTTAAAACATCCGGTATAATTTTCGTATCCTTAAAAAGTTTCTCCAAATCACTGTCCGCCGAAGACCAAAGTACCAGTGTAAATATTACAAATAACTGACAAAACATTTTAGTAATGAATTCGTTACAGATTTCTTTTCAAGTTTATTGTGATTGCATGTTGTGTTGTGCTCTATTTATACAGAATTTTAGAATTTCAATTCAATTCAACGGAAATTTATTTATTTTGTTAATCGTTTATTTGATTATAAAATTAAAATAATTTTAACAAATTAACAGACATTAAATTTCTTGTGCATTATAATATATATAAATGTTTCTTTTTGTTGTTATTAAATTATGAAAATTACACGATTAAAATTTTATACAAATTGCATATGTTTTGATACTTTTAACACATGATATTTAAGAACATATTAAATTATTCACGTAATTTACTGTCATAGGTAGGGTAAGCCAGATTGGCCATCAATAAGATATTAAGAATACTCTATTGCAGTAAAGTTGTCGTAGTCGAGTGGGTGGAGTGTTGGTTCAAGTCCTGTCTAAGACATCACGAACATAACGTAATATGAAAAAATAATATTTCTTTTAGTGACATCCTCTCAGGTGTCTTCTTGCAAACAGTCTGAGAGTAAATAAAATTCCGATGGATAGTTTCTCAAAATTCTGTTGGTTCCGCCTGTCATGCCTACAATTAACACACACAACTTGGATCGCAATCGTGACTAAAGGGTTATAAAGACCAGTAAGGCCAAGTATACCCTTTGGTGGTTCATCTCCCCTAGACGTAAGGTTGCTTATGTCTCCTCAAGAGATCAATGAGAAGAGTCTTGGTGCTTCCATTTCCCACAATGTACCTCTAGAAATGTACTCAATGAATAAAAAACATATTCCATACATACATACATACACTTCATCGTCTCTACAACTCCTGTAGACCAAGGCATATGAGTCTTGCATTGAATTCAAAAGGCAATATTTAGTAATAATTCTCAGTTTGAATTTAAGCAAACTTTCTGTGTGCCCTGTATCTAACCTTGTACAAATAATTCGCTCCGCTCTTTTGCTACTCTCCGACGCTGGCTATGCAGCCTTACGGAACCTATTACTTACTTACTTACTTAATTGCCCATTAGCAACCCGATTAACGGATTTCGGTCAGCCGCAACACATTCTTCCAGACGCCTCTGCTTCTTGCGCGCCTACGCCATTTGGTCACACCAATCAATGACAGGACTTCCTCGATTTGGTCGAGGAGCATCCTCCTCCGTTCGAACGACATGTCCGAGCCAGTGCAGCCGTTGGATATTCATACGCTGCACAACGTCTATGTTGTTGATGCGCTCATATAGCCCACTGTTGGATCGGAGGATCACACTGGACCGAAGATCTTACGTAGGATTTTTCTCCCGAATACTCTCAAGGCTGCTGCATCAGTGCTTAATAGACTCCCGTTCAATAGCACTAATGGCAGCAGTAATATCTCGCTTGGTACGCCCTATAATGTCAGTGTCGTCAGCGCACACAAGAAACTGGACGTTTTTTTGAAAAATAATACCATTGCGTTGCACTCCCGCCTTTCGCAGAACACTCTCCATGACAAAATTGAAGAGATCGCATGATAAGGGATCGCCTTGTCTTAAACCTCGCACGATATCAAAAGGTTCGGAGAGGTCCATTCCTACCTTGACGGAGCTGCAGGAATTGCTCAACGTCATTCTGCATAGTCTTATCAACTTCCCAGGTATACCGAGTTCAGACAATGCGGCAAAAACACGATCCCTTATGGGGCTATCGAAGGTTGATTTATATTCGACAAAAAGATGGTGTGTATCGACTTGTTTTTCGTGGGTCTTTTCCAGGATTTGGCGTAGTGTTATGATCTGGTCGATGTCGGACTTTGCAAACTTTGACGAGTGGCTTCAGTCGTTCACACAATACGCCTGCTTATATACGTTCCAAAGATATTTGGATAAATGGCTATGTGAACAAACAAAATAGATGGTTTTGCGACGATAGCAATACACATGAGATCTAAGACGTGCAATGAATCCCGAAAAAGTCATTGTTTGATATGCATTTTGATCAGCAGAGGTCATCCATCTTCTTTGAGAACGATGGCGAGCATTATAGGTCGATGATTACAAACTTATTTTGGCCTGAATTTTATGAGCTGTATATCAACAATATGTGGTTGGAACACGACGGCGCTACGTAGCACATAACTTATGCCGCATGGGATTTTCTTCACGAGCGATTTGAGTGCAGAAATAGAAATCATAAAGGAATCATAATGAATTGAAGTATCGAAGTAATTTTGAAGCATACATGGTTAACTCACTGAAAAATTTCAGAAGAAGTCTTCCACTGTTATATCAATGTGATAGATTTAAGAGGACATTGCGTTGAAAGGTTGATATGGTTTCATATTTTGCTGCTTTCAGGTTAATAAGAAAATATTTTCTCACTTCAAACATCAAATTGATACCGCAAGCTGTCAACATCCGAAAATAATTTTTAAAGTTCATTGAACTTTTTGAAGTAAAGCCCATTGCTGCGAAAGGAGGTGTATCCGTTATGCGAGTTCATATACATATGTTTTTTTAATTCCTTTAGACTACAATTGAATTTAAAAATCTTTGTTTCATTCAGAGAAAAAAAAAAGGCGAATACTTTACAAATGTGGTATGATGCACTTGCTCTAAATAGTAATAATAAATGGTTTGGAACGTTTTTTGAATCTTAAAAAAAAAATTATAATCCCTAAAATAAATGAACTACATATTGTATGTATGTATGCGTGTATACAGAGGGGCAAAAAAAAAACAAAACAAGAGCAATGACATTCAAAGAGTCTTTTGAAATGTCATAATGAAATTCTAAAGCACGTTTCGAACTACAAATTGTATGAGACGCGAGATATTAAAAATAAAAAACAACACAAATAAATAAAACAGAGGAAAATAAAAAAAAATCTTTAAAGGAATTTCCGGTATCATTTGATAAAATAAATGAAAGAAACAAAACAAAAAATCAATTGAAACAAAGAATACGGCGAGACACAGGAAACATATGCGCCAGAAATACCAGACTAAAACACGTAGAATTTTTTTTATTTAAAAAAATTAAAGAAAAAAAAAAACACGAAAACATTTTTTATTATTTCTTTATTTTTATTGTATTTTAATTTTATTTTCTTTTTTAATAAATACAATTGCTTTTTAAATGCACGACAATCAAAGTGCGATTAATGACACTGAACAGCGGCTGCATTAAACAATCGAATGTTAAGCGGAAACCCTATTACGAGTTGATTTTTTTAAAAACATGCAATAAAACTGAAATTAAAATACAAATAATCGAATAAAATTTTTTGTTTAAAAATATCTGTATGTAAGTATATTTGGAGACATTTCTTATGTTCGTGGAGGGAGTTAATCAATAATTGTTGAAATTGAAAACTTTAATTGAAGTTTAACCGTCTTTAAGTAGAATTCAAAAGGGTGACGTATGTATGTATGTTACAATCACGTTTATCAAAGGGGTTCCTTTTGAAACAAATTAAGTCTACAACGTTCTTAACATAATTAATGAGTATAGTTGTGGTCGGAAGAATATCTTTGACGCGTGTTCATGTAATTGTTTATTTGCATAATAAAACAATAAATAATTTAAATAAAAAGAACACATGTGAGCTATTTCGAAGGTAATAGAATTTCCAAATAAAAATTATCTGCTTCTGTTGCTAGTAAATGCTCTTATTTTCAACAAAAATTTCCGGTCTTTAAAAAATCTTGATCAAAGAAAAATAGAGTATCGAACTAGGACCTGTTTTGAATGTAAAATTCTTAGATACTGAGATACGGTAGCAAAATGATTGTATCGAAGTAATCTACTTACTAATTTAGAACAATCCAAAACAAAGCTACCTGCCACTTGATTGTTGGTAAAGCAATAAGAACAATGGATAAATTACGTCACAGTGTAATTTGTTTTGAATAAATTGGAAACAATTGCTTCAATATTGAACACGAAAGCTCTCGAACCGAAGAACCAACCACCAGTTATTTTTATTATTTTACTTTTAGATTCGAATAGTAACGCTGGAACAGATAGCGATAGGAATTTCGTATATTGGGCAAGACTAGGTTAAATTAAATTGATTAGGCTAGGTTAGCGGATAGCATGCCGTTCAAAGGCAAATTCACTCGCTGGTCAGATGGTCCATTATGTTACCCAGCATGAGGTAAGCCCCCGTGATACATTAGTGGTGGGTTTGAATATCCTTAAGCTCCGAATGAAATCGGCCAGTTCCCTTAGTGGCACGCTTGCCGCAATGTACAGATCTTCAAACGTTGTGTTATCCAAAAACCGATGACGTCTGTCCTGAGGAGAAGAAGTTTAAAAACAAAACAAAAATGATCACAAACTGCTTTCTTTCTAGGCCGTTTACGTAAAAATAGGCGAAGTGCTCTATGAAATTTGCGATCAGGTTTATTTTTCTTTAAAACAATTTCAACAACTCTGAAGGTCAACGACTCATGATGATTTCTCTAGTAGGGTAGGTTGGAATGGTAGCTCCTATATCAAAAAAAGATCACTTGAACACGCATAGCGGCCCGTTGTGAACGCAGTCTCTCTACTGACCAAGTTCTACGAAAACCAGCACATGATTTCAGTACTGTCAAACCACAATTATCAACATCGATAACTAAAAACACCACATTTAAACACTATGCTGGAAGTCCTCAATCAACACATGAACATATGTATTTCATCCTTGTTACCATTAGCTAGACATGTTTTGTCAATTCGTATTGAGTGCCCAAGAATCTTACGTCTTAGGTTTCCAAGTGCTGGGCCATAGCGGATAAAGTATTTTAAGGACGTCTCTTTTTCATTGTTAGTATACCTTTTGAAGAAGTTGTTACAAATCATTTATACCCAGAGACCAATGTCTCTTTATAACATATATAGTGTTCGGTATATATCCATAACGGGCCAGGAATGTGTGGTCTCTATATACGCGCAAGACCTTAATAAAAATTTGCATACCGATGTCTTTTTGTTGGGGTGGTAATAATCGAGACGTTATAACTCAGTTTTAGTTTTTGCGATGATTAAATGCTCATCAATATAAAAATCTTTCTGCTATGAAAAGTAACCAGGAGGTATCCTTTAGCACATATTTTAAGAAATAAACAAAATTAGTTGACCTATGTTGTACAGGTATGTACATATGAGTTTAAGTTCAGAAATTGTACTAAGCATCACTAACCATTTATTTTCCTACGGTCTGCTCTGAGTTTTGTATTAAAATTAAGGCATTTTCATAGCGATCAGTTTAGTTCAAAGTCAATGCTTTGTAAACTGTTCGACTGTACAAAAAGATGCCTCATATGGACTTTAACCAGCACCTTGTAATTTTATTATCATATTAAAAAAAAATTTCTGCCACACCAACATTATATGCCAGCTGACCTTTTACTTAATAATTACTTAAATAACAACAACAACAACACAACAGAAATTCAAAATTAGAGTTGCACATCCATCTATTTTAAAATGTTAAACGTTAATTTGAATTTTTGTAAATTACTGCGGCCCACATTTTAACACACGGTCAGTCAAAGCACACTTGAAACACACACTTAAACTTAGCGCTCGACTGGCCACATGCAGCAGCAAACACCTTGCCATCTTGCCACCTTGCATAAATTGTTAAATAGAAAATGTTTTTCGAAAATAATTTAAATTTGAACTCATCATCATCATCATCATCAAGTTCTCTTTTGTATGAGACACCATTGCCACCCCATGAAAATATTGCGGTGCACTTGTTCCTCATGAGTGATCGTACGTTAACCACCAGCAAACAAACACATGCTGCCACTACTTTTCAAGCATAACACACACTCACAACAGACAACCTGATGCTTAAAGTGTTTGAAGAAAAACTTACTGTCTGCCCAATAAACCACCCGTATAATGCACAGGATATAAAATGCAAAGTGTTTCTAGTTGTTCTTGTGTTTCTTCTTTTTCCATAATTTTTGTTGCAGACACATGCAAAGGCAAAGAAGGAAAAACAACCCACATTTGGCCCTGAAAAATAAGGAAATTTTGTGCCCGTGTATGGCACGAGTAGTAGTTTTTTTTGTTTTGTTCAATTCAAATGCCATCATAAGAATAGTGAGTGACTAATTATTTGAAATTATATTCATATTAAGGGTTACAAATGATGGAATGTTTGCTGTTATTTATGTATTGTTGTTGGCTTTTTTTTTTAAGGAATAAAAAATTGTTGTTGTTTCAAATATTTTTACATAAAGAATCGGTCAACCATCAAATAGCTGCAGTGCACAGTAAAAAAAAAGAGACTTGAGTCTGACGCCTGCCGGTCATTCAAATAGTTTTTACTTTGTCACTTAATGTTATTGCTGTTGTAGTTATTGGATGGTGCTTATTTTTCGTTACTTTGTCCACCAGTATTTCCGAACACCATCAACGTTTTCTTTTTCTAATTGCCTTTAAAGCGCACGATCAAAACATTTGAATATTTGTTAGGCAGTATGAAAAAGAGTGAAAACGTAGGGGAAAGAGTATTGAGCTAAGAAATTAATAGCTGTAGGCTTACCATTAATTATAATACTAGATATGCAGCCTATTGATTAGTATTGGGTGCTAAGAAGCGATTTAAGAAGTTGACTTTCTTATAAAAAAAAAAAAAATCGAAACCTTGATTTACGATAGGGTACCCTAATGGCCTAACTGCAAGTAACGAGACCCGATTTCTGATTATTTGGCTGACGTTATACGTGATTGCTCACAATAGAAAAAAAAGTGAGAATTTTTGCTAAAAAGCAATTCTCAAAAAAACAGTGCCGAAGGTATATAAACTCATAAGCTGGTCATCAAAAAAATTGACGCACACTACCCCATCTTTCCTTTCTCCTATGAAGGCCACCTTATGAGTGTTGCCTTCCAAAAAAAAAAAAATCGTTACCATAGGGTTACTAATCGTAGTCTAGTTCAGTTTGTATGTTTAGAAAGTGTTCTCAGTACTAACGCTGTCATCCTGCATACGATCGGATATTTGATCCAAAATCCATTGGCTTATAACCCACGGAGAACCATTTCATAGCCACCTTATATTTCAAAAGAAGGGACGCACTATGTTCCAAGAAATTCAGCCTTATAATCGCATTATTAGAGACATGAGTTTCCAAAAGGGGTTATCAGGAAGGAATTTAAAACAGGGACCGAAAATAACTGTTATTTTTGAATTTTTGATTAAAAAAAGCAACCACAAGGAAATGTCGGAGAACAAAACCAAGTATACCATTTTGATTGTCTTGGACCAAATTTTTATAAAAGGCGATGCTTTTTAAAAACATGATTTTTATTTTTTAATCAAAATTAACACTTATTTTTGACTTTTATTTTTTCGAGCAGAAATAAAAGTTATTTTTTGACTTTTATTTTTTCGAGCAAAAATAACAGTTATTTTTGACTTTTATTTTTTCGAGCAGAAATAAAAGTTATTTTTTAACTTTTATTTTTTCGAGCAGAAATAAAAGTTATTTTTCAACTTTTATTTTTTCGAGCAGAAATAAAAGTTATTTTTGTTTCAATTCATGATGAATTCATAATATTTATTAAAAAATTCTTTAAAAAATTATTGTTATTTATGTCAGAAAATTATTAGAATTAAGTTTTGGGTATATTAAACACTAATCTTTGGTTTGAAGTACCCAAAATAACTTTTATTTTTGCTCGAAAAAATAAAAGTCAAAAAATAACTTTTATTTCTGCTCGAAAAAATAAAAGTTGAAAAATAACTTTTATTTCTGCTCGAAAAAATAAAAGTCAAAAATAACTTTTATTTTTGCTCGAAAAAATAAAAGTCAAAAAATAACTTTTATTTCTGCTTTTAAAAATAAAAGTCAAAAATAACTGGTATTTCTGCTCGAAAAAATAAAAGGCAAAACATAACTTTTATTTCTGCTCGAAAAAATAAAAGTCAAAAAATAACTTTTATTTCCTGACTTTTACGATAAAAGTTATAACAGTTACGGTCCCTGATTTAAAACAGTCACTGGCTCCGAACCTCAGAAAAGGAAACGGTTCGAAATCTAACAGGAATTCTAAAGCGATATTGTGCTACTGGCAACTTCGCTGATAACCTCTTGCTGTCCCACCAGGATTACTGCAAAAGCTGCCAAGATGTAGATGAAATGGAATCGGTGAAACGGCATTCATGCGAATGCATTGCACTTCAGGACAGATGTCACCAGTTTTTGAGTGACAGAAGAGAGACAGTTTGAAGATTTGGGGATTGTGCAGAACGTCCCACTAAGGAAACTGGCCGGTTTCATTCGAAGATCGGAGAGGGCTTACCTCACACTGGGTAACACAATGGGACATTTGGCCACCGAGTGAACTTGCCTTTGAACGGCAAGCTACCCGCTAACCTAACCTAACATAATACCAGTCATATATTGTCTGCGCTACTATATTAAACACCAGATAAACCGTTTACCATTTGATTTGTAATAGTGTTGGAATCTTTTGTATTTATTCAATAATTTTGCAATTTTATTTGAAAATTTTATTGGAAAAATTAATCCAACAATTCTCAAAATTTATTTGTTTCAACAATTCATTCCTTAGTTGCCCTGACTTTTGGCTTGTCAGTGTAAAGCAATTTTTGTTTTCTTTTTGTTTTTTTTAGTGGTGAGTGATGTCGTCAAGGATCGTGCCTAGTCTAGCATGTCTTATCACAAATTCGTGCCTGCCAAGTACAACACTAACAAATGGACAACAACAATAATTCCTAGCAAAGACTATCAACACACACACATACATATGTACATTTAAAGTGCACTTACACACTCATTCAACAACAATGAGGGTGCTTAGGCGCATATTAAGTAACTGTTATTGGTATTGTTGTTGTTGTTTTTAGCCTAGTTTATAGGTTTAGACCTTAAAATATTCATGTACTTTTGGGGTGTTGCCAGCGACATGTGTCGTAAGTAAGTACATGTTTTGACGTATTTTTGTTACTTATTTTTCTCTTTTTACATTTTCACCTTTGTCTCGAGCTAAAGCCATGGCTAAATGACCCCCGCTCCTGATGCAAAAAGCGCACCAAAGCAACAACAACAGCAACAACAAAGAAGAAACTACTGATCATTATAAAAAATTCTATGCACAAGGTGGCGGAATTTAACATTCGACTTTTTAGTTGAAAATAGCTCAACAACAGCACAAGGAGAAACTAAAGAAAACGCCTGATCGTACACCCAAACAGGTACTGGCTGGATTGAGACAAGCAGCAAATAAATTTTTGTAAATAAGGATTAATGAATAAACACTCACACTGTTACACGAACTTAATTACCCTTTTACAATAATTTTATATTCATACGAAAATAAATTTGTCCTCAAACACATAAAATATTTCCTGTTCGGTTTGTAAATGACAATTGACATGAACAACCGGAAGTGCAATAAAAAAAAGGAATTTTACTTGTAGTGCACTTGCAATATGAGGACTTGCAATATTTCTCTCTTCCATTCAAGAACAATATCCTGTGAAATAGTTTCTGACGGCATTATAAATTCAATCAAAGAGGAAATCTTGGCAAATTTGTTTTTATTTCGAAATCTTTTGTCATTTTAATTAAAAAAAAGTGTATTATGAACTGTTTTGTTTTCTGATATCCTTTTTTTATGAATTCTTTTTCTTCAGAAATACTATAAGAAATTTGAGAAAGTGCAAATTGTTTTCTTTCTTCTGTAACTATTTATTACTTCCTGGTGTTTTTTCTTATAATTTTTCTTAATAATAACTGTTAATCAATTTTTTGGCATTTAAGCCGATTAGATGGATGAGTCGTTTGATAAATGTCTGCAAAATTTAATACTAAAGAACAGGTAGAATTTAAGAAAAGAATTAATAAAAATTGTTCACATAAAATTCGGTCTAAAGGGCACAAGACCTTTTCTTTTTTTCTTTAGAAAATGGCAATCGTCCTGCCATTAATACTACTGATCAAAACCACTTGCTCTTCAATTCCTTCCAATGACGGTAGCATATCCTCAACTCATAAACGAGCTTGTTAACAAAATTCCAATTCGTGTCAGGCTTTCTACTCTGCTCTCTAATCTATTCTTTTGTGTTGTGTTTAATGAAACAACATAAGGAATTTAATACTAATTACATTTATTTAATTATTTCAAATTATATTATAAAAAATTACAAAGCACAAGAATACAACTTTATTGTTTCACCGTTAGGACTCTTATGCCTTTTTGTAATTTTATTTATTCCTTTTTCGGTTTGACATTTACAAAACGGTGATGCCAACACCTTCCCCATCAGAAATGAAAGTCCTTGAACCACTGGGGCTGTCTTCGCTCTCTAGCGGATCTACGAATTGGCGTTGGCGCACTTTCTTCGCTCTCCTGGTCATCTTGAGCTGGCAAAGGTATTGTCAGTTGCCTAGGTGGTTGTTGTTTGGGCTCGTAGCATATAATATCCAAAGGTAATTCAGTATTTGTCTTCTCAAAATGCAATTTAGTTGGGCGCAATCGCATTTGGTTTGCGTGAGATCTGATAGACCTATTGGAATCTTGTACTTGAACACGGTACATTACCTTTCCTACTCGTTCCTTGACTGTACCAGTTGACCATTTAAATTTGTTGTTGTGATAAATTTTTACATCAACGGTGTCTCCAACTAAGAATTGGCGATGCTTTGCTTTGTGGTACTCGTTGAATTGTTTATTTTGAATTTGTTGGCGCTTATCATACTCATTACTGTGATGAACGTTTGGCTTAAGTAAGTCTAGTGGTGTCCTTATTTTCCATCCAAGCATAATATCTGCTGGTGATTTTTGCATAGGTGCGCTGGGATTTGGTGTAGTACGGTAGGTCGATAGGAACACTTGGAGTGCGGCCTGTAAGCCTCCTTCCCCTTGATTTTTCTGGAGCGATCTTTTTAATGTATCGACGAACCTTTCAGCTTGCCCGTTTGACTGGGGGTGATACGGTGCAGTTCGAACGTGTTCGATACCATTTTGCTTACAAAACATTTTGAATTGTGCTGAAACGAATTGGGTACCATTGTCCGACACTAAAGTTTGCGGAAGACCAAATCTAGCGAAAACGGTTTCGAGCATTTGGACCGTTTTGCTTGCCGTTGTTGAGGTTGTTGCAATGATTTCTGGCCATTTTGAATAAGCATCTATAATCACTAGGAAATATGTACCTTCCATTGGACCAGCGTAGTCTATATGTACGCGTTCCCATGGACCATTTGGTGTTTTCCACGACTCAAGAAGCGTCTTAGAGGGTGATTTGGCGACACTGGAACATTTATTACAATTTTTTACCAAATCCTCTATTTGCGTATCCATACCCGGCCAGAAAACATAGGACCTTGCAATTGCCTTCATTCTTTGCATTCCTTGATGGCCTTTGTGCAGTTGTTGTAGGATACGGTTCCTATACTTGAGTGGTATGACTATACGTTCTCCATACATTAAACACTCGTTTGAAATATAAAGACCGTCTTTGTGTTTATAAAAACTGCGGACGTAGGAATCGTCGATTTTTTCAGCTGCGGGCCAGCCATTCTGGACGTTTTGTACAACTTTTTGCAGCATGTGAGATTCTTGTGTAGCTTGACGAATCATGGAATGGGTTACTGGCAATGTTTGAAGAACATCGTTTAGTACACGGTCAATATCATTTTCTACTTGAATTGAAGCAATTACAAATTCTTCATCTGGATTGACGTGTACGTTAATGAGGCGAGAAAGTATATCTGCATAGCCAAAGTTTGTTGTTGATATATATTCAATGTTGAAATCGTACCTTTGTAGAGTGAGCGCCCATCTTTGCAATCGATTCGCTGTATATACAGGGATACCTTTCTTGGAGCCAAAAATAGATAACAGCGGTTTGTGATCCGTTTGGAGGGTGAATCTGCGACCGAATATATATCTGTGGAACTTAGTAACAGCGAATACTAAAGCAAGCGCTTCCTTTTCTATTTGACTATAAGCCTGCTCTGCTTTAGTCAACGATCTTGAAGCATGACTGATGGCCTTAATGGACTTGTCGTCATATCTGTGGTATATACAAGCACCTACGCCAGTATATGATGCGTCAGCTGCTACAACGATGTCCAGCCCTGGGTCAAAATGTGTGAGGAGAAGATCAGACTTCAATATCTCCTTGAATTTATCGAACGATCGCTGACATTCTGATGTCCAGTTCCACGTAGCATTTTTATGGAGAAGTGCATCCAGCGGTCGGCGCAGCTCATGCATTTTCCTGACGTATTTGCCGTAATAATTTATAGCACCTAAATATGATTGTAGTGTCGGCAGATTAGTTGGTGGTGGCATATTTGTTATGGCTTCAATTTTGATAGGATCAGGACGAAGTCCGTCCTTGTCAATAATTTGTCCAAGATATCGTACTGACTGCATGCCAAATTTGCATTTCTCTATCTTAAGAGTAAAACCGAAATCTTTTATTCTTTCTAGCACACGTGCTAGATGTATATTGTGACTTGCTTCGCAAGTGCCTGACACGATGATGTCGTCCATGTATGCAGCAACACCATCAATATCATCGACCATGGTTGACATAATCTGTTGAAATGCTCCCGGAGCTGACTTTATGCCTGGCGGTAGCCTATTGAAGGTAAAAAGTCCGCGATGTGTGTTGATAGTGTGCATTTTACGTGATTCTTCTTCAACTTCGACTTGCAAAAATGCATCGGAAAGGTCGATATGACTGAAAATCTTACCGTTTCCGATTTTAGCAAAAATGTCTTCGGGCAGTGGAAGTGGGAATTGGTTTGGTTGGAGCGCCTCATTTAGGCCAGTTGAGTAATCTGCACAGATTCTGACGTTACCCTCCTTCTTTTTGATAACGACAATTGGTGCCGCCCAGTCAGAATATTCAACAGGGGAAATAATTCCTAAACTTTGTAGTCTGTGCAACTCTTCGTCTACCAGTGGTAAAATTGCATAAGCGACTGGTCGTTTTGGCCTGAAAATGGGTTTAGCATTTTGCTTCAGATGTAATTTAACTTTTGTTTTGGTACACAGTCCCAATTTTCCATCAAATAATTCTTGGAACCGTGAAATGACTGAGTTTTTTGTTATACGATCTTCTGTTATGTGATTGCAAACTTTCCGAAGAGGAACATCCCATAGATTAAATTTCTCTATGAAGTCTATTCCGAGAAGATTTATGTCATCAGCCACATAACATATTCCAGTTTTGATAACATTTTGGAAACAAATATCGCACATAAATTGTCCATTTATGTTAAGACGGCGCTTATCAGCATTGTGTGCTGTGGATGTGGGCATTTTTAATTTAGGCTTGCCAATGAGCTCCCACATCGATTTCGATATGATGGTAATATCTGAGCCGCAGTCGATCTGCAGGGTTACATCAACACCATTTATGCGCACTGTAATGAATTTCCGCTTTGTTTGCATATCACCTACACTATTGACAAAAATTTCTTTGACAGAAGCTTTATCTCGATTGAATTTAGAAATTGTACTTATCTTTTTTGGCTGTTTGTTTGGGAAACAACCACAATAACCTTCCTTGTGTCCAATACGCATACATTGCTTACACTTGTGACTTTTGTATTGACAGTCTTTCATGTAATGCATACCGCCGCATGCCCAACATGGTGTGCGTGGGATGTTTGGTGATCTTCCAGCTGATTTATCACTTCCAGGTTGTTCTTGGTGTGAGCTTTTTGGATAACTTTTGATTCGAGACTGTTTTACAGAATTTACAGCTGATTTGAATGTGCTGGCTTTTTCAACTAGATTGGCATCTGCTTTTAAATTTAGGAGCATTTGACACTCGGCTATGAGGTTGTCAATTCCTTTTGGCGTGCCGTCGTTTAGTTTTGACAGTAGACGAGTTCGAATTTCTTTATCGCGCGATGACCTTAATCCAAGTATAAAAATTAGACCTTTGAACTCATCCGCTGATATTTTTGACAATTCAAAAGCTTCACAAAGTTTATTAACTTTGCTCCCGTATGTAGTGAAATCCTCTAAGTCACTTTTCTCCAGCTGAAGACATTCATACCGGCGATGAAACAAAGATTTTGTTGGCCCAAATAATTCAATAAGTTTTTTCACAGTTTCATCAAAGGTAAAATCCTTTGTCGTCTTTGGCAGAATTAAGTTTGAGTACTTTTCGTAATTTGATGTATGAATTTTACGTAAAAGCAATCTCACTTTTGTGGAGTCATCAAGATTTTTACCATCTTCTTTAAAAAGCTGTTCGTATCTGTTGTACCATGATTCAAAATATACTGCTGACTCTGCATCATAGCAAAATTCTGTAATTTGACTTGAGAGATCGAATGCTGTATTTGAGGTTATGTTTTTATCCTCGTTTTGCTGTAAAAGTTGTTGAAGTATTTTATCGTGATTTTGCAGAAGTTTGGTTAAAGTTTCGAGGCATTTGTCAGCCATTTTGAATATTTGCCACGAATTTTATTTTGTGAAAAGAGACGGTGGAACTATTTAATATTTAATTTTTTATTTGAATGTGTATGCGAATTTTTCCTTTTTTGCGAAAATCCTCGTCGCCACAATTATGTTGTGTTTAATGAAACAACATAAGGAATTTAATACTAATTACATTTATTTAATTATTTCAAATTATATTATAAAAAATTACAAAGCACAAGAATACAACTTTATTGTTTCACCGTTAGGACTCTTATGCCTTTTTGTAATTTTATTTATTCCTTTTTCGGTTTGACATTTACAAAACGGTGATGCCAACATTTTGCATACTACATTGTCTGATATACTATACCTGATTACTTACATATCGATGGCTTAATATAGAAAGGGCGTAACTCGTTTTTTTCAAAATCGGGATTTTTACATATTATGGTAGACAAAACCCCCATGCACATTCTCTGAAAAATTCAGGTTCCTATGTTGACGAATAGTTGATTTACAGTAATTAAAAGAAACATAACATAACAGTTTTGTATTAGATTTTATTAAGTTTTTTCCTTCTCCTGTAAAGTACTGAAAATGTAAGATACGACCTTTCTATATTAAGCCATTGATATATACATACATACAGAGGTGGCCATTACAACCCTTCAGTCAGTAGTACGACCTAGCTTCTCACCTCTTATGCTGTGTATGTTAATTTTATACATGAGTAGTGGGCCCTACAGTTTAAAGTCGACTCAGAACGACAGATTTTTGGGAAACTTTCTCATGGCAATTTTATTTGCTCTTCGAGCTTTTGCCAGAATTCTGTACAGAGGAAGCCACTAAAAAAAATTTCTTTCATATATTGTTTTGTTGGATATGTCTGACCTGTTGTTTGAACCATGGCCACACGTCTAATAAGCCAACGCGGTACTCAGTACAGTACTAGACTACTGTGATTCCATTTGCAGCGAACTTAAATCAAACAGAGCTTCTGTTGTAGTAGAGGTTCTCATTGCCACTGTTATGCCAACACACGATAGTATAGAGACTATCAATAATCGCAAGACCTCTTTAAATACAGAGAGAGGCTCTTCAAATTTGCATAGTAGCTATCCACATTATTATCTGCATGTTCGTCATCAATGCCGGTCAGGACTTCATTATCAACCAGGATCCACATTCGTGGTGAAAGAATATGACTCTGTGAGAAATTCTTGTTGTGCCAATCCTTATCATCTCTTTTCCTGCATATGTTTCCGCAGATTGATTGTATCGGAGCACTGCCATTCATTTGGATATCGCAGATTCTATATTCAATAATGTTATTAAATGTGCCCTCTATGTCAAGAAGCTCCTTCACATTCAAAGACTCTGGAGTGTTTCCCACTAAATCTGCAAGAGCTAATTCAGTAGATCTACTGGCCCTCTAAACGTATTGAGTAGGATACAGTGGCACCATTTCAAATGTTCCACATCTCATATGGTTGTGCATGATTTTCGAGAAGAATGATGAGAGACTAATTGGTCTGAAGGATTTTATATTCGTTCCATCGCCCTCGCCCTTCTGCATTTGGTTGGAGTATACCCTAAAAGGCACTCAAAGTCGTTTTTACTTTGTCTCCGGTGCATATATACACGCAAATTGTGTATTTGTATTACTAGAATTAACAAGCCTTCTATCGAGTTTTATTACATTCAGATTGACTAAAATAATCCCATGACTAGGTCCTGCCATCATAATACTGTCTTTTTAGCTATTTTATTCCGATGACATTACAAGATTGTTGACATTCCTAGATTCACGGCTATAGCATGGTTTGTAGATCAATTGTACAATAGTCCAAGACCCTCCTCTTCCATAAACAATTTTTTTATGAAGTGCTTAGCACCTGTCTCCAAAATATTGAAAATCTATTATACACACTAATATACTACCGTGCGTACATCTATTGCGCAGAAGCCAAACGACTTTCAGTGTAAAAAATTACTGAACTTTTTTTGTTTACTAAACAGTTTTCCTAGTTCGACCTTAATGAACAACTAGTGGTTATTAAGCCTTCTGAATGATTATGATTTCACTATAAATTTCATTTAATTTAACATCCTTTTGCTATTGTCCGTATATGGAGGATGTTTTTGATTCTGCTTGTTGCACTGAATTTTCTTTAAGTGCCTTTGAAAACCATTGAAAGAAGCACCACACACATGTTGTCTGTATTATTTCCAAATGCAATAAATTTCTATGATTCCATATAAATCAAACCAAAAACAAAAAAATATTTTAACACTCTCGCTTTATTATAAAATCGTATCGTTTCGATTTAGTTTCAAATGTTTTTATTTCTTTTTTCAAACAATATTTCGTTAGTGCTGTCATGTGCTAGTTTGATTTATGTTGTATACTCCGTGTAATAAGTGTTACATTTACGGAATATAATCATGGCAGTTTGTATTATTTTTTTCGATTCATATTGTTATAGTATTTCTGTAATGTTGCGCATGCGCAATAAATCCTAGTTTTATGACACCTGACAAAATACTGCCCAATAGCAGCCGTTCTTCTAAACGTGGAGATAAATTTTCTCTTTTTAACACTTTTCTTTCGGGTAAAAGAATATTCCTTCTTTTGGTTTTCTATAGTTTTTCTACTTTTTTTGTTTTTGTATTACCAACACATTGTACGATTTTGTTTGGATGTCTATCGGTACGTTGTTGTTGTTGTTGTTGCCTGGTCCATTGATAACATCCACAGCTCACTTTTATAGCTGCTCACCATTAAAGTCATTTTAATTTCCATCGACAGTTGTTTGCCAGAGTTACGCCAGTTTAAATTGTCTGTATAACTGCTGCTATATTTAGTGAAAAAGAGGACATGATTTTAATATGATCTTCAGTTTCATATCATTCATAAGACATATGTATAAAGAAATACACAAAAAAAAAAGAACAACAAAACAACAACAAAAATAAAGAAACACTCCAAACTAAGCCTAAAACAGTGCAGTGCAGAGAGAGAGAGAGAGTTGAGGCCAGTTTTGAAAAATTTAGTACTTTAGTACTTTTTTCAGTACTATTATACCACGGTACCCGCGCTACAGTTTTAGTACTTTTTTATTATTAATATTTTATGGTTTACGCTTTTCAACTATTAATGGGTTAGCAACATGTTCAACGTAATGCTAAAGGTAGAATTAGTCTATAGCCCCGGTTAGTCCAACGGCCACGCATCGTACGTTCGTTTTTGGAATACGAAAATCAATGAGTACTCTTGACAAACCGTAATGCAATTTAGTTAAGTATTCAATTTGGTTTTCATATGCTAAAATAAACGTACATTCCGTTACGTTCCTTCGACGTTTGAATAAACGGGGCTTTTACCTCCTGTTACGTTTCGCATCAGCTATTCTTGGTTTATATATGAGAAACATGTATAAGTCGTTAGTTATTTATTCCATCCCGTACGTGTATTATGTACAAATAAATATTTGTTTTGCAAAAGTACCACTTGATGCAAAAAAGTACTCTTTCAGTACCATTTCAAAATTTCAATTTTGCAACACTGATTGAGGCTCATATGTGATCACAGCTAAATCAGTCGGTTTTATTGCATTTAACACGTAACGTTAACGTAAACGTAGTTAGAGGCTCCTGTAAAATCGCTTTTCTATGCATGATCGTAATAAAGTTATAAATCTTGTCAGTTTTTCTATGTGTTTTTTGAATAACTCATCTAGGAATTGTTGTAAATAGTCATCATAGCATACAATATATGTATGTATGTATGGCCGAAGGTGTGTTTTTATGGGTGTTATTGTAGATTGTTTTTAATATCTTTTCAGTTTTCTTCATCATTTTTCTTTTTTGTAACTACAAGTTTTGTTTTTATTTGGTAATGGACGTTTTAATCATTTTTATGACATGATTTTTGTGATCTGTGATGTTTTATTAAAACGCTTGAGACAATAATCATAAAACTTTTAAGCTTCTGTGTAAGTAGCTTATGGCATTATAAACATTTTATTTTTTATGTTTTCCGTTTAGACTTACAAAGTTAAGGAAATTTCTCACAGGAAGACATTTCAAAATATGCTTGTGATAGTTTTGTATGTTATAACCTTGAGCCAGAAATAATGTTCCATTTGTTATATTTTTTAGGAAACTATTGCTTAATAAGCTTGTCAGTTTGAAACTTATGTCTTTAAGGTGATAAAATATGTTATGAGCCTTATAATAAAATTTTATTTCAAAATGGTTCACAGTATGACTAATAAATATGATGCTACATATTATATTATAGAACCTTAACTTCATCGTTGTTTGGACTTTTAGTGTATTGTCCTCAATAAAAATTGCAATGTGAAGCTTGATAAAGCGTCATACTGACTAAGCGGATGCTATCCGCTGCTATCCTATCCAGCAGCAGTTCTTGTAATGCTTAATTGCCTTCCAATTTCAATGCAATTTAATACTCTATTACGCTGGTACATTGTGTACTGTCAGCACTGCTCAATCTAGTTGCGTGATAAGCAAAATTTACTATGAATCATCTGAAATCTATCTGGATTGATATTTCTGAGCAGGAACACTATCCTCTTCGTGAATTTGTAGGCAATCTACATGGACAGTTAAAAACATGGAAATTAGTTGTGGTGTGAAATTTTCTCCTAGTGGCTTAGTCTCAGTATGTCTCTCCATCTTTCGGTCTACTGTAATGTATTTTAGGTCTATGTAATGACCATAAATCATTCCGCATAAATGATTTTGAATAGAGAATCTGCTACCACTAGCAACAATCAGATCGTTTTCGCGTGCGAATTTCAAAACTAATCTAAAATCTATCTGCTGAGACTCCTGAAATCTCATCTGGGTTCCTGATCTCGACGATATTCCTTGTTATTGCGTAGCTGATAATCTTTTGCTAGACATACATAACAAAAATACATAACATACATTCATTGGTCATTACAACCCTTCAGTCAGGATTGCGACCTAGCTTCTCACACCACTTATGTTGTGTCTTTTGCTTTTATAGTGGCGGGATCTGCAGATTAAAGTAGACTCCAATCTACAGATTTCTAATTTTATTTACTTTCAGAGTTTTTGCCAGAAATCTGCGGAGAAGAAGTCGCCTGATCTGAGGTTTGAACCTTGGCCCCATATCTAGTAAGCCAACACAGCCTACTAGACTACGGCGTCTACATATTGCTAGAGCTCGTGCTAAATACCTTACTTCGTATGAAACTAAGTATACACCTAAATTGTGCATCTAGCAGAAATATTTATTGAACGCCGATGAAATCTTGGCTAAGGAAAACTTATTATTCATTAGCAGATTCACTGGATCAAAACTGAGTAAAAAAATTACAATAAAATACTTCAAATAGACTTGTAAGTACATCTCTGCCATTACATATACGCTTACGTAAAATTAAGCAATAGCTAGGCATGTGACATCCTTGGCAACAAGTGACTTCTGCAGAGGAGAACGAGAGCATTGCCTACTTCATCTGGTAATGTCTGTCTCTTAAACAATTTTCTTTACACGTCCTGAAAAGTAGGCTGAAAATATGCCATTTTGTCGACAATTGCATTGCTTGAGAGAAAAATTTTAAATATGATTTATAGTACGTTACGCGTACATAATGATTTGAACACAAGATGTAAGCATTGTGTTGGATTTATGATTTTAGACTTAACATTTTCCTAATTTGTTTCTCTCTCTTTCTCTCTAGATTCTAGCACAGACAAACGACTAATTTAACATACCCTGCACTAATGTGAAGCGTGTCGCAGTAATCGGATAGGCAAGGCATGGACTACCCCACAACTATGTATTTTCCAAATCGTTTTTCACTGGTTATGCACCACGTGGCAGAGTGCAGCTGTAGAAGAATATTACGTTTTCGTAGCTTTTCATATATTTCAGTCGTCTCTTGGTCCATACTCAAATTAACGACTTTATAGTGTTCTCTGTAAAGTCACCGTGATCATGTGGCTGTATT
The DNA here is from genome assembly GCA_930367235.1 of Sarcophaga rosellei. Taxonomy (NCBI): domain Eukaryota; kingdom Metazoa; phylum Arthropoda; class Insecta; order Diptera; family Sarcophagidae; genus Sarcophaga; species Sarcophaga rosellei. The sequence continues at coordinate 46,647,306 of OV884019.1, forward strand.
TTAGCTTTTTCTGGTGTCATCAAATGCAGAACATTACCTTGATCTCTTGAATATTTGGTTTTACTGTGGTTTAAATGTCAAAGTTATTTCGTAGTTGACATGCAAAATCGTTTACAGCACCTATAGGTTACAACTTGCAAGGTACCCTATTTCATTGCTTTGCATGCGTGCCCCCAAATAATTTTGAAACTTCTTTTTGAACTTTGCAGTAGCTGAAGAATTAAGTATTAGGGAGCAAATATGAGGTAATCGTAGTAATCCAAAAGAGGTCGAACTATTTAGAAAACCATGGCAGGAATGCTTTGCCCTACCTGCCTGATACTCCAGAGAATGCCGTGTCGGATTAATCCTACAATATCTGTATACATTTTTAATGGAACGGAGTTCATATGTAGTCATAAAGATGAGAAAATGATAGTCGGTACTCTGCATAAATTTATATTGAACCAATGTTTTCCAATAAACACCAAAAGTTTGTTCCAAAATCCACAAAATTGTTTTCTAAACGAAAATGTCCTGGCATTTCCTTAAACAATATGCAACAGAGCATAAATACTTGAACATAATGCAGGGTGCAGTCGACAATGAAAAAATATATTTTCATTAAAACATTAAAAAAAAAAAATTAATTCCTGTACATAATTAACAAACAAACGTAGAGGGCATATGTTATGCGAGTATAAAAATAATAATTTTTTAACCCCCTCTGAAAAATTTACCAACAACACATAAAATTATCGAAAATAATAACAGCATAGTTTTCCTTGTTGTATGAAAAATTTCAGGACAACAAACCCTTAAGTAAGCACCCCCTTTTCTGTACACAGGAATTCAAACAAATAAAATAAAGGAAACAGCGGAAGCTCTTCTTTCGTTGCTTAAATTAAAAAAAGAATTAAAAAAACATGTGCATTTATTTTATTATCTAAGAAATTGGGTTCAAGGCAAGGTGTATCAAAACACTGTACTTTTCAATGGATTGTATTTAAATAATTATTTTTTACTCGTATTATTAAGTCTACTTCTGTGTACTTTTATTATTTTTTTGTTTTTTTTGAATTTCAACACGTGTTGCAATAAAATCTGAATCTGAAAATATAATGAAATATTCTTGGAAATAAGAATTTTCCTTTTTATTCATGTTTAAATATTTATTTTTAAACAAATTTTGCATATGTTGCGCCTTCCTTCCTTAACTCTTCCTACCATTTCTTGTAATTTAAGATTCCTTTGCATTTTATTTAATCATAATTGTATACTCATCAGAACTCATCATAACTCAGAACACAATTGTATACGTTTGTGGCATTTTTTGAATGTTATCATCACACTACAAACCCTACATACTATATATGCCAAACACTATTGTTTACTATTGTATTAAAGAAAAAAGTACACTTTTTCATTAGCAGCTGTGCCAATAACTCTTTATTAAACCCCTTCCTTTTAAGTATCAACAATGGTATCATAATGTATTGGGTAGGTGGAAAAGATATTTTCTTTTATAATACATATTTGATTTGAACTAACTCTGTATTACTTCAAAAGTAAAGAAATGTAACGCCTTTTCGACAATATTATCAAATTTCTGATTATAGTTAGGAAAGAATAGAAGGCAGTGGCCGATTTCTTAAAATCTAGGCCCATGAGCATACTAGCGATCCGTTGGGATTCCACTTGAAACGATATTCCAGAACTAACTGAAAACACCTGATTAACCTGTCTCGACAACCAGCATTAGGCTATGCTCGTGGCGTCACAACGGGCCGCTGTGCATGCTGAAGTGAGCCTTGTGATATCAGTGCTGCCACTCCGACCTAGATATAGCTATCTAGTTTCTCACACCACTTATATTGTGTGTGTTAATTTTATACATGAATGGCGGGATCTACAGTTTAAAGGCGACTCCGAATGACAGATTTTTTGATAAACTTTTTCATGACAATTTTATTTGCTCTCAGAGTTATTGCCAAAAGACTGCTGAGAGGAAATAGCCAAAGAAATATTTTTCATATTTCGTTTAGTTGGAGAGGTCTCACGTCTAATAAGCCAACCCACTACCCACTAGACAACCACGCTTACAATTAAACTGCAATTCATCCTAAGAGTTCATAGATTTAACGTCAGGTAAAAATGTCCCCTTTATACCACCGAAATAGATTGAGAAAATTAAGAGTAGTCGGCCTGGTACTAAAGCCGGATGTAAGCAATACAATTGACAATATTTCCTTACGTTTCGATCGATCTAAAACCTCTGCAGACGTTTCACCAGATAAGTGAAACCTTTCCCCAAGCCCACACACTACATAAATACCTGTGAGAATAACTACAATATCAGATAATATCTCGTTGAAAGAGTTAATTGATACGCTCTCGAACCAATTTAGACAAAGTGAGCCTGACATCCTGTATCCAGGTTATGCCAACATCCAATAAATTCCTCTGCCTGATAGACAACTTAACGAAGTAAGAAGTACCCGCTCTAGCAGGCATTTCGGCTACACAACTAGCTGGGTTACTCATGTGACCAAAAATTACAATGAGATTGACGCAGAACTGCTGCAAAAGTTGGTCTACGGGGTCATAGCAGATGAACATCAGTTTAGACTTGAAATTTGTATCCGAAAGACATTCTCTTATCGTTCGACTGCCAGTAAAAATATAAACGCCAGCATGTATGTAAATACATACAAATATTTATATAATTGGTCCTTCCGTCAGGAGTACAATCTATCTTCTGCCACCACTTATGTTGAGTGTGTTAATTTTATCTTTCAGTGGTGAGACTGCAGCTTAAAGATGACTCCGAATTACAGATTTTTCAGATACTTTTCATGGCAATTTTGTTTACTCGCAGAGTTTTTTCTAGAAATCTGCTGAGAGGAAGTCGGCTAAGAAATATTTTCTTTATATTTCGTTTTGTTGGAGATGTTTGAGCTTTGGATTCAAGTCTAATAAGCCAACATACTCCCTATTCGCCTACGGCAACTACAATAAATACTGTACTATACTACCGAAATTACGAAATTACTTTTTCACCTACCCTATAATTACACAACCACCTTTTCATTGAATACATTTTATTTAAATTTTATAAATTGAAATCATAGTCTTTTCTTCAAATATAAATATAAATACAAATACACATGTACGTTTTGTTTGCTTACACTGGTATACATACGTTTTTTTTTCTAAACGATTTCAATAAATGAATAACACTTTATGCACCTTCATTTGCACCTTTAATGCGTCGAAATGTGATGATTTACTTGCCAATGGGCTGATATTCATATTTAATCAGAACAAATAACGAACAACCCTTTCACTAGACAACATGTTGCAATGAGTATTTCATTCCTGTAAAGGAAGTTTGCCAATGACTATTTAACTTTAGATTGCTATTTACGCTTAACACCGTACTATAGAAGAAGTTTTTCTAATAAATGTTGGAGGTATTTTTGGTATTTGAAAAGTTTGTTTACTTAAGACCACCTGTAGGAAATTGTCATTGAAGATCAATCGATCACTTGTAGCAGTTGCGTCATTTGTTGAGTATAATCATGATATCATCTGGAATGTTTGAAGAAGAATTTATTCGTTGTTTTTTTTTATTTTTGTAGTAAAGGATTTAAATTGTTTTACAAATTTTTTCTATGACGCTTTATTCGTTTTGTATATTATTTCAAGGACTTGAAGGTTTAGTCATTCATTGTCCTGGTCGAGTACCCTCTTTCATTTAAAACTAATTCACTTCAAATACAATGAAAGAATATTGCATTCCAGATGTGCAGAAAATCTAAACCAGATGTTGAACAAAGTGACAAATAGTCACTACTACTGTCCTACAATAAGTGACACATTCATCATGATGTGATGCCATTACAATAAGCCAGGGTTTGAAAATCCAAATCACTTGCTAAAGAAAGTATTTGAAAATCTTTAAGGACTCAAGCCAAGCACCTGAAAACAAGTAATTCATGGTGGCTCTTTAAGGGTGTAATCAGTATTCACTTAGATACACACATATAAAACGTCTTTTCAACTAAATGTGGCACTGAAATTTAACAATGAATTCAGCATTCATACACTATTCGCCTTAACAAGTTTGCATACAAAATTAAAAATCACCCGACAAGAGAGAGAGAGAGAGAGAGAATAGGGAAAAACCATTCATTGTATTTAAAAAGTATTTAAAAGACAATTACGAAATGAAATTGTTCTATGCACACCCATGTGGCCCATTCTTTTCCTGTTTGGCAGGTTAAATGAAAAAAATGTTTGCAAGAAACTAAATGAATTGAAATTGAAGTGTCATTTTCTTAAGGGTACCACACTGTGGTAGAGATTTTTCGTCTCTTCTTTTCTTTTAATTTTTTCTAAGAACAGTCGTCCAGTAATAACAGGAACAATAAACAGTTAAGGCGCTTCCTTTCATACATTCTTTTTGGAAGCAGCATGCATGCATGAGTCAGTGCATAAGTATGGCTGTAGTTTAAAGCAGGTGCTTATTTATAGACATGAATCAGTTTTATTTGTGAAAAGACAAACATTTTTTTCAAATTGAATTGAATTTTTTTGCACATCTGATCACAAACAATAGAGAAACAGATGCTTAGTAAATCAAAATTTTTCTTAAAATTTTTTAAATTTACCTGCTTCAGTTGCCAAAAAACCGTGGAACAAAAAAAACTTGTTGAAAGGGTTAGTCGAAAACGTTTTCCCCAGAAAGAGGGAAACTGTGGAGCAGAACATGGTATGAAATCTTGAAAAATGTTGCCTATTTTTAGAGATGAAGTGTACTGGATATCATTTTATATCATCGGAGGCAAGTAGTGTTTTAGTAGGAGTTATCGGGTATTCCAACACAAACTTCTGAACTTCGGCATTTGATAACAGCCACGGTGAAAAATCATCTTTAGCGCTGAGGAACAAACAAAATTATCAAATCTCCACGTTTTCACGATGATCCAATGCATCCACAAAAATTCCCTGTTCCAAGTGTATTGTGGATTGATTAGTGGTGTCATATTTTTTCTTTGAGAGCTAGGTTGGCCATTACTGCCAACAATGTGCACTATAGGTTGATGATTATCAACTTATTTTTGCCTGAATTTAATGATCTGAACACCAGCAACAAGTGTTTTCAATAGAATGCTGCTACATGCTACAACTGCCACATTGGGTGTTCTGTACGAAAGATTTGAGAGCACAGTCATCTCATGTGGATGTGCCATTGAGACCGGGCGATTTAGAACTTTTCTTGTGGAATTTTTTTAAGTCACACATGTAAAGGAAATAGCCATAAATCATAGCGGTACTCAAAGGCAATATAAACCTTGTCATCGCTCAAATTCAGTCTGATTTATTCGACAGATTCATGGAAAATTTGATATTTTGTTTGCCCTCCATCCATAGGAACTGTGGTGAATATTTAAACATTGGTATATTCGACACATAATGCATCAATAGGTCTCTCAAACGAATAACAAAATTTCGATGATATCTCGCACACACTTTGTTTGTTTTGAAAAGCGTAAGTGATTCCTACAAAGAACCAGTACCCAGATATCAAGACTAGTATTTGAAAGTTTAAACTGCACGGTACATATATCAGTCAGGGTTACAGCCTAGCTTCTCAAACACACTTAAGTTGTGTGTGTTAATTTTATACATGAGTGGCGGTACCTACAGTTTTAAAGTCGTCGTTGAATGACAGATTTTTTAGAAGTTCTTCTTGGAAATTTTATTTTTTCTCTGTATGTGCTCAAAATCTGCTGAGAGGAAGTCGTCGAAGAAATATTTTTTTATATCATCGTTTTGATCGAGATGCCAGATCTGAGGGTTGCTCCATGGTCTCGCGTCTAATAAGCTAACACACTACCCACTAAACTGCGGCAGTGTTCTTGTGAAAAGTATGTGAAGTATGAACCGCGCAAGCGGTTGTATAGCAAATAGAAAACTTCGGATGAACTCTTCCTATCTATGATGACCAGATTAAATGAACCGTGAGAGGTGTTGACCGCTAAAAGTCGACCTTTATGATTTATTTACGGTGATGATATTTTCCCTAATCATGGACTAGATACGCTTTCCTTTCTAATTCTTCTCTTATAAGCACCGAAGTCTGTTGAGTCTTTTAAGAGAATCTGTTGAACGTATTTCCTCCTTCACTAGAATTCCCTCTTTTTCCTTCTAGAGAAGAACCAGAAACGTTATTTCTTACATTACAGAACATTATAGTTTGAAAAGTATTGCAGTTTTTATGAATCTAAACGAGTATTTGCTACAAATAATCCTTGTAGAATGCAAAATATTCCGAAGCGTGTGACATTTAAAAGAAGAAGGGAGAAAACCTGTATACATATTATTATTGTATTGCATGCAAATTGCATTTCATTGGAACTCTACACCTGGCATCTTTGAAACAATTGTTCTGATTTAAAATATTCTTTAAAAAACTAAATACTTCATCAGTATAGAATACAACTACATACTTATACGATGTATGAAACAAGATAAAAGGAAATCTCTTGGAAGGAAGACGAATGAACTGACAATGAAACAAAAATGATGAATGCATTTCCTTTTTGTTGTTGTTTTTGTTTGGGTCTTTCGTTAACATTCAATGAAGTAGAATGAACATAAAAGAAATGAAAAGCCATAATGCATCCGACACTACAAAAATCACGAACTAAATACACAACAATTGTTAAGTTAATGCTGCACAGCATTAACAACACAACACCATCACTAACAATAATAGCAACAAGAACAACAACAAGAACAACAACATTAACAATGAACAACATTAACAACCGACAACTAACAGCAACAACAATGTAACAAGACGACAAGAAAAACGAAAAAAAAGAGAAAAAAAAAACACAAGGCAAGGAATACAACAAGAAATACAACAACAGAAAAGAAATCTATTTTGAAAATGCTAGACAAGTTGGCGCGTTGTACGACAATAATAGCAACAACAGGAACAACAACAACATTAACAATGCTACAAATCTTAGGTAATTCACCACACACAAAATACAGCAACAACAATAAGAACAACATCACTTAAATGCAATTCATACAATGGTAGTGTAGTGTGTGTCTCTCTGCTAAAAGACAAGGGCTGCAAAGTGTTGCTTGTTCATATGTATTCATGCCCAAAATACTACCAAGACTGAGAGATAGATGGACAGACAGGCAGACAGACTGATGGTAGACAGACAGACAGACGGACAGACATATAGGCGAATGGTCAATGGCACAGACATTTGTCGTTCAAAGCATAGAAAGCAATGAATTGCAAGGTTTCATACTTTAATTTTATTATTGTTGCTGTTCTTATGTGTTTGCAGTTGTTGTTGTTGCTGCTGCTGTTGTTGTTTTACTAAAGGTGTCAATTCTACGAACAAATGCCACTGGGTGATAAAAACAATACGCACACACAGCAGGAAGCACAAGCCAATAAAAATAAAATGACAAGAAAATTGTTATGGATATTGGATGCCCAGTCAGGCTCTACATAGCCAACAAACAAACAAACACTTCTTGTGGAATGGCATGGACATGGAAATGGAAATGGAAGAGGCCGAGTCAGGGGCAAATACCAATACAGACAGATATAAAGACAACACAAGACAAACCAAAACCAAGACTACAATACAAAAAAACAATAAAATTAATGATAAATTATGTGTAATAATGAAATCATGGTCAACAAGCGCTATACAACACCAATGGATTGAAGATACAAAAAAAAAAAACGGAATTGCATTGGAATAGCATGTTTTGTAGGCAGCTAGAACATGTAAATGGATTGCAGAAGGATGGTTTGTAGTTACGTTTAATTGAAAATTGTTATAAATATTCAATAAAAAAAAACAAGACAAAATAGATCAGGGTTGTTTATATCACAGGCATAGGCCAGGAGGTAAAAAAATAATGGTCTTTCAATGCCTTCGACTGAATCGAAATAATTTTATATTTAAAGTTTCTCAGAAATCTCTCTTTCGGAGTTAATTTTAAACTGTAGGTCCCGCCACTCATGTATAAAATTAACACATACACAACAGAAGTGGTGTAGGAAACTAGGTCGTAATCCTGACTAAAGTGTTGTAATGACCAATTATTTATGTGTGATGGATTTCCTATTTGCTTACTTGGATATGTGACCGTAACTAGTCTATATTATTAGTCTATATTTGTTCCTGATTGTTGTTCCCCAAAATTACAGACCCGTAAGCAAATATGTTCCTTAAATACATAGCGCCTAAATCATCAAGACGTCACACGAGGTTATTTTTTGTTTCAGTGTACATTGTAGATGTCAAGTTCGAGACTTAGAATTTCAATTGGTTTGATGATAATATTTGATGAGCTCCAACCAGTATTGCTTCTGATTTTGTTATAAATGAAAGCGTTGTAGTTCAAGACATTTCATTAAGTGTTATAATTTTTTTATTGTTTTCCAAAAAGTTTTCTAAGAACTCAACTGAATTTTACTTTCCAACACACTCTAATCTTTTTCTACTGATTAAACGCTAAAATGTGGCGTTCATGTGAAGCTAATTGTGAATCGAAATAATCCATTATAATGCCACAAACTTAAACCCGTATTGTTAGGCAGTTCTCAATCATCTGAAGTGCATCTACAGTCAAGTATAAATATTTTTTGTGACGTACTGCATAGTTGGGAGCAATTTTTTGAATATTCATTGTAGATCAAAACGAACGGAGAAAATTCTTCTGCATATGAACACATATGAATTTACTTACTTCGTTAACTATTACAACTCTTCAGCCAGGATTACGATCTCTCACACTACTTATGTTGTGTGTAATGTTAGCCATAAGCAATGGCAATTTTATTTTACTTTCATAGTTTTTTCCAGAAATCTGCTGAGAGGAAGTCACCAGAGATATATTTTTTCATATTTCGTTCTACTGGATATGTCTGATCTAGGGTTTAAAGCGTGGTGGGCTCACGTCTAATGAGCCAACACACTACCTATTAGACTACGGACATATAAGTTTGATCTCGAATCACAACATTAGGCCACTAAATATGAAACATAAATAAGAATTGAAATGATTTTCTTACGCAATAGGAAAGTATTAGATTTGTCGGTGCTCAGAACTAACAGCATACATGGAAATTTATTGAACATGGTCGTTTATTGAACAGGGTATAGTGGTTAGGAACCTTCCTTATTGAGTCCTGGTCATACTCAACAACTAATCGACGATAAAAAAAAAACAGTTGTTTGCTAGACAGTTAGTCTGAGATGTTGTATTTGATTTTTGGATATTTGAATATGTGATTTGGGATACTGGTATGCAGTCTTATTCAACCTGGTGTATCAAAAGGTTCTACTATTCCAGCAATGCGGCTATAAGGTGAGGTGGATCGGAAGAAAGACAGAGCTTTATGACAGACGTTAAGCAATTCTCAATCCTTATAACTATGTTCACAAAGTTTTAAAATTTATGGAATTGTAGTCGCCGTAGTCTAGTAGGTAGACGTGAGGCCACGGTTCAAACCAGAGATCAGCAATGAATCGTTTTTTCGCTACTCATAAGTACTCATGAAATTTCAAGCATGAGTGAGGCAACAGCATTGAAATTCAACTACTCTGATTCATTCGTACTCACTATAAAATTGATTTATAAGTACAGGTTACAATGAGTATGAGTACAACGTTGACATCAAACTCATAACATTCGAAATATGTTTGATTCATACGCCTACTCATTCAGATTCATAAATTTAGAAAAATACTTATAATACTCATAAATGATTCGAGTGATTCGAATCATTCATAAAAATTTATAGTTTTAGTTGTTGTTGCATTTGCAAGAAAAGAAGAAAGAAAAAGACAAAGACAGCAAGCAAAGCAAACACACAGCCTTCTAGTGAGTATTGCAGTGATCGTTCGCAAATCATACTTGTTTTGTAATTCTTGTTAATGTTGAGTAAAGGAGAGTCGAAATCAACAACGTCGTTCTTATTGTTAAGTATGAGTACGATGAGTACTTCAATCTTTGAATATGAGTAGATTGAGTATGATATTAATATAAGTATGAATGCGTATAAGTATCAGAAATTATGAAGATGATTCGAATCTACTTATCTTTTAGAATATTCATTGCTGATCTCTGGTTGAAACCGGACAAGGACAGACATTTCTATCTCAGCAGATATCTGCAAAAATTCTGAGAATAAAATAAAGTTGCCATGAAAAATTTTCTCAGAAATATGCCATTCAGTCGACTTTAAACTGTAGGACCCGGCACTTATGGACAAAATTAAACGTACACAACATAAGCAGTGTGAGAAGCTAGGTGGTAATCCTGACTGTAGGGTTGTAATGACCAATTATGTATGTATGGAAATGAGAATTCATTCGGATTATAGAATGAAAACTTGCCGACAAATTTTAAAGCGTTCAAAGGAGTGATACGCGGATACGCTAAGTCTACTATATAGAGGACATACTTCAAAGCTAGGTCGTACACAGTTTTTTTATCAGCCTTTGGCTAAGTATGTACTTCAACTGCTATTATGGTAAATGTGCCAGGTGTTTCGATATCGTATACATTTTATAGAACAACAATAAATAATTTTTTCAATTCAATAAATAACAATAAAACTGCGATTCTTAAGCCAACCAAGAACAAATAACACTTTTATGCAAAGGAAAGGAAAGGAAAGGAAAGGATGTTGAATGCGTTTAATGAAATGAAACTAAAGGACAATGGCATTCGTTTAAACGATTTAAATGGCATTGTTTAAATTCATTGCCACTACAACAATTGAGATTTTTTGTGTTTTTTATCCTTCAATTGGAAATAACAAATGCAGGTTTACATATGTACGTACACTTGCAATCCTTTGCCAAGGCATATACAATTGAGGGCAATAAAAATTATAAAAACAACAACAACACAAAGGCATGTAAATGAAAATATTTAACACACTTATGAAATCCAAATCGAAATCAAGGAAAGAGAATGGAAAATAAAAATAAAACTATTTTGAATGAAAGAATGAATAACGAATGAATGACTTTTCCCTCAAGTATGGTAGATGAAGATGTGATAATGTCTGTCCGTATTCCAGGGGACTTTTAACATAAAAACGTGATACCTGTCCGGTAAAGAGATTTATTAGAACATGAATTTTTTTCTTCTTTTTTTATGGTAAAAGTTGTAAAGTAAAGGTTTACTTACAAAAACCAAAAAATTCCCAAAAAAATTCCCAAAAAATTCTTTTTGATTGATAACCTTTGGCATTCTTTTTTCTTGATTCCTCTTCTTATTATTGTGAAAACGATGTGGCAAGTCTGAATGCAGAAAACCTTTAACATCGAACAGAATTTTTTGTTTTTTTTGAAACAAAAACCATCTACAGTATGCGACATAATTGTGTTGATATTCTGTTTATGGTGTTGATGATGTGTTAGTCAATCTTGAAAAGTGTTCGAAATGGCTATTAAAGAAATGAAAAGAGACTTGTCATCATCATCATCATTCTTATTATTATTTTGATTATTGTTGTAACTATTTAATGTATCTTGTCTTCTTCTTTTTTTTTTCGTCTTGAGATTGTGTCATCATTTTCAACCATCATTTGGCCGCTAAGCAATTATATGGCAACAGTGTGGCATATACTACGTATACGAATGGTAATCATCATCATCATTGTCGTCGTCGTCATCATTATTGTCATACACACGTCAGTTCAACATCAACATTGTCATAAAATTCAAACTCAACATGTTTGTTACTGTTGGTACTTATTCTACGACGAGTTTGTTGTTTTATTGGCAACTTTATGATACCTGTTTAAATGTTAAAAAACATTAAGCTCGTGCCACTATGTGGCATAAACACTAACATGGCTCATACATAAGTACGTACATACCATATACTTAAGTACAATATGTTGCATTATTATTAATGTTGTTGTGGTTGTTGTTGTTGTTGGTTTTCATAAATGTTGCAATAATCTTGGCCATGCTTTTGGCTTTTTCTGTACAGCATAGCACAGTACAGCAACAACTAACATGGGTTCATGCATGAGTTTGAACTTTTTACTTTTATTATTCTTATAAAGTTTTTATATTATTTTTATTTACGTCTCTCTCTCTCTTTCTTTGTCTCTGTCTCTGATTTTCTTTATATAAAATTGTTTATTATTTAAACTTATAAAAATCAACTTCAACTTTTTTTTTATATTCAAATTTCTTGTTAAAGATTTTTTTATTCAAAGTTTTGACATTTTTCCTGTAATATTTTCAAACTTTTCCTTTAATATGAGCCAAAAAAAGAAGGTGGCTTGAATTTTTGCAAATCAAATTTTGTTAACCCTTCAAGGCTACAAAGGAATGTAAAAGAGAAATAAAATATCATTTCAATTCAAATAATTGTTGCTTGCTTTAGTCAGGATTGCAATCTAGCTGCTCCCACTAACTATTTTGTATGTGTTATATTTATTTATGCATGGTGGGACCCACAGTCCTGAAAGAAATAATTTTTAAATTTTTTTCTTCGGGATGTCTGAGCTGAGGTATGAACTCACAAGCTCTCGTCTGGTAAGCCAGCACACCACCTACTACACTTTTGTAATAAGTTTTTTATGCAGAAGCAGCCTTCAAAAAAAAACTCATTACCATGAAAAATTTTTCCAAATTAGTCGTTCGGAGTTACTAATAAACTGTTCATTCTGCATAAAATGATCACACACAATTTGGGTAGTGTGAGCAACTAGACCTTAATCCTAACTAAAGCCAATGAGGTAACTGTTACAGGAGTGCAGATTCCAACGAAGCCACTTTTCGAGCATTACGGGATGAATATTACCATCATAATAGACCCACTGTGCAAGAACTGGGAAGATAGTAATTTGGAGATAAGCCAAGCGTTATAGAAGTGGTCAGGCCTGTGTCATTGCAATGTTAACCAAATATGTTAGAAAAAGCTCCAAGAAGTTCAAAGCCTCAGGAAGGCCACCATTATTTACCACAGTACGTTTGGAGTGTAAACTCTGACATAGGAATGTATCTGAGTTCTAGTAACTGGGGCCACCTTACTTAAAAATCCTATTTAAGTGTGTGTGATAATAAGAAATCTAAACTTTGACTGATCACGACTTAAATCCGTTGGTTATTACTAATGAAGCAATGGGTTTACGATAAGATAATATGGGTGGTTAATATATTATGTCCGTTGATTTTGAATTTGAATATAGATCTATATAAAGTCTAGCTTACGCAAAAATTACTATACACTGATTGGATGTCAGAGCAACAGGCCTTAAATATTGAATTCTTAGGCGAGGCGTGTCCATTAAGGTCTGGAGGCTGTATTTTACCAGAATTGACACTGGAAGTATTGGTTATCCCTCATCTTTCATGTCTTTCAATTAGGGGGCGGTGCATTGTCATGACAAAAGCATGCATGCATACATGGAATCACCATTGAGCACTTGATGCTGAATTTAAACAAACTTCACAATAATCTTGCAACGCCTCTTGATTTTAATTCGTTTGGAAGTCAATTTTCTTGTCTTGTCTTTTTATTCAAATTTTCCAGTTTTAGAAATGCTTTGAAATTATTGCTCGAGTGACTCCTCAAAACTCTTGTTAAGTGTGAAAAGAGTTTTCATTTTGTATTCCATTCATACGCTTTGTACTCTTGGGCTAATCAGGGAAGTATTTACTGACTCAGTAAATGACAAATGTAAACCTTTGATACTGCCTCGAAAATGCCATAAAATGCCTAATATTACGTATATAAGTAGAAAGCTTATTAGTAATAAGGCCACGGTTCAAACCCCAGGTCAAATATCAAAACGAAACATGAAAAAATATTTCTTCGGCGACTACCTCTCAGCAGATTTCTGGCAAACGCTCTGAGAGTAAATAAAATTGCCATGAAAAGTTTCTCAAAAATCTGTAGTTCGTAGTCGATTTTAAACCGCCACTCATGTATAAAATTAACATACACAACATGAGTGGTGTGAGAAGTTAGGCCGTAATCCTGACTGAAGGGTTGTAATGCAAGTACATCAATCAAACATAAGATTCATATTGCAGATGTACATCTCTTAAATGCCATGTATGATAGCACAGGTTATTATAATCTTTCTTTACTATACAAGTATAGAATACGAACAGAGTCTGGGCCTTAAATTAAGAATTTATGTTCCTTTTTTTTTATGAACTAAAAAATAAATAATTTCTTTAAATTCTATAAAAATTAAAAAGACAGTTTAAAGGGTTAAAAACAAAATTCTATAAAACTTATGAACGAATCAACCAACCTGTTGCACGCTCTTATTGTTGTTACGTTTGTTGCTGCTGCTGATTATCTGGAAATGCTAAATCAAGGTTCATTGTTTTTTATGTCTCTTACGTTTTATTTTTATTTTTTTTTTTAATTTTTTGTTTAGCTTTTCTTAGTACTTAAAGTATAATTTTTTATTTTTTTTTAATATTTTTTACCAGAAAAATAACTTCTTTTTTTATGATACATTTTTAGTATTTTTGGGAGGTTAAAGGTGAAGCCGTTAAGAACTTACTGTTGTGTAGAAAAGAAAAAAACTGTAACGAGCATATCAACTTTAAAACAATTTTTATTGCTTAATAGGTTACAGTTATAGTAATGGCCAAAAAGACACAAATACAGACACAGACACAAATACAGCCATAGAAACTGGCACTAAAATAAAACGAAATTAAACTGTAGGAAAACCATAAAATCATACTCAAAAGACATTTACAGAGAAATAATTGTTATTATGGTAGACAATTGGCATTTATTAGATTACTGGCCAAAAGGTGGGTCAGCATATTGCATTTTTAGATGATCAGTAAGGAAATTTATAAAAAACTATTTTAATTTTTTTTTTTTTTATTTAAAAAATGTGGGAGGCAAGAACTTCTTTTAAAAATAAATTCGTGGAGGGAAATTATCCAGCAGCAGTAAAATTGTCTTCTTGAAAGACTTTGTAATAAAGGGGGCGTAAGATTACTGTGTCTGGTAGATTCTTATGCAATAAAGCGAAAGTCCATCATGTTGTATAGCTGGTAGCAGCGCGTTATAGGGACCCCAGATCATCCAGTTCACAATCTTCAATTGCAGACCAAAGAATGTTGATTGCATTACAGTTATAGCATTCAGAATTAAGGGTAAATGTTCTTCCGAGGTTGGGTTAGATGAGGTTCGAGCCAAGAACCAGATTTTTATTTCCCTTCTGGCATATAATAAAGCCAGGTGAGGTAAGTTTAAAAATACTTCCACTTTATTTTTATTCAAAAAACACATCAGCGTTAAACAAAAAATCCCTCTTTAAATGCTTGTTAAATCCTGACAAGGCGTTTTAAATTACAATACGCGTGCGCAGCCGGTTGCTTTCATGCACCATGAGTTATCTACGAAACCTGATTTATAACAACAACTGAACAATCTATGTACATACATACATACATACAAAAATACATCACAATTCATACATTATAGTTTATACCAACAACAATGAAAAATCAAAAGGATCCTATTGCATTCAAGCGAAATTTTTTTGTTGAGCCTTACTCTTTGCAGTTGATGTGGATGTTGAGCTAGTGGTGGTGGCAATAGTTAGAATGTAGCATAATGAAGCTCAATAAGAGCTCAAGATGTTTCCATAATTATTTTTTCTAATTTTATTTCTTTTATGTTCTCGTTTAGAGAATAATAAAAATTCAAATTAGTTTTAACAATACTTCAACAACAAGAATTCCTTGCTATAAGGGTGCACACGTCTGATAGAAATAAAGGACATGTGCTAGAGTTTCCTTATAAAATAAAATTGTTGTAGGTTCTTTTTTTTGTTTTTGGTAGAGATTTAAAAGTCGATTTAAATTCCGTATCAATTGAAATTGAAACATCTGCCTTTCTTGTTTTGAAGTTCTTTTAATTGAACTTGTTTAAACAGGAGGTTAGTTTTCAGTTAGGTATAGTTGTTGATTGCAAATTATATATAATAGATATAAAATGCTAAGTATATCTGATGTATGGATTTAAAATGACTTTATTAGAGGTACTCATAAATATTTCGAAAACCATCAACATGGCCACGTTTAATATCCAATATTTTATGCCTATCGAAAGTTTATTGTCTTTCAATAGTATTCAACTAGAATTAATTGGCATAATATTCATAGGATATATGTAAATGATTGCAGAAAAACTAATAAATAATCCATCAAGGAATTTTTCTCATCCCTGCACCCCAGACTTATGTAGCGAATATGATGAAAAAATGAAGAAAAAAGAAGAATTCCACAAGTAAAGTTACTACCATTGAAATTATCCACTTCATATGCACAGAGTGTACTGTATCTTTGCAACGAAATATGGCAACCCTATTATTCTAGAACCCACTAGAGAGCCCCTAATTTAGCTGAAAAAAATGTACCGACATCAGTTAGTGAGGCAAGACTTCGTTGGAAATTAAATTCGAGCTGGTTATTCAGAGTGAGGCTGCACATATTACATACAGAAGAATTAATTTTTTTGCTTTTACGTAACTGGTATTGAATCGGTTCGTGAACTAATTCGATCCAAGTGCGACTTAATTTTCGCAGACATATTTTATTACTTGTAAGAGTAGAAAAAGTTATTAGTTTTCTGAATACGACTTGAACTCGTAATTTACAAAATATCCAAGGCTGTAGAGACGAATTTGCCGAAAGAAATGCTTTTTTTATATTTCGTTTACTTTGAGATGTATGGGCTGGGGTTTGCACAACTTTTGCTACTTTAGCCATATCATTCGTTAGCTTTCTTCTTCCTCTTCGCTGTTTTATTTAGTGGTATTTAGGTTCTTGTTGCCTGATATGTCATAAGCTAACATAAGGATTGTTTTCTGTTAAAAGTATTCAAAAGATCTTTCGTATGCATCAGCCTATATGGATGCCTGCAGTGTATGGAATTCAAGTGTTGTAGTTTTCTTCGAAGGGTTGTAATGATCAATTATGTATGTATGTTATGTATGTAATAACCGCTATTTAGTGAATCGCTTCAATTGCTCAAGACATTTGGCAGCATTGACAAGATAAATGGGTGCCGCATTGCGTATTAACTCTTCAATGGGTAGGCTTTACATATACAGTTAGAATAGCTACAAGCGAATGACTGCGTAGTAATAGAATGTAACACAAAATCGCTTTAATACGTTCAAAAAATTACCGACTTTAGCGATTGTAGCTCTTTAGACTGTTCGTATAGCGAAGTGCACAATCTTATTTGAAATTTGTAAAACTATCTTGATGCATTCAATGGTGTTTTATAAGTCGTTCAATAGTTATACTTTTTATTTTTCCAAATTAAATTACTATGGCAGAAATTAAAATATTGGCATCAGGTCAGTCTGTAAGGTTCTCACTTCAATTCGCAAAAAAAAGTCAGAAAATATTTTCATCAATCAAAAAAATTTGTATTCTTAGGGACAGGTGAAGCATATAACAATTGATTGTATTGCTGTTTTTTTTCTAATCCTCAAAATAAACGATTAGAAAGATTGATAAGCAGCATTTGTAAACAATTCCTTTTTCTTTTTTGCAATAGGAAGCACGCAACCAAACAAAAAAAAACCATAATACAAGTTGAGAATTGGAAAAATCCATAATAAAGCCACCTTAAATAAGGTGCACAACAGAAAAATCACAGATAAGCAGATGCAAAGGAAAAAACCAAAATAAAAATGAAATTGCAATTGTTCAAAGGAGATTTCTTTCTACGATGAACACGATAAAATTAACCAAAAAAGGAGAAATCAAAGATAGTGTTTGTTTTTCTTTTCTTTCGTTTTTTTTTTGTTTGGTTTTGCTTTCTTTTTCTTGAATGGGGCTTTTGCAAGGTGTTTCTGGAAATTTATTGCATCACCGAAGATAAAAACAGCAATAACTGCAAATGCTTGGCGATCATTGTATAAAATCTAGTCGGCATACAAATGTGGACATTTCAGATAAACATGCAAAAAAACAGGCTCGTAAATTAGACAATACAAGTGGGATCGTTAGAATGGAGAGAAAAACAAAAATAAAGAAACGGAGAGAAAAACAAGGTGCGGGTGTTTAAAATCAAAAGATTGCAGAAAGTCTGGAGAAATGATAATCAAATAAAAAACTGTAAATAGCCAGGCAAGGTGCTAAAGATTTAATCTCTATTCGCTTTAAACCTGACTTTTTTGTAGGCTGGTGTCGTTAAATAGAAAATAAAAAAAACATACGTTGCATGGCAGGATGAATAGCCAGCCTAACAAGGTGGAATCTAAGGAATATATTTGGTATACTTTTGGGGGGTCTTTCTTGTAAATAAAAGGAACCAAAATTTAAACCATATTTTATCATCATATTCATAATAAATTGTATTGAGGTCATCATAACTCTTTTTCTTGTTTTTATTCCTCCTTTTTGTTTTCCAAATTTAATCTCCTCTTTTCCTTCTTTTTTTTTTGGTTCCAACATTAGTCATAATTTCTCTCGTTTCTTTTATGAAATGAATTTCATAATTTTAATTGATTTTTATTTTCGTATGAGAAAAAGAATTTAATCTTTGCTTGTATGTTTGGTCTGGCTTTTTAATCCATTTCTGATTTAATAACTGCCTGGCATAAGTAAAACATCTTTTTTCTTCTCTTCACTTCATTTCTTTCATTCATTTGTCTGCTACAGTTCAGTTCACTTCAGTTTCAAAACCATTTTTATTGTTTGATTTTATTTGAACGGAAGTTTCTTGTTTATGAGTTGGCTGGCATAGAGTAGAGGTTATATTTTCATTTCATTTCAAATAATTTGTAGCCGGTGTATCCCTGTTATTAAATGTCATAAATCTTGATAACGTAATAAGCTGTCAGTTATAGTTTCCCATTCGTTTGCGTTCGATATTGCCTTTCTTTTCAATCGATAATCAAGAAATGATATTTGCTTTGTATTAGAAATTAAAGATTCGGTTTTAGGATTACTTTTTTAGAAAGCTGAAGGGTTTAAGGAGTTAACCTGCTATTAAATACAGAAAGTTTTGTGTAAATAATATCGTAAAAATTGATAGAAAGTGTAACACAAAAACAAACAAAAAAATGAAGAAATACGTAAAGGTTTCCTACTCTGAATGTTTCAAATTTAAAGCTTTTTGTGTTTAAGTAGATGTATTTAGTTCTTGGTAAAATAAATAATAAAATACAAATGATCGACTCTGATAAAAATACGCCACTACAATTCTTTTCAAGATTGGATTCAAGACTACCACTGTCAGAGACTTCTAGCGCTTTCACTACATTTATAAGCTGCCTAGGCAATTTATAATGCCCAATTTATGTCTTTTTGTTAAATCTTCAATCAGCAACTCACCGCGTAGATGAATATTAAATTTAGTTGGAGTGTACCACATACCTATTTAAATCAGGCGAATAATAATTGACATAATGGCATCATGACAAGGCAGGATTCGTTTATATAACGAGGTGTATACAACATTGGTTTTTAGCTTTTAGAGCTATTCCCTTTACTTACTTAACTGGTCATTACAATTTTTTAGTTAGGATTACAATCTAACTTCTCATACCATCCATTTTGTGAGTGTTAACTTTATCCATAAGGGACCTACAGTTTGAAGTCGACTCCGTATGACAGATTTCTTGAGAAACTTTTTCATGGCATTTTATTTTAGTCTCACAGTTTTTGCCAGAACACAGCTGATGGGAAGTCGCCGAAGAAATATTTCTTCATATTTCGTTTTGTTCAAGATCTTTTGGCTGGTTTTTGAACCACGGGTCGCGTCTGATAAGCTAACACATACTCCCTGTAACTTTCCAATTTAATGTCAGATGTTGTTGATTTGATTCTAAATTTTACCGATGGGTTATGTTAGGTTAGTGAACCGCTGTGGCTTATTCGCTTACACTTGCGACCTAAAAAATTTCACAAGAAGTTTTAAGGGGCCAAATTGCACGATCTTGGTGGCTAGTTCACGCCAATTCCACGTAAGATGACCATGTATTCAAATCATTAGTGCAGAATATTCAATGTGACATGAGGTGCGTAGCACGTAGCGTCATCTTGTTGAAGCCACATGTCGTCGGTGTTCAGATCGTCCAGTAGACAGTGGTGACCTGATCAACATTGTTCTCAAGGAAATGTGCCGGAAACGAGCGCAGTACAAAATACTGACCAAACAGTGACTTTTTCAGAACTCGTTGGATCTCAAGTGAATTGAAATCGTCTCATTGAGCTCTTTTGGATCTTATGTGAATTGGTATCATCTCAAATTCAACAATTTTGTTCATTCAAATATCTTTTCATTTAGAAATATGCTTCACGGCTGAGGATTATTTTTGGAAAAAAATTAGTGTCAGTTGTCAACTACTCCAAAGATGATCATTCAACGAATACACATTATTGTCTATAGTCGTTTACCTTCAGTTCCTGGATGAATTGGATTTTGTGCGGGTGCAGGACTATGTCGAACAAGTTCTGTTAAAGGCCACGTTCTTCCAAGTAATGTGCATACTGTCTAGTGGTAAAGTAATGCAGCCCGAAATTATGTTATTAAGATTTTATAACTATAGCGTCCACAGAACTCGTTTGCCACGTATCCCAGGTTAATGCTTCTGGCGTGACTGTATATATTTCAATGCTCAGTAATGACTCCAGACTTTTCGTAAGCCCTTTATCTGAATTAGGCCAGCTTTGGTGCGCTATGTTGTTATTGATAAGCTCGCAGGTTCCCAAAGGTATTCTCAATGTAGTGAACTCAACGGTGGATGCGATGATTATGTTTGCCCAGTTAATACATTCTGCAGCTTGATGGAATACTACTATATTCGTTTACACATATGATACAAATGTGATGTCGTTTCGCCATTTTATTGAGAGAGAGAGATTTGTGGCAAACATAAACCATAAATTTCCTTTATTTCTTTGCATATGATTTCTATATGGGTAACCAAATTTAGTAGCATTCCATCAAGCTCCAGACTATATTAACTGGGCAAACGTGCCACAATCATCGCATCCTCCGTTGAACTCAACTACATTGAGTTATATATATATATATATATGTTCCTTTGACTACTCTAGGGCACATAGAGCCGCATGACTTCTATAGTTTCTCTAAAAATATTTAAAATCTGTTACCTCTTCAAGTAAATTTCGCAATAACTTCGTAGCTGATATTAGCCATTTTAAAACTCAATTCAATTAAAAATTTCCTTAATTAAGACAGAACAGCTCAAAAACTTGAATTACTTTTCAGAGAAGCCATACAATTCAAACACATTTGACCACTGCTGCTGAGTGTAATGTAATTTGTTAAAATAATAAGAATTTTTTTCTTCGAAAGCTATAAATTGAAAGCTGTTAAAATGCATATAATTTAATCACTTTAATAACAGACTAACTGTTTAAAAAAAAGATTCTAAATAAAATTTCAGCACCTTTCAAGCGATTAACCATTTGAAAAACACAACACAACACTTTGATTTCTTTAAAACGAACTCATTTGATAACAACAAATAACTCTTGGCTTAGAGTGTAACTAAATGAAATGAATTAAAATAAAATAGAAAAATTAAAAAAAAAAGAAATGAAATGAAAAGAAAAAAATTAAAACAATAAATACTACCCTGGAGTATTTAAACATCAACGCGTGTGCATGATGAATGCATCATCGTCATTATCACGATCATCATGTGTCAGAGTAAAGCCTTTAAGGCGTATGTATTAAACTAAATAGCCAACTGACTAACAACGAACAGCAAATAGTTGGGTATTCAAACATTGGCTAACAGGCGATCAAAGCTTCAAAGTTGATCATCAAGCCAAAACGAAAGCAACAAACACATCAAAGAGTGAAAGAGCCATTAACGATTTAAATCTTAAAGTGTTGCTATAATGCCACTATTAAACAGGCTTATGAAAAAAAAGAAAATTGTTTAAAATGTGAAAAAATAATCACTTCCAAACACTATTATCTCTTGTAGAAAAAAATCGAAAGAAAAAATACTCTACGCTTGTCAAATTTGATGGACATGATTAGAAAGAATCCAAAGACAGAAACAGTTTGTTTTTTTCACCAGACTACAACAACAACAAAAGAAGAAAACACTAAAGATCTGAAAAGTTCTTCAAAGTGAAGGCCACAGGCATTGTTGTTCTTTAACAGCTCATTGAGGGATATTTTCTTATAACGCCAATGAATGAGCGTGTGTGTAGCACAAACATTTCACTAACAAAACTAACGAAAAAAATGCATTTTATTTGTTTTAATAACAAATCAAACATATTGGTGGAGGGAAGAAGAGAAGCAGAAGATGACTGAGAATATTATTTTAACATAAACGACAATAATTGATGAGTTTCTGTTTCCATTTTACTGGTTAAAGGGTTTAGAATTCTTTTAGGCCCTAGTATATTTTACGTGTGTATTTTTCTTTTTCTTAACATATTAAACCATGTTTAAATGATGTTAATGGCATTGTATTTGTAGCATTCAATAATCTAGAAAGCCCATCAGTATACGTTCAATGGGCGGATATTAATTGTGCTTATTTGGAAGAATATTAGGGGCATTCATATACAAGCAACCCTCTATAAGCAGTCAATACCGTGATATGTCACCTTTGCCTTTAGTCAACCTCATCTTTAGGACATACATATATAATTGGTCGAAAAATCTGTCGTTCGGAGTCGACTTTTAACTTGTGGTCCACCGACTAATGCATATATTTAACACACACAACATAAGTGGTGTGAGAAACTAGGTCGAAATCCTAACTGAAGGTTGTTGTAATGACTAATTATGTATGTCTGTATGTATGTATGTAATATGCCTAGCTTCTCGCTCCACTCATGTTGTGTGCCTTAATTGTTTATGCTTGAGTGGGGGACTACAGTTTAACGTAGACTCCGAACAACAGATTTTCAACTTTTTCATGGCAAGTTTATTTGCTCTCAGAGTTTTTGCCAGAAATCTGCTGAGAGGAAGTCGCAGAAGAAATATTTTTTTTTCAGATTTATTTTTTTTTTTTTTTTTGATGTCTGGCCTGATGCTCGAACCCGGACTTTTCGTCTAATAAGCGAACGCACTACCTACCAGACTACGGCGACTACTGCAATACACCAAAGAGCTTCTAAAATCTATTGAAATTCATGAAATAGATAAGAGGTAAGGGGTAGGGCATAAGACATAACTTACCATACTTTTAATTAATTCAAAGCACTTAAAATCTCTTCCAAGATATGTAAAATAGATGAGAAACTTAAGCCCACTTTCCCTGAAAACCTATCCTGAATATCCCTAATAATTTAGAATACCAAACTCGGCAATAAAGTGTTAAACATACCATACACTCTACATTTCATATTTTGCCGACAATGGCTGACTGACAAACCCTTAAAAACTGTACCCCATGTCTGTTCTGGTGTTGCTTACACATATAAAATCAGAAGAAAAAAAAAACACGTTAAAGTTTATTTTTCACAAAAGAAAAACAGAAACAAACACAAAATTGAAATCATTTTTCTGATGGATCATCAGCTAAATTTCAACAATAACACCGACAACACCAAAACTATTGTATGTTTAACCCAATATTTAACAAAATGATTAATCATTTGGCAGGTGGCAATAGAAATGCAACAAAACTCCATACACTGCCACACGGCTCTTGAGTTTTTCTTATTCTTCTTTTGTTCTTTGCTTAATGGCAACAAAACTAAAGAAATTTTTTTTTTTTATTTAAAACGGTACTTAACAAAAGGGTTTGACCATTAACAAAACATTTCTTTTATATGTATGTATGTATGTGTATGTATGTAGAGAATATATGGTCAAAACTTAAATGAGGTTAACAAGAATGTAGTTAAAATCCATGTTTAATACTACTACAGAGAACAAATGCACTGAGAGAAATATTTAAGAAATTTACTGCTGACTTCAGGATGAAGTATTTGCACAATGAAATAATTAAATCATACTCCGACTATAATTAAAAACAAATTTCCAAACAAATTTCCCTGAAATTTCTCTAAGTGTACGAGATTAATATCACCTTCCTTATCTTCATCCTTTTCTAAACACCTTAAACTGTCAAGTGTTTAACGAAAATCGAAAGGATACCAAAACCGAAAACTCATATGAATCTTTAACACAAAAGGCGTTGATTATAGGCTTGCCTCTTATAGGCTGCTTAACTCAACATAATCAGTTGTATGCAGCCCTGGCTGTTGGCTTTTGTATGAGTCAGTTGTATGGTCAGGCACCAGCAAAAGGATTAAACATTTGATTTCTTCAACTGAGACAACACCTTCTCTTTTTAATTTCATATATTTCCCCCTTTTTTCCTTCCTTTCCTTTGGAGTTGTGTATGTTTCAACTGAAAAATGTGCATTTCACTGTTGTTTATCGCTGGCCTAAGGTTCGTAATGAATTTCCTTGTTGAACGCGAACAAAACCAAGGCGCCTTTAATAATTTTGTGAGTAAACATGTCTGCATTTTTAATACAATTAACGAATGAAAAGGAGAAAATTTGAAAATAATATACGGCCATCATTATATAATTTGTGTTTTATTATTACTGTCCGACGTTTACCGTTTTTGTCTACGTTGCCTTGTTTGTTAATTACATATCCGTATGGTCGGGTATCTTAAAGTTGGATCTTTTCCCTTTTAGATATACGTGAAGTTTTATTATTGGCGGCTTGTTATTTAAGCCTTTCGAAATAATAAGATTCACATGTCGGAGATTTCATTTCATTTGTAAGGTGTTACTTAAACTTCTCATATTTGGCTTAAGACCGGCAATATATGTAAATCAGTTGAACAATTTATTTACAAATGAAAGAACATTTATTAAAAATTACAATATGGAGGTTTTAATTTAAATATCCGGAAGGTACGCAAGAGATGGTTAAAGAGCTCAATTACATACTCCAGCGAAGGCGAAAGAATTGTCTACAGTTTTCAAAATTTCCAAAAATTTATTGTCTTTAATACACTCCAAATAATGCATTAAGAGGGGGAGACCATGTAATGTGTATATACGAGTATAAATAAGAGGCCTTTCAGAATGAGTATAAGTGAGAGAATAAACTTCAGGCTGAGTAATAATGACAGTGTCATTTACGTCACAGTACATTATTCTCGCTTAAAATCAGGATTTGGTTAGTATCACCACCACCCGTGTTGTGTTTTTAAATTTCAGCCATGAACGTTAGCGCCCACAGTTTATATTCGATTTTTTATGGCAATTTTTTATTTATTCCTAAAGTTTTTGCAATAAGACTGCTGAAAGAAAATCGCTGAAGAAATTTTTTGTTCATATTTTCATTTTGATCCAAATGTCTGAGCTAGGGCCTGAGCTAGGGTTTGAACCCCGACCTAGCATCTAGGTCTTGAAATTATTAAAGACTAAATGCAGTTTTCTAGTTATTAGTCCTTCACACTAACGACTCTTCTGAATTCATCCGGAGTCTGTTGAGTTGATCAAGACAGTTTCTATGTGAACGAAGGCTTATCTGTTTATAACTCAGAGATATTACGCCAGAGATTTTTGAGACTTGCTCATGCGTCGAAAATTAGAAAGTCTAAATGAGTTCTAAAAGAGTTCTTTCTGTTTTATTATCGCTCAGTTTCTTCATTCAAATTCAAGGATTCCTAAATTTGTTTTCTAATTTAAAAAGGCTGACTCTGTTGATCTGCCTACGCTATAAACATGTTGCCTGGGATGCATCGGTATCCACGCCTTATAAATTGTCTACAACTTTCTCTATTGCCTTCAACATGAAAGACGTAAAACTAAATTTCTAATCTTTGTGTTAGCCAGGCTGTTGGTTTACAACCAACAACTAAGCTGCTGCGGCATATGTTTATTAGGAATAGTTCCTCAATTGTATTGATCAGTTTATTTACTCGATATTGGAGGTTCTTTGTCACGTATTCTGATAAACTCAGTTGTAGACCTCGAAAGTTAATTGTAATTAATGAAATATCTTTCAGTTTCAGATTCATTTAATGAAATTTGGTGTGCTGATACAGAAGTTATATGCACTCTTGGCTTAACTGCTTCGAAGCATGTCCTAGTTGACAGCGACCTTCCGGGAAAAATTGGCCGTCTTTTTGTTAAGATATATATTTCACTATAATCACAAAAACAAATCAGAAGTTTTAGTCTCAGTTTTTTTTTGTTTGTGAGAATAATTTTACCCTATGTAATGAATCGATATCAATCAAAATCAATATTCAATATTGACGAATTCATTGGCGGTTGTAAATGATTATAAATTAAATTCCCACGTATTTCTTTCTTTTTTAACTCGCTTATCTTCTATTCATATTCTAAATAAATAATAAAATTCCTACATATCAAACCCTTTAAGTTGTATAAACAAATCGACAATTTGATAAAAAAAAGAAAACCAACAACCTGTAACGATAAAAACGTGACAAGTGTAAACAATATCCTTTGAAAAAATAGATTTGAATTCATAAAATAATTATCTTTTGTTATTGGAAATGATAAACAAAATTTATCAATAAGCCAATAAAGATACGTATGCATGCATTCATACATAACTGAAAGGATAATATAAAAACAAGAGATTATCTTTGCTGGCGAAAGTAACCCTTAAATGGTACACTTATCTGTGTTTTAGGTTTGTATCTGTACTATTTCTTGTTGCTTATATGAGAACTTATTTTTATTGCCTTAACCTTAATGATTAAAGATAAACTAAATGACATAATGACGTGACACCTGAACTCTTTAATCTTTACTTTACTTGCTGAAGTAATTTCGTATTTGAGTGTGAAACCGCAGATACAAGTGTTTGTTTTGTTTAGGCGATAATATTTGGTAATTTTGGCAGGTACTTTTAAAAAAAATTATTTTTGAAATGTTTATTTCCCAAATAAGGTTTGAATTGAAAGAGTAAACAAACACTTGTATGTGGAAGAAGTTATGGCAGGTGAATAAAATATCGAGACTTCTAACAGAGTCTTCGGAGATTGTTGAAGCTACATATATCATATATTGAGTCTAAATAAATACTCCAAGATATCTAAGCAAGACAACTAATCTTAAAGCAGTCCAATAATATATACATTATGGGTCATTACAATCTTTTAGTCAGGATTACAATCTGCCTTCTCAAACCACTTATGTTGTGGGTGTTAATTTTATACATGAGTGAGTGTAGTCGCCGAAATGCGAAATATGAAAAAAAAAATAAAAAATTTCTTCGGCGATTTCTTGTCAGCAGATGTCTGGCTAGAACTCTAAATAAACCTGCCATGAAAAAGTTTCTCACAATCTGTTGTTCAGAGTCGACGTTAAACTGTAGGTCCCTCCACTCAAGAATAAAAATTAAGGCACACAACATGAGTGGTGTGAGAAACTATGCCGTAATCCTGCCGTAATTGGCCTGCCGTAATGGCCAATTATGTATGTATGCCTGTGGTGGGACCTACAGTTTAAAGTCGACTCCGAACGACAGATTTTTAAGAAACTTCTCATGGCAATTTAATTTATTCTCCGAGTATTTGCCAGAAATCTGTTGAGAGGAAGTCGCCGAAGATATACATACATATGTTTTTTTATTGCCTTTTGTTTTCTTATTGCCTTTTGGACCGTATTCTTAAGTCTAATAAGCCAACAAACTACTTACTAGACTACGGCGAATTCCAATAACTTTCCAAAATCTATAAAACTTGATTGAAATATCTTTTAAAATTTCATTTTCAAATCAAATGTAAAAGCTCTGTCAGTGGTAAATTTCTCTAAAACCCTTGTTTTTAAGGTGCTAAACAACTTGGCTTGCTTCATGTTTTCAAGAGTTGCATACAACATTGTATCATCTTGATTTCTTGATGTCAAAAGCGATTAATTTTTGCGGTGAAAAGTCAATTTTTGATATTCAAACATTAATAACAGAAGCTCATCAGCTCTCTCTCTCTGTGGCTCTCCATACGAACATCTTTCTCTGTGGATAAAATCGAAAGGATTTATTGCAAATCGAAAAAAACGAAAACGTAAACGTAAAATGTCTAAAGGAATTATTATTATAAATTTGAACAAGTTAATATGATAAACTACCGACATATGTTAACAGAAATTGATTTTGAACATGTTAACAATTTTGTTGTCATCTGCCAAAAAGAATGATTTTAGTTTTCGTACAAAAAAATTAACAAAAAAAAATTGCCAAAAAATATATAAAAATTGCCTGTAAAAAAAACTTCATTTTTCAAAATCGAAAATAAATAAACAACAAAAAAATATTGCAAGGCATTAAAAGAACATATACATACGTACACACATGATTGTGGATGATAACCAAGAAATATTTTCACTTTAAAGTCATAAAGTTTGCCAAAGAAAAAAGCCAAAAAAGAAAAAATACAACCGAAAACGATTTCAATTTTAACAACACTTGTTGTTAATTCATTTAAGATTTTTGGCGAATTTATTTTCTTCGATGGTTACCTTCTTTTTTGTTTTTGTATTTTTTTCTTTATGGTGGTTTCATTTCATTTTTATTTGTTGTTATTTCATTTATTTCAGTTACAAAACTATAATTTTAAAATTACATTTTTATTTATTTAGTTTATGATTACGTAGGTCGCCAGACAAGGCACCAGATTTTTAAAAGCCATGTCTTCTTGAAACAGCCAGAAGGAATAATAAAGTGTGAAAGTGAAAAGCATTATTACATGACAGTCTGACAGTCTAGAAGTGGATTTCTTCGATTGTAGGGCAGAAATAACCACTTCGCCTAGAGTATTGTTCACTATCCTAAACAAGCAGCAGCAAACATATCAAAACTAAACGTTATGTTCGGCACAGTTATCCAAATACTCACTCACGGCAAGGCTAGGCTAGGCTAGGTTAGATTAAGTGGCGGGGCACAAGGTCCCACTAGTTAGGCTAGCATTTAGAACCAATGTGACAGAAGCCTGGTAGCCGCCGCAGTCTAGTAGATAGTGTGTTGGCTGATTAGACGTAAAGCCCGGGTCAGAAATATAAAATATTTCTTCGGCGACTTCCTCTCAGCAGATTTCTGAGAGTAAATAAAATTGCCAGAAAAGTTTCTCAAAACTCTGTCGTTCGGAGTCGACTTTAAACTGTAGGTCCCGTCACTCATGTATATAATTAACGCACACAACATGAGTGGAAATCTTAGCCCGTAATTCTGACTAAAGGGTTATAATGGCCGATTATGTATATGTATGTATGTTTCTATATACTTTTCTAAATTGTAATGAAACTAATTATTATCACACAACCCACGCCTCTGAGGCACTAAGGCAACTACCTTAAAAACAATTCCGAATACTGTGTGTGCGGTGCCAGTCATTTTGGATTGGAAATGGTTTGCGTTCTCTCATCCATTTAAGCTGTCCTTTTAAACATTTTTATTGTCGAAATTTTAAGGGCTTTTTTTTTGGCGATTTATGTAACCTTTAAACATAAACATGATTTTGGTGTGTTTTCACTCTCTATACCAACAAAACAAAAAAAAAATGACTCTTTAAGAATACATACATATGTATATGTATGTATCAGTGTAAAAAATATATGTAATAAAACAATTCTTATTACTCGTTGTGGTTTGTTTATTTCTTCAGTAGAATGTCTGTTTCTGGAGGGTTATTAAAACCCAAGAAAAAAAAAAACAAAAAAATATCCAAAAATTTCCATTGACCCTGTTTCGATTTTGAACTTAAATTTACTTCAGGGTTTTACAGGATTTTTGTCTCAATTTCAGTTAAAACGCTCATTAAAATGTTAACTGGATTGCATTCTACACTTCGTATCTTCTTTTTGGATTTGTGTTAATTTTTATTTTTTTCTCTTAATTTTAACTTGTTGTGTGTAAAAATCAAAATGAAAATCATCATAAAAATGCTTTACGACTTTAAACGAAATGTGAAATATTTCGAAGGAAGGGAAATTAAATTAGTGAGAGGGTTTGTTACACAAATAAAATTTGAATTATTCGTCATTTGCACAAACTATAGAAATTGTTTGTTTGTGGGAAATTTTGATAAGTCTTTGAAATAAGAATTGTATGTCGAAACCAGAGGCCAATCTTCACATTAGAACAGCCAAAAAGGAATCTCCATTTATTTTTGTATTTAGGTAGTTGATTTTAAAGTCGCCTATTACTGTTGAATGTCTTAATACTTTCAAAATCCTTGAATACATAAATTGTCTGTCCTACTACTGGCTTTTTATATACCAGTAAACGTAGGGCGTTGAATACTTAATTTTCTCTTATAATTAGGAGAAATCTTAAAACTTTCTCCAAATAAATTTTAGTATTTAATGTTAAACGTATAAAAACTACTGCAAAGCCTTTAAAGGGCTTTGAAATCGTCGTAGTCTAGTAGGTAGTATCTTCGCTTATTAGACACAAGCCTGTTGTTCATCGGGATTAAAACGAAATATGAAAATATATTGCTTTTGGTAGCTTCCTCTCACCAGTCTTCTGGTAAAAACTCGCACTAGTCATCTGGTAAAAATTGTCATGTAAAGTTTCTCAAAAAACATCGGCCGTTCAGAGTCGACTTTAAACAGTAGGTCCTGCCACTCATGGAGAAAATTAACATGCCCTATCTTGTGACTGGTAAATTCATTTAGTATATTTAGAGCATGCCAAATCTAGCATTATTTACTAATTTGACTCTCAACAAAGTCTTGCATGCAAAGTTTTTGATTCATACATCACTGAGCTCTCACGATCTGGGGCCAAATCACCGCATTCGCAATCGAATGCACAATAGGGGAAACACTATTCTCGATGGCCACAATTTCTTGGATCATGATACTCGATCGTAATTTATTCCGATTAATAATTTGATGACCATCGAGTGCAACTTCAAGTAGATACGTTACGATAACGATTACCGTGATCCACGTTAACCACATTTCGATAATAAAGTACTCGATTTCGAATGCGCTGATTTGGCCTCTGATCATCTGTATCGACATTTGAGGCCAAGATTTCTTCTGATAAAAAACAATTTATCTCCCATTAGTGACAGCTGGCCTTTAGATTCTCTCCGACGGTTCCTTTATTAGCAGGCTAAGTATTGGTCCGTGAATAGTTTATTCCAGATGATATCCTTCGTATCAAGGAGACCCTACGCAGCTTCAACTCTGGTTTGAACTATAATTGCCTCAGCTAACCTAGGTGGACGATATGAAAGTAATCTTTCACATCAGAAACAGGTCGAAGAGACAATTCAGTAATGATTTTCAAATGTACACGCGATATCTAAGTTTATCTTCCTTAATTCGTGTGAAACCAATACAAGATCTTCCTATACATACATACAAACATACATACTGTTAATGCCAAACTTAACCCTTGGCATTAAATACCAGCGCATTTTAAACTATTCTGTATCACATATTTCTCTTATAAATAAAAGCTGAAAATTGTGAAGAGCTTACGCCATATTTGCTGAATGCAACTGTCAACAGGTTCTAAAACGCCCTTATATTGCTTCCGTTTTTCTGTCCTTTCAAAAACCTTCTTCTTGATTCATCCTTTGTCCGATAAGGTAATATTTCGATTTATTTCAATAAAATTAATTATAGTCCAAAATCCTAATTCTCTTTTGTTTTATTTTCTTTTTTGCATTTCATTCTAAATTGGGATTTTGTCCGATTGAGCCTATAAAATCATTTCTGTTTTATACGCTCAATCCATCGGCTTAGAGAGTAACCATTTCTTAAAAATAGAATTAATTTCTCACCCCAACATTTGGTCCATTCGAACCGGATTGGTTTCTACTCTTTAAGATTTCTTTTTATTGGAATTTATCAAATATTCATCATCATCGCCATCAAATATCATCATCATCAATTCATCAAGTCATAATTTTATTTTTTTTCATCGAAAATAATAAAAAGTTTTTTTTTCTTGTTTTTGAAATATTGTTTTACGACTTTCCTCGGAAGTTGATTTTTCGATTGTTTTTAAATTTTGTTCGGTATCAAAATGTCTCTGGATAAATTTATACGCTTGGCCGATAGCGTCGTTGAATTCGAAGCTGATCTAAACGGCAATCAATTTCCAGTGACGTCGATTTATGCAATTGAGGTTCATCGAGGTGAACTGAAGTCGAACTGGACGAGAATTAAGGCAGCCTACGAAGAGTTTTTGACAGAGGCAGAGAAGGAAGCTGCTGAAACTGCAAATCCAGTCGAGCTAGAGTCCATTAAAGTGAAATATAGAAGCACCTATACCTCATATTGCAGCTGTTTAGCTAAATTAGGCGAATTGTCTGACGCTCTTCAATGTTCTGCTTCGGAAAAGTTGAAGCACCATCAGGATAATCTTTCTCCTGGCTCTTCAAAGGATTTGGATCTGCCAAACACTTTCCAGTCTGAATCCAGTAGACTTAATCTCCCACCGGTTGACATAGAGCCATTCCACGGGGATTACTTCTCTTGGCCAACATTTCGAGACATTTTTACAGCTGTTATTTCGAACTCCAGGGCAAGTAATGTCGAAAAGCTATTTTACTTGACCAAGACAACAACCGGTGAAGCGAGGGAGATTGTTCAAAAATGCCCCTTGACTAATGAAGGGTTCAATATAGCATGGGAAAATCTATGCTCCAGATATGAAAACCGCCGAGTTTTGGTGAACGGTCAATTGAAGATTTTATTTGGTCTTCAAAGCATTTCTTCGGAGTCCAGCGATGCCTTAAAACGCCTCCAACGGGACTTCAATTCTTGTATTTCAATTCTACGACTTTATTCAATGGATGTCACAAGTTGGGACCCAATTTTTGTTTTCATATGTACAGGTAGACTTCCAGAGAATACTTTGACACTATGGGAACAGCAGCTCAAGGATAAGACCACCATTCCGAAGTGGTCTGATTTGGATAATTTTCTGACCAACCGGTACAGAACCTTGGAGTCTGTTTCAGAGATTCGTGGGTCAAATACTTCCAGCAGCACTAAATTAAAATCCAAAAGTGGACCTTGTTCTAGCTCTATTTCGAATAAGGCGGTTAATAGCTTTCAGGCTAACGTTTCTGGTCCGTTTTGTCACCTGTGTCCTAAGGAGAATCATGCTATTCGTAAATGTCCTAAGTTTCTAAAACTAGACCATCAACGGCGATTGGACGAAATCAAAAAGGAAGGCCTGTGCTTGAATTGTTTCTCTAGGGCTCATAGCGTTAGAAATTGCACAAGCAAAAATAGCTGTTTCAAATGCCAAAAAAGGCATAATACGCTTCTGCATAAGGACGCCAATAATCAATTCCACACTGAATCCGAACTCTCCTTCTTTTGCACGATATTCCGATAATAACTTACAGTCCGCTAATAGTTCAAATTACGATAGAGTTCAGTCGTGTTTTGCTTCTTATTCAAAAAACGTCCTCCTGGGCACTGCGATGGTGGATATTTGCCATAGGGGCGTGAAGTACCAAGTTCGAGCTT
This sequence comes from Sarcophaga rosellei, assembly GCA_930367235.1. Lineage (NCBI taxonomy): Eukaryota > Metazoa > Arthropoda > Insecta > Diptera > Sarcophagidae > Sarcophaga > Sarcophaga rosellei. The sequence continues at coordinate 46,680,815 of OV884019.1, forward strand.
TGATCGATTCAGGTTCTGAGGGAACCTTTATTTCTGAGCGCTTGTTCAATCGTCTTAAATTATCTTCACATCGTTCCAACGCACTAATTTCAGGTTTGAACAATACTGTTTCAGTTAAAGTTCAGCGTGAATGTTCCATTGTGCTTGGAACTCAGCTTGACAGTGCTGTCGAAATTCCAGTGACTGCGCTTGTAGTTCCTAATCTTACTAATAACCTTCCTACTCAGACAATTCCGAATTCGATTTTCTCCAATCTTCCTCATATTAAACTCGCCGATCCGAAGTTTTATGTTAGTTCAAAAATAGATTTATTGATCGGTGCTGATATTTTTCCTTCGATCGTTTGTTCAGGGATACAGCACAATGTTTGCGATTCCCTAATTGCTCAGGAAACCATCTTTGGATGGATTCTGACTGGTCCTATCTTCTGTAAGTCTCACCTCAATTCTACTGTTATTTCGTATTTCTGTGAAATTTCTTTAGACAAAGAAATTTCACGTTTTTGGGAGGTGGAGAATCTTCCACAGAAGAACTTTTTGTCTCAATCCGATCGTGCTTGTGAGGAATTATTTGTTCGTACGACTAGCAGAAATTCAGATGGCAGATATATTGTTTCGCTTCCGTTCAGGGAAGAATTTCCAGAGTCACTGAATGTTGGCCATTCCAGATCAACTGCTATGGCGCAGTTTTTCAGAAATGAAGCGAGGCTTATTCGAAATTCAGAATTAAAAACTGAATATGATAGAGTAGTCCAGGAGTATGCGGACCTGGGTCATATGGAAAAGGTCAATACATCTGTGTGCCATGACAATTCAATGTCATATTATTTACCTCACCATGCCGTCATAAAACCTGACAGTGTGTCTACTAAGGTCCGAGTAGTGTTCAATGCCTCTGCTCCATCATCCAATGGTCATAGTTTAAATTCTTTGTTGCACGTAGGACCGACACTTCAGAATGATCTTACCCTCCTGATTCTAAAATGGAGATTTTTCAAATTTGTTTTCAACGCCGATATACAGAAAAGGTATAGGCAAATTTTGGTTGATCGGAAACACACTCCGTATCAACGGATTCTATTTCGAGACAATCCAAGTTCTCCAATTCTTGACTACGAATTGAAAACTGTCACCTTTGGGGTGAATTGTGCACCATATCTAGCTATTCGAACTTTACTTCAATTGGCAGATGATGTCGAGCCCATTTATCCATTCGCCAGTACAGTCCTTAGGAAATTTATGTATGTGGATGACGTATTGGCAGGAGCCCATACTAAGGAGAAAGCGGTAGAGACAAAACGGCAATTGATTCAGGCACTTCAATCTGCTGGTTTTTTATTAAGAAAATGGACGTCCAATTCCAAGGATATATTGTCAGACTTGCCACCAGACCATCTCATCCACGAACATTTCCTGAAATTCGAAGATAACAGCACAGCAAAAACTTTAGGCATTCGAAGGAACGCGCGTTCGGATGAATTTTACTTCGCAGCTGTTCAATTTTCCGAAGCGACTAGCTACACCAAACGTGCAGTACTGTCACAAATAGCGAAGCTGTTCGATCCTGCTGGCTGGTTGGCTCCATGCATCGTCCAGGCGAAAATTCTAATGCAAAGTATATGGAAAGATGGTACTGGTTGGGATGAAGTTATTTCTCCAGACGCCTTAAATCAATGGAAACTTTTTCAAGCCAATTATTCTGTAATCAATACCATTCGGATTCCACGATGGATAGATTATACTCCAAATGCAGAAATCCAATTTCATGGATTCTGCGATGCTTCTGAAAAAGCTTATGCAGCAGCTTTATATGTTCGAATAGCAGATAATAGTTCCGTGTACACCCATTTGATTTCATCCAAAACAAAAGTAGCCCCCGTAAAAACAATTTCAATTCCTAGATTAGAGCTCTGTGGTGCTGTTCTTTTGTCCGAAATGATAGACAGCTTGATTTCTCAGCTCGATATTGAAAATTATTCTATTTTTTGCTGGACCGACTCGACTACTGTACTTTCATGGTTAGTAAAACCCCCCTGCTCGTGGTTGACGTTTGTTGCAAACAGGGTATCCAAAATTACTCAGGTGGTTGGTTATTCACAATGGCACCATGTTAACTCCGAAGCGAACCCTGCTGACTTAGCGAGTAGAGGTCGACATCCACAGGACCTCGTTGATAATGAACTTTGGTGGTATGGGCCACAATGGCTTAGAAGTAGCAGCTCAGAGTGGCCTAGGTATGATTTGTCCAAAATGCCCATGGCTGAAATCGAAGCGAAACCAGTGCGAGTACTCTTCTCCTATTTCTCCGACTATGAAGATATTTTAGAGAGATTTTCCTCTTTCCACCGAGCAATTCGAGTCATGTCCTACGTCTACAGATTTATTCATGGAACTCATCGTATCCGCAGAGACAACGTTGCAAATTATTCAGTTTCTCTTTCTACTACTGAAATCAAAACTGTTCGTTCCAAACTCATTTCTATCTGTCAAAGGGCACATTATCCAAATGAGTATAAGACTTTGTCTGATAAGCAGGCAATATCCAAGTCCAGCACTATTCTTAATTTGAATCCGTTCTTAGATCCAGAGGGAAGCTTACGTTCTTGTGGGAGACTAGAATCGTCTACCGGAATCTCCTACAATGAAAAATACCCAATTATTCTACCCTACAATACCCAATTTTCTAGGCTGCTAGTACGATTTATCCATGATATAAGTCTACACGGAGGAAATCAGCTAGTATTGCGGCTTCTTAGAACAGAATATTGGATTCCCAAAGCTAAGAACTTAATCAAAACAACTATTAACAAATGTAAAGTATGTGCGATTTATAAGAAAAGGTGCCAGAAACAGATCAGATCTGAAATTGCACGTCCTTTCACACATACAGGCCTAGATTTCGCTGGGCCTTTCGACATTAAGAGTTATTCTGGTAGAGCATGCCGAGTCACAAAAGGTTATGTGTGCATCTTCGTTTGTTTTTCAACAAAGGCAATCCATTTAGAGGCCACTAGCGATTTATCTACACAATCCTTCCTTGCAGCTTTTAGTCGCTTTGTTTCAAGACGAGGTTGTCCGCTTCACCTACACTCCGACAACGGGACAACCTTTGTAGGCGCTTCCAAGATTCTTGCAAAGGAGTTTATTCTGACCTCCCAGCAACGAGTTATTTCGAATTATGCCCATCAGAATATATCGTGGCATTTCATCCCAGCTGGAGCCCCCCACATGAGTGGTCTGTGGGAGGCTGGAGTAAAAAGTTTTAAATTACACTTTCGAAAAATGGCAGGAGTCTACAAGTATACATTCAAGGAATTTTTAACCCTTTTGACCAGGATAGAGTCTTGTTTAAATTCTAGACCAATTTCATCGATGTCCACCAATCCTGAAGACCTGAGTGCCCTAACACCGGGACATTTTCTAATCGGGTCTCCTATTCTAGCACCTGTTGATCCTCAGGTAGACAATACACCTATTTCCTTAATAAACCAATGGCAACGACTGAAATTTGTCTATCAAAACTTTTGTTCAAGATGGAAGACAGAATACTTGAAGGAGCTTGCCAAGAGGAATAAGTGGCAGCGTCCCACGGAAAATACAAAAGTAGGTGACTTGGTAGTGATAAAAGATGAAAACCTTCCTCCAAATTCTTGGAAACTAGGTCGGGTTGTTAAAGTGTATATTGGTTCTGATAATCGCGTTCGCGTTGCTGATCTTCTTACTCAGAAGGGAAAAATTACACGACCGATCGTCAAATTAATACTACTACCAACAGAATGTTAGACTTCGGGAATTCCTCTTCTCATTTTTTTTCTAATTTCTTTTCAGCTTAAAATGCCAAAAAATTCAATCGCTTCAATTAAATCCTCTCAATCGTCTCGATCCTACAATTGTCGTATCTGCAAGCGACCACATCCACTCCGAACTTGCCGAAAATTCCTGGCGATGAATGTAACCGAAAGAATCCGAGCTGTACGCAAACATAAATACTGCAACAACTGCCTTGCACATGACCACTCACATGGTACATGCTTTTCCAAAAATGGTTGCAAACATTGTAAAAAGTTGCATCACACTCTTCTGCATATTCATCCAAAATTGTTAAAGAATTTTCTGCTTTCATCTTCCTCATTTCGTTCTCCATCTCCACAATTAGTTTCATCATCGAAAAAACGCCCTTCTTCTGAAATGAAACCTAAGGCATCTTCACCTCCCTCAACGTCGAAAAAGGCTTCCTTAACGTCGATCCTGCGCCAAAGTACCATTGTCCTGCTGCCCACCGCTATGGTGAAAATTGGTTCGACGACATCTTATGCACGATGCCTTCTAGATTCTGGATCGCTAGTCAGCCGTGTTTCTAAGAAACTAGTGGATAAGCTGGATATGACGGCATATACCCTGCACGGCGAAACCATTTGCCCATTGGTACTTAAGTCCAGATTTGATTCTACTTCAAAGATAGAGGGAACGTTTAGAGTGGACAATCGGATAACGTTATGTACACCGTGCCAATCTTTGCCAGAGTCATACAAGAAAAACTTTCGAGACCTCTTTTTGGCCGACTCCAAATTTTATGAGAGCGATGGGATCGATGTAATCATCGGAGCGGATTTATATCCCAAGGTTATCCGTCAAGGAGATTTTTCTAGGGTTGGTTTTCCTACGGCTCAAAGTACCATTTTCGGGTGGACTATTTATGGTCCTTGTTCAATTTAATTATTACTTTTTTTTTCCCAATTTTTCTATCCTTTTTTTTGACCAAATTGCACTTTTAAGTTTTTAGTCCCAAGCAATTACAATACGTACAAACTATTTTATTTATATTATTAATATGTACATTCTTATGTATTGTATATGTACTTTTGAATTGAATTATAAAAAATTGATTACTTGAATTATAAATATTAGAACCTAAGCTATCGAATGAATTCTTTAATATTTTATTTCTTACGTTTTAGAAGCAATATACGGGCAAAGACTCGTTGACGCTTTGCTGTCTCCTTTTGTTTGCATACCCTGCAAGGCGGGCGGCAATGTTAATGCCAAACTTAACCCTTGGCATTAAATACCAGTGCATTTTAAACTATTCTGTATCACATATTTCTCTTATAAATAAAAGCTGAAAATTGTGAAGAGCTTACGCCATATTTGCTGAATGCAACTGTCAACAGGTTCTAAAACGTCCTTATATTGCTTCCGTTTTTCTGTCCTTTCAAAAACCTTCTTCTTGATTCATCCTTTGTCCGATAAGGTAATATTTCGATTTATTTCAATAAAATTAATTATAGTCCAAAATCCTAATTCTCTTTTGTTTTATTTTCTTTTTTGCATTTCATTCTAAATTGGGATTTTGTCCGATTGAACCTATAAAATCATTTCTGTTTTATACGCTCAATCCATCGGCTTAGAGAGTAACCATTTCTTCCAAATAGAATTAATTTCTCACCCCAACACATACACAATTGATTATTACAATTCCTCAGTAAGAATTGCGAAGTCGAAGAAAAAATATTTACTTTATATTTCGTTGTCATCGAGATGTCTGGCCTTTCGTCTAATTACCCAACATAGTAATTACCAAGACTAAGGCAATTTCACTAGGACTTCCTATGTCCAGCCCAATTCACTTACGGGTAATTTAAACGATAAGCGTTTACGTACGTGAAGCCATAGAGAAAATATTCCAAAATTTCATAAGTATTTTAAAAGTGATTGCAAAAGCCCAGCTTTCACAATGTGGAAGATTTTTAAAAATTTAAAAAAACGGAGAGAGCCATACGACCGCCTAATATCTATCCATATTTACTCTAACCGTAGGCTAATAGGTAGTGTGTTGGCTTGTTAGACGAAAGGCCTCGGTTCAAACCCCAGGTCAGACATCAATATGAAAAAAATATTTCATCGGCGGCTTCCTCTCAGCAGATTTCTGGCAAAAACTCTGGCAGCCATTGCCGTGAAGAGTTTTTCGGAGTCGACGTTAAATTGTGTATAAAATTAATGAACACAACATGAGTGGTGTGAAAAGCTAGGCCGTAATCCTGACTGAAGGCTTGTAATGGCCAATTATGTATGTATTTACTCTCAATATTGCACGCTCTCGTAACATATTGATTTTACACGATATTACCCGCTGTCGGCTACATAAAAACTAAACATGTCGTTCGACTTGTTTACCCATCTAAATACCCCTTTAATGGCTAAATTCATCATGTATTTTCAGAGGCTTTTCATATGGTGATAGGTGTCAGTATTAGCCTATATTTTCTACAAACTATAATTAATTAATTGTTATAAATTAATTATTATCATGAATTCAGTTGAAATTAAATTTCTCATACCGAAAATTTCTAAATCAAGCAACACTTTGAATACAGTTTGTTGACCCAAATAATATTCATACTGCCTAAATGATTTGCCCGCATTTTTTAAGTGTATTTAATAGATGTTGTTGCTTCAATTAAATCAAATCAAGCCATAAGTTGTGCTGTATTGGAATTTGAGGCAGGTTTCATTAGCCATACCACACACGTAGTTCCCTAATACTTGGGTTTTTTCAGGTTTCTTCTATAAAAAAGAAAAAAAAAAGAAAAAAACTAAAACTAGGTGAACTTGTTAAAAAATTAATTAAACTCAGTAGGCATCTGTTTGATGTTTTTGTGTATCTAAGCAAACACCCATTGTTACATAGAAAGTATGGTATGTATTGAATGTAATTATCAGTTGAAGAAATCAATGTTTTCATTATTGTTAACAACATGACCGGTAACAACTGCTTAAGCGCAGCTGTAACAACTAACAAAACCCACCAAAGCGATGTATGTAATGCAAAGGGAATTTCTTTTTACAGGGTGTCACGCCAAACGAAATCATTAATGGCCTTAATAATGGCTCAAGTAGAACCACCAAATACTGACACCTATTTTGTGTCGTTTTTGTACGGCTTTCGTTTAGAGGTGGAACAACAAAAACAACACTTGAGGCAATTGGTTAATTTGTCGTCTCTTTAAAACCACAGGATATTTAAACACAAAACAAACACACAGACACACACTCGCACACTTTTAACCATTTAACTGACCATGTTATTCAGCTAATGCTTACATACATATTTACTAATCTTGTGTAGTTTTTTTTATGGTCTCTTATGGCCTGTGCCAGTGTGCGTCTGGTTTGTCTCTCCAACAGTGATTATGGCGACGTGCAAATTTTCTAACCTGCATAAATTAAAAGATAAGATAATGACTAGATTTAGTCGTTATTTTGGTTTATAATGTTGTCAAAAGAACAACAACAACAACAACAACCGCATTAACAAAGACAGTAACAAACAACAGGATCATATGATTACAGCAACAAATGGAGTGCAAAGAAGCAAAAAAAGAAAAAAAAGTTGAACTTGTTTTTTAACAGAGAGAGACCAACCACTTAATTACCTGGTCTAAATGTGTTTATGGGCCTTTTGCCTCAATATAGTTATTTGCCTGGTTACTTGTATGTGTATGGTATGTACATATGTGTATGTTTATATGTCATGTTTATCAATTGCTTATAGAACTAGTCGAGATAATTTATCACCACAACCGTGCTGTTGTCTATAGTAGACCCCACACAGACTCAAAATTCAGTTTCAAGCAAAATTCCAAGTGCACCAGATAAACTATCTGTTGGAAAATGCATTCAAGTTAAACTTTTCATTGGTAAACTTTAATTTTAAATGTTGAATTTATTTTTGTATTTTAGTTTTCATTATAGATTTTATGATTATATTCGGTAAATATACTCGCATAATGGGTGATACAAAAATTAAACGCGGTTTTTTGATGGCAAACAAATATGAGTTACAAAGCTGATATTTATGTTTACATTAAAATGCGCAGTTAACTGAACAACATCAGCGTAGGGCATAGCAAAGGTTTTGAACATTCAGCACAAAATAGTTTGGAATTGTTTTAAAACGGTTGACCACTCAAAGGAAGGATATGTTTAGAAGCCACGCCCATTCATGCAAAGATATTTAATTTCTTCTGTTCAAACGCAAAGATATGTAAACATGTTTGAAGATAATCGAGAATATTAAAAATAAATCCTTATCAAAGCGCATTTATGCGCTGGATTGACTCCAAACTAGTATTTGTTTTCCAATATACATACATAATTGGCCATTACAACCCTTCAGTCAGAATTACGGCCTAGCTTCTCACGCCTTAATTTTATACTTGAGTGGCGGGACCTACAGTTTAACGTCCACTCCGAACGACATATTTTTGAGATATTTTTTCATGGCAGGTTTATTAAAGCTCAGATTTTTTTTCAGAAATCTGCTGAGAGGAAGTCGCCGAAAAAAAATATTTTTCTTTCATATTTCGTTTTGATGTTTGACCTGGGGTACGAACCCGGGCTTTACGTCTAATAAGCGAACACACTACCTACTAGACTACGGAGAGGTGTTATAACTGAAATGATAAAAAGAGCGATCAAGATGCATTAGAACCCACGTAGTTTCGTTGATGTTAGAAAGTATTCCTGTACTTGACTGGAAAATATGATCCAACCGCTCCATAATGTAGAGCTTATATCGTCAAACCGCAATTAGGTTTGATCTCAACTCAACGGGTATTTTGTTCGAGCAACAAACAAAATTTTTAAGTTGGAGATGATACGAATCCACATGGGGTTCAAGAGCACCCAATGCATACACTGTTTGGAAGGGTTTTTGGGCTAGTGGCGTCATCAGTCCATATATCTTTTAGAACGACGTTGACCGGGCAATCACTGTATAAATAGATGATTGCCAACTGCAGCCTGAATTGGTTGATTTGGACACCAATTACTTGTGGTTCCAACAGGACGTTGCTACATAACACACAGTTCATACTCACGTGAGGATGATAAGAACGGATCACCAAGATCATACAATTTGACCCTGTTAGACAAATTATTTTTGTAAGTTTCAGGTGTATGCGAAAATGCCACAGACCACAGCGGTCCTCAAAGCCAACAGAACACACTGTTGATCGTTGATATATTCTGCACATTATGACATCAATAGGTTTGGTTCTTTTTAAAGTTAAATATAGAAAGAGCTCAATGAACCACCTGATAGTTTACAGTTGTTTCTCATTTTAATGACATTATTACGCATCTTCTTGATGATCTTTATCTTTCATGCAGATGCACATTTCCCGTTTCCTGGAAAAGAGCAGAGCAGAGTAGAGCTATCCGGCGCTATAGCGAGAATCAATGTGAGGATTTCTTGACTAAGATATTGTTTTTGTGTTTTAAAAATTGGCACTCTAAAGGAACCTAGAAGCCCATATATGTATGTATGTGTTGAAAGTATTACAGCTTTCGTAACGGATGTGATTCTGAAATATATGTTCAATTGCCTGTGATGAACCATGTAGGTTTCTATATTCATTAGAAATACTGGGAGTTGTTTGTTACAACTCACCAATCATTGTGTCTTTCATGAATACCTTCTAAAAGCAAATTGAAATTCATTGCAAACAACAAGCAGAGAATTATTACCAAAGAGTTGGCATAATCAATAGCTAGCTAGTGGCCAAGCATTGGAAAATAAACTTATTTTTAGACGACGTCCCGGTGATAATTTATTAATTAAAAAAAGATACTTTTAAAAATCTTTTTCGAACTATCATTCATTTGCTTGTTAAAATTCATGTTTATATTTCATTTTACACATGGAAATGAACATGAAATTCTTTTATTTTTAACACCTTCTTCTAAATAAATACTAACACGATCACTTCATTTCAAGTGGCACATGCCAGATGTGGCATTTGGCATGCATACGAATACGTAAAACAATAACAACAAATTCAATATGCAATATGAGCTTCTAAAAATGTTACGCATGCTCCTGAGTCTCATGCAATATTTTAAAATTTCAAATAGAAAACCATTAACGAAAAACAACAAACAAAATTCAAAAACTCTTGATTGTTTTAAAGAGGGAAAAAAGAACAAAAAAAAAAAAAATAACCCCTAGAAAAAACACCCTTTTTTCCAAGCCATTCAGTAGCTAGAGCTGGATGTCATTCATCAATGTTGCATGCATTTTTAGTTGAAACATTATTACGGCACTCAGTCGCATTAGGATGGCGCGTGTGTTAGGTTTTGTTTTTAATTGAATACAGTGGAATGTTTCAATATTGTTGCACTACCACCACCATAGATACAGAGTGATAGAGCTGGATGAGTACTGGATGTACTCATATCAGTGATGAGCAACACAGGCAACATATGCTTAGATGTTTAGGTTGCATTGAATACAAGCCTTATGCTCTTGTATTTGTTGACCTTTTATTTGCAATAGTTTTTCAAATTTTCCATTTAAAAGGGGAGTTGAATTGCTGTTTTGTGCTAAAGGTTATGCCATACGATTATGCGTCATTTGGTTGTTGCAATTTTTTTTCTAAATGTTCAATGAACACTATGTACACAATGTAATGACCCTTATCAAATTATGTTGTAATGGATGTGTGTGCTGGTTGCTGTCTATAATTTTTAGTGCCTAATTACCGCTCATCATGTCAATAATTTATGGCATATTCTTGTAAATGATTACTTAATGATGATGTTGTACTTACTGCCAATGTAAGTACACATCTTTAGAAAATTTTGTGTATGGTGTGACCTACTCGTAATTGATCATTTTAATGAAATGCCGTTTGTTTTTAATTCTTTTGTTTCCATAATTTACAGTTGAAAAGTTTTATAAAACACATTCAAAAAAAAAAGTAAAATATTAAATGAAAACTAACCTTTTGAAGTCTTTAATTCAGAGAGAAATTACTATCGACACCAAAACAGTCATGTCTACACTTTGTCAAATACTTGGGAGATCACAGTCTCGGTGTGAACGAGTTGAGGACGAGATTTTCCATTTTTCTAAGATCCAATATTTCACTAAAAGAGAAGGTCTTACGAATATAGTGTCGTAATCTTAATGGTCAATCCAAGTTTTTAAAGTTCTTGGTAATGTAGCAGTATTTTCCACATGGGTTTTAGATTAAATGAACTCATCCTTTTTGGGGGTTAACACTACATTAGCAATATTTATACAAGAAAGAAAAATACCCGAACTATAAGGCACTATCGTCCCATATGCCTCAAAGGGTTAAGAGACAAGTTTGGTAAAGCAAATTGTTTTACATTCCAAGCAGATCATTTGCCGCCAAGTTCATACGTTTTAATCACATTTACTCACTTAATTAATTGGACACTACAACCGTTCAGCCAGGATTTCAACCCAGTTTCTCATACCTCCAGGCGGGGCCTCCAGTTTAATTAAAGTCGACTCCGAACGACAGATTTTTGCGAAACTTTTAATGGCAATACTGTCACAATTTTTACCAGAAATCTGCTGTGAAGAAGTCACCGAAGAAATATATTTTCTTATTTCGTTTTGTTGGAGTTGTATGACCTGGGGTTTGAACAGTGGCCTCACGTCTAATAATCCAACGCAGTAACTACTAGATTACGGCGATGGTTATATAAGACTGTATGCTATAAATATTTCGTAATTAGATGGTGTATCATATTTTTAAGGCACCGATGTCATATACATACATGTCAAAGGGTTAAGAGACGAGTTTAGTATGCAAATTATATTACCTTCCGAGCACATCATTGACCGCCAAGGCCATACGATTTGATCACATTAGATAGGCAAAATTCCAGTCCTAGAAGACGATGACATTACAGCTGATATTGGTGAAAAAATGTATGCCAAAATTGGAGCTCTTCGATGGATCTTTTACAACGTAGCCAGATGCAGGTTTTACATGAACTGATCTTTAGAAATCGCCGTAGTCTAGTACGTAGTGTGTTAGCTTATTACCTATGAGACCTCGGTTCAAACCCCAGGTTAGGGATCTCCAACAAAACAAAATACGAAAAAATATTTCATCGGCGAATCCCTCTCAGCAGATTTATGGCAACAATTCTGAGAGTGAAATAAAACTGCTATGAAAAAGGTTCTAAAATATGCTAAACTGAATGAGTTTCGAAAGCTCGAAATATAACTATCATAAGTGACCACATAATAGCAGCTTAAGTTTGCAGATATCCTGAGCTGTTGTGCCATAAGGTTTTGAAATTTTCAAAAAAATTTTTGTTTAGTGTGGGAAACACAATGTGGAAATTAAAAAAAAAATTTTCTCAGATACACTCACTATACATATACACACTATTTTTAAAGAACTGTTAGTTTCATTTATACTAAAAACCGTTATCATTTAATAATGTCCAATGACCTTTTGGGAAAATATTTTAATTCAAACGGAATAGGATGTAAAAAAGGACTCTTTACCACGATGCTGAACTATTTACTCATATTTTAAATACAGGACCCCAATTTTTAAAAGATCCTCTCCAAGTCCTCTTTGCTTTAAAGTGTTTCTATTTTCAGTCACCAAGTGAATGAATGCAATGAAAACAACCCCCAACGGAGGATATTTCCTACAACTAGATTAAGTTACAAGCAAAGATCATTAAACGAATAGAGAAAACGTTATAAAATCTTTTATTTTAACGATAAAATGTATCCTTCTGTGCTATAACTGTAAACTCTATTAAGGATACAATGAAATTTGAGTAGCAAAAAGAGAGGGGAGACTAGAGAACATGCAACAGAAGACAATAGGAAAACAGGATATAAAATGAAAATAAGATAGAAGAACACACCCGTACTCTTAGAAATGAACTGTTATTTTTATGAAGATTCTGCAGACTGGAAAACAGATGCAGTTTTTCCGGTGTTTCCCTTAGGTAAAGGAAAATAAATAAATCTTTTAAGATCCTTTAATATGAGGCATACGTTTTTTATTGTGATGTTGCAAAAAAGGTGTGTTTTGAAGGTAGACAAAGTGTGCCAATTTTACGAAACATTCTTGCATAAGAGGTGGTTGTTGTATTTGGAAGAAAAACACACGTTTAAAATCGATTCGTTTTTATTTTCTGATAATTTTTTAAAGATTCTCAATATCATGGCTATACTTTGCTATAAGATTTGTATGTGTATTTACCATTCCTATGAAAGATTGTCTCGAAGATTTATTATCGAGATGATAAAGAAAATATTTCCAAAACTAAACCAAACTGTTTGATATCAATCTCATCGATGTGATTAATAATTTAGTATAAAAAATAGCTTAAAGGGTTTCTTGTCATCCAAACCAATCCAATTTTCTACTCGCTGACGTTATTTGGTTTGGTTTACATATACGCTGGGAAAGATCATTAAAAATCGATAAAAAAAATAACATTTTTTCATGCTTTCAATGCATTTGTGGACCAATTATGTAAAGTGATGAAACCATGATTAGACAAATTTTACATGTTTAATGCTTTTAAACATAATTAGAGAACAGACAATACATTTTTCTCAATAATGTGCCATAGACATTTTTATTTTTATTTCTGGCTTTTATTATCCATATAAACGATGGATACAAAAGACGACTTTAAATTAAAAAAAAAAAATCAAGAATTTGTTTGTGAAGACAATTGCACGAAGCTTGGGTATTGCTCTTGCCTTTGATCATACATAACATAATTGGCCACTACAACCTTCAGTCAGGATTACGGCCTAGCTTCTCACACCACTCATGTTGTGTGTGTTAATTTTCTACATGAGTGGCGGGACCTTCAGTCTAAATTCGACTCCGAATGACAGATTTGGAGAAACTTTTCATTGTAGTTTCATTTACTCTCTGAGTTTTTGTTAGATTTGATGTCTGACCTGGGGTTTGAACCCTTGCTTTACGTCTAATAAGCCAACACACTACCTACTAGACTATGGCGACTTGCCTTTGATCAAATATGAATGTTCCACAAATCAAAACATTTCTCTTTGCTGAGGAGAAAATACTTTTGAATTGGAACTGTAAGTAAGGCTGCGCCACATAGTCACCTTCTAAGGAGTCTTCCTGAGACAAAAATTTAATTTGTATTGATAATGATTTGAAATCGCCATAGTCTAGTATATAGTGTATTGGTTTCCTAAACGGGACCTTGTGATTCAAACGCTATCTCAGACATTTCGAGCAAAACAAAATTTGGAATAATATTTCTTCGGCGACATTCTCTCAGCAGTCTTTTGGGTAAGACTCTGAGAGTAAAATAAAAATGTCATGAATAGGTTCTGACGCTCGGCACCCAATTAACACATACAACATGGGAAGTGGTAGAAGCTAGGTTGTAATTCTGACTAAAGGGTTGTAATGACCAGTTAAGTAAGTTATGTAGTTTCTAGACAACAAGAGATGGCAACTCTATCATCCTAGAACCTTGAACTGAAGATCAATCAGCTGCTGAGCTGAAAAAAACTTTATCAATGGGATTGAGACTAAGCAAAATATATAAATTTAGTATGATGGAACAGCTTAATGTTCTTTAAAGGCCTGAAAAGGAAAAGTAATAAAACCTATAGGTGTGTTTAAGTTCGAGTAAGTAAAATCGTGAATATGCAAATGCATTCGGAGGGAGTGAAAGTCGCCGTAGTCTAGTAGGTAGTGTGTTGGTTTATTAGACGAAAGCCCTCGGTTCAAACCCCAGGTCAGACATCAAAACGCAATATGGAAAAAAAGGCATTTCTTCAGCGATTTCTTCTCAGCAGATTTCTGCAAAAAAAAACTCTCAGAGTAATGTTTAAGTAATGAATAGTTTCCTCAAAAATCTGTCGTTCGGAGTCGACGTTGAACTGTAGGTCCCGCAACACATAACATAAGTGGTGTGAGAAGCTAGGCCGTAATCCTGACTGAAGTGTTGTAATGGCCAATTATGTATGTATGTCTGTTTGTATGAATGTATGCATGTATGTATGTATGTATGTATGTATGTATGTATGTATGCATGTATTCGGATGGAGTGAACTATTATAAGTTAAAGATAAAAGGTATGGCTATTAATTTCCCATTACAGTAATCTTTCTTATTAACCGCTCCTCGTATTCGCCAATGACTTTTATTTAATTTATTTAATTTTTTATTTAATTTATCGTTCGCTGAAGTTTATATCGTTCTAAACTTAAAATTTTATATGTTTTCAAAGCAATAAACTTCTCTTTAATAAAGTCATTGATATGCCGAATTATAAAACTCTTTTCACTTATTGGCTAACAACCAATTCTCTTAATATTCCAAATACGTATTTAACTTAATAAACTTCTTAAAAATTTCTCTTACAACCAATGTTTCAATTCCATTTTATATACAAAATATTTCCAACTCACTCTTAAAAGTAAATACAGAACGAACTCTTTAAAAACGTAAATGTACTCTTAAATAATGAACTTAACACTGTATCGACAATAATCAATAACTCTTTTCAATATAAATTAATAAATATTACATATGGATTATGTTATGGATAAATATTACAGTGCTTGTGCGTTTCTCTGTATGAGATTGTTTGCGTACAAAGAGTTAAAATAATGAAAGTGCGTGACTGTTTTAATGCAGGGATAATCAGTCACACAGTGTTTGTTTATTTGTGGTTTAAAATGAGATTGTGTGTGTGTGGGTGATTGAGTGTGGCTCTGCTAGTCGTTCACACACAAATATTAACGATCTCTGCTCACACATGTTGTCTGACTCATATACCAGTCCTGTCGTTTTAACGAAAGTTCTAGCCGTTGGTGTACGGCTGTTGTTGTTGTTTGTGTCTGTGATATATAATTTGCTTTTGATTTTTCTGTGATTTCAGACAACAACAAAAAAGAGTAGACAACGATAAAAAACGACGATCGTTTGAAACAAAAACAACTTTGTTTTGTTCACGGAATATAAAAAAAAAACACGAAACACAATAAAAAGTTGTTGTAAATTTATAACTTCGTTTATTTATTCATGTTTAGTTTTGTTGGTTTCTTTTGGTTGTACGTATAATTGTGTCGTTTATTTAAAAAGAGTAGTAGTAGTAGAGTAGAGTAGAGCAGAACAGAATAGCGTAAGTAGAGGTGGTTGGTAGCTGTTGTTTAGCATAAATTCAGTTTGTGTGTGTGTTTGTGCTTAAATATGAATTTTGTGTTAAATTGTTATGGTTTTTGTTGTTATTATTGCGTTTTAACTAAAAATAAAACAACTACAACAAGATTATAAACATAAAACACTGATAGATACACTATATTAAGCTGCCACTACTACTACATTTGCAATTTCATAATATCAGCAGCACCAAATAAACATTTACTAAGTATAACCCGAAAAATATTATTGTCCAGGTGTTCATGTTCGTTTGTTCATTCGTTTGTTTGTCTGTTTTTTTTTCTCTCTTTTTAATATTTTTATGTTTTTAACTTGGTGTTGCTTTTATTGTTGTTAGGATTGTTAACTTTAGTAATATTTCTTCTGTTCAACTCAATTTTTTTCTTATTTTTTTCTTCGGATCATTTAATACAAATAACAACAAACACCATTCCTTGTATTAACAAACGGAAAAAAATTAATTTAAAATTATTTCTTGTTTTTAATATTATTGTTCTTGACCAAAAAAAAAAATACCTGGACAGTATGAAACAACAACAGCAGCAACATAAATGTGCTGTACCACCCTTAACAAAATTTATGGAAAAATGCTGTTCGTTTCGTGTTCTTTTTGTTATTTGTTTAACGTAAATTAGAATGGGTTTTCAGGCAATTTTTTTTTTCATGCATGAACTGTAGAAATCAATGCATTTTAAAGCTTTTCTGCATATATTTGGAATAATTACATTAAAAAGGTCCATTTATGAATTGATAATTAATTAATATTGCATGAAAATTGTGTTACTTTCAATTATAAATATTTTAAAATTAATACAGTTTTTATAACATAAAAAACTTCATTTTTAGTATATATTTTAAAAATTTTTTAAATTATGTGTGCTCAAATAGTAGTTAAAGATCAACGGCTAAGTTGTATAGAAACGAATTTTTTGGATTAATCTTTAGTTTAGATTAGTTTAGTTTAGTAATCGCAAGAGTCACCACTACAGTCTATGACAATGTTTAATTGTCTGAAGAGACTCCGTGAGGATTACGATCTAGCTTTTCACACCACTTATGTTTGCGTGTGTTAGTTTTTATCTATAAGTAGTGGGACATACAGTTTAAAGTCGACTTCGAACGATAGATGACACACTTTTCATGACAATTCTATTTACTCGTAAAGTTTTTATCAGAAATCTGTTGAGAGGCAGTCGCTGAAGAGATATTTGTTCAATATTTCTATTTGTTCGAAATGTCTGACTTGGGGTTTGAACCATGTTCTGACATCTAATAAGCCGACGCACTACCTACTAGACTACGACAACAACAGAGCCTTTGGACTACTTTTAATGGAAAGAGCTTTATCCTAGTAGTGAAATGTTCCACTTTGCAAATCGAATACCGTGGAGAATCATTGATGGTTCATTTCCGTCAAAACAAAATTTATAAACAAAATGCTCAACATCTAGGAAGTAATGACCAATGCTCGAAAAGCATTTCTTAACAAATGTTGGTTTTCAAAGATTCGAACGTTGGGGAATTATTCGCATAAACACGCTCTAGAAAGTCGTTTCACAGAAAAGTCTAATGTCATCAAATCTCTTAATTTTGGTTGGTCGAAATGTAAAATTTCTCTATCTGGAAACTACTGGAAATCTGAAATACAAATAAATATATTTTGGTTTACTGAACCACACGTCAAAGCAAAGTATTAAGCTAGTTCGAATTAATGGTAACTATTTTCTCAGAGATAATTTTCGTTAAAATGTCTCCCAATTATACGTACTGACCATAATATGTACCAAACGGTCACTTTCTGGTTTACAATGACTTTTCCATAATAATTTTGCTGTTCTTCGACCTACGATTTTTATTGTTTAGGTAATCACTGAGTAAGAAATGAACTTCAACATTGAAAGTCTGTTGTTATAGAATACAATCACCATATCTACCGTTTTGTAAATGGTCAACCGGATATAATTTTTACGTGAATTGGATTGTATGTGGGTGGGGGTACAAGTTCAAATACAAAATATTTAATAATGAGCCGAAATATAGGACTAATTGTTGCAAATTATTCACTGAAACAAAATAAAAAAAACTTCTTCGATATCCACAATAAACTGTCATCTGTTAAGGACTGCTTTGAATGTAACAGATGTAACTTTTAATTTCCAACTTAAGGTCTCCATAATTTGGCGGATAGGAGATTATATTTACTAGACCAGAGCTTAAATCACAAACATGAAAGAAAATTTCCTTCGACGATTCTCCATTCAACAGACCTTTGGCATTGTTTCTGAGAGTAACTCATTACCATGAAAAACTTGACTTCTCGCCACTCGTTAATAAAATGAAGCCGAACAGCATGGATTAACCTGGACCACAGTCCTGAGTAAAGGGTTGTAATGGTGAATAGTAGAAAAAGTTGCCGGAGCGTACTAGCATTTGTGTACTCTAGTAGCTAATGTATTGGCTTATTAGACTTGAGGCCACGGTTCAAATCCCCAGGTCAGTCCTTTTCAACAAAACGAAATATAAATAAATATTTCATATATGTATACAAAACTATTCCTTTGTTCTCTAAAGGTTCTAACTTGCATTGACTCACGTTATATTTGTTGTATTTTTGATTTGCTAGTTTTAGTTGAAATTTTATTTCATCATGATGAAATCAAATGAAATTTAGAAACTAGAAAATTTTGCATTTAATGTTATAGAATAAAAAGTGTTTTCCAACTAAAAAACAAAAAATTTTAAAACAAAAATTGAAAATATAATGTTGTTATTATTGTTGGGCCTTAATAAATAAATGCATAAATAAATAAATTTGTTATGAAGCAATTACATTTTTACTGGAGGTGACTGTACATAAGATTCTATCCCTATTAACAAGTATTTAAATGAAAATTTAAATTTTCCCTCATCGAAATATAAAAAAATTCTCAACTTCCAAATGCCATGCTTATATCTTTTCTTTTAATATAATTAACGTTTATGAATAAAGGAATTTTTATTTTATAATTTAATTTTTTTTATTTAAATTTCTTTAAATTTAATTCATTCGTAATCAATTTGAACGAAAAAAAAGGTAAAAAAAATGTATTATTCTTCTAACAAAATATTTGTGTAATTGAAATATTTTGCTTCTTTACAGTTTTTTTTTTTTTATTGAAAAATTCAAGTTCAATGCACCGTTCCTCAGAAGAAATCCTTTTCTAAAGTCTCTGTATGATGTAAGTGCCATTTGAACATGCTTTAAGTAGGTCTCTAAATCAAAAGTACGTAAAATAAATTCGATAAAAATAGTCCTGTTTCACAAAAACTAAACCATGCGTCTAAAGCAACCACCACTACCACCTGTCCTACCAAACACATGGAAGTCTATATTTAGACTACTTGAGTTTGAGCAAATGCCACAATACTTAAGTGGTGGAAATGAAAACAAAGCGACATAGGAAAACGAGATCCTATACAAAAACAACAATAACAAATAATAAGAGTGTTATAAACATGAAATGACATGAAAAGTGTGCTCCCAAATAACAGGAGAAGAAAAGAAGCTAATGCAGCAGAGCATAACGAGGAATTTTGGAAAAAGAGAACATTATGAAGGTGTTTTTATCATTTAATAGCAACAGCAACAGCAACAGCTGCCCCCAAAGCAAGAGTTTATAAATAGAAAGAGTATTTGGTTTTTAATATTAAAATTATGAGATTTCAAATATTGAGAGAGGAAGAGTGAGAGAGAGTGAGTGAGAATAACAAAATCAGTTTATATAATAAGATTTTTTGTTAATGTATTGGTACTATTTGCTATTGGCCCATTGTAAACGATTTTATTTAAAACCATTATAACGGCACGCGTATTTAACATGTGCTTTGGACATGCTTAAACAGGTTTGTTGATTGTTTACACACAGATACACTTATACCAATAAACACATAGCGGTTTAGGCCAGTTGATTGGTGGTTGAATATATTTATGCTTGCTTGCTTGCTTACAACAGCATTTATATAATGTTATATGAACAGCTACAAATACCAATACAAAGACAAATCCAAATACATACGTTAATAAACAGGAAAGAGTGTCTCTGTGTTTTTCTGAGGGAATGAATGATAAGATGATGAGAGAGTTTTATTTCATTACAAAACAAGAGCATAAGCAGGTGATACTCACAGTAATGCGGAGAATGAGATTGAAAGTGAGAGAGGATTTTTAAAAGAACCAGTTTTGGTGGAGTGTAGGAATAAAGAGCATTTATAGAAATTTTCCTCTAACCTATAAAAACACAAGATAGTTTGTGCTCTAGCACAGTTCTTCGTTGCTTTTGCTTGCGTTCACGTCGCTTATAATTTCTTTTATTTTGAAAACAGACACAAAAAATCAGAAAAAAAACATTTTTTGTTGTTATTTTTTATTTAAAAAAAAAACGCGCTTAAAGCTTAAAAATTTAAAAAAAAAGAACAATTGAGTTGCTTAATAATTTCTTTATAAAAAACAAAACCACACATTTTTTTTGACTATAAGAAATATGATAAAAATATAATAAATAACGGTTTATTTATAATTTAAAAAAATTAATTTTTTTTTTAATTAAGAAAAATTTTTAAAAAGTGCTTAAAAACTTATCAAAAAAAAATTGAAAAGAAAAAACCGCAGAAACATGCATAACATAGAAGATATGCTGGTGGAAAAAAATTATTCCAAGTGTCCTTTAAAAAAGCGTCCCGTACACTATCACTTCGATGAACAGGAACATGAAATGGATATTAAAAAATCAACTGCAATTATCATAGAGCAGCCGCTTAAAATGGATAATGATGAACCGGAAAATTTAAGCTTAAAAAAGGATTCAAAAGAATGTTCAGTGAAAGTAATTTCGTCCACAGCCGAAGATGAAATGATCAATGTCAGTGATTGCTGTGAAGATGAGGGTGTCGATGTCGATCACACCGATGATGACAGCATGTGTGGCGATGAGGAAGATGAAATGATCGATTGTGTGGATATAGAGGATAATCAGAGTGATGATACCAATACTACACAGGCAGCTGCCTTGGCTGCAGCCGCTGCTGTAGCAGCCGCTTCGGCTGCAGTGGTAGTACCAACACCCACATATCCAAAATATGGCATACAGCCTTGGAATTTCCATATGTCGCCTTATACCGCTGAATTCTATCGCACCATTAATAATCCCCATTTAGCTCAACAGATATCTCCCCTAAGAGGTGAATTACTATCGCCTAGTTCGCCTTCAGATTCTATTGGTTCGCTATCGCCACCTCCTCATCACTATTTAAATGGTCGTGCCAGTTCTGTATCACCGCCTATGCGTTCTGATGTTATACACCGACCCATTGGTGTGCGGCAAATGCCTCAATCACCTCAGCAGCATCCACAGCAACATAGATTTATGCCTTATCCTTTGCCTGCCTACACCAGCCATCATCAGTCGGCAGTCTCCTATGCTTTGGGTTATCCTCCTCAACATCATCATGCTCCCATCTCGCCTGCTTATTCAGAATCGTCCTACTATTCCATGAGATCTCTAACACCAGAATCTTTAGCCTCGCCCGTACCAGAAGATCTATCAGTTAAGCCCACTAACATAATGAAAACACCACAAAAGCCAGTGATTGTAAAAACTGAATCTAAAGACATCTGCTTAAAAACACCACAACCGCCAACAATAATATCGACAACAACGGCCTCAACTACGAATGCGACACCAACGAAAAAGGAAAAGAACGGACCACCACGCTATCAATGTCCGGATTGTCAAAAATCTTATTCTACCTTTTCCGGCCTCACCAAACATCAACAGTTCCATTGTCCTGCTGCCGAAGGTAATCAAGTGAAAAAGTCTTTTAGTTGCAAGGACTGTGACAAGACCTATGTGTCGCTAGGTGCTTTAAAAATGCACATACGCACACATACTTTACCTTGTAAATGCAATATTTGTGGCAAAGCTTTCTCCAGACCCTGGTTGTTACAGGGTCATATACGTACCCATACAGGGGAGAAGCCTTTCAGTTGTCAACATTGTCATCGGGCTTTTGCCGATCGTTCGAATCTACGTGCCCATTTGCAAACGCATTCGGATATTAAGAAATATTCCTGCAGCAATTGCTCGAAGACGTTTTCGCGCATGTCTTTGTTAACCAAACATTCAGAGGGTGGCTGTCAAGGTGGTAGTGGTGGTGGTGGCAGTTTAAACTCTACAAACGGTATCAGCAGCAGCAGCAATTCTCCAGCCGAAATGAATCCAAACTATACGAACTATAATGAGCATTAGAAAATATTTTTTTTTAACATGAATTTTAGAATACAACTCATTTGCCATATTTAAACAAAAAAAGAAAAGCAAAATAAGCCACCAAAAATTAGTTCCTAAAAACACAACTCCAAACTTTATAAAAAAAATTAAAACCTGGTGTTTTTATTTCACAACAAAACAAAGGCAGAGCCTTTGATATCCTGTCCTAAAGAAACTTCTCGCTCACCACACAAAACTCTAGTCAGCCTCTTGAAAAACTTGAAAGAAATCTTCTTCTTTTAATTTTTTAAACTTTATTTTCCTTTTCCTTCTTTTGTAGAGTGCCTGTACAAATGTATTATAATTATTGAATAATTTTTTTTTAATTTAATTTTTTAAATTTTCTCACAAAAATTGTATATTTTTTGTATAAACAAAACAACAACAACAAATAGGCCTTAAGCTGAGAAAAAAAAACAGAAAGGAAAAAAATTTTCTTCAATTTATTTACAATTGTAAAGTAGTTTTTAAGCCTGAAATTTGTATATTTTTTTTAGAATCTAAATGCGGGATTAATGTTTTAAAATTTAAGCCTAAAATCTATATTTTTTTTATAAGCAAAATAAATCTCTTTTAAGTACATATACATACATACGTATGGATATACATACATATTTATAGCTGTAGTTTTATATACAAAATATTTTTTATATTGTATTGTATACAAATATTTTTAATATATAAATGAAATGTTTTTTAGTTTTATAAGCAATAATTTATTTAAAAAACAAACAACATGAAAAACTTTATGAAAAATACAAAAATTACATATTTTTTAAAACAACATAAATTTATTGTTCTTTGCATTTTTATTGGGGACAAAAATAAAATGCTAGAAAAGGGTGGAGAAATAATTAGGAAAAAAATTTCGGAAATATTAAAAAATAACATTAAAAAATATTTATGAAGTGGAACACTTTTTAGTGTTAAAACGTAATAGAAAAAATAATAAAATTAAAAAAAAAAATCCATCACCTGAAGATTAAATTTGAAAAATTAAAAAAAAAATTTTTAATAAAAAAAAAAATTTTTTTTGACTTGGATAAGTTGGCTGGTAGAAGGATACGTATGGCTATTTTAGTCATAGTCTTTGAAAAAATTAAAAAAATACTTGAAAATGTAAATCTTTCTACAATTAAAAAAGCGATAAAAAAGTTTAAGAAAGAATTTCGAACACCTAATTTTTCAAAATTTTAAAACCCCAGGTCAGACATCAATACGAAATATGAAAAATAAAAATTATTTCTTCAGCGACTGAAAAACTCTGAGAATAAATAAAATTGCCATGAATAGTTTCTCAAAAATCTGTCGTTCGGAGTCGACGTTAAACTGTAGGTCCCGCACACAACATGAGTTTTGTTAGAAGCTAGGCCGATTATGTATGTATATAAGTATGTATGTAATATGACGTCAGAGTAATGTAAATTGGTATCTAAAAACATTCGTTACCTTATTGAACGATTTGAAGTTCAACATTTGCTGCATTCAGGCATAAACTAAAAACAATCTACTTTTCTTCAGATTGAAACTTCGATTGTAAGGTATCGAGATTTATCTAGAGATTCTTAGCTTATAGTAGGGGTGAAAGAAAAATTATAATCATCGGTTTTTGTAGGGAAGAAAAGGTCCTTCACAAACACTTCATTGCCATGAAAATAATTCCTATGCTAGATGAAGTATATTTTGCGTCCTAGAGCCAGTAAGTTTCTGATTATGTTAAACTATCGCAAGGCAATGAAGAAAAAGATCGTAGCGTCAAAAAAGGCCTTAAAAACGATATTATTTACGATTTTCATTCATTCTTGCCTGTCAAAATGTTATTCGATTCATTCGAATAAATTTTCTTCTTCCAAAAAATTAAAAATTCGTCAATCATGTTGTTTACATCGCTATTACTTTCAGATAGAGGTCGATATGTTAAACGTACTATGTACTCTATTACGCATGTTATCTTTAAAATTCCTTGTTTTTTTTTTTTTGTTTCGCTAGTAAGTAATCTCCATCATCATCATCATCATCATCATCATCATCATCATGTTAATAGAAGAATATTTAAATGACATGTCTTTTGTCTTGTCTTAATTTATGTCTTAAATTACCATGTGCACCATAAATTTCATATGCAATTTCCTTTAGTTGTTAAATAATGTTTCGGGTTTTTTTTTGTTTGCATTTGCAATGCTCTCCACACACATACCTGAGTGGCTTGAATTTGAATGGGATTTTCGTATTTTTTTTATAATTCTTTTCATATCATTTACAATAATTTGCATAAAATTTACAATTATTTTCGATTTTTTCTATTTTTGTTCTAATTGGACGGTCAAAATGTTGAAATCACAATGCATCACGCATCACATTTCGTAGTCGTATTCGCGTATTCGCATTGCGTTGCTGATTGTTGATTGTTTTGTTTAAGATTTCCATAGGTTTTTACGTTATCAAATGCGAGGCGTGATATCATGCCTTACAAGTGCACAAAATTTATTCGGAAAAATATAAAATTTTTGAGTTCAATAGATGCATAATGTATGGTGGCTGAAAATGTGAAAGAATCAAAAAAAAAAAATCGGTAAATGTGATCATTGATTATTCGTTTCGTTTATGTATATAGAGTGCGTTAAAATATTTGCTACATATTCAAATTCCGACAGCACTGAGAAAAATACTTGAAGTTTTATGAATTAAGAAGACATTTTTGAAATGTACAGGTATTTACAGGAAAGGTCAATAAAATCCTGTATAAGGTCTATAGTTTAGCTTATAATGAACCACAATCGTAAATTAGTTTGAAGCTGATACAAGTGGACCTCTGATATGAAATCGATTCTGGACTCTAGCCTTTGATTCATCAAAGAAGAAGTGTTTCAGATTCTAAAGCTGTGGTCGAAGGAATATATCCTGTAGGGATGAACAGATCATAATTGCTTAACAGAAGCAATTTTTCACAAGGAGTGAGATAGCAGAAACAATGTAGGACTAGACATATATTCTACAGAAACATATTCCAGTATTTTTCGTACGCTGCTTCTCAATAAGTCAACAGGTAGCCAGTTTGAAATGTCTAAGAAATTTTATCTAGAAATGGTTTTAATTGCCCCTATGACAAGAATAGCAAACGATCTGAAAACTTACTTTAGAATTCTACGCTTAACCATCGTCTTTGAAGGTGAACAACATTTTGAGTATCATTAGAGGCATATAAAAAAATACAACAACGAAAAAATGCAAGAATAAATGTAAACAGAAATACAACAACAAGCTAGAATAAGGATAAACCACAATTAGTACAGCTATCCCATTACCACGGTTGGAAAGACTACCATTTGTATGTAGTTGGTATGGTGTACTATTTCTTATATGCTCCAAAATAGTCACTGATCTTCTAGAGAATTTTCGTATATCATGTTTACATTTAAAGACGAATTCATTTGCCTTCAAGAGTATTCATACAAAAGGGCAAGACAAAGCAGGCAACGGAGTCAGTAAAAATTCACGCAATCTAGTTTGAAGATAACTTGCGTGTGAGGAGAGTAATCGTGGTTTGAAGATCTCCGTTATAAAGATATGTTGTTATCGTCTAAGCAAAAGACTGTAAAGAAGAATAACAAACAAAGCAATTGTTGTTGTTTACATCAAGTTGTGAACAGTGGCATGTAAAATCATGCGAACAATAAAGAATTTAATTAAAACTAAACATAAATTTATTTTTATTTTATTTGCAATCTACGAACTCATATTTTGAAAAGTAAAAACGTAACACTGTGAAGTTATGATCTTATTCGTTTATGTGATTATTAAATTCCAAGTGGATTATTTTATTGTATACATTTAATAGGTAGTTCCTTCTAAATTGGAGTTCTAATAAGACGTTTTCTTTTCAGTATTTAGTCAGATTTGGTTGGACATAT
Source organism: Sarcophaga rosellei (assembly GCA_930367235.1). NCBI lineage: Eukaryota > Metazoa > Arthropoda > Insecta > Diptera > Sarcophagidae > Sarcophaga > Sarcophaga rosellei. Next base: position 46,707,040 of record OV884019.1, read on the forward strand.
TCCAGTTCCAGTTCCAGTATGAAAAAGACAAACGAAATTGTGTCGTTTGTCTTGCATAAACAGGGGATTGAGTATTTGGCATAAGGAGGATTCTTGAGCCTTCCTTCAAGACGATTCAAGATTCAAGACTTCAAAAAGTTCAATAAGATAACGAATGTTTTTGAATATCAGTTTATATTACTCTGACGTCGGATTGTTTGGATAATCATGAGTGTGAAATATGGCAAAAGAGTATTTTTTAAGAATCGCTTCAATTTCTGTACAAATCATAATAAACTGATTGTGAAAAGAGGGATGGGAAAAGAGGTGGGAATCAACAGTCAGCGCAAAATACTCGGAGGGCATTGTTTCGAAGCAACGATATATGGCATCATCTTAAGACGTGCTACAGCAGACCAAAAAAAAAAGATTAAAGAAACGGAAACAAGTCAGCAATGCTTTGAGGAAGCCATATGCTTCCAAGAGGGGTACTGGAAAAGAAAATTAGATCATGAAGTTATAGGACTTTCGGCCTTACATTTCTGGCAATGTGGATATAAAAAGGATGAAGCAATTGCTTTATTCCCCTTTTGTTCCAATTTAAACTTGGCCTTTAGACGCGAGGTCGTGATTTAACCCCGAATCAGATGGCTCGAACAAAACGAAATGTGAAAACATAAAAATATTTCTTTCGACCACTTCCTCTCAGCAGTCTACTGGCAAAAACTGGAAGAATGAAATAAAATTGCCGTGAAAAATTTCTCAAAAATCTGTCTTTCAGAGTCGACAGTATACTGAATGTCCAAATACTAATGGATAAAATTAACGCACATACAATATGAAGGATGTGAGAAGCTAGATTGCTATTAAGTAGGTTACTATTAAGTAAGTAAGTAGATATGGAACCATTTCTTGCTTCACTGGGGAGTTGCATTGGCTTTAAACAGTTCAAAGTGTTGGTTAATTTTTGTATGCACCCAGCAATGGTAATCTAGGTTTCATGTGAATAGTTTGGATGTACGAAGTTTCTGCCTTCGTGTCATGAACTCTGACAACCCCAGTGGTTTTAGAGTTAAGGAATAAACAGTATATTAGAGTAATAGAATTGAATTTGAAATTGCCTGGCCATATATCTTGTAATATTGTAGCAACCTGAGAATAGGGTAATGGCTTACATTATTATTTCCCTATTTGCCCTATGCTTAAAAGTTCAAATTGCAAAAGCTCAGGCTCAAGAAAATGCGTGTTTATCTTTTACTCTGGCTTATCTTTGGCGGCTGGTCCCTTTTGCCTTAAATTTAACATGAAATGAAATCAGTTTAGATGTTAAGCCCTGCTGCATGCATGTTACAGCTACAAAATGTATTTTTTTTATTTATTTATAAAATAAATATATGTACGTACGTATATACACATAAATATGTTGGTATATAACAATTCTTAAAGGGCTTCAGCCGAATAACACTGAATAAAACTGCTATTAAGTGTGCTTAAAGTTAAGCTTTCTTCCTATGTTGGTTGGTTGGTTGGATTTTGCTGCTGCTATTGTTGTCGTTGCTGCCTTTTTGCTGATGATCTAATTTGGTAACAATTGTTTTGTCGTGCATCTTTGTTATTCATTCATTCGTTACGAAGAGGTAGAAATTTTATTTTATGGATCATGTGTGCTTAAATGATGAAATATGTATATATGTATGTATGTATACACAAACAGATACTGTTCATATAACCATGTCTGTCTGTATGGCATACTAAAAGGTATATCTGTATGTAATGAAATATAAAAAAGCAACAACACAATATATTGAATATGTTGATTTCTATGTTTTTCTTTTCTTCCTCTTCTTCAATTTAATAGCTAATATGGTTGATTTTCGATCAATTGGTTTCGATAATGAGTTTAGCGCACCCATTTTCAGACTTGGTGTAATTTTTTCTTCGTTTTTTATTTTCTATTCACAATATTTTCACTAAAAAGACCATAAAAATTTTTAAGGTTCTTCATTGTCAATGTGGTTAACTTATGTGTGTGAGTGTATAAAAACGTTTTATAATTCATATGGTACATATGAACGTATGGCTGTATGGTTGGTTTTTATGTGATTTGATAGCATAAGAGTTCATTTGGTTGTGTTTTGTTTTTATTTTTGGTATTGTAAGCCAAAAGGGAAGATCTACTAATTATAATGAAAACATCTTAGCGATGTTAAACACACACACACACACATTATAAGTACTCATATACTATAGCCAACTTAGTTCTTGACAATGACAATGACTGTAATAAAGTAACAATAACCAGGACATGTTTAGGCGTAATTAGAAAGATTTTTGTGGATTAATTAAAAGGCAATAAAGAAATTCTTTTAATCTTATATTAGATCGTTTTTGAATTTATAACAGTACCCAGTAACAATAATTTGTGTAACAAAAGATTGCGATGCTTAAAAAAAAGAAAATAAATTGAAATATTGATAACGAAGCGCCGTATTTCTAGGGAAGGTACAAACTTCATACAGCAAACCGAATATTTATCATCATATGTTATGTAGTCCAGGATTCAAACTGAAGTGTTGAAGTGTTTAGAAATCCTTGAGATTTTTGTTTAATAGATAGTCTAATTAGCAATATTTCGGAGTCTATATTATCACAGGCTTTACGTGTGCACGACGTATTGTAATTTTTATCATTGTGATGCCTCGTATGTTTCCTAAAAATTTCAAGAGTTTTTTAGAGCGACCTTAGAGTTCTGAAAAAGGTTGTTCATGTTTACAACGGCTCCTTCTTTGGCTTCGTTGTAATTTTTAAGTAGTTAATGCAAGTTATAACCTGAATTTTGTTGCTGTTTCGAAGGTAATCGATGGTATCCATTTATTCCCGCTTAAGTTTCCAATTTATTCAGCTTTTCTCGCAAATATTCCACCTTCTGTGCAATCAACACTATGACATTTGCGTAAACCAGATACTCTAGATTTAATTCGGTTAGAGTTGTTGTTGTTGTATTACCTCACCTAGCTCCACCAGAGATCAGCAATGAGTATTCAAAAAGATGAGTAGATTCGAATCATACTCATAATTTCCGATACTTATATGCATTCATACTTATTTTAATATCATTCTCATACTAGTCATATTCAAAGTTTGAAGTACTCATCGTACTCGAACTTAACAATACGCGTGATGTTGTTGAATTCAACTCTCCTTTACTCAACATTTACAAGATTCACAAAATAAGCATGATTCGCGTACGAACACTACACTACTCACTAGAAGGTTGTGTGTTTGTCTTTTTCTTTTTTCGTTTTTTGTAAATGCAATAACAACTAAGACTGTAAATTTTGACGAATGATTCGAATCACTCGAATTCGTTATTCGTTATTCGGAAATAGCTTTAAACAGTAGTTCCGGCCACTCATGTATTAAATTTACACAAACAACATAAGTGATGTGAGAAGCTATGTTGTAATCCTGACTAAAGGATTGTTATGACCAATTATGTACGCATAGTACTGAGCCTCCTTGCTGATTTAGTCCTTTAGTCTTTCCCAAATGGTGGCACTGCCTGGTTTTCCTACGAAGTTCCTGGTTGATATTATTCTCTCCAGAGAGCATGAGTTAGAGGACGGCATCAAACTACCTGCCCTCTAATATGATTTTTATGATTCTTAAGATTTTCCTAAAATCAGCACATGAGTAGTAGTCACCTCCTAATTTCTTAGTGGAATAAAAAAGGCTTGAAGTGTCACTTACACATCTTAATAAATTTAGTCGATGTAACCATGTATTCTCAAAAAAATAGACTTCCTTAGGTTCCTTTGAATATAAAATTTTCTAAAAGAATTCCATATTCCAAGTTATAATAATTATATTTATAACCAAACCGATTTAGATGAGCTGTTTTCCAATCTACGGCTCCTAACATAGTAACGAGAAATTGTTACTAAATAAACGAATTGCGATTTAGTTTTAGGGTTTCTTTTGTTCAGGTTTATTAGTTTAAGCAGGCAGCCACAAAAGAGCATATTTGTCCCTCTGTACTATATCTCTATCAATCGTTTTCACAGTTAGATTTTCTTTAATTTTTATAAGCTGCCGTAGCTGCCGCTGCTGCCTAGTTGTGTTAACGGAAAAAGGCTCGATTTACCACGTGAATGAAATCGTTTTTTTGTGCCAACTTGCTCTGGTTGTTATTGTTGATATTATTTTTTATATTGTTGTCATTGTTGTTGTTGCTGTTATTAGTCTCTATTCAATCGCTTTTATTTAAAATCAAACCAAACATATTTAAATTGTGGTTCATAGACGACCATGCGGTACCCTAAATTGGGAGGGAGTCTCTTTTTGTTTTAAAGGGGAGACATTTTTGATTTAATAAGGATTTTTTCTCTATCAATGTAGTCTTGTAGATATCTAAACAACTTGTAGTCAGATGGTGCATGACTACAGTTATACAATGCTGCAAAATTCTGTGTTGTCTGGCATAGCTATCCTGGAATGCTACAATATTCTGTAGAACCATTCTGATCACTTTTTCTTGGTCGATGTTTACTGGATAATTCCATTGCGTCAGATACTCAGAATATCTGTCTTTATTGTCAACCCAGGTTTTAAAGGCATTTATGCAGCATAGTCGACCACTCATTTCATTTCATTTCATTTCAAATGTGAGCTCAGCAACCAGAGTGGCAGTCGGACAATTACATTCAGAGAGGAAAGGCTTACAAACAAAAAGCTCCAGAAGAGTCAAGAATATTCAATGCAGGTGTCATGTCTATTCTGCCTTACGGATATTAGGCAATAAGTGACTCAGAGTCATATACAGGATATTCTGTCATAACATCAGCAGAAGGTGAAACATATCGAATATAGAAAGTGGCAGTGAATTGAGAGTAAACTAGATAGTAACACAAAAATGGTGCCACAGGGAAATCCTCAAGTTTAAGGAGACATAGTAAGTCAAACAGCATTTGGAACCGCACTCCTAACACCAGGGAAAACGCAAAATTTTAAAGCTATGACTTCTGTTTTGTCATCTTGGCTTACATGAAACGTCAATTCATTAATTACTTTCCAGAAGATCAACAAAATTACTGGATCCTGTAAATGACACAAATCTTAACACAAACTTAATATACCACTGCACTGAATCAGTTCAAATTGAGCCAGAAAAAATAGCGTTTTTAATACAAACAAATATCGTGACAAACAAATGCGCACGTTATCATCAAATAATCTCCATCAAAGTAGTTTTTTTTTGCGCGCACACTCTCGCGTCGTCAACGTCGCAACTGTCTGATTTGTTTCGGATTTTGGAAGTTTATATTACGTTTTGGTATCGCCTCGTTAAAAAAAATTAACAAACAAAAGGAAGAAGAAAAAAATATTTTTTAAATATTAAAAAAAGCAAAACTAAAACGAAATCTAAATTATATTTCAAGTCTTATTAATAAGCAATTACATACAACAAGTTTCGGATTTAAAAGCTTGACAAAACCTTTGTTAAGGTCGTTGATTCATTTAAAGTTTGACAAGCATGGTAGAAATGTTGTTAAAATTAAAGTTCTTCGTTTTAGTTTTAACACACTTATATGGTGGTAAAACCGGGTTTCGTGTAAGACAGCATTAGTAGGCTAGTCTAGTATGTTGGATAGTCTAGTATGTTGGCTTGTTAGACAACAACCCCAAGCTCAGGCATCTAGAATAAAACCAAATCTGAAAAAATATTTTCTGCTTAAGTATATGCTCTTAAGCCTGCCCTGTTTGCCGCCCAACGCAGGTTATAACATTCAGATTACGGAAAATTCGGTGGTGGAAAAGAAATCCTATGAACAAGAAAGAACTTTAGATTTATGGAAACTAAAGAGAATTACCGATCAGTGTCATATACTCATAGATAATTCTCGAGAACGCGTAAGCCTAAAAGTAATTTCGAATATGGTTGGTTATCATCGAATTATATTGCTCGCCACTGACAGTAAGGGCTTCAGCGATGTTGGTTTCAAAGGAATATGGACCGACGTAGTCACCAGCTCTAAACATTCAGTCTGTCGGGATGTATTGGATGCTTTCGGCCCTCATGTGAATTCGTATTGTCCCAGCCAGAAAATGAAGATGAGGCTTCTATTAGACATAGGTTGTCAAATTATCGGACAGTACTGGCATCTTTCACAAAAGCGTTTCATATCTCATGTGCACGAAGTAGCATTGTCTTAAAACTACTGTTGAATATTCGATTTTTAGTTCTGGTGAAGAGTTTGGAGACAGTCCGTATGCATGCTTTGAATTTCATAGCCTTTTTTGATGACCTAAATACCTCCATTCATTTTCCCGAAGACAGAGGTCATGTGTATGAAAATTCATTCATCTTCCATGGAACTGTAGAACAGCATAAGCGGTTAAGTGTATTAAGTAGCAGTCCTAATTCTGTTTTTCTTTACAGAGTTTACTCTCAATCGCCGTCAACTTAAGCGTGTTTGTGATAATTTTCTAATTCTTGATACGAACGTAGAGTTGTCACAAACCATAGCCCCCCCTTTTATTTTTTTCTTTATTTTGTTTCAGTTTTATTAATCAGCCTTCTCCAGTTGAGCTGGTGGTTGGCCCACCATACCAGATCCCGTAACGAAAGGTATTAATGACTCTCTAAATACGTTGCTGGATGTATTGGCGGAAAACTTTGGACTTTCAGTCAAAGTGTTTCACAAAATATAATATTCCCTGACCTTCTTATGATAGCTTTTGTTTGCGTTATCTTCTCTGAAGTGTCACTGCAGTTCATATGGTCAATGCAAACTGTTCAAACTGAAATTATATTCGAAATTAAATCAAAAGACTGATGTTACTGTCATTAGAAAGAAAATTCAAGTTTCTTTTTAATTACCCAAATAAGTGCCTGACTTAATCGAAATAATTTCAATACTAAGCTCTACAACACGGTTTCCATTTCTACACTTGTGACATAAGATTTAATAACAAATCCACAGACAATAAAATAACCAGCTGTTAACAAAAGGCGTGTTTATAGTTTCTTATGCAAAACTAAAAACGAGAATAAAAAAATTAAAAAACTAAATAGAAAACAAAGAAAAAAAAAACGTTTGTTTAAAAGAAAAGTTTCACTTGGCTGTTTAAGGAAATGGAAACGATAGAAATGTCCATTTTTGAGGCGTGCAAATGTTTCCTTAAAAAAAATTGTACTGAAAACAAAGCAAAGTTTGAAAACAACAAAACGAAACGAAAAAAAATTAAGACAATAATATATGAAACTTAAGACAAGTAACAGAGAAATAACAAAAAAAAAAAAGAACCAAACAGAAAAAAAAAATATATTGGGTGAATAGGTCAAATGGCAGGCAAGAAAAGAAATCTAAAACTTACTTTGCCACTAAAGGCAAATTCGTATTAAAAAAAAAATTAAAAGAAATGAAATGAAAACAAAAACAATCAATAGAAATAAAAACGGGCATGCATTGAAATCATCACAGTTTAAACCAAAAATTGAGGCTCAATTCGTTCGACATTATTTTCTAAACAATACATCAAAAGAAATGGAAACAAATCGTAAAAAAAATTAAAAAAAAAAATCCGCAGTGAGGAATTAAAAATGTGTTTTACACCATTTCTACGAGCGTTTCTTTTTTGGAATACAGCAGCACATCTACAGAAAGACGATAATAAAAATCCTTAAGAAGAATGCTACAGAAATAATTCAAATATGTACATAAATTGAAATGAAATGACATATTTCAGGTTTGTGTCTTAAGTCTTCTGTTTTAGAAGGCCATAAAATTTTTTTAAATAAGGATGAATGCACAGCAACTTTTACGTTCACAGCACATGTAAAGGGTGTTTTATTTACGAGCTTGGCAACTTAAAATTAAAGAGGTTTTATTGTCTCATTGATTTCCAGCAAATCTTTGCCGCAGTAAAGCGTTGTATGTCCTTTCCAGCAGTCCAATTTTGTACTACAATACACCCGTCCGTATAACATTAATAGTGATTGGAATATTGCATTCCAATGCTTCAAATATCTTAAGATGCCTTTAGAGATGATGTTCCGAACCCGATCAATGATGACGGCATGGAGTTTTCGCCGCCTAGCCCTGAAGAGATCAAAGTCGCGATTATGCGTCTGAATAACAATAAAGTTGCAGGCCCTGAAGGCCTTCCCGCTGAATTGTTTAAGTATGCCCAACGATTGGAACCTCAGTGTACTCTGTCCTGTCCTGAAAAAGGGAGACCCTACAATATGCGCCAACTTCAGGGGTATAAGCCTGCTCCCTATCGCATATAAGGTTCTTACGGGCATATTGTGTGAACGACTGAAGCCACTCATCAAAACACTGATTGGACCATATCAGTGCCGCTTCAGACCTGGCAAGTCTATCATCGACCAGATATTCACAATACGTCAAATCCTGGAAAAGACCCACGAAAAACAAGTCGACACACACCATCTCTTTGGCGATTATAAGGCATCCTTCGATAGCCGCCCCTAATGGGCAATTCCTGCAGCTCCGTCAAGGTAGGAATGGACCTCTCATTTATTTCTCTTATTGATTGCATTGAATAGAGAAGAGTAAAATTAGAGCAAAAACGATTTGCTATTGCTAATATTACTTCTATTATATTAATACTGTTACTACTACTACTCTACTACTGCTACTATACTAGTACTGCTACTACTAGTTCTACTATACTAATACTACTGCTAATACTATACTAATACTGCTACTACTGCTTGTACTATACTAATACTACTACTATACTAATACTGCCACTACTAATATGATACTTCTACAACTACTATTATACTACTAATGCTACTAAATAACCTCTATTTTATGATATTGTTTCTAATTAATATTGACATCGTAAACTTACATTGAGATAGTCTGGTAGCTTTGAAAGTTTTGGAGAGAGTCGGTACGTCGTTAATCGTGAACAATGAAAACAGACAATTCAAACAGCCCACTAGATTAAATATATTTTCTGGTCCGTTGTTTTGATATAAAAGCGGCCTCAAACTCGAAACATCATTGCGAGATGTGTGATGTTATTATTTATCTGACGGTGAGTGTATCGCAGAACATAGCATGTAGCTCTGTATGAAGATTATAGGTTAGGGCTCTATCCCGTGTAGTCTTACGGCTTACCATTATCGACATCATCTCTATCAAAGTTAGAATTTTGAAATCCAAAAGTTTTCCTAAAGAAGTCTAAAAATTTTACATTCAATATCTCTAGACTTCGTATTAGAGAGTGCATCGTTATCTCAAACTTTGTGCCTTATCTCGAAGCGATAAAGGCCTAATTGGAAATAAGATTTCTGGGAGTTTAAATAATAGGGAAATAGACTCAAACTGCTGCTAATCCTTGTAGATTGCTTCACTAGGGCTTCTAAATACAAGCTAAAATAGGTGGCCCTATTGAATGAATAAAACTGGCGATCGATCACTTCTGCTATCTAAATATAAACGAACAGGCGTTCTAAACAATCCTTTTCAAGGTAGAAAAGTTTAGTGATTTCTATGTACAGTGATAATAAGTACGACGTGATATATAGTACCCATGGTGTAATTTCTTTTAAAAAAATTTAAATTAAACAAAAATAAGTCTCTTTTAACCACAAATAAAAATTCATAAATCACCACACAAATGTTGTGCGCAAAAATTTTGCACACTTTCTTAAGCAAGTAAAAAACCAAAAAAAATAAAAAACAAAACTAGGAGACAACAATAACAACAGCAATATTACTAATGTCTACAAACTAGACGAATAGTAGAGAGAGAGAGAAATATTAATCGTGATGATTGTTCTTCAATATGATCAATAATGTGATGGTGGTGTTGGTGGTGGCACAACTGGCAGGTACAACTTATTGTATGGCCTGTATAATAACTCTTATGGTACAGAAAGCAATGAATGCATACCTCATAATTTATTTTTAAAAACTCAACCGTTATATTTTGTTTAATTTTTACAATACAAAACAATATCATTTTCAAAGACAAAAAAAAAACACCAATAATATTAACAACTAATTAATATTGAAAAGAAAAGAAAACAGAGAAACAATAAAGAAAATAATTCAAGCATAAACAATTTCAAAACATTTCACTCCATATTCATTAAATTATTCGTCAATAGAGCACACAGTATGGTATGCTATGATGTGCAAAAAAATATCATTAGAAAACAATAACGCACAGAAGAAGACAGATTTCATTTAATTATTTTGAAATTTTTGCACATTTACGCTTACAGTACATATGTATGTGTATCTGTGCCAAGTTATTTTAATAGCGTAGACGAAATGCTTTTAAAATTCTGTGTTTAATTTTAACAAAAGAAAGCTACAGGGTAATCAATATCTGTTTTTGCTGCTATTTATTGCTTTAACACAAGGTGGTGGTGGTGTATTGGCCGTTTTTTTCAATCACATATTATTTTGTTTTTGGTGTCTTATTGTGTTAGAAACTGCTTTTGTTTGCACTTGAATAAAGAAAGCAGAGTATTAGGCTTTGAGCATAGTGGGAACACTCTACCATATTGGAATTGAAGAAATTTATGTTGTGTTTGGAAAGATTCTGATTTCTAAGCAATTCTGTTACTGAGAGTGCTTCTGGCATCTTTAGTACCTTAAGTGATGATTCTTGTAAGAAATATGCTGAAAACTAAGTTAAGTTTTCGATGGAACCATGGAGAAGACATTCAGAAATTGATGCAGTTTAACATGTCTCCTAGTCTCCCTGAAAGTCTTTTTCTTACAAGGGGATATAACCGCTTTTGGCTATAAACTAGAAGTAAAACAAACAATCTTATAAAAAATTATGCTCAAGCGTTCAGTTTAAATTATTTCCACAGAACTCAAAATCAACACTTCATCGGGGTTGAACAGTTGTCGTATTGAAATCAGTAATCTTCGACTTGATAGCCGTCGCAGTCTAGTAGGTAGTGTGTTGTTTTATTAGAGGTGAGGTCATGGTTCAAATCACAGTGCAGACGCTCTAGTGAAATGAAATATGAAAAAATATTTCTTCGGCGACTCACACTTAGCGTTTGCCGGCAAAAACTCTGACAGTAAATAAAATTTCCATCAAAAGCTTCTCATAAATCTAGCGTCTAGGAGTCGTGTTTGAACAGTAGGTCCAACCACTCATGTATAAAATGAACTCACGCAACATAAGTGGTGTGGGAAAATAGGTCGTAATCCTGGTTGTAATGACCAATTATGTATGTAATCTTCAACTACCATTCACGATTTAGCTGCCCTCGCAGCAGTAAATGCACTTTTTTATTTCTGGGCTATACGGTGGGTGAGGTAGAATCGTCCATCTACTACTTTCCAAATAGTTTTCAAGTGGCGTCTCAACATGTGGCCGAGTGTTGACATGATGGAAAATTACGGCCTGGTATCTAGTCGCATATTCAAGGCTTCTTTGCACCATTACTCGCTTTAAATGAATTAATTGTTGCCTTTACAGCTGTCCCGCAATAGTCTAGCACGGTTTTAGCAGCTCATAATGAATTCCACCCTTCTGACTCCACCAAATATAAAGCATTACCTTGCCGCAATGGAGCAAAGTCTTAGACTTTGCGAGCACTTTACATATGATTTTTTGCGCTTAGGTTTCTCGTAATGAATCTATGTTTTGTCTCCATTTATAATTCGATACAAAAAGCCACGAAACAGCATTTTAGTCATGAAAAATCTTATTTGATGCTCTCTGGACATCATATCTTGTGACACTTAATTTTCTAGCTTTTGAATGCATCTTGCTGCTTATAAATGGATATTGAGTCACGCTTTTCCGGCCACTGGCACAAATATTGAGTAATGTTTTGAGTTTATGGTTGAAACGTTTTTTGGCTGTCCCAAACGCTTTTCTTCCCTTAATGTCAGAATCAAACGATGACTCCTACGTGCAGATTTTTTCACAAAAAGGTGGCTCAACAAAACTTAAAGTAATTATTTTTTCCGTAAGTTGAAAGCAAAAGATATGCACATATATGCAACTGGTGCCATCTAACTTAAATAACCGGTCTTTGAGTTATTCCACCTCAAGACATTTTCGAGAGTTTGCGATCTACAACCATTTCAAGAGTATGTCTCACACATATCACCGTTGCATAATCGAAATCGGCTGGAAATGACATAACCGGGCACTTCAGAGAAAACACCATCTCAAAATGGCAACGATGATGAAACGATAAAGATAGAGGAAGGTGGACGGCGAGACTTATTCCGGACATAAGGCCATGGATTGGTCGGAAATTTGGAGAGGTAAATTATTACGTTACGCAGATGCTATCGGGTCACGGATATTTTAGGAAATATCTGCACAGGATAGGCAAGACCGCTTCCCCTTACTGTCTTTAAGAAGAAGGGGAAGTAGTTAATGATGCAGAGCACATTGTTTTCGAATGTGTACGCTGGCAGAGCTATCGCTCTGTACTGAATTGGAATTGGAACGATCACGGCCGCTAACTTTGTCGGGGTTATGATTGCGAGTAGAGTAAATTGAGCCTCAGTGGCGAATTACGTGGAGCGCATTCTAGGACTGGAGAAGAGGGATCTTGAGGCTGCAGAAGAAGTAGGCACGCCGGTATAGATGATACTGGCACACGTGTCAAACGAAATTCGAAACAGGGACATGGACGAAAGGAATAGTGGAGACACTTAGATGTTTCCTCAACTTTCGACACGTAATCCGGACGCGGATATGAGCACGCAGGGGCCAAAGGGCCAAAAGGACTGCACTCCGAAGTAATACCTCCGTAGTTCCGGAATAGGCAAAAGGAGTCCACGAGACGAGGGGGGATTTAGTGGGTGAGGGCCCCACACACGGAGGATGTGACGACTTCCTCTATGGTGCGGTTATGTACATTTACCCTCCTCGGCAGGAAAAAGAAATGATTATAAAAAAGCATAAAAGTGTCAAATAATTTTGTTAATTTGCTTAACTTGAAAGAAAAAAAGCCAATATTTGTGCAGATTTTTACGAACTCATTAAAAAAAATTATACTGCCGCAAATAACTCTCTTATTTTAAAACCAAATCAGATTTCCTGGTCGTAGTACTAAAGATTTCAGTTTTTTTGTCATATAATTTGTAAAGTAGAAAATACTGTTCTTTTAAATGCGACCAATATGATATATTCTTCGAATGTGTTTACTGTCACCCATAACCCTTATCTTTGTATTCAAATGTGGTTTTGTTGTGTATATTTTCAATAGAAATTAGCAAAACTGTCGCATCATTAGTTTTTAATTTTGCATAACATTTTAGTTTCTTTTCTTTCACTGATCATGGATTAAATTTTAAAAATAAATATCTTTTCAGACTTCATGTTTTGCTGGCGATGCTCACAGAGAAAAACACTTGAATTATAATATCATGGCGCCAGTTTACTTTTACTATATGAATTGGTTGTTATTTATTAATACATGGAAATTTCTCTAATTTATTTACTATGTCTGCATATGTACATATATGTATAAGCAATCGGTGTTAATTAAGTTTATTAAATGGAGCTTAAATTGAAAGATAAGTTCAAAGTCTTATACATTTACTTAAGCAATTAAGAGAAGTTAATGTTAAGCCCTATGAAAAAAATCTGTTTGCATAAGGCTTTCAAGAATTATTCGTTTTAACTTAGTTTAATTTTTTTTATTTTTGGCAAGCAATTTACAAATTTTTTTATTTTTTTAGCCATCAATACAATTTATCCTCTAAAGAAAGAAAAACAAAAAAAAAAAAAAAAAAAAAAAACTCGAAAAAAGAACTTTAAATTTATTTATAATCTTTGAAAGTATGTACCTGCCACAACATAAACAATAATTCCATAAATCTTAAAAATATCAAAATTATACCAAACCAACCAACCAACCTAACCAATACCCTTTTTAGACTTTTCATTGCAGCATACTTATCATCATCATCAAATGTTCTGCATAAACCTGACTATGCAAAATAGCCAAATACATAATCAAAATCGAATTGCAGAGACAGAGAGAGAGAGAGAGAGGGCGACTGCGTGAGGGAAAAATATTGTATATCGAAGAAATATCTTCAATTCTATTATAACATAAATATTCTTGACTTTGACTGGAAGTCCATCAAAAGAGTAGGCATATCAACAACAATAGCGATGCAGCAAAAACAGCAAAAACATCAAGAGCTTCAACTCAATAATATTGAATATAAGCTGCACACATCATCATTAAAAACAACCTCCACCTCAAAAATAAAAACAGAAAAAAAAACTTAAATAAACACACACACACACTTATACACACACTGTTGCATAGTAAAATTTACAGTCATGGAAAATATTTGAAAACGCTTAAACCACTCAATACAGTATCAAATGCAGGGCTATGAAAGAGTGTGTTGTCTTTAGGAAAATATGTGAACCTTTCAAAAATGTTTTCTGTAGCACACTGCCAAAAATATTTGCCTATAAGTGGAAAAATATGGTTAAGCTGAATCCGCTAGACAAGGGAAATAAGGCAAACCTCTGCCAGGGAACAGTTCATAAGCAAATTTGTGCTTAAGAAAAGGTATATTCAGCGAAGCTTTCACGCAGCTGATGTGGCCAGAACTTTTTTGTGGAGTGATAAGAGATTTTTGGAAGCGTATGCTCAGTCAAAGGGAAGAGAAAGAGAGGCAAATAGTCGAGTCAGGTGAAATAGTTTTTAGGCAATCTAAACTTTTGTTGGGAAATTAAAACAGGAGGCAATACAGGTCCAACCAGAAGTTAGTAACCGGCATTTTGAGTGGACACTGTAGATACAAAACTCTGTAGATAAAGGATATTGTAGATACATCTGGTGTAGGCACTGGACACTATAAACACTGGAAGCTGTAAGCACTGAACACTGTAAACGCTGGACACTGTAGACACTGTAGACATTGAACGCTTTATACCTTGAATGCTGTAGACAGTAGACCCTGTTGACACTGGACACTGTAGACACAGGGTACTGTAGACACAGGGCACAGTAGACATAGGGCACTGTAGACGCAGCACACTGTAGGTACAGGATGCTGTAGACACAGGTCGCTGTAGACACTGGACACTGTAGACAGTGTAACCTGTAGACAGTGGACCCTGTAGACACAGGACGATGTAAACACTGGATGCCGTAGACACTGGACGCTGTAGCACAGGGCACTGTAAATACTGGACACTGTAAACGATGGACACTGCAGACACAGGATGCTGTAGGCACTGGACACTGTAGACAGTGGACCATGTAGACACTGCAGACTGCATATCTGAACTGGACACTGTAGACTTGTATACTGTAGACACTAGAGGCTGTAAACACTGGACACTGTACGCCGTAGACACTAGATGCTGTAGACACTTAACTGTGTATTGTATTGTCTTGGCCTTTTGAGAGGGCTTTGCTGGCTCAACATAACCTTGTTGAGAATGGCGATCGTTTCGAACCCAATATGAAAACTTTGTAACTCTGTGCAGCATTAATGCACTTTAGACAGTGAATTGTCCTTGTTGACAGCGAGCCGCGTGCTAGAGATGAGATTATGTGGATATCCTTTAAAATTTTAACGGATTACAACACATAGAATAGACAAAGTACTGTATTATCAAAACAATAGGAATCTATTAGCTACAGCTGCAGAACTACCATTTTTGTAATACCCTTGAGTATATGATGCACTAAGTCTTGGTATCATCTGGTAGAGGTTGACATACGTTCATCAGATTATTTCCACTTAGAAGTTAAACAAATATAAACTTTCTTTTGATATGTTTTTTTTATGCTCAAACAAGCCTTTTTCATCCACCGTTTTATGTTCTAACGGTGTCATTCACAAATCCGCATAATTCCTAATAGATTTTCGATTTTTAACACGAAAATATCGCGAAAATCTTTAAAATCGTCTAAAAATTGTTCGAAGCGAACATATTCTTCCATACACGTCGTCAAATAGGAGTTTTCTTTTGCCAAATAAGTGAAGACACTGATTTGAAGCCAACACATTATGAAACTGAAAATATTTGGCGCATTATAAGTGCTGCGATATACTGTTTGACTGACTGACTATTTTGTGTGTGTGATGTTGGACTATCAAAATGTGTTATTGTACGATATAAAAATATTGTTTTTATTACATTTAACAGAGAGCATAATAATTCTTCTTCTACTACTTCGTCTGCAGCTTTTATATATTCCTTTGCCAGTTAATGGTCTGTCTGTCTGACTGTCTATCTGTTTTGAAATTAAAATAAAAAAGCAACTGCACCAGCAATAGCAACAGACGATATAAACGAATATCTGCAGCATGTTAAGGCAATAAATGCAAATTTGTACAACATCATAGAAACAACATCGTCAATTCTGATTTTGATTCTTTCGCTTCTTTTTTTTTTGATTCTTATTCAACTCATTCTAGAGATCATAAAACAAGAAAAGAAAACGCATTTGTAGAAAACTTATGCGAAAAAAACACACACAGAAAAACAACATCAATCGATAACTATTGATGGCCTCAGAAAAGCGTTAAGTGTTTAAGGATTTCAGGCCCACAACATGGACACAATGCTCTGGTGATGCTGATGATGACGTTGTAGTTAATGAACATCGTGATGATGATGATGAGGATGATGCTCATGCTGATACTTAACACATGAAAATGATGGCGGCAATTGTAAGTGACGACATTAAAGTAAACCCATCATCATGATTTTTACGTTTGCAATTCTTGTTGTTGTTCTTCTTTTGCATCTCGTTTGCGGCCTGCTGATATTAAAAGCCAAACGAACAAGTGTGGGTTGGTAAGAATTAAAATAAATGGAGAGAAAATGAAAAGAATTATTTTTGTTTTTTCACATTTTTTCCCTCTTCTGCTAGCCAGTCAGTGTTTTTTTCTGATATTTTCTAAGTATCATAAATTAATATTTGCGAAAATCAACTTGTCTACACCACCTACCAGAAACAACTAATAATATTAAGGTGGACGGATGATCAGTTGATGTTTTATGGAAGTGTACATACATTTATTTATTTATTTTTTTTGTGGCATAATAATTTGCCATTATTACTTGAGAGAAAATTGCTTAAATCTCAAGAAGAAATTTAAAAAGAAATTTTAAATTTTTTTTACGAAAATGTTATTTATTATACGTAATGAAAAGATAATGTATTATTTGATTTGATGCAAGATTTGCTGGAAAAACTCTAGCCCTTATTGCAAAACATTAGAACAATCACAAGCTTGTTACGAATTTTTGCAAAATAGATGCAAGATTTCCGAGTTCTAAGTTCGCAATATGAGTATGATGTATAACAATCTCCCATAGAGGTTTCCAAAATTTGCTGTCAAATCCTTTTGAACAAATATTCATCTTTTATTATTGTATTCAATAGTTAAGAGTAAAGACAGAAGTAAGTAAGTAAGTAAGTCTGCAATCTTATCAGTAAATGAAATACACAACAGAAATTAATTTACAAACAACTCGGCCACTATTTGAGATGTATCACTGTGTATGTATAGTGCAAATACTTACATACATACATAATTTGGCATTACAACCCTTCAGCCAGGATTACGGCCGGCTTCTCACACCACTCATGTTGTGTGCCTTAATTCTATACTTGAGTGGCGGGACCTACAGTTTAACGTCGACTCCGAACAACAGATTTTGAGAAACTTTTTCATGGCGGGTTTATTTACTCTCAGAGTGTTTGCCAGAAATCTGCTGAGAGGAATCGCCGAAGAAATATTTGTTTTTTTTCATATTTCGCTTTGATGTCTGGCCTGGGGCTCGAACCCGGGCTTTACGTCTAATGAGCAAACACGCTACCTACTATACTACGGCGACCATAAGTATTATCCAACCGTCATCAGATCGTACCTGCTTCGGAGTTCAGTAGGACTTATTGTTTTCAGACAAGCAATTTTTCCAAGGTTGTCGTTGGAAAGGAAAGCTTTCTTAATATTCCGACTGCAGAAATTGATTTTTTTATTTCTTTAAGGAACAAGGCCCCACAAGTAACACAAGTCACAAAGCCCATCTTTTTTTTATTAGATCTTGTGAAGACTCAGTCTCATTAAACATGATTTTCCACATGTTTGGTTAACTGTAGAGGGTCCTAGTATGATAGTGTTTAGCCATTCTATGTTGCCAATAAACAACCTCCACGATGAATATTTTTGGGTGGATTGGATTTCGGATTAGAGAAGCTTTTGTTACTTTTTTAAAGAGTTGATGCTGCATAGCCTTTCAATGATACGTTGTTAATGTTATTCACCCTGGGAGCCAGTGACCAGGGTTCTCCTAGATAGATTATTTGAAACGGATTAAACCATCATAATTTTATAAATCTGAAAACTATGATGAATATTTATGAGCCTTCTTTGGAGCTCAAATATGAATTATTCAAATATGTATACAGTAACCACTACATTACTATACATAAGTGTTTATTTTTGACGAGTATTAATTCCGGCTAGATGTCAACGAGAGGTCAGTTAAAATTGATTTTTGCATGGATGCAAGTCAGACAGTTTGAACCTGTTATAGCTTCCAAAAATTGGAATTGGACCCCAAATAAGTCGGAATTTAGTTTGGACTAAACTGTGTGATGGTCCAACAGAGAGCTCCACAGAGGGCTTAAAAGAGATGTGGACAATATTGTGGACTAATAAACGACTGGCAAGGCATGCTGTGTTTAGATGAAGTAGTAGCGTAAAGACTGTATAAGAAAAAATAGTTTTTTACTCTACAAGGCTTGGTTCGATAATGTTTGATGAATCTATGTTGATATCGAAAATACTTATACTTTATATTACAGCAGAGAATATTAAAGCAATTTCATATGATGGCAAAAGAGAAAAAACCTCCATATTTATGATCATTTCCGCCGCAATAAATTTAACACACAAAAAAAAACAAAATTTGTTGATTCTTATAGAAAACAAAGGCAAAATAATGTTAAAATACTTCATCTTTTTTTTTGCATAAATTTGCACTTTACTATGAAAAAGCTTATCAAGACCCCAAAAAAGAAAAAGGCTACAACTTTCACATATGCCAACTTGGCTTAATGCCGACAAAATAAGTTCATTCTTATAAAAAAATGTGTTTTTTTTGTCGGTTTTTGTTTGGGAGAGTGTTTAAAGAGAAACTGCCCACAGGTCAGAAAAATAACAACATTTAACTTTATATTGCAAAAAAGGCAACAAGTTTCTTTTTAGACAATAGAACCCAAGCACATGAGTCTCGTCATAAAAAAATGTTCCATCAATCTATACAGACTGTCGAAGACGTCGTCTACATTACTTGGTAGATGATGACGTTTAGCTGAACTTAAGAGATTAGCCAAGCAGCATGATTTAACAAATAGTTTCAACACCATTATGTTCATCATCCAAATGTTCTTTTCTTTTTTTTACATTTTTTGCATTACTTTGTTGGATTGTTTATCTGTTTTGCTTATTGAGGAAAATTTTTGAATGATTTTTCTTTTTTGGTTAGTTTTTCGGCATTTTTGTTTATGTGAGTTTGAATACAAGTTCGATTGGATTTTAAAATAATAAAAGTATAAATTTTGTTGTAAGTCTTCAATTCTAGAGCGGTGGATGTTGAACCCTTTTTGTAGTCAGCAGACAATGTTCCAGGTTCCAGCTTCTTCTTCAGAAATATAGACTATACAGGATGCAATATCAATTATTAAAAATGAAAATATTTCTGTGAAGGACATTAGCATACTTTCTTATAATCAACCGATTATCAAAATAGTGGGTCCTGAGGTAAGGCACTATAAGATGGTTTGAGGTTGTTAAAAATCTTGCAATTCTAGGCCAGTATAGAGCATATAAATTGGCCAAGCGTGGTCTGTGAGTTCTCTACGCTTTTGAAGACCACCATATATGTAAATAATCGACAATGTAGTTATGGATTCGATTAACGCTGTGCGGCCGACTTTGGATATATACACAATAGCTTAGTAAACATGGCCGAAGCTGAAGTAAGATAAGTTGTTGGAGTCACTACGATACTCTGCTTTATAAGCACTCTTGCGAGACCCATTGTTCTTGGACAGACAGCAAATGACTTTTGCAGGAAGTTTAGGGACACCTATTGTGTACATAGTCAGTGCTAAGTCAGAGAGAGAAGGAACATTTTGATGACTACTATGCGGACGATCTTAATAATCTGTTAGTTATGGGCATTAGGAGTCTAAGTCACATAAGTTCTAAATAGTTCCAGGACATAGGAAAACAGTGAAAGCACAAAAGGAACAAAGTTGTATCGCTGACTAAAGTGTTATAATGACAGCAAAATTGAGGAGCCTCTCTGGCTCTTATCAGAGATTCTAAGACATTGGTGCATGGTAGCGGATGATAAGCCCGGGCAAGAGCACAATAGTTCCATTTACAAGATGAAGAAAACTACGTAAATGACAGAATAATAAACTTCTGGGCGAGAAGTAGCCGTTGTCTAGCAGGGTGTGTGACGGCTTATTATATGAGACGTGGTTCAATCCCTAGCTGAGGCATCTTGAACAGAAACAAAATATAAAAAAAAATTCATTCGGTAAATTTTTCTCAGCAGTCTATTCGAAAAACTCTGATAGTAAAATAAAATTTTCATGAAAAGTTTTTCTAATCTCTTGTTCGGAGTAGGTAATAAACATTAGGTCCCGTCACCCATGAATAAATTTAACAGACACATCATGAATGGTGTTGTGAAACTAGATGGTAATCCTGGCTAAGGATTGTAATGACCATTTATGTGTATGAGATAATATGCCAAAAAATTGGCGATAAAATATCTAAGAATACTACTGGATAGAAAATTTGCATGGGCGTCATATACACAGCTTCTCGGGAAAGGCTGAACATTACATAATGGCGAAGGTTTGTTGGTAAATACTGCAGACACAACCTAGAAATTATGTACGGGATGTATGTGATGATAATCAAAGAAATAGCGTCCTGCTGAGCAATAAATGGAATTGGGCAAAACTTAGACACGACCGTGTGTTGACATGACAGGGACAATAATAACCTGTCCTGCAGCAGTGCTGGAAGCTCTGTTGGATTAAATACTCGGCCTATATTAGTGAAAACCCAATCTTTGGAGACTATGGTTAGGTTAATGGGAGACCTGTCTACGATTTTAAATAGTGCTTTGCGTCGAGACTTAGTAATAGTTTATAAATAGTTTTTTTTTTATTTATTTTTTGAAAAACCTTGATGAATATTGTTGTTCTTTAAGATTTTTATGGTAAAGGATATACAATAGATCTGAATAATTTTGTTTTAAGAAAAATTCTTCTTTCATACAAAATGCCGTATGCAAATCAAAGTCTCGTTTTAAAGTTTTCGCATGGCAAATGAAAGTGTTACAATTTAAACAATAAATTTCACTTTTTTGGCATGTTAAATCACCTATTGATTCGTTTAATTTTTTTTTTCATTTGCTACAACCTCCTGTCTAGAAGCTTAACGGCATAATTTTATATCGATTGAAAAGCCATTAACAATGAATCTAAACGGTTTTCTGCTACAACTAACAGGCGAAAGTCTAGCCTTAAAGTTAAAGGAGAACAATAAAAAAACTGAACAAACAAACAGAGAAGCCAAAAATTGAAGAAACTAGATCGACATAAATTTAACCACAAACTACTAATATTAAAAGCAAGCAGAAAGTAACAACAACAGCTTTAAAACATGCTAACAGAGAAAGATATTCCACTTGAACAAGAAACATGAAAAAACACAGAAAAAAACAGTAAAGTAAGGTGATCATATACAAGTAAACATTATTATATATAAAAAAATACTTCTTACCTTTATGTTGTTACAAAGATCATTTCTCTACCATTATTGTTGGTATGAACCTTTATTATTGTGTTATTAAATATTTAAAATAATTTCTTTACATTTGAATTGATCTCTTTTCCTTTCTTCTGTTTTTTTTACATATGAAATGATGTTGAATGGAAGGGGGTTCATTTTAATCTTAAAATAATATTGTTTCAATCAATATGTATAATTATTTGACGCATAGCCAAACAATTTCTATAGAAAACCTTTCAAAGTATTCACAATGAATTTATCACATTTGAAGCAGAAAAAAAACAACAAAAAATCGTAACCGAAATCGAAATCGAGCACTTTTACACAAAGCCCCCAAAAAATCATCGCCAGCTCTACTGCTGTATCATAGCGGGATACCAATTGGAAAGCTCTTCAAAATTATCCGTCATATTGCTACCTTATAACGCAATTGGATGCCGCCCGCCAGCTACACACACATACATTTGAAACATTTCATATCAAATTGTTATTAAAACAATAACAATAATGTTAACGAAAAAATAACAAAAAAATGGTCTCATATTGTATGCTTAGAAAACTAAAGCAGAAATATAGAAAAAAAAACCTTCCTTAAGTTGCTGGAATTCCTCAAATAACAATGAAAGAAAGAAAAACATGAAGAATTAACCAAAAAAAAAAAAAAAACTTGTTGAAGACGACGTATGGCATACGTCGTAGTCATGTAGCAGGTACAATGCCAATCCATTATCTTTAGCCGGGTAAGAGTTAAAGTGCTTGTACTTTTTTTTTTTTTGTTTTCTTTCTAAAAATCCATGAATTTCTTATAATTTCTTTACCATGCTTGTTTTCTTTTCTTTTATTTTCTTTATTTTTTTCTATTTAAACGTCACAATTTATTGTTTGTTTTGTGTGTTCACCTATAAAATGATCGATTTGAATGCGGCCCATGAAAGCAAACAATCAAATTTTTGTTGTTGAACTCTAAATGCTATTGAAACTGGGGCAGTGAACCTGCATAAAAACAAAACAATTTTAGAAAAAAAATCTTTACTTTCCTTATGAATAATTGCCTAAAATGTAAAAAAAATGTCCAATATGAAAATGATAACCCTGTACATACATAGAAGAACATAAAGAATTCATGAAGAAATTTTGTAGGCTATTATAATAGCCCGATAAGCAGTCTAATTGTCTTATAAGGTGCTTGCAATTGAATAATTTTGAAAAATTATTTCGAAATGATTTTTAGTAAATGCATTCCATCATTATTTTATTTATGATATCACTCTACCCATGCTTATATGCTATTACAGTAGAGAGTTTGTTTCAAAGTTTCTTCAAAACAAAGAAAATTTCAAACATTTTTCTGTTTGTATTAGCCTTAAGAAACGTTGCTTATGTAGGGTCGCTTTAACGACTTCCTATCCTTAAATATAAATAAAAGTATCATTGGTATTTTTTATTTTGTTTGAAAAAACTTTTGATGACGTTACATGTAGAAAATAACGTCGTCTATATATCCGCCACAGCTTCTCTGGGTGGAGAACGTCCGGAACGTCCACGTCCATAGCTCTGGCCGATAAATCAGTTTAAATTTCACTGATGGCATGGGTTATGTTGGCATTGAGAACCACTGTGGCTTATGGCTTCTTCGCATATACCTGTTGCTTCAGAAAACCCCACAAGAAAAAGTTTAGCGGCATCAAATCACACGATATCGATGTTCAGTCCCACGTGAAATGACCATGGCCACTACTCGCTCATGCAAAATATCAAATGTGGTATGGCCTTGTAGTACGGAGCCTTGTAGTACTTGAAACCAAATGTTGTTGTTGTGTCCAGATAATCCAATTCACTCCAAAGGAAGTTGATAATCATTGACTTACAGTGCTTGTCGTTAACAGTGCTCGTCGTTAACAGTGCTCGTCGTTAGCAGTTATTGCCTGGCAAACATCGTTTTCAAAGAAATATGTACCGATGACAGCACCAGCTCAAAATTTATTCTAAACAGTAACCTTTTAGAGGCTCATTGAATGCTCTTGATTCTCATGTGGATTAGTGTCCACCCAAATTCCATCATAATGGTTCTTCAGGTATCCATTTATGCCAGAAATTTACCTCTTCTGTGAGAATGATTTTTCGATGAAAATCAGTTTTATTTGCCAACAGCTCCTGAGCCCATACAGCGAACACACGTCATTGTCTATCCATCCGTGGTGATTTGACAAAACTGCGTAAATAAATGACAACTAATTTGACAAATGCAGCTTCAACAAAATGGTCGTTATTGGTCGTCAAAGCTCGGAAGTCTCAGTTGAGAACCCCTATTTAAGTAAGCCTATGTTTCGAAATTTTTAGGATCACACACTTGACTATTCAAAATCATTTACATAATAGGTCTATTAGCCAGGATTATAACCTAGCTCCTCACACCATCCATTGTATGGGTGTTAATTTTATAAATAAGTTGAGGAACTTACAGTTTAAAGTCGATTTCGAACAACAGATTTTTGAGAAACTTTTCCTGATAACTCTATTTTACCCTCAGAGTTTTGTCCAGTAGAGTGCTGAGAGGAAGTCGCCGCAGAAATATTTTTTCACCTTTCGTTTTGGAAGAGATGGATGAGCTAGGGATTAATCACGGCCTCGCGTCTAATAAGTCAACAAGCTACTTACTGGTCTACGGCTACATCAAAATAGTTTCTTAAATATTACATCATTCAATTATATTTAAACAAAATCAAAAGAAAAGAACTCAATTTTCCAAACGCAATACCATATTCCATTCTCTCATATTTTAGAACACTCCTTAGTATTGTTTAAAAATTTTCAATTTCAAAAATTCTCACGCATTTTTTTATACTCACACATACAATATACAATCCAATATCATAGAGAATACCACCTAATAAAATTCCAGTTTTATTTCAGTTTTCTTAAATACAATCACATAAAATTACACCCTCACGTTCTAAATAGATTTTTTATTTTAATTTCAATAAAGCATTCTGTGTGCTCCAAACAATATACACACAGGCAAGTAAGAAAAATTAATGAAAAGTCCAGCATCTCAAATTTCAATGAACCTGTTCTCATGTTTGCTTCTCTTTTTTTACGATTCTAAAAAGTTCTCATCACTCATTATTTTTTTCCGAAAATTTTTATTTTTCCTTGTTAATGTTCTTTTATATACATACATGGGCTCGTTTTCGGCTTCTCTCTTTAATCCTGTTTCTATTTATAACACCCAGACACACATACATTGGAAATAAGATTTTATTTTGAGATTAAAATCTGTGATGACATGTTCCCATCAAATTTCATCAGTAGTAGGAAACTGAATGAAATATTTTAACAATCACGATTACCACCAGAATTATTCCCACGTGCATAGGGGCAGCACAACATCTGCTTTTTATTTAAAAATAAAATCTCGGAAGTAAATTGGAAAGGAATTACGGATACTAGTTTGAAGGCACCATAAAAATTTGTTTAAGAATATTAAGAAAAAAAAAAAAAAACAACAACAGTATATTTTAACTTGTAATGCTTTTTTAAATATTTCATCTGAAAGACATTTGCTTATTTGAAAAAGTGTCAGATTCTGTTGGACTTCTTTTCATAGGTAAATTACGAAAATTGTGAGAATGGCACTAACCACAGCTAACTACTAAGTAACTAAAGCCCATTTATATAGCTAATGACGAGCTGAGTAATTCCAATTATGCTCAATTGAAAATAGAGTATAGACCTGTCCTAGGACTATGATCAACCAATTCGCCAAAAAGGTTTCCACACAACATCGTGTCTTATTCCTTGGCATTTAAAAATTTTCTATAAAGCGCTTCTATTGGTCAACATTTTCGAATGTGTCACCAGTAAGACGCTCTTTACTTAATTGGCCGATACAGCACTTTAGTCAGGATTACGACAGAGCTTCTCACATCAATTAATTTCATTCACGAAAGTAGGGAGATACAGTACAACAGATTTTTGAGATTTTTCATGAACATTTTATTTACCATCAGTGTTTTTGCCAGAAGACTGCTGAAACGAAGACGTAGAAAAAATTCTGTTCATATTTTGCTTTGTTCAAAATGTCGCATGCTCTCGTCTAGTAAGACCACGCATTACCTTCTAGACTACGATCATGATCGGCATTACACATGATGTTAAAACACATTAAAAAGTCTGTCAAACCAGAGCCAAACCTTTTCGAACACTTTATTATTCAAAGAGAGAAAGATTTCAGACAAGCCAAGTCATTATCATGCAATTTAATTAGCTGATGTAGAACATGTTTTAAGGAATACAAATTAGAACCACTGACGTTAGCTCAACAAAAGCTGTCAATGCAATGAGTACACAAAGAGAGAATAATAAGCCATGCAATGAAGAATCCATGGATTGTATGAAAAGATGAATAATCAAAAGACTGGAACAATAGATCTTCGAGCCTATTTCAGGTTGAAATAGATCCACTCTGAAAGTAAAATAAAAATTGACATGAAAAGTTTCTTAAAAGTCTGTCGGTCGGAGACGACTTTCAACTGTAGGTCCCGCCACTCCTGTATAGATTAACACACACAACATGAGTGGTTTGAGTAACTAGATTGTAATCTTGACTGAAGCCAAATTATGTATGTATGTATGTATGTATGTATATAAAAACTAAAAGAACCCTCGAATTTTGTACAGAGCATTACACTTCCTGTGACGCATTTTCTTTCCACATTGCTTGCCTTATTGGATTCCACTTTTTTAGAGTCTACGCCTCGAAACAATATTTTAAAACGGGTCAAATCGCTGTTTTATATTATTTATGCCAAGTGCCCTGGTAGTCTAGTGGGTAGTTTGCTAGACTATTAGCGTGACACTACACCGAGCATAGTTACTCAGCTCGGATATAATTAAAATATAATTTGTAATTGTATTGTAATTAATAAATAAATAAAGAAATATTATTTATAAATGTTAAAATTACCAGGGGCTTATTTTTGATACCACGGGTGTCGGAATCCCCAGAAACTCGTCTCTGTCTGTCTACGGTGAGGCCCCATTGTGGGAGCAACGTGGAAGTTGTGGTTTGTACCAAAATCGCGGGTGGAGATCGAAAGTTTTCTTAATCATTATCAAAAAGGAGTTTGAATAGTCTCCGAACCCTAACCAAGAGGGAAGTCATGTCCATGGCTTCGAATTTGTACGGTGATTCGACCTACTGAGACTGCATCACAGTGCGTGGGGTAGTTGGGTTTAAAGCACCGTGGGGTATGTCATCATGGCGATACTTACGTTAAGCCCTCAACTACTGTACAAATGCTTTGAATGAATTCATATTGCTTAACGATTTTTTACTTAACTTCTATACCTTTTTCTCTTATCTTCTGTTTCTATAAGAATGAAGGAAAAACCTTCAATTGCTTGAATATTTTACAAATTTTCAGTCGCCTGAAATTTTTTGTCTTAGAGCGTCATGATATGTATGCCAATTATAAGGAACCCTTTACGTTCGTGAAATACTCCACTACTTGTAAGAAACGTTTCTGTCTCTCTCTCTCTCTCTCTCTCTCTCTCTCTCTCTCTCTCTCTCTCTCCAAATAGTAAAACCAATAATGAACTCAACTACATAACTGAAGCCGAATACTATAGGGTATGTATGGAACTCTTGTGACATTTTTACCATTTGGTGACATTTATGGATCATAACTATTTCAATAAATTGATAAACTTTTGAATAAAGTGATTCTATTGTAATCTGGTACCACCAAAAAAAAAAAAAAATAAAAACAATACGAAGCGTATAAAAACAAAAAAAAAACTATACAGGCAAAAAGTCTTGCTTAAAGCCCAACCAGAAATGTGGATGAAATACCCTGGGGTATCAATTTACTAAAACAATTTGATTTGTTTTTTTTTATTTTGTTTTCTTCTTTGTTTCTATTCTATTGAATTGCTATGTATTGTATGTGTATGTGTATGTGTATAAATAAATAAATAAATATAGTTTTGGATAGTTTTTTTTTCGGCATACAATATTATTTTAATGTTTTTATAATATTTATGCATAAATATATAGTTTTTATTACGAAAGGGGATTCAAATGTTGCAAAGAAAAATCGAAAGAAATACATAATAAAGTTCGTTGTTAAGTGCTCATTTGATGTTGACATATGTATGTTGTTCGCCTATAAGTTCGTTATTAAATTTCCTCAATACACTTGAGAAAACCTTAATCTAAACAGTTCGAAATTTCTTAAAAGTTTACGTTTATTTCTGAATACGCAGCATTTTGTTAAGTGTACGAAAGAAATATTTCAATAATGACATGTGCGTGTGCTGAGTTTTGCATAATGGCTCGAGTATAGTACACAGTAAAATTGAAAATCAATTAGTGAAGATATTGAAATAATTGGACCATGTCTTGCTGTTCTTGTTTTTGCCCCTCAAGTAATATGATCTGTGTGGTATGGCATAAATTGTGAAATGTTTTTTGTAAGACCTTATTAAAGACAAAGTAACCTAAATATGTATACACATAATTTGTTAATTGATTTTTAATAATATTTATTTTAATTTATAAATTTCATTAAAGTTTGCAATTAATTGCAATTCAGATCAAGTGGCATGGTGTAGGGATTAAATTTATGAGTTTCTTCGTAATGAAAACCTGTTTCTTTAACATCTATCTGCATTGTGAATGGACTTTAATATAGATAGATTGAGCCAAATATGTCTAAATAAGTTGGGAGATAGACCCAATTACTGAGAACGCGATGAATCACTATCCCCAACAGAAACCAAATTTTAGGTAATGTGCTCATTGCTGCGATTCACGGTTTTGACAACATCTTTATCGACTGCAGTCTCTTCATGTTGTTTTTCCACCTTGCTTGACACGCGATTTAGAAATAGCTAAATGGCGAACCCTATAATATTGTTAATAATCTACTTATGGCGAGTTTATATTTATCAAAAAATTTAAAGAAAATTAACATTTAAAATCGCCAAAAAAAGTGGCTCAAACACAATGTCGGTTGCCATTCTTGCTCTAAGCCACCAACCGCTAAAGCATACTGAAGAATTTCATACTAATAGACCAGAGAATAAACACAAAAAATGCGAGAGAAAAAAGAAAAGCATTCAGCTATGATTATCACTGTTTATAAATCTAACACTCTTTAAAGCGCTTCTCACACAAAACGTGCAAATAATAACACCATCTTTTGCTAATGATCTACGCCATGTTCATAGCGAAGAAAACCACAACAAGCCAGCCAACAAATAAAAACGCGTAAATACTTGCATTAGGCCAAAACCGAAACAAATAATAACAGCAACAACAACAACGCTAATATTAGAGGCCTAGCAATTTTCTAAGGAGAAAAATAGAAACAAAACAAAAAAAATTTAAAAGGTTCAGGCATATAAGACATCATAGCAGTGGATGTCGCTGTGGTTGTTGTTGTTGTCATCATCATCGTCATCATCAAGTTGTGCCGCAAAAACTTACAGAATAAAAAAATAAAAAAACCCCGCGTTAAAGAAATGGCAGTGAAACATTAGTTGAAAAGAGTGTTTCTATTGCGTTTTAACTCATCGCGTTTAACTACTGGCACTACTGTTAAAAGCCATATTGTACGTTACCACTAATTGGCGTACAACTTATAGCAATAACAACAATACCCACAACAACAACTACAACAGCAACAATAATCACATTAATAGTTAAGGCCTAAACATCTTCGCATTATATGCTCATTTTTTTCTTTTGTTTTTGGTTTTATTTTTAAGCTTGAATTCACACACACATACACACATGGATTTTATAAAACACAAAATGTATTTAATTTTTCTTGTTTTTGTTGTATTTCTATTACAACTATTTTTTTCGTTTTTTTTCTCGTTGATTACTATCTTGGCTAAGGGGAAAATGGCTTATAGAAGGTGGTAGCAATTGTTTTTTTCCGAATCTTTTTTGTTATTGTACGTGAACCATGAATATGGGGTTTTTAAACAAATTAACGAAATTGTCGTCGGTGGCAGGAATTAAATGTTTCTTTTGGCGAAATGCGTGTGGACTTTAATTTTCTTGCATTATTAGTACGTTGTGCTACATGTGTATCTGAGACACTGGAAATAAACAAAAAATAATGCATTGTTTTGGCACCATAAAAAATGAAAAAAGGAAAAAGAAAACTTATATGCACACTTGAAGAAATTTTATAGGAAAAACAAGGCATAAAGGAAACTGTAGGTTGCGCTACATAACCTTAAGGGCCACTATTACAACTTGTCTTTATAGTTGGGGTTAGTTAAAGGTACCTTTAGCTAAAGGGAACTGGAAAGTTACCTTTAACTTATTTTCGTTATTACAACTTACAGATACAATGTTTACAAAAATATGGCAGTGCGGGAGCAATGTCGATAAAACTGCTCAATTTTACAATTTTTTTAACGCAGTGGCAACCGCGGGCTTTTTTTTTTTGTTGTATATGCTCATTTTACTAAAATTTTAAGTTGCCATAATGAAAATAATGTATAATATGGCAGCTTCAAACATAAAGTGACCTTTAAATGTTAAAGGTAGGATGATCCTCCCTTTAGCTTAGCGATCACTTCTATCTTATTGGATACTCATAATAATGAAAAATAATTTATCTGGCCGTTAAAATCCTCCCTTTAGTTAAAGGCAAGTTGTAATAATGGCCCTAAATGTTGTAATTCTTCGTTTGCAAAAGTAAAGTTCAGTAAAGCTTATAAGAGCTATGACTTCGATTATTATTCCATTATAATACATGGCTTGGAATTAGTGGGCAATTCATTGCAGGAATGAAAAAATTGTAGAAGGCGTTTTGAATTGATGATTACAATTAGCTCTGAAATGTACGAACCCCAGGTAACACAATTTCTTTTTTGTTGACTTAACCATCGACCGAGAAATAAGCAGCATCGCTGAGGAAATTTTTGTTCGAAAAATTGACACTGAGAGCCTGTTTCTCAAGTTATCCACCACACTTTCTCCAAGTTATCCATCACACTTTTAGCCAGGTTAGGTTAGATGATGAAATCACATTGAATGAAACAGACCTTTTAACCTAGTGCTTGTCGTACCATTACTAATATCTTACTTGGGAAGTAAACCTTCTCTAGACGAAACCAATTTGTGCCAAAAATTAACCAGTCTTTACGTTGAAGTGTTCGGATGTAAAAAAATTAGAGATGAAGGACCTCCGCCTCTTTAAGGCAAGAGCAGGACACTGACTCATGAAGAAAAGTCTTTTCCTCATAGTAAAAACAGGAATTAGTTGATGCAATCCAACGTCTATCGCCATGACTTCCAAAAGTGTAGTCGTCTGTACGCGTTGGATGGCTAGGCGTCCGCAACTTTATGGTAAGAGCAGGACATTGACTCTTTTCCTCCTAGTAAATTCTGCAATTACTACAGAAATCATTCGAAGTCTATCGCCATGACTTCCAAAAGTACAGTCTGTGTGGGATGGATAGCTGGATGGCGATTTATGGATAGAAGTGAATAATACATACATAATTGGCCATTACAATCCTTCAGTCAGGATTACGGCCTAGCTTCTCACAGCACTCATGTTATATGTGTTAATTTTATACATGAGACCTACAGTTTAAAGTCGATTCAGAACGACATATTTTTGAGAAACTTTTCATGTCAATTTTATTTTATTTTATATATTTTTTATATTTCGTTTTAATATCTTACCTGGGCCTTACGTTTACTAAGCCAAAACACTACCTACTATCAATATTGCACATATGTTTTTGTCGAAATTGAGCTTCCCTGTTAAACGAACAGATATTCTCGAGTCTAAGCGATATAAACGGAATAACTATGTCCTGTAAAATGTGGGCTGTAAATTGTGAGCTCTGTACAGGCTCTAACCATTCCAAGAATACCAATACAATACCAATACAACCGCCAATTACCTTTGGATGATTCGAAATATCCTTGTGATATCCTCAACAGTCATCAAAGACTCACTTGCAGCCTGAAAGTCCTAGTAATTTAAAAGATTTTGAGAGAAAACCTTTCCACAAACCAGGGAAAACCCTGCAGAGATATTAAGAAATATTAAGAAGCATTCCATACAATACTTCATATTTAAAATTCTCTTCAAACATTTATTTTTTGGGTGTACATTTGTATGCCTACATGAGTAACTGAAAACCAAGAAGAAGAAGAAGAAATAGAGAAAAAAAAATAGATCACAAATAGAAGAAAAAAATCATACATTTTCATCTACCGTTATAACAATAACAACACGTTATGCCAAGTTCAATAATAAAAGCATCATTTAACATTGAGAAAATGCTCACAAATAATAACTACGACGGCGGCAAATGTTTCACTCGTTTTGCTACTACTTGCAGCAGATGTGTGGCATAGTGCATTTGGCTTAGCTTACTGCTAACAAACTACATACGTACTTCTCGTAAGCAATGTTAATCGTATAAATGCGTTTAAATACAAAGATGAACTCATAAACGCATTATTGTATTTGTATTTAGACAATAAACTTTTGGTTTATTTGGTTCTTTTTTTCATTGTTTTTTACTTTTCTACACAGTCTAACCACACACACGTCAGCTGAAGCAGTGAAACCACACAAAATTCATGTGCATCGTATAGTAAAAAAAATATGGGGAAAAACAAAAAAAAAACGAAGAAACCCACATATAATTTTCTTCAATCTACAGCTTCAAATCAAATTATAAAACATTAAAACCAAGAAGAAGAAGAAGAAAAACAGAAGACATACTGCACATAAAAATGAGGAAGGAGAAATGCCATATTCCCTTAGTAAATAATGTAACAGTGGAATGGGTTGGGGTTTGAAAGATAGTTCAGGGAATATCTATGCAAAGTGTATACAAACAATCCATATCGCACTAGTACTTCTAAGTTGTGAATCAGGCTGGATATGCAGAACCAGGATCACTAGGTCTGTAATGCCTTTATTTAGCAGTGAGTTTTTAATGAAAGCTGGGTTGTAGACTATTAAGACAATTTCTGAGCCAGCCTACGTTAGTTTAGGTTAGATGGAAGGAAGAGATCACACTCAGGTCTGTATTTAGGCCTATTGCGATACCACAATCAATATTCAAACCAGCGATCAAACATTCCCTAAGAGAAACTAAACTGAGACCAAAATAAATCTTGTTATTGCAGCAATCTTTGTAATTGAGAGAGAGATCGGCCTAGAATGTCAGGAAGTAAGAGGTCAAGAACCTCAGTATTTTCATGTCAAGAGTAGGTCACTAGTACATGCATTGTCCTGCAGAAGTCGTTTGCCGGAATTCCAAGTCTTTTGGTATACCTAACAAAAGAACCTTAGTCGGTAAGAATCGCCATTGTGCGGTGAAGTGCCATATAATTTAAAGTGAGAAAAAAAGGTCAGAGAATCCTTTACTTATTCATACCTTTCCTCTTTTTTCCAACGACGTTGAGCCTCCCTATGAAACAGATGGATAATATTCAAATTACTTGAGACAATAGGACATTGCGAGCTTTGTACCGCCCCTAGCCAGCTCATCACCAATGCAATTTCCAATGATATTCCTATGTCCGGACAAGAGATATCTTCAAATGGTCCGAAATTTCCCTGAGAAATCCTCGGCATTCATGGATAAGAGATCTTCTTTCAAAGTGAAACAGCATAGAAGAACATTTATTATTACAACCCTTAACCTTATTGAAACCTGAACCTTTGAGTCATCGCTACAAGTCTCTCTCAGGATTAAAAGTAGCTTCTTCTGGGCATAAAATCTTCTACTTATTCTGTGTAGCAGTAAAATGGCCACGAATTTTTCAACAGAATTTTGCAAAATGAAACTCTCTAAATTCCTAAATGTCGTATGCCGTCACTTTTGTAGATTCTAATTTCTTTTCCACCCTATTTGTTGCCAATCCAACATACATATGTATATAACCGGTAAGTACTCCTGGCACAGTTGGTTCGCAATATTTCACGAGTAGAGATATTATATCATTGGGACTGCTAAATCTCTCACATCTGAGGATTTCAAATGCATACCAAATCTCAACATATGTTTACAGATGGATATTTGTATCATGCATTCCATTTATAAGGGTGTCGAAATTGGTGTTTTAACAGCTTTGCGTGAAAAGAATTTTTTCGATAAACAATTCATGTCAATTGGCTTAATTGCACAATAAGTTCGAGTCCGTTTCGGTCTTTAATTATTGTATTGATTACGACATAATTTTATGTCGTTGCGTCGACTTGATGCATATTTCCAACATCTGATGTGTACTCTACTGCTGCTGAGATCTGATAATAGTATGTACTTTTGCTTGTCTAAATGTGCATATTATATTGGGAGGCTCTCCGACACACAATCTACATACAAGAGCTTGCTTTGTCAGACTTGTATAAATTTCGAAAGATATTGGCACATAATTCGTATGATGCCTATGTTTCGCAATAAATACCTCGAATTTCCGTGTTTTTATGTTATAAACTCTATACTGTATGGGTAGCATATTCACTCGCAGCCGCTTTAAGGCTCCAGGAATTTCTGTGCCTCCATAATTGTTACTAATTAAGTACTTTTGGTTTCTTTTGCTCCACTGTCATACAGGGTTAATCTGTGAGGAGAAAATCATGGCAGTAGTTAAACAAATAAATAAAAATAAAACTTAAATGGCAGTGAAATATCGTATCGTTGGTATTGAAAATTTTTATTTCACAGTTTAGTTTTGGTTTCTTTCCGTCTCTCTCTCTCTCTCTCTCTCCCTTCGTCTTCTTTTATAATCATTATTTTGAATATGGTTTTAATATAAAATAATAATGGTGCTACACACAGATCAAATGGTAGTAATAAGTACAATTTTTTTTTGGAATTTTTTTGATATAAGAAAACCACGATGAAAAAACCCCCCAATTTATTTCGTATATTTTTTTCTTATTTTTTTTTTAAATTAGTGCGCGTGATGATGGTGTTTAGATATTAAATGTTACCTTCTTGTTGTTATTATTAGTGTTGTTGTTTTTGTAAATTTTTGGTTGTCAGTTATTATTTGTAATTGTATTTAAAATAAATTTAAAACGAATCGAGGGAGCAAAAAAGAGGAACAAAACTTTCTTTTTATATCAGAAGAGCAGTAAAAACAGAAAAGAAAACAACAAAGAAAACTTAAGATGATATTAAATTACAATATTAGACCCATAAACAAAATACGACAACATAAAGAAAATATAAACTAAAGGGTTTTTGCATTAAAGTTAAGCATTTAAAATGCGTTTTATGGCTTGGGCAAACTATTAAACAGAAGCCTTTTTTCAAGCCCATATCAAGATACAGAAGCACAATTGTATGAGGAACTTACTGTTAATAAATGTTACAAATTGTAAATATTTTGAACTTAGACATTTATGACATGTCACGGCTACTGTCAAAACTTTACCTTTTATTCTCTTTCTCTTTTTCCTGAAAATGGAAATAAAATGAAGAAAGTTTTCCAAATGTGTTAAAATAGAAAATATGTGTATACGCAGATATTGTACATAAATTGTAAAAATGTAACACACAAGGCATTAACAGACAATGCATAATGTTATCACCTCTAGTCATTAGCATAGTTATGGACAATGTTGTGGCAAATTCTCGCCAGTTCATGGCGAAAGATCATGAATATATATAGAATATATTAAAAGATCTCAATTATATCAATGGCTAATATCGGCTATCCCTCAAAACCAAAAATATGGAAACAAAATTACATGACCTATAAATTAAAACATCTAAAATGGCAGCCAACATAAAAATCTTAAACACCAAAGACCTGAGAACATACTTACATCGCAATGATTAAAATCATAAGGATTACCATCGTCAAGCCACAGAATATTAAATAAGAAGTTATGTAGTGGCTAATGAGTTATTCGAACAAAAACAGAAACAGTAAGGGGTACTATTCGTACTCCAATTAACCAGAGAATCAGCAAGATGAGCCAGCTCTACATAGTGAAAAAGTACGACTTAATGAACAAAGCCGCTCACAACTATATCCAATGCATTCTTAGAGGGAAAGTTTGTTCCAGCAATGGCAGAAAGTAACCCGAACGCTTAAGGACTTGGTACTGGTAGTATAACTTAAAAGCCAGTCATTTTTATATGCGTGTGAAGTTAGCTAGGAAAGTCATATTCAATTTTTACAGAATATGTTATGTTAACACACACTAACATTGTTTGAAAGATCGGGCATTATCAGATAAAAAATGGATCTAGGGGACTTGAAGTGGGCTGGATAGCTATAGTCTCAAGCCATAGATTCAAAGAATTCTTACAGTCAGGCGTTGCTTGGGACCAGAGAGAGAATGTGAAACAAAATGTCGCTATATATGTAAATCGGTCAAAATTGCAGGTTTCTTGCGTTTGTTTACCGATGACTTGCACTCTTTGTCCATGGCTGTTATTTTTTGTGGGATGATTTGCAACTTTTTGAGCGATAATTTGCATTTTTTTCGTTTACGATTTTTTTGAGCGATGACTTCCATTTTTTGTCGATGACTTGCACTTTTTTGTTCGATGGCTTGCATATTTTGGTCGATTACTTGAATTTTTGCCGATAACTTGTGTTTCTTTATACACAGCATTTGTATTTGCTCATTGGAGGACAAGAATTAGCTTCGTTGCCAATATATCTAGTCCTAAGTAACACCCGACCCTAAGGAAATTTGTTTTGAAATCCTTGGTTCCATGGCTATCCACTAGTTTATTAAACTTTACCGAATTTATTCCACATTTATGAAGCACTTCTATGTTCGTAAAAAAAAAACTTAGCTTCCCTTGGGCTCAAAGTTTACCTTACTGCATCGAAAACGTTTTGGAATCCCTAATTCAATAGCTAGATGTTCGCACATGAAAAGTAGGTTGTGGCGGAATTCTCGAATCTTAAAGGCAGCGAAGAAAACAGTTTCCCTTTTTCATTTAAGCTTTTGTTATTAGTTAGTACCACAGATATTTACGTTTCTCGTTGCTTTACTTTACTTGTGATATTTAATTTCTCCTTAAAAAAATATCAAAAAAATAAAAAACACTTGTACTGGTTTAATGGACTTATCCATCTAATCAGTTACAATTTATCCTGCTCTTTTGAAAGTAACCGCCATGGCTAATAAAGTTTTTGGTTAAAATTATGTCGCCTACTACATGTATCATAATGAAATGATTTGTTTTACAAAATAAAAGGCCAATAAAGCCTTTAAAAGTTTAAACGGTTTTGTTATTTCGACTCAACGATGATTTAAAACAAACACGCCATCATCTCATTCATTAAGTTTTAATGTTTTCAACTTTATTTGTTCAACGTTTGTATGCCCTACCATGGGTATGTGTGGACTGTGTTGTAATTTAATTTTAGATTAGCATTAGAGAAATGGATACTTGGCCGGATTACAGTTCTTCACCTAGGAAAACTTTTTTTTTTTTGGACACGAGTGATTACAGTTGTATTAGTGAAATGAAAGCTATGTAGGTGCCATCACTTATTCCATATTTATTGAGTAAATTTGTTTTAAAACCAAACTCTACTATCAAGTTCCTCTTTTCATCCATTAGTCGAGTCCGCCACCAATTGTCAGTAGGAGTTGCATGAAAAGTTGTTGCAAGTACCTTAACAGTTTCACTCTAAACTTTCATTGTGTATGAAAAATTATATGAAATAATAATTATGAGTGCACCATTACAATGTACAACCAGCTCCATAGCTGCTTGTAGTATAACAGAAGTGCGGCTAAAAAAAAGTGCAGTTAGTTAGAGATGAGTGTTTAGCCATCATTTTTAACAAAATGCTTCTGTTAAATTTAAAATATTTTTTTATATTTTTCTTGAAAATCAACTCTACTCTGTTGCTGTTACTGTTGCTGTTGCATCTAATGCAGTCGCTTCTGTTGTTGTTCATTACTGCTATGATAGTGCAACAAAGGCGGCTTTAGAAAATCTAGAAAAAAGAAACAATATTAAACGTTTTGATTGCATTTGACCTCAAGTTGTCGTGTCTAGATGAAAAGGTCATCATCATCTCTTCTCCTTTAGAGTTTTTTTCCTCGATTTACTTACTTTAGTTTAAAAAGCTAAAAATCTCTTTTCCTACTTGCAATGGTGTTTATAATTTAGTTTTTCGGGTTTTTTTGTTCTTTTCGAAGAGTTTTCTGAAATAGACAGCTTCACACTTCTGTTTGTTTTGGGGTGTGTATTAAGCTGCTACAACGTGGTTGGTTACACTGGCGCATCAATATAATTTTCTTTGTTTTTATTACGACGACCTTATCGCAATTTGTTAAAGTATAATGGAAGGTGGCATATGACTGCAACAAATTCCTCGAATTAAACGATGTTTTAATTAAGCTCGAAATGGTGTATCTGATGAAGAGATTCTGTATTAATATAATAATATAAACGTTATATTTTAATATCTTCATTAAGTGTTATTTTAACAATAAACTCAGAAAAATAATTATTTACAGTGATCTTACCCGTTCACCATCCTTTCCTTTCCTTTATTGAAGCACACATCTCCACACTAGGATCAACAGGCATCTGTGCGTAGAGTCCTATCGAAAAACTAGTTTCGTCGTTAAGTCCTTGATCGCAGCCTACTGAGCTATTCGAAGGCAAAATTAAAACAAATTAATTTCGTGTGTTTCTTAGGCGTCATTCTATTAGGAAAACAGCCATCATTCATACCAAGACTCAGCTTGATTCAAACTTCATACACTGCGTTTCACTTGAATAGCACACCGTACACACTGAAATTCTCCCCCCTATATCTTTGTAAGAAATAAAGATAGCGGATTAATTTTGGATTGCATTTGTGGTGCTATTTGTAGCTTTTATTATAAAATAAAAAATATTTCGATTTATTTAATTGTTTTTAAAACACAACATAAAAACAAAAATACTCAAAAAATAACAATTAAATTCCGTTTCACTAGAATAGCACATTTTTTTAATAAATGTAGAAAAATGACTTCTTATTAAGGTTTTTAACTTTTTTATTATTTTTTTTTTATTTTTTATAAAAACTAAAATTAAAATATGGGTTTCTAGTAGTAAGTTGAGCCTACCTTGTTCAAAATTACCTCGTATATCCTGTTGGGCATTGACTTGTACAAAATTTTCAAATAGTCGTGACTTTAAGTACAGGCCTTTTGAAGATGGTTAAGGAGAATGCGTGGGTGACTTATTCCGAAAATGCAAAGTGTAAAGAGGTAGTAGTTTTTAAAAGAGTGTTTCAAAGTAATTATTTCCATATTTCGACAGTGTTTTAAAGCTTGCTGAAGGAGAACATTGAGATCATTAACGAACTTATGCGCATATTAGCAGGAAAAATTGTATCTTAAATGGTATAGAATCCAAGACAACAGTCAGTATGATGATATCAATTAATTCCAGACATAAATGGACAAATATAAGTTACTGAATTGTTTTCCAATATGCCACTAATGACGACTTCTTGGAGCTACACTCTCGTCAGTGTAATCGAAGTTATGCTACTGACTGTAAAGAATAAAGGACCTGCAAACCAGATCAACATAGCAGTTAACGAGCAAAAGAACTACTCAAGGTGATTCTTCGAGGTAATGACATGAGGCCCATTTCAAGAACCCATAACTTTATGACGAACTAATACCAATTGATTTGTCTTACATTATATGTGGAACATTGGACTGAAGTTACTCATTTTAAATACTTTGATTTTAGTGAAATTGCTGCTGTACAAGGTATTGTGACTAAGAAATGAAAGAAACGGTGATAATATTTTTGTGTGACTTATTTAAGGATCTAAAGACAAAGTATCTGTAATTAAATTAGATAAAATTAAGCTGAATTACTTTTATAGATCAATGGATTTAGTTTTGTCTCAGCTTCCACTATTTTGAATTGAATTTCATAAGTATTGTTACTTTTTTACCTTTTAAAAACGTTTAAAATATGAGCTCGTAGATTGCAAATAAAATAAAACTAAATTTGTGTTTAGTTTTAATTAATTTCTTTATTGTACGCACAATTTTGTGTGCCACTGTTCACAACTTGATGTAAACAACAACAATTGCTTTGTTTATTATTCTTCTTTACACTCCTTTGTCTAAACAATAACAATTTTACGAGCGATCTTTATAACATAGAACTTCAAACCACAATTATTCTTTTCACACGCAACGCGTCTTCACACAAGACTGACAAAATTTTTTCTGACTCCGTTGTCTGATTTCTGTCGCTTTTTATACCGCAGGGTAAACAGTCTAATGAATGCTCTTGAAGGCGAATGACTTCGCCTTCGCGAAATCTCTATAAATGTAAACATGTTGTTTACGTTATTGTTGTTTGTGTATTTTGTTTACATTTGTGCTTGCAGTGTTGCTGTTGCCTGTTTGTTTACTTGTTTATCCCTGCTTTTATACTGATGTTGTTGCTATAAATTTGTTTATTTGTTTATCATGTAAACAAGTCCATAGTTTTTGTTTTTGTAGCTTTTTTTATCATTTTAATGTTAGACGATGTAACACCATTTCCATTTTCGTAACAGTATCATAATTATGTCGTTATTACTCATTATTCTGAACCAGTATACTGAAACAATATAATTTAAAAATACCCTTTTTTCCTATATTTGTAACCCATATTCTTAATGGCAAAGTCTTTAAAAAATTTCTGCTTTCATCATAATCATAATTTTCGCTTTCTATAAAACTTTTATAGAAAACCAGTCCAACATACCTGACACTAACACTAACAAAGTTTTTATAAACCATTCATTCACTTGAAGTACTATTTCCTTAACAAACTGTGGTAATTTACGATCAAATATCTATACAAGCAAACAATATTAATATTTATTCTGTCAACTAAGGCTAAATAAAACACTTATAATATAACAACAACAACAACAAAAAAATTACCATAATTGTGACATTTCAATTTCATTTGAAGGAACCAACAAAATAACAACAAACAGCCACTAATTTAACAATCAACCTGATGCCAAATGAAAAAATACGGAATGAATAACTATTGTGCCACATAAAGTGGCACTTAATAGAACGAATACCCCTTAAAGTCAAATAATATTTTTTTTGTTGTGTTTTGATTTACATTACGTTTGTTACAGCAACAGCAACAAATGAATATGATTTGAAGAGCCTACAACAACAACATTAAGCTACGATTTCTCCACTTTAAAGTACTTAAAGTGGTTAAGAAGAGGAGAAAATAAACGTACAATTTCAAATGATTTTGAAATATAAAACCATTGATCACAATTATAACTTCAATTACGCTGACAGTAGCTGTGATCTTCATCTTCATTAGTGGAGATTTTGATTAAAGTTTGAATATGATTTTGATAGTCTAGTCTTTTTTACACCCCCCCTCCTCATTTCAAAGATATTTTTCTTTTCTTTTATGCGGTCAAATGGTTCACCATCAGTTGTTTGGTTTGTCTTTACAGCCTGACTGTATGGAGATATTTAGAAACAAAATTTAATTTTTTTGTTTCTTCATTTCAGTTTGCCAACAACTGTTTATTGAACACAAAATAATGAATTTCTGTTAAATGATCTTATTTTTCTAGTGAGAGAGAGCAGAAGAAAAAATTAACTTTCCTTTGCTGAATTTATGGTTCAACCATAAACTATGACTAGACAAAATGAGAGATGACTTGTTTGGCTTTTGTGGTGTTCATGATAGTGGTTGAGGTTTTACTTTCAAAGTGAAATGCTCGCATTTTAAGAAGAAATTTGTTTTCTGTTTTTTTTTTCTTGGGAATTCTTTAGATTTTTTTTAAAAGTTTCAATGGCGGTACATAACATCGTATTACACTTCTCATTCCTCTGCTGAGTTCATTTACGTGAAAACTATGGCACGCAGTTATGGTAATTACATGCTACACACTAATCACCTGCTTAGCTGCAAGAATGCATGGTAAATAGAGGGAATATGGGGCAAATGTTTTCTGACAGTTAGTAACGCTTAAAAACTTAATTCAATATAAATGAATTCGCACGAGGATGTGTCAATAAGTTCACAACTTTTTGAATTTACAGCCTTTTAGCTTTAAGGACTATGCTGCGACTGCCATCTATCAGTAATCTCTCAGATACAGTGTTAAAAATAAAACAACTTTTTATTCCTTAAAGTCGAAAACATTTTTAATCCACTTTCATATCTATGTATGTGTAAGCGTGGAACCGGACAGTACATACATACATACATACATAATTGGTCATTACAACCCTTCAGTTAGCATTACGACCTTGCATCTCTCAGCACTTATGTTGTATGTATTAGTCTTATAAATTAATGGAGGAACACTCGACAGCGAACTATAAATTTTTGAGATTATTTCCATGGAAATTTGTATTTTTTCCCACAGCTTTTGCCAGAAATCTGCTGAAAGGAAGTCGCCGAAGAAATATTTTTTTATAATTCGTGTCTTACCAGGGGATTGAGCCGAGGCCTCATGTCTAATAGGCCAACATCCTACCTACTAGACTACGGTGAATTCTTTCTATTATTGCGATAAAATGCGATCTCAGTTCTAATCAAATGTACCATCAACGTCATCATCATCATTTCACGTCATTAATGTATTCAAGTTTGTGTCTTAAGTCTTTTGATATTTATTTCATGGGTGCTGTAAACATTCTTCTCTTTTATTTTTCTCAATAAATTGAAATATAGCAAATGACGTCGCACTTATTTTATTAGATGTGAGATCTCGCGAGATTTCAAATAAAATATTGTGGTCGACTTATCGAGAAAAATAATAGTGAAGAACGTTTACAGCGA
Source organism: Sarcophaga rosellei (assembly GCA_930367235.1). Lineage (NCBI taxonomy): Eukaryota > Metazoa > Arthropoda > Insecta > Diptera > Sarcophagidae > Sarcophaga > Sarcophaga rosellei. Next base: position 46,749,693 of record OV884019.1, read on the forward strand.
TCAATTTTGCTGGCACCCTTATGCTTTTACTGGGAATTGTACAGTTCTGTCTTGATTTTTTATTGGACACTCGTTAATTATAAGAAAGAATTCAAATGTATTTAAACTTCACTCTAATGGTAACAAAGTGGCGAATATCCACGAACATAGTTTCGATCGGATGGGGAAATAATCTTGGTCATTTGCTATGTGTGCACACCAATTTGTAGAATTGTAAGGCTTTTATTGTCATTTCTTTATCAAGTTCTACAAAGGATGAAAGTCTCTGTTATTATTGGACTTCCAGAGCCTCCATTAGATGGTTAATTAAGACTACAGTCTCCCTTACAGCGCCTTACATTTTTTACTGGCTCATGAAAGGCTATGCAGAACAGGATTGGTAGGCGCTGCACTTGCCACTCGATTGCCGAGTTGATTTGTGTAAAAATAAACTCCTCTAAAGCCTGACTCTCTCTGATGAGTCTGTCGCACACTCGTTCCGATCGTTTGGGTTTATTTGTTCATTCATTGATTTTTGTAAGCCACAGGGTATTAGAGCAGATCCCAAACAGATTCTGAGAACTCCTCTTAGTTTTTGCGACAATGCTACACCTTTTTATACAGTCGTTGTTCACCTTATGTTACGACCTATAGCGGACATATTTACAGACAGTTTATCACAACTATGACTTGCCAAAATTTTCTTCATTTTTAATAGCTCTTTGTAGACATTGCGGTTGTAAAGCATGCCACAGTTGCTTTCAATGTCCCTAACTCATTCAAGAGTCTCCTAGTTACTCTCATTATACAATATCCAGCAATTGAATTTAAAGGAAAGCGATCACAAAAAACAAAAGTATTGAAGGGAAACCAGTGTACGTAGTAATGTTTACTATTGACAAGTACAAATGGCAGTTATGATGATTATAAACGATAGTATACTACACCACCAGCAAATACGATGACTACAACAGCGATAGCGATGTTGATGTTGACGACTATTGTGGCTTCTCCTTTACTACACTATGAACGGCAATGTTATAATAAGGCCGCCAATATTCAAAAAAATTTTGTTTATAGGTCTGGCATAGGCTTGCTGAGATTTTTATTTTCTATTTGTTTAGTTAAATGAATGGATTTTTAAATAGAGTATGAGTTGTTATACGGTATGTTTAATCGCATTGTTGTCACATTATTGCTGTTACAATATGCGCTCTTAAATACACAGAGTATGTCTTTTTGTTTATTGCTGTTGTCCCTGTGTTTTGTTATAATTTTTCGAAATGAAGTCAATTTTTCTTTATTGTTTTCATTTTGTTATGTTGCATGGCTGTTATAGTTCGGTGCTCTATGAGTGAGATATTTAGATTAACAGGTTGTTTTTTCATGCCTTTTTAAGCAAGGAAAACGTGAACTTTCTCCGCACGCAAACCCAATGACTCTCTGAATCGATATCATTTCCAAAAATATTTTTTTTTTGGTTTTTCTCTTCAGTTTTTTTAAATTTTTATTGTTTTATTTGTCTTTGTGTTGCGGTTTATGTTTAAATAAAATGGTGCATTACTTGGCTTACTTCAAGTCTGTCTGACTTTAAACAGTCAATTGTTTTCAAAAAAACCCCAACGAAATGAAAATAATCTTAATAATGGGCCCCTAATGATATTTAACATTGTCTTTACACGATTTAATACAATGTTGTTGTTGTTATTATTGTATTTACCTAGGAAAAATGAAAATATTTTCATTATTTAAAATGTTCATGTTAAATTCCAATAAAAATATACACAAATGAGTTCAAATACTTTGTTATATGCAGCAAAGGTGAGCTTCAAAGTAAATCGAAAAAAAAAATTAATATTTAAAGTGCGTGAATTTGTACAAGTTGAAATCGATCAAAGCCTAAAAGGTGCAATTTTAAATTGGAAATTTCTCTTTAACAGTTAGTTACCGATCAATTAATTTTGTGAGCTTCAAACAAAACATGGCATTTACGTTACCTGAAACCGCTTGCCTGTGCGTTCTTTTATATCAGCGAGCTATACGTCGTTTTAAAATGCACTTCTTGAACTGTCAAAATCAAACAACTTTAATTGATTTCGTTGTACAGCTATCTTCCTTAATTGGTCATTAAAACACTTCAGTGATAAATAAATTTTATATATTTTATACAAGATACAAGAGTACCGGGAACTACAGTTTTCATGCCAATTTTATTTACTCTCAGACGTTTTGCCAGAAGACTGCTGAGAGGAACTTGCCGAAGAACTAGTTTTTCACATTTCGCTTTATAGGAGATCTCTGACCAGGGGTTTGAAGCGCGTTCTCACGTCTAATAAACCAACAGAGTACTAGACTACTTTGTTGTATAAATCATAATTATTTTCTTGATTAAAAATCTTTGAAACTGTGGTTAAAACCATATTTGGGAGAGGGTTTGTTGAGCCACTTCTTTGCAATGAAAACTCCACGTGAATCGTTGTATATTTGTAGAATTATACTGTGAGCATGCTCTATAAAAATACAGTGATTTGGACATTAAAGGCATATAGCATACGGGACAGCCAAATAAATTTAATGATCATAAATGGGAAACATTTGCCCATCATGATTCGTGTCACACACAAGAAAAGCTTGTGTCTTAGGCGTGACTACAGCGACCATCTCTCAAAGCATTTAATCGCAGCAGGATTTACTCAAAAACTAGGCAATTGAAGTCGAGAGACATTGAAGGACAATTTTGCATGTCTGAAATGCTCGATTCAATTCCGCATCACACTGGCAATTCGTTATGGTAATCTGAAGCGCAAGATCACATTTGTAAGGCGCGGGCAACGACAACAATCTACGGCCAAGCTGAATATCCATTGAGCCAAGGATCAGAAGGGAGAATTCAAAAACTAGTTTCGTTACGATAATCTCAAGCACAAAAAATTATACATGAAGAACGAGCAACGAGTGACATATAATCCTTCTTCGTACTTGGTTGGGTCAGAAGGTTGTAATCCGGTATAAGCTGCTAGAATCGGGTTAAATGATCAAGGCAGACATTTACAGACAACAGTTATTTAATTTGAAGAGAGCATTAGTCCAAGAACGCTCTAAGTATTCAAACATGCATGAGGCCACAAAAACAATTTGAATGGAAAGTTTTGCCTCACCTGCCATGTAGCCAAGACCTTGAACCTTCTGACTACCATTTATTTCAATCGATGCAGCACGGTCTCGCCGGTACACTTTTCACTTGAGAGCAGGGTATCAAAAATTGGCTCGATTCATTCTTGTCTTCAAAAGGCGAGGGTTTTTTATGGAACGGAATCCATAAATTGACAAAAGAATAGAATAAATTGTAGCTTCCTGCAGACAATACATCGAATTAAGTTTTCTTTTAAAAACAAGAAAAAAAAAGTAAGTCACTCGCGATATAGACATATAAAGTAAAACCGTCTCGGGAACAGCATTCGAATAACTTTAAGGAGGTCTCCTTTTTGACCATGTACGTGTCTATAAATTGTCAATTGAGTAGCAGAGAGCTCTCTCGTAGGACAAAACTAATACTCTACAAGACGCTCATCCTACCGGTGCTTCTTTATGTTGCAGAGACATGGGCCCTACTAAGCACCGATGCAGCAGCCTTGGGAGTATTCGAGAGAAAAGGCCTACGTAATATCTTCGGTCCCGTGCGAGTTGGCAGAGCCGCCTGGAAGGAGGAGAAATGGCCAATTATGTAAGTAAGTACCTGTCATTTATTCTCACATTGGTCTGCGTTCATATGAACGAGTGTATGCCCAATTTCATCTAAAACTATGGTTGATTTGCTACATAAAATTAATATTTTTACGTACTGTCGACTTTCGCACAAAATTGTTGCAATATAGGGCTCACAGTTTGCCTGTAACACACTTGTAAAATTCTTTGACACTCGTGTTGCGCATTGATCAAATTGGTGTATTATGCCTTTGACATATTAAAAATTTATTTTCATTTATTTCCTTCTATTATTTTGTAGTGGTATTGATATGACGCCCGAAAATTGGTTTTATTTTCTTATCAACTAGATCGCTAACTTGGTATTACGTAAACCTAAATGAGATCTTGCGATAATAAATTTTTTTAAAAATTATATTTTAATGTTCATAAATTTATTTGATTTTATTTAACTTAATATTCTAAAACTAATAAAACATCATAAATCCTAGTCACGTTTAATATTTTTCCATTAAATAAACAAAAAGCGAACAAAATTTTTAAAACAAAAAAAAAAATTCCGAAAAAGTTAAAAACAGCCTAAGTGTCAATTTATACTTGTTTTGTATATATATTTCTTAGGTTTTGTTCGTCATGGGTTCTTTCATTATTTCTGCTGCTTATTGTGGATGTGATTGTTGGCAGCAAATAATTTTGTTTGTTTAACACTTTTTCCTCAACAGGCGATTTGAACGTTTATAGAACGTTGTCTTAACCACACTTCTTTTTGTTTTTTTTTTTTTGTTTCTGTTTATTTCAGTTGAGTTTTCATATTTCTTCTAAAGAGGGAAACACATCTTTCAAATGTTGTTTTGCAATCGCTATCCTGTGGCGCAAAAACGTGCAACTTATGTCATAATATTGCGTTTTTGTCGTTGCTTATATTATTGCCTGCTTATTGTTGTTACTGTTGTTGTTGTTGTCGTTGTCGCCTTTATTGTCGTTTGCTGTTTGTGGCAAAGTGTTTGCTGCTGCCATTGCTAATGTGTGATTTTTGTCAAGTTAAATACAACTACTTTGGTTAAGAAATTACAAACATCAAACGTGGTGTAAACATAGTAACAACAACAACAATAACAACAACATCAGTACAAAAGTACAAGAAATAAAACACGTACAAACTAACTGGCCAAACCAAAAAAAAAAAAACAGAAATGAAAACAAATTCAAAACCGCCAACCAAACAAAAAGAGTCAAAAATATGGCAAAGACACGATTTTATTTAATGGAATTCATAAGTTTTGTTACTCTTTTAACATCATAAAAAAATTGTAAAAGAAAGAAAGACGAGAGTAACAAACAAACAAAACAAAAAAACAAAAAATAACCCGAGAAAAAGTCGTACACAAAAGAAATTCTCCTTTTATTTCAAATATATAAGAAATGCTGCCAAAAAAAAAGAAAAAAAATCCATAGAAATGCGTTTTCGGTAGTTGGCACGAGTAACATTTTCCCACACTTGCCACAGAAAATCATAAAAAAAAATCGATAAGCAAGTTGCAGGCTTTCACACCGAACTGTATGACATCCTACATCCCAGTTATAAACAAATTCTCCAAGAAGGGAGTACTGTTTATGGACGTATGATTTGAATTTCTCTATGCCGTAAGAAAGAGAAAAAAATTGAGTGACCAGTTTTTACAACACAATATTTTCTTCAAATTAATCAAACTCGAACTATAAAGGACACTCTATTAAAGCATACCAATTCAATGGTAGAGAATCTTCTATTGATGGAGCATAGATGGAGCATTAATTCATTTTGAAGTCCTGAAGAAGCTACAAACTATACTAACAACCTTTGACATCAGATTGTTAACAGAATTAGTTTCGAATTTCTCAAAAATGCTGTACATTTTTGTAGCTCTGAATGTTAAAATCATTATGTGTTCGAATTTTTCATGATACGTTACTATTGGACTCTTTATCTTACAACTAGCTTGAGTAGGTTCTCACTGAGAATATTAGTCAGTGCAAAAAGGAATTATATTATAGAAGTAGTACAAGCAGGTTCGCTTGATTATCTGGCGTATACTGTCTACCAATTTGAGAAGGTACACAAACTTAAGCCCATCTCCGAATCTTCTGATCAAATCGATTAGTAGTCCAATAGCCATTCTCGAGCGATCAGTAAGTTCCTCTGTATTTCGAAAAATTAGCATTTTTCTTCCCCTAAGCAGCTAGTTTTTCCTTTCTTATTTTTTCAATTCTTGCAGAAAAAAATAACTACAGCACCACTATAAATGTGTTTCGCATGATTATCCAGAATGCAATGTTCAGTAATGGCTTCAACAAAGAAGCTCAGCGTGATACCGCTCCGTGCGACCTCCATCTATTGTTGACCAGAGTTTGATCGGTGCTGTCCATGCACAAATTTTCAATACTAAGCTTGAAGGCTCACAATGCATTCTCAGTTTAGATAATACTCAAAAATGTTCGGTTGTTGCTCGACATTTGAATAATTCTGCGGCTCTGCAGTTTGCTTGAATACTAAGGAATTCGGTGCGTACTTGATGTGAATACTTTACGTCGCTGTTGAAGAACACAGTGTACTGATAGTTGTCTCAAACTATGCTATAGTCTCTCCTAGCGATGTCTCCACTTTAATAATAATCCTTACAATCCGTATGACAGACAATTCCACTTGGAAGTCACTGCAATGGTTGGGCGTCATTCACCGAAAGTATAGTGCCGAACGCACGTAACTTTACCAGTCGAGGAAGTAAATATTTCTTTCTAATAAGAAATACGCAAACGCCAGTCTAAAATCTTTGGGAAAAATGTTTAATAGATGAGGGTCTCTGCTAAGAAACTCAATCCTTACATTCATAGGTCAGCACACTTCCGGATGCACAGATAATGTCTGTGGTTTGCAATAAGAACTTACTGAATATAAAAATCTATTATTAAGATAAACTGATATTATTTATGTTAGAGTTACGTGGTAATAAAGCTTCACCAATAACAGTCTTAAAGTCCTGTAGCGTAGGGGGTCCAAACTACAAACTGAAAATACGAAAAAACAAAAAAGAAATTATTTTCTATTTTTCACTCTTTTTTTTTTCTAAACATCACTTACATGCTGTTTAAACACTTGTTTTTATTTTCTTTGTAGCCTTGTTGTTGCATCTCTGTTGTTTACTGCATAACTATTGCCACAAAACAGTTTCGTCTACTTATTTTGTTGCTTCTCAACACCAAAGAAAAATTTCCCATCATTGGTAGTCGCATTGTATTTGCATTTTGTGTGTAGATTTTTTGAAGGTTTTTAACTTGACTTTTATGATTTTTGGTTTGGAATAGGTTTTCTTTTTTTTTTGGAAAATAACAGAAGAAAAGATATAAAGAAAGAGAGGGGAGAGAGATTTTATGAATCTTGTCTGTCATGAAGTTTATCAATGTCATGTTACACGGTCAATTTCATATGAAGTTTTGTACTAATTTTGAACAATTTCTTGTGAAAATATAAAATTCGCTACCGATTTTACGTGGTGGTGCTGTTAGGCTGCGGTATCATCTTTAAATATAAAATGAAATTTTTTTTTGTTTTTGCTATTTGAGTCTAGGTTTTTAGAGCTTTTTCTGTGGCAGTCAACTGTTTTTATGTTTCTCCCCATTGTGATTGTATGATAATGTTGTCGTGTTGCGACCATTAAAAGTGTTGGCAGAAGACATCTGGTGTTGTTTTTTTTTCTTTTCTCTCTTTCTCGTTGTGTATCTGTGATAGTTTTTGTGTGTCTGTAGTAAGAGATAAAGCGTTTAACTTAATTTAAGTTCAACTTTATATACGTTTTTAATAGACAGGTCTAACTATTATTACCAATGATATTTGACACTGAAGCCAAAATCAAAGTTTTTATCGTAAAAGAAGAAAGAAAGAAAATTGAATTATGGATTGTTTTTCTTATGTTAACTGAAGCAAAAATACCAAATACCGTCTTTTTTTTATTAAATATTGTTTGAAATTCCCACAATATGATATTTTTTTGTACGTCTTTTCATAATACAATTGTATTTAATAGTTGTGGCTTTATTGTCGTAATTCCCATTGGAAGACATTTTTTTTTTGTTTCACTGTATGTCACTTGATTTTGGGTTTTAATCCCTTAAAAAACCCCAACTGTCACAGGTTCTATTGTTTGATGTTTTGATAGATCCGTGGTTTTTAATTTATTTCATTCGTTCATTCGTTCAATCGTTCATTGTTATTATTAAATTGTTATTATTTTTGATTATTATTATTCCAACTATGTACGTACGTTTGGCGGCATACATCACACGTTGCCGCACATAAAGATTAATAATAATTAAAGGCAGCATATGTTATTGACAAGTCCATTAAAAACAATCTCTGTTTGATATTAAGCCATGATAACAGAATCATTCATATTCACATATACATTTTAATGATATTTTTGGTTGATGACATATTTTGGTTAAAACAAAAAATTTTTTGTTTTGAAAAATAAAAAATGAGCTCAAGTCTTATAATTATTGTAGTTTCAACCAAATAATTAATTAATTAATAATTTTCTAAACCATCAAAATTGTTTTTGTTATATTGGTTCTAAGCTGGATTTGATTATAAGTCAAGTTTAAATAAAGGCCAAGCTCTTAAGGGTAGAAAAATAATAAAAATAGAAAAAAAATATCGTGTAAAAAGTTTCTAATATTTCTATGACTAATAAATTGTTAACATGCAAACAATATTGAACGAAAATGTCAAAAGATAACAACCAAACGCAGCCGGATAATATTTAACAAACATACACTCACAGAAAATTATAGAAAATTGGTCTAAAAAAGCTCCACAATATTTTCCTTTCTTTCTGCTGGTGTAAACAATTCTTCGATACCGAAGCCAATTCTTAGCTAAATATGCTACGTAAGGAAACAGAATTTCTGAATTTGCTATGAAGAGTTGTCATAGACAGTGCAAGAGGTGCCAATGAATCTTGAAAGAAGTAATACTGGGTGTGCTTTGTGAACAGAGCACAGCATTGAACGGTGCTACCGTCAATAGCGTAAGATATCGCTCTATGATTACCGATTTTTATTGATCAAGATTGCAGAATTGGCCTTAACTAGCTTAGAAAAACAATACCAGACATTAGAGGCCCGATTGGTAAGCATTACTCTCAAGTTTTGCAGTTTTGCATTAGTCCTCAAAATCATAACATTTTTGTGGGGATAGGTAAAGTTTCTATTGTACAAGGACAAGTCGCACTACAGTTGTCACGAGCGCAATACCAACGCATTTGGTATGTATAAAAGAGTATGGAGCTCATGGGCGAAACACGTTCGTCGTAGTTGAAGACAATAATTTCATGCCATAATCTTAGTTGGTAATTCGCCGGCATTCACACAACATCCCACTGAATATTTCTTTCCCCTTTGCAAAATTGTTGTGTTTTCTTGAATGCTTAAAGTCACAGAGTTCAAAAGTAAAAGCTGGCAGATCTTTTTTGTTCACATAAAGAACAGACCTACTGTTTCTGGAGCATATTCAAATCAATAATCAGGTCATTAATTACTTACCCCCTTAATTGACTACAATTAAATTACTTACTTACCCTTTAGTCACGACTACTACATAGTTTCTCACACCAGCCATGTTGTGTGTATTAATTTTATCCATGAGAGGCAGGATTCACAGTTTAAAGTCGGCTTCAAACATTAGATTTTAAAGAAGGCTTTTTTAATTTACTTTCAAAATTCTTGCCAGATGACTGCTGAGAGGACGCCGAAGATAAAATTTGTTTTCATATTTCGTTTTGTTCGAGATGTCTGAGTTAGGGTTTTAACCACGGGCATGTGTCTACAACAGCGTATTTCAGTGAGAGAGTTTCATGTCTGAGGAAAGGCAAGGTTTAAACAATTCGGAACGGCAGATAAAACTTCACACACACTGTTTTCCAAATAGCTTTTGAGTGGAGAGCCAAAGTGTGCCCGAATGTTGCAATAGGCCGCTTGTCTGGTTGTACATATATAGTTTGGTTGTAGATAGTTTTTTCGGATTATGCTCATCTCAAGCAAATTAATTGCTGTCTTGTTCCATGCTAGTTTAGCCTGATTTTAAAAGCTCATAATGGCTCATAGCCTTCTAATGCCCCCAAACAGAACACTTTCTTGGCACAACAGATACACTGCTTGGCCGTAGATTTGGTCAGTTATTTGACAATTTGTTGCTAAATTGATTTCATTTTAAAGGGACACACAAAATTGCCTTTCAACGTCTCTCGGCTTCAGTTTAAAATGATTTAATATTGGTGCTTCAGTCACGTCTAGTGATTGTAAAGGACCTTTTTATGTCTGACATGAATCTTAATTAAATAGTGCGAAAGATTTCCAAACAGGTTTTTGAATGAAACATATTGACAGTCTTCAATTCTCTCTAAATGATCATTTTAGGACATCCTGATCCCGACCCCACAGCAACCATTATATAAAAAAGGTGAGGCAGCGATATTTCTTGGACTTGGAACTTAAGGACTTAATCAACAAAAATCCTTACTACACCCAATACATACTAATAGGTGGCCTGTGTTCTAGGCCGTAGTCTAGTAGGTAGTGTGTTGGCTTATTAGACGTAAAGCCCGGGTTCGTATCCCAGGTCAGACATCAAAACGAAATATTAAAAAAAAAAATACTTCTTTGGCGATTTCTTCTCAGCAGATTTCTGGCAGAAACTCTTAAGAGTAAATAAAATTGCCACCAAAAAGATTCTCAAAAAAAAAAATTTGTTCATTCGGAGTCGACGGTAAACTGGAGGTCCCGCCACTCGCTTATAAAATTAACGCACACGACATGAATGGTGCGAGAAGCTAGGCCGTAATCCTGACTGAAGGGTTCATTATGTATGTATATGTATGTATGTGTTCTAGGCAATAACAGATCATATCCTACTACAGGAGGCCTGTTAACTGTTTAGCTCAAAGGAAACAACTTTAGTTTTAGGCAACGACAGACCATATCCTGCTACAGTAGACCTGTTAACTGTTTAGCTCAAAGGAAAAACTGAAACCATATAATAAAAAGTTAATGATGATGCTTTGTGACAGCACTACGTTACTAAAAGGGCTCAAAGTGAATAAAAGATTTTGAAATATATTACTTTATATTAGTTGCTAATTACTAACATTAATTTTTGAGCATAAATCTGCAACAAGCTTGTTACGCTTGAAGAAAATATCGAATCGTAAAAAATGCAAAAAAAAAAAATCAAGAAATTAAAATCAAAACAAAAGCCAAAAATAGTTTCTATTTGAATATCTCTGTTATATTATGACCATTTTTTAACATTTTTCCTCTTATGATTCATTGTTTTGAAATGCAGTTAAAATAATAAATTTTCCAGTCATATATTGACACACAAAGTGTTACAAGTGCAATTGTTTGTTAAATTGTTGAGCGATTTTTTTTAAATTTTTTTTTCAATTTTGTTTTGTTTTTATTTAATAAATCGGTTTTTGTTTTTTCTCTCAAAGCATTTTTTCTTTTTCTATTTTTATTTCAATTTAAATGCTGACTTTTAAACTGCCATAATAAAATACACACTCACTCACATATGTACATACATATTCCCAGACCAGAGACAATGGTTGTAAAATGCAATGCCCATAACCAAATGCACTGCTTGTGGGTAACTTCTCGAAATGGTGACCAAAAAAATTTTTCACTGCCGCTGTACATAAATCTTAAATATAATTTCAGTTCAAATTTCCCTTGCATTTCTGTAAAATATTGCATTTACATCCATATAACCGGGCTAAGACAAGTAGCTAAAGTTGTTAACAAATTTTTCACGCATTTTAGCCAAAAATTTTTCTGTACTTTTTTTTTTGTACTTTTTTGTTTCCTAATGTTGTTTGTCTATTTTTGGATTTTCTTTGGGGGATAAGAAATATTGCCTAAACTCGGTATATTTGTAACTCTATTGACTGTGTGTAAAAGACCTCTCTATACAAATGCAATACATGTACATATATGTGTGTGTGTCAGTTGCTTTGTGCACAATTTTAAATGACATTTGCCAAGATAAACTATCGACCTGTAAACGTGAACTACATTTGGCCAAAAACATATACACATGCACAGGCACATACACATACACAATGTGAGCTTTTCTCAATTTCAGTTTCAATTACAATTATAAACTGTTTTGAAATGTTAGACCACACACTGCCAAGTAATTATATTTCACATGTAAAGTTTTCTTAACCATTTAGTTAATTGAATAACAACATTTTCAGTTTTTGTTTGTTTTTATTTTTTTCTTTTCGTTTTAATTTAAAAAAATTAAAATTATATTTATTAAAATATTGTAAAAAAAAAATTGTGCGTTAAACATTAAGTCTTAGCCACGACTCTGTATGGCTCTATTGCATACATAAATAGATTTTATTTCCCTCATTCGTTCAGTTGGTTAGTACGTTGGTTTATTTGGGTTGTGCGTGTATCTGGCCAAATCACGATTGTGGCTTTGTGGCGTTTCAGCAATAAAGTCATTAGATTCTTAAGACTAATTTATCAATTTTTTTTTGTACGTTTAAATGTTTAAATGTTTAAATGTTAGTTTTGTTTAATTATTACTAACAACCATAAATAATTTCTTTAAATACGCGTCGTTATGAATGAAAAAAAGGAAATAAGTTTTAAAAATATACCACAATATGTATAATGTTCTTGAGGGAAGGGGAAAAAATCGTTGTTATACATGTATTGAGTCGTATAAGAAGTATTCTTTAGAAAAATTTATCATGTCAGTACTAGTCGCTATTGTAATAAAACTTCTTTTTTATTTAAAGGTAAATAACATGGCGAAGCGATTTTTAGCTGCTTTTCGGTTGCACAATTGTTTTGACCATCTTCAGAATTGTTTTAAAGAACACATGTATGCTGTGCCAAAGCATCTTCCATATCTTCCCATTATTCCTTTTGCTCTGTTTAAGTTTCATTAATCAGGTTTGCTCAAGCTGCACACGTGCGTGGTCTACTGTAGCACGTTCTAGAATTCTGGGTTCACAAATTTATTGCTTAGAAAAAAGTCTCCTCTTAGTAGCATTGCAGATTTTTGAATACCTTCCAAAATCCGTCGTGAAAAACGTGTAAAGAATCAGTTATAAGCTCGAGTATTATGTGATTCAGTTGAATGGGTAAACACTAGATATTTCCAATGATAGAAGGGGGAGACATTCAGGGATAGAAAAAAAGACTCGGTTTTATTTTTTTGCATTTGGAACCAAACTTTGTGGTAGGAAAAATCTAAGTACACTGATAGAAATATAAGGCTAGACTTATGGAATATGATGAGGAAGTAAGGAAAGCTAAGTATTTCTGTGAGAGAGTAGAACCTTTTCTGTAAGTAGCAAGAGTATATGACACATACGTGGTATTCAGAAGAGTGGATGATAGGTGCACACATAGCGAACTACTGCTGTGAATACATTTCACAATAAGTGGTAAGAATGTGCGTAAGCAACTACCTAATAGGCCAGTTAATTCTGGCAATATAATAATTGTATACATATACATACATACTTGGCCGTTACAACACACCACTCATGTTGTGTGCCTTAATTTTATACCTGAGTGACGGGACCTACGCCACTACGTCGACTCCAAACGACAGATTTTCGAGAAACTTTCCATGGTAATTTTATTTACTCTAAGAGGAAGTCACCGAAGCAATATTTATTTTCATACTTCGTTTTGCGTCTGACCAGGAGTTTGAATCTTGGCCTTACGTCTAATCGCCTTACGGTAATCGCCGTAATCGGGTAGCTAGTGTGTTCGCTTATTAGACGTAAAGCCCGGGTCCGAATCCCAGGTCAGACATCAAAACGAAATATGGAAAAAAATATTTCTTCGGCGACTTCCTCTCAGCAGATTTCTGGCAAAAACTCTGAGAGTAAATAAACCTGCCATGAAAAACTTTCTCAAAAATCTGTCATTCGGAGTCGACGTTAAACTGTAGGTCCCGCCGCTCAAAAATAAAATTAAGGATCCCAACATGAGTGATGTGAGGAACTAGGCCGTAATCCTGACTGAAGGGTTGTAACGGCCAATTATGCATGTACGTGCCGGAGAAATAATTGAGTTACATTTTTTACCCTATAAAAGCACGAAAACCGATGGAATTTTTAATACAGGAGTGCTTAGAGGATCTATTGCCATACATAAAAAATATTCGTATGTAGACCATACTAGGCTAACACTTGGGTATATACCAGCTGTATAGCGATGGGCGATGATAGTGTTTATCCCAAAATTGGAAAAAAGGATACTTCCCACGAAAAATTCTTTAGAACAAAACACTTCAGAAATTATTTAGTAAGATGTTGGATATTAGAAAGTGTACGACTGAACATCACATATATAGAGATCAATTGAAATAGCACTTAAAGATTAAGGCGAGCCATCCAAGAAGCCATGAATGCGAAGGAGATGAACAACTAAGTAAAATGTTGGATATAAGAAGTACGGCTGGACATCAGAAATATAGAACTTAATTCAAATAACTCTTCCAGACTTATTAGGAGATAGTCATGAACTTGATATAGGCATATTTAAAACATCCTCCGCCAACAAGTTTTTTCATAAAATGACTGACAGCACTGAATGGCAAGTTAAAATAGATACTCAGTGTCAGTCACTGGTGACTGACATAGCCCCATTGGAGTATTCCAGTGTCAGTCACTGGTGACTGTCAAGGCGATCAATGTGTTAATAATACTCTTCACGAAATCATAGACAGAACATAGAAAATATAGGAAGTATAGATTTCATGGTATCCAGATGGTTGGCAGAGATTGTATAAACAAGATTTGAGAAAAGTTACGCTATGAACAAAATAATAAGAGTTAGTACATCTAGAAGTTTCCCGTACTGTGGGTGATTGCCTAGTTAATTCCCCATCAAGTTAGTTAGAATGACGTTGTCAACATATATTCCTTTTTGCTTAGAGATTTTCAAAAACTAATTTCTTCACCCCTTGCATATAAATAAAAAAACAAAGAAAAATAATTTTTTAAATATTTTTAGGCTTCAGTTTTTACGATATTATTATCAGTTGTTTACAAAATTTCTAAGAAATTGTTAAATTTAAATCTTTTTTTCCACGAATAAGCTTTTTGAAAATTTGTGAAGAAAAAAAATTGTTTTAATCTTTTACGCCACTCTTGCCACAAGCTTCTAAATTGCCTAAAAAAAAAATTATTTAATGGCGGCATATGACAACCGTAACGAAGACCTAAATTGTGTGATATGGGATCGGTCAATATTTCAAAATTGCTAGAGTAGAGTGTTTTATGTTGTTTAGAAAACAACAAGTGTTACAAAAAGAGTCTGTAATTTAAAGTTTCTTTTCTTTTGTCTTTGGTTGTTAAAGCTGATTAAAGGGATTAAGTTTAGAAAGTCAAAAGGTTTCAAATACATTTTAATCCTTTTTTTAAGATACCTCTAGGCCTCAACAAAACTTTTTCTAGTCAAATGAATTTGATATTCAAATAATTTTTTTTTTCTTATCATTTTATGGCGACAATTGGTTGATCCTTGGTTTTTTTTTGGTATTCGAATACATTAGAAATTATTTGAAATGTTATAAAAGATTCCCAGTGAAGGGATTATTGCGGTGTGTTTGTTTTTTTGGTATGACAATTTCTTAAAAAGAGTGACAAGTGAGGAATTATTTCTTTTTTTTTTTTTTTAAATCTCTTCAAGTGTTTTGTGTTTTTTTTTTTGTTTTAATTAACTTGTGTTGCGGATTATTAAATACCGTATGGAATTTCAAGTAAATTGTATTGGGGATTTTCGGGAAAATAACTGTTGTTTTGTGGCAGGCAAACTGTTTTATCTTTCCACATTAATAAAATATTATGTCTCATCTGCCTTTTTGGTTTCTGCATTTAACATGAAATTGTGTGATTTATAGACATTTCTTAAGGTCTGTGCTGTATTTTTTCTCTCTCCCTCTCTTTCACGGGGTTTCTTTGCAGCCATACGTTATAAGAATTTGCCGGCAAAGCCATAAATAATTGTTATTGTTTTTGAGGATTTTTATAGAGGTTGCATTTTGATTTCAATGAAAACCTTTATATTGGGTAATACCCTACAGTGGCAGCAATTGTAAGTCTCTTAGGCACTTTGCTTACCAGTAAGTCCCAGTAATAATCAGAAAATTAAATCAAAATATTTCAGATGGAAAAATTACTCAAATTTTTGAAAGAAGTTTGACATATACGTCCACAAATACATATAAATTTAAAATTAACTCAAATTTTCTTGTTTTCTTTACAATAACTTTGTAGTAGATAGTGTCAGTGGTGGTAGTTCAAACCACAGGTCAGACATCTAAAACCATATGAAAGAAAAAAAATATTTTTTCGGTGACTTTTTCTCACCAGATTTCTGACAAAAACTCTGAGAATAAATAAAATTCCTATGAAAAGTTTCTCAAAAATCTGTCGTTGGGAATCGACTCTAAACTGTATGTCCCGCGACTCATGTATCAAGTTAACACACACAACGTGGTGTGAGTAGCTAGGTTGTAATCCTGGCTGTAGGGTTGTAAGTCGCCGTAGTCTAGTAGGTAGTTTGTTGGCTTATTAGATGAAATATGATAACGAATTATGAAAAACAAATTTTTTTTTCGGCGACTTCCTCTCAGCACATTTCTGGCATAAACCTGCCATGAAAAAGTTTCTCAAAAATCTTTCGTTCGGAGTCGTCGTTAAACTGTAGGTCCCGCCACTCACGTATAAAATTAACGCACACAATATGAGTGGTGTGAGAAGCTAGGCCGTAATCCTAACTGAAGGGTTGTAATGGCCAATTATGTATGTATGTATGTATAAGGCTTTAATGATGGTTTGAATATTGGTTTTCAATTTTTTGAGATTTGCAGGTTTGGCGGCACAATGCACTGACTTAACATAGCCTCATAAAAAGTATTGAAGAGGCGTTTAATCATACGATTGAGAGGGCCAATTGATAGGACCATTTCTGGCTTTCACATTAAATTGATTGTTAAGCCCGCTATATAGCCACTTAAGTCGCCTTGTTGGATCCAAATATCGTTGATGTTTAGTTGAATAATATTTAGGAACAAAATTCAGTTCGCATAAATTGTTGGCTTTCGCATTTCACCATAATGGCAGCTTCTTCTATGAAAATATGATTAAACAATCACTTTTATTTGATGTAATGATGATGAGCATGCCCATGATAGTACAGTGCACTCGCGATAATATGAACTAATTAAAACAAAGCCTGTTCATATTTTCGAAATTGTTCATATTTACAAATAGCTTAAATTAATGCTAAAATAGCTTAAATTAATGATTTTCTTGCAAGATAAACGCTTTTCCTGCTTTTTGTTTTTATTAAATAATTTTATTTTTTGTTTTATTTGAAAAAAGAAACTTCCTTCACTAAATTTGTAAATGTGTTCAAATACTTATACAATCTTTAGCTTAAACTAATCTTTAAAAAATTCGGTTATCTTTTTTGCTGTTTTTTTTAGCGAAAACTTTTAAAACAGCCTTCTTCCGCAACTGTCTAAATACATTTAAGTCTGGTTGTTCAACCATTTCACTTTCTGCCCACTCCAATGTACTATTAAAAATTTCAACAGCTTCCCCGTCTTTAATCGTTCTCTTAGGCTTCTCCGTACAATCATTTTCGTCCGATATTTCTTCTATTTCATTATCGTCACATTCAATAGCATTCTCATTCTATTCTTTCACATTCAATGCTCTAAATTCAATCTATAGAAAACTATAGAATAACATACAACTTCAATTCTTTTACAGTACATTAGCACTTTGCAGAGAACACGAATATTGGATCTCAGGGTACATAAAATATTGGCCGCACTTTCTTCTAAATCAATTAAATTCATTTGTTAATTTTGTCTAAGATTACTTAAAGGGATTTGATCTTCAGGATCATTTTGATTAACGACCGTATTTAAAATATTATTGCAGAATTTGGATAGCACAGATGCATCTACTCTACTCCATGCTGTTTGTTCTAAAATAATAACGGCTTCCTTTATGTAGTTTGCTTCATAGACTCTATTAAACTACCCCCTTAGCAGCAATAGAAGCCAGAACACTGTTTCTATAATTAAGTTTTGTGATCCTGATTGCATTTTGGTCCATGGGTTGGATAAGGGGTGTCACGTTCGGTGGCACAAACATTACAAAAATAGAGCCGTTTTCAGATTTTGTTGGTCATCAGATCAGGTGGGTGAGAAGAAGCATTATCTATTAGAGCAATGGCTTTTGCTGGCTTCACTTTTTTTTAAAGAATCGTTCTACATACATGTATCCACATTAGGGTTGCCAGCCTGGCTGGACTTGGCTGGATTGTCCAGCTTTTTTGATGCTTTCAAGCTAAAATCTAATTTGTCCAGCTAAATAGAAATTTTTTAGTACACTGCAATAACATGGGCAATAATTTTGATGTTATCTTTGTCAAATCATGTTAGCCAACACTGATTGAATATTTGTTATACAACTAAGTTATGATTTCCTTTTTCTATCATCACTGACAAAATGCCTCAACACTTGAACAGCTGATGTCTTTACATACATACAATGGATATTTTAATAAAAATTATTAACACAAAACCAAAATTAACATTTTCTCAGTAAGTTTTTTATGTCCAGCGTTTTTTTGCTTTGTCCAGCTTTTTAAAACCCAATGTCCAGCATTTTGCGAATCGGAATCTGGCAACCCTAATCCACATACATATTTATGTATGTGTGGTTTTTTAAGATTTGGTATTAAAATAAACATAAATAATTCGGGATTTCCCCAAATTCTAACGCTTTGTAACTGAAATTTGTATGCTTTAAAAATAAAAAACTGTTCATATTTTAAAGCCTTTGTACAAAGTTCACATTGTGGAGTAGTCAATGGTTAAGAAAAAGTGTTCATATTTTGGGGTGTTCATATAATAGAGTGTTCATATTATCGCGAGTGCACTGTATTTTTATTTAAATTGCGTAGTGAACTCTAAATGTCGCCTTTTATTGCTTCATTTATAAATATTTTTTTTACTTTATTTCTGTTTTATTTTCTTTTAAATACTTTTGGGGACTTTAAATCTTCTTTTTCAGTTTTGAAGTTTTTTTCTTTGTACCCTTTTTTGTTTAATTTTATTTACGTATTGAATTTATGTTTTTGTTTTTACTTAAACTGTTTCTTGTTGCTGTTGTTGTTCTTGTTAAATGTAAAGTGTTTTGATATGTCTTTCGTTCATTCCTTTAAGCCCCTGTGTATGTGTATGTTTTTTTCGGGTGGCATATATATGCACTTATATAGAATGTCCGTCTAAACGGTTTGTTTGTCTGTTTATATGGAAAACTTTTCTTAACTTTATTTAAAACCAATTTTTTTTTATTATTTTAAACTCATTCATTCATTTATTGTGTATATTTTTTCTGTACGTCTCTCTGTCTGTCTGTCTGTCTATCTGTTTCATATAGAAGTTCAAGGGTTAAATTGTGGGAGTCACGTTTTTTTTTGAAATGCTTTTTCATTGTGTGTATGAAACTAAAGATTGGTGAAGTTTATAAAGCAGCCAATTTAAGAAAGAAAAAAAAAAGTTGTCTCTTTCCATATGTTTAATACTTACGTACTTACATATATATGTACATGAAGGCATAATCGCTTATACTATGTATGCATAACTACATACATATGTGTATGTATTTGGCAATCAATATATACATGTCAAGTAAAACTTTTTTTATCATAATTTTTTTTTTATTTTTACTAAATATTTAAATACCATTTTATTTTCAAGTAATTCCATTAAATATTTTTATTATTAAAATGTTACTCAAAAAGTCAAATTTTACAAAGAAATTTTCTATAACTTATGATAAGACTCAGAATAAATGCTATGAGTATCAAAAGGTTGAAAACAGTTTCAGCTTTAATTCACAAATAACTGTTTCCATTTTCAGCCTAAAATTGTTAAATTGCAGTTTGTTGCAAAGGACAAAGTCCTTTGTAATCCAACTTACTTGATTGATGTTTATTACAACCTTTCCGCCCAACTCGCATTAAGTGTTTTTAATTACCGCTTTTTCTTGTATACGAGATAAAGTTGGGTTTAGTTAAAGGTAACTTTAGCTAAAGTGAACTTTAAAGTCACTTTTAACTTCTTTTCGTTATTACAACGTACAGATAAAATAAAGTTAACTTTTTGAAAAATATGGCAGTGGCGTAGCAATGTCGATAACATTATTTTTTGTTGTCTTTTCTCATTTTGTTTATATTTGAACTTGGCATATTGAAATTAATATAAATAATATTGCAAGTTCACACATAAACTTCACTTTACTGGTAGGATTATCCTCCCTTTAGCTTAACGCTCACTTCTACCTAATTGTCCACTTATAATAATGAAAAACAATTTATCTGCCCGTTAACATCCTCTGTTTAGTTAACGGTAAGTTGTAATAATGGCCCTTAATCATTTTAATGGCATCAAGTTTTTGCTCCATACTTTTTTCCTAAAATTTCTACAGCAAATTCTATTCGAAATATCGTACAACCATTTTTATATTTAGTTATGCATTAATCAGTTATTTAACATTCTGTATTCGATGTTCAGCTTAGTGAAAAGCGTTTAAAACATGAAAATGGCTGATGTGTGCTTGTGACGTAATAGGAGAATCTTTTCATAAATATGACCTCAATATTTGCCATGGTAAGGGCCGTATTGATATCTGAAGCACTTGCTTCTATCTATTGAAGTGGAGGTCTGTGCAGTTAGGGAATGTACGATCTGGGCAATGATAATTCGATAAGTTTGCTGTATTGATATATGTTTAAATAACAGACATCCCCAACAAAACGAAATTAGAATATTTCTTCAGCGACTTCCTCTCAGCAGAATTCTGGCAACAACTCTAAATGTAAATAAATTTGCTACCAAAAGTTTCTCAAAAATTTGTCGTTCGGAGACGACTTTAAACTGTAAGTCACGGTACTCATGTATAAAAATAACACACACAACAATAAGAGAAGCTAGGTCGTAAACCCGACTAAAGGATTTTAATGACCAATTATGTATGCGTGTATGTATGTATGTATCTTAACAAATACTTAAATGGCAAGTAGAGCAAAAGGTTGCAGGGATATGAGATCAAGGACTAAGGACCAATTGGTGAATCACAATTACCTCAAGCATGGTGGCATAGTGTAAATTATATTGATATAATAAGGTTAGAATTGAGATCGATGCGATGGATCTGAAACGTGGCGCCGATTATTGTGGAACAATAGCATAACAGTAGGAACTGCTAAGCTACTCTCAATTGATCTTGATTAGAGGAAAACCATGGATATATATCTTACTAACAGTGGATTTATTGTAAAGTGAATTTCGTGACTTCCTTTCAGGAAATTCCCATGTTACCTAAACCTATCAATCGTATGATTAAATGCCTCTCCATTACTTTATATGAGGCTATGTTAAGTCAGTGCATTGTAAGAACAAACCTGCAACTCTGAAGCACTTGGAAGCCAATATCTAAGTCTTCATTAATGCCTTTAAGTTAGTTGTTGGAGAAATAATAATAATGCCGGAAATAATATTCGTTTGATTGGACCAATTTACCTTTTGATTGTAATTATCGTGAGCACATGGACATATTTCCAGCATATTAACAATGCTTTAATTATTTATTTATTTTTTTTTTTGTTTGTTTTATTTTCAATTAAATTCATGATTGAATTTTGATAAATCTGCCAACAATTTCACACAAACAATGGCAACAAAAAAAAAGAAAAAAGCGTTTTAAATTCCTAAAAAGTGGGAATAAAAATGAAATACATTTGCTGTTTGGACAGATAATTAATTAATTTTTTCTTCGATTGTCTGCTTACTTTTGAATGAATGATGATCGTTTTAATGACCCCAAAACAAAAAAAAAATAAAAAATAAAAAATATTAAAAATAAAAATTTCAAGTTAAAGACACAAATAAATAAGAAACGGCATTTCATTCTGTGATTCTTCTCTTAGGTCTGGCTTGTGCCATAAAGTGTATGACACAAATAAGGGCGTTGCTATTACCACCTGTGATGAATAACGTTTCTTGGTGGATCGTGTTGATTTTTTTTTTCTTCTCAGCACTTTTGCATGTCTGGTTGTTTTTTTGGAGATCCTCACGTATCGAGATAATGTCTGTTTTATACAAACAAAAACCCCCACACACTGATACCTATATTGTGTAAATACATACAAACGTTTACCTTCAATTACTGCTTTACTTACAACAAATACACAGGTGGTGATGTTTAAAGTGGAGTTCATAAGTTTTTTTTTTTTTGCTTTTTTATGTTTTTCGTAAGATTTTTGTTTTGTTTTCTTTTCAATTAATTAAAACACAGTTTGGCACAATTGGTGGCCATTTCTTTTTCTTTTAAAGTTTTCAATTTTTTTTTTTTTTTTTTCTTTCATTCTTAGATTGGCTTTATGCGAGCATGTCGATAATATAATAAAAGTAACTGAGAGTTTGCCATACGCCAACTCACACAATTCACCAAAAAAAAGCCTTTAAAATACACAGACTCACCCAGTTGGTAACTGACAGACTGCTGGGGTTTTTATGTTGTTTTGTAAAAATTTTTTTCTTTTTTCAGCGATACAAGTTCTTCGTTTGTTCTGAAATCAAATTCAAGCATTTTTTTTTTTGTTTTGTTGTTTTCAATATTAAAATACAATTGATCATGTTAAACTGTGTGAGGTACATTTGTAACAACAAGTACAAAATCATTGTACCCTACATCAGTATAAGTGATGACGAAATTGAAGTTTTGGGATAATTTCATAGAGCAAAGCATAGTTTAAAATGAACTGTTTGAGACCATAGATCCGGTTCGAGGTAGATACGCTGAACACATTACGATGTGATAACAACCTGAGCTTTTATCTACTTGCACAGCATAAAACAATGCACCAGTTTATATGGCATTCCAGAAGCATCTCTTTGGTGGACAATTTAGAAAATACTAAATAATATTCATTTGAATGATAACACCATATCAAGTTATTAATTTCAACCCCAAATGGTAAAGAACGTCAAAACTTTCCGCGTACTCTAGTGGCTGTATTAAGTAGTTCCATTAAAATTTTAGTATTTTTTCATTGCAGGGTACTATAAAATCGTTGTTAATAGACAAAAACTTTCCCACATGATTTCAAATGTTCCAGTATTGTATTAATTTTTTTTTAATTCTTTAAAAACAAAAATTTTTTTGTTAAACATACATACAGGTAGATTAATAACAATTCAAAACTAATGTATCTCTTATTAACAAAATTATGTTTGATGATTTGATAGGGTTAAAGAACTCTTTAGGTTTTGATAACTTATAACTGGTAGCACTTATGAACTTTCAGGATTTTCTTCATATTGAAAGGATTAAATGTTAAATTATTTTAGAATTAAAAAATTAAGTTGGTTGCCATTAATATTGTCACTCTAAAAGATGAACTCGTAACAATTGCGTAAAGATTAAGGGCGATAGATTTAAAAAAGAAACATTGAAAACTTAGTTACCGAGATGTGCTTATCAAATAGAGGTTCTGCGAAAGCATACAAAGCACTACAACAAGGAGCAATAACAACAGAGGTCAACAATCGTCCAGAGTTAATGGAACTGTAATAAATATAAAGTTTGAGCTGAGTGCTCTGTTTGGCCTCTCGATGTAACACTCAATATTAAAAAATGACACCCAGTACGGTATTTACAAGCTCAAAACCATATTCAAAGGTTTAACAAAATCATTTTTGGGGAGAAGTATTATTCTACTCAAGGTAAGCGAAAATGATAAAAAATTGTATAGTACCTACGCTACAGTCCAACAACGTAGTCTATCACATCACATGTTAGCAACCGGCTGGGTCATATCTTTAGGAAAATTGTTTCAGGGAGAAGAGGGACTACATAGAGTCTCTTACGTCAACTCGGAAAGGTAGATTACGCAAACAATATTTATCTACTCTTGCACAAGATATCCAATGTCAAAGCAACAACAAAAAGTTTAGCAGTTCTTCTTGAACTTGGGATCAATATCATGATACACCGTGTAGTGACAACTAATTTGGGCGTAGAGACAGACATAAACGGTATTCGGATAATCCGTGTGACGTAAACTGACGACTAAGCATTCGATTTTAAATATTCAACTCAAATGTGAAGTTGTGTGGAATTGAAACCTAACTGGGTTTGAACAAAATCCTGTGAATTCTAGAATTATGCATTAATAAATTTGCCAGAACTTTATAAGGAAATTTGAGCTCATCGGCTTCACTATTATGGATCTCTGGAAGCTAACTAACAAGGAATCCACAGTGAAAATATTTCATACTGAATATAAGTGTGAATCGATCATATCATAGAGCGAAATCCCATAGTATCAATGAAGCTTTAATTCTGGATAGTACTTAAGGTGAATTTCTTTGCTTTATTCTTTTGCAGTCTGTTTAAATTTGTTCAATCCAGAAATAAGCGTTGTAAACTCATAAATGTGAAGTTTTGTATAAATGCATGCATCTTATGAAGTCGCCATAGTGTAGTAGGAAGTGTGCTGGCCTATTAGACGTGAGGCCACGGTTCAAACCCCAGGTCAGATATCTCCAACGAAACGAAATATGAAAATATATTCTTCGGTGACTTGCTCTCAACAGATTTCTGACAAATACTCCGAGAGTGAATAACATTGCCATGAATACTTTCTCAAAAATCTGTAGTTCGGAGTCGACTTTAAACTGTGGGTCCCGCCACACATGTATAAAATTTACAAACACAATATAAATGTTGTGAGAAACTAGGTCGTAATACTGATTGCAGGGTTGTAATGACAAATTATGAGTGTATTCGTCTATAAGATTCTTAGAACTATGTCTAGATATTCATTCTGAACATTGTCAGCAGGACGGGTTTCTGCTACTTAACAAACAAGATATTTATTTTGAAACAAATCAAATGCATAAAATATAGGTCGATCGGTCATACCATTAGCAGAGGTTCAAAGCACTTGTCAACCGCAGAACGACTGGGTACCCAAGAACTGTGACAGTATGAACCTACATGGGTAGGAGCAATAATAAATTCAGAAAATCCTGTTAGGTGAAGGTATTGTGGAAACCATATGCCCTGAAGTAAAAAATTAAATTTATGAAAACAGAGTTTTTAGTTACATTGCCTTGGAGCAGAGCCCGGCAACACTGGCTATTGGTCAGTTGTTGCGAGAGCGAAAAATAAGAAAAGAGAAAAATGTGTACTCTTACATTCACTACAATGCAGGCATGGAAAATTTAAATTTTTAAATGGTGGTATTTTAATTAAAAATATTAGTTTATTAAATTAAAATTTGTAAAATTAGTTTAGACTTCTTTGATTATATTGATTTAAGAAAGCATTTTAGATTAAATTTTTTTTTTTTTGGAAATATACATACATATTTAATAGAAAACTTTTTGAGAGATTTATACTGTACATCCCTGCATTAGCAGATCTTCATGTGAAAGCAAGAAGCATGCGACAACACAACCTCTTTCAATGAATGCTCAAACGAGACTGAGTGTGTTTTTGATCGTGAGAGTACGTTGTTGAGGAATTGCCGGGCTCTGCCTTGGAGTTTTCCTAGGGGAAAAATTATAAATTGTGGACAACCTGTAGATAATATCAATGAAGCTGAAATTTTAAACTTTGAAGAGAGTTTTGTTATATCTTTGAAATTAAATCTTTTTGAATGTCTTTTTTAAATAAACTGTAAACTAGCATTAAACTTTAATTGTTTTTCTTTTTCTTGCTTATTTGTTTATTTTATTTCAATTAATTTTGTATTTCCCTTACAGTTTTTATATTTTTGATTGATTGTTTAGTCATGTCCTTTCGTTGCTTACAATATCTGAAGCCATATGGAGCTGTTAAGTTTTGCAAAGATGGAACACTTTAACGCAAACATATTTTAAATTGATTAATTAAGTATTCACGTGTTGGTTTTTACAAAAATTTAAAAAATTTTTATATCATTTCATTATACTCTCTGAGTATTGATTTCCTTGCTAAGGTATGCAGCCTTAATTATCTTTTATTGCTTGAAAATGTGGTATTTAATCTTCTTCTTTTCATTCTGTCTCAAAAGCAACAACAACCATTGCAACAATGTTATATGTAAACAATAATATTTTGATTTTCAAAAGGGATATTAAAAAATTGGTTTCATTTTTCTGCTTCCTTCGTTTTTGTTTTTTGAGGCATTATTTGCTTACAATCTAAATGCTCATATCAAAAACGCATGTTAACGAGTTCTGTTTTGCGTATTGAATGCAACGTGTTTATACTTGCAATTTATATTGTAAACGCTAAACAATCACGCAATTTAGTGGCAAAACGAAATTATTCAAAAACACTAACAAAAAGGGATAAAGAGAGATAGAGAGGTCTTACGTTTGGCTAAATAAACCCACCAGCAGTAGATGAAGAAACGCGCGACCGTTTAAATTGATGGCAGTAAGTTGGAAGAGAAAAAAAAAAGAAAAAGAAACAAGGAACCTAATATTCAACAGTAGAAAAAAAGAAATCTTAACTTTTCAACAACATTGTTGTTGTTGTTGTTTTTTTGTTTTGTGTTCATTTAATTTTGTTTTATGTTGCAAGCAAAGCCTACTTAACAGGGCCATTATAACAACAGACACATGGCAAACTTATGTACTCATTATGGTACGAATGTCATGTGATTTCTTCAAGAAAAATACAAAAAAAATAAGGAAAGAAAAAACACTATTTACGCCAAAGAAAGGCAGTCAATAATTTCT
Organism: Sarcophaga rosellei; assembly: GCA_930367235.1. NCBI lineage: Eukaryota > Metazoa > Arthropoda > Insecta > Diptera > Sarcophagidae > Sarcophaga > Sarcophaga rosellei. The sequence continues at coordinate 46,776,268 of OV884019.1, forward strand.
TGGTGTTATTTGGCTGTTTAAACGCCTCAATGCATTCTGCCAGTGCCAGGGTTTGAAAATGATACCAAAAAAAATGTAAAATTGGTTTCTTTAAGTGAAACAAAAATTTTGATTTGTTTAAGCTGAGCATTAGGCTTGGATTATAGGGTACCATATAACCTGTCTTAATCATCTATAACGTACTGTCTCCACAATGTGTTTGCCTTATTTGCAAAACATTGCATCCTTTATGGGGAACGTTTTTGATACGTTCTGCAACAGAAATTATATTCCGCTCTCTGATAAATTTAAGAACATAATAAAATATATTCAAAAACATTTCTTCTCCTCTACAATATTATTTTACATTTTATTTTGTTTTTTAACACATTCATGTTGTGGCATCATGCCTTAATATGTTGTTCTTACTAATGTTGTTGTAATACTCTTGTCGTCATTCATTTCGTCGTTTCATTCATTGTTACCTTTAGTGGCTGTTGTTGTTATAAATACGGAGTAGAGTAGTGGTCGTTTGCGTTGTGTTTAAATTTTGAGTAACCAAATACAAGTATTACTACAAGTATTTACAAGTATTTACTATAGACATGTACATTAATGTTGCAACAACATTAATAATAATAACAACACCAACAACAACAACAGCATTTTGTATCTGGACAACACCGATATTGAGAGAGAGCGAGAGAGAAAAGTAACTCAATATTTTGCAGTTACACGTTAATTTAAGCACAAATTGAATTAATAAAACATGTTAAACATTGTGTGCGGTCCGAAAATATTTATTAATTTATGCACGAATATCGCCTGCCAACCAAATCGAAATCAGAAAAAAACACACGAAAAAAAATTTTGAAAATAAAAACTTAAATGAGTAAAACACAGGCCATATCAAAAGACTTAAGACACAAACACACACTTCAAATTTTCCCAAAAAAAAAAAAAAAAAAATGTAATGAAATGGTTTGTAACAAAAACTACAACACCATTTCCACAATATGAATTACTTCTTATCTTTTGCATTATGAGAAATAGGGAAGATATCTGCTGGGTGTTTAAAGAGTTCACCTAGGCTGTGAACTCTTCTTTTACCTCTAAATAGCGTCTCATTTTATGCTTGTTATGAAGCAAATCCAACACACACCAAAGAAATTATTAATTAACTATATGGCGAGTATGCATGTTATATTTTTTTATTAAGTCAGCTATTCCAGGATATGCATATAAAGGTACATACCGTACGGGAAATTGAATAAGGTGGTGGATCGAAAATACATTTAATTTTATTGTTACGAAAATGGAAATGTACAAGAAAGCTACAAAAACAATGATTTTGTTTACATAATAAACAAGTAAACAAAAATGCAACAACAAGAAGCTGCAAGAATAAATGTAAACAGAAATACAACAACAAACAAGAATAAATGTTTTCCGTCGAATGGAACTGCTTCTGATAAAAATAAAATTATGTTAAGAAATGTAATCCTTTTTAGGTTTCTATTATCCTATGTGTCTCAAAAAATGCACTAAATTGTAGAAATTCACGATTCATATTGGAAATGGTGTTTCTACTAGTGGCAGCTCGCTCCTGCACAAAATCAAATCTTTCCAAAAAAAATTAAAAAAAGTTAAGAAAATCGGGCGTATTGATCGCATTTTAACTGTGTAAACGCAATTTGAATTTACAACCGATTCGTATGCGTTTTACTCTTACATTTCACTTTGGCTTGCCATATAATTCCTTCCTTAGCTTTAGTGGCTGGTGTTCCAATATGAAATTTATTTTTCTTTTTTGCTCTGTTCAAAATTTGTAAGGAAAAAAAAACTGACGTGATTGGTTTGCATTTAAACAGATGAATAAAATAGAATGTTTATGTGTATGTAACACATAAAAGAAACCTTCTCTTTCCGTATAAGCAGCTATGTATGTATAAGGCATCCACTAGCGTTTTTCCTTCAGTTTTCCATTTATCGTTTTGGTGTATATGGGTTACATAAAACTATAAAGCAAATGAAACATAAAAATTAGAACATGTTAAATGTTTTGTATAAAATTTACATGAACATGCAACAACATTCATAACTGTGTGGCACACACACACACAATATGACTGTGACTTTATGTGGCTGTATTTGTGTGTGGCTCAGCAATTGGTGCAACAACATCAACTTTGGCGGCAAATATCGTTTGCTTTCCGTTTGATCTCTGGCGTTGGGCTGCTTTACTTATACTCGTATTACCTACACTTGAGTGTGTTTAACAACCTGTAAAATAAAAAAAAAATCATATCAAAGGGTCTTAAAGTTGACAAGAGAGTTTGCTGGCCTGGCTGTTGTCAAAAGCCATTTCAAAAGGTATGAAAAATTGATCGATTTTTTATGTGGTAGGTATGACAAATATCTCTGCCTGTTTTTTTTTTCTTATTTTTTTATTACCACGATTTATTTTTTATATTTTGTTTTTAGTTGTCTGAAATTGTACATTGTAGTTGTATAAATCCTGTTGGCATTATGTTGACATTATTTGGTAACAACAAATTTTATTTAATTTTTTGCTGAAATGATTACTAACCCAATGGGAATTTTAAGCACAACTTTTTTTTATTGGATATTTTATTACTTCGCATAATTAATTCACTCCACATGGTTGAGACTAATTTTTAGTAATTGAAAAGTAAACTTTGTATTGAAACGTTTTGAGGTTAGAATTTAATGTTAATACGTTGACTGCCAACTACGAGATAACTCGTGGATCGCGTTCCCTTCTAGGTTGCCTACTACGAGTTATCTCGTACTCTCTACATGTGAAAAATTGTCATTTTTGGCCAGTTTTTGAAAATTGCTGTGGCAGTCAACGTAATAAAAGCAAGTTCAAGTACTCCTATTGAATAAGAAAAAGAAAGTCTAGCATTTAAATCCAAAATTTATTCTTGCTGCATGGCAGGAAAACTCATATAATTCTTCCAAGAAACTTTCTGTCTGTTCTAACTTAGGCAGGCCATGGAGCATTATTAATGCATATATACATGTAAAAGGCAGATCGATCAAGGTTAACACAATTTTGGAAAATTTCTTACAGCATAGCGGGAAACGTTCACACAGCTTCTTGCATGTTTAAAATACTATTGGTTATATGATTTTTCTTGGCTTTGACGTGACTATCGCAGAGTGTTGTGAGGATATGATTGATTGCAGGATTTTCCTTGACTCTGGCACATGAAACAGATAGAATTTTACCGATGGCCTGAATTATATTGGCTTTGAGGATCGCTATGCTTTGTAGCTCATAAGCATTCACCTATGACTTAAGAAAACCTGATAAGAAAAAGTCTGACCCGGATCAAAGCTAGATCTGATTAGCCAGTCCACATCAGCTTCATGCCCTCAAATTGTTCGTGCAATTCAGTCGAAAAGAATCTATCAATAGCGCTCTCCGTAGACACTGATGACCTAGGTAACGTAGTTCTCAATATTATATGGAATATGAATACGTCGCAGTCTAATAGGTAGTCTGTTGGCTTATTAGACGTGTGGCAGTGGTTCAAACCCCAGTTCAGACATTTCCAACAAAACGAAATATGAAAAAATAGTTATTCGGTGACTTCCTCTCAACAGATTTCTGGCAAAAATTCTCAGAGTAAATAAAATGGAGATGAGAAAACTTTCTCAAAAATCTGGCGCCCTGACTGTAGTAAGTTCCGGCAAATCAACATACATAAAATAAGTGGTGTGAGAAGTTAGATCGTAATTCTGACTGAAGTGTTGTAATATATTTTATATATCATTCCCTAACGAGCTAAAGTATCAAGAGCAAGGCTGCTTATTCCTTCTTCCTTAGACTTTCTCTCAGCAGATTTCTGGCAATGAACAAGTTTTTCAAAAATCTGTCGTTAAAAGTTGTGTTTAAACTGTAGGTCCCGCTCCACCCACAACATAGTTTTTTCCCACTTGTAGATTTTATTCTCTAACAAGTTGAGGTTACGGCACACAATTAAGGGATGTGAAGACCAACCTTTTCATTGATCATAGACATTTGGACCACCACCCACAACATAAGTAGTGTGAAAAGATAGAAGCTAGATCCTGACTGAAGGGTTGTAATGACAAACTCCACCATAAAGTTCTTACCAAACAGCGACTTTGTTCGCGCATCAGTTTCTATAGAAAACGGCCTCATCGCTAATTAAAATGACTGAAGTTTTGATGAAACAGCACGTGTTGTTAAATGCATATTCGTCAATGGTTATTTGGTAGGAATGGATTGAGTTCTGCATACCAAATTTGAAAGATGTAGCCTCAACGAAATGGACGCCATCAACTAATTGTCAAATTTCGGAAGAAACGTAATTCAGTAGAAAGTCCGGAAATCCCTGTTGCAAGACCATTTAGTATTCTTCTTCTACGGCTATCAATGAAATTGAAGCTGTTATGTTCGGCAAAAATTTTTAATAGAATACGAATTCAACTGGTGTTCATATTGTAGGCAACTAATTGCAATTTTTTTTTAAATTCATTCCGATTTTCACTGCAAAAAGTGCAGAATTTTTGGCCACTAAAATAATGGCTTTTTCACTGGCCTTAGCTGCTTTAATAAATCCTTGAATCTTGTTGAAAACAAAAGGTGATCTTGTGATGAGGTATTTTAATGTAAATGCTTGAAAGCTGATTGTGCGGATCATTTTTTTTTTTTGGTAAAAAAAGTCAATGTACATATTTATGTAAGACAGAAAATCAAGCTTCTAATTAGAAATTTGAGATCAAATGTCTCTTTTCTAATTTCACTATTCAAAAGCTATTACGATTTACAATACAAGCTAACAAATCAAAACTACTTGACAATAAATCCTCATCAATCAATCCAACATAAAATAAAAACTCCAGTCAATTTACTATAAACAGACATAAATTGTACGCAAACAAACACACGTACATATATGCATTAAGATAAATACATGAAGACCTACAAATCACTACACTCCCCGAAAATACATGCATACGTACATACAGAGATTTTTATTCTGCAGCTTTAAAAACGTAAATAAATAAAGAAAAGCAAAGCAAGAAAACAAAATCCAAATTGTGACAGAATAAGTTACTGAGTGAATGAATGATTGGTTGAGTGATTGAATGACTGTTATATTGGTGGCATGTACTACTGTAAAACGTAACAAAGTCACGATTTGCATAAACGACAAAAAATCAAAAGAGGGAGAGAGAGAGATAGAGAGAAAAAGCAAATAAGCCAACATGGATTGATATGGCCACAAATTCTGAAATAAACGTTGGCTTAAAACTACGACACAAAGAAGGAAAAAAATTAAAAAAATAAGCCAATGAACCACAAAAAAAATAAAGGAAATAAACGATAAACACTTTGCGCAAAAAAAAAATAAAAAAAACATTTAAAAACAAAATCAACAGCAATTATAAATAAATAAACAAAAAATCCGTGTATACTTTATTACTTTTATTTTAAAAAACAATTTTTTTGTTGTTGTTGTTTTTTTTTTTTGTCCTACTCGACTATTTAAATTGTTGCTACAACCATACTGACTGCATTGGCAACAACTAACAGCAGCAACAGGAACAGTAAAAGGTTACACATTGAACTGTCATTGACACAAAGTTGTTAATGGTACGTAGACAAATGAAATAGAGAGAGAGAGAGAGAGAGAGAGAGAGCAACGAAACTTATTGCAGACACCTGTAAAATTTTGCAGGTAATAAAATGCCATTTTTTTTAACAGTTTAAAAGTTTTAACAGTTTAGCAGCCCCAAAAACAAAGAGACAAAAAACAGGGAAAAAAATATTTAAATCGTGTTGGAGGAATTATGGCAATTATTGGTCACGTAATATTGTATTAAAAACAATCCTTTTTTTATTTAAAATGTAATGCAACAATAATAATAATAAGAAAACAAATCTGCATTATTTAAGAATCACGTTTGATACCAATTTGCTGCTAAATTTTCTTGCTGCTGAGTTAAATATTTAAAGTTTTTTTCAATTTGTTTTAATTTTTTTGGCTTTGGTTTGAATGTAAGGAAGTAACCACTGTCAGCAACTTCTGTCTCTATTAGGAATTTAGTGTAATTCTTGAAGAAGTTAAATTTTCTGTATAACGAATATAACAAGAGTCATGTGGAGATGTCACAATTTAGAGATATACTTACCTTCTCTATTGGCTATTATATTTGGTTAGGCGTACTGCTTAGCTTGTTACACGTATCTCCCTCGCCGTAGGCTGCTAAGTAGTGTGTTGGCTTATTAGACATCAGGCCACGTTTTAAAAACCAGGTCAGTCATTGCACACAAAACGAAATATGAAAAAATATATCATCGGCTACTTCCTCTCAGCAGGTTTGTGGCAAAAAATCTAAGAGTAAATAAAATTGCCATGAAAAGTTACTCAAAAACTTACTTACTCTTAGAGGTTTACCAGAAGTGCGCTGAGAGATAACACTTATGATAAACTTTTACCATTTATAAGACAGAATATTCCAAATACTTCACGCTTCACTTATCTCTATAACAATATTGTTACGAAAATGGACATGACGTTTTCCAAATCATATCGCTTAAATTGTAAACAACAGCTACAAAAAAACAGTAAACTTGTTTACATGATAAACAAGTAAACAAAAATATACCAACAAAAACCAATAAAAAAGCGATAAACAAGCAAACAAACAGGCATCAACAACACTGCAAGAACAAACGTAAACAAAATACACAAACAACAATAACGTAAACAAAATGTTTACATATGTATATAGAGATTTCGAGAGGGCGAAGTCATTCGGCTTCAAGAGCATTCATCAGACTGTTTACTCTGCTTTATACAAGACAAAAAAAGGGTCAGTAAAAATTCAGTTAGTCTTGGGTGAAGGCAGACGGTGTTTGAAGAGAATAATAGTGGTTTGAAGATCTCCATTATTAAGATATGTCGAACCATTGTTACTGTTTACGCAAAAGAGTATAAATAAGAATAACAAACAAAGTAATCGTTCTTGTTTACATCGAGTTGTGAACAGTGTCAGACAGAATTGTGCGAACAATAAAGAATTTAATTAAAACTAAACACAAATTTATTTTTATTTTATTTGCAATCTACGAACTCATATTTTAAACGTTTTTAAAAGGTAAAAACTTAACAATATTTTAGAAGAGGTTCCTTCATTGATGAACCCATCAACATACAATCATACATTGTAATCTTAAAAACAACCGAACAGTATGCATGTTACGTCCATACTCATAACACTCAAAAATTGGTTAAGATGTCTGTGATATAAAAGCCTCCTTCTACTATTTGCCCCCGAATGTGTTAAATAATTTATAGTCGGCATAACTCGGAGAGAAGAATTTAAAGTGTACATTACCATCGAACTAATCAGTCTGATGGAGTTCGTTTCTTAAGTCTTTGGTTTTAGATTATCAATATATTTTCTGTCTTAAAACATATATTTTGTATCAACATTTTACTGTAAAATTAATATATTTTATGCCTTAGAAAGGAAGAAGATGTGAAGAAGAAAGGCAAATTAAAAATCCTTCTCATTTTGGTTTCTTAACATTTGGTTTCAACGTGGGATTATTGAAAAACAAAATTTCCTAACAAATTGTTGTATTGCTACAGATTAGGTTCTAGAATGAAAGAGTTTCTAACTGGAATCAATGCCCTCTGTGAAGGAGAATGAGTAACGAAAGCGAAGATAAAGAGGAGCACAGATTTTATGTAAACCAAATGCGCTTTACTGAGGTATAACTTTTGTTGCGAAATTATCAAAAGAAGAGATCTGAATCATGTATTCGACTATCAAGAAATAATCTAAAGTCGATAACCAGTCTTTTAGCAGATCACTGTAAACTCAAATTACACTTATTCGGGATTGTCTCGTGTCAAACATAAAGATTTTGTGACGTTGGAACACACACTTGGTATCTGTGAGGTATTAATGCATCCCCGAAGGAAATACTTGGGTAAACACCAGGTACTAGCAGGGAATTGCCGTTGTTGATACCGAGCATCATTTGGAAGATTGTCAGGGCAATAAGCTCAGAGGAGACATTATGGAGATGCCTTATAAAGTATGCTTTAAGTGCAATAGATCGTAGGGTTGCTGTATAAGGGCACCTCTTCACAACAATAATTTTATATTGCTCACTGAGTCGAAGTCTTTTTCAGACATGCTCTGACCTTCCTAAGTTGCTGTCGGTATCTCTGAGGTGTCAGAGAGCTGCATGGATGTATTATTAATAGGAGGACTTCCAATATTCAAGTTTATGGTTTTGCTGTTTAAGCACTGCATCATGACTCCCTGTTCTATTCGGCATACTTCCCTTTATTTATTTGGTTTTAATGACTATTGGTTTTTTTTTTGTTTTTGTTCAGTTTTTGTGAAAATTAAGCCTGAGTGAATTGTTGTCAAATTAATAGTAGACTTTTTATATTTTTTTTGTTTGTTATTGTTGTCGTTATTTTTTTATACAAATTTAAGCAAATGCTTAAAGCAGTGGTAGCAGTTATTTTTCGGATACATTTTTTGTTTTTTTTTTTTGGGGGGAAAAGACAAATTATGAAGCAAAATTATGGCTTAACATGTAAACTCTACACCGCTGCGCTTGTTTATGGCAGGTTAAGAGGTGAAGCACGAGCCTTAAAACAAATACACACACACATATACATATACATAGATTTATTAGTAATAATAGATTATAACAAGTTTTAAATAAACATTTAATTTAATAATAATATTTAATTCATTTTACCATAGCGTAGCTTAATATACTCTCCCTACTCAAATACGATGATAAATAATGCGACAAAAATGGTAATTTTTCTTAAAGTGCATATAGAAAGCTTACATATGTATGTATGAATATATGGTATATCGCGTTTAATCTAAGGTGTATAGCAACTCCACCTTAATAAGCTTTTATATGGATTTATTATTTCTTTTCAAATGATTTTTTCTAAAGACAAATCATTTTCAATGGAAACAATTTCTTAAATTATCTATGACATGGCAATTGAAATGCGTATCTAAAGAAAACACCTTCGTTTTCTTATTTTAATAAATAATGTACTCATAAGCTCATGTTCATATGTTCATGTTGTAGGTGAAAATAAAACTTTCCTTCCTTGTCGGAGTATGTCTGTCTGTCTGGCTCTCTGTCTGTCTGATGGTCCATCTGTCTCTTAAACTTCTTGCTGGCTGGCTTGCATGCCTCTGTGATCATCTGAATACTTGTCAATTTTATTTGTGTCTATATGAAGAAATACTTTTTTTTTTTTTCATTGACATCATGTTCAATTTAAAAGAATTTTTATATGAATTATTGCTTGCATTATAATGCATCCCAATTCAAGAGAAAAAAATTTTTTTAAAAGTTTTACAATTTAAATCTCTACAATTTATATTGTTGTACTTGTTGTTGTTGTTGTTTTTCTGTGGTAATCAATCAATTGTTGTTTGGATTTCATGTACTTACTCAACCCAATATGTACATACATATGTATGTACATACAATATTCACAAGACGCAACATACATATTTCTCAATACATTGTACAATGCATTGTATTTGTCTGTGTGTTTGTCTACATTACATACAAGTGTCTGGTTTTTTTTTTCGTTTCCCCATTTTTATCGTGTTAATTTTTGTGGCTGTAGGATAACCTGTTGCACATTTAAAAAGGGACAGGCGTATTATAATATGTTAATTTAGAAATTATTGTCTGTTGTACACTGCAATACAATACAATATAATACAATAAAAACATTTTTTTTCTTTTCTTTAATTAATAACAATAAGAAAAGAGAAATTTTTTTAATGGATGTTGCATTTTTTCTAACGTGTCTCAAGAATGTCGAATGTGACCTTTATTTTCTGATGCTTTTAGAGAAAGGAGAAATTTTTTTATTTTAAAAATTTCATTTGAATAGTGATTTATACATGCTTGTTACAAGAAGAAAATGTAAATGTAATTGTATAAAAAGTGTGGGTAAAGGGTTTCAATTACGTTTATAAAAACAGACATTTAATCAATCATGCATTCCTTAAGCAAAAGACTGAATAAGAAAATTTTAGTATGTGAGTTAAATTCCAAAAGTAACATATCGTGCCTTAAGTTATTTTTGCTTGGTGAACATGCTCTGAACACTACTTCTACTGCTTTCCTTATTTATATAAAGCAGTTTTGTGTTTGCCAGTTATTGTATGTAAAGCATAACTTCAAAAGCAGATCAACTGCAAATATCATTCGATAAAGGAGGTCCACTATCATCGAAGTAACTGTGATATATTCGTTAAGACATGAACAACAGTTCCATTTATTGATGCATGTGGTTAACTACTTCCAATGGCTATCCTTTGTATAATTTGTTTGTCACGTAGCCTATGAGCAGCAGGTGTCGGGTTAGACCCTCGTTGACGAACAAGATCCCACTTAGGCCAGCCACTATTAATATTCAACGGACGGATTAAACACTCTCTATAGAAACTCAACTCGCGAAAGTAGGAGGATAGAAGTCTAGTAGGTATAGTATTGGCTTACTAAACGTGAGGCCACGGGTCAAAGCCCAGGTCAGGCATCTCGATCAAATCGAAACATGATAAATATTTCTTCGACGAATTCCTATCAGCAGATTTCTGGCAAAACTTTGAGAGTTAATAAAAATTGCCATGAAAAAGTTTCTCAAAAAATCTGTTCTTCGAAGTGGACTTTAAATTGTAGGTCCCCGTCACTCATTAACACACGCAACATAAGTGGTGTGAGAACCTATGTTGTAATCCTGACTGAAGGCCTGTAATGACAATTATGCATGAATGTGTAGAAGGATAAGTATCTTCTTCTCTTTATGGCAAGAGCAACATCCGGACACATGAAGTGAAAGCTAGTTCCTTCCTGCTTTACAGATTCACAGCACCTGCTGGAGATATTCGGGGGAATGTCAAAATGATATTCAATGTCCCAGGGGCATGGGAGATGGACAGGCGGACAGAAAAAAATACAATTCCAGCAGAGGTCCTCTTTCTCTAGGACGGTTCGTTCTATTCAGAGTTAAGGCTTCCTGTGAAATAAGCAAATAATACCTAATTTAATGAAGTCAGTCGAAACATCTAAATAAAAGTAAATAAAATTTGCCATGAAAAGCTGCTCAAAAAGAAAAAAAAATAAACTGTAGGTCCAGCCACTTATGGATAAAATTAACACACACTACCTAAGTGGTGTGGAAAGTTGTTTCAGATTATCTTGTACCAGTAGACCATGCTGACTTAGCTCGGCAGTATTCTTGATTGTTTGCTTTGGAGTCGCCTCACTTTTATTAACCTGTTACTTGCATTACATCACATTTCCTCTGTTTTGTCTAGAAATGTAGATTTTTGAATCACAGTCAGTTTAACCTGCATATTTGAGAAGCTATGAGTGTCCAGTCTGATATCATCAGTATAGTTGAGGTCCTTTAGTCTGCATTGAAGACATCAAATAATTGTTCTCCTGTGTTAGTTCTATCTCTGTTACGTCCATTATGCAACTACAAAGCCTTACACTAAAGAATTCGAAGTTTAACGTTAGTACTTAAGTCCTTGATGAGTCTTATAATTGTAATAGGTATCCGATTATAATAGAAGGTTGCAAGCTTATAGACACAGGATTTATGGACTCAGATACTGGTATTTTTACTTCTGAGTTTGGAAATGAGACTGATTAACTGTCTACTGAAGTTATCTACTGTAGTTATCCTGAATTTATATAAGAGAAAATTTTTCGAACATTTTTCTCTATACTACAAATTAATAAAATTCTTGTGATTATTAAAAAAATATTGTGTTTAATAATTAGAAGCTACAGAGGCTTAAGAAAAAAATAAAATAAAAAAACAGGCAAACATTGCATGTATTCAACTGGCATTAGATTTAAAATAAACACTTAATTGCTTAATTCATTTGTATTTACAGTTTCAGAAAACAAAAATCTAAAAATCTTAAAATTCAGTCTTTTAAAATTCCTGAAAAACACTTAAAAAATATTTAAAATTGCAAAATGAAAATGGAATTCTACCTGTTATCTGAGACCAGAAATTAACAATAATTAATTGTGAACATTTTTTTTTTTTGGTTAGCGTCAGCGTTTATCTCCAAACATGTAGGATTATTAGTAAACTTCAAAAAGCTTTTAATTTTAACTCCACAGCAAGCCCAAATAAAAACTCACATCATATCAGTTAATAGCGACAGCGAGAGCGAGCGGCAAAGTGGATAAACATAATAATTTATTAAAAAATATTTCACGTTTTAAATATAAATTTCTTTAAAAAAGTGAAAGAATTTAAATTTTGTACTTTTTTTTGTGCTACAAAAAACTACACTTTAAAGTGGCGTACAAATATTTAAACATATGGTCTGGTCTCTTCACTGACTGAAACATGAAAAACAAATAAAAAAAACAAAAAGACAAAGTAAACGAAACAAAAATATTTAAATTTTAAAACAATCTTATATTTGTTGTTTCATTACCATAAACAAAAATCATCCTTTCATCTGCATTTCGTTTCTTCTTCTGTTTATGAAAACCTTTTTCTTTACAGAGAGAGAGGGAGAGAGAACTACAACAGAGTTTATAAGCTTTCGAAAAATGTGTCAAATTGCAAACGTTTTTACATTTTTCATATGATGACAATCTTTTCTGAATATTTACTCTTTTTGATTTTTTTTTTTTTTTTTGTTTTTTTTACTTCACTGTTTTTGGTCTTTTATTTAATACGAGAGCACTGCTGTGTGTTTTCACTTCCTGTGAATTTTTGCGCTTTCAATAAAAACAAAAATCAAAAAAAATATTTACGCAGACTTTGTTGGACATACAAAACTATACAGAGTCATACACAAATATTTGCCAGTCAATAATCGAATCAAATCAACAACAGTGATACATGGTACGAATGAAACAGTGAAATTGGTACTTTAATTTCGTACAGAAGTAGTGCAGAGACGTAAAATTTGTATTTCAAATTAATTCTTTTGATGGTTATAACTTAAAAGTTTGTTTCTTAAGTCTTTTGTTAGAAAACGATGGTCAAGCAAATAATGTGTTAATAGGGTGTTAATAAATCCATTATTTTGAAGTACTTTTTTAAGTTCTTTTTAGGGAATATGAGCAAAGCATCTCACACACCATTTCAGTTAAACAATAAAATTTTTTAAATAAGTCCACCTACTTATAGTTCTGCTTTAGTAAGTATTGCATGATTGCTGTACATCTGTAGTTGCCTAGAAATGATGCCTTCTGTTAACATGTATTGGCCATTTTTGTAGTTCGAGGTCCATTCCGCTTTTACGATCCTATTACTGTATTTGCAATCAAGGTGAAATAGTGATTGCTTACAGCAGAGCATATCGAATCCAGGGATTTTGAAGCGACCTTTAATTATGCAGCAGCTGAAGGCCGGGAGACCGGGAGGCCGCAGTACGCATTCTCTATTACTGTCCCTGAGACTAAAGATTCTTGGCTACCAACTGTTTACTGACTGAACATGTGTAGCCAAAGGCGACGTTATTGAAACATACTCGCCAGAAGGATTGAATATCTGTCTCTTGCAATTGCTAATGGAATTGGGTACTTTCTCCTTCTCACAAAAGTTTAAAACATCTATTCCAGTTAGCAGACATGACTAAAGAGTATAACACAACTCGTAAACGCCTAGACACAAACATTCACGGCTTGTTGGGAGTTGTGAGTGAAAGCGTCTTTATCAAATCAACGGGTATAGTATAGTCGATTAGGCTATCGAACTACTACAACCTCTTCCAAGCAAAAGTATCACCCATGCGGGCTGTGGTAATGAATATGAGAATAAAAACATCTCTGGAAGAAATATTACCATTCATTTTGATAGTCTGGTGACTGTTAAAACACCGCCAGCTGCTAAAATAATAATCTACAAGTCTGCCTCAGGTTGTCACAATACGGCAGAGCCGAATAATTCCACTTCATAGCGGTACCTGGACACAGTTGTATTCTGGAAAACTGGAGAGTAGATGAGATGGCAAAATATGGCAAAACCACTGAACTTTCAAGTGAGTTCTCTACTTTCGGAGTACCATTTAGAGCGGGCAAGTTTAACAATGTAGTAATAGGTTCCGTTAATGCTTTGAACACGTGCAAGATAGCAGAAGTCTGGACCAAGTCTAGACAAAAAGCCCATGAAATTATTAAATTTCAAACTACTTAGAGATTGCACTCGGAGTGCACATTCCAATGCTAAAGGAAAATTCTTTTCAAAAACCTCAGCGTATTTTTCGTAGTCATTACTAAACATTACACTTAGCCATTACCAGTCTTGGTCTTAACCACTCCAGGGATGATGAAGAGCGTTAAACTGTTCTTAATCTTATTGGATACATGTCTAGCGTTTTGTTTACAATGAAGATGTTTTCACTCTATACATCGGGGATGTTTAAATTGTTCCCGAATAGTTTCAAAACTACAGAAAATGAATGACTGCTGTGTCGGCAATGGAGTCATACATGGTTTAAGTGTTTTTATACATTCAGATTGAAAGCCACATCAATCTTGTAACTTTTATTCTGAATATGAAAGGTATTTCCATTTACGAACACCAAGTTCGTTTCTTAAGTCTTTTGTTTAATGACTGAAATACAACATTTCAAAGAATAAATTTTTGTGTTAGGAAAAGTACCTTAAAAATGTACTTAAGTACTATATTTTCCGCTGTATTATAAACACACAAAAATATGAAATGAAAAGCAACGCAAACGTATTATTTTTTGTGATTTTTTTTTTCATTTCGAATAAAAAGCAACGAAATTTTTTATCTTAAGCAACAGGAGCATAATAAAGCTTATGTTGTTTGTATTATTGTTACTGTTGCTAGTGCTGCTGTTTGTTTGCAGTGAACTTTTGCTTAAAACAAGTGCACAGCAGGGGTTGTCGTTACGTACCATACTGTTTTTATTTTATTTTTTTGGTTTTGTTTTATATTCTTTTAAAAAGAAGGAACAATTTTACCTTTTTTTCTTGCGGTATTGATAGCATAGCAAACGTTTAACAATTTATATTTCCACAGATCAAATTGCCGATCAATAGTTATGGTGCATAAGAGGAGCAGGGTTATTTATGGTAAATTTAAAAGTAAAATAAATGTGTGCATGAATATATTTGTACAGGTATTGGCAAAACTTTATCATATTGTAGGACATATTAATACAAAACAATATAAATTCCCGAACAAAAATATAAAAAAATATACTTACGTGTGTTTATTTTTGTATTTATTTTTGTACCCTTTTTGGAAACATTTGGAGCATTTAGGTTTATGAAAAGAAGGAAAAAAAATATTGGAATATAAAATTTGCATATTTATGCGATAAACATGATTGTTAATTTAAAAACAATACTAACTCATATGAGACAAACAACTACTTTTTAAGCACTGATGATCAAGTCGTGACTTAAGAAAAATCTTTAAAAAAAACTCAATAAAATGTATTCAAGCTATTGCTTACAATGCACGCATTGGGCTTATTAATCTCCTGAAACTTAAGAGTTTCTTTTTTTTTCTCAATTTATATCACAAGTAGTACACAATTTTCCCGCCTTGCATTTGCTGCAACAAATTATCAACAATTAATAGGTTTTACTGGATTTTCATGCGACCAGAAATCTTTAATGAAACAAAAGACTTAAGCAAGCAAGTCTTTATGCTGCTTTTCTAAAGATAAGGTGGAAAAAAAAAATTATAACAATGCACTTAATTACAGTTCAACCTTAGCTCACCACCTCCATAAAAATTAAAAAAAAAGAAAATAAATGAAACGAAATAGACAACAATGGCTTATTGGTACAATAAGCTTTGAGTATGGCATGGTACCATCACATTCAACACGGTCAGTGCAGTATAGTGCAGTGCAGCTAGATGACCAACAAAGCAATCAAGTGTATTATTAACCATATGAATTATAAGAACTTAACAATATTGCCGACAATTAAATGAAAACCTACGCAACTTGTTTTAATTTTATTTTCTTTATTATTGTTGGAATATAAGCGAAAAAAAAACAAAGAAAAAATTCGTTGAAAAAGAAATAAAATCAACGAATAATTCTTATTTTTCTTTTGAGCCATTTGCTGGTATTAAAGGAAAACAATACAGAGTGAAAAGCAATAAACAGTACAACAATTTGATAAAAATAATTCTGGAATATCACTCGCTCAGGAACTATTAAACAAAAAGCCTTTGGAACAGAAGTTGCACACACTTGTCCTGCGTCTTGTTAATGCAGAAATTGTGAATTTAATTTCAAACTTTGCGTCACTGCTGAATTCTAATGATATCGATCGAGATAGCAGAGGTTGGCGACTTAAACACTTGCCAGTAAGATTGAAAGGGCAGCATCTTATATAACTTGCTTCTCTAAGACTATGCCTATGCTTTTCGCATGACAGTATTAAATGCCTTTCCTTAGGGATTAACTTTAAAGCTATTTTGCATTTGACTGAAGCAGTTAATTTTGCTCTGTACAGTTGCTTCTTAAGTTTCCTTCTTCAAGCACGATACTCAACGTCAAGCTCTCCAATACTCGATTCACTTACCGCCAGTTAAGCATTTCTTTATAATGCTCCTGAGTAGGTTTATTGGGCAAAAGCTCGAAAATTCAAACCACAGTTCTTATATCGCGAAAAAAATATTTCTTTCAACGACCTCCTGTCAGCACTTTTGGGCAAAATCTCTTACAGCAAAAGCTTCTCAGACCTAACGCTTCGAGATGATGTTAAACGGTAGGTCAAGCCACTCGTAGATAAACTCATACAACATGGGTGATTTAAGAAGCTAAGCTGTAGCCTCTACATACCATTGTTGAAGTTGATATTTGTCTTTTACTGAGCAAACTTCTTATTCCACTCATATATGTACCTTCATGTAGAAATTAATGTACATATCACAGTTGTACTTTATGTGTGCTCCTAAGAAGACGAACTTTTTTCAGTAATCAAGAATATGAGGTCTTCTCTTAATACGCCAAATGCATTAGAATATAAAATCTCTGCATTGTGTAAGTTTGCCACGACTGTTATATCAGCGTTCTATATAATGCTGTTCAGTGTTCAGTTGGTTCAGTGTGGTGCGAAAAGCAAAGTCTATTTTAGGGCACCCCCTGATTAAATCGAAAATGTATACCACAGGCGTACTTAACGGTATAAAGTCCATTACTCAGAAGGTTGAATCAACAAACCGGCTTCATGCATCCTGGCTTGAGTGCGATTCATTACAGAGATTGCCACTTATTTCTTAGAGTCCGTATCATAATTATGTGACCTGATGTTCTCATAGGGCTCTGACCATAAGATCAGAAGTTCGCCCTAGTTTGCAGCATATGATCCTTTGTGCAAATGTGTGTTGAGTTGTGGTACCTTTAGGCCCTAGTTTTGCGTAGTGATTTATTATTAAAAGAAGAAGCGTTTCGCTGCTATTCAGATGAACTTCCTTCCAGGAAGGAAATTCCCCATCGTCTGTATAGCATTTTGCAGATCCCCTTCGTTGCCATATTACCACCAGAATTTGCTTTGATCTGACCCCTTCGAAGCAGTCGCTAAATTGTCGAAAGCTCAGCATTTGAAACACTTTCTTGGAGTATTATCCTTTATCTTTCCAAGTTTAATGGCGTCTATTCTCTCTTAGTGCCATCATACGTTCAGTGTCTACCAGAGATCAGCAATAAAACGTTTTTTCGCTACTCATAAATATTCATGAAATTTTGAGTATGAGTGAGTCAACAGTATTGAAATTCAACTACTATGATTCATTTGTACTTACTACAGCATTGATTCACAAGTACAAGTTGCAATGAGTGTGAGTACAACGTTGACATCAAACTCATAACATTCGAAATATGTTTGATTCATACGCCTACTCATTCAGATTAATAAATTTAGAAAATTACTTATAATACTCATAAATGATTCGAGTGATTCGAATCATTCATCAAAATTTACAGTCTTAGTTGTTATTGCACTTACAAAAAAAAAAAAAGAAAGAAAAAGACAGCAAGCAAAGCAAACACACAACCTTCTAGTGAGTATTGTAGTGTTCGTACGCGAATCATACTTATTTTGTGATTCTTGTATCATGCGTATTGTTAAGTATGAGAACGATGAGTACTTGAAACTTTGAATATGAGTAGTATAAGTATGATATTAAAATAAGTATGAATGCGTATAAGCATCAGAAATTACGAGTATGATTCGAATCTACTCATCTTTTTTAATACTCATTGCTGATCTCTGGTGTCTACTATGGATATCATACTAGTCTGGCCTGTGATATTATACAGATTGGTTCAAGCCCCGGATCAGACATCTCAAACAAAACGAAATATGAAAATAAAAATTTCTTTGGCGACTTTCTCTCAGCAAGTTTCTGGAAAAAACTCTGAACGTAAATTAAAATGCTATGAAAAGATTCGCAAGAAATCCTATCATAACATGATGATGATGAGTTTTAATTCCCTACGAAATGACACAATTAAGTTACTATGCCATCTCAATTACGATGTTCGTATTAGATTATGCTGGGCTTGCAGTACCAAAGTGTTTTGTTTTCTGTATTCCCTTATAATTTTCACACTGTCTTTAAGCAATGAAGGTGTATACGATGGCGATGATTATGAACAAAACAAAACACAAGAAAAAAGCAGGCATTAAATGCAACATCATGACAAAACCATTACACTTGACCATCTCTTGTAACAATAATTTCAAATCATCTCGTACCATTATAAAGAAGAAATAGAACCACTAAAAGAAAAAAAATAAACGAATTGAAACCAAAAACAACAACAAGAAAACAACAAGAAAAACAAAATTTAATATTCCCATATAGTTTTGAAAGAAGCAAAATAAATGGTTTTACGCCTGCAGTAGAGAACATTTTACAAACGCTGTGTGCAGTGTTGGTGCAAATGTTCAAAACAACAACACGAAACAAAACTTTAAAACGATGAGTATCTAAAGAAGATGTGTTACTTGGTCTAAACGCAATAGCCCAAGCAATAGCAGTTGGCTGGATCAAAAGCTCGAGATGCTGTGTGCATAGTGGGGTTTTGTGTCTTGTATTTAAGTGAGTTAGTGAGTGAAAGAGCGAGTGATTGATTGATTGGCAGCATGAAGTGCTTTTTATTGGTGTTATTGTAAAATGTGAATGATGTCGATGTGGCCATGGCTAGTGTTCTCTCTCTCTCTTTTTTCTTCTTTTAATTTGGCTTGAACGGGACGAGCAAAGACTTTAATACAAACGAAATAACGAACATTCAATCTATTGGTGTGATGTTAGTTGTTATTGTATGAATGTTTTTACGCGTTTTAATGAAATGTTTTTTACTTTTTTTTAATTTTATTTTCAATTATTGAGCAGCATCAATAGCACAAATTCTACAAGCAAAAGAAATTACTTATCAAAGTAAGCAGAGCTGGAAACAAGTAACTTGTATTGCTTATTGATGGCTAGCTGGCTCGATGTGTTGTTCGTGGATTTCTAAAGAAACCTGCAGTACTTGCAGCAATTAAATGCCGCTTTTATTATAAAACATATCACAACACAGAGCAGATCAAAAAAAAAGTAAATAAAACTGTATGCATATCTTCATGTCCGAGGTTATAGAACATTATACTCGTACGTACGTATGTATCTACGAACAAACGTAGGAGCTTCATTAATATGCCAGTCTTAGCATTGGAATTCGTTAAATATTTTGTTTATAATTTGCTGGCTGGCAAAACTTTTAGTAGAAAACTTTAGTTGCACGATTTTTCCTGTGGCCATTAATTGTTGTGTTACTGATGCGCAAGTTTTTTTATTTTAATTCGTCTTGTTTTAATATCATTTCGCTTAAGGCTGAAAATATGAGCCTATTGCAACAGGTGGATTTCACAACGCCTTAAACTTTGAAAGAAAAAGAAAGAAAAAACATATTTTTTTGTATTTTCTGCGAATCTCAGTATCAATATCCTCCCCAGTATTAGTATCATAGTCGATGGTATTAAGGGGAAATTAAAATTTACCCACTAAGATGGCTCATGATATAAAAATTGTAATGTTCTGCAAATTGTTGTTGTAATTGTACTATTGTGGCTCTGATGACAATGGATTTAATGTCAAGTTTAGTCAGGATGATGGCCTAGCTTCATACACCAGCCATGTCCTGTGTGATTTTCGATTGAAAAATAAGTGTTCTGGCACACCCTATACCCGCATTGCTATTCAGGTTGAAATAATGCTTATAAAACTTCCGCAGTGTACATGCGATATCAGAATATATGGAGAGGAGTTATGCTCATATTTACAGACCATAAAGCTAGCAATAGAGCCCCATGGCTCTGAAGAACACTCTTCTGTGGCTTCCTGAAAGGTAACAACAAAATTGACGAACTTGTTAAAGCAATATGACAAAAAATTCAGTGAATTCAATTGTGATATTTGCAAAGGAAATATGGCATAATGAACCCACTTGAAGAAGAAAATGTTACTTTAAGCCTAACCATAGTTTTTGCTATTGAATAAGCTGGACGCATCGTTGGAACAAAGGACTTGCCTCCTTCGAAATTGATCATATGTGTGGAAGCGTTGGGATGCCGTCTCGTTAAATCACAATATTTGATTGATTTGATGGTATTGCATGGACTCTCTACATCGTATAGGACGACACAACATCCTCCTCCACTGGGTTACAGGCCACTGTGGCATAGAGGGAAACGAAAAGGCGGATGAACTGGTACAGAAGGGATCACAGATGTCTGATGAGAAGACGATATAGCGGATACATGTGTCTCTAAGGAATACTCTTCAAAATTGAAAATCTGCATGAATGAAGCGTGTGTGGTCCAACATATCTGCTTGCCGAATTTTAAAACTGCAATGTTCAGCATTGGACAGTCAGTGAAGAACCAACGAAGTACTTGAGTTCACATTCTAACCTGAATTTTAATGGGACACTGCGTTATTGCCAGTGTAGCGACAATCTTGTTCTGCCCCACCAGGATTACTGCAGAAGCTGTCATGGTGTGGGGGGAATTGAATCGATGTAATACCTTTCAGGCGAACAACCAGCACTTCAGAACAGTCGTCGTCGGTGTTTGGATGACAGAATATTTAAAGATGTGGACATGCTGGCATACGTGCCTCTTAAAGAACTGGCCGGTGTCATCCGGAGCTCGGAGTTGTTCAAACGGCAAGGGGGCTTATCACAAACTGGGTGCTACAATGGGTCATATGGGCCATCGAGTGAACTTGCATGCATCGGCAAGCTAGCCGCTAATATAACCTAACCAGCGTCCATCTTAGGAACCTAATAGCAGTTATAATGGAACACTGGCGCTGGGAATACTGTACTGACGGAAAGAAGAGGAGTTCATAGCATATTTTCTCTGCTATTGTTCGGATTCTTGGGTCTAGTTAAAGATGATTTGGATAGAATCTACAAATACATGAAGCTATTGGAATGTTGAAGTAGGTATTATCAGCATTACAGCGGTAAGGAAATAATCTTTCATTTTTGATGCGCCTACCCATTTAGTATAACTGGAGCATACCAATCAGAACTAAACAAAATTTTATTGTTTAACTGGCTGAATGGTGGCTACTAAAATTAATCTTTAGGGAACTTACCAATCAATACCTGATATCCTTTTCTTCAGTTCCCTAAAGCGGAAACCAGCTAATTTAAAATGTAAAACGATATAAAATTTGAGAGAGAGAAACATAAGATCTTAGAACAGATCATCCATCTCTAAAATTTACAATTTTGATTTAAAGAAAAGAAAAGAGAAACGAAACCCATTTAGGGTTAATATTGATTTCCTAAATAAATAAAAATAAAGAGAAAACAAAAGTTCAAGTCATGAATTCTCTATTTCAACGCTATTAAAATTTGAATTTTTATATGATTTTCGCTTGAAGCTTTTAAGGCATTTAATTTCGGATTTCTGTGTGTGCAGCACTTTTGTAACAACCAGCTCACGCAAAAATATTAAAAAAAAAAGACGAAAAACGTTTTCATTTTATCGATCGTTTAGTGGGTATTCTATCGTATTTCAATACAAAAAACAGAAAAAAAATTCTTCTTCAATCTTTTTTCTTTTTCAGTTGGTGTGTGTATTTGTTACACTAAGAAAACTTTTTTTTCGTTTCACTCAATTTTTATTGGATTTTTTCAGTTGCCCTAAGCACCGTTTCTTTTCTTCGTTATTTTTTTTTTTTTTTGTATACAACACACGAGTATAGCATGGTATAGTGTCTGGGTGAGGAGTGCGATTTATTTCATGAGTTTAAATAACTAAAGTTGTACTTCAGCCTATACTCACTCATCATGATGCCTCATGATGTCCGTTCGTCTGCACACAGACGGTATGTTGTGGTGGTTAATGTGGTGGCGGAAAGGCCAACAGTGTGCTTACAAGTGCGTCTGGTATGTGATAATGGGATGATGGTGGTATGTTGATGATGCATTTTTATTTCTTTTGCCCCTCTTTTACGTTTGTATATTGTTTGAAGCGATATTATTCAGTATTTGCCAGACAAAACACACACACACATACATATAATCCGAGGTTTTAAACTAAATGATTCAAGGTTGTTTTATATCGTTATTTTCGAAGTTTACTACACTGCCTCTACTTCACCTCTCTCCACACTTCACCATCATTTTAGTAATTGTTGGTGATGAATGCTTTAAGGGTTTTTGATTGTCTGTTGCACTTGTATTATCATGGAGCCTGGGAATATTATTGTGTTTCTCTTCAAGATGATTTGTATAAAAAAGAACAAAAACAACAACAACAACAAAAAACTAATTTTTAAGATTTATTTTCTTTAGAGCAGAACGAATGTTATTATAGAGTCTATGCGGGTGCTGTTATAAATAGTCAAAAAAAAGAAAAAAAATATGTTTGTTATCAAAATGATGTGCAGCAGTATAACAAGTTTAATTTTCTTTAAATATAAATCGCTTTAAAACGAAATGCCTTAAGCCTCCAGTAAAATTAGTAATTTACTTGCAGGATGGAAAGAAAAAAACTTTTTCAATTAAGTCTGGAATGGATTTAAGAAATGTAAGAATATTTTTACAAGAAGTTTTATATGAAATTTTTTCAAATTGTTTAACAAGTTTTATTACAAATGAATTTTTTTTTTCATTATATACATTGAATGTAGAAGAATACATTGACTCTAAGAGCAATGAATTCCTGAGTAGATAATATAAAACCTATTGATCGCTACAGAGATAGTGTGAAAATTTGTTGATCTCGGGAAAAGCAACTTAAGAGTGAAACCGTTTTCCGAAGATGAAAATAACACAGATAGACAGCATGTATGAAAAAGACAAATGTGGAGGTGTCCAAGATGCTGTCAGTTAAGCCGCTTAACGACCTACTGCCGAAACAATACTTGGTAGCTTGCTTTACCTCTCCTCTACTCAACCAACACACATCGTTCGAGATGAACCTCACTCTTATTACATTCGAAAGAATTTCCACCACTCTATCCTGATATTCTCGATGTCATTCAAACTGTCAGCGAATAGCTATCATTATTAGATATATGAACAGACACCTCGAATATCTGCCAGTGAGAGGCGGCTGCCCAGGAAAATAAGACCAGTCCTAGCACAGTTGAAAACCAGCTGATTGGGCATCCTCAGTTCCTATTAGGGAAGGATTGTTCTCAGGTCCTTGAACTATTATACGGGATATCATCTAAGCCTAGATGTCTCGACTCACCTCAGCCCAATGACTCGCTTCATTTCATGTTCAATATAATTGGCCTAGTGGGCAATAATTTCGTGCACAAGTTGGTCGCTTTCATATTAATTTTAATCTTCCCGATTCAAAACTATCAAAAAACAAAGACGTGTGCGTATCGAAGAAAATTTTGTTGCTGTAGTATGAATCTAAAGGAAGACGCCGTTGTGCATCTCAACTTGTTGGCCTTTGCCCATCAATTACATGAAATATTTTATATAATGATCTGGACTAACGCATCCTTAAAACACAATTTGTCCAAGAACTGAAGCGGAATGAATATCGTTTCTGTTACGTTTTTCCTAATTTTGCTCATTTAGAACTGATCATCATGTTTCTAAAAAAAATTGTGTTCAAATTGAAGGCCTCGGTGGTTACAACTGACCGAAATATGAAATAATATTTCTTCGGTGACATCCTCTTAGCAGATTTGTGACAAAAACTCTGAAAGTAAAATAAAATAACCATGAAAAGTTATTCAAAAATCTATTGTTCGGAGTCGACTTTAAACTGTAGGTACCTCAAGTATAAAATTAACACACACAGCATAAATAGTGTTATAAACTAGGTCGTAATCCAAACTAAAGGATTGTAATAACCAATTATGTACAGATTGTATGTATGTATGTTTCGTTGACCTCCTCTCAGCAGTCTTTTTGCAAAAACTCGGACAGTGAAATAAAATTGTCATGAAAAGGTTTTCAAAAACCGAATAATAGAAGCCGACTGTAAACTGTAGGTCGAGCCACTCATAACTACAATTATATATACAACATGGCTGGAGTGAGAAATTAGGTTGTCATCCTGACTAGAGATTAGCAGTAAGTATTAAAAAAAATTAGTAGATTCGAATCACACTCGTAATTTTTTATAGTTGTACGCATTCATACTTATTTTAATATCATACTCATACTACTCATATTGAAAGTTTGAAGTACTCATCGTACTCATACTTAACAATACGCATGATATTGTTGATTTCGACTCTCTTTTACTCAACATTAACAAGAATTACAAAATAAGTATGATTTGCGTACGAACACTACAATGCTCACTAGAAGGTTGTGTGTTTGCTTTGCTTGGTGTCTTTGTCTTTTTCTTTCTTCTTTTTTTGTAAATGCCACAACAACTAAGACTGTAAATTTTGATGAATGATTCGAATCAGTTGAATGATTTATGAGTATTTTAAATATTTTTCTAAATTTATGAATCTGAATGAGTAGGCGTATGAATCAAACATATTTCGAATGTTATGAGTTTGATGTCAACGTTGTACTCATACTCATTGCAACCTGTACTTATAAATCAATGTTGTAATGAGTACGAATGAATCAGAGTATTTGAATTTCAATACTGTTGACTCACTCATACTCAAAATTTCATGAGTACTTATGAGTAGCGAAAAAACGATTCATTGCCGATCTCTGAGCCTGATTGAAGGGTTGTAGTAAACAAAAGTAAGTAAAAATGCGTCTGTCTTGTGTTATTATTTGAATTTCTCAACCCCTCAGGGAAAAGCTGTATATTGGGCACTATTTAATACTTCAGCATCAGGCTGGGTTTAAGTATCAAGCTTAATGTTGTGTAAATAAACTAAGATTTTCTTTTTAGTGTATTAATGAGTCGCTTTATATGTTTTGGTTTTAACAAAAAAATTAAAAAAAAAAAATTGAAAAAACCACATGAAAACCCATTAAATCAATGATAGTTATGCAAATATTCAATAGAAATAAAGGTGTTTTATAAACAAATAATAACAAAAGCTAAATAAAAAAATAAACAAAATAAAATCAAATAAAATCTTATAACACCTGAACTAAACAATAATATCAAAGCATTTTAACGTCGATTATGTGGTAAGAAAACAAAATCCTTCACAGCAAAAGTTTTTTTTTTTTTTTTTGTCTTTTTCCTCTTGTTGCTAATGCTGTCTATTCCTTTTTCTTTTTATGTAACACTTATTTTTAAATCTCCCACTATATACATATGCATGTACGTGGTAGATGTTGAAATCGAATGTGGTACGAAAGGCACAAAAAGGCATATGGTGGTAGTAATGTTTGCCTAATAAAATTTATGGCTTTAGTTAAAGGTAAAATGAGACTGTTTTGTTTAGCTTTTGCAACAAAAATTTTCCAAAAAACCCCAAACAATACAAAACGTTACAAAAAAGGAAAAATATTCTAAAAAGCTTAAAAAAATATATATAATGCGCTACAGCAGCATATATGCTGGAAATGAAGAAGCTTTATATGCTACTGTTGGAGCAGGAGATGAATGGCAATGTTGAGGGATTAACTTACTAAACTGTTGTCAAAGGTGTAGGGTATTGAAACGAGACAATATTTTAACACTTGTTCGTATTATATTTTGTTAAGAAACAACAACAACAACAAAAATTATGCAACTGATTTAGAGAAAAGGATGGTGGAGAGAAAAAAAAACAAAAAGAAGCATTCAAGGAAACCTGAAGACACAATCTCTTTTTAAGCTGCTAAAAGCCAGGCAAAAAAAAAAAAAAGAATACATGCTCGCTCCTTTATAACAATGGCAGAGATCTGTTTTAAGAAGATACACTATATACTTCGGAATTGTTTTTTTTTTTGTGCTGGCATAAGATTTATGGCTTTTGCAAATAATTTTTGAATTTTATTGTTCAACAAACCGCAAACGATTTAGTAGCAGTTAATAAGAGAAATAAAGAAAACGTTTGTTTTTTTTTAATTCTTAGAATCAAATATAAATTGAAAGTTATTCTACGTCCAAATGTATGGCATGGTCTTTGAAAATTTAAGCTTAATTTGAACGGGTTTATGTTTGATGTTAAAAAAAAAAATCAACAATTTCGTGTCTTGGTATTTGAAATTAAGAAAAATTATGATTTTCAATTTGTAATAAAATTCTGTGATTCATAATCTCAAATAATTTAAATATACGTTTACTTTTATACCACATCAAAACAAAGTTATTTAATTACACTAGTTTTTCGTTTGTATAATTACTGGGTATAGGTTTCAATTATTTCACCTTAAAACGTTGTTGCATTCATACTACTCACCTGTTTATTTAAGTTATTACTTGTTTCGTTTTTATTTACGGTTTTTGGCTTAAAGCCATTCATGTTCAAACATGTTCAAGCATTGACGGTTCTCACATACCACACCATACCATTACGATTACCATACAGCCAGCCAAGCCAGCACACATTTGATAATGGTGGCTGTAATTGAAACCGAAAATTAAAATTATATTTTGCCTCAGTTTTTATCACCTAAAAACTTTATTAAAAATAAACAATTTTCGATTGCTTTAAATCAAACAAATTACAAACAATTATATTCCGTGTTGTTTGTTTATGAAATTAAAATAAACATGATGGCTTAAAAGCGATAAATAATACGTTTTTAGCAAAAAAAAAATTAATTTAAAACCTCAAGGTCAGCATTTGTGGTTTTAAGAACAAAAGAAAACATGAAATTTTTTAATCAATTTTTAGGATTAAAATTATTGAAAAAGAAGGCAACAAAAAATTTTGAATATAAGAAAACAAGTTTGTTTCTTAAGTCTTTTGATTTCATTCAAATATGCACTTTTTTTGTATCGAAAACTTTTTTAAGGGTAGATTAAACACTTTGATTTAATGTCATTGAAATTAAATAGCTTAAGACATAACAATTATTCTGTTGAGTATATCAGGAATCCATTGTAGTGAATATCAAATCCTAGACTGGTCAACAACTTCAAGTGGAATTTTTAGCCGCCATGTAAACTTGACTGTTGATAAGAGGAGGTGTTAATCTTCTTTTGATATTACTATGCAAACAACATCAAATATAAGTTGTAGACATAACAATGTCTACTGCCATTATATAACACAAACAGAGAGCCTTTAATTAATCAAGCAATTGAACCTAAATTAATCGCTGAATTATCTCAAAATGAATTGATTTTTTGTCTGTGTAAAACCGAACTCAATGAGGGCTATTGTATAAATGACTGGATAGATAGATAGACTAGATAAAATAATCATATTCTCTAGCTGCATGCATCGTTATCGATAACTATTGTTTGACAGCTGAGGATGCACAAACTAGGTTGACCTTTCTGTTCAGTAAGTAATTTCCAAATTGTAGAAATTCGCTTTGGAAAACCAAAAGATACGACACTTTGACAAATTTAAGGACAAAATAATCAACCATGGAAGTCACCGTAGTCTAGTAGGTAGCAGGTTGTCTAGAAGGTAGCGTGGCGACGTGGCCTCACGTCTACCACGGCCAAATCTCGGGTCAGACATCTCCAACAAAACGAAGTATGAAAGAAATATTTCTTCAGCAGTCTTCTGGCAAAAGCTTTGGGAGAAAATAAAATTACTATGAAAAAGTTTCTCAAAAATCTGTCGTTCGGAGTCGACTTTAAATTGTAGGTTTCCGCCACTCATTTATAAAATGAACACGCACAACATAAGTGGTGCGAGAAGTTAGATCGTAATCCTGACTGAGGGATTGTAATAACCAATTATGTATGTATTATAAACAACCTAGAGAGCAACCACTTCATGCAATTCTTTTCGAATCAAAACCATCAACATGATAAAGAAGTATGCTCACCGTATTCGAAAACTAAACGAGGATGCGCCTTTACATCGAAGAATTGTGTGCAATAAGCAGAATTACTTCTCTTGAAGCGATACATCATGGAAATATATTTTTACTTACAGGCTTAATCTGGTTAAACCAGTGCATTCCGTACAGTTTGATGCATCGAAAAAACTCAAAACGCATACAGATTAGAAGTCATTCAAGGCCTCTTCTCTATATAGTACTGCACCGATTTGTCCTTAATCTAAGTAGGATAAGCTCATATTGTCTCTGCTAATTCTATTACCCTGACTGATAAGCCCAATACCCACGAAACAGCAATATCAGCTATTTGAGCTTTCTTAAGTATCCAAGTCATCCTGTTTAATAACAACACATGGTTTTGTTTATGACGACTTTCGTAGAGGGTAATAGTATGTTCAGACATGCACTTTGATTGAGTCAATATTCGGTTATTCGAGGACAATATTTTAAGTGTTCAGACATAATAATATACGCAGTTCAGCTGCTTATTCAATATTAATTTTAAGTTTTACTCAATATTATAACAATTTGCGAAGTTATTGCGCAATAATTAATTGAAACTTTTAATGAAATATTGAACTCAATAATGGTGTTTATTGCTATTTACGCAATAAAAGTGCATGTCTGCACATAGTGTAAAGCCAAGATTTTAAATTGTTTAGTTTTTTGATTTTCTTTTTCTAATGTAAAGAGATGGATAAACTGTCTGACTGTTTTCAAGTGGCAGTTATAAGCGCTCTTATTGTGTTCCAGCAAATTTCCAGTGATATGAATACCATTTCATGTACTTGATGAGTTAACTGCTGATAATGGATAGTTAGGAAAAGTCCTTTTTAATTTTAATTGCCCCGGCATTATACACTTTTTAAAGTACATAGTTTAATTGACAAATAGTTGATATGGGCCATGGATACCCATTAACGTTTACACAAGGACATAAGAGTGTTTTAATATCACACACTGCCGTACAACCATTTTATAGCGGCCTTTTACGCTTTCCGTCAAGGTCTGACAAGTGTTTTGCACATAAACTTATAAGAAATACACACATTAAGTCGTTTAATTACTTTCTTTATTTGCAGTCTCTACAAATTTCGATTTATTGGTAGAAACAACACAGAAGTCTTTTCTTTCCTTATTTTTTAAAATCATGCATGTGTCTTAAGTCTTTCGATTTTCGTAGAGTAAAAATTTTTCACAACAAATTAGTTATTTTGAACTCGAAAATAAATCATAATTTTTGTTACACAAAAATGCAAACAAACATTATTATAAAATCTCTACAACCATATGCAGTGCATATAAGTATTGTATGTGACTGACCAAGCCCAAAAATGGTATAAATTGCCAACTTCATCATCTCTAACAAAGCAACATAGCCAAGCAAAGCCAGTCAAAGTAAAGCAAATAACGAACGAAATGCACAAATTTAAAGTGCCTTTAACGATGACGATGAGTATGCAATACAATGTTTTAGAGATACGCGAGATACACAACAAAAGCTACTTAAAAATGAAAAAAGAAAAAAGAAAGAAGAAGCAGAATGAAATAAAACTTGTCGTTGGCTTGCTGGTAAGGTCCACTTTATGGAGAGAAATTTAAAAATGCGTGGGTGCCTTACGCAAACTTTAACAATCTCAGAAAACTATACAGCTTATACAACTAAGGCAGGTGATTTTAATCTCCAGACAGGAATCTGACTAAAACAGGTGAACTCAAGCGTAACCTGCTCAAGTAAATTCAAAAACCTCCAAAAATAAAGAAGAAAAAAGAGTACGTAACGAATGCATGCAGGTTATAAGGAAAAAAAATCAAGTTTAATAAACTTTTTTAAATGAAACGAAAAAAAGCAACGCAAAAAACGCTCTTCTTCAATTTTTAACAACGTAAATAAGATGAAAAAGGCAACAGAATTCTTAAAATAAATGTAAAATCACGATTTTTGCTTAAAGCTATGCAAAACAGCATAAAAAAGGAACGTAAAAAGAAAGAAAAAAAAATGCAAAGAATAACGAAAGAAGCATGAAGAAAAATCGAGAATAATGGTTATACCCTTTTTATCGAAAAAATTCAGAAATTTATACACCAGCAAATTGAATACAATTCGCTTTATAGTCGATCGAACTAGAGCAAAAATCATTTTATAAAGAATCTCTAAATTTAGATGCCATACATACACATATACTCGTGGGATCATACCATCCATATACACTATCCCAGGCAAAAGGCATCAGTTTTTTAAAAGCTACTAACATTTGTAATATTTCCACTGAACTTTATGCATTTTTTTCCTTCCCTTTTTTTTTGTTTTTGGGTGCACATTTTTTAGTTATTAAGTATTCAAGTTGTTATTTGCAAGTTGGCTGTATGTAGAGAGAACGAGAGAGAGAGAGAGAGAGAGAGAAAATTTGTGTTGAACCTGTCGCTGTGATAAAGAATCATGTAAATTTTTATATGCCTGGATATGGATTTTTTTTCGGCTTGCCAGAGCTAATCTGCATATGGGTGTAGTAATGTTTTGACATTTTAAGCAATTTCCATAAACGCTGGCGAACGCCCATGATTTCTGTTTAGGAGTTTTGCTTAATATTTCCAGTTGAAAACATAAATATAACCTTGATAGAGGACAATAAAAGTTAACATGTTCAAGACAAAACGTTTTATCAACCCATGTGTGGTATGCACAGTGAAATTGGTTTTCGAATTTTTTTCTATTTTTTTCTTCCTTTTTTTTCTAAAAATGTGTCATAAGGGTAAAGCTCGTAATTATAAGAAACTTCAGCCGTACCGAATATTACCTTTTTTATTACTTTTATTACTGTTTAGTTTATTTCCTGGCTTTGTTTAATTGAGCTGATTTAAATAAAACAATGTGTGAGTGACATATCATTGAATTTTTTTTATTCATTTGTGTCGAATATAGTTACTTACTTTTCTGGTCATTACAACCCATTAGACCGGATTGCCACCGAGCTTATCACACCACTCACATTATGTGCATGTGCGTGTGCATTAATTTTAATCATGAGTGGCGAGACCTATGGTTTCACTTCAACTTTGGACGGCAGACTTGAGAAGCTTTTCATAGCACTGGTATTTGCTCTCAGATTTTTTGCAAGAAGACTGCAGAGAGGAAGTCTCTGAAGAAATATTTTTCATATTTTCGTTTTCATTAGAGATCTCTAAGAAGAAGTGGTTGGACCATGGCCTTTCATCTAATAAGCCAACGCACGACCTACGAGACTACGGAGGCTTCATCGAATATGGCTTCAAATGTCCGGCATGGCTTTTACTAGTGTAGAGCAAATCTCCCATTTTCCATAAATCTGGCTTATAAATAAGACAGAATTTAACCGATTGAATGGCTTATGTTGAGTTTGAGGACTTTTGGGATTTGTGGCTTATTCGCATACAATTGTGACTTAAGAAAACTAAACAAGAAAAAGATTACATACATACATACATAACTGGCCATTACAACCCGGCAGTCAGGATTATGGCCCAGCTTCTCACACCACTCATATTGTGTGCGTTAATTTTATACGAGGAGTGGCGGGACCTACAGTTTAACGTCTTCTCCGAACAACAGATTGTTGAGAAACTTTTTCATGGCAATTTTATTTACTTTCAAAGTTGTCTCAGAGAGAAAAAGACTAACCCGGCTATGTAGTAGGATCTCGGTAACTCGTACACATCATCTATATGTGAGATGACCATGCCCCTAATCTCTAGAGCAGATTATCCATTGCGGCATAAGCTGTGTGGCACAAAGGGTTATCCAGTCGAAACCATATACATATCTCTGGTATCCGGGTTATTTACTTCAGGTAAACACAAGCTGCTACTGTGTTCACTGTTGACACACATACATACGTACATAATTGGGCATTACAACCCTTCCGTCAGAATTACGGCCTAGCTTCTCGCACCACTTATGTTGTGTGCGTTAATTTTGTACATGAGTGTCGGGACCTTTAGTTTAACATCGACTCCGAACGACAGATTTTTGAGAAACCTATCATGGCAATTTTATTTACTCTCATAGTTTTTTCCAGAAACCTGCTGAGAGGAAGTCGCAGAAGAAATATTATTCTTTTCATATTTCGTTTTGATGTCTGACATGGGGTTTGAACCCGCGCCTTACGTCTAATAAGCCAATACATTACCTACTAGACCATTTCTCGCTGTTGACAATGATAACTTAACCAACTTCGATCTCATAGAATTTGAACCGATGACGCTACCAGCCCAAAATCCTCACCAAACAATGACTTTTTGGAATACATTGAATGCTCTTCGGTTTCTTGTGGGTTAGTATCGTCACAAATTCGACAATTATTTTGGTAATGAGCAATGAGTCTCATGTTTTACTTTGTACGTTGACCGAACAGAATACCCAATTTTATAAAACTGTTGAGTTATTTGCATACATCCATGGTGATTTGACAAAACAGACTAAATAAACGATTCTAGTTTGATAGATGTACATAGCTCCAGGAAGATGTCTGTTATCAGCTGACCAAGTTTGGAAGTCCCTGTGGAAAGATCCTTTATAAGATAACACTAAAGTATTTGAATTGGTCTTCGCTGTATATTTGTTGTGTGTTCCTTCTAAGTACAGTTGATAAGCATATGAATGCGATTCCTTAAATATAGTTCTCCAGTATTTATTCGTTGCAATTCAGTGTGATTTATGGAAACAATTCCAAACGTTTGTAGCTTCGCAACTTTTTGATAGGTTCAGTATCGATCTCCACTATTTGCATAATTTCAGACTCTATTAATATTCCCTCACAGATGCGTAAGAAATACTTTGCCACCAAATTCCTGTAAACGGATTCGAGCGTTCTCACAGTATTTTTGCCGTACACATTACAATTTATTCATATTTATTCATACGTTTTAGCAGTGTTTGGCCGCAGAGGCATGGACCCTATTAAGTACTGATGCAGCGGCCTTGAGAGTGTTTGAGAGAAAAGTCCTACGTAAGATCTTCGGTCTTGTGCGAGTTGGCGATGATTTCCGTATCCGATCTAACAGCGTGCTGTATAAGCTCCTCAACGACATAGGCGTTGTACAGCGTATTAATATCCA
Organism: Sarcophaga rosellei; assembly: GCA_930367235.1. Taxonomy (NCBI): domain Eukaryota; kingdom Metazoa; phylum Arthropoda; class Insecta; order Diptera; family Sarcophagidae; genus Sarcophaga; species Sarcophaga rosellei. The sequence goes on from OV884019.1 coordinate 46,809,799, forward strand.
GCGGTTGCGCTGGCTCGGCCATGTCGTTCGAATGGAGTAGGACGCTCCGGAGAGACGGGTATTTGATGCGTGAATCTGCGGAAGTCGGCGAAGAGGACGACCTTGTATCCGTTGGAAGGACCAAATCGAGGAAGCCCTGTCATCGATTGATGTGACCAACTGGTATAGGCGCGCAAGAAGCAGAGGCTCCTGGAAGGATGTGTTGCGGCAGATCGAAATCCGTTAAACGGGTTGTTATGGCCAATTAAGTAAGTAAGTAAGAAGCTACGACGTGATTCAGACTTAAAGCTTGTAATAGTTGAAATAAGGATCAAGTAAGTAAGCAAAATCGTCACTTTTATAAAAAAAAAACTGTAATATTTTGGTTGTACTTGATCTCTTATTAAGGTATACAAGCGTATCATACAAAATTTGTTCAAATCGCTTCTTGTGTATATGAAAAGTCATTTCGACCACCTGTTTATGTTGTCACAGCAAATAATTTTCTAATTTTATACCATTCCACATAATTTCGAATTTATTTAAAACCTCATTTAATTAACTTTTACTTTTATTTTTCGGCAATATGTATTTTATTACAAGTTTTTCTTTCATTTGGTTTTTGTGTCTTTTTTCCTAAACTAGACTGCCCCACCCTAGTCGATATATGTAGTTTTATGGTTGCAGATTTGTTATTACCGTGAATAATTTTCTTGGGTCATAATAATTTGCTCTAATTTTTATATGTTTTTCCAATAATTTTTTTTTTCCTCTTTTTTTAACTCCTTTTTTTCTATTTTGATATCAGCAGCAGCAGCATTCATAGAGTTGTTAAGAAAATAATAACAATTGTTTTGGGGAGAAAAAAAAAGACTTTAAAAAGAAACATTCAAACATGATTGTTATTGTTATTGGAATTGGAATTGGTTTGGTGTTTTTGGATATTGGATTTGCAATTGAAATTGTGAATTGAGTTTAAGTGCGCAGTCATATTTGTTAGTAGAAACCGTAAACATGTTTATGACTTTTAACATGTTGTTGATGATAATATCATCAATAAAATAACATACGAAAACACTTACACCGACCCCAACTTGACTAACTTGGCTTAATTCTTTGGCTATTTGCCACAAGAAATACTCACTTCGATTACATCCATAATTCCTATACGAAAACGAGCTTAAATTCAATGTGTAATATCCAGCACAATACAATACAACCGTCTAGAGAGAAACCCACAACAGGTTGCAGGTTCCAAAATGAGAAGAAAAACGAAAAGAGGAAAGAAAAAAAAATAATATTAAAACAGCACATAAAAACGTTGTTAACGAAATGTATGGCCAAGCATAGAGAGATAGACGTTAAGACGACGGACAGCCATATGTTAGTGGCTAATTTTCTTTGGTGTTACGGGGCGTATGTAACACTGATTAGTTCCTAAACTAACTTTTTTTCTTCACGTTAACAATTGCTTGGTTTAGTCGTAATGGTTATACTCGCAAGCAAATGAATATGGTCGTTATTGTAAAGTACAGGAGCTTAGTTGTGATCACCTCGGTGTACAGGATTTTAGAGCAGTACAACCATTTATAAAATAATTGTCGCAATAAAAAGTTCTCTTTAACAATTCAACTTCCCTGGAAGTACTTGCATATGACATCAAGGCATTCACACAACCACAATATCTTCAAACGACGAAAGGGGAGATATAGAATCCAAACGCTATGACAAGTATATTTCCACGTGTGGCATGGCGTTGTTACGAACAGTTTTTTTGTAATGTAAGATTGGGTGGCTAATGCAATATTCATAAAGGAATATTCGTTTGCTGAGATTAGAAGTGTCAGCCCCAAAGTATAGCACAAGTTCTCGGCACTAAGAAGAGCCCCAAGTCCTGGATGTCCAATATCACGATATTACGATTATAGCCAATCGAAGAAGACGCAAAAACAAAGCAACCGCTTTTACACAGCAACAACTAGAAACAACTCAAAGACACCCAAACACTAAAATGGATCTCTCCGGAAAGTATGCGCACTCCAAGGAGTAAAATCTTGATCGCAACTCATCACACTCTGAAATACCAATCTCAAGAACTTCACAGCATCTGAGCTATTTAAAAAGGAATCGCCATAGTCTAGTAGGTTTATTAGATGAGAAAGACCCATAGCACAGGCATCTCGAACTGGAAAATATGAAAAGATATTTCTTTTGGTGAATTCCTCTCGGTATTCTTCTCCCAAAAAATCTGAAAGTGAAATAAAATTGCCATGGAAAGTTTCTCAAATCTGTCCTTTGAACTCGATGTTAAATAATAAGTCCTACATACGACTTGAGTGGTGTGAGAAGCTAGGTTGTAGTCCAGACTAAGTAAATAAGTATTTATTACAGGGCACTACGAGATTAGGTCACTGACAGGTATTTGGAACAGATCCCAGCCGGACTATAGCAGGGTATGTTGCAGTGAGGAGGAGTTGGAGACTATTGAACACCACCTCTGTAACTGTCCAGCTCTTAGTAGGTTAAGATTGAAGGCCCTTGGCAGGGCTGTCTCTGTGTCGAAAGCCGACATCAAGGGTCTTCATAGATTCATTAGTAGCTTGAGCTCGATGAGATGTGCAAGGGCTTCATTATTATAGTCACACTCTCTCTCGCGTGTTTGTGTTGGTGTTTGTTAGTGTTGATGTTTGTGTTTGTTGGTCTGTTTAATTCATCCGCTTCCTTATTCTCCCCTCTCCTTTTAATTAATTAATACTGGGCGAACTATTATCGAACGATTCATTGAACATTGTCTTGAATTCGTCAATTTTGAACATGCAATCGATAACATATATCGCCTACACTTTGGGGGGCACTGAGGAATAAGTTCACCCCGGCATAAATTATAATTCCTGAGTTTAATTCAAATACAAAGTATACAGAGTCGATACCAGTCCAAGTTAAACAACAGAGCTGGGTTCCTGCTTGCACAATATTCTTATTGATTTTGAAGAGTGTGATCCATCAAACAAACTAACATAAGGCATCTGTTGGAACATCGAACATGGACTCATACGGTTGAGCTAAAGTAAAAACTGTTAATATGGTTAATGCCCAGGATATAAGTAAAGGCTTAAAATCCATTTTCAATCCAATTATTTTCGATAGCAAAAGGGACATGGATATGACATGTACTGGCAAGGCTATTGGCAGCTGTCTTTAGACAAGCGGTTGATTGAAATCCAGAGTACCATAGAAATACTTGGAATATTTTAAGTGGCAGGTAGTAGCCACAAATAACCAAGTATTGAAAGGACATAAAATGTAAAGTAACAGCCCAGTTACCATATTCAAAGACCACGTAGTATAACTTAACGATCTCAGTCTAAATATGTTTATTTATATATAATACGTGTTCAAATACAATTAGATAGTGTAAAAACCTCCAAAAAAGTATAATTTTTATAGAAAAACATACATAAACAACATCGTATACACATATATATTGTATGTATGTATATATTTATTACAGAAATTAGGCTAAAAACCCCACAACAAAATAATGGCAATTGGAAATTTAAAAATCCACCTTGTATAGCCACTAGTTTATAAGGATTTAAAAGCACAAGTATTTTGGGTTTGGTCCACTACACCATGGTGTATAGTACTTGCAGACGACCACATGTTGGGACCATGTCTAACTGCTGACCAATTTCAAAATCATTTATGCATTTAGTTAAAACTATTATGCAAAAAGTATATAGAAATACAACAATAACAACAATAACAACAAATACTTTAGATGCACATATGCATGCATGCAATTCTTTTTGCAAAATCGAAAATTAAAAATCTGAACCAAAAAAATAAAAAACAAATTTTTTTGTTTTGTTTTGTTTTGTTTTCTTCATTCGTATGTAGGAAAAAAGAATTCTTTCTTAAACAAAAATCAATCGATATATATTTCGTTTAATTAATTACAATTTATTGACTGCATGTTGTTGATTACTTTACGACGAAATCGAAATCACAAACGTAAACGTGAACGTAAACGTCATTTAGAGTTTTGATTTAGTTTTTCAGTTTTCTCAGTTTTCAGTTGTCTTCGACTCAATAGATTTCTTATTTATTTGCTGTTTTAGTAATTGTCGCGTTCTCTTATTTTGTTTTTTCTGCCAACTCATGCTTAGCAATTATTTAAATTTTTTTTGTTTGTTTTGTAGCAGCAGCATTGATTGTTTCAACATTGATTTTCTTATATTCGTGTCCGTCTATCGCTGTTGATTTGCCTCGTTGTTAGTTGTGTGGCAGTGACATGTGTAGAATTGTTTTCGGGAAAAATTTATGGTTTTTGGCAATTTTGGCGAAAAAAAAAGGAAAAACAAAACAAATTTCAGTTTAAAAGAGATTTTTGAAAAGTGATAATTTGTTTTTCCGATTTATATTCCTTTTTTAAAATTTGGATTAATAATGCAGGTGGTTTTACTTTAGGTGGGCTGCTAGTTGATGGAAATAAATTTTGCTTAAATTTTTGTATTTTTTTTGTTTTTTCATAAAATTTTTATAAAATCATTGGCTTACAAATTTATCAGAATGATAAATAGGCCCCCTATAAGCCAAATAATTATTTATTCAAAAATAATATTTATCAGTGATTTTCTCTTTCAACAATCTCCTGATAGAAGCTCTGAGAGTAAATTAATTGCCATGAAAAAACTTTCAAATCGGTCTTTTGTAGCCAGCCACTCATGGGTAATATTAAAGCACACAATATGGATTAAGTGAGAAGCCAGCCTGTAATACTGACTAGAGGGTTGTAAAAGTCTATAATATATGGAGAGTATGAGAGTAAACAAAAGAAGTTGCCGTAGTCTAGTAGATAGTGTGTTGGCTTATTAGACGCGAAACTACGGTTCAAATCCCCGGTCAGCACTCAAAACGAAATTTGAAAAAAAATTCCTTCGGTGCCTTCCTCTCAGCAGATTTCTGGCAAAAATTCTGATAATAAATAAAAATTCTTAAAAATCTTACACACACGACAAGAGTGGTGTTGAGCAGCTAGGCCATAATCCTGTAAAAATATATTCAATTATCTCGGTTGCCAACCAGTAATTCTATTTCATCAAACGATTTGTTGGTTTCAGTTTGGTGCTATATTGTTAGCTCCTGTGTGACTCATATTGCGAATTCCATATCTGAACAATATATGCGAGAGCAGCGTAGAATTTTTGTTGTTGTTGTATGTTGGTAATTCTTCCCTTTATTAGTTTTTTTGAGAGCCAATAGGTGTGTGGAAGACTTTGAAATCTGTATCTTATGAAGCTTTGTTTTTCTTTGCTCGATTATGAAATATGTTTTTAAGGTTTAATTTCCTTCGATTACATGTGCTGCATATATAACAGGAGTGCTCAAGACCTTCAATGCATTTATTTAAACGCCAACTAATGCCACATATATTGGTATTGTTATAAAAAGATATGAAGTTCGGGATCGTACAAAGTAATGAACAGTAACAAATTGTTTTTAAGCTTGCATGTGTGCCAAATAGTACGTTATGGGAAGCTTTAGCTATTGAACATTATATTTAAAGTTTTGTATGGTATTCCTATGTTTTTCAGAAAACTGTAGATGAGTTCTCTTTTTATTGATCAAAAACCCATTCATAATCGTTAAAATAGTTATATTTTGCATACTGTATAGCTTCGCTCGAAAGCATAGTTGGCATTTTAAGAAGTGCATATCGACGGACAATTTGTCAAAAAAAAAGTTGTGCTTAGGATATTGGAACAAAATCAACCTTATGAAGACGTTCCGATAGAGTGTTTGCGGTATTTCACAGCAATTAAGCCTTGTTTTTTTTTGGTCGCTTTTCGAAAACAATGGTGAATGAGTCAATGGATCCCTGAGTAGTCACTGCAGTGTTGAAGCTGTGAATTCAAAGAATCGTATACAAATCAGAAATCAGCAATGAGTCACTTTTTCGCTACTCATAAGCACTCATGAAATTTTGAGTATTCGTACTCACTACAACATTGATTTATAAGTACAGGTTGCAATGAGTATGAGTACAACGTTGACATCAAACTCATAATATTCGAAATATGTTTGATTCAAAACCCTACTCATTCAGATTTATAAATTTAGAAAAATACTTATAGCAATACTTATAAATGATTTAAGTGATTCGAATCATTCATTAAAATTTACAGTCTTAGTTGTTGTTGCATTTACAAAAAAAGAAGAAAGAAAAAGACAAAGACAGCAAGCAAAGTAAACAGTGAGTATTTTAGTGTTCGTACGCGAATCATACTTATTTTGTGCTTCGTGTAAATGTCGAGTAAAAAAGAGTCGAACGCAGCAACATCCTGCGTATTGTTAAGTATGAGTACGATGAGTACTTCAAACTTTGAATGTGACTAGTATGAGTATGATATTAAAATAAGTACCAAAAATTATGAGTATGATTCGAATATACTCATATTTTTGATTATTCATAGCTGATCTCTCTGCCGGTTTATTAGAAGTGAGGCCGTGATTCAAACCGAAGCTTAGACATCTCGGCGTCTTCCTCTCAGCAGATTTCTGCCAAAAACTTGGAGAGTAAAATAAAAATTCCTATGAAAAGTTTCTCAAAAATCTGTCTTTCGGAATTGATTTGAACAACGTTCAACGTTTCAACGTACGTTTTTACGTTTTTTTAACGTACCTCGGTTGATATTTCTGCTTTTGCTTGAATTTTTTGACTTTCAAATATTCTGAAATTCTGGCTTGAGCGACTTGTAAAGATACGGAAGGATTTATTGTTATATAAAACCTTTTTCTCTACTCAGGACTGGGATCTTCCGTTCCTTGAAACCTGCAGAAGAATAATGTAACAAATGTAGTAAAAACTACAATGAATTTTCGTTTGTTAGTGCTATTCAATCATCAATTGATTCTATAATGTATGTAACGCAATTGATTGAATCATTTTTTTTTTTTACTTTTCATTCACTTCATACACGCCAGATTTTCTTACCTGCATACGGCCGACAAAAAACAAACGCCAGCGTTTAAAATATTTACCAAAAAAATATAAACGAATTTATCACTCTGATATCAATAACGTATCATTAAAAGTCAAATAAATATTAAAACGAAAAACATACACGCTCTTATAAATTTTGTGGAACTGGAAAATCAAAAGAAAAAAACAAAAAAAAAAACAAAGAGAAAAAGGAAACATAAAATATCCCCAGAAAACATGAACATGAAAACTTTTATTTCAGTACAAACGAACGAAACTTTTAAAAACTCATAATTTCAGTGTAAACTATACTTTTGCTTTTATTCTCCTGCATCGTTTGCCTTCTTGTTATGCATTTAAACATGAATATTACCAAATTACTACTTCTTGGTAAGTACGTACGTATGTACGTTTATACATAAGTATGGTACGTGCAAATATAATTCGATACTCTAAATATTACGATCATATTTCGTTTCATACACACAATATTCCTGTGCATGTTACCCCAAAAAAAAAAAAAGTTGAACTAAACAAACTAAATCGTTTGTAGCTTTAAGTAAAGGAACGGGGGGAGAACACTTCGAGGGTTTATTGTATGTGGACAGCAATATGTTGTGATCAATATTTAGTTAAATGATTTATCTCAACTCTTAATAAATCACTTTTTAAAATGTTTTTTAGCGATAAAAATTAATCAATATATTGGTGGCACTTCATAATAAAACACACAATATTTATGAGTGTATCCAATATAATATAACATGATATCAATACTTAGTTATTACAAAATTGTACATACGTATCATACGTACCATAAAGCAAGAAACAAAACAAAAACAAACAAACAAACATAGAGAGGGGAATAAATGCATGCAAGGATTTAACTCAAAAGTTGTAGAATATACGAGGTTTGACTCGAACGGCTATGGTAGAAAAATCACTTTAACTAACTAAGGATCGGCAATCTTAAATAGGGGGGCAAAGCAGAACTGATTCTATGGAAGGTTCCTGAGCAGATAATATTTCATTAATACAAGTATTCTAAAAGTACGGTCAGATATGTAAAATATTTGCCCAAATTTTGTTTTCCCTTGTTTGCCCAAAATATGACTGAAACAACAAAACACAAAACAACAAAACACATGTTAAACAAAGCCAAATAAAACCATACCCATCCAAATAGAACACCCAATCTATTGCATTGCCCTCCATCTATATACAGAGCGTATATTTCTGCCCACATTCTTTTACGCTAACAAACTTCAGAACGCTGAACAGTGTCATCAACTGTCTTCCTAGTACCTTGATCTGTCAGTTGTTTCCTTCTGGAATGTATTAATGCCATAAAGGTTTCAAATATACATATATATATAATTGGTCATTACAACCCTTTAGTCAGGATTACGACCAAGTTTCTCACACCACTTCTGTTGCGTGCGTTAATTGTATATATGAGTGGTGGGACCTACAGTTTAAAGTCGACCTCGAACTACAGATTTTTGAGAAACTTTTCATGGCAATTTTATTTACCTTCATAGTTTCTGCCAGAAATCTACTGAGAGGAAGTCGCCTAAGAAATATTTTATCATATTTCGTTTAGTTGGAGGTGCCTGAGCTGGGGTTTGAACCGAGGCCTCACGTCTAATAAGCCAACACACTCGCAAGCTGATTTGTTAGGTTATTGTCATGAATTCCCACATCATATGGGAACCAGTATTGGGTAACCTTATTATCCCAGTATATTTGATGCAGCTGTACCAACTGATGCCAAACAAATTTTAATTTAACATCAGAAGAGCTGAATGCTCGGAAAGGCGGCCTGACTATCAGATAATAATGAAATGTTCTGTGATTTTTAAATGAAAGGATATTGCACACATCGTTCGTTGGCGTAGACTTCTGCTTGCAAGACACTCACGAGTTTTTTCACGCGAGTTCGGAGTATTTCAGTCCGAGAACAAATTCCCACCAGATGTCCCAATATTCGACCACGTTTCACTCGTATATCACAGTATATTCCCTCTCACTGTTATTACTAAGTCTCCTTTAGTAGCCTTTTTCAAAATCAAAGAATCTATTAGATCTGTCTAGTGGACAGATTTGTTAGCCCTCCACCATACTACTGATGAATCACGTATTCGATTTGTCTCCCATTTTGTAATCACTAAACTCTAAAGCTCTGAGTTTCACTAACAAGTGCAACGGGCTAAACAAGCTCACGATATTCTCTCGTACTGGAAATAATCACCCACAGTTTAAGACTCTTAAGTCCTTATCCAGAGGCTTGGTAAGTTCCGTTCCAAACTACAATAAAAAAAAATAACGAAATTTTTTAGCAACCCTCGTATCTCCATCTGCTATAGGCTTTTACTGCTACGCATATATGAAGCCTAAGTGTAATATACTCAGATCGATATACTTTCAATAGAGGATTAAACAAACTGGAATATAAACGCCGTTTACATGGGCTAAAGTAACGAACTGCAGCCAAGCGTATCAGAGAGAAAATCGTCTGAAACTTAAATCAAAAAAAGGAGAACTTTAAGTAAAATGGCAATTACTTTGTTTGTTCAAGTTGCATGCAACTTGTTTTCATAAAACATTTAATGTACTTATGCCGGCTACGGTCGTACGTTCATTATATTTAGTTACACAGCAAATATTCAGAGTCAGCAGCATATTAAGTAATAATCATAAGCGGTACGTATGTACGTACCACAGATTTGTTTACTGTTAATATTGTTCAGTTTTGTTTTGTTTTTTTTTTTTTTCTTTCTTCTTTGTATTATTTTGTTGCAATTGTTTGTTGTAAAGAAATTGCTTAAGGGGCTTAGTTGATGTTGTTGTTGCAACAGCAAAAAAAAAAAGAAAAGGAATCATAATCTGTTGACTTGTTATGTTTGGCGGCTTTAGCTTTTTAAAGTTAAAAATTTTTGGTGTCTTGCAACTTTTCAGTTTCAATAAATGTCAAATTGTATGCCAGTGAATATGTACGCAAGTACCATAATTGTATGTTTGTTTGTGATGTTATCGTATGTATGTAGTGAGATGTACTATAATTATGACATCACCAAGATAATGAACACACACCTGATGTACTATAAATAAAAAGATTTCATACAGTAAGTACGCTGTAGAATTTTGTCTTGTACACCTATCCCCCGTTTTACACGGTATTCGTTTTACACGTTTTCGATCTTACACGGTTTTTGAAAATAAAATTTTTTAACGAATTTTATTAATTTTGCATTTACACGAAATTATAAAGACTAAACTATAATTTTCTTATATCTACAATAACATTGTCATTGTTTTACTGTCAAAATATTTTACTGTCACAATACAACACTACAAAATGTATGTTACAGTTACGAATTCTTAGTACATATTGTACAAATTTCTAAAAAAAGGCGTATTATTGAAAGCGAAAGTGACAGCAATTAAATTTGAATGAAAATAGAATGTTAAGTCTTATTTATCGCAACCAACTTAAATGAATTTCTAATTTTAATTTTTATCTATAAAGAAAATGAATTATTTAAAATAGGTTTTTTATATTTGTTTTATTATTGAAGTAAATTATTATTCTTATAATTTATTAAGTGTGTTTGATATTAAATATATTAATATTTGTTTTTCGTTCAATATGTTTGTTATTCATCATATTAAAAACTGACAAAAAGGGCTTTTTTATAGCTTTTTTTCGTTTAGCACGGTTTTCCATATAAAAGTGAATTTTTCGAGTTACACGGTTTTTTATGGAACGTATCTTCCGTGTAAAACGGGGCATAGGTGTATTTGAAAAGTACAAATCTGTAATAATTTTATTTTGCTAAAAACTAACAGGTCTTCCAACAGGGACTTTAGAACTTTGACAACTAATAATGGTCATTCTTTATACGGTAGGTCCCACAACACATGTATAAAATTAACTCGCACGTTATAAGTGGTGTGAGAAGCTAGGTCGTAATCCTAACTGAAGGGATGTTGTAACCAATTGTGTATGTTTGTATGGTTCTGGCCTCAATAGCGGCATTGAAGCTTCTCTTCTCGCAAACTGATTTCTTAGCTCATTGTCGTGAAGTCATTTTATTGAAGCTACATCTGTTAAATTAGTCTGTTTTGCCAAATCACAATGGACTAATAAAGCGTTTAATAACACAGCAAATAATATTTATTTTTTTTTTTATCAAAAAGTGTGTTCTGTTTAGGAAACATACATACCACGTTTGAACAATTTTACGATTGCCATTATTGTCCTACAGAGAGAAAAATTCGAAATATTGTGGAGATTTTCGAGTCTCCTTATACATTTAACGATCGGTCAATGAAACGCAAAATGTGATGAAAACAACACCTCATATCGGAGACAGGCGATTTCATATTGCTCACAAGGTGAAGACTTTTCGCAGACCACAAGATAGAAATGGAAATTTTATGTAGAAACCAAAATAGCTCAAATCCAATTGAATACTACACTTTTTCTAAAATTGATGATGATTGTTCACCAAGATAATAAATACTCAAAAAAGTTTGAGGCAATTTTGATTCATTGTTACAGAACAAGTGTTAGGAAACATCTAAAGGCTGTATACCATGGCATTGTTGTTGAGCGATATATTTGAAAGATTCTTTAGAATTCAATGTATAAACAACATGTAGAATATTTTATAGCATTGCTATGGACAAATAATACCAATAAACATAAATCAATATTTCAATTAAATTTTACAACACAATACAAAATGATTTTCGAACAATGTATGTGTGTATTCTGCAATATTTTTAAGCAATTCAAACAATTTCATACACCCACACATTTCTTTTTCGGGCAAATATTTAGATTATAATCAACATTGTACGTATGTACGTTACAATTTTTGTATTGTTAAACAAACATAACTCTTCAGATATTTTTTTTTTTTTTTTTTTTTTTTTTTTTTTCAGAAAAAAAGTTCAATCACTCAAACCAATTTTCTATTTTCATTTGATGGGGTCACTACAAGAAATTGGTGAGGCATGTTCGGTTTTTGTAATTGTATGCATGGATTTCAGGAATTCTATAAGGCACGCATACTTTGGCGATTGTAGTACATTTTAATGGTCTCTATGAGGTTCCTAAACCTGTCTGACTTTGTGTAGCCTCCATCCACAATGTTTTAATTCGTTTATAGGAAACAGCACAGTCTCTGAACTAATTCTCTCTCTCTCTCTGTGTGTATACTCGTACTTTCATATGCGAATGAATGGATGTATGGAGGGATGGATGGATGGATGGATAATAATGGCAAGAAAACAGAAATCAAACTGGGAAACAAACAAAAATGGAAGGAAGAAAAAAATCGCTTGGTAAGTGTAATAAATTTTTTTTAATTTCTCATAAATTTTACTTTGCATAAAAAGCTTGAATATTGTGTTGTTAACGCCAAGAACAATACAAAATAATAACGTTATACAACAATAGCAACAGCAACAATACAATGAAAGCAATAACAGTTGCAACAGCCGCAAAAGTACCATTCATACATACATACATACATAACACCCGCAATAATTTGCATATGTTGCATTTCGTTATCCTGCAAACAATATGTAAAAACAACGCCAACAAAAACAAAAAATGCTTTTATAGTAGTGGGCTGTTTTCACAGACGCCAGCCAGCCAGCCAGCCAGCTAGCATTAGAAATTAAACAAAATATAGAGTTTGAGGCATACAATTGCAGTGAACAACAAAAACACTTGAGCGTTAAGAAAACATGACACTTTCTATTCCATAAAGTTGGACTTTTAGTTGATTCGTATAAAAATCATCAACGACTGGTTGTTCCTATTTCTATGGATGTTTTTTTACATTTTTTTTATGTATTTAAATTGGCGACATGATGTCCAAAAGTGTAGGTAAAAGAAGTCATAGTTTTAGCATTTTACCCTTTGGTAATGGCTAAGAGTTGAACAAGTAGAATAAGAAATAGAATGTTGGCAGAGAACGAATTCAAAGGACTTTATGGGATTACAAAAGGATTATAATTCACAAATAGATGGGCAATAGACTCAAAATACAGGTCTAAACCTTTATAAAGAAAGTTAACCAAATACCCATCAAATTCTAAGTTCTTAGGAACGCTAGCTGATGTACCCTTACTCCTTAGCTTTTAGTGGAGGGTTTGATTAATATTAGATTGAGTACTCAGATTAATTAAAAACTTCTAGTTTAGTAGGTAATGTGTTGGATTATTAGACATGAGCCTCAAACCAAAGGAAATATGGACAAATATTTCTTTAGGCAACTTTCTCTCAAGAATACATACATACATACATAACTGGCCTTTACAACCCTTCAGTCAGGATTACGATCTACTTAGTTTCTCACACCACTTATGTTGCGTGCGTTAATTTTTAAACATGAGTGGTAAAGTTTAAAGTCAACTCCGAATGCAAATTTTTGAGAAACTTTTCTTGGCAATTTTATTTACTTTCAGAGTTTTTGCCAGAAATCTGCTGAGAGGAAGTCGCTGATGAAATATTTTTCCATATTTCGTTTAGTTGGAGATGCCTGACCTGGGTTTGAACCGCGGATTACGTCTAATAAGCAATCACACTACTTAGACCACGGCGACTTAACACTTCTAGTTTAGTAAGTAATTTGTTGGCTTATTAGACATGAGGCTCAAACTAAAGGAAAAATACTTCTTTCGTCAGTTTCCTCTCAAGAGCCGTCTACCAAAACCTCTAAAAAAAAAATATTGCCATGAAAAAGTTTCTCAATTCAGTCATTCGAAGTCAATTCGTGAGGTCAACACATGAGGTAAAGGATATATTCTTCCTTTTCAGATTCACAGCGTCTTATATCAGTCGTTTGAGGAATTCCAATTGATTTTCATTAAAACCAGGCTTAAGAATAGAAAGAATCAATCTTCCTACTCTAGCACGTTTCGTTACGCTGAGAACGAAATTCAGCATTCCTGTAAAATTAGCGGAGAAAACCTAATTTAATGAAGGCAGAGAAGAGTAAATAAAATTACCATGAAACGTTTCCCAAAAAATAAACAGTTGCTAGGAGTTGACTTTAAACTATATGTCCTAGCACTTATGCTTAAAAATTAACACACACAACATGGTGGGTTTGAGAAGGTAGTTTATAATCCTGACCAGAGGACTGTAATGAGCAATTAAGTAAGCACGGCACGGTAGTCTCCCATATAAAGATCTGCAGATTTCCATTTTGATGACAGACACATAGCATAGCCTATATCCGAGAAGATAATGAAAAATTCCACAGATTCCTACAAATTCTTTAGCAGATTAATAAAATAGTGCCTACCTTACCAAGACGCTTCATTTTCCTTTTATATTGAAGAACTAGGTTTGATTTGATTTTAGAGAACACCAAAGCTTTAATAGCAGCTTGACTATTTAAATAATAATTTAAAGTTTATTTGGCTACGATTAAAATACGCTGGCGTTAGCAAAAGATAAGTTATGGTTTTCAGTCAATTTGGCAGTTTAGTTGTTTGTTTAGTGCTGTATATTTTGTTTGTCACGAAAAATAAAATGATGACAGTACACAAACGCGGGGTTGGCCTGCGGAATTACATTCTATAATTGCGATCGCATTTTCATTACTTCAAGCGATAATTTATAAAGCTTTGAAATGGCAATTATTTACTCCTAGAGCTTTTGCCTAAAAACTCCTTAGATGAAGTCCGTCAAAATTCTTCTTTCTAGATGTCTGAGCTTAGATTTGAACTAGCGAGCTCTCATCTAATGAATCAATCTAATGAATCAACACACACTGCCTACTAGACTATGGCAAACTTCATTACATTAACCTTGTTATGAAGCTTTCAATTCCAACTCCCTGCAGTAATTTTCTAAAACTTTAAGTAACATAGAATCGCTCTAATTTTCTCTCTTTCAAAAGTCGCATATTACTTTAAAGCAATTGAGATAAACTTCCCATGCAACTTGAGTGCTGCAAGTTAATATTAACTTGGTTATAAACATTTTCAATTTTTTTTTGTATTTCTTTTGCTCTTTTAATCACTTCAAAAGCATTTGGCGCCATTGTTGTTTTCTAAAGCTCAAGTTTTTCTTTTGTTAAGTTTTCTATTAACGGGTCTCTAAATACACTTATGTATGTATACTCTCCTAAAAACTTTTAAGTACATACGCACTACACCACCGCCACCAAGCCTTACCATACCATATGCAGCTGAAGAGTGTGTAGATGTCATATGATCCCTACATATGAGTACTTTGATCATTCATTACCTTCTTTGTACTGTATTGTATGTGTATGTTGCATTGTGTTGCATTGTATGTTGCATTGTGTGTTGGTTTGATAGACAAAACAAAACTGTTGTTTATGGTTGACAGCAGCAAATCATGTTTATGTCGCCGCTGTTTGTAACAGTCACAGCATAGTTGTTGTATCTTTTTTTTTTTTTGTTTCTATTCATCATAGAAGTCCCCCCAAAACTAAAGTGAAGTGAGGTGAAGTTTCTTTCATTCGCAAAAAAGTGGGGGGAAAAACTGTTTTAACTTTATTTGGTTTCTTGTTATTTTCTTTTATTTTTCTTTGTTTGTAGCGCTAAGCGCCCTTTTTATGTGCGTTGTCTCAGGGATTTTCTGTTGTTGTTGTTGTTTTGTTTTAAGTTAAAATGAAGTGTCTAATGTTTTATGGATATTGTTGCTATTGTTATTATCTGGTTGGTATGTTATAGTTCTTTATAATGTCAAAGAGAAGTTACAGCTTAAGTAACTGTTGTTTTAAGTATTTCGGCATACATTATTTAGTTAACACGTATGTATGTGTTCACCTTTAGTTTTATCTTGGTGACTGTTTTGCAATATCTTTTTCAAATACATTTAATATCCATAAATTTTGTTAGACATATGAGAGCCGTATGCAAATATATTTTAATTTCTAATCAGAAATCCTTTTTTTTTTTTTTTTGTTTTTTCTTTTCTTTTAAACTCTAGGGAAAACATTGTCAATGGGAAAATATATTGTAATATCGGTTGTGGGAAAAACTGGGCCAATTTTCATTAATAGAGTGTAGGGAAATCCATAACTGGAAAGGATATAAAAGTTGCTTAGGAGCAACTAGGTTTTACTAGAATTGGGTTATTAATGATGTATTTTAGCACAATACTTATTAGAACTTAAAGCTCTTAAGCTATGAATCTTACACAACTTTCTGATTGCTTGACTTTGAAAAACGTGGAAGGAATCGATCATTTTAAAGTGTTCTTAAGCAGTGAATATAAACATCTAGAAGTTGTACTTGGGGCAATTTTTGTATGGATTTGTTCACAAATTCTGTCTTCTGTATCCAAAAGCGCCTGATTTGTCTCGTCTTTTTACTTGTGGCAACACTTTTCATTCTTCCTTAACTAAACTGTGAAATTTTAAAGGCATCTTCATCCTGATGTCAACTATATTACTTCAAACTTTTCTTTTCAAAGATGAAATTAGATTTTTGAGCTGTATTCTCTCACAATGTGAAGCTAACACTACTGATAACTGATTCACAATATTTAGAGTGCAACTGTCTGTTTAGCTGTAGGCAGTATGCTATACTGGTGAAGCAAAGTTCGATATTACTTGTACTGGTTTGCTATTCTTCTCAGAAGGGTATCAAAAAATCCGGTGAGAGTATTATTGTGGCTCTAGTTATTTCTAATACATTTGATAGAATGTGGTATAATGATTTTTGTGAAACTTATTGCAATGTCTTCGTGTCCAAAAAAAATCATAAAAGGAAATCCAACTAATACATCTCCTCTATCTTCTCCAGATCCATATTCGATTTACTTTGGTAATGAATTTAATTCTCAACTCTTTAGCAAGAATATCAATTAGGAACTTTAGAAGTCTTGTTGCTTTATCATAACCTCTGACTAAAGATTTAAATGATACTCTCCAGAACGTGCAAGCCATTATTATAACAACAAATATAATTTTATTTTGGGAAGTCATTAATGAGAATTGCGCATAGTTTTTCTGTAATCTTTAGTTGGCATATATGACCGACAGTATAATTACCGAATATACATAAATCGATTTGGCTGTAACACTACTTATTGATTCAATTGGTCATAGCAACTCCTTACTACTGGAATATCGGTAAAAGAAATGCTGTGTACCCCTCGCATCAGTTGACGGTAGAACAACAGCAACAACAATAACAAGGTACTTAACATTCACCCCTAATATCAGGCAGCTTACAAGGCGAACAAGAACTATTCTAGCCTAGCTGAGGCTAGCCCGATTGGTCGAACATTCTTAATTGCTTCGGAGAAGAATTGTTCCCGGGATGTTGAATGGTTGTCAAACATATCATCGATGTCCATACGGCATGTTTCACCTCATTAACTGTTCAACCAAGTCCCTTTCCCTATGTTCAGTAGGCTTGTGGCTGAGGCCTACAAACTAAGGCGCGATTCCTGGGACTACCAACTACTTGACAGCCATTTCCTGATGCATCACACATTCGTCATTCGAAACATCATCTTAGGCTTACGAAGATGATCAGATTTAATCAAATTATTCTTGGTTTTTCAACAGATAAGTACGTCCAGGTACAGCAGCGGAGCTGTGACAACAACCCTATAGTAAGGACCTTCTCACGCCACACATATTGTGTACGTTAATTCTACACTTTCAAGTCGGCGCTGAACAACGGATTTTTGAGAAACTTATCATGGCAACTTCATTTACTCTCAGAGTGTTTGCCAGAAATCTATTGAGCAGAAGTTGCCGAAGAACTATTTGTTTTATATTTCGTTTTTTGGAAGACGTCTGACCTGGTGTCTGAACATGAGATCAGCAACGAGTATTCAAAAAGATGAGTAGATTCGAATCATAATTTCTGATACTTATACGCATTCATACTTATTTTAATATCATACTCATACTACTCACATTCAAAGTAGGCGTATGAATCAAACATATTTCGAATGTTATGAGCTTGATGTCAACGTTGTACTCATGCTCAAAATTTCATGAGTACTTATGAGTGGCGAAAAAACGATTCATCTCTCGTCTGAACCGTTTCCTCACGTCTAACAAACCATCTAGACTACGGCGACTTCAAAAGCTTCGGAAACTATAATATCACAGTACTTTATACCAGCACCAGTTCATTTTTAATTCTAGCATATTGCTTGTGATACGTTTATAAGTAGCAAACATATTCATGTTTAATTACTATTCAAGTTTATTGTTTTTTAAAAGTTTTTGTTTTTCAAACTCTACACCATGGTGTTACAAATTTTATGTCTTACTCACACAATAAAAAATTAAATATGTAGACTGCAATGCTGCTTGAAAAAAAGAAAAATTAATAAAATTTATGATACCGTAATCATCAATAAAATAAATTCAATTGAATTAAACAATTATAAACACCTCATAACACTTTCCCATTCCCATGACGAAAATCAATCAAACGAACGTCTATTAGCAACAACCCCCGTTTATACTTATTCGTGAAATTATCCCACACTCTCTGAGTTTTAGTTGCAACAACAGCGAACACAATAAATTGAATTGAAAACAAATGGACGAACAATAAAATGAAATGAAAGAAGGAAACAGAAACTGAAACAATTTCAATTGATAGTAATAATTGAAACGCTCCACATCAGACCATACCAGACGATAATAAACTCCAGAAGAGCCGTAACGAAACAATATTGAACACTTCAGAAACACTACAAACCCATTATCATGGAAAGTAACTACGATTGTAAGGAAATTATTCTGCTAAAATAGCAAATAATCAAAAAACAACAACAATAGCAAACACGCAATACCATGCAAATAGAAAACAAAAACAAACAAAAAAACAGAAAGGAGAAGGCAAATAAGGGTGTCTTAAGGCCACAATAAACAGAATGCCTAAGCCATAACCGAATTAAGGGAGTGTAATTAAATAAGCAACAGCAACAGCAATGATAAAGCACTTGCAACAACAAATAATCCACATTATTAATACATTGTATCATCTATTTAAACTATGTATTATCATGGTGAGAGTCTAAAAGAATGAATGACTGAATGAATGAGAATGAATGAATGAAATGAAATGCTGCTGGTTATTTCAAGTACCAGCAGCAAATACCACGTCATTGTCAGGTTTGTTTTATTAACAGCCATGGATGAGCATCACATTAGACCATGAAAGCTGCATGAGTGCATACGTGTGTCAGTGTGTGTATTTTGTTTAGTACTGTTGGCTTAACGATCTTGTTTTCTTTAAGTGGAGACATCAGCAACACTTTGCAACGTGGGAACTTTTCTATTTTAGGGTGGCAGCAATTGGTGGTGGAAATTTTTTTAATTTTCCTTATCTGTTTGCAAGTTGGTGGTTAAAATGTTAAACCCGAAAGTGTTTAGAAAAATAAATGCGAACAAGAAGAAGATGCACAGTGGTGCTAAGAATCTAAATTTTTATTTTTATTTATATTGTTACGTTTTTACCTTTATAAAAACCTTTAATATATGAGTTCGTTGATTGCTAACAAAATAAAAATAAATTTGTGTTTAGTTTCAATTAAATTCTTTATTGTTTGCACAATTTTTGTGTGCCACTGTTTACATCTTGATGTATCCAACAATAATTTGCTTTGTTCGTTATTCTTCTTTCCACTTACAACGCAGATCTTTACAACGAAGATCTTCAAACCACGACTGTTCTCCTCACACGCAACTGGTCTTTATACTGCTTTATCTTGCCTTTTTATATAACCACATAAACAGTCTGATGAATGTTCCTGAAGTCGAATGTTCGTGGCTTTACCTTCTCGAGAACTCTATCACCGTTTCATTGTTGTTAGTGTATTTTATTTACATTCCTTGTTTATACCCTTTTCTATCATACTCATAGTTTTAATTTTTGTAGCATTTGTTTATCATTTTAATGTTAAACGAAGATACACCGTTTCCATTTTCGTAACAATATAGAACGAAATTCAGACCCCAGAGATCATATCTTGGTGATCCTCATCGAACAGGAACGCAAAGAAATGATTGTATTGCTATTAAAAACAGCTAGGCAGCCATATGATATTCTATAATACAATACATAAAGGCTCCAAAATTATCGAATAAAATTTAAAAGTGATGATAACAGCATGGCTTCTAGCATGAATTGCAATAACACAGTCGAATACAAAGCTTACCTCAGCTGAATAAAAGTAAATTCACAACATTTAACGACTGAGCAAAATATAATGTAGGCTTCACAACTCAATTGGTCCCACTGTGCCATTATGGCCAACAATTTTAAATCTTCCATAAGCGTAGCTATTGCGTACAAAAACTATAAGACAATGAGTACATGCGTAATGCTTTAATTGTAAATACATTACACTTACGTTATCCTAGCCACTTATCTCGATAAGACTTAAATGTTGCGTAGTAACGTGCATAACCTTTTGAATGCCTGCAATCGTTTGGTGGTGATGGACCGCCGCCGTGCATTATCTTTAGTTCTGCAAAATGTCTGTTTGCCTACTATATTGGCCACTTGTATTTGATGTTTTTGTGTGTGTTTGGTGCGTGTCTAGCCATAAATATATGCCCGTGTCCGCGTCCGTGCAATAAATGGTGTGAGAATACAATCTTGATGTTTATGAGAAGCTGAACATATGCTTTTCAATGCTGTTTTCATGTCTGATAGCGTGTACAGCATGTATGTTTATACTGTATTTAATGGGATTTTTTCTCTCTTTTCTTTTCGCATCACATTTATTACTGAGAAGCAGTTTGTGATTTTTGGTTTTTCTATTTTTTTTGTTTGTTTGATAGCCAAGCTTGGCTATCAATTTTCAAAGCCATTGGCATCTTTAATTTTAAATATTTCTTTACATGACACGTGCTCATTTTGATGAGTATCATCTGTGTTCTTCCTCCATTTTTTTCTTCTGTTTGAAATATAAAAAATCTGCATTTATTTTATGGAACCTGTCACTATCACACTATGCGGCATACGCTTGTTTGATTTGAATGAAAACAAATAAATAAAAAAAAAAAAAAAGACTGAACAAATTTTTTGCATTACTTTTGGGCTGCCTTGCAATTAATCATAGGTCTGCTTGCTATGTTGTAGTGGTAGTATGGTAAAACAAATATTCTGTGAATTTTAAGTGGGTAAAATTTTATATCATGACATACATAAAATAATAGCTAAGTTCCATAGTTGATGTAAGAGAAACTACTACTGCTACTATGAAGCTTTTTTCCATAAATTTTTCATATGACTTCATTCTTATCATTCCTGTACCTCAGAACAGAAGTTATCGGTTATTGGACATCTGGGCATAGTGGCGGATGTGCAACTAAGGGAACTGGCCGATTTCATAAGCAGCTCGGGTAGTTGAAACCCACCATCAACGGATCATGACAAGGGGGCTTACTACACACGGGGTAACACAATGGGCCTTATGGTCAATGAGTGAAATTGTCTGTGAACGGCAAGCTACCCGTTAACCCATTCTAATATTGGAATAAGAATATCGGAGGAAGGAATATTGTTTAATTCTTCGTTTTGAAGTTCAAACCGCGAGATCAATTCTAATATGATATTGCTCTGATATTGAAATGAAGTCAGATACAATTAAATTCTGTATAACAGATGTGGATTGGTTGCTGAAATTCATTGAGAAATGATGAGTCTGCATTCTAAGACATCAAGTTTTCGCTTATGGATTATAGTTGAGCTTCAACAGCTTAAAAATTTGTTCTGAACCCATATACGTTGCAGTAAACATAGGATACAACAGTCGTCCATTTCTCCTAGTATTTGAACCATTCAGAGCTTCTAGTGGCTTTATTTAGGATTCTATTTTCCATTCTAGACAAATTTCAAGTACCATCAGCAAATATCACGTCATTGTCAGGTTTGTTTCATTAACTGCCATGTATGAGCATCACATTAAACCATGAAAGCTGCATGAGTGCATACGTGTGCCAGTGTATGTTTTAAATATTGCTGTTGGCCTAACGATCTTGTTTTCTTTAAGTGGAGACATCAGCAACACTTTGCAACGTGGGAACTTTTCTGGTGCGTCCTGAGGCAGTGACTTGTTTTAGCTGCTAAGCTTTTACAATATATATTCAGTGGAAAGAGTTGAAAACGGAAAGCACTGCTTACAATGATGCTGGCAAATCGTTTTATCTGGGTATCAAACTGTTATTAGTCTTCATGAAAAGGCCTTCATACCAGGCGTACGTAGTTTAAGAGAGATCTGACCACTTCTGCTCCCAAAGTTTGATTTTATCCAATATTTTGATAGAAGCGCAGAGATAAATAAATGCGTTTTTTTATTCTATCAACCATATTTGATTTCCAAGACAGCTCTCTATTCAGAATAAGCCTCAAGCGAAGTCCCCCAACAGAAAAATTAGCGACTTATGCTTTGACATGAGAAGTGCCATCAAGTAAAGAACACCTAAACTCTAGTAGGAAACATTGTTTTCACTAGAATCATATCAAAGCTGTGACTTCTGCGACAGCTTTCCTTAGACCTAGATTTATCCTTTCACTTATAGCATCATGTCATGAGTTCCTATAAATGTAAGTGGATAACATATTTCTGCATGTAAATTTTGATGCAAATATTGTTTGACAATTTTTGTGGCCATAATTTTTTACATAATTTGAGCGCTAGGTCGTAATGCCGACTGGAGGGTTGTAATGACCAATTATGGTATTTTATGTATAATTTTTTTACATTAAAAATTCTAAAATAATTTCAATCTTCCAAAATCCAACGGCTTGTTGTATTGTTTCTTAGAATTTAAGCAAGATTTACAAGCGAGTTCAAAAAGCAAAGCCTATACAGTTTATTTCCAATTCCATTTCAAAATACTAGTGAAAGTAATTGGCAAATAAAATTCTGATTCAGTATATCCAAGAAAATTAAAATAAATGATATTCTGTCCAACACATCATTAAAAACACACAAAAAATTGTTCGCACATGCACGTGATCGCACTCAGTCTTAATCACCAAAACATGCTTTTAAGCAATTTCCGTTTCCCTAACAAAAGAAAAGTGGTTGAAAGAAAAAGAAAAACAACATTTTGTTTTTTCTACAAGTCAGACACGTGCCTTAGAAAAAAGAAAAAAGAAAAAGTAAATGGAGAAAGAAAAATCTTAAGTTAGGTAAACAAGATAACATTAACAGAAGATTTTGAACAGACAAACAGAGAGAAAAACATTTGTGAGGGACAAAAATTTCAGTTGCAAACAAAAAAAAAATCACAGTTAAATGAAGAAATGATAGCCGAAGACAATAAAAACAGAAAAAAAGTGCAAATTTGCCAAGAAAAATCTCTGGCAAGTGACATACAAGTGGCTGACAAGGAGCAGTGGTTGGGGAGATGTTGTAATTTTCGGACAGCAGTTAGGGATTTGTTAGAATAAATAATCGATTATGTTCTCTTAATGGTCATACAGTGAGTTTTGTGATTTAAAGAAGACGAGTACGGCGATTTTCATATAAAACAACGTTTAGCCTTTAGAACGAAAGTCAAACCTGGCTTGTTTATTCTATGTGAGCAATACTCAGAGTATATCTATACTAAAGCAAAGCAATTGCGTTAGAACTATAAAAGTGGTTTATGAGAACGATGAAAGCCAGAGTTCCTTGTATATGCTTGACAGAGACCAACATTTGTTCATATTGTGAAGTCAGGAAAAATTTCATTATAATATCAACTTCCCGTAAGCAAATACCCTTGCATTCAATAGAGCCCATTCCATTACAATATTAATAATACAGAGAAACACAAAGAATCTGAATTGAAATATCATTCATGATTACTTACTCTACTTTCATGGCGAACGCATACTTAAGTGAGATCTTTCCCTTCAAAACAGTGTCCGCCACCTTACCGAACCCAAGCGTGTTTGTAATCTAAAAAGTATTGATACTTTCTGTTCTTTCCAGTATAAATGAAGTGAATACCGCTAGTAAAATACAGCACTTTGAAAGCAGAATGCTACTCACCTAGAGTTTTTTCGATTCTAATTTCGAGAGTAAATGAAATAGCATAACGATTGCGGAGCAATTCACTTGTTCTATACTTTCTGTTTGATTCACAGATCTTACGCACCGCCGGGTAAGCCTTTGGTAGAACGTTACCTATTGCCGCAGAAGTTTGGTTAGGTTAACGGGTAGCTTGTCATTCACAGACAATGGATATACGGCCCATTGTATTACCCAGTGTGAGGTAAGCTCCCTTGTTATGATTCCTAAGTGGTGGATTTGAATTACACCGACCTTCGGATGAAACCGGTCAGTTCCATAAGTGGCCCGTTCGCAACCATGCCCAGATGCCAAAACCCGATGACATCTGTCTTGAAGTGCAGGGCACTCGCATAAAAGGTATTACACCGATACCGTTTCCTCTACATCACGGTAGCTTCTGCAGTAATCCTGGTGGAGGGCAGATCGAGCTTGTCAGCGAAATTATTCTTTAGAATGCGTGTAAGAGTACAAATCATTCTCTTGTAGAACTTAAGTAGTTCCTGGATTTTCCTGCTGTCCACTGCTGGACACAGCAGTTTAGAAATTCGGCAACCAGGTATGTTGTAAACTCATGGAGTTTGTTGAATTCCAATTTGGAAAAGTATTCCTGTAGACTAGTCGCCGTAGTCTAGTAGGTAGTGTGTTCATTTATTGAACGTAAAGCCCGGGTTCGAGCCCCACCCCAGATATCAAAACTAAATTGAAAAAAAAGAAAATATTTCTTCGGCGACTTGCTCTCAGCAGATTTCTGGCAAAAACTCTGAGAGGAAATAAACCTGCCATGAAAAAGTTTTTCAAAATCTGTCGTTCGGAGTCGACATTAAACTGTAGGTCCCGCCACTCAAGTATAAAATTAAGGCACGCAACAGGAGTGGTGTGAAGAGCTAGGTAGTAATACTGACTGAAGGGTTGTAATGGCCAATTATGTATGTATGTATGTACAAACCGTTCTTTTGTCGAACTTAAGTAGTTCCTGAGTTTTCCTGTTGTCCAAAGCTGGACACAGCAGTTTTGAAATCCGACAACCAGGCATGTTGGAACACTCACGGTGTTTGTTGAATTCCAATTTCGAAAAGTATTCCTGTAGAGGCACTCTATGCTCTCCTCCTTAGACATCACCGATTCATTACGTGGCATCTGCATTTTCGTACCCCTTTTTGACTGCCCCAGAAAATTATGAGACATTTTTTCTGAACCAAAATTACTGTGTTATGGTAAATCAAAAAATTGACCAACTACTACCACAGCATCCAGATACATCATCCAAAATCCTTGTAAATCAATCAAGGAATTGTCATTTAATGTCATTCTTTAACACCTAAAGCTTGATTACTTGTGTGGAATCGAATATTCAGCAAATGGCTCCAAGCGCTATTTGCATTTTATGGCAAATGGAAAGTAAGAAAACCCTTTAATTATCAGATTTGTGATCAAAAACTGTATGAAGTTGAAGTTGCTTACAACAATTAACTGCGTATGGACAAATTTAACAAAACACTTGGCTATAAAGCATGTTGACGATGATGACGCTGATGATGATGATGATGATGGCAAAGACAACAAACATAATAATAATCAAGGCATTGAAAAGAGCTTTACCACTGATTATGGCGATACTGTCTGGGATTTTTTTGTTTGTTACTGACAGAAAGACAAAGCCAAACACCACCACAGAAAGGCTTAGTCTCGGTAGTTTTTTTATTGTTGTTGTTGTTGTGTTAATATAGTGCAACAAATTAGATTAAATACAAAAAGAAATGCTTTTAATGGCTGTGGTGTGGGTTTTGTTTTATTTTGCGTTACGATTTAATGGTTTCAAGATATGGGTGTCAATTACGAAGCAAAAACGAAAAAAAAGGAAAGAGAAGAGAAAAAGCCAACCATTTTGACTTCATTTAACTTTAAAGGTTTAAAAATAAATCATCAAAACTAATTAAAATCCCCAGTCAGTCAGTAACAGCAGAAGTTGTTGTTGTTGTTTCTTTAAACGAAGCAGACGACTTTATTCAGGTTGTGCAGATTTTTTTTTTATAGTTTTTCAACAGAAATGCGTGGGAATCAACTGGAAATTAAAAGTAATAAAAAACTGTGAAGTGTCCTATGTACAGATTAAATGCATGTGGTGTTGCAAAATGTATTCTTTAAAGCTTAACCAACTAATTAATGTGTAATGAGTCGACAACTAAAGAGTGAGTGAATGGGCTTATGACAGTTTTGTGAAAGGACAAAAGATGTCACAACTGTGACAATGCTTGGCGTCACATTTTGTCGGTCTTTGTAAGAGGTTCTTTGGGTTAAGTTGCGAGAAATGTTTGATATACATATTTCGGATGACATTAGAAATGTATATAGTACCCCTATAGTAGGGAAATTTATCAAAGATAGTTTTCAAACAGACCAATCTATTGACAGTAGATTTGGCCTGTTGTTCACGTTCTGAAAAGCCTAACGACTGGAATGCTTCTGCAAATACATCCGCAAATGCCATATGCTATCACCGAAGAGAGAAGTTGATCAATAATACTTTTGACCTTTTGAGAATTAAATTCGACTCATGCCTGTATTAAATCCATTCATTTCGGTCTCAAAATGCGTACGTATTTGTTTTTGCTTGTAGAATGAACGCCTTCTTACGAATTAAAACCATCTCTTTCTGAACGGAGCTGGAATAGCACAGTCTATAAGACTGCCAGACCACCACTTGAGGTGTTGGCAATGCAGGCTGCGGCGAAAATTATTAGGGACGAGGGTCTCCAAGCGGAACGTCACTATACATAGCCAGCCAGGGCACTAAGTTCCAACGTGATGAGCTCCAAGACATCCGTATCGTATGGGTACCGGGGCACAGTGGTATTCCGGGTAACTGCAGAGCTTGCCAGGTGGCAAATTCTCGAATCCGGGCGATGTGTTCTTGAATCTGGGCGTTCCTATGAGGACTTGCAGGCTCATAATTGATAATGCGATCGTCGATTCCGTCAACGACAGGTGGGCAGCCTCGAATACGGGTAGAACGGCTCGCAGAATCTGGCCAAGACTAGATGAAGGGTGCACAATGAGTATACTTAAACTCCAAAGAGACGCGCTCAGTGTGGTTATCGGTGTCATTACGGGGCATTGCATTATGATTGCAGATGCTGCAGAGATGACGAAGGGGAGGAGGCTATCCCTCGCCTGCTGGTACATGCCCGTCTCTTTGCCAAAGGAGGAAGAAGTACTTGGGTGTTTACTACATGGATGACCTGGAGGAACTGTCAGGGATTTACATTGGCAGCATAAATCGCTTCATCAGGAGCTCCGAGTGGTTTCGAGATTAGGGTATAGCGGATAACTGTGGTAACACACTGGGCCCAATGCGGCCTAAGTGTGTCCACCCAATTTTCTTGGATGGTCAGCCACCTCTACCACTTTCATTGGGCTTAGGAATTATTTTGAATAAAACCATAATCAAAGAGATCAAGGTTTGAAACCAATTCCTTGCGAACATGGAATTCTTACCGATTAAAAAATCTGCATCGAGATCTAGTGCCCTCCAATATCAATATCACTTTAATCAGCATAAAGAACTGTTAAAAATAAAAATCACTGCCATAGCACGTAGGATTTTTATAAATCCCATTGGGATGTAAGAAGCAGTTCATTATGAAAGACTAGAACATACATCAGATCCATTAGGCATGCCTGAAATTGCTCCCGTTTGAAACGTATATTAAAATTCCGTTTGCGTATGACAATGACTCGCAGCCATCGTACCATTTTATATTTATTTTTGCTCCTTTCTATCCTAATTTACATTTTCTAATTTCTTAATTCAAAAAACTTTTTGCACGAAATTTTCCATTTTCTAAACACGACTAAATAAAAAATAGGGAAAGGGAAAAAAGTAACATAATTTAATTTCTATTCTGAAAGAAAACAAAAGAAATTTAATTTCACAAATTTATGGAAAAATGGGCCAAAAAACAATATATAATTAAGTATGAAAACAAAGCAAAAATATTTTTGGCAACAATGGAACGAACAGGTCAAAAAGTAAATCACGTTCTTAACATACCAAAAAAAAAAAAACCAAAAAAACTCAATGAACTAGAGAAAGAACCCAAATCATATGAGCACACATGACCATTTTGAAATTTATTTCGAACTGCTGCTAACGTTAAAGAAGGAGAAGAAAAATAAAAAAAGAAATGCTAAAGCTTAAATAGTTTTTAAAATTATAATGAATACACCCTAGAAATGCAAAGGAAAAACTAAGAACCAAAAACGTGCCTAAGAATGTTAACAAAGATTTCAATTTCCTTAAGCAGTTCAAAACAAATAAAAACTGAAAATTTGAAGTTTTTTATTTTTTTATTGTTGTTGTAGTTGTTGTTGTTTGCCAACAACAATAGCACCCACATATAAATATAAAGAACCAATTAGTTTTAATTTTATAAAAATTCATAAAAATTTTGGCATATTTTTCCGTATATTGTGTGCATTTTCTTTCTTTTGCTTCCTCTTCATAGTTTAAGAACCATAAAAATTTCAATTATAGCTCATAATTGCCATAATAACACCATAAAAATAAGAATTTCTTAATGTTACATTGCAAAATAGACCTCGACGTTCATTCACAGATCAGAAGAGAAACACTAGCAATGATGATTATGATGATGATGATGCTGATGCTGCTGCTTGCAACCTCTGAAAACCCCCACAACTAGTGATACAGTAGTGTAGTAGCATGGCATAAGAATAACTTAGTATATGGTTGTAGTATATGTGTGTGTATGTTTGTGTTTGTATAGAAAAATAGGTGCCAAAAATATAAGTCTAATTGGCTATGATAAGAATACATGGCAACGTTTGTTGGCCATAAATATTTGTTTTAATAAAACGGCTCAGGTGGTGTGATCCGCGGTTGGAGAAATGAAAAATATTGTCGCTTGTATTCCTTGAGCATTTTAGAAACAAAGAAGAACACAATGACCATTAAGAGATATTCACAGGTTCTAAATAAATAGCTGGGTATTAAGTGACATGGTTAGGAACGCTATTCGGTTTGTCAGTTAGGAGTATATTTTCGAAGTCTCTGTAGTCTAGTAGATAGTGTGTCGGCTTATTACACGCAGTTTTCTGGCAAAATCAATGAGAGTAAATAAAATTGTCATGAAAATTGTCTAAAATCTGTTCCCCTCTCATAAGTAGTCTGAGAAGCTAGGTGTTAATCCTCACTGAAGGGTTGTATATTCATACATCAATTATGTACGTATGTATGAATAGATTTTAGCTGCTATTATGAAGAAGTATCAAGAGCTCTCAACCAAGATTTTCCGAAACTTATACAAGTTACCCCTTTGTTATATGAAATATATTGTTACGAAAATGGAAATGGTGTTACATCGTTTAATATTAAATTGATAAACAAAAGCTACAAAAACAAAAACAATGGATTTGTTTACATGATCAACAAATAAACAAAAATATAGCAACCACATCAGTATAAAAAAGGGACAAATAAGTAAACAAACATGCAACAATAACACTGTAAACAAAATACACAAGCAACAATAATGTAAACAACATGTTCACATTTGTAGAGATTTCGGCTTCAGTAAAAATTCTTGCGTGAAGACGCGTTGCATGTGAAGAGAATAATCGCAGTTTGAAGATCTCTGTTGTAGAGATCTAGCGATCAATTGTTAGTGTTAGTGTGCAGAAGAATGTGAAGAAGAATAACAAACAAACCAAATTGTTGTTGTTGTTTACATCAAGTTGTGAACAGTGGCACACGGAATTTGGCGAACAATAAAGAATTTATGTAAAATTAAACACAATTTTTTTTTAGTTTTATTTGCAATTTTTCGTTTTTTTTCAAACGTTTTTAAAATATAAAAACATAACAGTATTTTAAATGAACTGTTTAGTATACGAGCTGTAGGGTATTATAGCTATTAGGCCACTAAATATCATATAAAAATAAAAAGAATCTTTGTTTTATTATTTTATTTTCATACAAAGCCACAGGTTGGTTGGTTCTCAGGACTAGAGAATTTCTTTTCTTTGTTTGTTATGCCATCTTGTGTATTTAAAGTCATAAGGCAACTATTTAAACAATAAACAGCCTACCTGTTGTTGTCTTTCTCTCTCTCTCTCTCTCTCTCTCTCTCTCTCTCTCTCTCTCTCTCTCTCTCTCTCTCTCTCTCTCTCTCTCTCTCTCTCTCTCTCTCTCTCTCTCTTTCTACCCATTGCTATTGGGTCCTCCTATATGTCTTTGGAAGATTGGTTTTTCTTATCCAAATATTCCTTGGGTTGCCAACAATATATTGGCCTCTAACAAATGCTTTTAGACATACTCCACTGTAAGTATTGGAGTAAGTAAAGCTTTTTAATATGATGGTATTGTTGTTGTTATTATTGTTGTTTGTTTATATAATTTATCAGATATAATTTTCTAGTATTATTGTTATTAAATTTTTTCCTTGTATACTTGTATATTGTGTATATGTATAGATTTTTCTTCTTCTTTTGTTTGCTTTTCCTTTAAGTTAATGCAACTGTTTATGTATTTGTATTACCTTTGTTTAGTAGAGTTTGTTGTGTCGTTATTGTCGCTGATATTGTTATTGTTACCAACTCTGTTAAACATGATCTTTTATTAGTTGTGCTCTATGGATCCTTTTTTTTTTCTTTGCAGTTTGTTATTGCTGTTGTTAAATAAGCTCCTACTAATAATGGTCATTTATATGGTTATTTTCTGCTCTAGTAACTATTGGCCTAGGTACTATTGGTTTGTTGAAAATAAGTACGAGGAAAAAAATAAGTGTCTCTGTTGCAGCCCATTGCCACAACAATTGTTTGTTATATCTTACATGTGTACATATTTAGATAGTGCGGCATTGATAATTCCCATATTTTTCTTTTTTTTTTTGATTCTTCGTTTTTTTTGAACAATAAAAGACAATAAAAATATTTATTATTTTTCATACACAATTGTATTGTTTCACAAGGATTAAGTAATTTTAATTTTTTTCTTCTTTTTCGTACAATTCGATTGGTTCCAAATAAAGGTTAAGGGGCCTTTAAATGAATTGCAAAGGGAACAAAAAATTATTGTTGACAATTAACAAAGATTGGAAAAACTACAAAACAATTCATAGTATACGTAATATCCCCTTCTTCACTGAATATCCCATCAGTATTTACAAATTGATATTCTAAAAATTTTACTTCAAAAAAAGTTTTGAATAAAGTTCGTTTCTTAAGTCTTTTGATTTTCCCTAAAAAATGTATACACAGGAAAAATATTATTTTTTAATTACATTATATACTTCATAGTATTTTCGGCTAAAGGGAAACGTTAACAAACAAAATTATTGAATTTGAAACGATGCTAATTCATATAAGATCCAAGAGCATCATATGCATCCTGAAAAAGTCACTATTTGAACGAGATTTTGGGCAAGCGGTCTGTAGATATTTCCTTGAAAGTGACCATTACTATAGTCAGGTGATTATCAACTTCCTTTTTCCTCAGTTGCATGATCTGGACGTAGACGATTTGTTGAAATTTGGGGCGAGCAGTGTTATCGATTCATATTGTTACGAAAATGAAAATGGTGTTACATCGTTGAACATTTAAATAATAAAGAAAAGATTCAAAAACAAAAACTATGTGTATGAAAAAAAAGGATAGAAAAGTAAGCGAGAACAGAACAACAAAGAATGTAAATAAAATACACAAACAACAATGAAACCACGATAGAGATCTTGAGAAGGCGAAGCCACGAACTTTCGACTTCAAGAACATTCATGAGACCGTTTACGTGGGCATATGAAAAGGCAAGACAAAGCGGGCAAGGAGTAGTAAGAATTCAGTCATGTGTGAAGATGCGTTGCGTGTGAAGAGAACAGTCGTGGGTTGAAGATCTCCGTTGTAAACGTCTGCGTTGTAAGCAAAGAAGAATAACGAACAAGCAATTATTGTTGTAACCCATCAAGTTGTGAACAGTGACACATAAAATTGTGTGAACAATAAAGAATTTAATTGAAACGAAACACAAATTTATTTTTATTTTTTTTCATATTTTATTTATTTATTTATTTATTTATTGTAATTAACATAGCACAACAAGACATAAATCTTAAAGTTCAACGTGTATATAAAGCTATTAAATCAAATATAAAGAAAAAAAGTTTTAACACATAGGAACTTAGAAAAACTAACAATATTTCTACAATATAAAAGAGTTTAAAGATAATAAATTATAAAAATATAAAAAAGGTAATAATTTAGAAAATCAGTTTAATAAAAATATAATATAGATGTAAACCTAAAAAAATAAAAACAAAAAAAATTATAAAAAAAAAAATTATAAATATGCACTTCCTCTAACTTAAGGTGTTGTAAAAAATATTATTTATGAAAATAATTTAAATAACTCCTTTTTGAACGCATTTGCATTGCCTAGATTTTGAATATAATTTGGTAGAGAATTCCAAAGACTAGTAGTGTGTATAAAAAACTGTCGCTGAGACAGAAGAGTCTTAAAGCGTTGCTGAATAATCTTCATACCACGGTTGGATCTAGCAAACTTAATTCTACTAAATAAATATTCAGGCTGTTTGGTATACATTATTTTATGAAGTAGAATAAGACATTTGATCTTCAGGAGATTATCAAGTTTTATACCAAGAATCCGGTATGCCAAATGAGAGATGTGATCACGACGCCCTTTACGAAAGACATATCTAGCTATGTTATTAAATGCCAAATTAAGTTTTCGGTTGTCATCATAGTTGCAATTTGCGAAGAGTTCACACCCATACAAAAGTACTGGAATTAAGTATGTTCTAGCCAGCTGCATTCGAATGGCAGAAGGAGTCGAATCAATGACAGTCCACAAGTTCCTAAGCATACAGTAACTTCTACTGACAATGACATTTACATGGTTTGACCGCGATAAACTGCCATTGAAGACAATACCCAGATTTTTTGCAGATGTGACAAAGTCATTTTAAATGGTTTTAAAAAGTTAAAAACGTAACAATACAACGACGTGGGTCATTACATCATTATAGTTCGGTAATTATCAATTTCTTTTCGCCACAGCTGGATGATCTGTATATAGACGACATGTGTATTGTCACGCAGATTAAGTGGCAACTGTAAGCGAATCAGCCGCAAAACATAGAGAACTTGAGAGTCCAAATAATCTATGCCGTAGGTTAAATTCAGCCTGAATGTTAGAAAATATAACATTTCGTATAAGCTTCAAGCAGAGAAGCCGTGGTGGAGACTTGAAGGATGTTATATTCCACAAATGAAGGCATCAATAGATCTTTCAAACAAATAAAATGTCAATGATATCTTCCATATACTTTGTTTTATTTAAATTTTGAAGACAGAAAATGCATTAAAAGCGTACGTGTTTGTTTACGTACCCTTGAGTCAAAAATGGGCTGAATTGGTCAAAATAATTTATCAACACAAATAGAGATCTTTACAGCCTTCTTAAGGTCAACACCATTCAACAGCTACATCTTGTATGGTTTTAACCCAATGTACATAGAACTTTCCAGACAGTTGAATAGCAGCAGACTAATTGAGGACAAGGGTGGTGATTTCAATATTCATTGCCACGGATGGATACAGCAGCAGTATTCTCTTTGCCACTTATTCTTTGCATACGAAATATCGGATTATTATCTAAGAATGTGTTGGAAATTTGTGTAAAATTTCGCCTCAACACCTTGATTAGCTTACCCAGTAGATTGTTATGAAACATATTTCCCACACTTCTTGGAAGTCGCTCTCGAGTATAGAGAAAGTCTAAATTTCTATTCTACTGGTGTTACCCAACAAGAGTATAGATTGAGGATGTGTTCTGCCTCTTACTATCTTCGCTTTTGCTGAGAAAGGTTCTGGTCTCAACTAAAACTCGGCGTAGTCTAGTAGTTAGTGTATTTGCTCATTAGACATGAGCCCATGGTTCAAACCCCAGGTCCGGAATCGCAAACAAAAACGAAATATGAAAAAATATTTTTTCTGCGAAAAAGTTCCTCAAAAATTTGTTTTTCGGAGTTGACTTTAAACAGTAAGCCCCGTCTTTCATATATAAAATTAACACACGCAACATAAGTGTTGTGCGAATCCAGGTTGTAATCCTGACTGAAGGTTCGTAATGTCCAATTAGGTATGTATGCATGTAATTCCCACACAAGACGAATTTTGATAATAAAATTCAATGGTTTGCAAGGATCTATATGTGGTGAAATGGTAAACTTTACTAACCATTTTTCATTTTGCATATCAGAGATGTCCTATAAAGACGTAAAACAAACTAATTTGCTAGAAATCTACATTAGAATTATTTTTGAAAAATTATAAACTTTAGCAACTAAGCCTTTTATTTTTGTAATAAAACTCTTTCTAATTTTAAAACTAATTGTTTTTTTTTTTAAGAATTTATTACTTGAGACTTAATATCGCATAACTTAGTGCATTTGACACAGTAATTTAAAGTATTTGTCTTAAGTCTTTTATTTTTCAAAGGCACACACACTAATAACGTATGTGGTTGTTGTTGTTGTTTTCATATTAACTAAAATCTGTTAAGAAAAAAAATATTTCCAACACCAAAACTGAAAATATCGTTTTTAATACAAAAAAAAAAAAAAAAAAAAATAAAAGTAATAAAAAAAATATATTTAATTAAGAAAAATTTGTTAAATGCAACATAAATTTGTAAAGCAATTTGCTGGTTAATTGACAAAGCATTAAATGGAAAAATAAAATATAGAAAAAAAGGCAAATAACGGGGCAAACATGCACTCCATAAACTAAACTAAAAACAAACCTATCAGAAGAAAAAAAAAATGAAAAACCTAGCGAATGCTATGTGTTACAAAAAAAATAAGAAAAAAACAAATACAATACAAAAAACATTTATTTTAACTAATAAAATCATAAACAACAAATAGAGTTTTTCAAAAAAAAAAAATCTTGGACTCTGTTCTTCAGAAAACAACAGCGCAGACAATTCCTATGAGTCATAGCAAAACCGCAGACATATGGCCAACAGACGAAAAATTTATAAAAAAAAAAAACGTTTACATACAGAGCTTTATAAATAAGTAAACTTGTTAAAAGTTGCCAAAAGAAATACGAAAAAAATGGTAAAAATATTTCAAACGCTCATACATGCTGATATGCGCATAAATATGTTTGTACGTGTACAGTTGTCATTTTTTACAGAAAAAACAAAAAACGAAAAAAATTGGCAGAAAAAATAGTCATAAAGTCTCGCTTAGACATGCAAGTGCATTTTTGCTCTCGAACAACAAGAAAAATCTCTGTTAAAACGTTAAAGCCTTTAGTCATATTGCTGCAACATGAATACATTTACATACACTTACAACCGTCACATATGCATACACGTACACATGCAATAGATATTTACACATGAGCGTGGCTGTGACTGTGTCAGTAACCATTGTAGAGAGTTAATAAAATTTATATTAAAATATTGTATGTAATGACGTTGTTGTTGCGTAGACAAACCATGTAGACATTGTTTAAAAAAAATAAAATAAAAAGACAACAACAACAGCAACAAAACAAAAACTATTTTAATAATGTAATGGGTTTGTACTTTAAACAGAATACAACAAAAAAAAAAAAAAAAAAGAGGAGAAAAACACTGAAATAAAGACAAAAAAGAAAAAGATTTTAATTGAAATATTACAACAAAGTAGTATAGATTTTGGAAAGTTTTTGCAACAATTAAACGAAAAACTTTTTTAAATATTATATTGCATACAATAACATTTAAATTCAGATCTCTAAGCTTAAAAACTTTTAGTTGTTCTTCTTTAAATCCTCACTGACAAACAAAATTTTGGGGAGATTTCTAAAAAAAAAATAAATTATAAAGCTTTGTAAGTTGCTAGGGGATAATGTTAGGTTAGGTTAGGTGTCTTCACCACGCATTAAAAGTCGCCCATCATTCTATCACAATCCATTAAATTTTAAAAAAAGCAATGCGCGCCATTTATAAGAACCAGAGATCAGCAATGAGTACTCAAAAAGATGAGTAGATTTGAATCATACCCATAATTTCTGATACTTATACGCATTCATACTTATTTTAATATCATACTCATACTATTCATATTCAAAGTTTCAAGTACTCATCGTTCTCATACTTAACAATACGCATGATACAAGAATCACAAAATAAGTATGATTCGCGTACGAACACTACAATACTCACTAGAAGGTTGTGTGTTAGCTTTGCATGCTCTCCTTGTCTTTTTTTTCCTCTTTTTTTGCAAATACAACCACTAAGACTGTAAATTTTGATCACTCGGATCATTTATGAGTATTATAAGTATTTTTCTAAATTTATGAGGAGTATGAATCAAACATATTTCGAATGTTATGAGTTTGACGTCAACGTTGTACTCATGCTCATTGCAACCTGTACTTACAAATTAATATTGTAGTGAGTACGAGTGAATCAGAGTAGTTGAATTTCAATACTGTTGACTCACTCATACTCAAAATTTCATGAGCACTTATGAGTGGCGAAAAAACGATTCATTACTGATCTCTGGTAGGAATCCTACAGCTTAGGCCACCTTGTCCCATGTTCTAAATTCAAACAGTTCCGTCAGGGGTACCAAAAATATGGTGTTCCTAGTAGTCTCGCAACATAAGTACGATTATAGTGTGGTGACTCATTAAATGACAGGTCTCTTTCTACACTACCATTCTAGACCTCTATCCCCTGTTGTTTCTCGTCGTTACAGCTTCTGCGGAAGTCGTTATCAAGTATTTCCAGTCTACAAATATGAGCAGCCAGACGCCAATGTCTCGTTGAGACTGCTATGAGGTTGAGGCAAATGCAACTGACATCAAGTTGCATGCGAATAGCATGCTACAGTTGTCAATTCGCGAGACAAAAATTAGTTGTTTAACCCTTCCTGGGTTAAGATTCCAACTAGTGGTCAAACAGATCCCCTCTTCTATCGAGGGCTCACATACATACATATTTATTTATTTTATTTATTTATTTATTAACGAAATTTTTTCCAAATCATAGAAGAAATATTTTTTCATATTTCGTTCCTAAGGTTTGAACCGTGGCCTCACGTCTAATAAGCCAACACACTATCTTCTAGCCTATGGCGACTTCAAGGTCTAACAATTTTCCTCAATTTCTAAGCCAATTATGGTTAATAAGTATTAGAATTTATTTATGATTTTATACCCATTTTAGCCAGAGCTTAGAGTTCTGGTACGTTGCTATACATAGGGACCCAATAATAGAGACCATATCCATGGATAAACACGGACGTTAATATGAAGTTAGAGGCAGAGTTGTAGCATCTTAGAGGTCCTATCAGTATCAGTATATTCTTAGAAAATAATTCGGTACTGTGCAAGCATTCAATCGCCATACGGGTAGCTTCAATTTTCGCCTAGAGGATACTGCAGCGATATGGGAATCCGTATAATTTCCTAATATCCAAGTATTTCATATAAACTCCACACCCCATATTGCTATATATCTTAGAGCCGTTGGTGTATATTGCCTGATAATTTGAAGAAGAATAGAAAAAGAAAAACATTTTTTTCATATTTCGTTTTGTTCATGATGGCTGAGCTGAGGTTTTAGCCTTAATACTAACTAATGGACTCAGGCGATAATACCTAATATAATTCAAGAGATTAACAAATTAACTGAGGAAAAAGGAAGCCTATAGTAATGGTCTGACCAACATCGTTTTCAAAGAAATATCTAACGCTAACACTGCTAGCCCAAAATCTACTTCAAACAGTGACTTTTTCAGGATGCATATGATGCTCTTGGAACTTATGTAGATTGTTAGCGTTTCAAATTCGATAATTTTGTTTGTTTACAAATTAAGTAATTAAAAAAAAAAAAAAAATTCTGTGAACATTTTTTAAGAGAAATCAAAAGACTTAAGAAACGAACTTTATTCAAAACTATTTTGCAATAGACTCCGGCGATAATTCCTAATATAGTTCAAGATATTAAAAATCCTTTCAGCATCTGGATAACTTCTTTACTTTATTGAAAGAAATGATTGAGGTCAACTCTATTTTCTTCAAACTCATTTTTCATGTGACATTGAAAACCAATTTATATACCCTTTTAGTCTCTGAACAGAACTTTATGTCTTTAAATATCTGTCTGTGTGCACATTCTCTGTTATTTTTAACAATTAAAAGAACAAACCGGCAATTAATTTCATTTGTAGTGCATTTTTGTGTTGACTCAACTATTGACATTTTTCTTACCCTATCACTTAACGGCACACGTCTGTCCAGGTGTTTATTTTTTTGGTTTTTTTTTTCTTTTTTTTGGTTTTTTTTTGGGGTTCCTATACTCGTACAAAAAAAGTAGAGAAAAAAGATCTCTTTAGTTTAAGATAACGTCGTTAAATGTGTAAAATTAAAAACAGAAAATAATAATTGAAACAAAAAAAATCACCGAGCGCCAGACTAAATTTAAGGTGCAGTCGAAATATTTAAATTTAAAAAAATAAATAAAAACAAAGAAAAACCATTTTTTCTTGTTTTTTTGTTTACAAAACAACAGCTTTAACAACATAAAAAATAACGAAATTATACACTAAACATGCAAAATTAAACAAATACAAAAACGAAAAGAAAAAAAATATTACAAAATAAAATAATATTTTGTGCAGTTGAGCTTATTTTTTTGTGTGTTTTTCTTAGCTGGTGTTTCATTTTAAAAGCCAAGTGTCTTGTTGTCACATGCAATTCAAATTCAAATTACTATTTATTTGCTATTGTTTCGCATTCGTATACGTGTACGTATACGTATTGAATGAATATGTCTGTCTACGAATCGAACTCTAACACACTCTACTTCCTTAATAATCTTAGTGGAAATACGAAACCGCCATACGCCACATACCTATTTCGAAAGTTTAATTTATCTGGGCAGAGGTGGTTAAACATGGGTTTTGTCACAATAAATGAGAGACGTTTATTGAATGTGAAATGAAATTTGTTAATTAAAGTAAAAATAAAAAATAAAACAATAATAAATACGTCATTTGCCCTACACTCGGAAATATTTTTTATATGGTTTGTGTCTTTAATATCTATTTTGCATTAGTTGTGATAAATCGTCCGCCATTTATTTCTCACTTGCATGTTGAACAGAATATTGTTTTTGTTCTTTATAGAATTGTTTACATTTTGTTCCACTGTATCCAAAATTTCAATATTCAAGAGATAATTTGCACAGGATATTAGTAGGTTTTGACAAGGAAGCCAAAGAGTGGCTACGGTAACTAAAAGAGTTCGCAAATGGCGAAATGTAGGCATTTCTGCAAAACAGACAGTCATTGAACCAAAACAAAACATTAAAAATTATTGGGAGCCACTCCAACAGTAACTTCCAAACATTTTCAACCAGCAGTAAGCATTGAAGAAAGAAAAGAAACCTTGTGTGGTCAATTTACATCCAAAATCCTTTGAGAGGCAAAATTTTAAATATAAAATGCTGATGGAACTCTATAGGGAGAAATCGTTTTATCCTTAGAATTATTGCTGGAAATGAAAAATGATGTAACATAACAACCCGAATTGAAAGAACTATTACGTACATATAAGCCAATGGGATGAATATTCACGACGTAGGGCATTTATTTCAAATTGTGAGATCTTTGTAGATTACAACAGGATTTGGGCAAATTAAACGTCAACCCTGGATTTCGGGTGAAACCTAGCAACTTGTAAATGAAAGAAAATGTTTGGAAGACATTAAAATAGAGTGAGAATAGAACACGTATACGCAATACGAATACAATATTCTTCTAGTTAAACGTATTACCCAATGCAATAAAAGTTCGTGAAGAAAGTGTCATAAGCTGCTTATAGGACTAAGGATCGTCATAAAATGAAATCGAAATATAAGGGCACAAACAATTTATTATTTATCCACTGAGGGGCACAACGACTAAAGGGTTTTTGGTTAAGGTATTCGAAACAAGACATCAGAATTGCTTTCTTTCATTCTTTTGCCCAAAAACACAGCTGTTTCATTGGGATGTAATTCTTATGGTATCTAATCATATGGCGGGAAGAAATTCACACCTAATGACAGTCAATATTTTCAATAAACTTATAAGATGCACAGTAAATATTATTAATTTTCCAAAAATCCAACATATTTATTTTCTCTACCAAGTATACATACTTCTAATGTTTATCGGAATATTTACTTAAGCTATGGTCAGGCATTATAAATTTCCATACTATACTATTACTTATTTGCATATTATGCATACATAGTTTAGAAATATTTATATAAATTGCAAAATTTATCATTCTGTTTTATATCTTTCTCTTTAATAACTAAAAAAAATTTTAATAAAAAAAATATTATTCATACGCACCATTTGACAAAACATTTCACATAACGAAGGCTGACTATAAAGACATATTTATAATTTTAGATATTTTACAACAACAAATAACATAATAAATAATTGTAGAAAAGTGTAAGCCTGCAAACCAATTCATATTCAAGTTACATTATTGCGTTTGGTAGCCATATACATCTTGTTCCTATGTATATGATGGCGGAGGTTTATTTAAAATTGTTGTTGAGTTGGGATCTCCGGTAATTGTTGAGTTTACTGTAATTCATTCTTAATATTATACTAGTATGATCTTTCGTTTGACCAATATCTCCTATTTTGATTAGAAACTTGAAACAGTTACCAGTTAGGGTCATAATTAGGGGCAGTTTCTGTCTTTTCTGACCAGGCTGCTAAATGATTTTGCATTGTCATAGCGCACTGTCTGACTTCTCGTATACAGGTATGTACGTGATAGTTTTACTGCTGATGTTGAAAATTTAAAGGTTTTTATCAACTTGTGACAACGAATGTCATGATCAACAGTATCAAAAGCTTTCGAGTGATCTAGAAGTACCAGAATAGACACCATGTTCTGATCCATTTTTGACCTCAACTCCTCTACAAGATCCACTAAAGCCGTAATGCAGCTGTGTTTAGGTCTGAAACCAGACTGTCTGCTAGTCAGAAAAAACAGAACATACATACATACATACATAATTGGCCATTACAACCCTTCAGTCAGGATTACGGCCTAGCTTCTCAACACCACTCATGTTGTGTGCGTTAATTTTATACATGAGTGGCGGGACCTAGAGTTTAAAGTTGACTCCGAACGACAGATTTTTTGAGATGCTTTTTTATGGCAATTTTTACTCTCAGAGTTTTTGCCAGAAATCTGCTGAGAGGAAGTCGCCGAAGAAATATTTTTTCATATTTCATTTTGATGTCTGACCTGGGATTTGAATTCGGGCCTTTCGTCTAATAAGCCAACACACTACCTACTAGACTACGGCGACTTCATTTTATTATTTTACTTTTTACTAAAACTAGTGTGTGTGCTATTACAGAAATAAAGTTTCCAGCAACATAATTAATTTTAATAATTTGAATTCTATATTTTTATATGAAATTACTATTAATAACCATTCCATTAAAAGAATAATAATGCCTCTAGGTTAACAAGTTATAAATTCATGGATTCATTCATTACCCCTTGTTATTCAATCACAATTGCTTTTGTTACACAATACTAAACCAATATTCTGGCACATTTTTCAATTGATTTTCAATTTAATTAAAGACAAAATAAAAACGAAGAACAAAAAAAAATAACAAAATAACAAAAAACAACAAAGACATTTACATTTATATCTTGTTTAATGTTTTTGTTTATTTCGAAATAACACATGATTATTTTTCTTATCAAGAGTGAGTTAAACAGAAACAAAAGACTTAAGACACGAACTTGTTTCATGCTAAACATTACAGTGTAACAAGTAAATGATGTTTTCTACCTTAACAACCTTGTACTTGAAACAGAGAGATCACACGACCTAAACACAAGAATTAAAAGAAACACAAAATTAAATTGAAAAATAAAAATTAAACACAACAAACCGAAACCAGCAATTGTACACTTTAAACTGAGAAAAATAAAAAAAAAATGTTTTCTTTTTTTTTTTTTTGTGTAAGAAATATAGAGAATAGAAGCCATGGAAACGAGCTGAAACACTTTAAGTAAATTTGTTGTAATTAACAAAAATGTCTTTCTAATACTCAACATTAACAAAAACGTTAATCAGCCACTTAGTAAAACGAAAACGTTTTTCTTCTTTTTTTCTTGATTTTCAGGCAAATTTTCCAATTGTTTTGTGGTTGTATTAACTGCATTTGGTTTGGTTTGTTTCATTTCAAGTAGCTGACAATTGATAGTCAATAACATTTGAATGCTTTAACCAAATGCCGTATAAAACGCATTTGTTGGTTTCACACTTTGTTTTCGTCTACTTTTGTTTTGTGGTTACCAAAAGGAAAAACAGTTGAAAAGAATAAAATTGCAACAAATCCCAAAAAAAAAAAGAAATACCTTTAGCAGCGTAACAATATTGAACTTGGCTTTGGTTTTCATTCTTTTTTTCGTGTATTTTTGTTGTTGTTTTTGGCATTTGTTTGTT
Organism: Sarcophaga rosellei; assembly: GCA_930367235.1. Lineage (NCBI taxonomy): Eukaryota > Metazoa > Arthropoda > Insecta > Diptera > Sarcophagidae > Sarcophaga > Sarcophaga rosellei. The sequence goes on from OV884019.1 coordinate 46,852,391, forward strand.
AACTTGGTTTTATAAGGTGTTTTGGTGGTAGAGATTTTCTTCCTTATTTCCATTATTATTGTTCTTGTTCGTTACTTTTTTTCGGCACAGCAATGCTTTCATTTCATTTGTACCTGGTGCTGGTGTTTTGGTGTTTTCTGTTGGCTTTTGTTTAAGGTTGGTAGTTTTATTTGTAACGCGTTTTTGATTAGCTTTCCGCATTTTTTCTTTTTCGTTTCAATTTTTGTTTTCAATTTTTTTTCTTTTCTTTTCATTGCTCACAGTTGGCACTTACAAATGATGCTTATCGGTAATCACGAATATTTGTTTTGTAAAAACCTGAAGAAGTTGTGTTTGTTTGATTGTGTTCTTCTCTTTTAACTTTTTTTTTGTTTGTTTTGTTACAAATGTTTAAACAACAAGTAGAAACATGTTACAATACAATTGCCCAAAATTCGACAAAATAAAATGAAGAAGAATTCTTTCAGGAAATAAGTTACACACACGTACACTTGGAAAAGCAAGTGTTTAAATATATCGTAAAAAAAGTTTTTCACAGGTGATACAGGTAATCATGTGTTATATTCAAAGTTGTGCAAAATGTTATCTTTGTTACTAAATTTATATAAGATGTTATACTGTAAGATATGGACATACTAAACTCCTATCGGGCCTTGATGGAACTAATCTTACTTTTTGTTCATTTTGAGTGGACACGGCGTGCCAAAAATCAATGCCATTTTCATTTGATAGATGGAGTACACAAACAGTCAGTATATTCATTCCAATAAGAACATTATTTTCAACTTCTACTAAAATGGAAGTCTAATTTGCGGCAATAAGGCTCAATGTCGCTAAATATTCACCCAATCTGGGCTTTGGATTGCTGCAATTATTGGAAAATATGGACATATTTCAGTCGCTTATATGGTTCCTTAAAACGTTTCGATTTGAATATGAAATTCTGGTTTGAAGAGCGGAAGATTCTCAGTAGGATTTTCGTGGTTTATACCAATAGTTTCGAAGTGCTGGACAGAGTAGGCTGTAATAAATTTACTAACGTTTCTGATATTAACATTCATATAGGATGCCTGAAAATTGTAGCGTTTTCCTGGCGAAGGTCATAGACATTTTGAAAGCGACACAATGCTTGAAGTCTACGCAGTCAGATAGGTAGTGCGTGGCCTTTTTAGACATGAGGCCTTGGGTCAAATCCCAGATCAGACCAGGTATCGATCAAAACGCAATACATATAAAAAATATTTCTTCGGCGACTTTCTTTCAGCAGATTTCTGGCAAAAACTTTGAGAGTAAAATAAAATTGCCATGAAATGTTTCTCAAAAATCTATCGTTTGGAGTCGACTTTAAGCTATAGGTCCTCACAGTCATGTATAAAATTAACACACACAAAACGGGTGTTGTGAAAAGCTATGTTGGAATTCTAACTAAATGGTTTGCAATAATTGTGTATGTAGCAGAGATCAGCAATGAGTCGTTTTTTCACTACTCATTAAATTCTGAGTATGCGTGAGTCAAAAGTATTTAAATTCAACTACTCTGATTCGTTCGTACTCACTACAACATTGATTTATAAGTACAGGTTACAATCAGTATGAGTACAACATTGACATTAAACCCATAACATTCGAAATATGTTTGTTTCATACGCCTACTCATTCAGATTCATAAATTTAGAACAATACTTATAATACTCATAAATAATTCGAGTGATTTGAATCATTCATCAAAATTTACAGTCTTAGTTGTTGTTGCATGTACAGAAGAAGAAGAAAGAAAAGGAGAAAGACAGCAAGCAAGGCAAACACACAAACTTCAAGAAGTAAGTATTGTTGTAATCGTATGCGAATCATAGTTATTTTGTGATTCTTGCAAATGTTGAGTAAAGGAGAGTCGAAATCAACAATATAAGTGTGAGTACGATGAGTACTTCAAACTTTGAATATGAGTATTATGAGTATGATATTAAAATAATTATGAATGCGTATAAGTATCAGAAATTATAAGTATGATTACAATCTACTTATCTTTTTGAATACTCATTGCTGATCTCTGGTATGTACGTATGCAATACTTGTTAGGTGTTGGAATATTTCTTCAAAAGTTTTCAATTTACTTTAACAACCAGTCTGCAATTAATTCTTTAACGAAGTGGTTGTTCACGTTTTTTCAAGATAATTTCGAAGCAGTCAAGGCATTCTTTTAGATAGGATTTTATCGTAATTGAATTGACCTGAGCTGGAGCAAAGCACAGACGGGTCTGTTCTCCCTACAATATTGAACAGGTAAGAAAAATTACATCACAGCTCGTTTATTGAGAATGTGAATGAATCAGGCCAATTGCAAATAACCTGTTTTGAAGTGAGGCGTAGATAGTGGTCATAAATTACGTTTTGGATGTGGTATTTAGTTAGGTCTCTCCAACTACAAATATTTCTATCTACTGTTACCGCCAAGCAATATTTATTTTACAATGCTAAATAGATCGAAATTAGTCACCAATGCCTTGATAATCTTGCAACATTTTTATGGCAAAGTGTATGCATTCCTATGTACGGAAACATCAGATACACTCTCTGCTTAATTCGCGGTCATATGCAGATATATAAATGTGTATTCAAATGAGTATACGAGGACAGAGCCAGAACCTTTTTGTAGAGTCAGGGAGAAGTATAGCATGGAGGGCTGTGAAAACTCTTGTTTTTGAAGCAATCTAAACTGGCATTTTGAGCAGATATTGGATACACAATCTCCAGCACGATATATAGACGTAGAACTTGTGCAGTATTAAAGCAGCTCAAGGTATTATATGTACTTACTGGTGGTGAACAATACTCTAAAGATTGTCATAGTAACATAAATGGGGAAATATAGAATGGATTGTATAGTCACAGAACTTTGTCAATGCTTGAGGACAATAAAATTGTTCTTCTACTAGTAAAATAATTTTTTTTACTTTATTGGATAATTGGATAATTTTCTTTATAGCCATCTATCTACCCTTTTGTTTGCGGTCTATGAAAATACAAATAAATCATGCACTTAAAGTGTCAACAAATCTTTGAAAATCAACTCCTATTTTTTTCCTTTTTTTTCTATTATTGTGGTAAACGTTTTATAGTTACTCGGTTGGCATTATAAACTAAGCAAACTACTTGATTCTTTATGACTGTAAGTGCAGCTGCTTGAAGGAAAAAAAATTGATTCAATTGCACGTACCATTTCAAAAGAAAAGCCTCAAAAAAGAAATAGGAAACTGTAACACACCAAAAGGCAAATGAATAATCTTTTCTGGTAATTGTGAGTAGTGCTTGTATTGTATAATAAGTACAGCGTATGAATGAATGAATGAACGAATAAGTGAATAATTTTTCTTAATGTACACGTGAATATGAAAAATTTAATGTCATATTATCTGCATCATAATTACCCACATTAGATTTATTTTTTTCCACTTACTACACTGCACGTTTGCTTTTTTGCCTTTTTGCTATTTTTCTTTACTATTTTTTTACTATTTTTTTTACTATTTTTTGTCGCCGTTTTTTTGGGGGGTTTCTTTGTTTGAATTGTTAGTTTTTCATTTTAATATATATTTTTCATCTTTATTATTGTTGTTGTCATATATCTTAATAATATAACTTTTACAACAATACTTACGTACTTACGTACGTACACATACATTATATATATTCTTTACTATTGTATGCAAATTATGTATATAAAAAGCAGAAACATGATTCATATTTGTTATTACGTGCAAGTAAAGTAATGGGTCTCTGCACTATTTGCACTTTTTGATCTGTAAGAAAAAAAAACTTTTTCAGTCGATTTGTAGGGGGGAAGAAAAACAACAAAAAGAATGAATAAATAAATAAACTTTATCAATTTAACATTTGTTTGTTATGCAAAAAACCAACAAAAAGATCTTATATGACTATCTTTTTATTTTTTATTTAAATTTAAATTTTATTTTATTTTTGCTAATAAAACCCACGCTTCAATTTATCTTGTAATATGTAATAAAAAATAAAAAATAAAGCCGCTGTTTTTCTCGTTTATAAAATTCTATTAAATTTTTGTAACCACTTTAATTTCAAAAGAAAAAAATTTGTTCGGTTTTTTCTCCTGATTATGATATTTATTTGTGTGTTTCATTTTATGAGATTTTTCTAATCATAGATTTGATATGTTAATTGACGCGATTATGTGTTTAGTTTATTGATAAAGGTGTGAAGTTTGGTAGGAACATTTTAATTTTTAATAATAAAATTGTTAACAATACAGCAGTAAGTATAATAAATGCTGCTTAAACTCAGAGTTATATGGCAAGTGCTTTGAAAATATATGGAAAATTTTCATCTCAAACAGTTTTAAAATTAATTTTATTTTCTTCTTAAATAACTGCTTATAATTTTAGGTTCCTCTCTGAAAAAGCCACAAAATGATTTCTAAGAAAGCTGAAATTACGCAGAAAAAGATCTTCACTGTCATTGTCCGACACTTGGAAACCTGAGACGAAGTAATCTCGGTCACGCAGAATTTATTGGTAGTAGGTAGTCAAAACGCAATATGAAAAAAATATATATTTCTTCGGCGACTTCCTTTCAGCAGATATCTGGAAAAAGCTCTGAGAGTAAATAAAATTGCCATGAAAAAGTTTCTCAAAAATCTATCGTTCGGAGTCGACGTTAAACTATCCCGCCACTTACGTATAAAATTACTGCACACAACATGAGTAGTGTGAGAAACTAGGTCGAAATCCTGACTGAAGGATCGTAATGACCAATTATGTATGTCTATAGCTAATGGTTGATAATTTGAATAGAATCCAGACTTTGATAAAACTGTAACAAAACACATACAAATGTTAACGGTGGTAAATTTTGCATTAAGTACGGGCAGAGTTTATTGACGTAATGCGCAAATACAGAGATAAACTTTTCCAACAAACAATCTCACCCACTGTAGACCAGGCATGGCGCAGTCTTTACATACATACAGAATTGGTCTTTAATACAACCCTTTAGTCTGGATTATGATCTAGCTTCTCACACCAGCCATGTTGTGTATGTTAATTTGATACATGAGTGGTAAGACCTATGGTTTAATGTCGACTTTGAAGGACAGATTTTTTGAGAAACTTGTCGTGCCAATTTCATTTACTCTCATGGTTCTTGCGAGATCATACTGCTCAGAGGAAGTCGCCGTAAGAAAATTTTTCGATATTTTATTGTGTTTGAGATGCCTGAGCCAGGGGTTGAACCACAGGCACCCATCTAATAAGTATGATAATAACAACCTCCCTACTCAACAACTGTTCAGCTTTTATACGCAAACGAAACTCTGACAAATGATAATGGACGGCATAACCCCAACAATAACTTAATCCCAATAAGAGCTCTTCCATTAAGCGCTTCCTATTTTAAAATTTAAAAGAAAACAAAATGTCGAAATTTTGTATTCGTTTGAAAGCCCTATTGATGCCATTATGAATGGAATGTAATGGCATACACGCTATTTTGCCGTGTTCTGGGTGGAACGCATCCGAAATGTCCGATTTTCTATAACTAGCGAACATAAATCAGCCTAAAATTAACCCGTGGGATGGGTTATGTTAATTCTAAGGACCGCTGTAGCCTGTGGATAATTCGCATATACTTGCGAAAAATTTACAAGAAAAACTCTAACGGGATCAAATTAGTGACCAGTTCACATCATCTCCACGTGAAACCATCATGCTATCAAATAGCTCGTGTATAATATTTAATATGGCATAACATGCATGACAGGAAGCGCCGTCCTATTAAAACATCGTGCCCAGCTCATCCAGTTGGTGGACTGGTCAACGTCGTTCTTAAAGAAATACGGACCGATAGCGCCTCCCTTAATTCACAGTGGCTTTTTCGGTATGCCTTCCGGTTTTATCAAGGTATCTTATTGAGAGTGAGTTCTGAATCATACCGCAGAACTAAAGACTAACTAACTAAACTCAATTTTTTTGTTTTGTTTGAATCAAGGCATTAGGTTAGTGCAAAATCAGCAGATGGTACACGTTTCCTACCCCTTCCTCTATATGCATTTTACCAGCTTTCGCAATCGTTTGCTTTCTTTGAGGTTCACACAACTTTTGTAGCAAGTGAGGTCCTCATCTAGAAAGGGGAAAAATGCCCTTAAAGAAATTCGAATGGCGATTGTCGTTTAAATACTTGTGGGCATTGAATAACAGAGAGTATGGTGTGCATTGCATAAAAATATTTTTTGGAATTTTCTTATGTAGTCATGCTCGGTGGGTACCATTTAGGATTAATGTCACCTCGGATTCTACGCGTTCATATGCCATTATGTTACCTTCAATTTTAGTGCTAACGATGCTGCTCGACATCATTTCAACTATAGTAAATTGCCTTTGGACCAGCGTTGCCATAATTTTTTTTTCAAAAACTGCAAATTTAAAGAAAAAAAACTGATTTTCAACTGAAAAAACTGCACATCCAAAAAATTTAGTTCATATATTGCAGTTCATATATTTTTTTATTAAAACATAACAAAACAAATTAAATTAAATGCATATAATAAAAAATATAAATATAATTCAGTTTTATAAAAAGTATTTGAAATAACATGCATTTTCGTAAATTGAGTTAATTTCTCCTATCACTTAATACTAATTAGATTTGTACATTTCTTTGGTAAATTTGATTGCCATTTCTTTTGATTGCACGAAATTGCTGCAATTACTGTTATTTTTTTTAAGAAAATCTTTAGTTCTTAAAATGCCACACAGTGTTGGCACTTCTAATCTGTTCCCAGTTTTATTTTTATTAATATTAATTTGTGAAAAAATTCTTTCAACATTAGCAGTTGCAACAGGTACTGACAAAATTGCATATACCAGTTTTTTTAAATTAGGAAAAGCTTTAGTTCCGTCGCCACGTTTTGTTTTAAATATGACTTCCCAAAAAGTTTCAATATTTTCTACTTCTAATAAACCCAAGTCTTCAAAATTAATGTGCATTAGTTCACGCCACTCATCATCTGTTCCTTGAATGTAGTTCATTTCTACTACATTTGGCACAAAACGACATAATTAAAAATACTTTTATTGTTATTTTTCAGAATTATGGCTTTAGAAATTGGAATTAAAATAACAAAATTGAAATTAAAAAATTTAAATGTAAAAACTGCAAAATCTGCATAATTTACAGAAAAACTTACTTTTTTAAACAAAAAACTTCAAAACTGGTCAATGCTCAGAAAAACTGCAAAATGCAGATAAATCTGCACATTTGGCAACGCTGCTTTGGACTTATAATTTCGTATAAAAGTAAATACTTTATGATTAGTAAACATCTTCTAGTTAAACATTTTGTATTCATTGATTTATACTCTTAATCTCTTAATAAAATATTGAAAAAAAATTTAATACCACATACACTTCATTAATAGTAAATCTATCAGTGTAATGTAATAAAGTATAAAGACCACCCAGTTTGCTATTTAATTACCGTAATTAATTATAGTTAATGGTTTCAATGGTTTTATTATTAGCAAAAAGAATTGCAACAATAGTCATAATCCTAATCATAACGATTAAGAACATTAACAACAACCATATTTTATGCAACCAACGCAATTTAAAAATGAAGAAAATTCAACAAAACAAAAAAAATATTAAAAGCCAACTAGAAAAACATTTTTTTTATTAAAACATTAAAGAAGAAGAATAAGAAAAAACATCATCTTCTGGTAGAAATTACACTCATGATGTTGTTGAGAAAAATGTAAAAATAAAACAGACAAGCAGTATAACATCGTCATTGCACTGTTGTATGAGAAGTTTCTACTCGTACTCATATACTCCTTATGCGAAATGATGACCAATTTAGGTAAAAAAAACGCCTTTAAAATGCTATAAAACCATGACAAGTAATGAATATGTTGCTAATGCTGTTGCTGTTGCTGCTTTTAGTTTAGTTGTTATTGCGCCTGGCGACATCCACTGACTATATTTGCTGGCTGGCACTGGCAGTACACTTAGCGAGCGAGTACATGCAAGTGGAATAAGTGACTAGTGCTCACAGACAACAGAGTGTGTGTACACTAAGAGTGCATAGAGTGTTAATATTGGTTTGGATATTTGATCTGGTAATAAATCATTCAATCTATTTAATTAATGTGCATCTAAGAACATTTAGATGCAATTTATTTTAATACGATAATTTATTAATTTATTGACTTTTAATAAGCTCAGGCTCAGAAATAAAAACTACATCATCAAATAGTTCACGTAGTACAAGCCTGCAATAACTGAATCATTGTGTAAGACAACAACGATGACCATGCAATAAGCAAGAAAAAATAAAACGTAAAAAACAGGAGGGGAAAAACGAAAAAAAAAAACAAAAAAGAAAAGAAATATCATTATAAAGTAATAAAGCTCGTATATCAATAAAGACTTTAAATGCACTATGGTGCGTGATAGACTTATTTAAGAAGGAGTAGAAAAATTGATTAAAATTTGTTTAAAAGTTTTGTTTAAGGGGCCATATTAGCGCTGACTTGGGTTTCTTACTTAGTACAACTAGGCCTTCGGTGTCTTGATTGATAGGTAAGTAAGTTGGAGGACCATAATAGCTAAGGACCTGCGGTCATGGAGGGAAGGAAAAAAAGATCGAGTGAATGAAAATAGAAATCAAAAAAAGAGAAAACTCAGCTACGCGAAGTTAGATGTACTTCTCTTAGCCAACATAATCTCAACAGAAAGCTCACAAGAGCGTAAATATTGTCTATTAATAGATAATTTGAGAATTTAGAAAAAGAAGTCTTTTCGATCAAGAGCACGTAGATGCTCTATTGTCTCACATTCTACTTCATTCTTCACATACGAACATTCACACATTATTGGTCATTACAATACTTCCGTCCGATCTAGCTTCTCATACCACTCATGTTGTGTGTGTTAGTTCGATACATAAGTGGCGGAACCTACAGTTTAAATGTCCCAGCTTTTCATGGCAATTTTATTTACTCTCAGTGTTTTTGCCAGAAATCTGCAGAGACGAAGTCGCTGAAGAAATGTTTTTTTTTTTTTGATATTTCGTTGTGTTCCATATGTCTGCTTAGAGGTTTGAAACGTTGGCTCTAATAAGCCAAACGTTAAGGTCTAATAAGCCAACACACCACCTACTAGACTACGGCGCCTTAATATACTCTGAACAAAAACAGAAGCGATCTATTCCAGATTGCAATCATTGACTTGAATGCGTAAGGAAACCAGTTATCAGTCTTCTATTAGGCTTGTTAAGTCCCAACAGCTTACAATTTTTTTATAGCAGATATTGCTGTGACCAAAGGTTCTTAACCATCTGGTAAGCTGGTTGTAAAGTCCCTGAATAGCTGTTTCTTCGCCTGAATCCATATCTAAATGAATCTATAGGAATATAATATTGGGAACAACTGTGATACAATTAAGCCAATTAGATTCCAATCCAATAAAGCCATCATTTCACTCGTTCCCACGTATGTTACTGTGCCGCGGAAAGCAACAAAATCTGATCACAACAAATGACCTTCAAATGCATTTAGAGGTATGAAAATATTCGTATTTCTGTTTGAATTCAACCCGAACCTTACATACATAATTGGCCATTACAATCCTTCAGTCAAGATTACGGCCTAACTTCTCAACACCAGTCATGTTGTGTGTGTTAATTTTATACATGAGTGGCGGGACCTACAGTTTAAAGGAATTTTACAGAAAAAAAAACCCCATTTTCATATACGATTTCCACTTGGTTGACTACACGCTGCCGAGTAAACAATGTCTTTAGATGGATAAGATATACAGTCGTATCAATAGCAGTATGGTGGAATGCTCCTGTTGATGATTTCATTCGATTTGTTATTGATTTGGTACTCACATCGAAACTAATTACTAAAGCTTATACGTGTTGTATGGTGGTGATGAGTAGTTGTTTATATTTTTCAATAGGGCTCCCAAATAGTAATTTGTTTCTGAGGGGTTCCTGGAGGGCTCCATATATTCTGAGACGCTGAAATTGAGTTGCTGGTCAGCCGAATCAAAGTTTTCTGTGTCGCATTCAATTAAACAATGGCGCAGTATTTTATCATCAAAATTTAATATTTAAGAAATTTTACTTCATCTGGCTTATAGTTCAGCTACATGACTCACAGCTATATGACTCACATATATTGCAGAGCAATGTGAAAAGTGGCCATATTTTTAATGATATTTTGAATAAGCCCCACATTAAAAGCCCAAAATTTTTAGGTTACAATATCAATACGTAACTGCTTGGGTATGGACTGCTTATAATAAAACCCTAAATGTTCAAATTCCAACCCATAGTGCATATTGTTAAAATAGCATGCTTATACAAGTTGATTTTTCTGATTTTTTATCCTCTTAAGTATTAACAATTTATTACACGCATACTTCGACTATTTAAATTCATATTCATTACTCTTCTCTCTCATGCTGCACTTTACCGATATGGATATGGATGAGTTTTAATAAAGTATACGGTACGGTACGGTAGAATACAACAACAGTGGAAAGCACCTTGCATTTTCAGTAGTAGTTACACTGTTTTACTGATTTTACGTGTTTCAACTACTTCTTCTTTTCTTTTTTTGCACCATTTTAACTTACAATCATGGTTTACATGGACTTACCTAAATGGGCAAAGCAAGTAGTAGACGATAGCGTATGGATGGCGTATATTACTTATGCCCCCTTTGATTCAGGTGCTAAAAGATTTACGAGCTGACAAGCATTAAAAGTGTTAAAGTGTGTTGACAATTATTTTCAATGTGTTTTTCAACTGTTAATCAAAGCCAGACGACTGCCTGTTGCCTGTAATACTTGTTCGGTTTTTACTCTTTTTTTTGCACTCGCTCCACTCACTCACTCACTCACAACTTACTCAAGTTGTATGTAAAACTATGAGACACTTCTGTGCTACACTTGTAGTTTTAGTTTTCAATGTACAGTTTATTTATTTATTTGTTTGTTTTTGTTGTTGTTTTTGTCCTCCTCTATTCTATTATAAATTGTTACTTAAAATGATTTCATGCAACTCATTATTTTCTAAACTTTTGCCTATCTTAAGAGACGTTGAGAGAAGTGTTTAAATAAGCTGTAAAGTATCAAACACCCCCTCGTTTGTATTGGAACAATGTTTGCTCTAGTCTCACACTGTAAAATCAAGTCAAGTTAATTGACACGCTTTGATGTTGTAAAAATTGTTTGAAATTTTTCACTAAAACATCTCACAAATTCGCATGTTTAAAGAAATTCCAGACAATTCAAGAGGGGTGATCATGTGCTGTGCATTGTAAATACATGTGAAAAAATAGAGGAAGAATTCAAAGGAAGAATACATATGAAATTTTTCAAGGAATTATTTTCCTTTCTCCTAATTTTTAAAATTTTTGTATGAAGTTAAATATTGAATTGAATTTTTCTCTGTGTTTTGTTTATCAAGTACTTAATATTATAAAAATTTTTTTTACTGTGTACTTGCTTAGCATCTCATGTATTTAGATTTACTTCACTTGTTACTGTTACTTCACTTGTTGTCTGCACTCTAGTTTTTTTTTCTAGTGTGAACATGTACATCTCTTAGCCTGCCTGTCCATCCATCGTATTTGTTCGAAATGTTTGTCTCACTGTATGCCCGTCCATTTGTCTGTCACTAGTTAGCCTAGACATGGCAGACAGCTAGCCACTCATGCCTTTCTTTTTAACTGCAGTTGTTATTTTTGTTGTTTCCCAACACTCTCTGTTGTTACAAATGATTTATATTTGTCGTATTGTTGACGCTTATTTAACTAATTTTTTAACACACATTTAATGAAATCATTAAGTTTCCATTAAATATTGCAGGTTTTGCATTTTTATTACAATCAACCTCCTCTACTACGGCTGCTGCTGCTGCATGGCTTTGATAATCATAAGGCATGTGTTTATATGCTCCTGCATGGCTGTTGCTATTGTGAAAATTGGGAGAGAAAAAAATGAAAAAGTATTCAAAGTGAAAGGTTGTGCGACTGACTGACTGCCGACTATAAGATGGTGGCTAACGACAGTGGTTAACATTAGGCAGAAACATTTAAAGAAATCTTTGATTGATAACAGGTTCAAAACCAAAACAGTGTGGCTTATATATGAGAAATAAAGTTGGACAACCAACGGTCGTATTCGACTGGGGCATATTCAATGCTATAAGGATTGGACTAATGAAAATATACCACAAACCCCATCACTTGCCAAAGTATGTACACAACTACCATACCAATGCCTCCGTCACCTACTGCTTCAAAGAGTGTAGGGTATGAAGAAAAGGATTTTATTTTTTGTCGTAACGTAAAGCGTTAAGAAATTGTGATAATTGGCAGTAATTGAATTATTCAATAATTGATTATGTATGGACGTGGCTTGCACTGGATTGGATTGTTCGTAATTGTGGGCAGAATAAAAAAAAATTTTTTTCACTCAATCAGCTTATGTGTGAAAACATTTGAGGAATTTTATGTGAGAATGACCATTTCAAAAGCGTTGAACTAGTTACAGAACTTGTTAGTTAAAATACTTTAAAAAATTGCATTTTATGTGAGTTTTTATTAGCAAAATTAACGATCCATAAACAAACACATTATAAAGGACAATATTTTATATACGAATTGGATTGCAAAACTAAGTTTTTAAATTAAAACTGTAGAAAAAAATTTCCATTTAGTTATGGCCATTAAATAATATCTATGGAGTTTTTTTATGAATCTATTAATTTATCATAAAAAAAATTAAAATATAATTGAAGGCATGATTGCAGCAACTGAATTGAGATCAAATAGCCACGTAACCTCGTAAATAAAATGGAAGGTGCTTAATACACTAAGAAACTGTTTTTAAACTACTTGTGTGGATTGAAATAACTGCAGTTAGTAAATGAAAGCCTTCATCCCCTGTCGAAATTTTGTATGATACTCAGATAAGGACAAGCAAAATTTGCTGAATTTGGGGCGATACAAATCCAATCGTCCATTCCATGTCGAACAAGTTCTCCTCATTATTCCTAATTATCCTCATTATCTTCGTCCTCACCTTCATTGATAATTTGAGTTTCACTGGAAGGGGGTTTTTCTTCTGATTACATACATAATTGATCATCAATAAGCCGAATATGTTGTGTGCGTACAATATACCATGATCGTCGAATATACCTTTCTAAATTCGTCTTTCTACATACAAAATTGGTCATTACAACCCTTCACTCAGTATTACTACCTAGTTTACAAGAGTGGAGGAACCTACAGCTTAAAACCGAATCAGAACGCTAGATTTATGATAAGCTGTTGATGGCAATTTTATTTACTTTTGCCACCAATCTGCTGAGAGGAAGTCGCTGAAGAAATGTTTTGGGAATGTCTGGTTTGAACTGTGGCCTCACGTCTAATAAGACAACACACTATCTACTGGACTACGGCGACTTCATTCATCTTTTGATTATAAAAAGAAAGAAATATGTCTTGTTATAACACAGACTAATTCCCTTTCTTAAACGTGTGCTCGAACTTGTGCTTGAACTCTAATTATAGAATATCTTACTACTGTCTGTCTTAGCTAGCCTATCAGCAATTAGGTTACTTTCAGTGCCCGCATAATCATGGACGTAGTCAAGGACAACAAATGTATGAAATTACTTCACATCAAATATTGGAATAGAATTTTTCGACACTTCATCTGCTGTCCCTGTTAAGTGTGGAGTTTGTGAGGTAATGGCATTCCTTTTGTTCTATGAGGATGACAGTGAACCTAACGAACTTCTATGATTACCAACATCTTTTTATTTCAAATTGGTTGATAAGGACACCAACGGCATGTGGTTTCAATAGGACGACGCTATCTGCCACATAGCTCCTGCCGCATTGGATATTCTGCACAAACGATTGAAGGGCATGGTCATTCCATGTGAAAGTGATGTGAACTGGCTTCACAGACCGTACGACTTCACTTTTTTAGGCTTTTATTGAGGAGTTTTCTTGGAGATGATGTGAGTTCGTGCGACTTCACCCTTTTTGGCTTTTTCTTGAGGAGTTTTCTTGGAAGCGATGTGAAATAGCTTCAGAGATCGTACGACTTCACCCTTTTAGGATTTTTTTTGAGGAGTTTTCTTAAGTCGTGTGTTCAAATAAGCCACAAATATGGTGAATTGTCAGTTTTCCTTAAGTCGCATGAACTACAATTGTCTCCAAACCAATATAACTCATGCTGTTGATCAAATTCCGCCTGATTTATGTGCCAAACAAACGAAAATAAGACATTTCTGATGCATTCCAGCCAATCTTTACTAGCATGATAAGCCTGCCATGAAAAATTTCCCAAAAATCTGTCATTCGGAGTCGACTTTAGACTGTACGTCCCGCACAACTGATACAACATAAGTGTTGTGAGAAACTTTATCGTAATTCTAACCAAAGGGTTGTAATGATCAATTATGTATGTATGTTCGTATGATAAGCTAGCGGAGTAACTCTTTGTTTTTCAATTCATCTTGATTTAATTAATTTTCTTATCTATAGAGAAGGAGAGTAAAATATTTTCAAAATGATTGGCATTTATAGGGTATGTAGTTTTAGATACCTTTCAAAACCTGTAAATTTAAATTGAAATTCTATGCTAGAAAAAATATTTGAAATACAAGTGAATAATGCGAAGAAGAAAAAAAAGAAAAAGTTCCCTTCTCTTATACAAGTGTTTTTGACTGGATCACACCTTCAAACTGGCAACAATCAATTTAGACTACCGTAAACAAGTAATAAAACAATCACTATCCAATTATAAAATAACATGATGCCTCACCACAATTTAATCATTAATTAATACAAGTATCTACAACAACAAATAATAATCTTTCATGTCCAATACAATTACTACAACAATTTTATTAAAAAAAAAAACTAGTTTATAGGCCCCAAAGAAAAAAATATGCACAAAATATTCTCAAGCCGATGTTAATGACCCAAATTAGCAATTCGTTATGCCTTCATATATAAAATGAAAAAAAAAAAAAAAAAATTTTAAAGAGGGGAAAAAAATTACATGAAATTAAACGCTAAATACCTTAAATAATAATAATAAACAGTGGTTGTTATTAAAAACTTGTAAAAATATGTGGATTCGTAACGCTTTCCTATGAGGAATACTAAATGTACCACAAGAGACAGACAGACAAAACTATTTTGCTGAAAACAACATGTGTTTTTTGGAAGTTCGATTCAAATGAATTAATTAAAACGCTTGGATATTTTTTTCGGGGAATTTAATTAATTTTCCATTGCAATAGCAATATGGTATGTTATGTAAAGAGGCCTAAACAACATATTACAAATCAACAACAATAACAACAATAAAAAAATTCATTACTAAAGATCACACTGTAACACCTTGCTAATATGGTGGGGATATGGGAATAAAATTGGTTAACATTTTTAAAATACGTGTGTAATGAGTAACAAAGCAATAAAGTTTTAGTAAAAATTTTTGATTTAACAAGTGTGTTAAAGTGTGTAAATTGTTGTAAATTTATAGCATTTGCTTCAAAAACTTTCTCACACTCACAGGCAAAACAAGTTGTAAGCAAAATATTAAATCATATTGGATTTTATATAATGAGTAATAATTTCTTCCATTGTTTTGAGGGGTATTAATGCAGAAGAAAAGTTTCATGTAATTTTTCCTTGTCGTCAGATCGATTACGAGCTCACTATTTCTACTCCACTCCACTCTACTCACACTCTCTGTTGGGATTCTGATTCAATTCTCGCCCTCTAATTCACAGCAGAATTTTTCTAAGGCAGTGACCTGAAATCACTTCTACCACAATACGTAGGGTCCTTTCAATATTAGTAAGTAAAGCCGATTTTTCATTGTGAAACTAGAATTCATAACCTATTTGCCCGGCATTGATCTTTTAATCACATATATAGCGAAGCCAATGGCAAACAAATCTTATCAGCTTTAAGTCAGCGACTAGATTACCTGCAATGCCTTCATATTCCTGTATTCAACAAGGGTCAGTGTAATGGTAGTGCCGTCTCATTAAGGAATCCCCAGAATTAACTGATCACTACGAATGTCACACAGACTCCTTTTGAGACCTTCAAGCCTGTCTGGCTAAGAACCAGAATGTTCATAACGTTGCCCAATAGCATGGTATTCAATTTACCGTACAATTAATAATGTATTACTTACTTAATTGGTCATTACTATCCCTTAGTCAGGATTACTACCTAGCTGATCTCACCACCACACCATATTGTATGTGTTCAATTAATCCATAAGTGGTGTGAACTGATGTCAACTCCTTTGCGTAGAGGATCTAAATTACTGCAGCCAGACAATTTTTTGTACTGTCCTTACAGGCTTTCTTTATAAATCACTCCGAAAATCCGTTGCCCTTACGAAAATCATTATACTGTTCGGTATCATTAAACATAACCTCCTGTCTAGTACACTTACCACTGGCTTTGAATAAGTTTCAGAGAATCTATTTGTTGCGCATAAAACGGTTTCCTCTTTCTATGAATATTCTTTGAGTGGCCGGTTGGTTGTCTGGGGCTACTCGAACGTAATCTGTTGTAAGGCTCAAATCTCTTTCCACTTAAATTTTTTATCTAACGTTTGTATCACCTCTTATCCATTTAATGAAAAAAAATGTTCACCTACCTTTCTTTCGTCGACTATAAATTTCCAAATTCTTCTTTCTACATACATAATCTGTCATTACCACCCTTTAATCAGTATTACGACCTAGTACCTAACATCACTTATGGTGTGTGGTACTTATATATGAGTGGCGGAATCTACAGTTTAAACTCGTCTCTGAACGATTTTTGAGAAACTTCTTCGTGGCTATTTTATTAACTCTCAGTTTTTACCAGAAATCTGCTGACAGAAGGTAGTCGAAGAATTATTTCTTTCAATATTTCGTTTTGTTGCAGATGTCTGACCTAGGGTTTGCACCGTGGCCTTACATCTAATAATTCAAGACACTACCTACTAGACTACGGCGATTTAGGATAACACAGCTAAATCCTGTATTCGCCTTTTTAGTCTCTCTGTACCCCAATGGACAGTTCAATAAGATCACCACATAGTGCCCAGCTGCTCCCTTGTACTGCGATACAAGGCTGGAGAGGGAGAAATTTTGATTGTATCCTTCTTTCTCTACATCCAGGAGAATATTCAATATATTCTCCCTTTGTGCCAGCAACTTCCTTTACTATCGTACATGCTAGAGACAGTGAGGTGGGTTCAGCCAATTTCCCTTTATTATGTGAGTCTTGTCCCTTGAGTAGAAGGTTGTCATCCAGACTAAAATCAATAACTCCTTTCATGGCCTTCAACAAAAATGCTTAGTAATGAAGCGGAAATTATAACACGCTTTCGGTATGAAGACCATCCCATCATATATCATACTATTCACACGAAATGTGATTCAAATGATTCTTTCACTACATTATACATTAAAATCTTTCGATTGGCCTACTTTATTAATTAATACTGACTATTGTGAGTATGTTTGTAGTTAGAAATTGCAAAGAAATATTTATTTGAATGGAATGCCATACAAAGGCTCTATTATCTGGATTCAATTATTAAAAAAAGTGCGAAACTTACATTTGATAGGCAAAATATTTTCAAATCTGAAACACCACTTACAAGACAATGACCATCAGCTGTCTTAGTAAATTTAGAGCGATTAAAAGCAAAAAATTGCTTTTTTGCGATAGAGACCTACTGCTGTTAAAAACTAATTAAAAGCTGTTTATTAACAGGTCGAAAACTGCCTATGAAAGCTATGAAACAAAACAAAATTAAATACAATTGGCGGTTAATATAAAAAGGTAAGACCTTTGATGGCTCTTAATATGGCTTATTACAAAACAAAAAACTGTACAAAATTAGCATAAAACCGTTAATATTGTAAGAAATTGTTGAAGCAATTTTTCATTTACAAAAGCCCACTTGTAGCTGCTTGCTTTGGTAGTGTACTACATATAAATATGATTCAGACGATGGTGTTGGTGGTCTTTTTCGGTTCATAGCAAAGAAAGAAAATAAAATTAATAATAATCCCAAATTGTTAATAAATATTTTACAACATTTTAATCTAAATATGCTTGAAAAAGTCAATTTATCAATATGAACAAAAAATAATTCGAATATTAGTGTCTACAGCCTAATTTTACCATCAATTTGTTTTTACGGAAAACAACTACAACAACAAAAAACCCTATGAAAACATAAAATTCAATTTAAAAAATTCACATAATTATGTTCACACATCTTCCACCGGGTTTGCCTGACGTTACAAGCCAAGACAGCTTTAAATTTGATTTTGCCACCAACCATCATGGCTTATATTCATGGCATCCTCATCTATCAAACCGTATAATAGTTGCCTGAAATTAAATATATTTTGATGTTATGGCTGCTATACTGTCCGTTTGCCTATGACTTAATAGGCCTCTGATAACCAATAAAAGCTCTGTTGGTGGTCATTTCGTTTGTTATTGTGTTTTCTTTTCCATACTCGTTGTCTTTACTGTCTTAGTGGCAATTGTAAAATTGGTGATGATTTCACTGGATAATGTTTTTCCATGTGATAATGTTTATTATTATTATGATTGTTGTGATGACGATCATCATCATCATCATCATGGTTATTGTAAAATTGTATTCATTGAAAAAAAAAGGAAAAAAATTTGGCTTATATTGTTCATATCGCATATAATAGTGGAATCTTTTCTTCGTAGCTTTGCTATTTTGACGTTTTCCAGCAACCAAGTGTTGTATGCTGTTAAGACAAGATCATTAAAGTGGCATACAACATGTTGCTGAAGACATATAATAGAATATAAAGTTAACTAGCAGATGATACTTTATTTTTGTTTATTTCATTAGGATAAAGGATGCCACATAGTCTTTTTTAAAAATACAATGTTGTAAAGGTACTCCTATTTTAGTTCAAAAATATAATATTTAATCGTCAATTAAACACCGAAGTAAACAATTTCATATATACAATCAACACACTTCAAATGGCTCCTACCAAAGTAGTTAAGAACAAGTCCCTTTATTTCAATAAAATATACACTAGCAAGTCGCGGTAGATAGTGTGTTGGCTTATTAGACGGGAGGTCTCAGTTCAAACAACAGGTCAGATCTCTTCAACGAAACGAAATATTTATTATATGAAAAAATATTTATTAGGCGACTTCCTCTCAGCAGATTTCTGGCAAAAACTCTGAAAGTAAATAAAAAATGTCTGTCAAAGGTTTCTCAAAAATCTGCCGTTCGGAATCGACTTTAAACTGTAGGTCCCGCCATTCATGTATAAAATTAACACACACACAGCATAAGTGAAGTGAGAAGCCAAGTCTTAGTCCAAACTGAAGGGTTGTAATAACCAATTATGTATGTAGACACTAGCAAAATTGGTTCTGTAGTGAATCAAACAAAGTAGAAACCATACTTCCTGTTAATGAGCTTTTTTCTATCTTTTCTATAAGCAATCACTATAATCCACCACCAATGTTGAGTGTGTTAATTTTATTCATTGTAATGAGACCAGCTGCTAAACGTCCACTTTAAACAAGTTTCAGATTTGAAAAGATTTTCATGAACATAATTTCTTGCAGAGATTTTGGAAGAAAAGTGCTCACAGTCGGCATTGAAAAAATATTTTTTTATATCCTGTTTCGAATAGCTTCAGACGAAGTTCTGTTCCTATGGAACAACATTAAATTTTGCTGCCCATGTAAGGTCAACAGAATCCATTAGGGAGTTGTCAACCCTAAATTTGCATGTCTCTTATGAGAGTCTGAATAAAGAAAATTCATCTGAAAGTTTCCGGCCAATTCATTTATAGCCACTATGTCCTTGTACCCATATGATGTGAATACTGTACAGCCCGTGTTAGGCTATCAAGCAGTACCCTAATACATCTTCCCAATACAAAATCTTTCTTAAAATTATCTGTCATATCAAGTGAAAGTTAGTCGTCTTGCCAATTTCTACAATATCAGGCATCAATAGGTCAAAATAGTTGTGACTATCATTGTATAGAACGAGTGAGTTAGATTCGGAAGAAGACCACATTCTCAAAACTTTATTGCAGAAATAAAGACTAATGGAGGCCTGTTGAAT
This sequence comes from Sarcophaga rosellei, assembly GCA_930367235.1. Lineage (NCBI taxonomy): Eukaryota > Metazoa > Arthropoda > Insecta > Diptera > Sarcophagidae > Sarcophaga > Sarcophaga rosellei. The sequence continues at coordinate 46,872,628 of OV884019.1, forward strand.
ATATTCAGTTCGACAGACAGTTTCCTATTGATAATAAGTGCAAGGAAGCACTTTTCATCAGTAATTTTTGGAAATTTAAGCTTTGGTCGAGACTAGATTCCACTTTATAACTCTCCTAGTGCAAAGTGTATGCTTTCGATCCGCCAGAATTCACATAAACGACAACAGCTTCTAAATTCTTAACATTGAGTCATAATTGGCTCAATATGGCTCAATTTGGTTTCCATGCATTATAATCACATATTTTGAATGGTGTGATATCGTGTCATATCGAGGTTAGAAATGAGTGATCATCTGCATAGGATAAAAGGTCAAAATATAGACGATAAGAGGTTAAAATAAGATTTTCAACCTCGGCAGAAAAATTTACAAGATAAGGTTATTAGAAAAGATAAAAAATAAAGTTAGGGTCATGCTACCTCCAACATTTGTTATTGTAGTTCTCAGAGAGATCTCAACTTATGTAGTCAAAGTCCATTTCACATCGTCGTTCTAACCCTGTGCAATTTCTACAAATATCAATAGAAGTGGCAACCGACAATAAATTTGAATTCGAAGAATATATTCATTATGACCCATTTGGCTCTGTATTATAATCATTTTACTTACACCATAGGCAGCCTATTCAAGTTCTAAACAAATATATCGGGCTACTGAACCCGCTACTACTGTGTCCATAATGAAGTTTATCACTGATGCAAGTGAATGTTTGGTAAAACTTACAGCATATGTTCTGGGTTCACTTTGAAACCAATGCGCAAGGTATTGAATTTCGAAAAATATACTGGAAAAATATCACACAGGACCTCCAGCTGAATAAAAATCTGGCAGCACGTTGCATAAAAATGTTGCACAAACAACGGCTATGAGAATCGTAGAGAGAAAAAGAAAATAGAGTACAAAGAATTGACGCGTGAAAAAGAAAAAGTACCTGTTCTATTAACAAAATTCAGTTATTCTCACACCACAGAAAACAACATACATTGTTAAGTGTCTTCAAAGGAGAACACAAAAAAAAAGAAAAAGAACAGAAAACTTTGAAAAAAAGAGAGAACAAAAATCAACAACAACCAAATGCCGCTACCATTAACGAGCCAACAATAAAGACAAGGAGTTGAAACTTCACAGATATAAACGTTTGGATAACTAGACAGGTCTGTCGGTACATGCGGACAGTTAAGAAGCGACTATAACATCTAGTGTAGTAGACTAAAGTGCCGCTTAACTGACAATTTTTGATTGAATTCCCACATGAGTTGTAAAGGCCGTCTTCAGTCGTCATTGCAACAGCAACAACAACAACAACAGCAATAACAATGTGCCCAATAGCAGCCAGTGTGCAGTGTGTGAAAAAAATATTCTTCGATAGAAATCTAAAACATAAAACGACGCAATCAGCTTTTATTCTCATTTCATTTTAGCTTTAAACACCTTCAGCCGCTAGAGTATCGTCATCAGCAACAACACATAAGTACAATACATACATACATACATATATGAGAAGTTTATAATAACGAGCAGGAGCTGAAAATGTCAATCCCCTCCTCAAAAAACTTTATGCCTGTCTGGCCTTCGACATTAGGCGAAAACAAAATCAAGTGTATTCCTTTTAAACATTGCGCAGTTGCTGTTTGTGGCAGCATAGTATGGTATTAATAAACAGGTAGGTCGTCAAAATCAACAATACGTTTGATTATCTAGACATATAATAGTCCCATAGCACTATCACTCACTCATCTAGCAGCCAAGCAAACACCAGCAACTAGTCAGTCAAAAGCGCGACATTTTAACTAACCAATCCATCGATCAAACGTATCAATTATGATGACAGCGCGCGTTCATAGAGTATTTGATTCTTTTTTTTTCCTCCTCTTTTTCTCTTTCGTTTTTATTATGGTTTTATCCTGATTTTATATCTTAGATGGCATATCGTCAACATAGCCACCAATCAAGCCAACTACCATTAAATTTGAATAATATTAACGCTTTACTCTCAGAGTGCCAGTAGTAGTAGCAGGCGACGTAGTAGTTGCTGTAGTGACACCATAGGCCCACAATATACTCGCAAGTATATTTATTAAATTCGTTTATTTTTCTCTTTTGTTTTCGTTTTTAACCATATGCTGCGCCATGCATATAAATGTCTAATATGACTTGCGATAAACGCAGCTTTGAGAAGAGTTTGATGGCAGCGAAAAAAAAACGCCACTTGTTGTCACTATCTTATGTTGCCTCGTTAACAATTTTTTGGTTTTTATTTCACATAATCAAGTACGCCTGCAGCCAAGGGGAGATGTAATGCAGTCCTGTTTTTCTATCTATCTTACGTACACACTTATACTGTGGCAGTAATTGTTTTTGTTGCTTTAATGCCTATTTTAAAATTCTAATGAGGCTCCTTTTTTTTTTTTGTTTTTTTCGTTTCACGAATCTGATAACAAGTTGACAGATAGTTAAGTCTTGTTAAGTTAAGAACTTAACTAGGCAGTCAATATTTTTTCTCTCACACACATCATATTATGGTATGATGTTATAATAATTGGATGGAGAAACTGTCATTTCGTTCTAACTTTCGCACTTATTTTCTTATTCTCCGCAACAAAGCTTGCAGCATCTGGCTAAAAAAAATATTGAAATGAACTCGGAAAACATCTTGGCAGTCTTCATAGAATGGTCGAAGAGCCTTCATGGCATGCCAGAAACGGGCTCTGCAGTCCTTGTGATCACCGGTGAAATACCTGGCATTTGAGCAAAAAACATCAGGGAAAACGTAGAGGGAAATTTTTGCCATTAGTACCACAGACCTCAGATGTCAAACTATAAGGCGATGGCAAAGTAGATGAGGCGAGGAAAGAAGCGGAAGATGAACTGCTAGACTTATTTCATTATAGAAGCATGGATTCAGAGAAAGTTTGGGGAAATTAATTATTTTCTGACCCAGTTTCTTTCGAGTCACGGTTATTTCCGAAAATATCTGCAGCGAATTGGCAATGTAATTGATCCTTGCTACATTTACTGTGAGGAAATGAGTGACGATGCTAAACACACATTCTTCCATTGCATCAAATGGCAACTAACTGTCTCTCTTCCATTGGAGTAAACTTTTTTTATGCAAAGATTCTAGGGTTTGTTACGGAAACTTATATTGAAGAGGTCAAGAGTAACAATTGATGTGAATAGTTTGGCAATACTGAAGGCATATTTTTAGATCACATCTGGTTTGGAAGAGCAAAAAGGCTGCGTAGGGATCGTATGTCGAATTATTGCATTAGATTGTGCTGGCATATAACTTTCAGATGTTGTGACAATCTCAGAAACAGCTTTAGAATCATTCAATAGGTTTCTATTTGAAATCGTTGAGATATGCCTGTCACGTGGAGACCGAAATGGTAAATTTGTTGAGGCAGATCTAAAGTAAAGTTGACGATCATTATCAATGTTTTAGTACAACTAGTTAACGTTTTTTTTCAGTGACGTAATAATTTTAAGTACCACTCGAGTTTTAAGTACCACTCAACCTAGCGAATTCCCTGATATCCAACAATTCTTGACAGCACACAAACTTTTAATCTTGCGTTTCAAGTTAGATTGTCACCGTTTGATATTTCATTTTGTTCGAAATAACTGAGATAAGGTTTGGACCAGAGACCAGCAATGAGTATTTAAAAAAAATGAGTAGATTCGAATCATACTCATAATTTGTGATACTTATACGCATTCATACAAAGTTTAATATCATACTCATACTACTCATATTCAAAGTTTAAAGTACTCAACGTACTCATACTTAACAATACGCATAATGTTCTTGATTTCGACTCTCCTTTACTCAATTTTTATAAGAAACACAAAATAAGTATGACTTGTGTACGAACACTACAATACTCATTAGAAGGTTGTGTGTTTGCTTTGCTTGCTGTCTTTGTCTTTTTCTTTCTTCTTTTTTTGTAAATACAACAACAACTAAGACTGTAAATTTTGATGAATGATTCGAATCACTCGAATCATTTATGAGTATGAAGGATTCAAAACATCAAACACATTTCGAATGTTATGAGTTTCATGTCAACGTTGTACTCATACTCATTACAACCTGTACTTATAAATCAATGTTGTAGTGAGTACGAATGAATGAGAGTAGTTGACTCATTGATAAATTTCATGAGTACTCATGAGTAGCAAAAAAACGATTCATTGCTGATCTCTGGTTTGAACTACGGTCTCTATAAAAGAAAACAACATCTGCTAGACTACGGCGTCTTCAATTGCGGCGATAATTTTTTTTTATTTTGCACAATATTTTATCACTTTAATCGAAATAACTTTTACCCCAAGACAACATTACACATCAAGTGAAAAATAAATCGATAGTGGCTGTAGCAGAAAACACAGACACACTCTGATTGATCATTAGTGGTAGATATTCATTAAAAAGATTTTCAAGTTAAAAATATCTAAACAGGGCAACAAAGTGGCCAACCAATGTGGCTAACAAGTGCATAATTGAAATTAATTGGCACAATTAAAATGAATTGATTAGTCTTTTGCTATTTCTTAAGCATTTTATTTAAACATTTTTGAAAGAGATTAATGAGAAATTGTCTGCTTTAATACGGCCATATCAAATAAGAGAATAAATTATAAACTATTAATAGTTTTAATACCTACGCCTATAAACAATCTCTTTTTATTTTAAATTTTTTTAGTTTTTATTTTTATTTATTTACAAAGGAAATGTTAAAACTAGGACGACTTTATGGGCCTTTATGGTTTACAGCAAATGTTGTTTAATTGAGGCTGGTTTATTACAATTGATGATGATGCTGTCTGGTGGTGGTATTTGCAGTGACTACGGACTAGCAATGATTGTCGCGGTTTATAATCATTACACAGGAAATACAAGATTTAGCAACAGGTTGTTGGGCATTGAATTTTTTCCGCTTCGCTCATGCAAGGTTTAATGAACGCCCGCGCATTTAAAACGATAGTGCTGTTATCGTTATGCGATAAGTGCAAGCGACTGTTATAAGTAATCGGTTTAAGTAAAAACTGAGAAACTGTGTATGAGAATCATAGAATTGTAAGAAAATGCAGGAATTAAAATATCTTTCATGTGATGTCTCGTTTATGGTTCGTTTAACAACCACAGACAGAGCAAAGATGATTGAAATTTACTACGAAACTGTTGATTCAATAGTGGCAAACTTTGGAAGCCTTATGGTGCAAGATTAATTTTATGAGGCTAGAAATGTTACAGATGTGGTGAGGCCTGTGCGTCTTAGCCATGTATGAACCTCAGAAATTATTAAAAAAAATTTAGCAAATAATTACGGACTTATTTAATTGGTCATTATAACCCTTTAGTCAGAATTACGACCTAGTTTCTCACACCACCCATGTTGTGTGAGAGAATTTTATCCATGAGTGGTGGACCTACAGTTTAATGTCAATTCCGAAGGACAGATTTGAGAAACTTTACATGGGTGAGATTTCGCCAAAAGAAATATTTTTTAAATACGTTTTGCGCGAGATATCTGTCCTGTAGTTTGAAGCACCCGTAAGTATCTAATAAGGCATCACACTAACTAGTACACTACATACATACATATTTAATTGGTCATTACAACCCTTTAGTCAGGTTTACAAGCTAGTTTATCACACCACTCATGTTGTGTGAGTTAATTTTATCAATAAGTTGTGGTACCTACAGCTTAAGTCAACTGGTTTTTGAGAAGTTTTATTTAGAGAGGCTGCTGAGAAGAAGTCACTGAAGAAATATTTTTTCATACTCCTTTTTTCTTCGAGATGTCTGAGCTAGAGATTGCTTCTCGTGCTCCAACACGCTACCTACTAGACTACGGTGACTTCGATTATTAGAATTTTGAAATATCACAGAAACATGTTCGTTCATCCATATCACACTCACTGGCTTCCAATGCCAGATTTTCAATGGCAAAACATATTTCTAATATGGGACGGGAGGAACCCAGAAAGCATTGTGAAGCATTTTGTCTTCAGGAAACTTTAGTACTTGATGGGTATTATGGTCTAAAGTAGACAAGGCGGCTTTAATTTCAATCGCCTTTCATTTACACCAATTGACAACTTTGTAAAGATTGAAAGCTTTGTGGCCAGGCCCTATTTTTCTAAAATTTACGTCAACAATTTTTTAAATTTCGCATTCAATCTACTGCCACAATCAAAGGTGGTGTAGGGAGTGGAAGCAAAATTATTAGAAAAAAAAAATGAAGACTTAAAATTAAATCAATAAAAATAAAAAATAAATTGTCATGGTCAAGGGAATAAAGAAAAAAGAAAATACAATTCAATCATCACTTAATGAACCGATTACTTTAATTAATTTCAAAACCAATTAATATCCAAAACACTTGAAGAGACTACAAAAGAAAAAAAAATGTAACAACGTGTGCGGTAAAGCAGTAACTTAAAACAACAACAACTTATCCATACCAATCAGAGAGCAATGGAAAGATAAAAAGTAATGAGAAATTATTCTTAGGATGTCGCCGGATTTTAAATAATTCTTCAACGCAAACAAAACGAAAAAACCAAAAAACTAAAGATAATATAAAACCTGAAAATAAAAGAAGAACTGATATACTGCCCTGCCAGATAATCTATCTATCGACGTACGCCAGAGAAACCCCACAACTCGTACAGATACTCATATAAATTGGGTGCGTAGTTATTGATGATGACGATGGTGGTGGTGGTGTTGGTGTTGTGGCATGGCAGTAAAACTGCTAAAAGAAAAATAACCTTGAATATCAAAAGCATTTTTTTTTTTTTTGCTATTTCTTACAATAGGAAGGAACCTGTAGAAATAACTCAGCAACACACTCTTCTATACTCCTCCAACAGTGCTTGACAACATCGAACAAAGATGAAAACGACAAAAATGCAATGAGAGCTGCTACAGGAGAAGAAAAACAGACTTGTTACAGAGAATAACAATAAAAAAACAGCTTAAAATAACACACATTCGCAACACACACGTTTTAAACAAAAAATACCTGGAAACGGTATTGAAATTCTCAAGTCCAGTCACCCGCTAAAAATATGATAAAAAAGAAAAATAAATAAAAAAATTAAATAAAATTCTAAAGAAAGAAGCTTCCAGCCACTGAAAATGATGCTGATAGGATTACAAGAAGGTTAAGTTGCATGTTTCGGAAGAAAATTGTAATGCTCTATTATTAACGCCAGTCAAAATTCGTTTCGAGTACAACCCGATATTTCACGCCGCAATTTCAAAGGCCTTTTTTTTTTTTTTTTAATTGGCAATTACAACCTTTTAGTCAGGATTACGGTTTAGATTCTAATACCACCCTTGTTGTGTGTGTTAATTTTATCCATGAGTGGTGGGACCTACAGTTTAAAGTCGATTCCGAACAACAGATTTTTGAGAAAGTTTTTATGGCAGAGTTTTTGACAGAAGGCGGCTGAGAGGGAGTCGTAGAAAGAAATTTTATTTTCATATTTTGTTTTGCTTGAGATGTAGAAGTAGGGGTTCATGTTTTATAAACCAACACACTGCCTACTAGAGCATGGCGACTTCATTTTGAACCGCTCTCAATTCAAAACAAAACAAAACAAACGTCTTCTAGTGTAGATCTCACTCTATTAGTGATTAAATTGTTCTGAGCCCCTGACAAACTCAGTCAACAGAAAGAAGTATGTGCTATCAAACATGAGGTATGTACTAAAACTTGCCATAACTGTTCTTAGTCGATCTGTATCGGGTCTTCCAGCAGGAACTCCTGAGTGTTGACAGTTTGTTAATGGCAGGTTTGTTTAAGCAGCATCTGTCAAATTACTATGGACGGTTAAGTATGGACCCTAGAAACGATGTGTGTTCACTAAAGTGGATAAGCCCTATTTCTGAATGAAGGGATGCGTAAACAAACAAAAATTTTTTTCAATCCACATGAGATTTAACAGCGTCTAATGTATTCCGAAAATGTAACTGTTTGGTGTGGATTTGGGAAAGATAACGTCATCGGCACATATTTCCTAATTCCTCGCCATCACTGTAAACAGCGAGCACTGTATGCCAAATTCTATTAACATGAGTTGGATGATCTGAACAGCAACGATTTGTAGTTTCACCAGAAAGAACGTGTCACACAACTGATGCCACATTAGATTTTTTTCGATATTTTTTAGAGAACAGTGTTGGCCATAACTGTCAACAGCGAGCACTATACAATCAATCAACAAATAATCGTTTTTTTTGCTACCTCTTAAGTACTCATGAAATTTTGAGTATGAGTGAGTAGACAGTATTGAAATTCATCTACTCTGATTCATTCGTTGTCATCAAACTCATAACAGCAAGCAAAGCAAACACACAACCTTTTAGTGAGTATTGTAGTGTTCGTACACGTATCATACTTATTTTGTGATTCCTGTAAATGTTGAGTAAAGGAGAGTCGAAATCAACAACATCATGCGTATTGTTAAGTACGTGTACGATGAGTACTTCAAACTTTGAACATGAGTAGTATGAGTATGATATTAAAATAAGTATGAATGCGAATAACTATCAGAAATTATGAGTATGATTCGAATCTACTCATCTTTTGAAATACTCATTGCTGATATCTGCACTATACCAACTTCTTTTAACTTAAATGGGATGACACCAGCAACTATATCAGGACGTTGCTATGTGTCACACAGATCATATTACATTGGATCTCCGAACGAGGGATTTGAGGGCATTGTCAGCTCATGTGGTGATAATGTGAAGAGACAGTAACGATGGTTGACCTCGTTAGACCATTTCTTGTGGGGTTTTCTACTACAAATCACAGGCGAAAACACATTCATAAAAAAGCAGATGATCTTTGTGTTCAAGGAATTCTTGTTACCAGCCCTTATGTTTCCCTTTTGCCCGATTATTTACAATGAAAGTTGTTTATCTCTTAATCGTATCAGTAGAGGAATTTCTCTAGCAGAAGCTTGTCATCGTATTGGATACTTCGTATCTATTATCGTATATTTGCGGGTGCTTCAGGTACTTATATACGCCAATAGCACGGCGTATATTTCTTTATCCACTTTAAGCGAAACAAGAGTTATTGTAACGCATTAAAAAAAATGAAAAAAGAAAAAAAAAAAACAGATCTTGAGTACGCAAAGGCAGGTAGAATTAATGAATTGTTTGTGCTTTATTATGAATATGATCGATCCTGTGCTTTAATAGTTTTTGGGTGTGCCTCTTAACGTATATGGCTGTCTGTACATTTTTTTCTCCAGCCAAATATATGTCTGTCCACAAACAACAAGAAACAGAGTAAAAAAAGTATATTGTTGCGGACTTGTTGATGTTGATATTATTAATTTATTATTTAATCAGTTGGTGTGGTTTGACTCGCCCTGAATGGCAATTTGGTTCTTTTTTTTCCTTCTCAATTTAAGTTCTATCTTTGTCGTTACTTCTTTTATTCCTTATTTTTGTTTTTTGTCTGTATTCTTTGCACATTTTTGTTTGTTCTTTACGAAACGATCAATGACTGTCCGGCCGCAGCAAGTGTATTCCAATGTAGATTTTATTTTTTGTGTGTCGTTTTTTGCGAATTGTGCAGATCATCATCATTTAAAAAAATATCGACTCGCTCGCATAACCGAAATCTGCTTTGGTGTCCATCATAAACGTTTAGGTTGCGCTCTGTGTCTGTATACATACATGTTTTCATAAGAAGTGGTTCCGTTTAAATTGCATGACACAACACTTAATTTTGTATTTGTTCTTAAACGTATGTATGTGCGTATTCTTATGCAGGTTATTTAAAGCGAATTAATGAAATGAAATACAAGGAAACCAAAAACAAAACAAAAAAACTAAAGTTGCCTTCAAACCTGAATACGAAATGTATTGGCAGAGAAACAAAAAAAAAATGAAAAAAATTTTCAAAAAAACATTTCTTTGATCGCACTGATCAATATTGAAGAACCCATAATTTAATAATGATGACACTTAAAAATTTATTGCAATTTATTACGTCACCTTACAAATACTGATTAATGTGATAATGATCACGTTCGGTTACATTGTAAATTTCTTGTTAAATTTTCTTACAAATGATTATCAATGGATTCATTTGAATTCTTTATGTTCTGTGAGTTAAACACTTTGGACAATAAGCCTTGAGCTGATTTTTAATAACTGTTAAGAAATTTATCGCTTATAAAATGGGTCATATGGGCCATAAAATATTTCAAAGGAAATAAGTTTTATTGCACAAAAAAGCACTAAGCAAAGAACTATTACAACTGCATTACTTTCCCACATTATGTTGGCTATTTATAGTTTGATCCACTACAGCTCATCGTTATTGTAGCCAACTATCCCGTTTTCCTCTTATTGTATGGACATGCCGTTCTATTGTTTTGTTGGCTGTGGGTTCAACAGAACAATTCACACATTTGTTCCTTCTAATTCTCCACAAGTATGTGTTCTGCTGATACATTCTCATCACCAGAGAATCGTATCACATATTGCGTTCGAAATGATTGACATACTGAACAAGTGACCTTAATTGGGCATTACAACCGCGCTTCACACAGCATTCATGTTGTGTGCGTTAATTTTATCCCTGAGTGGCAGGATCTATTGTTTCATGTCACGCCCAAACGACAGACTTAAGAAACTTTACATGGAAAATTTATTTTACTCTCTGAGTTTTTGCCTGAAGACTGCGGAGAGGAAATCATCGAAAGAAATACTTTTTCCATATTTCGTTTGGTATTGCACTCGTGCAATAAACCAATGCACTACACACTAGACTACGGCAATTTACGATTGTTTCCCTCAGGTTATTTCCGGATAGTCTGTTGCATTCTCAAAACTCCGCCTATTGCAGTTACCCAACAACGTTTTCAAACTCATTTGGTTTGAAGCAATCTCTCTACCTTTCATTCGCAGAATATAACCTTCCAAAAATATCTTCCCATTGCAGAGGAAGTTAATGCACCCATCAGCGGCATGGAAAACTTAATCCTTGAAAGCAAGGCCAACACTTAAGCTGGCACCACAGACAATTCAAATGAGTTCCTTCGTGAGACTGGCGTTCCTCTGCAAAGAGTCAAACAAATGGTCTCACAAAAACATTGGAATCGCGTAGCAGTGGTAACCGCATACTGGCCTTAGGTTTTTACATCAGAAGAGTTCTGCAGAAGCTGCAAAACAAGGGAGAACATCACCTATGTCATTGTCAGACGTATAGGAATCCGAGAAGAAGAATTCTGGGATAACCACAATTTAGTGACACCATATGTCTTGCCACTAATGTACAAAATAAACACACGCAATATAAGTGGCGTCAGAAAAGAGGCTGAAGAATTGTAATGACAGTGTTGACTCATTAGACGTGAAGTTACAGTTCAAGCCCCTGATCAGACATCTCCAACCAAACGAAATACGAAAGAAATATTTTTTCGGCGACTTCTTTTCAGCAGATTTCTGGCAAAAACTCAGAGAATAAATGAAAAATTGCCATGAAGAGGTTCTTAAAAATCTGTTGTCCGGAGTTGACTTTAAACTCATGTATAAAATTAACGCACACAACATAAAGAGTGCCAGAAGCTACGTCATAATCCGGACTGAAGAGTTGTAATGACCAATTATGTATGCGTGTATGTATGTCTTTTTTTTTTGTCTTAGGCCAGAGGTGGGAAAAATCGAAAGACGCGTTTGCTCCAACAAAACAATGCACGATTCACCATCACTGGTGCCTACGTACTAAACCCACACCCTGCACACTTCAACCACTCTCCCCCCCGGGACTGCCGTAAGGTACTACTTCGCGGAGAGCTGGTTAGCTTTAAAGCTTTGTCACACTACTCCGACTCCGTTCCACCAGTCTTCCGAGTTCTAGCATAACTTCAGCCATTCTCTGACTCTATTTTCTCCATAGAATCCTGGAATTCAACACCTCTTCCATAATCCGAGTTGGTCCGAAACTCGTTTCCTCGGGCTATCTAAATCTGGGGCAGTATATTAGAATATGCTCCGTACCTTCCTCCTCATCTAAACAGTTTGGGCATAAAGCGGAAGTATCATGTCCAAATCTGTGCAGATACTTACTGAATCACCTTTGACTAGTTAGGAACTGGGTCACGTAGTAGTTCAGCTCGCAATGTTTGTTCTCCATCCAAAGGGTTACATCGACACAAAGTGAAATGTATGGCATCCCTTTAAACTGTTCTCCCCTCGTGACTGCCATTTGTGCAAGGAAGTCATTCGTTCCTCCGGTTTTATAGCTGCAGTTCGTCCTGGTAACTCGAGATGGCAAAAGTATATCCGCTTCATCTCATATGTCTATTGGTATTGTCTCTGCCAATACCAATACCGCTTCATCAGACACTGTTCTGAAGCAATTTGTTTGTCCAATCGCGCTTAGTCGATACATCGAGGGCAGTATCCACCTTGCCGTCCCACGGAGAGTGCTTCCGAACATATTGACAAGCATATGTACGGATGTATGTATGTATGTTTGTATGTATAAATGTATTTACAAAATAAAACCACCTTCTTTTTATGACATTATTCTTGCTCATATTAAATATTAAAAAATATAAATTTTAATATAATTTTTGTGTCTCTACAGAGACTACACAAATATTCATGAGAAGTATTTTTTTTTGAACTCACTTTTAACTGCCAATCAAGAGTCATTTGACTGCCTAAACACTCGCTTCAAATAAAAATATCAAAAGTGAAATCCATTTATCTCCTATGTACACAAGCTGTGCGCACATGCGTAATTGCTTAACAAAATATTCTAAATAATAAAGTTATAAAGACACGAATAGAAAAAAGTGCCATAGAAAAAAAGACATTAGCATTTATATTTGAAAATTGCTTAAAATTTAAACATTTTATATTTATTTATAAGGCAAGCAACCACCAACTTTTAAATTGCCAATAAATTACGATTGGGGCTAGAAAACTTCAAATCGAATTTGAAAATAACGAGTAAATTGAAACGTTAACGTAATCCATTATTAAACACTAATTGCCAAATGGTGGTTTATGGGATCCAATAACCACTATTCTGTCTATTTTTTCGACATATTTTTCGACATATTTTTTTTTGCCAGCAAAAGGCATTGCGTTTTAATGTGGCATTGCGTACGACATTCATGCAATACGTAGTAGTATTTGGTTTGAGAATTATAATGAAGGAAACCAGAGAAAAAAAAAACGTTAAATCGAAACCAATATTGAAAAGTGTATAAACAAGTGCGTTAAAAATTAATAGCCCAGTAATTGAATGTAAAGTATCTTGCCAAACAAGATGTTTTATTTTTGCGCGATACATTAAGAATTTCATACAAACTAAAGGCTAAGATACCTTGTATGTATGTATACGACAAGTAATTAAGATGTTAAATGAATTGTTCACATAAAATAATTGATTTAACAGAATAAGTAAACAACAACAATAACAACAACAAAACAAAATTTAAAAAATCAAGAAAAAATTTCAAATTGAAAATAATTTATGGTTTCTCTTTCGGTAAAGAAAAAAAATCAGATTGTTGTTGTTGTTGTACTTATTTTTCCTTATTCTAAACCCTTTTTGTATCGAAAAAAGACGTTGCATTTAAACGTTTATTTATTTTCAATATTTTTTTTCTTAATTTTTATTGTCCAACAAAAGAACACTGGATGTTGTTTTTGTGTTGTTTAACCCAAGGACAAAATCACCTGTACCCGTATAAATATAATGAACCTGCTGTAGGCTCATTATTATTGCCAACATTAATTTTATATTATTTTCTTTTAAAGCGAACGAGAAACAAAAAAACGAAAAAGAAAGAAGGAAAGAAAAAAATTAAAATGAAAAAAAGTAAAGAAAAAGGTTCAGTAACGACAAAAGTGCCCAGTAAATATAATAAGAAACGTGTAAAGGCAACGAATTGAACGGCAATAGCAACGTTTTATTATTAAGGTGGTTATTTGAAATCAACAAGATCAGCACGATCGACAAGTGGGTACAGTGGAGCAAAAAAAAATGTTTCATTAATTGAAAGCTGTATGTACACTATGTATGTATACTGTTTGCTGCTTGGACTCAAATTTTTTAATTTTGTTTGGTGAACTCTTTCCCTTAATACAACCACTGTCAACCATGGTCAGCCAACGCAATTGTTATGTGATCAGACCAAAAACAAGAAAAAAAAGAACATTGTCTGTAATAAAAACAAAGTATTTTGCTTGCTAGACTCGCATTCATATGAGTACAATAGACTGTGTATTGAGGCTGAGTAATACGGAAAAGTACTTTTTTTTATTTAGCTTCTTAACAACAGGTACTTGTATTGAAGGGCCCCAGAATACTTGAAATACTCTTTAGCCTTTATACATCAACATCATCGTCATCGTCATCGTCATCATCATTGTAGTCATCTTGAATCAACATCTCTAAAAACACAACCCACATGATCGCTATTTATATTGTACCAGAAAGCCTACTAGACATATACGGCCAATAATCCACGGTATAATCACCTACAAAACGGCCCTTAACGCACATACCTACATACTTACATACATACATATACCAGCATAATAGAGCAGTAGTAAGTGGTTATACAAATGAACAAATATGGATGGCAGGCAGCATCTACCACCACCGCAACGCAATTGAAAGGCAAAAAGAAAAAAAAGCTATGGCTATGGCTGTGGCTATGGCTGTGCCTGTGGAAAAAACCCTCAATTCCATAAAATGAATTGGCAAGATTATCACAGTATAAGAAATACTACTTACGAGAGTAGAAAAATTATAAACGTGTATCGCTTCAAGGGCAAAATTGAAAAACAAAAACCAATAAAAACAAAAAAAAAAAAAATTTTGTTTTAAAGCCAAAAACCTCAGAATGGGGAAAAAAGTTCATCTCTGTAGCAGGTTGTTTTTGTTAAAGAACACAAAAAATAATTCTTAAGAAACTAAAATAAAAGCGATATTTTTGTTTGATTTCTTGTGTTTTTTGTTACCATAGACACGATTTTTAACGAGTTAAAGATGAAGAAAACAAAAAAAAATATTCTGAAATTCATTTGTTTGTTGTTGTTGTTGTACTGTTCTTATGAAAAAATACTACAAGAAACGCATCATCAGCAGAACAAAAGATCTTTTATTGAAAAGCAACACACAAATACAATACAATTGCCAGAAACAAAACAACAAAAAGCGGGAAGAACATAAAATTATAGAAATATGCTACGCATTGAATACTTCTTGTTTTTTTCTCTTCGGTTCTGTTCTGTTTGGTTTCGACCACAATATATTTGCCGCAAATGAATGCGTGGTTTACGCTACGTTTCCAATTGCCACCATTTGGCCTGAGTATTTGGTCATTTGAGATGAGATTTCAAATTGCAAGCATAGACAGACAGACAGGCCGTTAAGATAAGTAGAAATATTTACATTCTCCATTCACTTCAATCGAAACAGCATTGTGTGTGTAGCAAGATTATTAGACAAAAAAATTGTCGATAGAAACCGAACTTATGGGACTTTATTTACCGCTAGAGAGAGTCAGTTTGAAAATTTTAAATGCATAAGAGTAGCATTTAATGGGGAAGGGTCCTAACTACTACATTCGCAACATCATTCTCGAACCTGTTATAGAAGACCAAGAACTTGTTTAGCTGGAAAAACATGATTCATTGATATGACCTCTATTCATACATTGCATTGTGTTCGAATATTGAAAAGTAAGTTACAGTAGGAAGTAAAGAGGGAGTAGCGCTCGGTAAAATGGATTTTTTTGTTTCTTTTATGATCAGTGCTACACTTTCGCTCCATATTATTATTATAATCCACTAATTTAAGAAATACTAGAGACTCTGGTGGGAATCGAATCCACAACTCCTCATTAGCACACTAACTACTGGCCTACTTATGCATCCATTGGATTGCTTTCACAGAAAGATTTGCCAGATTACTTCAAAGTTTCAATCTTCTCACCAGCTGGCAAATATTTCAGTTGCTTATATAAATACCTGCTAGCCAGGCTTTCATCATTGCTGTTAAGCTGCAATTTACATTTCAATCTGTTAGTTTACAAGCTTCATAGTTCTAGTAGCGTAAACATAAATCGTGTGGAGAAGATCAATTCCATTTGCCGCTTAATTAAAAGGGAGAGATAAAATATGTGTTTTCAATTAGGATAGGGCATTCACAAAAAACACCAATTGGTGATCGAATAAGCCGTGAAGACCCGTACCTGGGTAACATCTTTGCAAAAAGCGATGGAACTGCCAAGGGTATGGGGAGAAAGAATGAAAAAGGCAATCAGTATTGAACTTGAACACATGTAGCGCCGTTGTGAATCTACATATGGATATAGGCTCTATGTTCGCTCTGTGATTTTTATGTATTGTAAGACTTGGTTTGTTACAAGTATCTTTCAATCTTAACTACGAGAGTCTCAAGAGAAGTCTCAGATTATTATGGCCACTCTGGTGTATTGCAGAAGTGATATACGTAATCTTAGCCATTCGTAGAAGAAAATCTCTGAAAATTTGCAATTCGCAATGAAGCACACACTGAGAAAAGTCAAAAAAACACTTGGCGGTGATCCACATACATACATAATTGGTAATTTTAATCGCTCAGTCAGGATTAAGAGCTAGCTTCTCATACCACTTATGTTGTGTGGGTTAATTTTTCTACATGAGTATAGGGACCTACAGTTTAAAGACGATTCCGAACGACAGATTCTGAGAAACTTTTCATGGCATTAAATTCATTTTTATTTCATTTCTTATTTCGTTTTGTTGGAGATGTCTGACCTGGGGTTTGAACTGGGGCCTCAGGTCTAATAACCCAATACACAACCCACTAGGCTTGATCCACACTAAGGGAAATAAACTCTGTATCAAGTAGGCTTGTTATAATCTTTAACACCACTGGGGAACCTAGAGTTGTGAAGGCAAGTCGATAAAGTTGAACACAACTTTGGAACGGCTTATGCTTACCATAGAGAGCAACTTAGCATCAGATGGCAATCATGCTCATCATACATGATACACTGCCAGTTTATAAATGTATTCCGAATGAGGATTCCTTCATAATTTTCACAATCCCTTGTGGAATTGTTATAATTCCACCCTCGTCTCGTAAACTGCGAGTGAAGATCCCTCAATATTTTGCATTTTCTTGTTGTTAAAACGCGTTTCCCTTAGGCTACCAGCTGCAGTTGCCATAGAATTCTGTTTTTACCACAAATGGTATCAAAAACTTTGCATATTCGCCAAAAAATTCTTTCAACCACTTGGAAAAAGTTACTTAATGCAAAGCCAACAACAGATATATTTCAAATGAACTTTTGAAAGATCAACAACAGAGTAGATAATAAGAAAAAACAAAAAAAAAAATACAATAATAATGGCAAGAACAAGAGCATTATCAACGCATTGTACTTGTAACGTTGGCATTTCATACTTCACTTATTTCTTGATTTTCTATTTATTTTTCTTTTTTGCCGTTTTTATATTTAAAAATAAAGGAATGAATGATATAATGATGGTCTTAAAAACCACAAACCCGCAGCAACAAGTGTATAAACTTACAAGTGGCTAGAGAAGAATATGATCATTGATCTTGGCAATCGATCGTTCTATAGGCTCAACACAAGTCATGCAATATAATTTCTAACTTTTCTTCTTCTTCTTTTTAGTTCTTCTTTTATTTTTTTTTTTTTTCAAAAATTGCTGAACGTTTATTTAAAGCTTTCTGTGGCATAAGAAAGATGATGATCTTTGGAAAGGTCTTCTTCACATTTTTTTCTGTTTTTTTTTTTTGCAACATTATGTCGGTTTAAGTAAGAGAATGAATGAAAAAAAACCAAGAGAATGAAAAACATGATCATCTTCAACACCTTCGACAGGTTAGAAGACATAACTAAAGTGGCAACATTATTGTTCATCTTCTTGCAATACCTCGATCTTGTTGCACATATTTTTCTTAAATTCTCTGCGAAAAAATCGAAAAAAAATTGTAGAAAATAAGACTCTTATTTTGTTTTTGTTTCTAGAGAATTATTATAAAAAAAAACAACCATGTTCGGTCCAAAGTAGGTGCGGTATTGGTTATTGTAGTTGATTGTTTCAGCTTATGGCTGCATAGCCGCGTTAGCACTTGTAGAGTAGGCATATAGTGGAGGTTGTTGAGTATTGTATACAAAACGTTTGGGTGCGTAAAAGTTCATTTTAAACGTGTGAATGTCATGCTCCCTGAAATTTAATGGTCATACTCGTAGATCGTATTTTTTTCTTCTTTTTTTATTTCTTATTACCTGCAATGGTACAGCGGTTCATATAAGATTTCTGAAGGCAAAAATAAGAAGAAAAAAAAACTCAAGAACCTTTATATTATTTATTTTCGTAGCAGTTTTTATTCATTGCTAAGCGTATAGCATGTACAATTGTAGAAATAGTAACAGTGATTTAAAAGAATGTGTTTGTGGAAGAGAAAATTTCTTATTTTTAGACAAAATCTTTTAGAAGGAAATGGTTCATACCATACCAATAGTTCAGCTATCAATAGCCATTCGGTGTCACTGTTAGAGATAGAATTCGTCTTTCTCTTTATTTGTACAGGCATTTCGTACACTTCTTAGGTCGTCAATGAGAAGTGCACGAAATCTAAGATCATTACAACCACTGATTACAACATCCTAGATTTTGTGATTTTGTTAAATTTGTGTTAGCAAGGTCCGAGGTCGATGTTGTCTGCATACATACATAAATAATTGGGCATTACAACCATTAAATTAGAATTACGTACCAGCTTCTGACAACACTTATGTGGCGTGTGTTAATTTTATACATGAGTGGCGGGACCTTCTGTTTAAAGTCGACTCCGAACCACAAATTTTTGAAAGACTTTTTCAAAGCAATTTTATTCATTCTCTAAGAGTTTTTGCCAGAAATCTGCTGAGAAGAAGTCGCCGTAGAAATATTTTTTTATATTTCGTTTTGTAGGAGATGTTTGGCTTGGGGTTTGAACCGCGGCTTCTCGTCTAGTAAGGCAACACATTACCTACTATACTACGACGACTTCACGATGGTCTGCATGGTCAAATATAGAAAAACAATATCGAGTATGTAAATCTATGTAATGATGCGTCCTAGAAGAATTTAATCAATTTTGTCCACTCAACTTCTTCTAATCTTCACAAACTCCTTACAATCTAAAGTGAATATTGTATCCTTATAGTGAAGTAGTTCAACGTTTTTACACCTCAATCTTTATAAAATAATTTTCATTTGTGGTTTGATTTTCGTTAGGAGTGTCCCAGTTCACAATAACTTTGGATATTCTGCAACCGGAAGCAGAATTAGAATCTAGGCGTATAAGCTGTACCACATTTTTTAAACTGAATTCTAACCATCACTGGCAACATAAAATTGATTTGAATTATTGCTACAAAGGCAGTAAATTATATGTAAAGTTGCGGGCAACGAGCAAAATCTATGGCCAAGTAAAATATCCAAATATCCGAGATATGTATGTGGTGGTATTAAAAGGATATGATCTTTAATAAGCTGCTCAAATCGACCAGAATATCACAGGAGCGATTAATTCGTTTGAAACCTGTACTGCATTTTTCATTATGACAACATTCGGCTACAAACTATTTGAATAACAGAAGATTGAAAATTTTGGCTCATTTCTCTGATTTCATTTTATCAAATCTACATTCTTCACATTACAACACAAGAAATTTCAATCTGAATTGCATTCCTTTACGGAATGTGTGGTCGCATGGTGTTTGTTGTGATGTCTGCAAAACAGTAGTTAGAATAAATAATGTTTGTTAACTATTGTTTTGGGTTGGCATTAAACAGAATCAACACAACACAACAGAACACATTTACAAAAACAGCAAAACCGAAACTAAGAACAAAAAAACAACAACAACAACAAATTACGATTTTCGTATAAAAGAACACAAGCGCTGGAATAATAAATGAGAAATGATCATGACAAAAACAGAAGGATATTATAAATTTGCTATAATATGCTACTAAAAAAGCTACTGTTGTAATATTACAAGCAAAGCTACACCAGCAATAAGCAACATAAACTACAGCAGCAACAGCAACAACAATAAAAACAACAATAATTTAAATGCGTGTGGGTACAAATATAATAAACCATGACTATTTCGTTTTCATTTTTGCAATGTTTTTTTGTTTTATTTTTAGGTCTCCCTTTAAAGCATGATCATTAATTCGTTTGGTATTGCAATTTGGCCATTACGTTCTTGGCATTATATAAAGGAGAGCAAAACACAAACAAGAAAAACAAAGAAAATGACAATATGGTGACCCATAGTAGTAGGTTTACCATAACAATGTTGCAATCGTGTTCCTAATTAAATGCATTCGAATATTTTGGAAAATTTGAATATTCCGACTACTTTGTGGCATAGCCTGAGGATATTAGGTAAAATGGAATTGGAAATGTTTTGATTTCTTAATGATTTAAGTTTCATGGGAATTGATTTATTCACTGAATTGTGAACAATTTTATTTGTTGTTTTTAGCTTAATTTCAGGCGAAAAGGAATGAATGGAAACGTTTATTTATAAAACTAAAGCAATAATTTTATACTCGTATTTAATAATATTTTTTTTTAACCAGAAAGGTAATTCAGAACGTTTTATAAAATTGTAAAGTCTTCTAAATGGTTTGGTATTTCATATTCATGGACATAGTAGCAAAGCAGCCCACCTTTATTGAGTGTCCCTTTTTTAACGCTTCCTCTTTTTAAATTTCAAAGAAAACAAAGTGTATGTGTGAGACATCATCCAAATTTTTCCTTCCTTTGAAAGACCTAATGATGCCATTCCATGTGTGGAATATACATACATACATACATAATTGGTCATCACAATACTCTATCAGAATTACGATCTAGTTTCTCACACCACTTATACTGCAACTTAAGAAAACCCCACAAGTCTAAGGAGGTAAAATTGCACAAAATCGATAGCAAGTATACATCACATCCACTTAAGATGACCTTGCCCTCAAATCATTTGTGCAGTATATTCAATGAGACCTTAGCGCCCTTCTGTTGAAATCACTTGTTGTTGGTGGGCAGGTCATCGCATTCGGGTCAAATATTTTTATCGAACCACAGTGCACAATGTTTGAAGTGACGGCCTGGCCAACGTCGTAGATCGATGACTCTATCAGCTAAAAATTCACACAAAATAGTGACTGCATTCGGATGTACTGCGCGTGTTTGAATCTTAAGTAGATTTGTATCGTCCTAATATTCGACAATTTTGTTTATTCAAGTACTCATTCAGCCAGAAATGGATCTCTTCGTTGAAGATGATTTTGCGCTGAAAATTATGTTCAGTTGCCAACTGTTCCAGAGCCCGGTCAGTGCACAATCTTCGTTTTCCATGGTCATTTACCTTCAGTTCCTAACTCAGTTGAATTTTGTGGGGTTCAGGCCCAAGTCATGAAGCAAAATTCTTCAAGTTGTGGCCTGCAAGTGGCTCTGTTGATGGACGTCAGCAATGTTATGGGCGGTTCATCAACGTATGGATACTGGTCGATCGTTTACTGAAGCAGTGGGCAGAAAGTTATTCGCCATATTGGGAATACTCCTCACGGTAGGACGATTATGGCGATCGTAAAACGTTGGTAGCGAACAGCGCATCCATTTTGATGAAACAAATGTTATTTGCAAGTGGTGCTGATTGCTATATCCAAAGCAAACTGAATTATTGAAAACTAAAGTGACAGATATAGATGCCCGTTATTAACGATCAAAGTTCGGAAGTTTCGGTTGGAAGTCTCAATATATTCTTCACACATGGCAACAGTTTACAGCAAACGGTCATAAGAAATATCTTTCGTGTGGAATTTTCGTGCTAATATTAGTTGCATTTCCGTCCAAAGGATTTACATTTTGCCATCGTGAAGTTATAATAATCAATGCCTTGTGTGGATCAAGTAAACTTAACCTTTTTTTGGGGTAAAACTCTATTTTCATACACAGATTTGGAGATCTGTTCTGCAAAAGGCCCTCTCAATTGCATTTAACCTTCGATTTTATCATATCATACTCAATCTAATTCGATATTTACAATTTAAAATTTATTTCTCCATCAGCAGCTACCGAACAATACATGAAATTAATTTTTTTTATTTTGTTTTTCATATTTTACTTTTAAATTCAATCAAAAACAAATAAAATTTCGAAGTGAATAGGTGGTTTAATTCTAACTGTTCTCTCGATTCTTTTTTTTTTTCTTCATTGAAAATCTAAAACCATAAAAAACAGTTCGTTCGACCACCCAAGTCAGCGATCTCTTAATTAATAAAAATCAACAAAGAAAAGAAAAGGAAAAAAATCACATCTTTTTCTACTCCAGATAAAATAAACATTTTTTTTAAAGATTGTCAGCCACCAAAGAATAAACAAAAACAAAAACAATATTCAAATCAAAAAATAATAACAACAAATACAAAATAAATAATGATTAACATAACAAAACAATCATCGACAACAAGTGGATTTAAAAGTGATAAAAAAATGAAAAGAAAAAATACTAATTCAACAACAGCAACAAATGGTTGGAGAGAAAAAAAACCAAATCTCTAACAACAACAATAACAACATGAATAAGAATACATAACTGAAAACTAAAATACTGACATTATTAACACCCAAATGTGACACCACAATGCCATTATAAATGATTCTCTACTTTTGGTTTTCCACCACTTGGGGCTCTCAACTAAACAGCCACTAATACTAGCCATAGATGAGAGGCTTAGAAAAAAAAAAAAAAAACATACAAAGAAAACTAACCGTCTATACTAACGATAGGCCTGCAGGCGCACGCACTTTGATATCAAATACACGCATACCGTAGTATATTGGTTGAGTGAAATAGTTGAGACTTGAGGTAGTAGAACAGTGTGTTACAAAACTGAAGCGACGAAACTCGCCTCAGATTATGCTCTCACTTTCAGAAGCAAAATACATTTTAGGTAGAAGTGGAAGTCCCCTCAATGGAGTTATTATTGGACACACTTAGGGCTATTACATTTTACTTCGTTTCATTTCCAGTATAAAAGAAGTCGTCGTTGCCGTTTGTTGGCTTATTAGACGAGAGCCTGTCGTTAAGGTATCGCGAACAAAACGACTTGTTCAAGTAATCTTCTGGCAAAAACTCTTTGAGAGTTCTCAAATCTGTCATTCGGAGTTGACATGAGATTGTAGATCACGCCACTCAAGGGTTAACACACTCAACATGAGTGGTGTGTGAAGCTACGTTGTAATTCTGACTAAAGGGCTGCAAGACAAAAGCAATCAGGGTTCCATTTGAGTTAAAAGAAAAAAGAGCAATCACGTCATGAAATAATTTGTAATTTATACTTCTTCTTCTACAAACTTTATTTTACATAGGAATGGATGAAAGAGCTCCATTAGGTCCATGGCGGTTCGATAAATCTGTTAAAAATCAAACTTCTTAGTTAATAAAATACATATTGAAAGACAATGTTTTCCACATTTTCTACTTCGTATTACAAAGTGATTTTGTATGAAAACTTTTGCGCTACACTGTATACTGCATTGTTGCAACACATACCGACAATATTTGAAAGAGAATTTTCGTTTTTTTTTCTGTTTTTTTGGCCATAAAATTGATTTTACTTATAAAGACATTCATGTGTCACCTATAGGAGACAAGTGTAATAAAAACAAAAGACACAACTGATTGTTTTCATTGTTGTTGCTTGCTATTCCTGTTGTTGTTACTGTCGTATACTGATGACCATGAAAACTTAACTGCTGAACTCAAACAATACCAACCGATGACTGGCCAATGGCTAAAATGTATCTGGTACTTGATATCAAACGAATTGATTCAGAATTCTCTGCTATGGTGGTCCTTATCTAGTTAATGTGTCAAGAACGAAACTGTATGTATAGAGAAAGACAAAAGGCATACAATCCAACCATAATTCAATATAAAAATTAAAAGAAAATAAAAAAGATGAATATTTAAACTAGGCGGCGGCGGTGGTGGCGGTGTCTCTATTTCGTATTTCTTAATGTATTTATTTCTGACGTATTTTTGGTATTTTAGTGGCTAAATGGATACCGCTTATGGCAGAGGAGTTGGAAGTGTATGGTAAATGATACACGCAGACAATTTCATTTGTAAGAGACATACTAGTTTATTAATGACATTGTTTACATGATCATGTAAGTACACATACTAACTGGTTCATGTAATATTTTCAATTTCATTACAAAGCATTACAAAATTTTGAATTATTTAAGATGAAATTGTAAATTATTTTGTATTTATGAAGCTGTGACATTTAATTTCTCAACATAATTGAAAACCACTCTTCTTTGTGATAGGCTAGCCGCCTTAATGCCTCTCATTGCTTTGAAGAACAAGCTAAAAAAGTAGACTGAAATGTTACATCGCCAAAATATAAAAAATTACGATGATACTCTGGAGCACGTTGATGGAAGGAAAACTATGAGCGTATTAGTAAACTTAACCGCACTTGTGAGCGTTCTTAAGCGGTATTACGCCTTAGATGTACACTTAAGTTTAAACGCTTAAGTTAAAGCGCTGGATAAACGCTGCAAATGACATTGAATGCTAGATATATGGAACACTTTTTTGTTATTACCTAGCTTTCGTGCTGTCGGGATATCGATATTTAAGGGAAGATATTATTACCAGACAAAAGAGAGAAAGAAACTGAGAAAGTTTGCATAAGATACAGACTATCAATAGAATGTAGGTTTTGTCAGCTGCTAGACCCATATGGATACGAGAAGGACTGACTCATTTCTGTCTTTAAGTCGCATCGCTATCCATCGCACAATAGCGATTTTAACTGGCCATTATCCTTTTCGTAGGCATGCTGAAATACGCAGCATTTCTAAACTAAAGTAACACGTAACAAAAGTGAAAGAAATCTTTTCTAGGAACATTAAATGAATGCCTAACATTTATTTTGTAATGACTATTTCATTTCATTTTTGTCGCCGTAGTGTAGTAGATAGTGTGTTGGTTTATTAGACGTGAGGCCACGGTTCAAACCCCACGTCAGACATCTCCAACAAAACGAAAAAAAATTCTTCGTCGACTTCCTCTCAGCAGATTTCTGGCAAGAACTCTGAAAGTAAAATAAAATTGCCATCAAAAAAGTTTCTCAAAAATCTGTCGTTTAGGTACCGCCACTCATATATAGAACTAACACACACAACAGGAGTGGTGGACAAACAAAATCGTAATTCTGAGTAAAGCGTTGTGATGACCATTTATGTAATGTTTGATCAACGAGTATCACAATGAGCCTAAATTGTGGCCTAAATGGGTGCGCCACCTTACCTGAATTAGCGTAACACGTAACAAAAGTGAATAAAGTATTTATTGTGGACGTTAGATGAATGCTTAACATTTACTTTTTAATGATTATTTCATTTTGATCTTATCCGTTGCTACGTAGGTGGTCCATCCATAAGCTTCAATTTTGGAATCCATTTTTTCAGAATTTGGATCAATATTGGATTATGCCTTCCAGGACTACAATAGTATCGTGGCTGTCTTGCTACGGGAGACGAGGAACTGTAGAAATTGCCACAAAATGCTTAGTGTGGTCAAATTTGATGATTTAAGCGGACAATAGAGTGTCTAATAACATGAGAATAATTGGGCATTAAACTCATCCCTCTTTGGGTTAAGGGATCGCATGTCGTTTGCAAAGTTTAGTAGGGTTCTATAAGTTCTTGTTGTACAACCATTAGTACCTATACATAACATACATTCGTAATTCGTAATCTCCTGGTACCTGTCAGTCGTCCCGATAGTTTTCAAAATGTATATATCCCATTTAAGTCACCTTCGGCTAGACACGTTTTTTCTATAAATTCTGGATGCTGAAGAGTACTTCGTCTCAATTACTTTAGTTTCAAAAACAGGCAATTTAGATTAATACCATGACGAAAACTCTAAAGAATGTAACAAAATAGAAAAAATTATTAATTGCTTGAAAATACAAAAAAAAAACCAAATAAACCTGAACTACAAAGATGTCAAAAATTTTAGAAAATTATTGCTTCACGGAGATTTGTAATATGAAACAGCAGCAGACGGAAAAAATTACAAACAAAAATATCCTTAACCTAACACTGTTCTAAAAATATGAAATAATTGAGAAAAAAGGTTTATTCAACACACAACATACAAACAAACAAACAAACCAACAAACAATGGCAATTAATCACGTTACGCTTATCCACGAGAATACTTTCAAATTATGCTCACCATCTGACTGTTCTCTGGCAATGGAAACATGAAAATGAATTTTTTTTTTCTTTTTCTGAAAATTATTTTTCGGAAAACTCAAAACTAATATAATATTCATTTCCTTCCTGATTAAAAATACTTTTTCGTTTATTATGTAAGTTTTGTTTTTTGGTTAATTTTATGCACCCGTACTTGAAACATAACAACTGACAGGATTCATGGCAAAAGGTAAGAAAATTACACGCAAACCTGATATAAAAACTTAGCCCGGACCCGGCCACCATATGGTGGCTGTGGCTGTTGAAGCTATCAAAGACCAGGAGTTTGAATTTAATCACTCTCATACAAACAGCATTTAAACGAAATTAAAATAGAGTTTCATCGTCTATGATGAATATTAAAAAATTGCATTTTCATTCATAACCGCCTTCTGGTGGCTGGCTGACTGGCTGGCTGACAATTCTGTGTTTCATTCGACCCCTAAACGAATGTTGATTTTTTACGTCATCCTCTTATATGTACGTACGTATGCCTGACTCGCTAAGGGTAAATGGTGTGGTGGATCTTTGATTAATTTTAGCACAGACAATGATTAAGTATTTCTGTGCATCCAAACACCACTTTTAATTCAACAAGGACATGCTAAAGGATGTTCTGTTTGTTGTGTAGATGATGGTATCAAGTTACCCTCGTTTTTAATTATTTAAGAAATTAATGAGTCATGCTCATTGCAGTGTTAGTATGTTTTTGAGATCTCATGTTTATGGGGGCGTAAATTCATGCACCTCTCTGTTTTTGTTCTTTGATATTTGATGGCGCAACATACGGCATAATACCTGTAATTAATGTCTGTTTAAAAAAAAGAACACGATTTTATTTTATAAACAAAAATCTAATCATAGTCCTTGTGTGGTTCAATCAACTTGAAAGTACTTCTTCATAATAATTGTAGCTCCTTTGAAAGTCGTCTTAAAAAAACTACAAAATTTTGTTTAAAAGTGTAGGATTTTTTTCCTTTGATTGCAAATTTACTTTAGTTTTCTTGATCGTTATAATAAAAAAAAAAATAACAAAAACAAACAAGATTTATATCAGCCAACACATGTTGATTATCTAGAATCAATGAACAGGTAGATTTAATACTTGTTAACAATTTTATTACCGCTACAATAAACTACAACTATATACAACAGCAAACCTGTAAAGACAGCCCACTTTAAATTAGTATCTGCATGTTTTATAGGTTTTTTTTTTTTGCAAAAATCCACATCTAAGGTGGTCATTGTCTGCCTTTTTTTTGTATTTTTTCTGTTTCGTTTAAGATTTTCTCTTCTTAAATCCAGAGCTGTTGACAGCTGTTGATTGAAAGTGTTAGAATGTTGTACCAGAATAATGTGTTAACATGTTAAGATCTGAATTTTTTTTAAGGAAGTAATAGAAGTGATTTATAAATTATAAACCATTCTGGCGAGATTAATGATGTATGTATAACGGGTAACGAATAATTTAATTTTATTTTCTTGATATGTTGGCTGATCTAAAATAAATAAAATTTTTATGTGGTGGTATGGCAAAGCAAAAAAAAAATTAGGCAATGACATCTATTGCTGTAGAAGTATTAAATAAACAATGAAATGTTTGATATATAAAATCTCTCATTATCGCAAAAAAAAAAATTTCTATATGTATGTCTACCCATTATCTTCATACTTATCGAACAAATTTAAAACCATCAATACAATTCGTCGTAGTTTAGTAGGCAGTGTATTGGTCTATTAGACGTGAGACCTCGGTGCAAGTCCGAAGTCAGACGTCAACAGCAAAATGAAATATGAAAAAATATTTCTTCGGCGACTGCCTCTCAGCAGGTTTGTGGCAAAAACTCTGACAGAGAAGCTCTGCTATGAAAAAGTTCCTGAAAAGTCTATCGTTCGAAGTCAACTAAAGTCCCTGTAGGTCCCGCCTCTCATGTATAGAATTAACACGCACAGCATAAGTGGTATGAGAAGCTAGGTCGTAATCCTGACTGAAGAGTTGTAATGACGAATCATGTATGTAAGTATGTGTATTAATACACGCAACAGTTATACAGTTAAGGTCTATTTACGAAAGTAAAATTGTACTATCTGGCAATTGTTAATATTTACACGGGCGATCCTAAAATTGGCTAACCTGATGTAGGGATGGTAGATATAAATGGCTGTCAACATGACGGAATACACACTGAGGTTAAGTAAAGGCCATTGTGATACACCAATTATTTATTTTCTCCTTGTCCTGAAACAATCAGAACGATGAAATCAGATAGTCTTGCAATAGTTGTCCTCAATAGATGTGTGATATCCTCTGTAAAAATCCTGGTGTTTTCTTAGCTAGGCATATATCCAATATATGAAAAACAATTTAAATAAATAAATAAAATTCATTGGCCATATAAAGAAAACCAATGCTTACGTATTGAGTACCCACTGCGCAATGTCTAGCATTAGCATCCTACTTTGAATGGATGGTATAGATGACAGTAATAGTCCATCTCCATCTATAAACATAGAAAAAATGAGTCAACCATTTAAAATTGAACATCTTGGTTTACAAGGTCTCAGTCGAGCTGTTTTTAAAGTCAACTTGGATTATATTCTGAGATCCAAAGCAGAGCCATCGTTATATTTATGAGTGAGTTTAATGCACGAACATCGCAACAGATGGCTGAGGAGTGAGAAACAACACCGTTAACCGTTAACAAATTTTTAGCAGATCTTTCGAATTCTCAAAAGGAACTTATAAATATATATGGACCATCATCCAGCAGCATTCCAAATAGCCAATTTCATCATATATCAGTAAGAATAAGCTTATCATGGGGAAAAACTAAGATTAACCTGAAATGACAAAGTAAACCCAACAACATCTGTAGAATAACTCAACAAAGAACGCGTTAGTAGTGGTAATTCGCGATGTACTATATCGCCAGATCAACACCACTCGTGGAAAGGTATCGTAACAAAATACACTCCAGTTGGAGTAGAAATACACGGCTTAGAGAACCAAGAAAAGATGTTGAATATTAGGTACTTGATGTATGTGATTTTTTTTTTCAAAAAAGGAAACTTAAACTGCAGCCAAAAAAAAGCAATACCAACTGCTGACTAAACTAATGAAGGATGCTGCAAAATAAGACAAAAGAAAGTTCCTATATTTGCTAGCCAGAACAGCAGATGCACTGTATACCATGTGAAAATATACACTGTTACACCAATTGTGGGAAGAGGGAGAAAAATATATTGAAGACATTCCCATTTAAAGTCCCCTCCAAAGTACCTATCCATTAAGACCTTAACCAGCAAGAGAGAGGAAAATGCATCACAACTCCTATTAAACTGTAAAATTTCTCACCTCTACATCCTACAAAGCAAAAACGTTTTCATAATAAATTACATAGAATTGACATAAAATGCGATGGCAACTCTGTCATCCTAGAACCTGCTGCAGTACAGTACAACTGAAACTCCCGCGAAGAAAATAATAACAAATAATGATAAGAAGTAGAGGGAAAGACTTTGTGATAGCCTAAGAATCCCTTAATTTCTTGGAGAAATTATAGCTTTTTCGTTTTTTTACTACACCCTATATTTG
Source organism: Sarcophaga rosellei (assembly GCA_930367235.1). Lineage (NCBI taxonomy): Eukaryota > Metazoa > Arthropoda > Insecta > Diptera > Sarcophagidae > Sarcophaga > Sarcophaga rosellei. The sequence continues at coordinate 46,902,613 of OV884019.1, forward strand.
TAAAGGTGAGTTATAACAAAAAAAATTTCTACTTTGTTTTGACTTCTTAATTGGTAATTATAAAAGATTCACTTTATGGCTTGGTAATGACACTTTCTGGCTGAAAGGTCGTCCATGTTACAAACGCCTCAAATATTGCGCATAATTAACTTGTTTACTAAACATTTATAACAATGAATGACACTTGACAAGTGCCTTAGGGTGCTGACCAGTAATGTTACAAAAAACGGGGTGGAGTTCAAAAAGAATATTTTTTTTATTATAATTGCATGCATTTTGTCATTTTATTTTATTATTAATAAAATGCATTAAATTTTATGCCTTCTTTTACTATTTTTTTTTCTCCTTCTTTCTTTCTCTCGTTTTTTTATTTTCTTTACGTCACATTAATTTAGAGGCACATCCTTAGACTAATATTTAGTAAAAATAGAAAAGTGTACCTGTGCAGACTTTGTATTATTTAGTTTAACTCTAGCAGTTGTTGTCGTTTTTGTTGTTGCTTCATGTCATTATTTTGTCTAAATGAGACTAACACGCGTTTAAGTTAAACATTAAAACATACAACAAGACATACTACATAGATACGACCATGGATGATACAATTTCCGCTTGAGCTGTAAAAGTCAGAAACGAATCCAAATGTGAAATACAAAGTTTAACCTGAGCGTGTGTTTTTAATGTTGCAAGTAAATATTATCAGTCTGTGCAATATGTGTAGGTGTGAGTCACGTGACTATAATAATTTATTGTATACACCTTATGCCTCTACTAACCGCTCTGTCTTTACAATAATTTGAGCCTTACTAATGCAAAAGGGGCTGGCTGGCTGACTGACTGGTTGGTTGGTTGGATGACTGTATGTCTGGTTGTATTTGAAAGACATTAATGAACCTTCTGTTGGCTTTTATATTCTGGCCATTTAAGTTTATTTCACTTTAACTTTTTTTCTATCATTTCATAAACACGCAAATTTTTGTTTAGTTTGCAGTCTAAACAATACGAGGAAGAGCAAACATTTTCATTTTTGAATACAATTTTATTAATATACGACCGTAGTCGATGTCTGTAAATTGAACATAAAAATTAATAATAAACGATTTGTGCGTAATAACAATAATTTTTCAATACAATTAACCCCAGTTTAATATATTTTTGTTTCTTTTCCCTCTCCTTAGCAGTCACATGAGATTATGAAATGCTCTGTAAAAATAAAAATTAAGGAAGTTAGTTCAGGTAGAGCAGTAAAAAAAATATGTTTAAATATTTAACGAAATTTTTTTTAATTGTTAAACCGGCTGTAGATTAGCAAACAAAATCGTAATTATCTTTGCAAAAATTTTACGATATAAAATAAAAATTTCCTTATCTTTAGGAATTTTAAATGAGATTTAACATGAGATTAACAGTGTGTTATAATTAGTTGTATTAATCTTGTAAAAAAAAAAAACGTCGTATAATAAAGTCGTAAAAAATTAATACACGAAATTACAAAGTAATTAACTTTATGAGCAGCATTTAAAGTTTATTGTTTTTGTGTTTAACACGATGTGGTGATTAAAAAATTGTGCTAAATTTCGAACATAAAAAATAGTATTTCTAGGAATGAATGTTTAAAATACAACAACTCAACACATTATTTTACACTGCAATCCTTTAGTCTCTATTACAACCTAACTTATTACGCCACCCATAATGTATGCGTTAATTTTATACATGAGTATCGAGACCTACAGTTTAAATTCAGCTTCGAACGACAGATTTTTTAGAAACTTATGGTGGCCATTTGACTTAGTCCCAGTATAAATACTATATATTGTATTTCTTAATGATCTCTTCTCTTCAAATCGTTTCAAAATTACGGCAAAAACCCTTAACATGAACGACTCAGCTTCCACATGCAAGACTGGGGTAGTAAAACACGAAATAAACCCGATGTTGTTTATCGCCTCATTAACACGCCAATCATAATACATCGCATGGTGTAAATACTCGGTAGTCGGGAGGTCGAGAGCCGAATTTTAAGCATGTATGTATACAGACATATATAATTAGTCATTATAACCTTTCTGTCAGGATTTCAACTTAGTTTGTGTGCGTTAATTTTATACATGAGTGTCGAGGCCTAAAGCTTGAAGTCGGCTCCGAGCGACAGATTTTTGAGAAACTTTTCATTGCCATTTTTATTTACTCTCAGAGTTGTTGCCAGAGTTGCTGAGAGGAACTCATCAAGAAATATTTTTTCATATTTTCGTTTCGATGTCAGACCTGGGGTTTGAACCGAGGCCTCACATCTAATAAGTCAACACACCACCTGCTACTCTCAGAGTTTTTGTCAGTAATCCGCTGAGAGGAAGTGGCCGAAGAAATATTTTGTTTCATATTTCGTTTTGTTCGAGATATCTGACCAAGGGTTTGAACCGTGGCCTTACGCCTAATAAGCCAACACAATACCTACTAGACTATGGCGACTTATAATCGGATCTTAAGCATGAAAACTTAATACAATATTTGCTAGAACCAATATATTTTTCAATTATCGACGTATGTACTATCAAGAGACTTGGTTTCCACAAGTTCAATTTTATGTTGCTATAGTCTGTACTATACATATTCAGAAGCATGATGAGATTGGTAAATGAGACCATATAAGCAAGTGCTACCGAAAAGTAAGGATATATGACTCTAGTATATCTTTGGATTGGTTTAGATCAGTAGTTTCCCGAGTTCAAGCTTGTTTTGAAAGACTTACCTGCCGCCTGCCATGAGCACCACAGTGGAAAGCCAAAGTGTCTCCTAATTGGTTACGTCTTCATAGTGTTAGCAATAAAGGCAGCAAAGTTCTTTCCATGTATTATAGAATCTTACAGTTTGACGAGCGAAAATAATCTCATTACAGAATAGCATTACAGAATAGCATTACACAAGAGCATTACACAATAGCATTACACAATAGCATTACAGAATAGCATAACAAATATTAAAACGTTTGTATTTTATTTGAAATTAAAAACACATTTCATTCTAAAGTCCTGATATAAACTTCATTAACCTAACGCCGTTAAACCGGCATGAAAACCTGACAAATCCCAAAACCTTCATTACAAAATAACCAACAAATGAAAGAAATGTCGGTGCATTATACTACAGATTATTTTGCTGAACAACAGACAATTTGTGTATTGTTTTCGATATTTCTGTGACAATTGTTACGCATGCAGACATGTGTCTGCAGCAAGTTTGGCAAAAAAAAGCTCTTTAATCCACCTCTTCAATTTCTGTTTACATGTGTATACAGAATGGTACCCTCTCACACACATAGCACAAAGGCTGTCATCTCTTTTACAGATTTGTTACCTTTATTAGTTGATTTGTCGTATATATCGTCGCATCAGACTTTTTACATTGACTGGCATTTTAAATCGTATTGTCACTTGCACTCTATAAGTTGAAATGAATACAACTTGGTATGTCAATGGGTATGAGTTTGTTGGTATGTTTGCCATTTTAACATAATGGCATATTTTTATTGTTGGCACCTTAATTTAAGAGCTTAGCAATCAACATTGTAATCTTTTTTCTTCATTTTTTTTTTTCTTATACTCGCTTTCGTTACAGCAAATAGTGTTGACTACACTACACAGTTTCAATTGCTTCTTACAAATAAAAAGTGTCTCATGCCAATGGAAATGTACATCCACATACTCTATAAGTGTTTGTATATGTGTGAGTGTACGCATATTGTGATAAACTACAATACAAGTGTTTTTGTTTCCCTCAAGTTAAGGGCTTAACAGAAAAACTGGCAGCAGACATATTTATTTATACGCATAAGCTTCAGATATTTTTGCACCTACATTTGTATAGAGTATCTCATGGGTATGGGTATTTGTTTTGTTCTGGATTTGTATGATGTGTGTGTTACAATAATTGTATACAAAAAAGTATCTGTAGGATAATCAAATAAACACGGTGGATTTTTATTAATGAGGTACAGTGGATTGATTCAGATGTGAAGTACAGCAAATGCTGTATGAGAATCAAGAATACTTTTTTTGATTTTTTTTAAAGTCAATGTAACTGTGGCAATAGAACCGAAACACTGTAACGCATCCCAGACATCATCCTATGCAAGAAGAGGAATTCTGGTGATTAACACAGCTTCTATCCGAACAGGCTTATTTTCGCAAATGTTTGTGACAAAGTGGCAAGACAGACGAGCCAAGTTGTGTACACAACGAAGCACTAACCCAAGCTGCAGAACGCACTTTCTTTCTCAAGAGAGGTGAAGCAGAGGCAAGGCTAATTTTGACGATGAGATCGGTATCGTCAACAACTTTTGTTGAAGAATTCTGAGCAACGACGATATCTGGAAAAATATGACTTGGCTTACTGAATATGTTCTGAAATTTAAGAAGGCGTCGTCACATTAATTGATGTCTGTATGTTTCTCAGTTCATTCATACATAATTGGTCATTACAACTCTTTAGTCGGGATTACGACCTAATTTTTCACACTGCTTATGTTGTGTGTGTTAATTTTATATATGAATAGCGGAACCTACAGTTTAAAGTCGACTCCGAACAACAGATTTTTTTAAAGAAACTTTTCATGGCAGAATTTTTGCCAGAAATCTGCTGAGTGGAAGTCGCCGAAGAAATATTTTTCATATTTTCGTTTTCATGTCTGACCTGAGGTGTGAACCGACTACCTACCTACCTACTAGACTACGGCGACTTCAGTGCTCTTTACATAATTCGGATGGCATTATAAATACTATGGAGTCAGAGGCCTTTTTTGATATAAAAACCACATTGTAGATCAGAAATTAAATACTTTGATGCTGCGGTTAGATGCCAAAAAAGAAAAAAGACTCAAATTTTGCTTTAAGCTTTTGAACTTCACTTTTCACTCCAGATAAGGATTTTTGGTATAGTCTTCAGTTCTTTTCCTTTGCCACTAGGCGCTAAGTATTAAACCCAAAACTGTTCGAATTCAAAAATAAATGTTTTCGGAGTCAATCAAGATCATATTGGCGCGTTCAGTTTCTTTCTCGCGGTTCGAATATCCTAAAGACGGTGAGGGCTAGAGTTGGCAAACCACAATTGTTGTTAGAGCCTTTGAGGTTCATTCCAATTGACGAACAGGAAATCTATATTCATAATAATGATGCAGACAGCAGTCAGCCTTTCTGAGGTTCAGTATCGGGTTGGTTGGGACAGGTACGCCGAAAAAAGACTACTTTCACATTATACACGAGACACATAAATGTTTAAATGCCTGACTCAGACGCCTCAGCAGTCCTCTGGCAAAAACTCGAGGAATAAATAAAACTGCCATGAAAAGTTTCTTAGAAATCTGTTGCTAGGAGTCGACTTTGAACGATAGGTCCCGCCACTTATGATTAAAATTAAAAGCTGTAGAAGAAAGGTCTTTAAAAACTTTCTACTGATAGTAATTTCCTGATGAAAGTTAATTTATTTTTTATCATCCAAATTTGTATTTAAATTTCTTCAGAAAATCGTATCCTGAACTCCACTGTTCCCTTTATTTTCTTTGTGAATAAATATGATTGCAATTAATTTGTAACCGATTATCATCTTCAGGTGCCAAATAAACTTAAAAAAACATTCTTATATTTCTTTCAGTTTCCTTTTTTCTTCTTCTTTTCATTCTTCTTTTTAGTTTAACACCATAAAATGGTTTTAAAAGAAAAAAAACGCAAAAAAACACTCAAATAACATGTCGCCAATATTTGTTCACGCTTAACACTCTCCTTCCTCCGGCAGGACATACTAAGTTTATATGCTGGTCGTGGTGTATCCATCGTTTTAGGTTTTATTTCTTCTTTTTTTTTTTTTTTTTGTTTTCTTCATGTCTTGTATAGAGTTTTATGCGTTCGTAACAATTTTATGGACGACACATCTAAATAAACCATTCAATGTCATCTTCTGGCTTTATTTTATTCTTATATTTTGTTCAGTTGTTGTTATTGTTGTTTTTGTTACTTTTAAATACTTTTTTTTTAATTTTTTTTTGCGATTTCCTTGTGATGCTGCAAACAAAATTCACAAAAAAAATGAAGAGAGAAAAGGAAAACAAATTAAAAGAATTGCTTACATTTAGAAGGAACCACACACAATTTAACCGCCAGGCATATAAAGCTATAAAGCGAAGATACTCTTAAAAAAACAACTACAACAACTGCAATAATATATAAAAATTAAAAAAAAGAATAAAAAGAAATAATAAATAACCGAATAAAAAAAAAACTTTTCTTAGTGTATTTAAGCAAAGTGCTTTAGAGGTACTCAAACAAAATTTAATAAAAACTCACATATTTGAAGGAGTGTTATAATTTATTTCAAATTCCAAAGGAATTTTAAAAAACTTATTTCCATCTCCAATGCATTACATATACATAATTGGTCGTTATAAACCTTCAGACAGGATTACGATCTAGTCTCTCGCACCACTTATGTTGTGAGTGTTTATTTTATACATGAGTGCGTAAGCTACAGTTTTAACGTCGACACGTCATGGCAATTTAATTTACTCTCAGAGTTGCTATTTAGGCTACATGCGACCCATTGTGAATCGACAGTTTTTTCATTTCCCCTACCTCTGGTACCATACAATATACACATACATACGTCATTGGCCATAACAACCCTTCAGTAAGGATTACGGCCTAGCTTATCACACCACTCATGTTGTGTGTCTTAATTTCATACTTGAGTGGCGGGACCTACAGTTTAACGTTGACTCCGAGCGACAGATTTTGAGAGACTTTTTCATGGCAGGTTTATTTACTCTCAGAGTTTTTGCCAGAAATCTGCTGAGGAAGTAGCCGGAGAAATATTTTTTTTTTTATATTTCGTTTTGATGGCTGGTCTCTAACCCGGGCTTTTACGTCTAATACGCGAACATACTACTGCTAGACTACGGCGACTACTACAATGCTTCTTGCAATGTCCAATTTATATAGATCACTAATATTATTTACATAGTTGAAGCTCAGGCACTCCTTTCTCTTACGACATAACGCTAATCATGTATCTAAAAGGAGAAGAAGAGTTTAGTTTAGTTTAGACTTTTTTCTCGTCTGTACAACTCATGCAGAAGATATTCGCTATATTATTAAGATCTTTTCATTTGGCCTGAGTACCCAAATACCAATTTTTCCATAAGTGGCGGGACCAATAGTTTAAAGTCGTCTCCGAAAGACTGATTTTTGGGAAAATTTTCCTTGGAAATTTTATTGTCTGTTAGAGTGTTTGCCAGAAATCTGCTTAGAGGCAGATAAAGATGTCTGACCTGGCTTTCAAATATACATGACCAATTCGTCAGTTCTGATACCCATGATAAATGAAGATGGTTCAACTTCGTTATTTAGTTGATGGTATGTCTAATCTTCGGTGATGATATTATCCAGGGGCTTCTGAATGTCTTATTTAAATAGAAAATGTTGCCTCTGCATTTACTCTTCTACGGAATTCAAACATGGCAACATAGATTTGTAGTCATGCACTTTGTTTACAAGGAAAGCAGTATCGCAATGAAAACTGAGAGCATTTTTTTTAAATTTATTTCTTTTAGTGTTCGTATTCATTTCTGTAGGTTTATATTGAGTTCTCTCTGTTCCATAGGTCACATTCATTTGCAGTCTATTGATCCAAAATCACAAACTAATTCACTAATTCCGCTTCTTTGTTGAAATCGCCATAGTCTAGTAGGTAGAGTTCTGGCCTATTAGATGTGAGGCCACGGCTTAATCCATAGGTCACACATCTCCAATAAAACGAAATATGCAAAAACTATTTCTTCGGCGACTTCCCCTCAGCAATTATCTGGCAAAAACTCTGAGAGTAAATCAAATTCATATGAAAAGTTTCTCTGTAGGTCCCGGCACACATGTATAAAATGGGCACACACTTAATGGTGTGAGAAGCTAGGTCGTAATCCAGACTGAAGGGTTGTAATGCCCAATTATGTATGCATGTGCATATGTACGTGTTAGGAATACAGCCTAGTTTTCTGATTACAATACAATGGAAGGGTAGAAGATCATTAACCCACAGACAAGCAATGTAGTCTAGAATTTGATTTTGGATCAGTCTTTCATTGCCCATAGTTTAGTTTGCCTGATTCTGGAATTGAATTTTTTATCCAGAAAATTTCTGTGAACTCATCCCCTGCCTCATTTGATGGAGAATATTCCAATAATTGTATCGTATAATAAAGCAACCCAATTTGAATACGAATTAATTCTTTTAAAGTGCTGTTATTAAAATGATATTTGCCATGGTTATGGTGTATATTTGGATTTTCTTTTAATATCGTTGTTTTTTTTCTCCACCCGCCAACACTTGACGGATTTAATTATTTCGATTTTTAACGTATTTTTTATTTTCATTCGTGTGTTTTTTTTTTTTTTTTGTTTTTTATTTTTTTTATTTTCATGCCGTTAAACCACAAACTTCAAAAAATTGGGAAACAAAAAAAGAAACCTACAACACACAGAATTCAATCTGCGCTTTTAAGACTTGCAGAGAAGACAGATAGTAAACAGGGCAGAAGAAACATTTTTTCAAAAGATTTCATTTGCTTTGCTTGACCGTAAAGAACGATACAGAGTCCAGCAAGTCTTTGCGTGTTACTGGCATTCCAATTCACATGCATCATGTCCGCTACGTAATGAGAAAATATGGTGTTTGTCCAACAATAAAGTTTAACTTCGCACTTATATTTCCGCTGTTGTTATTGTTACTGTTATTGTTGTATAGTGTTAGTTCGTTGGTTTTTGCATTAGAGCAGTGATAGTGTAGCCTCCATTTAATGGAACTTGTAGTTGTTATAGTTTATTAATACCAGAGTTTAGTTTTGACCCGTAGATGTTGGATGAGAATCATTTTGTTTTTCTTCGTCTTCTTTTCTAGGCTGACAATTAAAATTATGATGACATGAAGGTGGAATTTGAACTCAATCATTATTTGCTATGAATAAGAAATAGAGATGTTGGAAATAAACGAAATATTATTAGTTACGTACGTAAGGTGGCCACATGTGGAAAAATACTGAAAACTTAAGTTACATTGAAACAGTTTAAAATAGCGTCTAATTAGTTGGAAATGGAGCTGGTCTCCTTAATCTTATTCTGTAAAGTTTTCTTCTATGCGTTGCTGGCTAGAGTCAAATACAGAGTGTCACAATGACTCACGAAGTATTCATAATAGAATCCAGGCAGTATTTTCATTGAAAAGCCAGGTTTGAAAGCGGCATTGTGTATCGTGTATTCTGATCAACTGTAGCTACAATTTTGGCATGACCATTACTTCTATGCTTCTATAGTTTTATGGCACTCAGTCTCATTGATTTGTTTGCAGGCATTTGTTTCTCCAACTTGTCTTGGTGGTATCTAGTTAAGGATAACAAACAATGCCTTTGATGAAGTTGTTATAAGAACAACTGTTTGCCTGCGTCAGTGTATGAAATTGGGTTCCACAATAGTTGACGCTGTTGCGAAACTATTTTATATGACGGAAAAGATCCATTTCGGTATTAAGAGTTCTGAGTATGTTTCCCTAAACCCCGAATTGGATGCAAAACATCTAACTAAATCAAAATTTTCCAAATTAAATGCTATGCCTGGTGTCTTTAAGGCACCTCTTGTACTATGCATAGCCTCTTCTATTCCGTTTTTACTTATGGTATGGCACTTCATATCATATCACAATTTATATGTCCACTACGCTTGCATGTCCCACACTTGTGATCTAAACATGCAACATTATATTCTTAAAAGGACTACATTTATTACCCAGATATTGCCAACGAAAATTAGAGAAGGAGAGAGAGAGAGAGAGAAAAATAAAAATTCAACAAACAAAACATTAAAAGTATCCCAAAAAACGTAACGTAAAACGTTTACAATCTTGAAAATAATTCTTTTTACATCTTTCTTGTGGTTGGCAACATCATTTCTTTAAAGTGTCACTGAGAAATGTTCAATAACTTTATCAAAAACATTAAAAAAGAAGAGCATTATTGTAACACTTTGCTTAAATTGAAAACGAAACGAAAAAAAAACACATTTTTATTCGTAATGGAAAAAATAAAGAAAAAATACGAAACGTAACATGCAAGGAAGTATTTATTTGAAAATAAACCGACTACGGAATGATCTACTACCACTACTGATAGTTCATTCAATAAATATTGGGTAATCAAAAGGCCATTAGGATCAGTAGTGTCGAAAGAAGAATCCAACTGCCTTTGTTTCTTAAGGCATTGTATTAAACAGTTCTCTCCACTTGATTTCCGTACTACAATATTCACGCCACTCTGTCCTCTGACCGAAAGTGGAATACACGATTTTGAGTCTTCTATATCGTATAGAACAGAGGATGAAAATGTTACTCCATTGCAATTTAACTCTTTTTTCTCTGAATAAGCTCTCAGGATAGACAGAGATTTTTTTGAAAATCATCTGTGGCAGATTCGTTACCGACAAAATTCGTTCTTTAGCTGTTTTACACGTCTAGTATCACCCTCTTCAGGGGAGCTCTCTTCTTTGAAATAAGGGCAATCTTTCTGTGCAATCTCTACCTAACTATGGTATAATTTGCTGCGTAATATTGTCCAAATCGGATGCTTGGCATGCGGTGTCATTGGGATTAATTACAATGCCCATCAATATTAGGCTTACAGGTTCATAACGGATTATTAAAGTAAACAACATGTATGGACAATTCTTTCGCTCTACTATTTTCCATTCCATCATCTTCTTGAAAAGCTAGTGGCAGAAGAAAACAGTCGATGGAGTCATCTTATGATCAATGCTCTGCCAGCCACCTTTCTAACAGAAATATTGGCATACTTTCGATTGAATGATGTTAAAAGGGTTCGGTACCTTTACTAAGTAAGCTACACCAACCGATTTCGTAAAGGTGACTCGATCGACAGTTCCGTCGATTCATGAAGATTTATACGCTTACGAGATGTATCTCATAGTTGCCCGATTCCTCTTTGGCCAGAATGGCAATCATAAACGCACAATAAGATGTGAATTAAATTGAAATTTTTGGCTTTGTATTTGGATTTGGAGTGCTCTCATGATTTTAACTCGAAAATATTATGGAACTTTATTGGAAGCTGAATAAGGAAGGTACGGCACCTTATTTTTTGGAGTTCAGGTAGTGAAATGGGCCAGAACCTTTCTTGGCAGTGGAAAGAGAAGCAAAGGAAATAGAGCAGCAAAGACTCTTCGCAAACCAAACGGGTTTGAGGCCATGCGGAAATAGAATATGGATCGCCTCTAACCCAATATATTGATTTTATGATTATGCGAATGAATCGTCAGAACACATACTTAAAACATGCTCAACATTATCACTAACTGGGTGCATGTCAAGTACTAGGTCCTGTTCGTCAAGGCAATAGATGTAAAGGAAACATTATAAGGATACCCTATGTAGATTACAGGCAGTAAATAACGGCAACAATTTAATGATTTAAAAATGGCAAAATAAAATTTCCTCCACCTCACAGTTAAATTATGAAATAAGTCCTGTTTAGATTTTGAAGAAAATATACAAAATCAGAAGGGAATCTGGTGTTCGAAAGTTTGTTGCAAGTACAACAAAGAACTAAAACTACTGAAATCTAACACAATATAATATTATATTGGAGCAGAAAGAAGAAAAAAACACCAAGAAGGAGGAGTATGAGACCTGTACACATTGCACACACAAAAAAAAAAAACGTCACTTGAATGTGACACATAACATGTGTATGTATGTATGGTTAGAAATATTGTTGCGAATAAGAATTTCCTGGTCTCCATAACTGGGATACACAACAACAACAACAACAACAACAACAACAGCAACAGCAAATAAACAGACAAACGAACAAACAAATCAGGTGTATTGTTACACATGCAATACCAATTTTTTTTCTTTCTTGTTTTTTCTTCCTTAACTTTGTCATTTAAAAACAATTTTTTTCCTCGAACTTTTTATTTGTTTTGTTTCTTCTTTTCTTTGGCTCATTGGTTATCTCAGGCCCATTGTATGCCATTGTTGGTAATGTGGAGTGCACACAGTAATAGTAGTCATTTCATTTCGTTTGGTTTGGTTTGTCTTGGTTTGCTTGATATGCTACAAGCAAATATGTATTCGATTGTGGGGTATTCGAACTGTAGTTGAAAATGGCATTTACATACATACAATATTTTATATCGTATAAGGTGCACATTTTAAGTTGCTCATTAAAATCGTGTTTAACAATCATTTTTGCACACACTTATGTTATACTATACTATACTATACGTATGTACTCGTATACATACTTGTTGTTAAGACAAACGTTTTGGCAGTTACTGATATACTTACAGATATATTTTTATGTGTTGTTTTTTTTTTCTTTCATATTTTTTTTACGTATTTTTGTTTCAAATGTATCATTGACTTCATTTTGTTATTTGTTACTCTCTGTAAGTTTATTTGTTTTAGTTGTTTTTTTTTCATACTTTTGGTCTGTCATAGATGTCTTAAGTGTTAAGTATTTGCGACAGTTGGCATGCCATACCATGTTAAGTAATAAGACTCTAAAAACTATGTTGGCTTGTGCCAAACTTATACTGACACTTTATTTCGATTTTTTGTTTTCTGTTTATAGTTTCTTTTTTTTTTTTGCTTTCGGTTTTTATTTTTATTGTTTCTGGCCAAATAATTGTAATATTTTCGTAAATTAAGATGTCGTTTGCGGAAAATGTCAACACTTCTTATGTGGAAAATAATTGTTGCTGTTGGTTTCATATTGAGGTTACAAACACAATAAAATAACAAATTATTAAGCGGAAATTACCAACAATCGAGTTATTCAATTTGTAGTTTGAATTTCATTCAAATCGTTTCTTTTATTTTTTTAAGAAATTAAAATTTTAAAGTTTGTTGCTTAAGTCTTTTTTTTTAAGTACATAGTCAAACTCCTACTGCTACAATATCCTCTGTACCAATCACTTCGACTGTGCTATTCTAAAGCTTAACTTTAATATTACAGAACATTGTGAATGTTTCCGAAGCATGGACACAAACCATTTTGCAGTTTTTGCAAGTTATTTCCTCTATTTTATTGATATTTGCTGGCATTAAATTTGAAAATATTTGCTCTTAAAGCTTTCTATAATTCCAGAGATCGTCATCATAATTTTGCTTACGTCAGGTGGTAATTAACTGTCAGAGTAGGTTTTTAGTAATTTTGTCCACAAAATCAAGGAATCACAATTGGTTTTACGCTCCTTAGAACTCATTTGATAATTTCCTTGTTTGCAAATCATTTATTTTACTGTCGATCAATGGCTGTTATAGTTATACGAGTATTAGGCATGCAATTATTATCTGATTCAATTCTAAGAGATCATAATAGAAGCCCAGGAAATTGTAATGGAACCCTTTTGTTCTGACCAATAGGTTAACGCAACGACATACTATAATGATATTCGAAAAGCTTGCATACAATTTTATGAGGCGTAAAACTATAGACACATTAGACGTACCAAGTGCTATGCATACATATATACAGTGGTGGCCACGAATTTAAGACACGACACATGACTGAGTTATTTCAGATAATTTTTACATTTTATCGAAAAAATTATGGGTCCATGATATTTTTTTAGAATTTTAGTAATGTTATGAAGAAAAATTAATAATATTTTCTTACCTATATTCGGGTAAGAATTTTTATTTACATATTATATACATAAACACAAATTTTACCTGGCCACGAATTTAAGACATAGGCATAATATAACACTATTCTCTAAATTAAGCTCAGCTTCATAAAAAAAATTCTAATATTTAGTGGGAAATCCTTTATTCTTGAACACAGCAGCACATCTCCTGGGTAAACTTTCAACTAATGCCACATAACGTTGCTTTGGAATTGCATACCAAACCCTTTGGATTTCTTCCCACAAATCGCTTGAATTTCTTGGTTTAACTGTTCGTACATGTTTCTCAACATCATTCCACAAGTTCTCAATTGGATTGAGGTCCGGGGATTGAGCTGGCCACTTAAGAACAATGATATCGTTTTCTTCTAAGCAACTCTTCACTAGACGTGAAATGTGCTTAGGGTCATTATCATGCATAAATTTCTATATTGGAGCCATGTTGTCTTCAGCGAATGGTATCATTGTGTATTTTTGTAAACATGGTGGTCCATTTAAGAATTTATATTATAAATGGGACCTACACTATGCCAGGATAATGCTGCCCACACCGTCACATTTCCACCACCAGGTTGTTTTTAGGGTGTACTTTGGATGATGCTCTAGGTTTGGAGGGCGCCAGACGTACTGCTTTCCATCAGAGCCGAAGCGGCAAAACTCCAAAGAATATTTTTCCAAAATATCATGGGTTTCTTGAGATTTCTCAATTATCACAAAATTATCACAAACAAGTCCATCATATGTCGTGTCTTAAATTCGTGGCCACCACTGTACATAGTTGTCCATTACAACCCTTCAGTCAGGATTACGGCCTAGCTTCTCACAAGTGCTATGCAATAATTCAAAATTACCACCTTAGAAAAGAAGTCTGCCTCAAAAATAGATATTTAAAATTATGCAGTAATGGTGAGACCTGCAGTGAGCTTTGGTGCACAATAAATCTAAAAAGCGCTCAGATCGAGCTACACAAGATACAGAAACTAGGGACTATAACCGTAGCATGATCTATGTATTTAAATGAAGGTTCATATTATCACAAGTATGGTGCTAGATTGGAATCCTAAAAGCACTTGAGGTTAACCAAAGAACATCAAACAAAAAGTCAAACGATAGTATGCCAAGAACTATTGCAGTGTAACCATAATCTGCAAGGAACAAAGATTAGTGCACTAAGTTGCTTAAAGTGCATACGATTTCTGGTTCCATGAGGGGTGGTAGAAAAAAACCACGTGTTTCTTAGCTATTGTCAGCGAAGTAGGAAAATTCAAGAATGCATCAGAAAACATCATGGCAAAGCCCGATAAATAGGAATCATGTTCGATGAGTTCGCTGCTGCAATAAGTTTTCATAACATAAGCATTCACACATACTCTTTCACTGAAATGTTGGCTCTGGATGATGGATTTGAGAAGCTTTATCATGGCACCGTTAATTACTTACAGAGCTATATCAACAAGACTGATTACGGGGTGTAGTTGATAGAAATCGTTCTATTTATTCGGCACATAGCTTTAAACATGCAGTTGTAGTCTAATAAGACAACAACATCGTTCAATGTTTTATGAAAATTTATTCTTCTCTTGATGTATTTAATTTCTATGATTCTTCTTCTTTAGTCAGGAGTACAACCTAGTTTCGCACACCACCTATGTTATGTGTTTTAGTTTTATACAAACTTTTTATGGCAATTTTGTTTACTCTTCGAGTTTTTGCTAGATGACTACGGAAATGGCTGAGACAGGATTTAAATCACTTCAAATAAGCCAACATACTACGTACTAGACTACGGCCTCTTTTTATGATGTCGTTGAGAAAATTTCTGTCCATGAAATATAACGTCATTAAACTAAAAAAAGCAAAGTATAAATAGTGGATAAAAGTCTTATTTCTATTCGTTAATTGCCTTAAGAAAGCCAGCATTTCTCGAAAAAATTCAGAGCTTATCAATGATCCAATAATCAATAAAAAAAATCGTTAAAAATGTTTTTCTAAAAAGCCGAATCAATTTTCAAAATGATGTCTTTAAAAACGCATTAAAAATCAATTTCCACCTAAAATGTCAACAAAATAGGTGGAACCAATATAATTTCTACAATTTCGGTACAAATCAAACACTTGTTTGTAAATGATAAGAAGAAAGATTTCTATGTGTGTCTTTTGTTAATAATCAATTTTCATTTATAGAAACGTATATATTGTTGTTAATTTTAACTACTGTGATGTTTTGTTAAATTAATTAAATACGCATTTAATTGGGATGAAGCTAAACCAATGCCACAAAAAGATAAAAGAGTTTAAAACAGTTTTGTTAAACAAATACCAGATAATTATGGAAATTTCCACATATTCCATGTAAATATGTAACTTGAAATCAAAGGTACAAACATAATTTACATAAATTACAATGGGTTCGAAGAAGAAAACATATGAACGATGGCGATAGTTAGATAAATTAGACAAGCCTTTGACCAGAGAAATAAATGGCCAAAAACACTAAAGAAGACAACAACACAAATTAAGCAAACACCTGATTCGTGGATGCGACAAACTAGAGGTAACACTATTGGTGACATATGTAGTTCGAAATTTCAAAAACTTTTCCAAAATTGATTAACAAACAAACAACAACAACACCATCAAATGCTTTTTGAATTTAAATTTGAATTTACACATACATACATACATACATAATTGGCCATTACAACCCTTCGTCAGGATTACGGCCTAGCTTCTCAACACCACTCATGTTGTGTGCGTTAATTTTATACATGAGTGGCGGGACCTACAGTTTAAAGTCGACTCCGAACGACAGATTTTTTGAGAAGCTTTTCATGGCAATTTTTACTCTCAGAGTTTTTGCCAGAAATCTGCTGAGAGGAAGTCGCCGAAGAAATACTTTTTGTATTTTGTTTTTGATGTCTGGCCTGAGATTCGAACTCGGGCCTTTCGTCTAATAAGCCAACACACTACCTACTAGACCACGGCGACTTCAATTTGAATTTTCTAACCGAAAATCACAGTAAACATGTTTTTGTAAATTAAAAATGATCATCATTGAATATGAATTCAAATGAAATTCATTAAAAGAAAAAACACCAAGAAAAAATTAATAAAAAATTAAAACAACAGTAACAAAATGTTCCCATTTGTATTATGTTGTTTGAGTTTTTTGAAATAAATTTTGAATTTTATAACATGGCACCCGTAATGGGTGTGGTAGTTTGTATAAATTTGCTAAATGGAATTATTGACCCTGAGGTCTTAATTAAGCTTCAGCTTCTTTGTCTTTCAAAGCATTTGCATTTAGTTAATGTCGCCATCTTTAAACTGAAAATTAAAATTTTAACTTCAACTCTTTTTTTTTTTTTAAGAGGTATTTTGCATAAATTACGTTGTTTTAAAATTGAATATTTTTAATCGACACTCTTCAGTCTGTTTCATTCGCTTACGTACGTACCACCATACTTCTTCTCCATCACTGGCAGCCATTGTCTGATATTTTGTTGGCGCGTTTAAATGTCAATAATTATTTGTCAAATTTTATGGACGCCATTAAAATTTATTTTTCATTAATTTTAAGCAGGTTTTTTCCCATCCAATATTTGCTGTTGTTTCAAGCTGTTCATGTTAATTTTAATAAGCAGAGCTGGGTACGTTAATTTATGAAGGCGGAAGGCAATTTCTGTGTCCAACATAAAAAGGATAAAATCGTATAGTAATAATTTATAAGAGAGTGTCTATTGCACCTGCAGAAATCATATAAAAAACGGGACATCTTCTATGCTACTAAGTCCCTAAATAACGCGGAATCACGTGGTAAGGTTAATATAGCACCTGATATGCTAAAAATATTGTCAACTATCAACGTTCGTATTCTACTCCTAATCTACTCGAAACATGTTTCGACGACCAACTACCAACAGACATTAAATGCCTCTCGATATGTTGAACTAAGACAATAGTGGTCACATTTTCTCGCCGCTATATTCTGCGTCGACCATGCCATTAGTCTTAGGGCCATTATTACAAAGTAACCTTTAACTTATGACTGGGTCAGTGAGATATTCCTTGCGGTCTCTATAACCATTTAGGCCACGTGTGTTAAACGAATGATATTTTCTTGCTACTAAACTCACGGCTGACAGTAAAAGCTAGAAAGGTTCATTGAGCGAAAGCTAGTAATTGTATTAACATAAAGACAATAAAGGCAAATTAATAGAGGTAGAGGCTTTAATATTGCCCGGTACATTTACTTTCTGGCACATACCAGCCGGAGGTCATGTCCAAATTGAAGGCCGCAGAAGGCTTAAATTGATTCCTGGACGCAGAGATTGCCACAAAAATATTTCTTTGCTGATGAGTAGGCCAAGAAGTATACAGAGATCCCAACTATCGCCAATGATTACACCAGCTAAGCTGAATATCTTCTGGTCATTGTATGAAGAGGCTCGCTGGTAGCATGGCGTTATGTACAGTAATATAACTACATTACATACCATGCATAATTAGCCATTACAACCTAGAAGGAATACGGCCTAGCTTGCAGTATTACAAGGCTCTTATAAATTGATCTGGACAAGAAGAGCACTCATTGCCTTCTTTGCTTGAATTGCATGGCTATTCATTGCGATCCTTATAAGTTTCTGACAAATCGATAAATTCAGTATACCCTGCAAAAGATATGAGTGACCATTTTATGTCTCTTACCATAAAGAGATGAAGGTCCTTGATCTATCGTTTTCTGGCATCTTTAACTAGAAATAGAGATTACCACAATTGAGAGTTTTATTGGACTATAATACCACGCTACACACATCCATGTACATTTTAGGGCATTATAACTCTCGGAGTCACCACCCATGTTGTGTCAACTAATTCCATCCATGAGTGGCGGCTACTACAGTTTTACGTCTTATGTTAATAATAGATTTGAGAAGCTGTTTAAGGACAACTAATTAACTCTTTAAGCTTCTGTCGAAAAACTGTTGACGAGGAGGGCTCCGAAAAATATTTTCTTAAAACTCCTTGACTTTGAATATCAGAACTGAGGTTCGAAAAGTCGAGCTATGGTATAGTAAGTTAAGAGACTATTGACTAGACTGAAGTTGCCGTAGTCTAGTAAGTAGTGTGTTGGCTTATTAGACGTGAGGCCTCGGTGCAAATCCCAGATCAGACATCAAAACGAAATATGAAAAAATATTTCTTCGACGAATTCCTCTCAGCAGATTTCTGGCACTCTCTGAGAACTCTGAGAGTGAAATAAATTTGCCATTCGGAATCGACTTTAAACTGTATAAAATTAACACACACAACATAAGTGGTATGAAGAGCTAGGTCGTAATCCTGACTAAAGGGTTTTAATGACCAATTATGTATGGATCTATGCTGCTACTATGATTCTTTTAAAAATTTAATGAAACCACAAAAGATCTTCAATTTCTTGTTGTTTATCAAATTACCATACGAATCTGTCTTCAGAGGTGCATGAAATACAGTTTTCATCAGAATTTACAATAAATTATATGCAATTTTTGCATATGCTGTCACAACGTGCTGAAGTTGTTATTGTCATACAACAATGGTGGTATTAATTAATACATTCCACCTCTGCAATTTGAAAAAATTCAATACAAAAAAAATAAATAAAGAAACATGTATGTATGGTATGTAAATTTAATTGTCGTGATTTGTTTAAAACTTGTTATACAGAGTCACTGTTTAAATTCAATATTAAAAAGAAAAAATTTACATTTTCTTGGAAAGAAAAAATAAAAAATGGCGTTTTATAGCTTCAGGTTAGACATGTGCGCGTAATAATAAATAAATAATTTAAACATTTTGAATATTTTAATTCAATTTAAATTCAATTTTTTATTAAGAGTACAACATACAGCTTCAATTAAAGACAAATTAAATGCAAATAAAAGTGAGGTTTCTGTAGATCAAAAATCAATGTTTTTTTATAAAGAGTGTTTGTAAGTATATACAAAGAGGCCTAATTATTCCAAATGCCTTAAGGCTAAGCTCTATCTTTAGTACCTCTTTGTGTATAAAGCATGATCTTAAAAGTTCTTTGTGTTGCCTTACCTACCTACGATTCAATGTACATGTGTTTGGTATACGTATTTGACAATTTGCTTTAACGAGGATTTAAATTGGATACATACATCAATATTCTGACTCATAATTCTACTTCTATGGAGTCATATGTTTCGTTAAAGCATTCCAAATGCCCAAAAAATCACTCCAAAACCAATCACATCAATCCTGTCAAGACTTGTGGTAAACAAGAAATCTAAATATGCGCCAAATCTTAAAAAAACTGACACTTGAAACAATAAGTTTTTTGGGTAGAAATAAACTACCGGATAAAAGCCATATGCCACACATACGCACAAAAACAGACAGAAAAAAAGGATTTTAATGGAACACTTGTGCTAGCAAACTCAGCAGACACATGAGTATTTGAAAGAAAAAGTCTAATCAGGAGGTGAAACACCAACACCAGCACCAACACCAACACCAACTGCTGCAACAAGGAAATAAATTTTAAACAAAAGAATTGTTCGCATAAATACAGTTCAGACATTTAGACACATCCACAATCGCCTAAAAGAAGTGGCCAGCAGCAGCAGCAGCAACAGTTCCCAAGTGAATGAGGAGGTATGAATGAATGAGTAAGAGTAAGTGATACAATGATATGGTGTTACCGTGTACAAATGCGAAAGGTACTTTATGGTCTGTCATGACAATGTAGTACACATATTTTCTTTCTCTCTCTCTTTCTCGCTGACCAGAATGTCCAAAAGTCTAACACCAACAACAACAACAACAATAAAAGCAAACAGAAATCAAAACTAAATCCATTTGTTGTGAAAAGAGTGCACCATACATACATTTCAAACTGCACTTTACAGAATCTGTCTACAGAAACAGTCGTACAAAAACTTTTTGTTGTTGTTGTGGCATTATAACGCCAATAAGTGTGTGTGTGTGGAAGAGCAATGTATGTACATCAATAAACCTAGCGTTTGTTGGCTACAAAACATATCCAAAGGGAATAACTTATGTACGCTTGGGGTACAATAAATTCTTTTCTGGCCAAAAAAAATAACAAAAATATCCTAAAATAATAACAACAACATCAACAACACCAACAATAACGACAGCAAATAACAAAAAAATGTCAATTAGGCTAGATTTTGTTATGGTAGAGCCATACTCACACATGTATCAAAAGGCTAATAATGGAAAAAGAATCAGAAAAAAAACAGAGAAAAGAAATCAAAGAAACAACTTGCAACACACAAATAATACGAATTTTTTTGGTGGACATTTGATTGTACACACTAAAAGGTGGATGTATTGTTAATGATTTAGGAATTATAGATAATTCCATCCATACATATGTACCTACATTATTGATTATTGCAACTTTTTATTCACGATTACGACCAAGACGAGATTTGTAACCCTTTTTTGTGGCAATTAGTTTGATAGTAACTTTTAGCAGATAACTGCTAGACAAACCGAAAGAATTGTTTATCAATTTCCTTTTCACGTTAGGGTTGGGGTTATGGGTATTTTAGGGGTTAGGGGATTTTCAAGTCAATAGCTTAATAAGCCACCTAATGAGATAGTTGAGCTTCCAATGGTATTTTTTAATAACTTTTAACTGGTTTTGCAAAATGTAGCCAGTAGTAATAATAACCTGTTGATTAATCTGACCGTTTCGATCAACGTTCACATCACCTTCATGAATTACATGCGGTCGTCAGGACTGATTTCAGCAACTCTAATCTTTTTGGCCCCACCTTAATGCCACGTGGAAACATTTAATTATTTTATGAAAATAAGTGTTCCGTTCAGTTAACATACCACTTGAAAGTTCGTCTTCAGCAATGAGGTCCACTTTTGGATGAATGTATAGGTGATCAATACAAATTTTTTGATTTTGGGAAGACAACAATCAGAACCAAGAGCGTTCAATGCATCCCAAAAATATCTCTATTATATGTGATTTTACGACATGGAGGCGTCCATCCATATTTTTTTAAGAACAACGTTGATCAGGCCAACATGGTCAACGGCAAGCTCTATAATTCGATGATTACCACCTTATATTATCCTGAATTGGACAATCTGAACACCAATGTCATGTGTGAACACAGCTCATGCCACATTGTATAATCTGAGCGAGCGATTTAGATGGAATGCTGACCTCACGTGTGAAGGAACTAGCCACCTATATAGTGCCACTTGTCCACGTTGGCTTTCTTTTGTGCGGTTTTAAGCCGGAGGAGTATGCGAATAACCGGCATATCACAACTATCCTCAAAGTCAACATAACATAACATTTGGTCGAATTCAGCCTGATTTATGCGCCAGAAACTATGAGTTCTGGAATATGATTCAAAGGATTCAGTTGCAGACATTTAAACGATGTTAGTTCCACATATAAAGGCATGAATAGGTCCTTCAAACGAACACGAAATGTCGATGAAATCTCGCTTACACTTTGTTTTTTGATTTAAATTTAAAAAAGGAAGCGTTTAATGTAAGATCCAATAAGTATTACTATGTATATACTCATAAATTTTATAACTAACGTACAAGGGTCATCATTTAATAGGTTTACCACTGATTCGTCGCTCTAGATTTCATTCGTGTATGCTATTCAGCATTAATTTGTCTTCTTCATATACATACATAACATAATTGGTCATTACAACCCTTCAGTCAGGATTACAACCTAGCTTCTCACACCACTAATGTTGTTGGATGTTGGCTGGTATAAAATACAACAACACTAGCAAATTTTAAAAATGTTTTCGTAAAAATAGGTGTTCTGTCCAAGAGGCTCCTACGTATCCTGAAATAGTTCCTGTTTGATGTGCATTTATCATCATCATACATATATAAATACATACATAATTGGCTATTTCATCCGGATTACGACAAAGTTTCCCACGCCACTAATGTGTGTGTTAATTTTATACATGTGTGGCGGGACCTACAGTTTAATATTTAATATGAGAAGAAAATCACCACCTTCGATTGCTTTGATTTTCATTGTGGTTTCGTTATAAAACCTGCGAAGAGTTTAAGAAAGCACTGTTAGTCAACTTGGCATATTTTAATCTGTCCAACATAGTGAATGGAACTCATTGCACCCCCCTCGTCTGTACCTTAAAGTTCGACCACTTAGATCTTTTCTTATTGTTTTCTTTTAGAACACTAAGGTTTTATGTCTCCACCGATTACATTGACTTAACAATTTATCCACTTTAAATATTTTTCAACCTTTGTATAGATTTTTGTTATTTTTGTTGTTGCTGTTGTTGTTTTGTCTCATTTGAACATTGAAGTGTGTTGTTTATTACTGTTTTTGGTGAATATGTGGGAGCAAAATGTACAAATCATGGGGTGTTGCTAAATACAATTGATTTGTTAAGAAAAAGGACAAGACAACACCTATTGTAAATGCCTTTTTGATATTAGTGGCTTTCAAAGCCTTTTAAAAAAACGCAAAGACGATGACAATAACAACACCAGCAGCAGCAACAGCAACAACAACAGTAACAAATGAATAGAAAACCCAATATTTTTTTGTTTTTTTATTTTTGTTTTTCTACTGATCAAACAAACAACAATAATGACATAAAGGGCCTTTACTTTTCATCGAATACCTGGTGACATGAGAATCGAACGTAGACCAGCAGAAGAAGCAGAAACAGAGAAGAAGCAAAAAAAGCACTTGTAGCGTGCGTAAAATCTTCATAAATAATAGCTTATTAAAGTCTTTGGCCACGGTAGGAAAATATCTGAAACCGAAAAGCTGGACGTAGCACACACAACAACAAGTGAACGAACAAACGTACGAACGAATGGATCTTTCTGTACATATGTACATACACTCATGTACATCTCTGGGTATGTAACACATGAAAAAATCAAAAATAATTGCCTCTCTTAAAATGACAATAGTGTTGCCAGTTTAAGCCTTGCTTAAGCAGCAAGACTTAAGCTTTAGCTTGATACTGAACTGAACACACACAATATAATAGCAAATGAATAAAAATTGAAAGAAAAAGAAAAAAAGAAAAATAAAAACAAAAAGATGCGTTTCTGTTGATTAAGGTGATGCTGAAAGTTGTTGATGTGGTGTGGTGTGGTGTGGTGGATGGAGCCTGCTGAGGGATGTTACAAAGTGTTCAAAATACAACATGTTAACAAACAACTTACCAAATGTACGTGCAACAGACGGACAGACAGACATACATACCCATGTACTTAACTGATATCAATTTTTGTGATATTTTTTTCCAACCATTTGGTGTTGTTTCTATACAGTCAATATTGACAATACTACTAACAAGAGTTTGACTGGCCATTAAAGCCCATTCACACACAAGAGCCTTCACAATTGCAGTCACACACTCACACACATCACATGAACTGACTATAGGTCAGTATTTTTGTTGATGGATACAAGATTTATATGACAACATTGGCCATATTTTCAAATTTAATGAGACGATATATAGTTTGGATGTCTTTTGGCTTCCACTTTAGCTTATTTTCTTAAATCTTAAGCTGACACACAGTAGAGAGAGATGATGTTTGTAACCTGTGAAAGGAATCACATGCTGGGAGTATGTGAGCATACTCCAGCCTTATGTGAATATTGTTGTTGAAATGAGTGTCAAGTTCTGAAAATATGTCATTTGTTGTATGTATTTCTACTTGCAAAACAAATAAATAATAAGTGATGATGAATAAGTGATCATTTCAGAACAATTCTTGAAGACAAGAAATGATTGTTTAAAAATTTCCAACAAAGCTATTTAATGTGTACAGAAAAAGGGCTATGAAAAGTTAATTTTAACAAATGATACTCAGAGAGAATATGAGATATTTTTAAATGGCATCTTAGTTTTATATTAACGAATAAGTTTAAAACATTATTGTTAAGCGTATTAAATTGGTTGCAAACTCCATTTTAAAAATAATTTAAAAATAGCGATTATGAATTCGGTCCATGTTTGTCTATCATTAGCAAAATTGACAAGAAGTTTACATTATTTTTGAGTCATTCAATTCAATCCAAAAGATCGCTGTGCTTAATGATGTCCTGGCCAACGTCGCGACGTTCTCAAAGAAATTGTAGCCATTCAAAGTATTGAATTTTTTGGGATGTATTGAATGTCCTTGGATCTTATGTGAATTTGCTTGACAATCCATCCAGAAATGGGCCTCATAGCTGAAGATGATTTTTAGATAAAAATTAGGGTCAGTTGCCAACTAGCTTTGATGAAACAATTTTATTATTTACTCGTTAATTTCCAAACTGACTTAACAAGTGGCATCTCATGTGACCCATGTAACTTCAGAGAGATGGCCGTTTTCTCCTCTCAATATTCAAACGCCCCTAATGAAGGACCTTACATTTGTTTGAAGGGTAGTTTACTGAAGGATTAGGAGAAAATGATAGTTGGCCAACGATTTTCTAGTTTGTATGGTTCTGAGCTTAGTACTTTAGGAACAAATTATAAAAGACTGATGGCAGTAGATAATTTCTAATCTAATACCGTAAAGTGATCATGTTTTTTCTAGATTCAGCAACAAATTGCGAATTTGATTTTGTTGCATGAGGTTTATCTGTGTAAGATAATATGGAATCCATTCATCCAACATTATTCAAGGTGGCAAAAATGATTTTGAACGATATTTAAATATCGGATAATTCAAGTAGTGAGTGCTGTATTCGATGATAATATTGTGGAAGTTTATAACTTCTTGCGTATTTGATATTGAAAGCTTTGTCTTGATACAACTGATCTTCGAAGGTATGTATGTTAATCTGACGAAATGTATTTAAGTAGCACACCATCTCTTGCGATTCGAGTGATATGATAAGTTAATTTCATGGCAGTTAATTGATTTGACTTGGGATGTAGGCAAGCAAGGACTTTCAAGGATTTTATACACAAATTATTTTGTTCCTTACATTACATTAATTACCATTACGACACTTTAATTAGTATTACAGACTAGCTTTTGCCACAATTCTGTGTTGTGTGTGTTAATAAACGGCTGCACCTATAGTTTATCGTGGATGATAGATTTCAGAATTTTTTCTCTTGGCAATCAATTACTCTCCGAGTATTGGTCAGAAAACAGCTGAGGGGGTGTCGCTGAGGAAATATTATCTTCGTACTTCCTTTTTGAATATGCTAAACCCGAGGTTTGAACTCCCTAGCACTTGTTTAATAAGCCGCAACAGTATTCACTATACTACAGCCAGCCCCTTAGGAAATCGAAGGGAATAGCAATCTTATCTCTAGTAATTTAAAGAAACTGTTTTGCTTTAAATTACATCACATATACAAACATACATACATACATACATGCATACATACATACATATATACATACATTACAACCTTTAAGCCAGAATTACAACGTAGCTTCTCAACACGACTTAAGTTGTGTATGTTCATTTTTTATACATGAGTGGCGGGACCTGCAGTTTAAAGTCGATTCCGAAGAACATATTTTTGAAAAACCTTTCATGTCAATTTTATTTTACTCTCAGAAATTTCGCCAGGAATCTGCTGAGAGGAAGTCACCGAAGAAATATTCTTAATTTTGTTTTGTTGGAGATGTCTGTCCTGGGGTTTGAACAGAGGACTCTTGTCTAATAAGCCAACTCCCTACCTACTAGACTACGGCGACTTCTTTACACTACATATACACAGGAAAATTTGACAGCTTCTCCTTTTCATATAACAATTGCACAGGCATTATCTTGTAATCTACGTAAAGGCTTAATCAAGCGATGATAAATCGTATCAAAAATTTAATTTCATTTCTATCACATATAATGTTCGTAATGGTGCAGTGATAGCTAAACTTTAGCTTATGTTTTTCTACACAATCTTGTTCAATCAAAAGTTGAATTAGTGAAGTTTAGTGAATCTTGTGTGAAGACACGGTGCGTTTGAAGAGAGTAATTGTGGTTTGAAGATCTCCGTTACAAAGATCTGTCTAATAATTGTCTAGTAATTGTTATTGTTTGTACAAAGGGTGTAATCAGAAGAATAACAAAGAAAACCAATTGTTGTTGCTTACATCAAGTTATGAATAGCGGCACACGGAATAATAATGAATAATTAAGAATTTAATTAGAACTAAATACAAATTTATTTTTATTTTATTTGCAATCTACGAGCTCATATTTTAAACGTTTTTGAAAGGTAAAACGTTGAATATGTTACCTTCGAAAAAAAGTTAATTGCTTTACTCGACAGATCAAAAATGTTTTGGATTTTGTGGCAATCATCAAGTCTAGTCCACTCGGAGACCTAAATCTAAATCTAAAAAAGTCTGCCAAACCTTGATGTTGTAATAGCATCGTATAGCTATACAACACATCCTTTATTTCTGTGAAATTTACAAATTTATCAAAAGATTCTGAGTAATACGTCCATTTGTAAAGTACATTACAGTTCATATTATTTTGCACATTTTGCACAGAAGTTTACTTATTATCCATACGCCTTAGACTTATGGTCAATGCACTAAGTTAGAGAAAAATGAAAAAAGCCTGATATTTGATAGAACTTAACTGGCTTTCTTAATATTTTGTTGTTATGAAATATTTTCTTTTTATTGCTTTTTATTATTCTAATTTAAAAATTTTCATTACAAAGGATATCAAAAATATCTACAGAAGATCTTTAAACAACAAAAATTACGAGAACCTGGTAGACTAAAATATATTTTGCAAATACACAAACATTTTATAGACAGATAATGTGAAGAAAAGAAAACCATCGGATTACAATGGAAAGAGTTGAAAATGCATTCAGGAATTTTTATTGAATTTCTTTAACACCATCATTATTTATAGTCAAACAATTTGACTTCGAATAAAAAATATTACCCAAGAAGGCTCTTAAATATCAACAACACATTATAGATATTTACACTTTGCGATAAATTATTTGCTTCCAAAAAAAAACTATCTAGACAACTAAGAATCCTTATGACGAAGCCAAAAAAAAAGACGAAAAATTAAACGCCAACAAATTATTTGCGATGGCGGTGGCTACCTGCAGCAATATTGTTGAGAAGAACAAAAAACGAAAAAAGAAGGGAACTTTAACATAAAAACGCGATAAAGTTACGATTTATTAGCGACCTCAGCTTAAAATCAATTATGCTGGAATGTAGAACGTTACAGCATTAATAGCAACCAAATATTGGATGCAGCAACAGCAACAGCAACCTTAATGCTGACATCCCAAAAAAGAGTTGGCGCAAAAGCCAAAGAATCAACAAAAAGATTGTTGCTGCTGATCATACGGCTGCCTGATGATGATGATGATGCTGATCACCCAAGTAACAGCAACAAAAAAAAAAGAAACGAAAGAAAAAAGTAGAAACACAATTACGCAAACTTACTAATGTTGTTGCAGCTTGTGTTTCTATTTACAGGAGCTAATGATTGAGCAACATGTTTTTCAATTTTTTTGGTTTTTTTTTGTCTGCTATTGGACCATAGTGGCTACTATTACAGCCTTTTCTCCCTTTTATAAGCTGTTTACCTAAAGATTATGTAATATGACTACAGTTTATAGGTTGTATATATGAACGTATGTATCTCTAATCGACCTCTTATGCATCCTCAAAAGAAGTGTGCACCGACCATTAACTAAGGTTATGTTGTACTGGGCTGTCGTTTTTTATATTTTCTTAAGATTAACCGCCAAACATCATCACCACCACTAATAGTAACAACATCACACCACAACTACCATCATCAGTAGTTTAATGAATACAAAAGAAAAAAGACTATTTGCACTTAAAGGGGTTGCGCAACTAACTAAGGATGCTGTGTGCTATGCAATTAATAATTTAAGATAAAATATTTTAGATTCTGAATTTAGTAACTGACTTTAAAAAATCGATTCAAAATTTTAAACCAAGGGATTCGTATCGGGACTAAGAAAACAAATGGAATTTGTTGAGAACAGTGTGCAGACACTGTAATTACACTTGACTCTGCATCTTTCATAACTTGTGTAAATGTTATATTAAATAATGTTATATTCATAAAGCTAGGACAAGAACTAGCCCTTAATATTGGAAACCATTAAAATTATTTCATTGGAATATATTAGATCGTAAGAACGGTCCTCAAATTGCTCGTGAGTTGCTTTAGTATTACATGCATAGGTCATTACAACTCTTCAGTCAGGATTACGACCTAGCTTCTCACCCCACTTATGTTGTGTGTCTTAATTTTATACATAAGTGGGACTTACAGTTTAAAGTCGACTATGAACGACAGATTTTTGCGACACTCTTCATGCCAATTTTATTTTCACTCAGAGTTTTCTTTAGAAATCTGTTGAGAGGAAGTCGCCTAAGAAATTTTGTTCATGTTTCCTTTTGTTGGAGATGTCTGAGCTGGTGTTTGAAACAGCCAACACATTCCCACATAGTCTACGGTGCCTTAAATTACCGTATTTTCAATATCGAAACATATACGGAAATTATACTAAATTTACTCCTATATTTTACACCGTTCACAGAGTCTTTAGTATATATTTTAAACCTTTATTTCAATTCTTTTATTAATAAAATAAATAAAAAAAAAATCCCTCACATACAATATTTTCTTTATTTTTTTTATTTTCAAAGCTTCTGCTCTTCTTGTCTATGAATGATAAATTAAAAGACTAACTTGACAATCACTTAAGCATAGTTTGTTACCCAAAAAGCCGTCTTAGACATAAAACATGGCTGCTATTAGTGTATATGCTTGGCACAAATTGTAGTTCTATGCTCAGTAGGAGTAGTAGTGGTAGTCGTAGTTAATCGTAGCGCGGTCGCCGTTGTTGTCATCATCACATAAACCATAAGGTATCCTTTTGTACAGGTACTGTTTATATCACAATGAATAAAAATAGAACACAGTTCATTAAAATAAGCTTACCTTGCCTTAATACATTGCGCGAGCACACACAGGGGTTTTAATTTTAAACATTGAAACGATAGCGGTAATCTTGAACTTTGTTTCTAAAAAAATCTGCTTTTTTCTTTTTGTTTCTTATTTTCTTTACTTTTTTTGTTAAGCTTGTCTGAATATTGAAAATTTGGGATAGAGCTGTGGTGAATAGAATAAAATAAATATACATACAAAGAATAAAAGAAAAGAGAACTGAAACACAAACGATTGAAGGTGGTATACATGGAGAGAAATAGTTGAATGGGAGTGTCGTTAGGCATGTAATGTTAGCAGAGAAGAGCAGCTTTTTAGACGCAAATAGAAACAACATAAGTATCGTAAAGGAATCGGTATGCGAATCTGTTTTTTTTACCAGACTCTATTCGAATTTTAGGAAGGAGAGCATTTGAAGTAGAGGTAATGTTCCGCTGTTGTAGGGAAAGCTTCACCAACTAACAAACGTGCGACGTTTTCAAACCTACACATACATGTGGGAAATACTTCTGTGGTCAGGCCTATATTAAGCCTTTAAGTATGCATAATATCACAATCCTTTGAGCCATCGATATAAACTTCTAGATTCCCATTGGCAGTCTGCGAATCTTTAGACCAGAAGCTCTTAGTTGGAATTCTACAACCAAATGACGAATTTAGGAAGTGATAAGAAACCGTATAATCAAGCTTTATGTGCCAACGTATTCCAAGAAATACATCATGTCCATGGTCTAGGTTGGGTCAGAAATTACAGCCACCACCACAACGTTCTGCTTCAACAGAAGGATAGATGGAAGTCAATTGAGTAAAGCAAACAATACTTAAGTTGAAGTGAAATAGAGTTTGATAAGAGTGCACGTATTCTAGGAGATACTGTCTTATCTTATTAGACGTGAGGCCACGGATCAAACCCCACGGTCAAACTTCTACAACAAAACTAAATCTGTTGAAGAAATATTTCTTCAGCGAGTTCCTCTCAGCAGCGTTCTGGCAATAACTCTGGGAGCAAATAAAATTGCCATAAAAAAATTTCGAAAAATTTGTCGTTCGGAGTCGACTTTAAACTGTTGTTCGGGAAGGCCCACACACAACATAAGTGGTGTGAGATGCTAGGTCATAAGCATGACTGAAGGGTTGCAATGTCGAATTATGTATGTATGTACATTTGTATTTATGTATAATGAGGGCAATCAACTGCGTACTGTATCTATCAGTCGACAGTGTCATTTGTGTTTGCATAGCATACGTAGGCACCATTAAGCAAAGTTGATTCCACTGCGACTCTATAGAGACATACATGTGATGGCAGTAGGTCTAAGCCCTTAAACCACGGTTCTGTTAGGTGTTTCAGATGATGATCCTTTTCTCTCTTAGATAAGGATAAAGAGAGTTTGGTCCTATTAAAGATCGCATGCTTCAATTACGATCAAATCTGTTTGGATTTCTGATAATTTCATAATTCCTAACGACGTTTACCAACACCAGGCCAAGTAAGCCGCCCTCCATGGAGTTTTTGGGCGCCAAAATGGAATGACCATATCGCTAGGTTTGCTAACTCACATCTAGAACACCTATTTGATGTGCGTA
Organism: Sarcophaga rosellei; assembly: GCA_930367235.1. Lineage (NCBI taxonomy): Eukaryota > Metazoa > Arthropoda > Insecta > Diptera > Sarcophagidae > Sarcophaga > Sarcophaga rosellei. The sequence goes on from OV884019.1 coordinate 46,933,948, forward strand.
TTGCCAGCCTTTACAGTCTTTATCTCCCTTAATTCCATAATGAGAAAGGAAGCAGAAGGGCTTTCTAAACAGACAAAAAACTCAGTACTTCTCTTCAATTTCTTTCCAGTGTAGACTTCGACTAAATAAGCTTTTTACCTGTTGTTTGCTTTTCCTTCATAGTTACGATCGGTTTTTCGCGCTAAACTTTTTGCAAATCATAGAAAAAAATAACAACAGAGCAAGTACAAAATAGAAGAAGAGAGAAAAAACAGCACAATTCTTCTTAACTATCCGGCGGTCCAAAGGTGCTATATCAGCCACAGCTATTGAGAGCTGCCGCTGCTGATGACGACAACAACGACTGTCGGTCTCAAAACGAATAAACTACAATGACGGTGATGACGATGATGATGCCATACTAAGCATAAGGTTAAATTTCAATGTTTAAGGTTAGCAGCTGAACGAACACCAACCAACCAACAAACTGCCACTACCAACATCAAAAAAACCAGCACTAGCACCAGCACCACAACTAGACAAAAGGTACAGTGTATATATGTATGCAGATACTACATACCTTACAAACACTTAAACGAAGGTGGCTGGCTGGCTGGTTGGCTGAGTGGCTAGCTTTGAGGAACTATTTCTAAACTGTGAACATACAAATTCACTCAGAGAGTTGATAGTGAGTTGGAATATGTAAAAAAGAAAAGAAACAAAGAATTCTGTTTGGAAAGAAAAAAACGTAATGAAAAGCAAAAGAATAGAAACTGATACCATTGCGGCATCGAGTAAAAGCAGTTAATTCGTAATACCGCCAACGAAACGATACAGCATCTAAACATTAGGCTGGCAAAAACAACAACAAAAACAAAAGAACCCCCTTATAGTAGAACCTTTAGTACAAAGGAAAAACTGAACGAATTATTCGTAACTGGTGGAATTGAATTTCTAATACCCTAAACTGTGGCTCGTACACAAAATTTATTAGAGTCAAATATTTTCCCAACTCTATTCCCTTGGTACCATTCTCTGAATACTAAAAAGATTTCAACATTTTTTTCCATGATTTTGATCAGAATATTGTTTTCAATTTAGGCAAATTCTTACTTTAAACCGGATTTGGCTATGTAAACTATTTCATTGTTGAAATAATATTAAAATTATTGAAATATTCCAAGTAAAATCCATTACAAGCCTTCTCCGTAAAGCGAGAAAGGCTATCAAGCTAATAGAATATGACCACATATTATAGGTTATGGTCGCTTCATTAGGTTGGTCTTTGCGATTTACCCACTCTCCAAATATTTTTCCTCCACTTTCCGTGTTATCATCGTAACCCTGATGTTCAATATTCTTCTATTCGAAAGTCTTATACTATTCGTTATTCTATGTTCAGATATGCACATTTATTGAGTCAATATTCGGTTTATTGATTACAATATTTTAAGTGTTTATACATAATAATATACAATTTGCGTATTTATTGCGCAATAATTAATTGAAACTTTATATGAAATATTGAGCTCAACAGTAGCGTCTATTGGAATTTACGCAAGAAATTTGCATATCTGAACACCGTATTAATGTCACTCAATTCCACTGACATTCACCACAGACTTCTAATAAACTTAAATGCTTTAATATTAATTCTTAGGCAGAGGTTTTCCTTTTTTCGTATTTCAAAAGTAAAGTCAAATAAAACACACTGATTTCATTGAAACTATATGTCTGCCTCTGGATTGCTTGCATCAAAGGATTCTTCTTGTCGCCTTCAACTACTTTTTCACTCATTTAGAGCAGTACCTCTGCAATAACTTGGCGAATGTTCAAATTTATCCGTGAAAGCATGGTCTAACGACGCCAAATCGCAAGATTTTGGTGGTCAAATGAATTCTTCAAAACGGGCAAATACTCTTTCTATCAACTTATCAAACCATAAATCGTTCAGGTATCATACAGACATAGAGCTCTGAATTGACGACAGCAAGTCTTCCAAGGATCAATGATTTCTCATGACTATTATACACTCGTAAACAATTTACTTATTACAACCCTTCAGTCAGGATTACAACCAAGCTTCTCACACACCCTTATGATGTGTGTTAATCTTACGCGTGGGTAGCGGGATCTACAGTTTAAGGTCGACTGCGAACGACAGATTTTTGAGAAACTTTTCATGATAATTTCGTTTTCTCTCAGAATTTTTGGCAGAAATCTGTTGTGAGGCAGTCGCCAAAGAAATGTTTTTTTTATATTTCGTCTTGTTGGAAATGTTTGAGTTGGGGATTGAACCGTGGCTTGACGTCTAATAAGCCAACACACTACCTCATAGACTATGACGACTGATAGACTTCTATGCAGGATATTACGTTCACCAAAAAGTCACTTTTTCTATTGGAAATATCTTTCAGAGATCAGAAATGGGAATTGAAAAAGATGAGAAGATTCGAATCATACTCATAATTTCTGATACTTATACGCATTCATACTTATTTTAATATTATACTTATACGACTCATATTTAAAGTTTGAAGTACTCATTGTACTCATACCTAACAATATGCATGATGTTGTTCATTTCGACTCTCCTTTACTCAACATTTACACGAATCACAAACTAAGTATGATTCGCGTACGAACACTACCATACTCCCTAGAAGGTTGTTTGTTTGCTTTGCTTTCTGTCTTTGTTCTTTTTCTTTCATCTTTTTGTAAATGAAACAACAACTAAGTCTGTAAATTTTGATGAATGATTAGAATCACTCGAATCATTTATGAGTATTGAAATAAGTATTTTTCTTAATTTATGAATCTGAATGAGTGGGCGTATGAATCAAACATATTTCGAATGTTATGAGTTTGATGTCAACGTTGTACTCATACTGATTGCAATCTGTACTTATAAATCAATGTTGTAGTGAGTACGAATGAATCAGAGTAGTTGAATTTCAATACTGTTGACTCACTCAAAATTTCTTGAGTACTTATGAGTAGCAAAAAAATTATTGATTCCTGATCTCTGATATATTTTCACTTCAAAATGCTTCTAGCCACCGAGAAAAATTTTGATCGAAGAATCAGAATTGAATGCATGTTGCTCTAGCACTGTGAATGAGAAGTTGAATTTAATTGTTTCTTGAAACAACTTGGCATCAAATTGTACTTTTACTGACAGAAGCAATGATGCTGGGTATACCACTTTTGTAAGACCTTCAGCCTCTATAAACTTCTCTTGATAATCTTGATAAATCATTGCGCAGCTTGTCGACTAAAACGCATATTATCTGGTTTCAGTTTTTTGTTTTTTTCAGAGATGCTTAGCTTCTGTTACTTCTGAGAGGAGTTTCTGGTTACTCCTTAGACATTTCATTTGTTGTAAAGTAGTTATAAAGGGTCCGCCATCTAACGTCTTTTTTTCAACTAGTGCTTATTTCGTGAATGGTAACGCTTAGCTCATGTCTGATTTGACAGATAATTAGTTTTATCCTTCCGCTGAACGAATATGGTTGTGTATACGCTTGAACAACGCTGGGAAATATTGCGATATTACTTTGAAAATCATGATGCCGATTTGGGAAAAAAACATCTTTTCAGATGAAGCTCATTTTTATCTTGGCGGGTATGTAAACAAGCAAAATTGTCGCATTTGGGGCACAGAGAACCCGCACGCATTCATTGAAAAGCTGACGCACCCAAAACGAGTCACTGTTTGGTGCGGATTTTGGTCCAGAGGCATAATTGGGCCATTTTTCTTCGAAAATGAGCAAGGAGTGGCCGTTACAGTCAACGGCGGTCGTTATCGGGCCATGTTGAACGAATTTTTGTTCACAAAAATTGAAGAGGAGGATATTGGCAACATTTGCTTTCAACAGGACGGCGCTACACCGTTGGACTATTATTTGTGTGGTGCCGTCAAAGATAAGTGTTACGCCGACAAGCCAGAGACAATTGACGCTTTAAAGGACAATATTCGTGAAGCCAGTGGTGAAATACAGCTGCACACAATCGATAATGTGCTTAAAAATTGGACTGATCGTGTAGGCTACTGCATGGCCAGCCGAGGCAGCAATTTGAATGAAATTCTTTTCCAATATTAACCGGAAGGATTGTACTTTCAAATAAAAAAAGAAATTTGAGAAAATATTCAGTAGTTTTTTTTAAAGCATTTTCAAAAAAAAAAGTTATTTGGCGGACCCTTTAGTATGGTGTTGGATTCAATAATATATCACTGAATATCAAATATCTTGGGAGGCCATCAATGTTCTTAAATGGTTTGCTAGTGACAAAGCTTATCCCCTTCAGTTTTTAATGATTCCACTTTACTGATTCTATCTACTTGAAGTCGTCGTAGTCTAACAGGTAGTGTGTCGGCTTATTAGACGTGAAGCTATGGTTTAAACCCCAGCTTAGACAAACCAAGCACAAACTTTAGATTGAATCGAATCCACTAGCTTCTTCGATAGAATCAATTGCAAGTTAGGGCGACAAGGCGGTGTTTTCTTGGAATATTGTATTTTGTTTGTTATTATTATTGATGTTGTCGTTGTTTTACTTGTTATTATTGTTAAAGTTCAACAAAAAACGAAAAAAAGGAAGGAAAAAACAAGCCACAATTCAACGAGTGTTGGTGGTTCCTTGTTACTGTCTGTTATTGTAGTTCGTTTTCGTTGCTGTTATATTGTTGCTAAAAACATTGTCTTGTTCTAACAAATAAAATATTTAAATTTACTTCAGAGGTCAATTACGTCAAATGTACGCCAATGTCTCAAAGGATCATTAGGTGTGGATGCTATGAAAACAACTCTAAGACTACAAGCTGATGTAGCAATCAAACCAAATGCAGAACAATTTCTAATACTGTTTGGCTATGTATATGTATATTGTGCTGCTGCTGCAATATCATAAATTTTAAAAATTTTCCACATAATCTGTTAACACTTTCAAATATTCGAAATTAAAACAAGAAGAAGACGAAGAAGTAGAAGTAGAAGAGCAAAAGAAATTTTGTTTGTCGTCTATTTTAAGTTCGATTACAACAAGTGCTTTTGCTATTTAAAATGCACGCGGTTGGTTTATCTAAGGCAATGGTATGCAATTTATTGTTTATTTTAAAGTATAAAAATTGTTAAAGTTTTCTTATTTTTTGTTGTTGTTATTGCTGTTGCTGTTGTTTAATTCTATACTTATAACCATTATTGGAAAATAGAATGTGTAATCGTGGTGACAATTTTCACAAATTTTTCTCTTCCATGGTTATCGCAAGGCAAAATACTAAAATGCACTCTTTCCACGGACTTGACTTGACTACAACGCCTTTAGGAAAATGTTCTTAAAATTCCATACAGTGATGAAGAAAACTTCTTTAGAATACTAAAATGGATGTAAAACGAAATCTTGAAATAAGAAAATAATTTTAGTTTTGCTTTCTATTGTTAAGCTCCGTTTCTCTCCTTCATTCTCTCTCTGTGTCCGTGGCTTTATTGACCAGTGTCCTCTACAGTTTCTGGAGTTTGTATTACAATGCTGCCAAGTACAACAACAGATATATTGTTGTCGTCCAGTATTATTTAAGGAATTCAAGTTATCTTAAGTACGCCTACAAGTACATGTAAATCGACTTTCAATATATAAAACACATACGAGCGATTTACTACAACAGTCAGTGTTTTTAGCATATTCTTTTTTTCCTAAAAAAAAAGAAAAAAAGAGTTAAAATAAACTAAAATAGAATATAAAGTCCAAATAAAATACGTTAAAATATAAAGTAACGCATGTGTAACGATCATTGGCTTTCAGTTTTAGTTGTTTTTTTTTTTTTTGTATTCTCTTGTAGTAGAATTTCGAGGAAAAAAGGAATGCAATTTGCTCGCTTGACACTTAAAAATGCAGAGACAATGTTCAAATTGAAACTATTGGTATGATAGTTTTAAGTTAACAAGTTGCAAATAAAAAACGCAAAAAAAAAAAGTAAAAAATTATGTTGATTTTATTCGACACTTTGGCATGTTAAAGGAAAAGCTAAGAGCTGTTACCTAGCAAGTGTTAAATTTTGCTAAAATTCAAAGCAAAACTAAAAAAATTAATTTTACTAAAAAATAATAGGACGATAATACTGTATTAGTCTTCAAATAATATCGAGACTTCCACGAGGCACTTCTAAATTTTCACATTTGATAACGGCCATCTTGTCGAATCTACATCCGTTTTAGTATTAGTTGTCATTTATTTAGTCGGGTTTGCTAAGTCACCATGGACTGATAGATACGGATCATAGACAACAACATGTTTTCGCTGGGCCCTGAGCAGTTAGCAACTGAACCTCATTTTCATCGAAATATCGCCTTCAACGATAAGGCCCATTTCTAGATGAATAGGCTCGTGAACAAACAAAGTTATTAAATGTGAGACGATACCAATATTGGGGTCCAAAAGCCTCCAACATATTCCGAAAGTGGTCGCTGTTGGATATGGATATTGGGCCGGCAGCATCATCGTTCTAAATTTCTTAAAAAAGTCGTTTTGGTCAGAACATCACTGTCAATGGCGAGCACATACGACGATGATTACCAACTTTTTTTTGGCATGAAACTGTACTATGGTTGATCTGTACCTAAACGACATGTGGTATTAACAGGACGATGTTACGTCACACAGCTCATGTACATACTACGTACATATAAAATTGCATCTCACACCATTTATGTTGTGTATTTTAATTTATTACATAAGGGGCGGGACCTAATGCCGTCTCCGATTGACAAATTGTTTTGAGAAACTTTTTCATGGCAATTTTATTTACTCGCAGAATTTTTGCCAGAAATCTGCTGAGATTTAGTTGGTGTTGTCTGACCCGGAAAATGAACCGAGGCCTCATGTCTCATAAGCCACCACACTATCTACTACACTACGGCGGATTCAATATACAGATAATGTCTCTATGATTATCCTGTTCAAGTGATTTGAGGGCATAGTCATCACACGTGGAGATGATATGTACCGGCCATCGGGCGATTTGACCCCATTAGGATGTTTTCTGATTGGTTTTCTTAACTCGTAGTTGTAGGCGAATAATCCACAAACAAAGACAACATAAGCCAAGCTTTACACGCCAAAATCTCAAAATCGTACATTTTTGATACTTTCCACCCAAAGACTCTGTAATCAACATTTGGAGCACGTTATATTCCTCATATAATGGTCTTTCAAACGAAAAAAAATTGGGTGATACCTTTTACACACTTTCTTTTCAGTTAATTTAAAGATAGGGAACAGATTTCTGGCAAAAACTCTGAGAGTAAATAAACCTGCCATGAAAAAGTTTCTCAAAAAATCTGTCGTTCGGAGTCGGCGTTAAACTGTAGGTCACGCCACTCACGTATAAAATTAACGCACACAACATGAGTGGTGTGAGAAGCTAGGCCGTAATCCTGACTGAATGGTTGTAATGGGCAATTATGTGTGTATGTATGTATTTCTCATCAAGGAACCATACAACTTGACACACTCTTATGTCTTAATATGCCTTTCAGGTCCTATATTTTAAATTGTCGACCACATGCTTAATGTCTTCATATATGTATTAAGTAAGGGTTTAGGCGCAATTTTATTGTCTGTTCTAAAATCACAATGTTGTTATATACACGGCTATTGCTATACGATTGTGTAGTATGTAACGCAGTAGTATTCTCTATCTCTGTCAATGTCAAGGGTTTCCTTTCCTTCCGTCCTTCTTCTACACCAGATTATTAACGTTTTCACCAAATGCCCTGAATTTGTTTTAAAAACTCCGAATTTCATTGAATCCTGTAGAGACTTAACACCTGTAAGTAAAAACAATTTTCAGTTCCGCCCCGAATATAATTTGCATTTTTTTGGGATGATTTGCAATTGGTTTTCGATAGAGACTTTAAAATGAACAAAAGAGTTCGCCACTCAGAATTCTAGGAAAATAAACAACACTTGTTTTTTCTATTCTGTGTTCCAAACACGTATACACAAAATTTTTATTCTCATGGAATATTTAAAACCCTTACTTGGTTGTACAACCACAAATAGAATTCGACAACAATTTATGACATCCTCCAAACATCTGAAGGCAAACCTTTTAATTAGAATTTCTATTCGACAAATAAATTCAAACAAATAAACAAAAGAAACAAAAGCTCTATAATTTGTTTTTCTATGAAATATATTTCCTGCTAAATTCACTCAATCAAGCAACGAAAGAAAAAAAATTGATTTTCAAACCAAAAAAAAAAAATTCATTTGATTTTAGCCGCTGTGGAGAAACAAAACTTTTTGTTCTGTACGCGTTCGGAATAAGAGCGTAAAATGTAGCAACTTTATTGGATTGACGGGCGTACATATTAAATTAATATAAATTGGCGCAGGTAGCTACCAACAACACAATACGACACACCATGTGATTAAAAACAGACAACAACAGATACATACTGGGTTTGGTTTTGGTTTAAACAAATAATGATGGTGGCCAGCAATATTGATATGATATTTTGTTGTTGAAAAAGACATTTCCAGGAAACAAAATCAAAAGAAAAGGGTTAAAATAGTTAAGAAAACATATCACAAATCGCAACAACAGGTAAATATTTTGAATTGTTTTTGTATTGATTTCCAATAAATAAATGTTTGAGGGCCTAATTAAAATGAAATTTCTTTACATTTGCAAAATTAATATCACGCTGCTAGGAAATTAACATAATTAAAGCGTATGAATGATGACTAATAAAATCTGCAAAAATTTATTTATGAAACTGGTTCATATCTAGACTCATATGCTTTGTATTTAAATTTTTAAAAAAATTAAATAAATTTTATTTCAAAATCAAAATGTTCCCATGGTTATAAATAATCGTTATACACAAAAGCAGTTAAAACCGCATAATTAATATTCATAATTCGTGGAATAATTATTGTTGTTTAGATTTGTACTGGCTGCTCATCGAAAAGAACAATCAAAACAGTTGATGATGATGCGATGCTCATCCTCTAATCAAATGCGTTTAAATCGACACACAAGCCAAGAAAACTCAACGCTCGTTTAAATTAAGAGACTCCACATGAAAAATTGGTAAGACAAACAGATTTGAATTAATTTTTAATCTTTATTTTGCTTCTTGTTGTTGAGGAGATTTTCAGCAACAGTAATAGATATCTGGGATACACGAATCAGATACAATTTCATCAAATTAAATAAGATTAGAAATATGGATGAAAAAAAGTGATACTCATTAGCATATGGATTTGTAAAAAATAGTCGATGAAAAGCGAATCAAATTGCACACTATTTAGTTATTATGAACTAAGTATCTAAGCTGTCGGAGTCTAATAGGTAAGGTTTTGGCTGGTGTTAGACGTGATGCCGTGAGTCAAATTCCACATCAAGACATCTTCAGCAAAATAAAATATGCAACAAATATTTCTTCGGCGGCTTCCTCTCAGCAGATTAATGGCAAAAACTCTGAAAGTAAATATAATTGCCATGAACAGTTTCCCAAACAATCTGTCGTTCGGAATCGAAAATTACATGATGATGAATTGTAATGACCACTTATGTATATACATATGTATGTACAACAGATTCTGTTTTATCGAAATGCAGAAGTTTATTCCAGAAAATAATATCTTTGCACGTCGTACTCGTCTTTCTCGGGTGAACCGATTGTCTAGTTGATAGTGTGAGGCTCCGTGGGTTCGATTACCACCAGAGACTGTGTGTCTGACATTATATATAATTACTCAGCAGTATTCTGACAAAAACTCTGAGAGTAAAATAAAATTGCTCAAAAATCTGTCGTTCGAAGTCGACTTTAAGCTGATGATCACGCCACTAATGTATAAAAATTAACACACACAGCATATGTGGTGTGAGAAGCTAGATGTAACCCTGATTGTAATAACCAATTATGTTTGTATTTATGTAAGTATCTAAGCACTTATGCTCTGTTTTGTGTAATAAACCTGTGTTTCTGAGGGAAACCAAATAACAGACTATTACCCTCGTCACTGACTAGACTACCAATACACCCCATTTACTAAGTAATAACCTTTACGTTATTCTATTCCTTGGATAGAAATTTCAAGTCTTTAGCCGAGTGCAAGTTCTAAAACGACCTGAGAAAATCTCCTCTCCGTCCTCCGCTGCATTACTAATCTTACAAAAAAGTTGCAGGTCACTAGATTCTGCGCCGGTTCTTCCATCGCCAATGCGATCAGCAATTTCATTGACATCCATCATGGAATGGCAAGAAAATCGTCACACTGAATTTATCATTGCATATGACTCCAATGCTGTAAGTGCCGCCTGCCATAGACTATCTAATAAATCCATACATACATAATTGGGCATTATAACCCTTCAGTCAGGATTACATCCTAGTTTCTCACACCACTTACACTGTGTTAATGTTATACATGATTGGCGGGACCTACAGTTTAAACTTTAAAGCCGACTCCGAACGACAGGTTTTTGAGAAACATTTCATGGCAATTTTTGTTTACTCTCAGAGTTTTTGCCAGAAATCTGCTGAGAGCAAGTCCCCGATTTTGTCATAATTTCGGTTTGTTGGAGAACCGAGGCCTCACGTCTAGTAATCAACACACCATCTACTAGCCTAGAGCGACTTCCTATCTGATAACTAAACACATAGAGATGCTTCTATTTGGTCCACAATGACACCATATGTAAAGCACTTCAGATCAATGGAATCAAAACAATCCCTAAAGCATTGATCAAGGTATATGAACCTATTAAGATATCATCTATCTATCATCACTATGTGGAATGGTTTCAAAGTTCTACCCAACTATCTAAGCACTGCATATAGCATTATTAGACACCAAAATGAATAGAAGAATTACAATTTTCTGGCCGCAATGGCCGCAGTTATAGCCATATGGACCTAAGTCTGAAGAATTCCCAGTCCTTTACATACAATGTTATAATATCAACAAAAAATTGGCAGATTTTTCTAAACAGGATAACTATATCCTTAGGATTAATTCTCTCTTAAATCCCTAAGATGCGTAGTTTCTACAGACGTTTCAAAAGTGTCTTTTAATTCCACAGCGTCATGGAAATGTTCTCCTAAGGTTTAAATGATATTTCGACTGCGCCTTTAATTACTGTTTACACTGTTTACATAGCATAATAGTCCCACTATATGTTGTAGGGTGTATAACGAATATTAAATTGAAAAAAAAAGAAAACGATTCTTACAATAAACTCTTCAAATGAAACAACAGACCTGAAATGAAACAAAATACTGTACCTGTACGTCTAATGAGCGAAGATATGTGGACCTCAGCCATGTGTGCTGGCAATGATTAGAGACATCAACTCAACAATATCGCATATCTTCATTTCTTTCTAAGATGCTCAACAAGAAACAAAACGAAGAAAAAAATAAAAGGCAGTTGATGATCTCTTTTTTTTTATATGGCAACGATCTAAGCCAGATTCTAATGTTAAAAGAAGCGGCAAACTTTTGATAATTATTTTTCTTCTTCTTCTTCTCCTTTTTTTTTCTTGTACTGCATATTCAATCTCTAATGTTGACCAAAGCGCCATTTAATATTAGCATCATATTGTGCGATGAGATCAAGACAAACGATATGATTAGAAAACAACAACAACAACAAAAAACCTTTAAAAGAAATCATCAACTTCAATACAAAGGCAAAAGATTGTGATACAAAAAAAGAAGAAGAAAAAATTTATGAAATATGTGTATATATGTATGTATGAACCGCAAAATGTTCATCATTAAATTAAATTGAAATTTAAATAATTCAAGGTTTTCTCTATATGGCAATGATGACTTAAAAAACTACACAACATAACAAAAGGAAACAAATTTGAGAAATAATAGCCTGTTACAGTCCCCCAACCTTGTGCCATATCAGTAGTCCAAACAACACAATAATATTTGTGTCTTGTCAGTTAAAAAACAAAAAGAAAAACACACAAAAAAATTTCTTTTTTAAACACAATAATAATGAGCCTGTCAGTCATTATGGCTGAAACAATCAAGATTTTAAACGAACAGGTTGACTACTCTTAAAAGCTGTTAAAATTATCACTGATTGCGGGTGAAAGATATGAAATGAAAAGTGTGGGAATATTGAAAAAAAGACTGTTTGTTTGTAAATACACGACTTTACACAGATGAATTGTTTAGGGAATTTAACAAAAAATATATAAAAATGAACATATTTATTGGGATAAAATGAAATACTGTGATTGGTTGCTCCAGACGTGACAACTACTTGATTTGAATTTTTTCCCCCTTCGCTGGTAGTGAGTTTAAATTCAAACCGTTTATCACTCCTATATATTCTTGATTTGCCCATTTTATAGGAGTTTATATAGCGATAATGTATATATGTCGGGCCAGATATATGTATCTCCATACTGCTATCCAACTATATCCGGTTGTAGGGGTTTCATTTACTACAAATTCGGGTAATCAATGTTTTAACCACAGAGAAAGCGAACAAATATCAGGATGGCTTTTTATTTTAAATAATTACTAGGTTTCAATAGCCTTCATACAAGCCATATAGAAAACTCACTGGATCATGATCAACCAGATAGATAACACCCACAAGGAATATTGTAGGAAGTTCAAACAGAGCCACCTTTTAAGAAACGCTCAATGAGGGAAGTTGATCGCTAACTAAAGAAATAGTAAGAAACACGAAAAAGATATAGCATACAAGTACTTATAAATCGTTGTGTCAGGAGCTGAAGTTGACATAGTGTAGTAGTTGGCGTAGGGAGTTGTCTTATTAGACATGAGGCTACGGTTCAAACCCCCGGTCAGACATCTCCAACAAAACGAAATAAACGAAAAAATATTTCTTCGGTAACTTCTTCTCAACAAATCTCCGGCAAAAACTAGGAGAGTAAATAAAAATTGCCACGAAAAGTCTCTCAAAAATTTGTGGTTCGGAGTCGATTTTAAACTGTAGGTCCCACAACTCTTGTATAAAATTAACGCACTCAACATATGTATGTGGTGGGAGAAACTAGTTCGTAATCCCCACTGAAACGATGTAGTTATGTAAGTATATATGTATTGGCAGGACTTACAATTTAAGATCAACTTCGAATAACTGATCTGAGAATTTGCTCAATGTAATTAGCTGTTTTCACTCTGACCCTCATCTAATAACCCGATATATTTTTAACGAGCTGTAAGGCAATTGGAAACCTGTTGTCGTTGTAAATTCAGATGTTGAAGTGCTTTATGTTCTCTCTCGATTAAGCCGAGTCTGTACAAACCCGCCTGACGCGTTGTAAGTGGTGTGAGAAGCTAGGTTGCAATCCTGACTGAAGGGTTGTAATGCCCAATTATGTATGTATGTATGACCATAATGTATGTATGTATGGTCATACTGCTATCATACTACAACATATGTCAGGCATAATGTTATGTTACAAATTCGAGCAATCAACCACCCATAGTGAAGGCGAACATGTCAGCACAGTTTTTTGACTTCAAATAATTATTAGGTTTCAATTACCTGCAAATAATTCATACAGAAAACCCACTGAACTCTGATTACCAGATAGATAACACCATCAACGAATATTGCAGAAAATTTATGAAGAGCCACCTTTTTAGAAGGACTCAATCAGGGAAACTGCTTGTCCATGCCAACAACAGCGTGTGTGGTCGATCGCCTGCCTCATTGGAAAAACTTGGTTAATGATACTACAAAAGTAAAGAAATAGTAAGAATAATAAAAAGAGATGTTGTACGCAAGCATTTCGAAACCGTTGTCTCAGGAATTAAAGTTTTCCTAGGTACTGTGCTAGCATATTAAATACAAACATCAACTCAAACATCTCGAATAAAATGAAAAATTAAAAACGTATTTCTTCAGCGACTTCCTCTTAGCAGTCTTCTGGCGAAAACTCTGAGAGTAAAAAAATTTGTCATGAAAAGCTTCCGAAAAATCGTTCGTATGGACTCCACTTTAAAGTGTTGATTTTTAAACAAAGAAATTAAAAATAAAATTTCTTTTAAAAATGCTACTTTTTATATAAAGAATATCTTTTACTTTCTATATGAACAAGTCTAAAGTCCACCTTCAAAAAAAATCAAATTGAAAATTTCCATAATGCACCTTATAAGTGAACTTATAATTTAGACTTAATAACGTCCAATCAAAAAAAAACTACCGCATGTTTAAACAAAATTTAAATTAAAAAATAATTTAAGACACTTCAATTTGTAACGGTCAATAAGGCACATACAAAATAAAAATAAAAAATAAAAAAAAAACACCAAAAACAACAACTCAAAATCAAATACAGACTTTAGATCTATGCATTGATTTGATTTGAATTTTCATTTTACAACAACAAATTTAAATATTAATTTTCTTTAACGGAGAGAAAAACGGTGAGAATTACAATGCACCTCACACTAGCACTCACCACCACTAGCAGCAGTAGCAATAGCAACAAGTTTCTTATATTTGGCATTTAAAAATCGTAAGCCACCAAAATATATCGACAGACTTTGTATACAGTGGCGGCTGGGCCGACAAACACTAGAAACTGGCGGCTTAAATCAAAAGACTCAAACCATTCACAAAACGGCGTAACACAATGCGTACGGCAGCAATTAAAATAAATTTTATAAATTAATATTGTTACTCCCCATTAGGTTTATAGATCAGGGCGGCCTACCAGTTCGATTAATTTAATTTGAGAATTTCTAGACTTACGATTATGGCGTCGATGATGATGTTGTTGATCCAACACACGAAAATCCCAGTCTGAGAAGCATTTTGTCTTTATGGATTATATGGATTTTAATTGTATCCAATTTGCATAATTTTATTTGTAACATTTTGTTTTAATTTTCATTTTTCCCTCTTTTTCCGAACTTTTTCTCCCTTTTTTTTCTTCATTTTTATTAATAAAATTTAAATTTAATAAGTTTCGTTTTAATTACAGAAACTTTATGAGTGTGTAAGTTCATGCATGCATTTGATTTTAATTTGAATCATAAAACGTTGAACATTTTTTATATGTTCACGCTTTATTTTTATTTGTAATTGTAATTGTTGTAACCGATACCATTTGTTAATGATAATTAAAATGTGGTTGATTGTTATTATTGTAAAATAAATTAAATTTTTAACGAAAATTGCTTGTATACTTAAAATTAATTTAATTTTATTGCCATTCAATAATTAAAAAATGTTAAAAAATTAAGCATAAAATTGAAAACCTTATTGTTTATATCCCTCATTACTTTATAAACTTTTTTCATTCAAATGAAGATTTCTTATACATCTTTGCTTAATTTTAATGTATTTCAGTTTCCATTACCTAGTGCTCGTTGACAAAATTGGGTCTCTTTTACTTCTTTTCTTATCAAAGTTTCTTTTCTTTTCCTTTCTTTTTTTTTTAATAAAGAAAACAAATCAGCAACTTGTAAAACAATCTACATTTCACTGCCATTAAGATCATCGTTCTACTCTATAACTGAACATAAATATTTATAAACTGGCCAAAAGATTACAATCACTGTTTTACATATTAACTAATTCCCTATGACAAGACCAAAAGCAAAACGAGGAAAAGCACAAAAATCTGCCAAAACTAAATACTGTTAAGTAGAACATGAAAATCAAATTACACTCCTAAGAATTTGAATAAGATTTTTAAAACTATGGTTTTAAAAATACTTTTCATCAAATAAATAATTTCAGTTTAAATTCACTAAACGTAAAATGTCTATGCCCTCGAATTTAATATGATAATGTATGGCTCATATCGTTGTCCTGTTAAAGCCGCATGTCGTTGGCCAAAAAGTCACAGGCCAAAGGTTGACAGGAACGACTTAGCTAAAGCCAATGTCAAAAAAATATGGACAGATGACGATAAATAGTGTCGCCATAGTCTAATAGGTAATGTGTTGGCTTATTAGACCGATTAGTGATGCCGCGGTTCAAAACTAAGGTCAGATATCTGCAACAAAACGAAATAAACGAAAAAATATTTCTTTGGCGACATCCTCTCATCAGATTGCTGCCAAATACTCCGAGAGTAAATAAAATTGCCATTAAAAGTTTCTCAAAAATCTGTCATTTGGGCGCCCTGGTAGTCTAGTGGGTAGTGTGCTAGACTGTTGGTGTGAGGGTCGTGGGTTCGATTCCCACCAGAGGCTCTGGTCTGTTGCACTACACCGAGCACATGGTCTAAGTTACTCAGCTCGTAATAAATAATTATATATAATTTGTAAATGTATTATAATTAATAAATAAATAAATAAATAAATAAAATCTGTCATTTGAACTCGACTTTAAGCTGTAGGTCTCGCCACTCATGTATAAAATTAGCACACACAACATTAGTAGTGTGAGAAATTAGGTCGTAATCTTGATGACGTGGTCAATTATGTATGTATGTGTGTATGTATGATGACGATAAATCCACATCAAATAGGGAATTGTTCGCGTTACATAGGAGGCTCTTGGACAGAACACCTATGTAGACATAAACATCCATGCTGAGTGAATAACTGACAACAAATTTGACGAACGTAGCTTTAACAAAATGTCAGTTATCAAGCGTCAAAGTTCAAAAGTCCTTGTTGGAAGTGGGATTTTTTGTTAGACGATACTATCGTAGTATTCAGATCTTGTTCGCAACCCGCCTTTCTTCTGGTTTGGAAACAAGACATTTATTCAAATTTATTTTTTGATCAAGCACAAACATAATGACAAGAGGTGAACAGGTTTTAACTGGAATTAACTGACAAATTCCTTGCACTTTCAGTTAAGAGGCTAGAAATTCCATAATTCAAGTACCTCCTTCATAATACTCTCTTCTCATACGACCGACCGGAAAATCTCTACTAAAGTTTTTTTTTGTTTTTTATTTTAGGTTTTTTTATTGATTTGATATTCAAGCTTGAAAACAGCAACATTCACTCGTTTGCAAACCTGCCCGATATAAATACATACATACTTACTTATTTACTTAATTGGTCATAACAACAGTTTATCTTGGATTACAACCTAGCTTCTCCTGTTGTGTGTTAATTTGATCTATGAGAGACGGTAACTACAGTTTTATGTCACCTCCAACGACTGACTTGAGAAGCTTTATTTCTTAGGCGACTTCCTCTTAGCAGTCTTGTGGCGAAAACTCTGGGAGTAAATAAAATTGCTATGAAAGGCTTTCAAGAATCTGTCGTTTGGAGTTGACTTTAAACTGTAGGTCCGCCACCATTGGATAAAATTAAGGTGGTGTGAGATGCTAGGTCGTAAACCTGACTAAGGGGTTGCAATGACTAACTGCTCAGATAAAACTCGGTGCAAGTTGTTTTTCGTCATTAACTCAACAATTACCCTTCTTTTATTGTCCTTTTCAAGAATTTTCCTTCCATACTTTGACATTCGCATTACTCTTGCGAAACTAACACTACGTATGTTGACTGCTGCTATAAAAGCATGATAAGCAGCATTCAGACTACTCAGTTATATAACACCAGCTGTGTTGTTCAAAACTGATCTAGTTAATCAGATAACATACCAAGCAGTAGAATCCGAAAAGCAACAAAAGAAGTGTCAACTCACACAGGGAGGAGATATTTGGATTGGGAAGTGGCAATGACGAATATTTGTCCTTGTAATGGCTCTATGCTCCACAGAGGAATGACGAGATATATTGTACATATTGTGTACGACCTTATCGATATTTTGTTCGGTATTAAAAGTAACAAAGCATATTAGAACCATAATCTTAAGCATTTCAAACATACATACCATTATCTAATGAAGTCTTCTTTTCATTTCATTGATTTCGTTTCTTTCGTTCAAACTAGGTATGCATTAAAATGTGTTGTGGTTGTTGTTGGCTTAAATGCAAATCGTTGCATTGAACTTATGGTATAGTCAAGGCAAAGATCGTGGGCTTAATTTACATGAGATCTTAACTACTATTTTCAACGATTTTTTAAAAGAACCCGTGCTTAGCAATACCAATCCAAAGGCTAAGTTAGTCATTGAAACGAAACAGAAACACAAAAAATAAAATTAAATCAAAATACTTTTGAATTAACATATCTTGTCTTTAAGACAAAAACAAACAAAAAATAAAAACACACACTCAGAAACCTACTTAGAAAATCATCCTTTAAGAAAAGGTTCAACTTTCAAAATAAAAGCCGAAGAAGAAAAACAGAAACAGAAACCATATCAGAGCTTCAAAAATCAAAGCCAGTAAGTAAGGCGTACTTTACAAAGACAAAGGAAAATGAGAGAGAGAGAGAGCAGAGAATGTAGGCAATTGAAATTGCCCAAAATGCGGATGATTACATGCTAAAAGTGGAACTTGGTGATCATTTGGCAACAGCAAGTGGCACAAGTGCAGATGCTTAACATTAGATGAGAACCGTATTTATTTATATGAATTGACCGATGATACGATGATACGTTAACGTAACGTATGTGGAAAACCTGTGTATATATGTATATGTATACTGTTAATGGAAATTTTCTATTGAAAAACAACAAAGAAGAAGAGGAAAGGAAAACTATTTAAAAAATTTAAATAAACCTTCAAGAGCTCAGCAGGATGTCAACTACTATATACATATTAAAGAATTGCTGCGCAGTAAAAATACATGATAACTCCTGCGCAATGGTAATGCTCTGTGCTCTACTCAGACTGAGGAGAGATAGCAAATTTGAAAAGCATAATAAATGTTAAAACAGAACAATCTTTTGGTCTCCAAAATAATATCAGGTAGCTTAACACAAGTGTCCAGTGTCGACAGCGTTACGATACCCACCACTGGTTTTTCCAACCAGCAACAACAACAACAACAGATGCATAAAGACGAGGATGATGATGATGACGCTGGTTGGTGGTGGCGATGGTGATGATGGGGCTCTCAACTGTTTCCAAAAGCTGAACTGCTGATGATGATGAAGATGGCTATTTACTGTATGGTCACGTTTTTATTTAAATTCTTACTGGCACTCTGCATATACGATACGATATAAAGTTCTGTACGTTGTTGTTTTAAATTTAATAGTTTAGAGTGTGGTGTACACATACATATTTTTCACATGGATTCCATTTGAATAGTTCGTAATCGAATGACCAGTGGTTAAGAGTTTATAAACATTACGTTCGAAACAAACATTTGATTTGAAAAAATATTGAAATTATGCTAGAAAATATATGCTACTCATTAAGATAAAAGGATTATTATTTCAATAATTTGAACGAAAGTCTTACTCAGCAATAAATTCCTCATTACTATAAGCAATTCCTGTTCAGCGAAGGCATTTGATCTGCTATAGTACACCAATTATCTGGAAAACTGTTGAGCTGATAGAAGTAACTGAATGAGTATTAAACAAAGTATAGAAATAATAAGATGATGGGAAGATGATGATGTGATGTGATGTTAATTAAAGGAACGAAATGAAATGGGACTGTAAAGTCCTTTTATCCTTAGTTATTATTGTCCTGTTGAGGTGCTAGACTATTGCATACATACGTAATTGACCATTACAACCCTTCAGTTAGTATTACGACCTCGCTTCTCACACCACTTATGTTTAGCGTGTTAAATTTATACATGAGTGGTTCGACCTACCCCGAACGACAGATTTTTTTGAGAAAATTTTCACATATGCTAGGCTATTGCCTCTCTTTTAATTATGTTGCCTCACGATGTTGTTCGGTTGTTGTTGAATGGATATGTGTCCTTCAAGTATGTGTTTATCATCACAGAATCCATGTATTGGCCTAGAGGCGATCCCTATTCTGTACAAGTGTTCTGTGAGTCTTCAGGGTGCAAGCCACTAACCTTAAACTTCTTCTGGATTTTCTGATAAGGGCAAGTTAGGTTGCAGCGATAGCTTTGATACCAAAGCTCCCTTGCGCATGCATAGCGAGCAGATGTGATGCCACAGCTAAGAGCAATTCCAGTACTGTACTGACCGAATTCCATCAAACTCATCTAAGAAGTTGGTCAAGGCAGGAGCTGCAAGAGGATAGTCTGATATATATACGACTGAAACCTTCCCTCGTTATACTTCAGATTATTCCTGAAAATTCTGATGAATGACTCAAACAAATTGGCTTGAGAAGAATCACCATATTTCCTTTCGCCGGATCCACCCTTTCAAACAACTTTTCCCACTTGAAAAAAACGTCTAGGCCTGGCAATGTTGTGGAAGCTCTCCTTCCTTCAAGCTCATCTGATTTCCAAATGACCTGGAATCCATCTGAGGGTAGTCTTGTTTGAGCTGCATAGCTGGTACAGCTTGCCCATATCGTACCACACTGACCGAGTGCTCATGTGGAGTTCTGACTTTCAGATAATAATGTTCAGTCCTTTGTACTCTCTGTCTAGGCTGTATTGAACAAATCTTTCGATATGCTTAGAATATGGCAGTGATTTTATCAATGGAATCTAAATATTAATATTGCACTCTGGGAGCGATCACTCAGGCTTTTGTAACACTGACTGCTTTCGACGCCTCTGTAAATTGATGGTTTCTACTGAAAAGAGTATGGAGCCTCTAAATTAACTTGTCTCATTGCGAAACATTTCCCAAAAGCATACAATGCCTTGTTGATAGTTTCAATTCGATTCTTGAAAAAATTCCAAAAAAATTCATTTCTTCTCGCTAATATTCTTAACAAAACAGGCTTAAAAAATTTCTTTCCGATACAAACTATCTGAAGCCAATCAGATTAAGACAATCATTTTTATTAAATGTTCATTTCTTTTGTTCTAAAAATATGTGAGAATTTTTTCATTTTTGTTCTCCATTTTCAACTTAAGCACCGATCATCAATTGTAGTCGGGTATTATTTGTAATTGTGTGAGAAACTTTTCAAAGTTTTTTTCTGGTCTGTTACCACTAAAATCTATTGCATATACATACATACATTACCACCATTATCATCACCAGCACCACCATCGTCCATTTATTTACTTTTTTTTCTTTCTACTTCATTATATGGTGTATGTATGTATGTATGGTATGTACTAGTGGAATATTTATGTTTATAGCAATAAGCCACTATCTATTTCAGTGTGGTAATCATCTATTGATAGTTTTAATATCTTCTTGAAAATTTATGTACTGTCTACTATATTTAAACTACCGCTAGTTAACGTAAAAAAAACCAAAATTCTGCGAAAAAAATAAGAAAAAAATTTTAAATAAGCAAGAGACTAAGTCAGTTTGGGGCAACTTTAATGTGTTGTATAATAACTTTTATGACGAAATATGATAATGGCATCAACAACATCATGGTAACAATAAGTCCCTTAACTTGCCTAGGATCTTCTAAAACCTCTTTAAAATTGAAAATTATAATTTAGCCCAGTTATTATAATATTTCTGGGTGTTTGACTTATACTATGTTCAGATATGCGCTTTTATTGAGTCAATATTCGATTTATTGAGTACAATATTTTAAGTGTTCATACATAATAATATACGCAGTTCAACTGCTTATTCAATATTAATTTAACAGTTGGTAAATTGTTTTTATTTTGTTTTGTTGTTGTTCAGATAATTGTAATATGTGTACTGAACATACTTATGACAGTGATGCATTTTAAGTTTTACTCAATATTATAACAATTTACGTATTTCTTGCGCAATAATTAATTGAAAATTAATATAAAATATTGAGTTCAATAATGGCGTTAATTGCGATTTAAAGTGCATATCTGAACATCGTATTAGGTTTTCTTCTGTCCAAAAATTTTTGGCAGCAGACTTTTGAGCCTAAAAATTCGACCACCTCTTTGCAAATACGTTTAGCTTAAAAGATACGTACTCTTCTGCCAGCCAACATCCAAAAGTTTGGAATACTTCGTCCAAAATTAAATATGTTCCAGTGAATAATTGGGGCCAACTTCAAACTGCTTTTAACATGCCACATGCATCCGTTGTGTTTGCAAGTATGCTTTAGAGGTACTGATAAGAACCACTTGTTTTGAAATGTAGCTGTACCCGCTGAAATATACATCTTCTAGGGAACTATCTGGAGAAGTGATTGAGTGTTTTCTGTATTGATTGTCTTTGTCCTTGTATTACTTATTAACTCGCCAATAACAACACTTCAGATGACGTGAGAAGCCAGGCTGTCATCCTGACTGAAGGTTTGTAATGTGTATGTACGGCAGCCATATAATATGTCGTAGACTGTTTATGAAAGCGGTATGAGATTTTAGTTATTGGAACTCAGCCTGTTCATTGTGCAATAAAATTTGTGTGATTACTTGAATTGCAATTTTATTTCTCCACTATTTTTGTATTACATTAACCCCACCATGCAAAGAAGGGTTATGAATGAGAAGACTGTCCACAGACAATATTAATGGCATAGGGGACTAAATCGTATATACACTAGCAAATCTGGATTCCAATTTTTATGGCAAATGCTTAGTTTTCCATGACCAACTTTTTAAATGTAGGGTATTGAAATACTAAGTAACATAAAATTGCCAACTTACTTACAGCGCCATCATAAAAACTAATTTCAAACCAAATGCTAAAAAGAGTTTTTCTTTTTTTTTTGCTTCAAAGGAACCTATAAACCCGAAAAAGAGGAAAACAAAAAAAAAAAGGAAAATGCAATAAAGAAAAGAGAAAAAAGAAAAAAAACGAAAACAGGTAGCAATTCATACAATATTACCTTTTATTATTTATTAATAACATTATTTATTGTTTCATGGTGTTCATGTGAATTGGTTTTATTGAATTAAATGAATTTATGAGCGCTCTACAAGTTACTAAGTAAGTGCAAAAATAAAGAAAGAAATACTGAAAGGAAAAACAAAAAAAAACCAAATCCCATTGAATACTGTCAGTTACTTATGAAAAGCTAGAGCTAGACTTATAGCACTCTAGACACTACAGCTTAGCTCCGTTAGAGAATTGGTGGAATATAAAAGGAAAAAACAGAAGAAAAATTCATACAAAATGAAAAAAAGAAAGAAAAAGAAAAAACAAACCAACGTAATGCCCCCACAAAATGTTGGTTCATACGGTAGCAGGAACAGCAGTCAATACGTGTTGTATGTGTTTTGCTAAAAGTTTTCTAAGCATCTTATAACACCAACCAACCAACCAAACAAACAACAGAAACACTGGCCCAAAACTAGCAGTCAAGTTAATATGTGCTGGCACAGTTCATAGTGATGTCTGCAACTGACTTACGGTTAGGTGCCAAACAAAGGCCATTGGGTCGTTTAGAAGTGCAATTGCTATTGGTATTGGAGAAACAAAAATCAAAACGGTAGTTAAAGTTTCTGTTTTTTTTTTCTATTCTCCTCCACTGCTATTTCCATTTCCTTTAAAGATTGTTTTTGAAAAAAGGTAGAAGAAATTGCGCAAAAAAAAAAACCTAAAAAAATTTAAAGAAAAAATCAATTCTTAAATAATATAAAATAATGATGGTCATAAATATTATTATGAAATATTTTATAAACTTGAAAATAGAGACACAAGCGTACCACGTATAACTATTGTCTGCACCAAACACCACAATACATTGATGAATGTTGAGTCATACATTAAAGGCTTTGGAAAAAAGAAAAATTAACAGAAAAATAATTTTTTGATTTTTATCGGAAATATTGAAATATCTAAAGATAGTTGACGATTTTTTTGTTCATACATTGTTGCAAGGAGGGCTTGGAATACTAACTATAATCTAAGGTGCACTTCACCATAAGAATACAGAATACTGTTCTTATATACCCTTACGACAAAATATTCTTCTCAAAAGATGACACTTTATGTTCCACTGATTGTTAAGGGTAACACAAGAAAAGATAATGAGCTTCGCAAGACAAATTCCATAAGTATTCCTTTATATAATTTCGCTTCAGTTATTTGGTATAGTCGTAGACTAGTATGTATGTAGTATTTTGAGTCATTAAACGAGAGCCAGTGTTTCAAGCCCCCTGGCTCAGACAAAATATTTCTTTCGGCAACTTCCTCTCAGCAGTCTTCTGCAAATATCTACAAGAGGCCTGCCTGGTATATGGATGTATTTCAAGTCTAACTTAACTTTGGTAATTTTAGATATTGCTAAAGACTTTTATAGCGAACGAAATAATTTAAATATGTATATGGTTGGTTTTGAATTTCAGTGCATCACTGATAGCTTTCAATTTTGACGACGTTAATTTTTTAATCAACAATCAATATACCCCTAGGCATATCATTAGACATACATACATAATTAGTCATTACAACCCTTAGGTCACGATTACGACTTATCACTTGTGTGAGTTTATTTTACACACGTTTGCCGGGACCTACAGTTTAAAGTCGACTGCTAACGACAGATCTTTTGAGAAACTTTTCATGGCAATTCGATTTACTCTTAGAGTTTATTTCAGAAATCTGCTGAAACGAAGTCGTCGAAAGAAATATTTTTTTATATATCGTTTTGAAGTCCGACCTATGTTGAATATACATATGTAAATATCCATTACAAGGGATTACAATTGTAGTGGATTGTTATCAACAGCAATCGGGATGGCAGTGTGTTGTCATATAGTCTTAAGAATGTCCCAATGAACTCGAAATAGTGGAGCGTAGAACTTTGAAGTAATTTTTATCTGCAGACCAACGGTTGATATTCCAATTACAGATATGTGCCAAGAGAGTGAAAAGTAGGGTATCGGCAACTATTTGCCAGATGAGTTTTATACAGACTCGGCATAATCGAGAGAGAACATAAAGCGCTGCAACAACAACTACAACAAACAGCTGGTTAGATTTATCATCGATTAATCGATTTGTCATGTCCGGATGAGCTCGACATTTAACTTTGGGGTAATTTTTAGCTGCAGAACAACGCTTTATATTCAAATTATGGAGACAAGTAGAATGCCGGTCAACTGTTTGCCTGACGAGTTGTGTGCACACTCGGTATAATTGAGAGGGAACATAAACCATTGCAACAATTAGATCTACAATGACGAGCAGATCTACAACGACAGCAAGCAGCTGGTTAGGGGGACATTGCCCAACCCAACGTGTTAAAGACAGTGCTATGGATGACGTCCTGAAGTAATACTTAATCGGAAAGGACTTTATCGTTGGGCATCAGGGTGATTTCAGTTTGTGAAAGTCCCACCTAAGCTGAGGCATTCAACTTGTTTACATTTCGTTAAAAAGTAATTAAATTAGAGGCCCAGTGAGAACAGCTAATTATCTTGACCAAATTCTCAAAACATCGTCATCGTAGTGTATTAGGTAGTGTCTTGGCTTGTTAAACGTGACGCCACGGTTCAAACCCCATTTCAGACATCAAAATCAAATACGAAAAAATATTTCTTCGGCAACTTTCTCTCAGCAGAGAGTAAGTAAGAGAGTAAATAAAATTGCCATGAAAAATTTCTCAAAAATTTCGGAGTCGACTTTAAACTGTAGATCCCGCCACTCAATTATAGAATTAACACACAACATAAGTGGTGTGAGAAGGTTGAACGTAATGCTGACTGAAGGGTAGTAATGGCTAATTATGTATGTAAATTCTCAAAGCCATTCGGAGATGATGTTGAACTGTAGGTCCTGCTAATTCTTGGTAAAATTATCGCACCCAACATGGGTGCTGTAAGAAAATAAGCCATAGATCTGTCTAAAAGTTTATAATAGCTAATAATGTATGTGTGTGTTTAACCATCTAACCTAAAATAATTTAAAGACTACAATTTCTGAAAACAGCAGTAATCGTTTCAAAAAAATGTAGTTGTCTTCAAAATATAATAAAAATTCTTTGCTCTGTCAATTCTTTCAATGATAAAAGACTCTATCAGATGATCATCAATATAAATTAAAATATTTCAAAATAATTTCTCCATAATATTCTTAACAGTTAAACCTATAAATACCGCCATTATTTCAACAATAAAATTGCAATAGGAAACTTTCATGGATACATCCTTCTTGCTACAAGTATATGTGGCAGACACATGTGTAAGCAGCAATGGATAGAGAGGAAAAAAACAGACTCACATGCACATGTAGATATTCCAAGAACCTACTCAAGTGTCACAAACAGTGCAATACGTGAAATAGCATAAATTTACATTTTGATTATCTCGAAACTAACAACAACAACAGACATACACATGCTGCATGCAACATTTGAAGGAATATTGTTTTGCATTATCAATATAAATCTCCTTTTTTTTTGCGAAAACGTCATACGTATAAAGTCTAAAACTAACAAGTTATTCAATTGATATTGATGCACCCAAAAAATAGAAAACGATGGAAAATATAAAGAGAATAACAAGAGTAGAAAAAGAAAATACACACACAATAAGAAAAAGGCATGCAACTAAAGTTTTCTGTACAAAAAAAAAAAGAAAAAACGAAAATGGGTGGGTGGAATAAATACATACAATATTTTATAGCCTTTTTTACTCTGCCAATTCTGTCATCTCTCCCTGGTTTTCGAAATAAAATATGAGCAGAAGAAGAGGAAAAAAGAATTAAAAGGAAATAAAAAATACGAAAATATATTGAAAAATAACATTCTTTTACTGTCAAATCAATTGATGTCTGTCTTTAGCAGAGAAAGATCAACTTGCTTGCAATAACTTCCACTAAATGCAATAAAACTGTATGCAGTTGCTGAATTTCTTTCGTTTTTCATTCAGTCAGTTACTCAGTCAACCAACCAGTCACTCATTCATTTTCCATTCCAATCGTTTATTCACTCATTTCAAAACGATATAATTTTCATACATATTGTATTAGAGCTCCTCTCCACCGTACATACATAAATACATACGAACATATGAGTGTGCAATAGAAGAAAAATTATTGACAATCAGTTCCTCATCACGACAATGAATTTTAAATTGTGATTATTTAACTAAAATGGCAGAATTAACGATGATTTTATATTAAAATATGCGAATAAGTTAATGGAGGAAAATTATTATACAAAAAAAACACAAACAATTTAGAAAAATATTTTGTTTTTATATGTACATATGTCTGTATGTATGAATAATTTTTGCAATCTCAAATATTATTATTATTATTATTATTTTGGTTTACCAGAAAACGAACACATTATAATTGGCAAATTAGAGAGAAAACAATGCAAATTATAATGACAAATTTTTGACATAAATATGATGAATTGTTTCGTACGGGGCATAATTTAGAAAACAAGTGGCTTAATGGGTTACATGATGAAAATATTACGAATGTGAACTGAATGAATTAATTTTTATATTTTTATAATAATAATGATTTGCTTAAACAGGTAACAGAGAAAACACCACACGTGTGGGACAAATGACGTCATAGTAGCTGGATTCCTATTGACTAATGGTTACCATCAGATGAATTTTGAATAATTGTGTATCATTACCTTACAGTTTTTTAAAAATTATCGCCTACAAAATTTGGTTAAATAATTGTGGTGACATATCACAGCATTGCTGAACTCATATTTCAATGTCCACCCTTCAATTCAGTTATTTTCCATATTAAGTTCTGCACGTTGGGTTGCGATAGTAACTCTCAATAAAGCCTACAAGTTTGCAAAGGATAACAACTTAATTTAGTTTGTCCAAGGCTGTCTCAGAGTCTATGAAACAGATGCAGTGTTGAATGGTGTTACCTTGTCTGAGATCCTTCTAGCAATTTTCTTAGCAATCACTTTATTATTCACCCAGAGCCTTGTAATACGGCACCGGTTGTTCTCCTTGTTTCGATAAGCTATAATAAAGCCCTCAGTTCTCTGAAAAAATTATAGTTATCTCATAGAGTTTAGATTAGTGTGAATTGTTTTAGCGCACGTTTCTTCAATAACTCCGCTTGAACACCATCGATCAATGTAGCCTCAATTCTTTTTCAGCTTACGAGTATCTGCCCAAGTTGAATTGAGCAAATCTTTCGAAGACATAGACTTCTTCCGCTTGAAAAAAATCTGGGAATTTTTCCATCTACTTAGATCTTTAATTTTTACCCCTCTCTATACCAATACCATTTCTCCACCTATTGGTTTGTCACAGAACGAACCCGCTTTTACAAAAAGTGTGAAGCCATCAGCTTCTCATCATCAGTGTGAAGCTCATCAGCTCATCAGTGTGAAGCCAAAGCTTCTCAAAAAATCTGTCGTTCGGCGTCGACTTTAAACGGTAGGTCCCGCCACTCATGTATAAAATTAACGCACACAACATGAGTGGTGTTGAGAAGCTAGGCCGTAATCCTGACGAAGGGTTGTAATGGCCAATTATGTATGTATGTGAAGCCATCAGATTGCTTCATTCTCTGTTATTGCACAGGATATAGTCAAGGAGTTAGTTGCCACCCATCTAACTAATTATGTAACGATTTAACCTAATAAAAATCTTATTAGACTTGTTTTCAATTGTCATATACCAACACGTTCTAGTCTTTGTATCTTATCTTACTTTATCTGAGTTGTTTTCAAATTCGTTCTGCCTAACCAAGCAATGGCCAAATAGGTTACTATTGGTCTGCCCATAATTGCACATTTTAGTAGACTCCATAGTATATTAGGCAGTGTGCTCGCTTATTAGACGTAAGGCCAAGATTCAAGCCCCTGGTCAGACATCCCTAACAAAACGAAACTTGAGAAAATATATCTTCGGTGATTTCCTATCAGCAGATTTCTGGCAAAAACTGTGAGAGTGAGTAAAATTGCCATGAAAAGTTTCATGTATAAAATTAACACACACAACATAAGTGGTGCGAATAGGTAGGTGGTAATCCTAACTGAAAGCTTGTATTGATCAATTATGAATATATGTATGAATAATTGTACAAATCTATTGAATAATCCTTGGGTCACACCCTACTCTTTCCCTGCAAGCCTTTTGCATATCTTTATGGCATGTTAGGGCATCTTTATAAAGCCCTCTATGAACTTTCTGTGTACTACCCATAGTATCTTACTACTAGTTGCTGATGTTGCTTCATCCAGGAGTAGAATATTTTGTGTACAAATACCCGTTCCTGAGCCTATGACCTTCCTTTCCTAGTTGTTGTTTCACCAAACTGCTTCCTCTTTCTCTTGAAACAATTGCAATTCAAGGCATTATAGCATTGTCCTAGTCAATTAAGTCACACTATTTTCGACATCATACTGATTCTTTATGAGTTTGCTTGTTGAGATGCTTTGTTGATTATAAAACTAAGGTTGGGTTTTCGAAGTGGTAGTAACGCAGTTCTTAGACCCTCCAGACAGATCTCAATGTGGGATTCTATAGATAATCCTCGATTGATACTTTTATTAACCAAACAATACTTCGACTAGCTGCAATGATTTCTAATATTTGTCATCTAATGCTTATAATAAAAGCCGTCTCCTCAACTTTAATAACCCTAAGTGGGAAGCTAATACACAATAGGCACTAACCCTTATTGCTAATATAACTGTTATGCTACTTACATACATTCATATGTGATTATCTTGACCTTTCATATGTTACCATCATACGAATAAATAATCTTCAGTCAAACATTACTCTTTGGGCAGCCAATTAGTTTCAGTGCATGAGTCGTGTGGCTTATTATAAGAGACTATAAAGTATTCAAATTAAATGTTTACATTAAAACGTACCATGTAGTGAATGCACTCAATATGTAGAAAAATCAATTTATTTATTAATTATGTAATCGAAGGCATACGATTATATTTAAATGTTAGCCAGCCTTTCCTTAATCTAGTTGTCTTCCTATTAAACACAAACATAAATTAAGCATATGTGTATAAAATGTTTCTGTTTTTTTTTTTTTTCTTTAACATGCAAATAAAAATCTTGAACGTATGTATACGAAAATGTTACAATAAAAACGTGATTAAGACTTCTTGTTGTCCTATAAAAGTGTTCGTAAACTATAACATTACAAAGATCACATCTCACTAAATAACCCACCGTTTTTACTTGAAAGACAACACTAATATTGGTAGACACAAGTAACCTTAAGCTATAATGGTCATCGATGGGATTGATGAGCACCCTACTGTAGAAGATAGATGTATATGAAATGTTATAGAATTAAATTTTGTAATTGAGGCTCAATTTCTGGTGTATGGAACAATATCCTGAGAATTTCAGTTTATTGAGTAGACGAGCGGTCGAAAGCACAGAAAGTCTCCAATATCTTAACCCAATCCAATCGAGTGGTTCAGAAAATTGGTTGCCTATAGCAATCATTATACCCATTATAGGGTATTCAATCTTAACGATTTGCAAAAGGAACCGCAACGAAATCTTACGAAAACTTTAACGTTCATTTAGTTTGATATGGGGAAACAAGTAATCGACTGACAAGTGTTAATTGAATTCATGTTGAGTGGTAATCATAATAATAACAGTCAACCAAATGATAGTTTATGAAACGATCACAATAAAGACATTGATGTCGCGGATGGGGCAAACATAAAGGTACAGAAAAAAAAGAAATAAAAACAAAAAAAATAGCGTAACAATCTCAAAACTATACCATTATAATGTTAAGTAGGATCATGACGGCGTTTATGATGATGATGATGATGATGGAGATTCAAATCATCATTATGATGGCATCATTCTTTTTTTCCCTCTGTATACTATGTAGTACACAGGCTGAAAGCTGTCATTAAAGCAAACATGTTTAACCGGGGAAAAAGGACAACATTGATGAAGTGAATAGGAAAACAAAAACAAAAAAAAAAACTGAAAACTGAAAACACTGACGCCATCAATATAAATTACTCAATTAATGTCATTTTGTCAGGTACAACAAAATATGTAAGTATGCACATTTATATTTATACAACAATGAAACACTCTATAATCATAATATTAGCACAGCAATGTTTTCGTATTCTTGCAAATAGCATACGTAGTAATGTTGTCGTGGCAGTGTTGGTGTTTTTGCTGATGTTGTAAACATTGTAAATTATAATGTACAATTTATAGATAAAATGATACCTGATTGGCTACATACACAGTGTAAAGTCTTGTATGTACAACGTGTTGAACAAAGTTTTTTAAAATGATAGCTTTGCTTACATACACGGAAAGAAATTGAATGTGTTTGGTAAAGATTGAATCTTGTAAAGCAGCGATAGCAGAGCAGTAAGAAACTTTACATTGTGTTTTTTTTTTTTTAAATCGGCGTATCGAATCAGTTTAGTGGTCGTAAACAATATCAAATTTATGTTGGAAATACTCGAAATAAACGAAAATGTCTAGAAATTCAGTGGTAAATACGATTTTATTGATAGGTCCTAAAAATATGCCAAAAAGCATTTAAAAAACTGTTTTCACTACAAGGCTACATGAGAAGCCATGACTTTAGACACAGGTCTGATTAATGGCACAATGCAACATTTAAATTATGGCCCCATTATACTTGACAGACACAATGCAATATTTGGTACCTTATCTGAGTATCATCAGGCTGTGAGTAAACTTATCTCCATCTCTTCTTTGGATATTTCGGACTAGAATTCTAAGCGCTTAAGTCTAGTTCTTTGACAATCTTCTTCTTGGATGCGATGCCGGACTAGAGTGTAAGACAAACAGTGGAAGATCTAGCATTTCACAGCTTCTCTGACTATTGAAGTGTATTTACTGCTGAAGTATTTAAATTAGTGAAGGTGACGGAGCTTTGTCAGGGTCTTTATTTATATCTTCTCTTACAGCATAGAAGCAATCGGTTCTGTTTCTGATGCAATCTTCATCTCTAATCCTGAGTAATAACCAGAAATATAACATAATATATACATACATACATACATACATACATACATACAATATACATACATAATTGGTCATTACAACCCATCAATCAGGATTACGACCTAGCTTCTCACACCAATCCTGCACTGTAGAAAAATTTTGCCTCATTCCCATTAAACTGGATCGTAAATCTCTCACACTGCACCACCGATGCTCACAGATCATGGAATTATTGATAGGCACGCAGAGAGACTTCAATTATCAACCGAGAACTTTTGTAGAGGTTGTAGACCGGTTGAGGTGAATGAGAAATTCTGTTGGCGATTGTCGATATCGGCTAATCAGGTCTTGTCGTTTAGCTTTTGTATATTACAAAGGGCCAATGATTATCCTCCAGTTTGCTTTGATTTCAACAAAGCTGCCAGCTGATACGTCTTGCTATTCTAAGTAAACTGAGTATGGTTCTTAAAGTGCTTGACTGGCACGAATCTGGTTAAAAACCAAAAATTTTCATCATGGTCTTCAAATTTTGAAACCTAAGATGCTTTAATTACATGCAAATAATACACACAGGAAATTCATGATACGTGGCCCCCATAGAGGTCACACAGTGTCAACTCTTGAACTTATTAGGCACAGTTCATACATGTTCACATACTTGTTTCCAACTCTATCATCTTATTACTGTGACTAAACCTGAAAGAAAGCAAAGAAGAAGATAGATTAAGATGATTCGTTCAAACCCCATGTTCTTTAAGAGAACAAAGAGGGATTAAAAATGTAGTCAAAGAGAGTGCCAGATTTTAATAAAGCTTACAAACATTTGTCAAAAGCCTGTAATTGTAACTGCCAAGCTTAAATATTCCTCTTGAAATTAAATGTCATCAAACTTAACCAATTATTACAATCCAATTTATTTTTTTTAACAGTGTAACTGCTGTTGATTATATACGATGCTGTACGAAACATGTTAATTAAGCATTACATACATAGGGCTTTTTATCCTAAGGTTCATTTTCCAACAGCTTTAACATTTTTTTATCTGTTTTACCTTATTTGGCAGATTGTGACCCAAAGTTTTATGTAAGTTTCTATACTTTGATTAGCTTTAGCTTTTTCAACTTAACTTATACTGTATGACTGACTGTATAGAGGAGACCCTATTTTAATAAAATAAAAATAAACGAAAAATTTCAAATCTTAAGTTAATTAAAAACGTGCTTTTTGAGTTTTCAGCGCCAGTCAAAAAAAATTTTTGATTTGATTGATTTGACTCATAACAATTATTCTGTTTTTTTTTCGTATTTTTGCTACAAACAATACAAATATTTTTTTAGTATTAAGATAACGATTTTAATGTCTTTATAAAATTTTCAATTTAGAGTAGTTTTAAGTGTTTTTTTGTTGCTGTTGTTTTTGTTTTTGGTTGTTTTAGAAAATCTATTTATAATTGAAGAAATATTTTTTTTTTTTGATTTTTTATTTGTTTTCGATCAAAATGTATCAAAAGAACACGCATAAGATTTGTGACGCCTGTAACGCCCTCTATGACTGCTGTTTATAAAGCAACGAATAAAAAAAAATAAATTTAAATTTTACAAAAACAAAACTCTAACGAAACAATACAATTGAAATTTAAGAACGAAAAAAAAGCCAAATCAAGTCATTGCTAAGAGCCTTAAAAATTTGAACCACGTTAATTAACTTGCAATCATTTATGGTGCGGTTATATGAGATGATTATATGGGGTTTTCCATTTGAAAAACTAAACTGCGTACACTTTAAAGAAATCCAAATCAAAAGAAGAAACATACACATAAGAAACATACTTTTTCGCTTATTAAGAGATACGTTTGCACGAGTAAAATAATTAATGGAAACCCCCATATATTTTATTAATTATAATTTCAATATTTTTGTTTTGTATGCCTCCACCACGAAGAGAAGTGAAAAAAAATTCACTTACATTTTAATTTAAAATAAATCCGTCTTAAATAATATGAGCTGTTGAAAGAACAGGTTGTTGTCAATCTCAAAAATCACAATATAACGATTCTATATGGGACTTTACATCACCAAACTTTGTTATTTAATTTTTTTGTATGATTTTTTTATTTGTTTACAGAGACACATGTTTATTTTAAGTATAGGAAAAAATATTATAAATAATAATAATACAGTGTATGTGTGTATAAGAGTACATACTGAGTTCAAAGATACACATGCTTATACATGACAAGTTGAAGTTTAACAATTTTCTAACGTGCATGAATGAATAAATGTTTTCCAATGATTTTTAAGCAATCATTTGAAATGTTAAGCAAACGGAAACTGTCGTAAAATCATATACAAAGCATGCTCACGTTCATTTTTATACAGATATTTAAAAGAATTTAAAGGTCAAATAAAAAATAAAGATGAAAATACTTTCGGTACGGTGATATTGTCACATTGATACGCTCATAGCAAATCTTGGGATCCAGAACTACATGCTAGAGAAGATATGAGACGTCATTAGCAAATCATTGTCCTCCAACCCATTTCAGCTTGACCAATAAAAAGTGCTTGGTTTTTGGACTGTAATCTAGAAAAGTGAGAAGACAGAAGGCAAATGCCATCAGCAGCCTTATTTTATTAAGAATAAAAACAAGGATCTTGGAATGTATGATAGGAAAGCAATGAAACTGAAGACGTCATCAGTATACTGGATATCGTTCAAACTATTAACACGTTTACTGCCGACTACGAGATAAATCCTAGATTGAGTTCCCTTCTAGGGTGACACCTACGAGTTATCTCGTACTCACTAAATCAGCCATTTTTGTGTAGCCACGAATAGCATCGTATTATATCAGTGCTAGTATCGATAAATAGCTTCTGAGAAAAGAACAAAAAGTCAATGTTGACTTGCGTGCCCAGTTTTCTGAAAATTGTCGCGGCAGTCAACGTGTTAAGAAGCGTCTGCGAAATACCATGGTGCATTAACATCAAGTGCTATTTGTACGCTTTACCCAAGAAAAACGCGTTATAATTGTGAAAATTTATTATAAAAATTTGAAAAATTTTGCGGAGACGTCTCTGAAACTTAAAAAAATTTTCTGTCTAAAACCTAATGTGTCAGCTATTCGAAGAATGGTAAAAAGAAAGTTAAGAATCTGGGTTATTGACAGTCTCTTAAAACATTTCTGCTGTATACCAGAGTATCGCCGAAAATATCAAATCTATAGTGGTCTCAACTACTTAATCTGGAGCAGATAATAAGAAGCAATGGTCGTCTTCTAGAGGGTAACGAAGTTATATACTCGTATATAGAATATTGTTAACATTATTTATTAAATACAAAAATTTATTGAACTTGGGGCTCAGAAAATCCTCATCCTTGAGAAACAATTACACCCACAAAGATCAACTGTCTGTTTCGGACTTTGGTTAGGCAGCGTGATGGAGCCTTACTTTTCTAAAGATGCGACCGTAATTACAGTGACGTTTCTTACAAAAATATTGTAATACAGTTCTTGTGGCCTCCACAGCAAGGATTTGCTTCAGACATATAGTTTCAGCAAAATGATGCCTCTTGCCACATCGCGCATGCTGCAACCAATTTACTGCAGCAACGATTTCTAGTACAAAATATCACAAAAAAATCTTATGTTAACTGGCCACCAAGATCATTCCATTCAATACCACGCCTTTTTTTTTTTAGGGCTTATGCGAAAAATCCAGAATCAATTCTCGAGGTTAAATCCGATATCTAACACGTTGTTTTTGGAATACAGCCTCATCTCTATGGAAAGCTCATGGAAAATATCATTGACAAGAGTAATGGCCTGCCATCAGATGCGCTTCTGCCATACTAAGCCGGAAATCTTCATAGTCTCCTTCGAAGACCTCCTCTCAGCAGTATTGTGGCAAAAGCTCTGATAGAAAATGAGAAAATAAATGTAATAAAAAAGCGTTCACGTCAAACTAGGGATTTTATCACTCATGGATAAAATTAACACACACAACATGAATGGTGTGAGGACGTAATCCAGACTAAAAGTTTGCAATGATGACTTAAGTAAGTTAGGTTAGGTTAGATTTGTGTGGTAGCTTCATACCAAAAAGCTCAATTGAGCACGCATAGCGGTGGTGAACGCAGTCTCTGTACTATCTAAGTTCCTCCGAACTAGGGCGGAGAAGTTGGTCAGCAGCCCCTGCGCCAGTTAAGTAAGGAGCAAATACTTAATAAGAACATCTCTAAAACGACTTGTTTTTATTTTAAATTTAAAAAATGCTTTCCTTTCTTTTCAAACTAAACATAAATTTCAAAATGTTTCTTGGGTAGTGTTTACATTGATTTATTCAAACAAAAATGTTAACTTTACAAGCCTAGGAACACATTATTTTATAACTCTGCTTATGGTTTTCGAAATATTGTCAGGTGCTTAAAAAAAAAAAAGTTAACGTAGAATTGAAACAATGAAACATTAGCTTCTTGACAAGTACTTGATTTTTATAAATTAATTTAAATTTAAATACTTTTTATTCACATCACCACCATTTGCTATACGAACGACTTTAGAACTAAGAACTATAGCAGCAGCAGCAGCAGCAACAATGGAATTGAAAATCAGAAACATTCTATATTGAAAACGGTGTGGGTGGCGGTTGTATTGTTTAATTGCTTTTGGCTCTTTTCAAGATAAATAAGCAGCAAAGAATCGAGCAAAATTAGAATAATATGCCATGCAATAAATTGAAAAAAATAAAGAAATATACTACAATTTATACGGTTACTATAACATTTAATCGATTAAATGTGATAGTTTTTTCTGATTTCTTTTATTATTATTGAATTTAAGCTTATATCCGTTGATTTTTTAGTTGTAACGAAATATTAAATATTGGTTAACATAACATTGGTCATAATATTGCATTTTAATTTGCATATAAAATTGCTTTTAATAGAAATGTCACACCATATAATGCGAGTAAATCATTTATATTTTGATCGTTTTGTATAAATTATAGATTAAACGGGCTTCAATTGCAAAAACACATCATAAATATTTAATCTTTAAATGCAATAAATATTCAAATAAAATATACTGATTATATCATATCCGTTTATTAAGTGTTAATATTGTATTATAGCAAGGCATACATACAAACGTATGTATACAAACATAATAAATAAATTGATTAAATACAATACTGCCATAAATTATCCTCTATTCTGTATCTATGCCCGTTAAAATGAAATGTATTGCACACATACATGCATTGCGATAGTGTTATGAAATCACATTAAAAAGCTCGTGTCTTAAGTCTTTTGATTTTCATTTAAAAAATTATACAGAATCCGAATGTGTTTTGCTTTGCCATATAACAAATTTAAATTGAAAAATATGTCATATTTTTTAAGCAAAACTATACAAAGAACCAACAATTTACCAGGAAACCAATTCGTTTGGCTATTCCTTTAAGCCTTAAAACAGTAAAACTCGCACATATGAATGTATTCCTCTTATGTTTTCAATACAGCGTATCATGTAAGCCAATTTACATTGATGAGTTCTCTATAAATAAAAACTACAACCGTGCAAAACAGAAAAAGAAATTAACATGTTTAACAATGTATGAACATAATTTCACACCTTACAAGTAAAAAAAATAAACAACAACAACAAGGCGAAAAAAATGCAAAAATTATAAATTAAAGTATATAAACAACAAACTTTCCACTAAACATTTATTATCTGACAAATGTACAAATTAGTAAAACAAAAACACTCAAAAAAATAAAACGTATCCCTCTTCTTAACACTGTATATCCATCCATCCATACACCCAAACATACATATATATAAAAAGCAGACACAAAATATGAAGATGGAAAAAAGAAATCGTGGCCAATGGTCTCAAAAAAAAAAGTGAAAAAAGTTAAATAAAGGAGAAAAACCGCACAAACAAAAAAGCGAAAGAAAAAAATATACCGCTAATGAGCTGAACACAATAATTGCGGAACATTTGTAAAAGGACTAGGGTTAATAATTTAGGCTTAAAAAACAACTTAAACTACAAGAAACATGAAATTGTCTTAACACAAACGAACTAAAAATAAAATACGAAAAATACACACACAGAAAAAAAAATAAGCTCGTAAGCACACAGCAAGAAAAGTCAAGAAAGAAAATAAACCGAAAAACACACAACAACCACAAAAACAATTTATTCTGCTTAGAGAGAAGGACAATGGCATGAGCCAAGACAAAAACTGTAAATTGTGTGAGCAAATTTTGTTCGCAAGGAGTTTCTTTTAATTCTTTGATAATAATTGGGCATTACAAAGCCTCAGTCAGTCATTACGACTTAACTTCTTACAGTACTTATATTGCGAGTGTTACATTTATACATGAACGGCGAGACCTACCACAGATTTTTCAGAAAACTTACATTGCAATTTTCTTTACTCTTAAAGGTTTTGCCAGAGATCTACTGAGAGGAAGAATAATTTTTTCAGATTTTGTTTTGTTGGAGACTTCTTACCTGGGCTTTGAACTATGGCCTCATGTCTAATAAGTTCTACATACTACCAGTACACTACGGCGATTTGTGTAGACACTTTAATTGTATCTCAAACTCTAAACCTCTTAACAAAAAGTCCCCTTAACAGAGTTTGAAGAGGATTTTTCATCACAAAACATTTGGGGCACAAAGTGATTAGTATTCACATCACTAATTATATGTCTTGATGATGCACAAGATCCAATTCAATTGTATCCAGACTACCTCTGATCACTTAAATTCCGTTGATGAATTCTAGAAGCTGGAAAATATTTCTTCTTAGTTTCTCTAGTGCTGCCACCTATAACATTTCCAACATGAGTTCTGCTGCTTTAGTATGTCGACCTTACAATACCAATCCTGTTGCCCGATAAGGGTACACAGCAGAGATCGCCAATGAGTATTTAAAAAGGTGAGTAGATTCGACTCATACTCAGAATTTGTGACACTTATACGCATTCATACTTATTTTAATATCATACTCATACTATTCATATTTGAAGTACTCATCGTGCTCATACTTTACAATACGTATGATGTTGTTGATTTCGGCTCTCCCCTTACACTGCAATAATAACAAGAATCACAAAATAAGTATGATTCGCGTACGAACACTATAATACTCACTAAAAGGTTGTGTGTTTGCTTTGCTTGCTGTCTTAGTCTTTGTCTTTTTCTTTCTTCTTTTTTTTTGTAAATGCAACGACAACTAAGACTGTATATTTTGATGAATGATTCGAGTGATTCGAATCATTTATGAGTATTGAAATAAGTATTTTTCTAAATTTATGAGTTTTAATGAGTAGGCGTATGAATCAAACATATTTCGAATATTATGAGTTTGATGTCAACGTTGTACTCATACTCATTGCAACCTGTACTTATAAATTAATATTGTAGTGATTACGAATGAATCAGAGTAGTTGAATTTCAGTACTGTTGACTCAATCATACTCATAATTTCACGAGTAATTATGATTAGCGAAAAAACGATTCATTGCTGATCGCTGGTATACACCCAGCTATTCCCAAAATGTGTTCTGGTGATTCATTCACCGCGGAACAGAACCTACACATTTCTTGAGTTAAAATACAAGTTAATTACCTTTGGTTGCTGCTGAATGCCTTGCAGCATAACATTGTTTCTTGATATTGTATACTTCTTTTTGTAATTACCCAATAATAATAATATGGAATACCCTTCCATAATATCTCTTTTCACTTTACAAAAATATGATCACTCTATCAACCTCGTAAAAGTTCCACTATACTGCTTATTGTCGTGAATATCCTCCCACATTGCTTGGTATCCAGCAGAGGGTAAAATATTTCCCTTACCGATTTGTTTTAGCTTGCCTAGATCGTTTCATATTATTTTCTAATTTATTTCATACAAGTCACTCAACTTCACTCAACTGATACTACAATTATTAAGAAGTTTGTGTCTTAAGTCTTTTGATTGTAATTAGTTGTCATACAGCAACTGTTCAAATTATTACTTTCCATATCAAGATTTTTATTTTCGATAATTTATTGCTTTATTATTCAATTATAATTAAGAAGAATTTTCTGTATGTGTACAAATTTTCAAATCTAAACCCATTGTGCATAAGTGGCTAAAACAGCACGCAAAGAAAGCTTTGATAAATCCCAGTGAAACAAAACCGAAACACCAACCAAAAAACACAGAAAATCAACAACAGTCAAACAGACGGACAGAGTAAATAAAAAACTAAAAACAAATTAAAAGCAAGAATTACGACAGGTTAGTAGCAAACTATTGCCACCGATCATGAGGACACGAAACAACAAATTGTCTTCTTTACAACTCTAAACACCAACAGAGAGAAAAAAAAAGAAGAAGATGAAGATGAAGTACCCGCAAACTAAAAACAAATAAACAAACAAACACAATCATGTGTGTGTGTACATACGTGAAATAAAAACTAAATTGAACAAATGAACCAAAAGCAACGAACCAAATAATCAAACAAACGTAAATAAGCCAACATAAGGTTGACAAATTTAAACCTTCGAATGAAACCGAAACAGAAAAAAAGAAGAAGAAAGAAAGATTTCTTTCGTTACCACGAATTAACTTGCCGCAAAGTTTACAAGTGATCACACAAATGCGTGCAAATGCCATCGTATTGATCGCTATGAACTACAACACCACCAACAACAACATACACGTACATACACATGTTGGCAATAAACCAACATGTGAATACAATACGGAAACGTGTCATTTGAATTTTAACCAAATATGGTTGTAAAGCAAGTGCTATATGAACACTTTTAAATATTTTACAGCACATATGTAGCTCTCTCTCTCTCTCTCACTCTCACACTCACTTGCAACCCATCTCTTTCATACGAATGCGAACAATGACAACGACAACAAATAGTGGAATAGTTTACAGATCTAAACATTGAAATTCGCACACACACACAATATGTGAGTGTAGTGTGAGTGTAAACGCAAATGTATTGGTTAAGAAGTCTAAGAAGAGAAGATGCCAAAATAAAAAAACGAAAATAAAATCGTATTTTGCATGTTGTTTAAATTAAGTGAACCCATCGCAAAAGCTCAAATAATCTTTAAGTCAAACTGGGCAGGCCATAAAGCACAAAACACTCTGCACTCAACCGCCAAGAACATCGTCGCACTCTTAACAAATGAACGTAACGAAATAAACTAACGAATGGGACAACGAATGCGACCGCTACTAAGACGATCACTTTGTAGCTGACGACAGCGATAGCGACATTATTACGACTAGAAAAATAATAGTAATAGCACTAGTGATACAACAACAATAGGGGAAGGAAAAAAAATTACTCTAATACTGCCGACAATTGATTGTGAACAAAAAAAAAAAGGGAAAAACAAAACAACCCACTATTTGATAGGATTGCCAATATCCAATATATATTGAATAGAAATATTTTTTTTTTTTTTTTGAATTAAGGAATCAAAAATAGAAGGATTCTTAAAGAATTATTTGATTGACTTGAGGACAATTTTATTAAATTGTTAAAGAACTTATAAACAGGCAAGAACGATATTATTGCTGACTACGACTTGAAATATACATTTTTAGTTAGTCTGGTTTACGGCATTGGAATTCAAAGGGGACTGAAATGCCTGTATTACAATCAACTTGGAATTTGTCTCCTTAAAACACATAAAGTAACTTAGATTTTACCAAACGAGAAAATCGAAAACCAAAATGACCCTGTCAACATTACTTAAATATACGCGTACTGAAGGAAGTTTAGACAGTGTTGGGGTCTATCACTTTATTATTGTCACATTAAAAGAAGTGCGTCAGCAAAGAGAAAGTAAGGTACATTTCACAGTTTTTTACGGATTTAAGTCATGTTATGCAGCAAAACGTGAAGTCCAATCAATTAAAATATTCAGGAATAACTTCAGAGTAAAATTCAATACATTCACTGGTCAATAACTACTGAAAATATCTACATATCGTACATACATTATAGGTCTTTACAATACTCTACTTACTTAACGGATTTCGGCCTGCAGCAACACATCCTTCCAGGCGCATCTGCGTTTTGCGCGCCTACTCCAGTTGGTCACACCAATCGCTTCCTCGATTTGGTCCTTCCGCGGATACAAGGTCGTCCTCTTCGCCGACTTCCGCAGATTCCCGCATCAAATACCCGTCTCGCCGTAGCATTCTTCTCCATTCTAACGACATGGCCGAGCCAGCGCAGCCACTGGATATTAATACGCTGCACAACGTATATGTCATTGAGGAGCCAAGTTAAGTAACCGTTCTTTGACCGTTTCAAAAAGAAGCAAATTAATCGACATCAGAGCCGCAGTTACAAACAAAAATTCTGACATAATAAAACACCATGCCCAAGATGAATCACATGTGGAATGTGTATTCCTTATTTACCCTGAAATAAATCTGCAGAAAACTTGAGACCCCTGTTTTCCAAAAATATTGGAATATAAAGCTGCTACTAAAAATGGATAGAGAAATCATCACCTTTTCTAAATTTTTAAAGACATTGGCAAGTGTTCAAAATAATTTATTTTCATGTCTGTGCATATGGCAAGTATGTATATCATATGCATATGGCAACAATGTTTAATGAATTTTTACATCAAGTAACCAAAATTCGGCTACCAAAAAACAAAAACTGAAAAAACCTTAACAAATATACAATGACATCGTTTACAACATCAACACAAATCGTGGCGATTTGTTTAAATCAAACTGTAAAAGCGCAACAAGAACAACAGCAAGAGAAAAAAAGACACCCAACGAACCACTGAACCCAAAGCAACTAAACAAACATATACCGTAAGACATGTTGTGTGAAGAAGATCAAAAAACAGCAGAGAAATGGACATAAAAAATAGCCAAGTTAACACGCACTTATGCGGTCCAATACCAAATTTTCAATAAAAAAAAAGAAAAAAACAAATCGAAGAAAAAAAAGAAAAATTTAACATACTCGTACTAACTGAAATCGAAAAAACTAAAAACATACATCACTTGGTTGTTAAACAAATCGTGACTTTAGGCTTTTTTCAGTCTTTGTTTTATATATAATTTCTGTTGTTGTTGTTGTTGTTTTAGTTGGTTGTTGGTGTCACCAAAAATTTGTATTGACTTTAAATTAATTAAAACCACAAGCAATTGGCATGATTGTCTTAACATAAAAAGCTTAAGTTTGCCCGGTGACAGGCTTTTATTTCAATTTCAGATCTGTCGATATTGCTTCCCATTTCCACTGTTCTCACTCCCTTTTCCTTAAGGGGGTACTTACTACGCTACTCGTTCGTTCGTTCAGACAATAACAATTAGTTTTATTTCCTCTGGCCTACTTCTCATAACCGAATTTTTTTGGTAGAAACAGAAACCAAAAGAAAAAAAATAAGAAACAATCGCCTGAAAAGTGTGACAAGTATTGTGGTGGTGATGGTGTTACAAAAGCTGACAAAGTATTAAAAGTAGGTTATCATCGTTGAAATTGGCTAACTGGCTGGCATATGCATGAGTTGTTAATTTTTAAATGGAAATGACTGAATAAATATGTGCGTGTTATAATTGAAATCTGTATAAAATATCTCACCATTACCATTATTATTGCTGTTGTTGTTAAGCCACCATCACAATGTATGAGTACATGGTTACACTGGTACAGTATTTTTGAGACATTGGCCAACAACAAGTGATTGATCTTTGGTGATCATACCAAACAGGTGATTAATTGTTTTTTGACTTGAAAAATATTTTTTTTATTTCATTTTTATTTTTGAATTCATTGTTATCTTTTGTTTTTGATTCTGATTGCTTTTGTGTTTGTCGTTGTATACGTATTTTTGAATACTTGCCTTTTCAACATTATTTTCAACAAGTGTTTGTTTAATGTTCGCATATATTGTATAGGCATTTAGCATTCTTTTTTTTTCGTTTTGTATCTGTGGGATTTGTTAAGAGTAAAGAAAACAAATGAAATCAGAGAAGAAAAAAAAAACGAAACTCAACGTAAAACGTATTGTATTATTTAAATATTATTATTTTTTTTGTCTTTTTTTGAGTTCATTTACTTATGAGGTCGTAAAATTTGAATAACACTTTAACTGACACCTGAACCTGTAACAACAATTATTTATGAAATTTGAAATTTATTAAATATCTGACAAAGGAAACCATATTCACATCTATTCAAATACTTTGGGGCTGTAAAGGAAATATACTGCCATCAAGCAAATGAGATGAGTACAGACTTAAACCATCTGTAGAATCTTTTGATATACATAATTTTTAGAAAATTTTCTGTGCAACATGAGAGTTTTACCGATAAGTGGAAATTATATTACAATCGAGCAGTGACAAGCGCAACGTGACCTATGAGTTGTTTCGACTTTTAACCTTTAATGCCTTGTTGTCGCCGTAGTCTAGTAGGTAGTGTGTTGAATTATTAGCCAGGTTACAAACCTCAGGTCAAATATCTCCAACAAAACTAAATAAGAAAAAATATTTTTTCGGTGACTTCCTCTCAGCAGATTTCTGACAAAAAC
This sequence comes from Sarcophaga rosellei, assembly GCA_930367235.1. Lineage (NCBI taxonomy): Eukaryota > Metazoa > Arthropoda > Insecta > Diptera > Sarcophagidae > Sarcophaga > Sarcophaga rosellei. The sequence continues at coordinate 46,978,318 of OV884019.1, forward strand.
TCTGAGAGAAAAATAAAAGTGACATTGAAAGTTTCTCAAAATAATCAGTCGTTCGGAATCGACTTTAAATTGTAGGTTACGCCACTCATGTTTAAAATTTACACACACAACATAAGTGGTATGAGAAGCTAGGTTGTAATCCAGGCCAAAGGATTATAATAACCAACTATGTATGTAAGTGTGTATACCATTTTTAACAATATCTATGCAAGAAAGAGGTTTGTGAGTGCATGTTAGTCTTAAGAGTCGACAGTATACACTGATAGGCATCATAGTGACATTGGTCATAGTGAACTAGGTTTGAAATACTCTTACGACTTCATATAACGTGTGATCTTTGCTCACTTTGTTGCTCGTAGCTAGTTTGTGTTTTTTCGAGATCCTTAATGGGTTATCAATTTTCTTTAGTAACTAGTCTTTTTGAATTACGAAAGTCACACGATTATTATAAATGTGTCTTCTTTGTGTGACTTTGGATCCTCAGTTCCAACTCATTCGTGGTTCAAGAAGTAGTAATTATATTGGCCTAAACGGTGATCCCTAACTGAGAATTAATTTCTGTTTTATGTGTGGCAGGTGCCCGCCTCCAGCAAAGTCTTTAAGGAGCTCCCATAAGGCAGTGTTTTGTATTCAAATTCCGTGGAAGGCGTGAGCTCTTAACCAGCTGCCATCAAAGAAGAAGCATAATCCAATAAATTAGAAGACCCTGCACCAAATAGTGCACCATTTAATGAGCAGTGACCGTTCTTCAATTATTTCTAGCTATCTCTTCTCATAAAAAAAAGCAATTCTGTTTACTACTGGAAACAATGAAGCATTTTTGATAGAAAATTAATGAACATATTTCGCACACAGGACGAATTTGAATAGAAAAATTAAATAATTCACAAGCTTATTCGCTTTTTTTTATTCCATTTGTGGTTAAATTGCAAATTAAAGTATTTCTAACATCTCTTAAAGATAATACCACATTTGCCTCTGAAGCTCAGAATATCAAAAGCTTTTGATCTCCCAATATTACTCCTCCAATACAAACTATGCATATGTTTTATTATAGTGAACCTTTGTTATGACCCTTACTTAAAAAAATCATTATTCCTTCTAAATTTTACATGGAATTGTAAGATTCAGGATATGTATTCCATACTCATCTAACTATTCCTCTTTCAAACGTATACATAGTGACTAGCAAAACGTTTTATTTAATAAATCTGCAAAAATTTCACCAAACCCTTAAAAAAACTTTTGGAATGTGCTACTTTTTACCTCTAAGAGTATGAATAAAAATTTTACAATTTCACAATAGACTACTGAGACCTACTATGGTGCTACAAGTTATAGAAAATCTTTATGAATCCTGTTTGATATTTTGCATACTCATCCAGTTATCATCAGAAATTGTTAATAAGACATACGAGATAATTATAAAATGTAATTTTAAATAAATTGCAAAATTAAATGAGAAATTCGTAATCAGCTAAAGCAGACTAATTTGATACCCTACATCATTACTTACAAAATTTGAAAGCAAAGACATAAATCATCTTAGGCTAAACACAGTCTATCAATATCTCCTATCTTGACCCAACAGCCTATATCCTCTAGTTGCAGAGAAATCGTTGTGATTTATTTTCAATCACAATCTAAGCAGAAGCCAACGTTCTGTTGTTACTGCTGCCAGGTTATTCAAATGTTCTCTGTACGGATTTCATGTCAATCTTGATCAGCGTAGTGGGTCAATTTTGTCTGGTCTACTGTGTGAGCTTAGTTGTTTGCTCTTCTAAGGAGATTTGTTAATCGCGCGCGAGAATTCTTTCAAATTAACTGCTGTACCAACCTTTATAAGAATTTCATGATAGCAACCCTAGATATAACCTAACCCTAGATATAACCTTGTTGTCACCTTAGTCTAGCAGGTAATGTTTCTGCTTATCAGACATAAGACCTTAGTTGAAACCCCAGGTCAGACATCTCCAACAAAGGGAAATATGAAAAATATTTTTTCGGCTCAGCAGTCTTCTGGTAAGATTCTGAGTGTAAATAAAATTGCCATGAAAAAGTTTCTCAAAGCCTTCTCTTTCGGGATAGACTTTCAGCTGTAGGTCCCGCCATTGATGTATAAAATTAACACACTCAACATAAGTGGTGTGAGAAGATAGGTCGTAATCCTGATTGGAGGGATGTAGTGGCCAATTATGTATGGGGTGCTAAATCTCTAGGGATTTAAAAGTTGCTTTGTTGTGTGTTTCTATGTTCGTAATCCTACTCAATATTGTGTAAGGCTGACTTCGCTCTGCAGATGTAGTCATTGCCTTTATATCAGACTGAACAATAAAACAAAAAATAGGACACAGTACAAGCATCAACTTTATACATTCAACTATGAAACATGGTATTGATCCGTATACAAGAATGATGTTCTAAGAAAGACGTAAGTCACTGCCATAATAAGATCTATTTGGTACTTAAACCACTAAAGGAAACACTAATTTATAGTGTATCCAGAGCAACTTTATCTAGTATTTTAGCATGACCACAGCTGCATTAATGTTACGATAGTCTAGTAGCTTGTGTGTTGGCTTACTAGGCGTGAGAACTCGGTTCAAAGCCCAGGTTAGACAACTCGAACAAAACGAAATATGAAAAAAAATTTCTACGGCGTCTTCTTCTCGGCAAAAACGCTGAGAGTAAAACAAAATTGTCATGAAAAAGTTTCTCAAAAAATCTGTCGTTCGGAGTTGACTTTCAACTGTATATCCCGCTGCTCACATATAAAATTAACATACACAACATGTGTGGTGTGAGAAGTTACGTCGCAATTCTGATTAAAGGATTGTAATGACTCATTATGTATATACAGCTGCATTACTGCCATTCCCTTGAATTGCTTAGTCCCATTGCCGTGTTTACAACCATTTGTTTCGCCAACAGGTCTGATGATAGCCTAGGAATAACAGTATGCAATTCCTTAACAAATTTAGATGCCATTACTATAAACGAACTCAAGTGTAATTCGTATAGACTCGTCTAAGCTACGGTGTTTAAAATTCTTTACCATTAAATTTATGTCGATTGTACTGTCAAAAAGTGAACCAATTCCCATAACGCAACAAAAATGTTATGCTGCTTGTATTAAAATGCTTTAAAATCTATTGAAAGAAACACTTTAAAATATGTTTTTTGAGTCTTTGATTGTAATTACAGGTTTTATGACTACAGAACAAACGCAATAACTCAACCACCAATTTATATTGTAGGTTATAATTATAAAAAACTAAATAAATTAAGACAAAAAATAACTATAATCATATTTAATTATACGTATCATGTTATTGTAATACAATACAATATAATTTCTCAATTGATTTTTTTCTTAAAAAAGAAGAAAAAAAAATTAAAAATAATAACAATACATACTTATATTACTCGATATACATAATAGTAAATAATAGTAATGAAAATAAAACAAATAAAAACAAACAAAAAAAGAAAACCATCCATCCACACTATCAGCAAAAATTCAATCAATCATATTAACTTGTAATTTTTAATGGTGAATTTTGAACTTTTTTTCGATTTTTTCAATATTTTTCTTTCTTTCTTTTATTTATTTGTTTGACTTGTTGTAGTTGAGGCGTGGGTTGACGAGACATAGATACACACATATTCGTATGTATGCCTGTTATTATAAACTCTTACTGTGATCGAAACATAAGGTTAAAATTGTTAAGTAAATACGTTAACAATTACGTTATACTTCAGGCCAATTGGAGTACTCTAATGCTGGTTGATGTTACATATACATATAACATATATTCATACATACATTTCAAACATATGTATGTACGTACAAACATATATATGTGTAGTAGATTTATTTAAAAAAAATCTTGCTTAATTAATCAAAACAATAATCGAAGAAACGATCAACTCAAATGTAATTGAACTGAATTGAACTGAACTGAATGGTTATTGTTTTCTGTATAAACTTGGTACCTGATTTATGCAAAAGAAAAGAAAGAAGGCTTTGGGTGTATTCGCAAAGATGATAAATGGAAATGATTGCAATTAAGAGATTATAAGGAAAGTTTTATAAATTAGATAAAAGTTTAACTAAATCAAAAGGAAATATTATTAAAAAAAATGTTTGAATGCTTTATTAAATGTATACACAATAACTTGTTAAAACATTTCAAACTATTTTCCATTCAGAATCCCTCAGAACAGTCACCTTAATTTGCGGCAAATTTTTAAATTGACAAGCACGGATCTACAAAATCAACAGCACTCTAACACAGAAACTGAAAATAGACGTATAGTATAGACAACGCCATGTATTCGTAGCATAAGCTCTGTAGCAGTTACCTACCGACCCCACTTTACATCGAAAAATCATTATCAGCGATGAGGCCCATTTCTGCATGAATAAGTACGTGAACAGATAACATTATTTTGGACGATATCAACTACGATGCAAGAACATCCAATGCATCCGAAAAAAAGTCACTGTTGGATGTAAAATTACAGCTGAAGGCGTTATCGGTCCATTTCTTTGAAACCGACGTCAACAGTCAATTACCAGCCCTATAGTTCGATGAGTATTAACTTGCTTTGGCACGAGTTATATGATCTGGACACCAATGATGTATTGTTTCAACAAGACAGCACTACTTGCTACACAGCTTAGACCACATTTCATATTCTACACGAGTAATTTGAGGTCATGGTCATGAGGTGATATGAATTAGCCACAGAGATTGTCACCATTATACTTTTTCCTGAAGAATTTTCTTAAGTCACAGGTACAGATATACGAATATACCACAGAGCGATACTCAAGGTTAACATAACCAATGTTATAATTTAAATTCAGCCTGAAGTCATGGCAAATTGCACATTTTAGATACCCTGCACCCAGACAAGCCGTGGTGGACATTTGATGGTATCAACAAGACTTACAATCGAATAATATCTCACATTCACTTTATTTTATTTAAAAATAGGAAGCCCTTGAAAATGGTACCTTTTTTACGATTTTATTTCTGGAATAAAATCTCTTGCCGCAGAGCCATTTTATCATGTTCGAAGAAACAGTTATTGCAAGCATAATCTGGAGATCGCCCTGATATGCAACAGTGGCAGTATAGGGCCACTGTTTTGACCATCGTTTAGATGTGCAACTTCATTTGCATTATTATAGAACAACGAGAAACGCTCCAGTGATAGTGAGTAAACGCAGTACCAACCTTAATCATACGAAAGATGCCACAATCTCTTGCACTTTTAATCTTCGATAGGTCAGAACCATATTGAGAATATTTTTAATTACTTCGATTGTAGAGATGTCAAGCTTAACATTGGTTTTAGCGAAAATGTTTAAAAAAATTCTTGTTGAAATAAAATCGGTATTCGGACAGTGGACAACAAACTAAATGAAGCAATTTGTTAAAATTTCTGCAAAATGAATGTTGACATGATTAGCGCTCCCCTTAAGCTGCGATAAAGTCGCAAATGAAGTAATGGTACATACCATCACGGAAGAATCAAAAAGAAGACCTCTAAGCAAAGCAGCAACATGAGTTATGAGCTGAACAGTTGTTTGTGGTCAATTTTAGGCACTAAAACTCTAATGCAGTCAATAACATTATTCCTACTAAAGTAGGGAAAGTGTTAGGAGTATTAGCAGCAGTACAAATAAATAATACCTGAGGTATTGAAAAATATTTCTCGGCGTATTCACAAACAATTTTATACGAACGATTGTAATCTATTAAACTGTATCAAAGATTTCCTTCAATTACACAATTACAATTCCAATGTGATTGCCAATTTAAATGAAATTTTCTTCCAATTCTGCTATGAAGTTTTTTCATAAATGACATTTAAAGTTGAGGGCTAGGGAGGTTAAATCTCAATGAAAAATTAATAAAAAACCATTGACATATAATTTTGCAAATTGTTAAATTATTGACCTACATCTGATAAACTATAAAATAAAGAATCAAAAACAAAAAGAAAAAAAAAATTAAAAAATAATTTGCATAACACTCCTGTTTCCTGCCACAGAAATTCAAGCCAAGTGTCACAAAAGAAAGCATTAATTCGTACAAGTGATTGTGACATGCAACAGCAACAACAACAATGACAACAACTTAAATAACAAGAAAAGCCCAACTAAATATGGCAACAAAACAAACAGAAACAAACTGAACCGCACCTAACAGCCATAAAGAAATGAAAACAGAAAACGACGACGACAACGACAACGACGACAACAATGCGCAGAATGATGCCACAAAAACTACAACAATACAACACAAAATAAAACATAACAACAAATTATATTAAAGACTCAACATAACAAAGCACACAGCATACAGTATACAGGAAAGGAAGACTTTTTCAATAAACATGTAACAAAAGAAGGAAAACGAAAAATTAGGCAAAAATAAAAATCATTCAAAAATGTATTTGTTATTTGTTTTTTCTCTCTTTTCTTAATAAAATAGGGAAGCAAACATCATCGTCATCAGTTGAAGAAAATGAAAAATCAAAATAATAAACGAAAAGCGTATAAAACAATCAAGTAGACGAGGGCCGTAGAAGCAAAATAAAAAATTAAAGAAAAAAAAACGAATCACTTGTCTAAAACTGCGCCAACGCAAAACTAAATTTAAGAAACTGAAACAGCGAAGAATAAAAAAGAATTACAAACGTTTCTTGTTGTTGTTGGTGTTGTTGTTGAAAATAATTCTGGCAATAAAATAAAACGTCAGTTATTGTAAAATTTAAAGAGGATGCCATAGTGTCAACAATAATAACAACAACACGTTTACAAACGACAAACGATTAAAATTACGTAGAAAACTTCATGATGACAAACATGATGATCATTATCATCATCATCATGAACCTTAGCATCACAGCATTACGTCTGTGTAATGAATGAAAGAATGAATGGAGATAAAATGCTAACCAACAACAACAACAACAACAAAAAAACAACACAGAAACCCAAGTAACAATTTTCTATATAAAAACGCACTAAAAACCAAGAAAAATACATATAAAACTGTTACAATAACAACAACAACAATAAGAGTAACAATAAGCCAGTCACTTGTGCCGCCTTATAGCCGACTCTAATTGAATTCGTCGGCTTAAATAATTCAGCTTTAGGGCATTATATTTTTATACAAAAGGAGCAACAACAAAAACAACAAAAAACAAAACAAAACTTATAAATGGACTTTTTTGCAGTGCAGACATAAAGAACTCCTTAGCTGTGGTGATTTACACTGTTGTCTTGTAGTAGGCCAGACAAAAGACTTAAGACACGAACTTTTTTTTTCCAAAAAAAAAAAATTAAAAAATACGACAATTTTGAAATCAAATAAACGAAATATATTCACGGAATATTAATTTTTTACAGCAATTGTTTGAGCAAAAGCTCGAGGTTCCTAATATGTTGTGTTAGTCATACGCGCTGTTGACCCTAGGGTGACTTAATCCAGAATTCTGTCGATTGGATTTCGCAAGAAACCAAACGCAACGTAAACAGTTGGATACCGAAGCAATGAAAGTTTTTCCAACTACAATTCGTTAACAGTCAGAGCCTCTACCAAGGCACTGGTGACAGCGATTGGCAAAATATTGTTTTCTTAACTATGATAGAGTTGAGAATTAAAATCTCGAGTTATTGTCTGGTAAGTCAATACACTAGACACTAGACTATGGTGACGATGCCGTGCCCCAGCAAATGTTTCTGAATTCATTGAGAAAATAGATGTTTAGGAAAAACTGCAATGAGTGCTACACCCTCTTTACTAGATGACGATTGAAAAAGTAGCTGATAATGCAAGTCGAAGTCGCCGTAGTCTAGTAGGTAGTGTGTTGGATTATTAGATGTAAAGCCCGGGTTCGTATCCAATCTGAAAAAAATATTTCTTCGGCGACTTCCTCTCAGCTGATTTGTGGCAAAAATTCTGAGAGTAAATAAACATGCCATGAATCTGTCGTTCGGAGCCGGCGTTAAACTGTAGGTCCCGTCACTCACGTATAAAATTAACATACTCAACATAACTGGTGTGAGAAGTTAGGCCGTAATCCTGACTGAAGGGTTGTAATGGCCAATTATGTATGTATGTATGTGATGTCAGTAGGAATCATCTACTTACTGTCGTCCTACTATCCGCTCCTATATAGAGTAGGCAGGTAAGTGTGCAAGACTTAGAATATCCAACAAACCTTACCACCTTCCTAGAATTATGTACGTATTAAGGACTACTCCATCACAGAGAATGTATTTTTAAATGCTAAATAATAGTTACTAGATCTCCGGATGTCTAATGACTCATGGAAATTAATAGTGATACGGAGAAGGATCAAAGGTTTGATGAACAGTGCTTGAACTCGTATGGCAAGACAACAATGAGACGTGAGAGATGGAAATGCATCAACATTGATGGTACTGATAAAAATTACTGAAAAGAATCGGGATTAATATGCTTTGCAAGATTATTGAAAATCACAATCACAAACGCAATCGGCCTTATGCAGACCTGGTAGGGCGAAACAAGCTTTTAACATGTTTAGCAATCACTAAATATGGAATCTCTAGTTCCTGCGTATTTTTTTGAAGGACAAAATCCCCAATAAATTCATAAATTGCAGGCAACAATGCCTTGTTTTATCATTATTATTATAATAATTTTTTTTCTTGTTAAATCGCCGTCAACTAAGCCACATCAATGGAAATGGTGTAAATCTTTTTGTGGCATAGAAAGAAGAAAATGAAAAAAATTATATTTATATGTCTCTTTCTTGTTATTTGGTGTGGTTCATATAAATACAGAATTGATTTTTTTTTTTTCATTGCTTCAGCATTCATCCACCTCTACTTGAACTTTACAAGTCAAGCATTGAATCAATCTGTAAACATAACTTTTGGTTAAAAAAAACGAACAAAAAAAAGGAACAAAAATAATAATAATAAAACGCATGGATTTTCACGTTGAAAATTTACGTTGTCTTACTTTAAATTTAAGGATTTTCGGTTTATTTTTTCTCTTTCTGTCTGTTCATCTTTCAACCGAAGTATCGTCGTGGTGATCATGGTGTTTATATGTGTCGACGCATCACTTGGTTCCGTAATAAATACATTTTGCAAATTTTTATGTCCTCCTCTTAATTTTTCTTATTTTCTTTAAATACACATGAGGCTTTTTTTTATTTTTTTATTTTATTTTTTCGTTAGTGAGCTTAAGTTTAAATACTTTTTTTTAGAAAAAGGTTTTATTTCGTTTTATTTTAAATACAAATTTCTTTTATTGCTGCACCAGCATAATTGATGGTGAGTTCTGTTTAAGCTTATGTATGTAACGATTGGAAGAAAAATTTCTTTTGCACTTAGATTCATTTATGCCACTATTCTTAGAATGAATTTCTATATCAAACGCAGTACATTCGTTCATTTGGTTTTGAAAATAATTGAAATTTGTGATGACTATTGAATCTGTGCAAAACACTACACTTAAAAACGTACTTAGAAATTATCCTTTAAAGGGAACTACATGAGAATATTTGCTATTGTAATTCTGTCCATAATCTAGTATCCGTTTTGGTATTGGAATGAACTCATTGAGCTATGAAGAATGAGCTCGAGCTTAAATTGGAAGGAGTGGTAACCGTAGTCTAGTGGACAATGTATTGACTTACTAGTCCAGTGCTCCCAGTTCAAACCATATTTCTGCCATCTTAATGCTACCACAGCAGCATTCTTTCTAAAGCTCTGCTAAGAATTTAATGCCTTGGAAAATTTACTAAAATTTGTTATTAAGAGCCAGCCTATCAATTTCCGATACTCATTTTTAAATTTTACACACACAATATAGGTATAAGAAAATAGATTGCAAAGTTTCTTCATATTGAATTTTTTTCCGTTAAGAAGACAGTCTTATTCGGTTGTACATGTACTGACAATCGGGTTACGAATGAGTTGTAAAAAATCTCGTAACTTATAGGAAGCTAATGTAACATTAAGTAATTTCATCTGAATTCTCCGTAGTCTAGTAGGTAGTGTATTGACTTATTAGACGAGACCCCGCGGTTCAAACTCCATATTGAATTTCTGTGACATTCGTAGCAATCATGCCTGATGATGCTCAACGCATCCTTCATAATCCTTTTTAAGAGAAGCAAAGTAATCGGACTAGAAGTTTAATTTATTGAAGATTCATGCTGTTCACTGAAACATAAAAGATTCTGAGAATTAATTCTAAAATTCTGCACAACTCTGAGATCAATTACCTAGAGATTATCCAAACTCTCATGGATACAAAATATTCTCGAATGTGGCCGAAAAGCTTATAAAACTCCCTTTACCTGTAAACGAGCCATTGGTTGTCATATCCTATCTATACAGGGCTATAGTTGAACCAGTAATGCTGTATGGATCAACCATCTGGTGAGTAACAGCAGCTGAATCATGTAACAGCAAGATACTAGACACCATTATAAAGCAATATGAAATCCTTATTACAAATGCCCTGGAGATAACACCAACCCATACGTTAAGTTGATTTCCTACCAGTCTTCTACTGGAGCGGTAGGCAACTCTTGTGGCAATCAGATTAAATTCGGTTAAAAGCTTCATAGACAGGCTATAGTTATAGGCTCTTAACCCCTCTTCAACTATCTTAATAGCTGCTTATACACCACCATTCCAAATAGAGAATGCAAAACCAAATCTACCTTCGTATTCTCTGGAAACATACACATACGCTTTGGAGTTAAATGGGAAAACTGAATGTGATATGTATATAGTGGACATGGAGGCCAGGAAATCTTAGAGACTGCCAGATAAGTAAGAATTGCTGAACAGCTTAACAGACATATTCAGACAGCCAGTATTAGCCAAGATACTGATATATTCGGACAGCCACACTGCCCACACAAACGTTATGTAGACTTCCAAGCTTGTACATGAACATCGCCTATTTCTCCGGGAAATTTTCCCCGGGATTATTTTAAGCTTTCCATTGGCCCGTAAGAGTACCACATTGGAAAACTTCAAAGGTTCATTTGGCCACTTATAGAGTGGAAACTAGGAAAAAAATCCCACTCTTTAGCTAATGCTAAGAGGGACCCCGTTTGAAGGCCAGGTTAATTTCGGCTAATCTTAATCTTTTCCAATGCTATGCTAATGCTTATCGTAGGGTATCAAAAAGGATGTGACAGACTAAACATAAGTTTCTTACCATTCATTTTTTGTTTTTTTTTTTAATTTAAGCAAAGCCCTTTTATGTTACAAACCCATGACTTTAATGTTTAGCAGATCTGTGTTCTAAACTGTCTGATTCATTTGGTCTTTAAATGGTCGATCGGTACAGAGAAGAACAACTTTTAAATTGCTACTGTATGTACGTTTACTGTGTCACTTAAGCAGTGACTTAAGATTCTTTTTTTTTTGTGCATGTGTCTTAAGTCTTTTGTTAGGAAGATTGATTTCTCAACTAATTTTTCTATAGAATAGCAATGATTTATTTTAAATATTCATATTTAAATAATTCCGATTCTCTTATATTAAATGTATCAAAAAAAAAAAATTTTAAATATGGCCACGTATTTTATGTTTTAATTTTAAAAACTTAATATTGTCCATACCGGCATTTCAGCCAAAGTGTGTTCATGTGTCTTACTGTTTAAGGAGTTAAATGCAAATCTGACAATAAATATTTTAAATCAGAAAACATATAAATTTAGTGATTTGCCACAAGTTGGAAGCCGCAACAATCATCACCAGTCAGACACAAACAATGCTGCGTACCAAAAACCAAAGAAGAAGAAAAAGGAAGAAAAAAAACATTTAAAATCTTTCAATTTTTTTGGAACATAAAATTGTTAAATTGTTTTTAAAGCCAGTAAACGGTAAGCAACAACACTTGTATACATTTTTATATCGAATTTACAGAAATACGGTATGCAAAAAACAAAAAGAAATCCCTTCATGTTGTTCAAATTTAGGTCAAGTCATGTCGGCTATACCCGCTGTTGTTGATGTTGCCTGCCACTGCTTGTGATACTCTGATGCTGGTGAAAATAATTTATAAAATTGTAAATAAATATAAAAATAAAAATCAACAAAATATTCATAAAACTAATAAAATACCAGATTGAACTGAAGTGATGAGTTTGTTTAAATTCAGATTTAAATGTGATAAATACACTCGTACATACATAGTTGCATATACACACTTGGTATCCATAACGTAAAACGTTTTTGCTTTGATTTGATTTCAAAAGAAATTGTTGCATTTCGTTGTTAGTGATTTTTTTTGGTTTTCAATAAGACTTTAAATCATTTGCTATCGTTGGAAAATTAATTGCCCATATGATAATATTTTTGTTACTTTTCTATGTAAATCATGCAATAACATTCAATTCTATTTTGTGTTTCAATTTTTTCAATATATTTGAGGCCAGTAAAATAAAAGAATGAGATTTCTTAAGCGATTTCCTCTAAGATTTTTAATTTAACTGAAAGCGTTGCTAGCTGGGAAGCTCTTCTTAGTATATCTTGGAGACATCAAAGCAAACTAGACCAACCATTGCCATAATTCAATACGATTGAAGATCAATTATGAACCGATACTTACGCTAAATTTAAAACCGAATACACCAAATCCATATTATTAGAAGAGTGCCAATGAAATGGTTTATTTGAATTTGAACTAGTCCCTCAATTGAGTCCTAATTTAGTAAATTAACTTGTGAGCCACATTTCACACCAGCAATAAAATGGCCTTCAATAAGCCCCTCGGCTACAGAAAGACTACTTAATATAAACTGGCGTACCAGATACATATGTACACAAACGATCTGGCCTAGAATTCTACATGGCAAACAACAACAACAGCTATATTGATCATACAATTTCATTTCATAGAAAACAGAGACTTTTATGCCCATGCATCACAGAAGCAATGAAGTTGACTCCGACGACATGTTTGAATCCAGTTTTGGTTGCAGAAACGTTGAACGCGATGATCCATAAGGAGATTATTGTATGGGAAATCTTCATTTATAGAAAATATAGTCTTAAGCCAGGGTTTCCTATCGAGCTTACATGGACAATTTTATTAGAAGGCAAGCTGCACAGGAAAGAATATTGCATAAACCAGAAATGGTAAAGCGATGAAACATAAAATAGACAAACAGATGAATCCAAAATGACTCCAAAGAGGTAGAGCAGTAGTCCTAAGGTAAGGGCACCAAAATGTTTTAACGAAACTCTTCGTAATACTAGAAACAGTGGGGGTGCTTCGAAAGGAGACGCATAAGAATAAGAGGTAATGCACTTTCGGACATCACTTTCGTTAATCTGTCTCAGTGTCATATTTACTTTCCAAACATCACTAAATTCATATGCTTAACACTCTAGCCGCCTAGAATCAAATTACATTGCAATAGAAGGTGGAGATGAGTAAGAAAGCAATAAGAGAGCAGATTTATACGCTCTAGCCGCCTATGGCTGAGGAAGTTTTTACTGAATCCACTCATTTTTTGACTTCAATGGTAGCGATTGCGGATTAAGAAATGATCGTCATGATACATGTATTTAATAATTGCAATTATTCGCTCTCATTTCGTTCTAGATTTACCCCATTACAAGTCTTCTGAACAAATTAGCCCTTTCAGTCCTGTTCTATAGCATCACTGTATTTTACAGCGTTTTTTGTAATTATTTTTCCTCCGTAGCGTGCGTCCAACCTACCTTTCAAAACCCCTTTTTCATCTTCCAACGAATATTGATTCGCTTGTTTGGCCAGAAAATGCTGCATGACGTAGAGGCATTGATTTTACGTTTGTGCCAATGATCAATTTAGCATGCTTTAATGATTCCTACCGCTTTTCACAACTCTACTCAGCCTTCTGTATTTGCTAATCAATGTTTTCGCTTGGCTCACTGTTTTTGGATACAGTTCTTGCGAAAATACCCAAATTCGTAGATGTTTTGTTAGTTTTCAGAACAGCTTCAACTGTTGCAAATTTAATGCAAGGTAGAGGAAGTTGGCAGTAGATTGAATCCTGCATCATTTAGACGTTTTTTAGTTCTATCGTAACTCTATTGTGTTGAACTCTTCAGTATTTTACGCGGTAAGTGGCGGTTCCATAAAGGTTCTTGACGAGAGATATTCGATTTTGGAGTAGCGTGCTGCCTATATGATATTATTATTCAATTCGCTGAAGACTTTCCTAAATCCATAAAATACAAATAAAGGAGTGACATTGTTCAACTATCATGCATTTTTGTGTTCCTTAGTGAAATTGAATCCAGCCTTTTTCAATTTCAGAGCCAGTGTCACTTTCTTAGATAATCTTTTCCAAATTATGTGTGCAATTATCTCGCTCTGGTGTCGGAAATTCCAAGAAAAAAACTCAGAGTTGGCCCTAAGAGAAGTAATTTTGATTTGAAACTGTTCAGATAAATTTTCAGAACACTTACGAGCCACTACGGTCATATTCGATACTAGCACTTGCACGTTCTGGCTGTGGTCACTGATGTCACTACGGACATATTCGATACGAGCTGTGGTCACTACCGGTATATTCGATGCTTTCACTTCCAAACTCTGGGCATGTTTTGTTTTTCACTATAGAACAGCTGTTTAATATTGAAATTAATACTGATTAGTTTCAATAATAGATAATCTATCTCCCTTACTATACCATTTTTATAGTTATGAGTTTAGCAAACCAATCTTTTTCCATTACATATTGTATCAAAAACAAAAGACTTAAGACACAAACATGAAAAGTGTCAATATGCCTTGGAGAGTTCTGATAACAACTATGAATCCATTTATTAAGGTTCTGTTATTTAAATACTCCTGCTTAAAATTACCGTTGAAATATTAACAAAATCACTGAAACTTTTTTTGAAAATTTACCAAATTTTTTTTATTTCTAATGCCATTAAAATCTACTCTACAGTTTTACTTTTATTTCGCTGCTGATATTACTGCAATATTTCTATGCATATCTGTTTGTTTGTTTTTTCTGTTTTTCTATTCTGCATCTACTGGATAATGAAATAAAAAATAAAAACAAAAGCAAATTGTATTGAAGAAATCTATATGTCTGTAGGTATGCAATATTATTATTGTGAGTGCAATAGAAATATTGCACAGCTGTGTGTATGATTGCGCGCGCCAAATGACAATCAACATTTAACGTAAATAGCGTCTAGTGCCTTTTCTAGAGTGTATCCATGAATGTTGGCAACATGTGGTTTCTATGCTTTTTAACTTATTTTTTTTTTTTTAATATTATTGCTGCTGTTGTGTGTGTGTATATTTTTTTCTGCTATTGCTGCCGTAATACCGGCTGTTTTTTAAAGCAAAATGTAAACATTGATGAATCATCGTATTGTAAAGTTCGTTTTTGTTTTTCTTTTTCTAACAACCAAACCAGACTATAGGATTTGTTTTTTATGTTTCATTTTAATTTTATTTATTTAATTCAGCTTTTTTTTGCTTTCTTGTCTCAATTCAAGCATGCTGGTTAACATATAAACTTGATTGTTTTTTATTTTTTGTATTTTAATTTTTCATTTGTTGTTGTTAATGTTGTTTTGATTTTTTCAAGTCAATTAGAATGATACTAAAACCCGATTTTTAGTCTGTATATTTAAAATATGTTAGTCTGGCCGTGTATGGTTGAAGTACTTACTAGAATTGTAACAAATAAATGGCAAAATAGGAGCGCAACCCACAAATATAGGTTTGGTCAAATATTTGGTGAAAGATAAAGGGGTAGGAAAAAGGTCACTCTTTGATATTTCTGTTAGACAGCTTTAGATAAGAGATATGGAAATAATTTTTTGATATAAAAAAATCAGACTAATAAACGAAGTCGTTTTAATATAGTAACAGTGAACTTTTCTCGGATTTTGTTGAATATTTGTTAAATTCAATTTTAATTGCTTGAAAAATTGCTTAACATAAGTAGTATTGTGTATACTTTGCTGCATTCGAATTTAATGCTATTGGAAATTGGAAAATATTTAAGAAAATCTCTGATTATGTACCGCGGCAAATAATTATTCCAATTTTTTTAAGAAATTTAAATTCGAAACAAAAATTTTGGCAATCAAAACAAGAAATAAAGAGGTGAAGTTATAAGCAAATAACAGGAACCCAATGATTTCAGTCTATTTATGCAAATTTAAAAAATTTGATACTTTTTCATATCTTTATAGTAAGGGATGATATGATCAAGGAATCTAAAACAAACCAACATTAATAACTTATATAGACGACATTTCATTCTGGCAGGTTCCAGAGAAATTAACAACCAACCCTTGAAATAAGGCACTAATATTAAGAAAATATCTTTTGGCGTAACACTTCTAGTAAACAATATAAACGGGAAGCACAATAAGCACAGAAACATATTAATCTTACTAACAGCAATTATCAAGTAATACCTGCATTTAGGTACCCTCTCAATAAAATGAAATTCAACTAATCTGGGCATAGCTATTTGACATTGTTTTTTATAGCGTGACATCTGATCTCTTTCTATCTATATATTAGGTTAGGTTAAGTTAAATTGACCACTTCGAAAACCATAGCATACTTGAATCCCATAAGGCCCCTTTCTAACACTGACATAACATATTCTATCAAATAATTGGTAATCATATCTAACATCTCTCAGCTATCACGGTAAGTTTATGAATTCATCCGAAACACCTTATTCTACATTTATTTTGGTAACAAACTCTGGGTGCCTAAGAACCCTTCGACTCAAGTTGAAAAATGCCGGACAATGACAGAGAAGACATTCTGTGGTCTCCTCTTCCTTCTCGTAATTGTTTAATCGTTATGTCTTATTTCCAGACCCAGATTTGCATGTTAGACTCTAGTGAGGTCTTTGATCTTTATGCGATAGGTAACACACTGACACATATATACATACAGTCGAATATGAACAACAGATTTTGGAAAAACTTGTCATGGCAATTTTATTTTACTCACAGAGTTTTTGCCGGCAAACTGTTGAGAGGAAGTCGCCAAAGAAATATTTTTCCATATTTTGTTTAATAAGCCAACACACTGCCTACTAGACTACAACGACTTCTAACTCGCAGACACAGGACGTAAATCAATTCCATTATCGGGGACGTATAATATCCAAAAAATACAACGAGTTTTGACCCTTAAAATCCTTGTCAATTTGGAATATTGTAAGGCTCTAGAATAAAATCTACGCTACTGTATGGCTGTGGGAATTAACAAACCGAAGCATTTGTAAATCAGTCTGTAGTAAGTTCTACAACTTTGCTTCTCACAGCAACCAAGTTGTGTGTGTTAATTTTGTAGCAATAAATGGCAGGACCTTTACTCTTTAGGCTTTAGGTCGACTCCGAATGATAGTTTGAGAAACTTTTCATAGCAATTTTATTTAAGCTCAAAGTTATTTGCCAGAAGACTGTTGAAAGGAAGTCACCGAAGAAATAATTTTTGTATTTCATTTTGTTGGAGATATCTGATCTCGGGTTTGAACCGCGGACTAATGTCTAATAACCCAACACACTTCCTACTAGACTACGACGACTTCCAACTCACTGACACAAGACGTAAATCAACTTAATTCTCGGGGAGGTATCATATCCTAAAAATGCAATGGGTCTTGACCCTTAAAAATATTGCTTGACTCTAAGATACAGCTCCTTTGACTCCTATACGGCTGTGGAAGTTAGAATACTGCGCGTAGTGTTATCAAAACAAAAGTATTTATAAATCAAATGCTCTAACAAATTTTGTTATATTCATGAATGGCAGGACCTGACAGATTTTTAACAATTTTTTCATGACAATTTAGTTTACCATCAGAGTTATTTTGCCAGAAGACCGCTAAAAGGAAGAAGACTGTCGAAATAAATGATTTTTCTTATTTCGTTTTGTTCGAGATGTCTTACCCCACAAGCTTGTATGTAATAAGTCAACACACTAACTACTAGTCTACAGCGACTTCAGCTTATATATTCTAGTTATTTAACTGAACTCGAAAATTGTCAAAAATGTTCTTTTAAATGGAAATGAAGAGAGTAAAGAATTCAATTTAGAATAAAGCAACATTTACCTGGGTCTCCAAGCATACAGTGAACAATTTAATCTTAATCTTAATAACACCAATTTCATGAACAAATTCGATGTAAAATAAAAAAAAATAAAAAAAAAAATTTCCAACAAAAGACTTAAAACACAAACCTGAAAGTAACTTAATTTTTATAACACAAGACAAGAACAAATAGAAAAAATCTTGAACCAAAATTAATTTCAATTAATTATTTTACATTTATTAGTACAAAAAAATAAATAATAGTTCATTTTCTGATAAGTATTGCAAAAAAACAAAAACAAAAAAAGAAAATTCGAAATAAAGAACAAACCCAACATGATAGAAAAGCACGGTAATTGTAAAACTAATCGAAAAAGTAAATGGCGTTTTCAACGCCACTCTATAATTAAATAACAATTTACGCGCGCCACAACAAAACTGAACAACATACAACACAATCAGCGGACAACAGTAAGACACGATTTAAAACATGGGTATAGAATTTATCCAAAAAAAAATCAAAAAAAAACGCTTTGCTAGCAACTTCCAGCTGCATTAAGCTAAACAATATGCGTGCAACACAAAAAAAAATTAAAAAAAAAATACATTTTTTTTGTTGTTTTTGTTCTTGAGATACCAAATGATTAGGGCAAAAGCAAAAAAGAAAAATGAATTTTAAAATAAAATTTAAACACCGAAATAAAGGCAAGAAGAAAAACAAAAAACGAACTAAATTTAGACACTCTAACAGATTTGAAATGGTCACCGACATTAAATGATTAACTTTTCCATGGATATTTTTGCTTTATTTATTTCAGTAATTTTTCTATATTTTTTTTCTCATTTGCAATATTTATTTTTGTAGGAGAACAATAACTAGGCGTGGTATTTTCGTTGTTTTTTTAGTTCTATTTTTTTTAGTAGTGGGTCAATTCTACATACAAATAAAAGAATTATTATACAAAAAAAAACTATGTATTTAGACAGAACAAAAAACCTGCCAAAAATTGCCAATTAACCTAAAAAAATTCTATACAAAACCAAAAATCTACAGACTTCAAAAAAAAATATCAAAGAGAACTCGGCTCTAGTCAAAATGCACAAAGAATGTTAAACAAATTAAATTGAAAAAAATAGTCCAAACAAAAAAGTCAAGTTCATTCAACCTACAGAACTGAAGCATAAGGGTCACGATAGTGACAGTTTAATGCACTACAATGTGAAGCAGTTTTAAAAATGGTCATTACAATACTTCAGTCAGGATTACGGCCTAACTTGTCACACCACTCATGTTGTATGGCTTAATTTTATGCTTGAGTGGCGGGACCTACAGTTTAACGTCGACTCCGGACGACAGATTTTGAGAAACTTTCGTTCATATTTCATTTTGTTCGACATGTCTGACCTGGGAAGTTGTACCCTGGCCTCACCTCTAATAAGCATACGTGCTACTTACTAGACTACGGTGACAACAGAAGAACGCAAATTATAAATATTACAGAATTTCATTCTTTATATTTAAATACTAACCCGATCTCAAATACCATGAAAATCTACGACATAAGTATCCCTGACCTAGTGTCGTGATATTACAAAGCATCTCTTTCCCTTGTGGCATTATATTTTTTGTTTTGGGTTTGTTTTCTATGCTAATCAGTTAAGTGACCTCCTGCAGCAGGCACTAACAGGGTTGCAAGTGCATCTAAAGTTGCCTAGAAATAACTCAATCTGCGAACATGTATTGGCTATCGAGATGAGAAAATTTTGCTGATTGAGCCGTGCTCTTTCTTAAGAGCATCGTAGTTGATGTTATTCTCTGTTTGGAAAAGCATGGGTCAAAAGGTTACTGGAAAGACAATTCGAAGTGAATTTAAGCCTCTAAATTTGAAGTGAAAAGTAATTGATACAACATATTTGGAGTTTGGATTCGGGGTAAATATTACACTGTATAACCTCCATACCAGTATTGCTCCTAGTAGGGTGTCTAATATTCTTGTATAATTAGTCTCAATTCCATACGTATAAACGTTATTAAAAACTAATTTAACTTACAACACCTTTGACTAGTTCGGCTACCATGTACACTTGTCAGTGGTGGCTGGCGGTGTTACTTCAATGCTTTTAATTTATGATTTTTTTTGTCTCTCTCTCTCTCTCTCTCTATAGAAATCAAAAATTGTTCAAGAGAGAAATAACATTTTCAAATTATATATTTTGACATTTGACCCATTAGTTAAGTTGTAATTACCCAGACGAGTGTGAATGATGTCAAACTCTGAGTACAATTTGGCTACTTTGCTGCCATGTTCGAGGGTGTCGCTAACAATTTATGTGTGTGTCTTTTGAAAACGGCTTAGGAAACGTTAAGGAAAAAGAAACCGTTTCTTTTGACTCACAAAAAATAAAAAATAAAAAGGCTGTCTAACAAGTCAGGCCTACTGTCAAAATCTAAACTCGTACATTTAAGCCAACGTGAAAATATCAAACTTTTGTACTTTAGACAACCATGCAAAAGAAGTGTTGGATACAAAAACAATAACAACAACACCGACACCGACAACAACAAACAGTTATTGAACAGCGCGTGCTGAAACAAAGATATCAAAATACATTTGGCGAATTTAATAAAACTTAACTATGACACAGACTTCCAAAGAGTTGCCAACATTTATTTGCGCCTCAGGTATTATTAGTGGTTAAATGGTTATTTAATTTGATTTTTGCCAAGTAGTTGAACGTAAGAACTGAACGTAACAGCATGTAGTTGAATGAGATGGATTTGAAAGAAGAAAAAAAGAAAAATAATGTCACTGCATTGTAATGATGTCGATGAACAATGTTAATTTTTTAATTGGAGAAACCGGAAGTAAGAATGAACTGGTCATAGAGTGTAAATCCTGATCCAGATGAGAATAAATTGGCCACGAAATTGTGAACTGCTGTACTGTGATTGTAAGGACAACATAATCTCGCAGATTGTTATCTATTATCAAGAAAGTATCACCAAATTAATCATATTTTTATTCTCAGGCGCTACCAACACCAGGATTAATTTGATTAAGATTTGTTTAATTTGTAATAATGCATCCCCTAATCAATGAAGCACTAAATCAACTTTTAACAATGTGGGTTCAAAAAGTGTCTCGTCTCGAAAATTTCTTGACAATTTCAATTGAGAATTCATTGTTAGTGAACAGTTACCAACAAGCTAACTTCGCCCATGGGAAGATATTACATCAACATATCATCCAAACATTCTGGGTTCAGCACAACTGCAGAAAAAAACTTCAATATCAGAGGACGCTTGAAATCTAGTTTCTTAATGAAGGGTCCCAAGACAGACATCTCAAACTAAATGAAATTTAAAAAATATTTATTCGGCGACTTTCTCACAGCAGATTTCTGGCAAAAACTTTCTGAGAGTAAATAAAATTGCCATGAAAAGTTTCTTAAAACAATGTCGTTCGGAGTCGACTTTAAATTGCAGGTCACGCCACTCATGTATAAAATTTACACACACAACATAAGTGGTTTGAGAAACTAGATCGTAATTCTAACTAAAGGGTTGTAAAGACCAATTAAGTTGTATATGTAATGAAGGGAAGGGAAGGGCTTAAGTTAAACAATAACAATATTTGTTAGCAGCTATACCAACTTCTGCTTGGCTAAAAAAGTTATTGAAGTTGCAAGAAGATGCAAAAGAAAATTCCCAGAACGACTAGCAATTAACGACCAGCAATGCAAACTCTGATCCAATCACTGATGGGAGAGGTGCATTATTCGCTAATAATGATGCACGGACACAAAAGTGGAGAGCATATTTCAAAGCAAGCAATAACGTCGCTACATATGCAACTACTGCATAGAAAATATTGAAAACACAACAGACCTTCTACGACTACACATCATATCAGTTTAGAAGTAACATGTACAAGGTATTAGCAGTCATAATACATGGAAGGATTCAAAGTAAAATAAAAAAATTTGGGTTGGCGTACTGCTCTGTAGTTGGCTTATCGTAGATTTAACATATACAAGGCATAAGCATTCATAATACATGAAAGGATTCACGGTAAAATAAACAAAATCTGGGTTGGTGTACTCCTTGCCCTATCGTAGATTTCAAGAGCACCTTTGATACCGTCAGGCAAACTGACATATGAAAAGCATTGAGAAGAAAAGCAGTAAATCAATCGAGGACGTTGAACTCCTAGTTCTGTGCCTGTGTCATTCAACGACATCTTGGCCAATCCTGATACTGTTTATATGCCCAATTAAATGGTTTCTTCTCAGAATAGGTTATTTAAAATAGTCCTGATTAGTTCCTGGCAGCAAACACTCAGTCATCAATAATATGTCAAAAATGTTGCATCTGTAAGTGATACAACCAATTCAATCATGCTGCGTATTCTAATTAAATTTTGCCAGTTGCTTTTAAAAGCAAATGTCAATTTGAAACTCAAGCCGCAGCATCCTAAACTAATCAATTTTGTTTTTTTTTTTATTCACTCAAATTCTCATTTTTCGTTTAATTAACCAAGAAACATAATTGTAAACAGAAATCGAGCATAAATAATAGCAACAGAATAGTAGCATAAACAACAAAAACAACGCGAAAAAATATACGAAATCGTAATAAACAAGTTTAAAAGCAGAATTAAAGCCACAATTTTTTAAGACATTGATTAAGTTTGTTTGGATTTTCAAAGATTTTTTTCCGCAATAAATAGAATTACTTACAGACATGCTTTATTAGTGGAACCAACTCACAACTCAGACGTTGACGGCTATAGCGGCGGGGGATGATCAGATCATATAGCAGCAGCAGCAGCAGCAGTAGTAGTAGAAGTAGTCAATATGCTGCAGCACACACACATACTAGTCACAGTCACAGTCAGTCATGGCATTAGTTAGCAAGTTAGTGTAAATGTAAGTGAATATGGATGTATGTCTGTATGTTTGTATGTATTTGTACAGGTAAGGTGGCTAAGAAAATGCCGGTAATGCTTGAAAACATACGGCGTATACGTATTTTTTTTATTTCTTTGCTTTTTTTTAATCATTCACTATACTTGTAGACCGGCTGCTTGATGACGCCGCACCTTAAATACACCATATTAATGTTGTTACTGTGGCATTAGCTGATGTTGTTATTATTGTATTTCGTTTTTTTTTTTCTCTATTCAGTTCTGTTTGCAACTATTAAACGCTATAGTTTATAATAAATGCAACTAAAAACGCAACATTAATATAATAAATACCGTCCACGCAATTTATTTACTTTGAACAACGTTAAATACACGTATTCGTATTCGCTTTAAAGCCATTAAACGTTTAATGCCTGGTTATATGCCGATACTTAAAATCATTTTTTTTTTCTTTTCATTTCACATCTTTTTTTATTCGTTTTCAAATTTTGCGTTCTTATTTTTTCATTTATTTACTTACTTTAATTTTTCTATTTATGTACCTAGATTTTTTTTAATCGAAAATTAAACGCTAATATATTTGCAAAGTAAACGCCATGGGTTTGTTTTCTAGTTTGTTTTCCAATTGCCTTTTTGATAATCGAAGTTATAAATCGGTAGCCTTACTTCCATATTCTAATTCTAATTGCAACAATTGACGACAACATGTCGACGTATTTCAATCGTTTGAGCCACATACATACGAAATATTCTAAGCCTTAATAATTTATGGTACGTAATAAGGAATTGTAAAGCTTTTTTTCTAATGAAATAAATTAATTCTGTTAAAAATATGAAAGAAAACTTAAAAAGAAGAATGTAATGGAATAAAAAATTGTTTCTAAATAAAAACAAGAATATATTTTCGGTGAATCTAAGTTAACCCCCATAAACAAAGTAACATGTAACAAGTAATCGTCAAACAAAAATGGTTTGAATCGTTACTATGTGGTGCAAAGGCAGCTTTAAATTACAATTTGTTTGCATAAGCCGCAAGGCACTAAGTATAATCAATGTAATTTCAGATTAGCTTGAAGTAGGAAATTAAGGACACATAATTCATCTTCCGATGTCGAGAGATCCTTAAAACCATACACACTAGAGATCAACAATGAGCATTGAAAGAGATGAGTAGATTCAAATCATACTCATAATTTCTGATACTTATGCGTATTCATACTTATTTTAATATCAAACTCGTACTACTTACATTCAAAGTTTGAAGTACTTATCGTACTTATACAATATGCACGATGTTGTTGATTTCCACTCTCCTTTAGACGAATCACAAACTAATTACGATTCGCGTACGAACACTACAATACTCACTAGAAGTTTGTGTGTTTGCTTTGGTTGCTGTTTTCTTTCTTCTTTTTTATAAATGCAACAACAACTAAGACTGTAAATGTTGATGAATGATTCGAATCACTAGAATCATTTATGAGTATTATAAGTATTTTTCTAAATTCATGATACTGAATGAGTAGGTGTATGAATCAAACATATTTCGAATGTTATGAGATGTTATGATGTCAACGTTGTACTCATACTTATTGCAACCAGTACTTATAAATCAATGTTGTAGTGAGTACGAATGAATCAGAGTAGTTGAATTTTAATACTGTTGACTCACTCATACTCAAAATTTCATGATTACTTATGAGGAGCGAAAAAATGATTCAGTGATGATCTCTGATACATACATAATTAGTCATTACAATTTCCGGTTAGGTCTACAGTCTAGCTTGTTACACAACTAATGTTATGTGTGTTAATTTTATACATGAATGGCGGGACCTACAGTTTAATGTCGACTCCCAACGACAGTTCTTTTGAAAAACATTTCATTTCATGCAATTCTTGTATAAAATTTACACTTCTTTATGGCTCTGAAGCGTACTCGACGATAGTAAGTATTTAATTAAAACTACATAACTCAACAAATGCATGTCTTTTAAATATTCTGGATATATGGTGGTCAAGCATAGTAACAAATTAAAATCTACTGATAATCGCTGATCAAGAAGATAACAGATAAATATTAACAAGTAAGGTGCTAAGTTTGAACTGTCCTTATGCTATATGACTGCATTTGCCATCCAACCTTTGGGCAAGCCAATAAAACCGAAGACTATAAGGAAGCAAACTATATATTCTTCAAGAAACTTAATCATAATTTGATCAATATAGCCATATTTCGAGAAGCTGAAAGAAATAGAAATTATTTGTAAATAGCTTACGATTCTGGTATAGTACTTACACAGAAATCTGCTGAGAGGAAGCCGCCGAAGAAATATTTTTTCTTACTTCGTTTTGATGTCTGACCTGGGGTTTGAACCCGGGCCTTACGTCTAACAAGCGAACACACTATCTACAAGACTACGGCGATTACAATACTTACTTCTTGCTTACTTAACTGGTCGCTGCAACCCTTTGCTCAAGATTACGGCCTAGTTTCTCACACCACCCATGTTGTGCTTTTTAAATTTTGTCCATGAGCTCCGAGTCCTACGGTATAACTCCGAGTTCAATCCACCGATTTGGGAAGCTTTCCACTGCAGGTTTATTTACTCTCAAAGAGTTAAAGGGAGATGGGTTGAAAAACCCAGAACGATACATCTTAATTGGTAATTTATTGGAACGCTACAAGTAGCAGAATAGAATGGCAGACCCGCTTAAAGAAAGTTGATAGAATTAAATATTTGGGGAAACAGGAATGACTCGGACTTTGTTCTTCTTTAAATTATAGTTTCAACTACGAATACTCTTTAAAATTATTTTCTATCTTTCGCTAAATTTTTACAAAAATTGAACATTTTCACTGAATAAACACAACCAGGGTATTTGGTAATCAAACTGTCTATAGTAGATAGTTGTAAAGACCGATAGATAGGTTTTTCAATAACTCATTCCTAGAGTTTAAAAATCCATTAAAAACATTTTTTTGTATGGTTTTATTCGATTTTAATTAAAAGTGATTAAATGTGATCGTAAATAAAATTAAAAAAAAAATGTTTACTCTTATCGTATTACGTTTTTATTAATGAATAAATAAATAAATAAAGTCTTAAAAAAATCACAATATTTTCAAAATAAAAAAAAATATGAAATTTTATCACTTAATTTTACTTAAAACCGTTTTATAACATATTGTATAAGTATTATTATTGTTGTAATATTATTCATATTTGTTATATAGTAAAAGGCATTAACAAATTTACACCACAGTGGGATTTTTTTATATGAATATTTATACGACTGAGTGACTTAAGCCCCAAATGAATGGCACTGCACTGTACGTATACACAGGCATAATTTTAATATTTTCTCTTTCTTTCTTATTGAATGGCATTGTAAAAAAACTAAACTAAATTAAATTAAATTAAATAAATATTAAATAATTCTTAAATAGAAAAAAATATATAATACAGGTAACAGTATAGATTTCTTAAAGAATTAATATTTATTACAACAAATATAACAAAAAAAAAAATAAACAAATAAATAAAGTTGAGTAAATATTGATTAATTAATAAATAGCAATAAATAACAAATAACAATCTGATTACGATTACAATACAATACAATAAAATATAATACAATATAGCAGTACAATACAATATAAACTTAAACAGTAGTAGTTGAGATGGCAAATATGTATACAATATAAAATAGAATTAAATCAATATGTCAATATATTGAAAGAACATTATTAATATTAATATTGGAGTTGCAAAATTAAATGAAGTAAAAAAAAATTAAATCGATTAAAAAGAAACATACAAATAAGGTGTGACTAGACAACCAATAGACACTTTAAAACTATTTAAAGAATATGTTGAGTATGGTATATAAGTAATTAAGTTGTCTATAAAGTATTAATTATAAAAGAATAAAAATAAAAAAATAAATTGTTTTCCAATGAATGTGTAATAAATAAGTGTTAATAATTTAAATAA
Source organism: Sarcophaga rosellei (assembly GCA_930367235.1). NCBI lineage: Eukaryota > Metazoa > Arthropoda > Insecta > Diptera > Sarcophagidae > Sarcophaga > Sarcophaga rosellei. The sequence continues at coordinate 47,005,373 of OV884019.1, forward strand.
ATTAATGACATGATTTTAGAAAACTCTATTAGATTTGACATACAGGCTCTTTCAAATTGGAGATTATTTTGTTAATAGCTTTTTTAAGATTGTAATTTCATAAAATAAATTCGAATCATTTATGAGTATTATAAGTATTTTTCTAAATTTATGAATCTGAATGAGTAGGCGTATGAATCAAACATATTTCGAATGTTATGAGTTTGATGTCAACGTTGTACTCATACTCATTGCAACCTGTACTTACGAGTATAAATCAATGTTGTAATGAGTACGAATGATTCAGAGTAATTACTCACTCATACTTGAAATTTTATGAGTAGCGAAAAAACGATTCATTGCTGATCTCTAGTTCAAATACACTGCCATACATAAAATAATAGAAATGTTTGTTCATAACAATCGAACAACTAAGGATGGCATTGCTGGCTTATTAGACGAGAGGCCGTAATTCAACCCCTGGCTCAGACATATCAAGCAAAACGAATTAAACTGTAGGTCCCGCCGCCATTCATGGACAAAATTAATACACACAACATAAATGGCGTGAGAGAAGTTAAATCGAAATCTTCACCAATTAAATAATTAAGAAAAAATCGAAATCTTTTGTTGAGACAAAGCCAATATCAGTAATAGTCAGTAAATTTATCACGGTTGCCTAACTGGTAATATATTTTAAGAAGATATCTAAACTATTGACTCTTTAATTGCCACAACTGGCAGAACTGTGGATATTATTTGATGTTATATAATACATACATAATTGGCCATTACAATCCTTCTGTCAGGATTACTGCATAGTTTCTCACATCACAAATGTTGCGTGTGTAAATTTTATACATGAGTGGCGAGACTGCGAACGACAGATTTTTCAGAAACTTTTCATGACCATTTTTTATTTACCCTCAGAGTTTTTGACAGAAATCTGCTGAGAGGAAGTCGCCAAAGAAATACTTTTTTTTTGTATTTCATTTTGATGTCTGATCTGTGGTTTGAACCCAGGCTTCACGTCTAATAAGCCAACACACTAACTACTAGACTACGGCGACTTCAATACCAGATATCAGTAACAGTGCTCCATTATTTATTCGTGACGTTCAACTGAATATATCGCCGCTATAAGAGAAGGCATTATATACTTAGTAGTTGTGAACTTGTAGTTTTCAAATGTGAGTTCATGAGAAACCTATTTTTTTTTTGAAAAATTATGGATGTTTCGAATGGTAATAATTGTCCAATTGAGGAACGAATAAGAAAATTAAATGAAAAGGCAACCAATGAAAAGGATCAACTGAAATGCGTTAGCTATGGCATATTCCGAATGGAATGGAAACTATTTTCTACCACCATATTTAGAAATTTTAATTTTGTGTTTAGTGCGTTGACCTCAAAGATGAAAGTTCTAAATTTAATTATCAATACTGACTTGGTATGAATAAAAAAGCAGTATTCTGCAAAATAGCTTCTGGGCAGGAACTAATTTCATGAAGAAACTTCTCAAACTAGTGGTAGTTCGGAGTTGAAGCTGAACACTAGGTTCAGACAATTGCGGGACACACACAACAGGGATGATGTGAGAAGTTAGATCGTAATGCTAACTAAGGGGTTGCAATGGCCAATATGTGTTGATCTGATTTTGACTGATAACTGGCAATATATAAACTATTTGATTAATTAAAAGCTTTATTACGTTAAAGAGAATGTCAACGAAGAAAATTGTTGGGTATTGCCATGGGAAAATTCTCGTAGAAAAATCTTTATGTTTCATTACTTGGTTGGGTGATTATTATGGTTTGGTAGTATTAATATATATATATATCCTGATATGTGCTTATCTTCAACTGGCAGCTGAAAATGATGACAAGTTTGGTACAGCATTTCCAACTTAAAAGCCTTGCAAATATTCTGCACGTATCCTTTTTATTTTGTAAAGTTAAATAAACTGATTTTTCAGTTTTATTAAATCTAAACTAAACTAACTTTGGTATCCCTAACTACAATAGGTTCCTATATTTTTACTATAATATAGGACTTTCCCCCCTAAAAACTAAACTTATTGAAAATGTTTAGCTGTGCCAATTTTGGTTTAAAATTAAAAAGCTAAGCTAACTTTGGTATACTGAACTAGTATGAGTTGCAAATGCAAACTGACACTTTTCTTCTCAACTACCTATACATAAAGCAGACAAACAAGGGACATACATATGTTTATTAACAAACCTACTTTCTTCCTTACGATAACCTATACAAACGCTTAAAGTGTTACTTACACTTCTACCTTAAAATTTAAAAATCCCAATCAATAATCACTCATTTGTTGCATTACCGCATGATTTGGATTGGTTGGCATGCTGTAGTCTTCCTCGGTATCATTTTCACTACTCTCCACACTGCCGGCATAATAAATTCTCTGCTGGGTTTGATGCATTTGTGACGGGTTCATATTTTCATCGTATGTTGGCCCTGGGAATTTACCCTGCATACCCTGTAAATGCTGTTGCAATTGTTGTTGATTGAAACCGTTTAGGGCTTCTAAAGGTGATGGTGATTTTGAAACTTGTGAATTGGGTGAGGATTGACAGCCACCTTGTAAATGTTTGCCCAAGAGAGACATACGTGAAAATGATTTCGTACAGCTTGGGCAGGAATATTTTTTAACATCGGAATGTGTTTGCATGTGGGCCCTTAAATTTGAACGATCTGCAAAGGCTCTATTACAATGTTGACAACTGAAAGGTTTCTCGCCTGTATGGGTACGTATATGACCCTGTAATAACCAGGGCCGTGAAAAAGCCTTACCACATATGGGGCACTTGCAGGGCAAGGTATGAGTACGTATGTGCATTTTTAAAGCTCCCAAGGATACGTACGTTTTGTCACAATTCTTACAATTAAAAGTCTTCTTCACCTGATTACCCTCAGCGGCTGGGCAATGAAATTGCTGATGTTTTGTAAGGCCAGAAAAAGTGGAATAAGATTTGCCACAATCATTACAGTGATAACGTGGCACACCTACTGGTTTTTGCATAGACTGCGAGGAAGCCAAGGCAGAAGCTTGTATTAAGGCTGCCGCCTGGTCAGTGGTAAATTCCGTAGAATCATGTGTAGTAGCGCCACCCTCGGGATTACTGCGTATGATTTTATATTCTGTACTTTCAAAAGCATGACTTTGCTGATGTTTAACTAGGCCAGCATATGTGGAGTAGCATTTATTGCACTGTTGACACTGATAATACAAATCATTGCTGGTTTTCAATTTCAAACCCAAATTCATGTTGTTGCTTAAGGGTTTTAGATTTTCATTGTTAACACTATTAGGCGTAAGACTTTGTTCAGGCTTAAAATTCTGTAAGCCTAACAAGGCTCGTGCTACATTATGTAAATTGGCATTATTATTATCACCCAATACCTTTTTATTGGTTCTCACACTTAAATCTTCGGGTTCTTGGTATTGGTCTTCATGTTCATAAGGCTCACTATCTTTCAATAAGGCAGGCGAAGTTTCTCGAGAAAAATTCTGAGGCTTTAAACAGTCTTCATATTCGGCTATGCTTTTCATTAAATTATTATTAAAGTTTCTCAGAGTCTCGGTTGATTCTTCGTAAACCGGGTCTTCTGGCTCGCATTTTATGGCAGCACCATAGAAAGCTTCAGCTCTTGGCAAGGGAGGTGAAGGTGTTTTATTATGTGGTCTGGCAGAAATATCGTATTCATTGATGTGTTCCTCATGCGGTAGAGGAAAGTCACCATAACCCAAACGAGCCAAGCTGCGTGCAATTTCTTCACGTGTAAAAACTTCAGGAAAAGCGCGAGCAATTTCTCTGGTTTCTTCCCAAATGCGACGGGCCAATGCCTCTTTGGTTTGCTTAGTAAACTGTTGGGGAAAATCTAAAGCATTTGCGGTGATCGTATTATCGAGTTCCATTTTATGCCAGGTCGTTGGGGAATTACAAGCCGAGCCTTTACTTAAGTCAACAGGACCTTCATCTAAAAAAGGACAAATGAAAAATAAAATCAAAAATAATTTTTAATGTTACATTTTATTTAACGATTATTAGCTTGTGCCTGGAAATAGAAAATGTCTTCTAGGAAACTTACCATGTGGTAAAGTGTGGTCAATATCCATATTGTCATCATTATTTACCAGCATAATAGGCCTCTTTTTCAAAGGGCATTTGCTGTAGTTGAATTTATCCATTATAAGGCAATTACAAGACACTCTATGGTAACAACACTCTTAAATTTTCATTTATATTGTACTGATCACTTTTAAAATAATTTCAGTTTTAATTCTTATTTTTAATAAACATTTGTTGTTTAAAATATATTCTAGAAAAACAATCTCTATGTTGCTCGTTTAAAGTTCGTTAGACGAATGATGTAATTGTACACGATCACTTTAATATTTATACTCATGTGTTAAAGATCCTTTAAACTAAAGCAAAAAACAAGAAAAAAATCCCTGCCATCAAAATATATTTTTCAACCCTCAAACTCCCCTTTTTCTTAATGTTTTAAAGGTACTAAAAATACTTCCGATTTTTCATAAAGCATCTATTGTTAACAGCCCTGTCTACTCTACAGCTCTGTATAGTGATCTTCAATTTCAACCACCTTAATTGTTTCCATGCAAGCAAAACCAAATACTATACGTATATGTATAATACACCAGATGTTCTTTCCAGTCAAGCTGCACATACAACATAGAGCTGGTAGCACGTGCCCAATGCACAGCCAACAACAAACTATCGATCGCGTCAACCAACTATACTACAATCCAATCTAACCTACTCAAAATCATGTGTGTGTGTTCAAACAGCACAGAGAGTATGCGCGACAACAACGATCATCATCAACATCAGTACTGAGATTTTATGAATTCGATATGAAAACCAGACAGACAGACTAAGGAAAAAATACAAAAACAATAACAAACGTATTTAACTCTTAAGTTTTGAATAAAAATTTCCCCTTATTTTGTTTAAGAGAGCAGCACCTGGAGACAATTCAACTGTTTGGAAACAGATCTCCCATACATTTAGTCCATTAGTTATGCACGTATATATATGGGTGGAGTTGTCTCTTTAGGTTTCCTTAAGTATATACTCCAACGGTATATAAATAAATATCAATAAGATACTCTTTTGTTTTGTATACAATTTTAAAAATAGCTTGTGCTCTTGCAGGTTAACATTTGTGCTGAAAAAGAAAATAAAAACTCATCTGCTCTTTGTTAAGTTATAAGAGTGTTTTCGAAATAAATTTTTTAAAGCTCTTGAAAGTTTTCAACTCTTACGAAAAGTGTTTCGTTTTCATTCTTATTTTCAAGAGAAATTATTTGTATATAACGTAAGAAAAGAGACTCCATGGTGTACTTTAAGAAAGAGAAAATATGCGATAGAAAACATTGCTTAAAACAAGGTTTTTAAAGAGAATTATCGATTGAAATAATTTTGCAATGTTTTGTAATTTTGTTTCTTTTTTAATTTATTTTTTAAAAAAAAATTCCATCTCAGCTATTAACACCAGTAAATTCTCTATTAATTTCATTTCTAAATATTCACCAATAAATTAAGTAAATTGATTGGAACTTTTAGAATCCTTGATTTAAATTATTTTTGGCCACCTTGACCCACAAATTTGGAAACACAACATTTTTTCCCTTGGCTTCCACTTACTTAAATAAAATGGGGTTTGCTGGCCCTCTGAACTTAGGTTAGTGAGTAGCTTACCGTTCACAGGCAAGTTCCTATATGTCTCAGTGATATAAAATTACTTTTATTTACAGACCCTCGATCCGAAGATTTCGCAATCGGAACCTCAGATTTCTACACGTAAGAATACAGTTCAATTAGCAATTGTTGATGAATTCGTATTCGAGCTGTTTTATATGGTAAAAAAGCATTCCTATTGTTCTTGTCTTGAGCCACTCTCCTGACACGTTATAGTTTGTTGAAAATCTAGCAGAACTCAGTAATAAACGCTCACCTTTCATTACCCATTGATATCTTCAAAAAAAACAACTGCAATTTTTTTTTAAATCAGATTGCAAATTTTCCTACAAACATTCTAGAAAATTTAGGCCAAAAAACGAACGAAAACGAACAAAAACGAACTTTGATTTTAAGATCGTCAATCGAGCAATATCAGCTGATGGTGTTGCCGGGATATTCAGCTTTAAAGATCGACTATAGTCGAATTATCAACTGTATTATAGTAAAAATAGCACATACTAGATGGCGCTAATGTAATCTTGAAAGTTTGCAGAAAGAGTAAACAAGAATATAACGTCAGACGGAAGGAAATCAACAAATATTTAATATTGATTAATTCTTTTTTTTTAAGATATCATTCATTAAGCGCGGTTTCAAAGTGAAATATTTATTAAATACAGCAAATTAAACCGTTAACATTAATTTCTCAATAATATTAAAGCCACAATTAGAGAAAATGTGATGAAGAGATCATGCAAGCATTTGACATCAAATTTCTACTTTTTTGGGGATAATATTTCAGTTGATATCCTAGGTTTTTCGTATGAAAAAAACCTTCAAGAAAATTTAAATTTTGAGCTTATCACATAAAACAAATAGTATAGTAATGGATAGTAGTTGGAAAGTGTCTTCCAGGGCAGGATTTAAAGCTATGTTGTTCCCCAATAAGAGACACTTCATATATCCACAGAAGAAATAGTAAAGACCGGTCAAACTGTATAATATCTATGGTCAATGAACTGCCGCAAAATGTTGTATTAATTGATCAATAACGTGCGCCCGAATAGGTTCACAGTATACATGGTTGCATTCAGTATTACTTATACCACAGTCTTGTAGAAACTACATGTCAACCAATCCCAATTCTTCCATTTTAGAAAAATAAGTCAATAATCTTTAAACGTTACCCTTCTGCATTGACTGTAACGTTGCGATTTCTAGCGTTCTGAAATAAATGCGATCCTTGATGCCACCGGCTTATAAATTGCATCAAAAAATGTATTTCTCAGGAGGCATTAGCATCTCTTGAGGCACCTCTGAAAGCTTTTTATACTAAACTCAGCCATTAAACTAGTAGACGTACTCATTGACCCAAAAATGAACTTTACTACTGAAAATAATTTTTCAATGGAAACACATTTCTCAAACAGCGCGAATTTTGTTTAAAAAATTTTATGATTTGCAATTGTTATTCGTTTACCGACCTATTCATAGTGAAATGACAATCATTCATGATTGAAAAAATCAGCCACCATAAGTATAGTTTACTTAGGTCCTATTAAAGGTCATTCCACCGATTTTACCCTTTCAATATAGTTCCGTTTCTCAACCATCCCGATATTTTTATTCGAGCATTAATTTTATTCATATCACCATGAGTTAGATAGATAAGCCGGATCAATTAATTTGGGTACCCAAAACTTCAAAGCCCATGGTGCTGAAGTATAGGACAATTATGTAGAAGATGCTTAATAGTCTGCTATTCTTGCTCGTTATTATATCTTCTGTAGAAGTCGTTGTATGGTATTCTCAACCTTTTCTTCCTCTCAACCTAACGTTTAATGTCTCTTTATGGCCGTTATGAGGTAATAATCAGCTTTAGTTTGCTTGTATTATAAATTTAGCAAAATAATTTACAGTTCTTTTGCTGTCACCTTTTCTAAAGAAAACAAATCTTTCGAATCATAATTAAACACAAATCTTGTGAACAACGGTTTACATACATATCACCTACAGGACACACTCATCATCACAATTCACAATTGATTTTTGGCGCCAAATTTTTACAAGCACCGGAATTTTGTAACGAATTTTTATTTTGCATCCCTAACACAAACATGCGACGTGGTACGTGCTAAACGAAATTAAGATTTTAGCAGATGTAGAAATTTTCCTTAAAGAAATCATTCTCAAAGGGAAAGAAACCCGCTCTCTAATAAGACGATAACAAATATTATTATAATGGCATGGTATGGCATGGCATATAAAATAACTGACAAATCTAGGATGTAATACAATAACAAGGGTGTTTTGGCAAAAATATTTTTGATCAAAATCAAAAGGAAATAAAAAAAGGGGCCAAGGGGATGGAATCAAAATGCATTTCAAAAGATTAGTGGTGCATTATTGTTTTGGTTTACAAAACCAGGTAGTTTATTCAAGGCACGCACTATAACAGCCATCACAACAATGAATGATTCTTCCTTTTCCTTTTTTTGGCGCAGGACAATATAATCAAAATAGAGTTCCCAACACATGTACCTGGTGTTTGCAAGGTAATGCCAAAAAATTGAAAGTAACACATGCGCTTTTGATTGTTTTTTTTTCGTTTGGGGTGGTTGGTGTTGCCTAGTGTTGGCAGCTGCTATTGGAATTCAGAAAATATTTATAGAGAGAGAGAGCGAGAGAGAATCCTTAGTAAGGGTTACTCTTCCATGTGGAGAATAAAATTTCATACTTAAAATACCGATGCTGAGAAATGTATTGAATGCTTGAGTATGCATGCACTGGTAATACCACCACCGCCTTTTCATTTTCAATTCAAAGAGTGTATGGATCATTTTGATTCTGATCGTTTTAAAAATGTTTTTATTGTTTTGTTTTTAATTTTGAAAGATAATTTCGAAATTTAAAATTAAATTTCTTGCTGTATTGGGTTTTATTGTTCATTGCAGCTGTTTGTTTATTTTTATGATTAAACAAAATGATCTCTTGGAAGGCAAATTATTAACACCATAATTTGCCAAAAAAAATAACACAATATTTGTAATATACGAGCGGCAATTAGTGTAGGAATGAAACTGTGGTCTTTGACTAAAAAAATTCTTTTATTTTTAACGAAATGGATTTGTGAATTTGGAGTAAAATTTCATTCTCGCAAAAGCGAGAATCCTATTATCGGATTTTATCCTGCCGTAACACATCCTTAAAAGCGCCCTTGCTTCTTGCGTGCCTACGCGAGTTGGTCACACCAATCGATGACAGGGCTTCCTCGTTTTGGTCCTCCCAACGCAAACAAGGTTCGTCGACTTCCGCAGACCCCCACCATCAAATACCTGTCTCGACGGAGCATCCTCCCCCATGCGAACGATAAGACCGAGCCAGCGCAGCCGGTGGATGTTAATACGCTGCACAACGCCTATGTCGTTGAGGAGCTCATACAGGTCACTGTTGGATCGGATGCGGAAGTCATCACCAACTCGCAACGGACCGAAGATCTTACTCTCAAGGCTGCTGCATCAGTCCTTAATAGGGTCCATGCGTCTGCGCCATAAAAGAGGTAGTTAGTTGGAGATAAATCTAGAAAATAGGGAGGATAACAGAGAATATCATAGCTTAGTTCATGTATTTTTGACATGAAAACTGCAAGAATTTTTTTGTAGCCCTCATTAAATCTGCCCAAATATATGGAAAGTGCAGAAGACGATATCCATGATTTTATTGACAGTGATTTGACTACTGATTCATCCAAGTTACGAAGCGGTGTGAAAGCCGTCCATGTTGCATACAACAAACCGAGAGAGTGCTCTGTAATAACAGTACATACATACATAATTGGCCATTACAACCCTTCAGTCAGGATTACGGCCTAGCTTCTCAACACCACTTATGCTGTGTGCGTTAATTTTATACATGAGTGGCGGGACCTACAGTTTAAAGTCGACTCCGAACGACAGATTTTTTTGAGAAGCTTTTCATGGCAATTTTTTACTCTCAGAGTTTTTGCCAGAAATCTGCTGAGAGGAAGTCACCGAAGAAATATTTTCATATTTTCGTTTTAATGTCTGACCTGGGATTCGAACTCGGGCCTTTCGTCTAATAAGCCAACATACTACCTACTAGACCACGGCGACTTCACGGCTAATAACAGTAGAGTACACAATTATACTGAATCAGTGAGAGACACCACAGACGGAATAAAATAATAATCTCGGAGGAAGCAAAGGGACTTGTAGACTTTTAAGTGGTAGTTATCCTATTCTATTAATGTGGGTCTAAAATATCAACGATATTTTAATTCATTTTAATGACCAATTGCTGCCAACAACGTGTCCGCCAAAATTTCTACGGGTGCAGCATATCCGAAATGCAATATTTTCTATGACTCTATATATACATACATATATATAAATCAGGCTTAATTTGACCGGTGTCATGGGTTATTTTGGCTTTGAGGACCGCTGTGGTTTGTAGCTCATTCGCATACAACTGCGAATTAAGAAAGTCTCAAAAAAAACGTCTTACGGGGTCAAATCGCACAATCTCGGTTGTAAGTGCACATCATAAACTGAGGGCCACGTTATGACGTCTTGTTGAAACCATATATAGTTGGTGTCTACAGAAGTTAGTAATCATTGACCTATAGTTCTTGTCGTAGACAGTGATGGCCTGGCCAATGTTGTTCACACTGGAACCAATGTAACTCCAAACAATGGCTTTTTCGGGATGAATTGGACGCTCTTAGATCTCTTGGTGATTGGAGTCTAACAAAATTCGACAATTTCGGTTCTTCACGTACGCTTTCATGTCAACGCTTAAGATATTTTTTTGATGAACAAAATTTTGTTATTCGCACGTGCTGTTGAATGCCATATCCGTCCAAGGTGATTTGGCAGTGTGGACTGAATAAATTACAACTAAATTGACAGATGTATCTTCAACAAAATGGTCGCCATTAACTGCAAAGTTCGGAAGATATTGTATTTATTTTCCTGGAAAATAACCATGTAAGCTCTTAATTGTCATACTCAATAAACGCAAACTCCGGCTTTCACTTTGTTAAACTCAATCCCATTTTTATTATGAAAACAAAGATTTTTTAAGATGAAATAAACTGCAACCTAATAAACTTTAATGCTTTTCAAAAACCATTTTAATTAACTTAATTTGTGTAGTTGTACTATTGTAAACCACTACAATAATTCCGGTTAAAAATAAAATATTGATTATGAATGATTTACTATGTGACCCCAACAAATAGCTTCCAATTACTACTAAAGCCCTCACACTCAGATACCTAAACAGAGAAATGCGTTTTAATTAACCATAATCTAAGTTCAGAACTATTTTCTATTAAATTATTAGTGGAGTGCGTGTGTTCTCGTTTATAACATTTTATAGATTTTTAATTACCGTTAAGTTATGTAAAGTTCTTTCGGAAATTGTTTTAAGCGGCCATTCAGCCAGACCGCCATAAGGCAAAGCCAGCGATCAAACGTTTAACTAACTAACCAGCTAACAACCATATCAAGTTACAAAGAAATGATTGTAAAAAATGTTACCTTTTTCTTCATCTTCATCATCATCATCATGTTTTTCTTGGTTATTTTCATGCTCTATGGTATCTTCCTAGAGTAAATATATGATCAAGATGATCGTCATCGTCATCGTCGGCATCGTCACCGTCATCATCATTGTTGTCATCTCTATTGTTGTTGTTGCTGTTGATGTTGCTGTTGTTATTGCTGTGGCGGCATATTTTAACTCTACCATCTATTTAAACTAGATGCCCCATGCAATAGTCAACAACAACACATATAAGATTTATACGTACGGTATGTTTATTGTATGTTTACTGACCTGATAAGTGTTATTCATCCATGCTATGCTTCGATGATTATATGCGCATGCGCCCCGTATTTATTGGCAGCTGTTTTAATTTTTTTATTTATTTATTCTCTTTACGGTTGTTTTGCATTCTTGTGCATCTTTTTTCACTTATTTTTCTTCATCATCAATGGAATCGTATATAGAATGTGTGGCATTTAATATCAGGCGCCAATATTTCTAAGATCTTTTTGTTTTGATTTTTGTTCCGTTTTAAAATCTCCTTTTCAAACAATAACGCTTGCCAGTATACTGGGTTTAAAATGATGTTTGTAACACTTGAAAATTTTGATAAGAATCCTAGTTTTAATTATATCGACTGAATCTTCCCCAAAAATCTGTCATTCGGAGTCGATTTTAAACTGTAGGTCCCACCAATCATGTATAAAATTATCGCACACAACATGGGTGGTGTGAGGAACTAGCTTGCAAACCTGACTAAGGGCTTGTAAGGTAAGTAAGGCCTCAGCCAGCGTAGTATACAAAAATAACTTGGAGAAGAATATTGCTTAACGTACCTAGAAAATCTTTTAACGAACGCTACTGTCTAGTAAACAATCCTGGACACTTATGAGTAGCTGATTCTTCCATGCGATCCAGTTGTTCATGGTGTGAGTCCAAACTAAGAATGTGATCGAATTTCTTTGCTCCACCTCAACTCAATTTAATCACTTTCCCTGATCTTAAGCTCCTCAGCTCCCAGAAATGAATCAAATGCTGTAGTATGTTGAATTCGTTGAGTACGATGTAATAAAGTCGTTGTTAAAGGCACTTTAACTTTCTTATGTTTTGACAATGTTCTACTTTAGGGTTCTACTTACACCATGTATGTATGTATATGTATATGTTTTGTATCTATAATATTCTGCCTTTTATTTGACAAGCACATGTGCAGAATTTGTAACATTTTTTGTAGGTACGTGTTCATTGTTTACTCGTGTCTTTTGATTTCTATTTTGTAGCAAAATCAGCTTGTCTTTTACTTTTCATTCTTCTTTACTTGGTGTCTAATTAGTTCAGTTTCTTTTGCTTTTATTTCTAAGATTTGTAACGGATGAACATTTCAAACCACAATTGTACTTTGGGTCAGTCATATTGTCGCACTTATACCAGCGTATGTGATTTTTAAGCAAATTTTACAAATTATTTTGGTGGACAGTTACAAGAAATTTTGGTTTTGGATTAAATCAAATGAAATTATTACAATACACAATACGCTTTTAATATGAAATGAATCTTGAAGATAGGAAAAGTGCAGACAATTTATTAAAGTTTTTGAATAAAAAAAGTTTTTTAATAAAAAAAAAGTAAGGAATTCGGTTAACCAAAATCCTTAGCGTATAAGCAGGAAGCTTATAATTTGAAAAAAATGCAAAAAAAAATGCCAGCCCAATCGATTCTAGTCTAATTAGTTTCCTGGGTGTAGCTCAACCGACATGTCCAAGTTTTAATAATTCTATCGCATAAATCAAGCTGAACTTGAACGATGGCATGGGCTATTTTGTTTTTTAAGCGCCATTATAGTTTGTGAGTTATTCCGAAATGCTTATGGCTAAAGAAAATCTTACAAAAAATACTGTAATCTGGTCAAATCATATCACCCCTACGTGAGATAACCAAGGCCTCAAATTGCTCGTGCAGAAAATCAAATGTGGCATGAGCTGTGTGGCATGTAGAGCCATCTTGCTTGAAAACACATGTCTTTAGTGACCAGATCATGCAATTCAGGTCAAAATTAGTTAGTAATCTTCGACCTCTACTGCTTGCCATTAACAGTAACGACCAGTCAACGACGCTCGTAAGGAAGTATATAATTTTTCGTGATGCCTTACAAGCTGTTTGTATCGTTCCGAATTCAACAATTTCGCCCAAATCCATTTACAAATGACCCTCAATGCCGAAGATGTTTTTCGATCCTGATTTAGATTAGAAGGGAAGACCTATTTTGATAAAAACAATTTTATTAGTTGCTTGCGTGATTGACCGCTCCATCCGTCCGTTGTCATTTGGCAAAGCAGACTGAAAAAGTGTCAACTAATTTGAAAAACGTAATTTCAAAAACTTGACCGTTATCTACTATCTAAAGTAGGAAGTCGCTTTTAGAAGACCCATTATATTAGAGGACGTATACGTGCCAATTGAGACAACTGCAGTACCCGGAGGTCCAGTTGACCCATTGTACAAGAAGACCCTTTAATATTAAAACAAATACGGAAGCTGCCATGAAGTAAAGGAAACAGAATCGATGAAACACATTTTATGCGAGTGGTCTGCACTTCGGAACAGACGTCACTGGTTTTTGGGTCAGAGAAGGTTTGACGATCTGGGAACGTTTGATGTTCAGGGCCACCGAGTGAATTTGCCTTTGAACGTTAAGCTACTCGCTAACCTAACCTTAGCTATTAACACAAATAACATACATACATACATAATTGGCCATTACAACCCTTCAGTCAGGATTACGGCCTAGCTTCTCACACCACTCAAATTGTGTGCTTTAATTTTATACATGAGTGGCGGGACCTACAATTTAACGTCAACTCCGAACGACAGATTTTTTGCCAGAAATCTGCTGAGAGGAAGTCGCCGAAGAAATATTTTTTCATTTTTCGTTTTTATGTCTGGCCTGGGGCACGAACCCGGGCTTTTCGTCTAATAAGCGAACACACTATATAAATATAAATCAATAGCAATTTGTAGTACTCTTTCACACGCATTCACGCATTAATCTCAGGAAAAATCCATATATGCCTAAGAACCCTTAAGCCTTTATTTCTGGAAAAAGTGAGTATTTGAAGGGTATTATGATCTGAAGTTGTAATTGAGTCATATTTTTTCGAAAATGTTTTCAAAGCAGCTCTTATTGGCTATTCAGCTCGCTATGTTAGAATGCTGAATGACTGTTTTTATCCTGAAATTGCAGATTATGAAATAGATTGTTTCCATGGGCCACACAACCTGATAAGTATTCAAGATGAGTAATTTCACGTTGACAATTAACTACTATGATAACTAGATTTTTTTTTGTGAGGGTACTTCAGAAACTACGTATGCGAGGATAAATATTCTGCAAGTTGCTGTTTAGATGTTGCCTGAAAAGAGCAAAGAAACTGGTCGGAAACTACCTCAAAAGCATGGTCCATAGGCGTTCGTTTAAATGACATTCTACTTCGTATACAACAGAGACGTATTAATAAATTTTTTTATTCTATTTTACTTTTGATACCTGATAATGGATAACCCTATACTTTGCAATTTATTGTTTACAGATACCAGCTGTGATTTATGATTTTGGAAACACAATCACAATAATTTTTTCAACACTGTGGCGTCATGACAAAAACTTTAATTTTATTATTGTAATGAATAAATTAAGAAGAAATTCTCATAGTTTTTCCATGAAATAATTTATACGAAACAGTAGTTTTTATTTCTATTAATTGGAGTTATAATTTAAGTTAATTTGTTTTTATCAACTCGCATGGCATCAACATAATTTATGGCCCAAAAACCAGTGAGGCTTGCTATATTTGCTCAATAACGCTTAGACGAAGTGTGTGACTTTATGAGTTAAGCAAAAGCAAATTAAAGGCGTTTTTTGTATTTAACAAAGAATGGAAAGAAATGGACAACAAAGAAAGAAAGAAAGAAAGAATTAATAAGAAACAGTGACAATATTTTAAATTAATAGACGCCAACACTATATGCTAGTAAACTAAAGTAGTCAATAAACGAATGATGGTATGTGTGTGGTTCTATTTTTTTTTAAAGATCGATCAACTAATTAAAAAACATTTTGAAATAATTTAAAAGGTTTAGTTTTTATATTAACAAATTTACAAAAAGAGAGAAAAGTATATACGAACGATATTTTATTTATAGTTTCGTTATGATTTCGATTTTTCATTAATTTGTTGTCTGTGAATATTGAATTTGTGTTAAAACAAAAACAAAAACAAAAACGAAAAAAAAAAAATAAACGAAACGAAAAATATAAAATAAAATATGAAAAGATATTAATCTTCTGGGAACCTTTGCTAGATAGATTTTTAACCTTTTTTTTTTGGCGATCATTTTATTTGATTTTCATGGTTGTTTAAGGGGAGACCACATACCGAGTTGTCTCCCTAAAAACACTATGAAGTCTAGTGGAGTTTAATAGCAAGTAGCAGCACAACTCCACAGTTGAGTAACACACCACAATTATTAACCTTTTTTGGACTTTTTTTTGTTGTTGTTGCCTTTGCTGCAGCAGTATATGATTTGATTTGGTTTGGTTTCATAGTTTTTTTCTAGATTTTGCCAAAATAAAAAAAAATCTATTCTGTATTTTGAAATTTATGAATCATGTTATAAAATAAATTTATTATATCGCATTTGATATTAATTTAATAAAATAAACTTAAGGTTTTCATGAGAAAAAGAGATTAACATCAATTTTATGTAAATTTTTATAACCTCCCCTTAGATTTTCAAACAAAAAATATACAAATTTAAAAATAAAATACAATAAAAACATAAAATTGATATATTTCAGAGGTTTATTTAATATTATTTGTATTTAGTTAATGATTCACATTATTTTATTTCCCAAAAAAAATTTTAAATCTTCAACAAACATTTAATTTTTTTTGGGGTTTTTATTTAACTTTTCAAAGATAAGTTTTATTTGCCAAAAATTACTCGTAATTTTTTTGTACATTTTTGATATGATTTTTATTATGTTTGAACATAAACAAAAACATCCTTTTTATTTGCCATGTAAATTTAATGTTTGCCATCAAGTTCAAGGTAAGTTATATTATTTCCAAAAAAATTTTTGTATTTTTGGTGGATTTTGCTTTTAATAACACGAACAAGTTATTTTTCAAAGCATAGGTATTGTTCACGCTGGCCACCCTACCTTTTGGTTTAGCTATAAGTTTTAGTTTAAGTGTATAAACCACCCCTGTGTTCTTATGAATTTATTGTGAATTGTTATAACGATATAAGAAAAGAGGTAATTTAATACCCGATCAACCCCCAACCCGAAAGGTACGTCTTGTGTGTACATTAAATATATATTGTATATTGAAAAATCTAATACCGATTTTTATTTCTTATCTCCGCCAAATATTTTATTTTATTGCTTCCCCGCTCTCCCCCACATTTTGGTCCTTCGAACCGGATATGAACCAGTGACCTATGGATATACAGTTTTTTTTTTTTTTACTACGATAAAAAATATATTATTTATATTTTTTGACTTATTTTTTTTTCTGGTTTGACATTGTTGAGTAAAAATATATAAATACATATTTTTTATCGTAGTAAAAAAAAAAAAAAAAAAAAACCCCTTTTTATATATTTATTATATTTTGTACATCTTTTTATGTATTTTTATATATTTTTTTTCCATTTATTATTGACTTACTTTCTTAAGTAAAGCTTTTTGTACCATTTTTTATTTTTGATTTGAAAATTCTAATACCCGATTTTATTTCTCGCTTTGCCAAATATTTTATTTTATTTATTTTCCCCGCTCACCCCCAAATTTTGGTTCAATCGAGCCGGATCATCCCCGTAAAAATAAAATAAAATATTTGTCGAATATTTACAGATTTGTAGAATATCGCCATACTGTTTTTTTTGTTGGAAAACCACAGCCTTTTCACCGTTTGGACTGCGATAATTTCTTTTTCTTAAAATTGTTACAAGGTATGTAAAATACTTATATTTGCGGTGAATATTAGTGTGGAAATAAACAAAAAAAAAACAAAAATATAAAATTCAGTGAAGTGTCTCAGTGAAGTGTAAGAATATAGGAAGAACAAAAAGCAAGTGAATATAAACAAACGGGAAAAAGGATACACAAACAACACAGAGTGCATTGATCTTGCGTGTTGTTATTGTTGTATGTACTTGCTTTATGAACAGCTGTAAGGTAGTCACAGAATAAGGTGGCCGCTGTTTCGAGTGTCATATATTCTTACACCAATATAATAAGCGAATTATTTATATTTGTGACTTATTTTTTTTTGGTTTGAGACACTGTGTTTGATTTAATTAACAAAAATTATACATACATATTTTATTATACTTTTATAATATTTTTGTATATATTTTTATACATATATTTTTTAAATTGATTATTGATTTACCTTTTTAAGTAATCTTAGTACAATTTTAATTTCTTTATTTTTGATTCGAAAATTTTTCCTCGTTTTATCGGTATTCTTCTTCGCGAACGTATTTTTTTTCTTGATTGGCGGAATATTTTCGTGTTTTTAAATCGTCATTGGAATCCTTTCCTTTTCTGACTTTTTCCGTGAATTTTTTTGAAATTTTCGCGCTTTGAAGTTTTCTGTTTTGTTCCTATTCTTTGGAATTTTACAATTGGGAGTCCCCATTCCTACCTCTTCGTTTTCATTTTATTCAGAGTTTTTATTCATAACTTGTTACTTACCCTAATTGTGATAAAATGGCCGCGTTACGAAACTTGACAAGGACCTACAATCGCTTAGTCGATTTTGAAAGTTTCTTTCAGGCTATCCCTAAAGTAGAACATTCTGTTCACACTCTGAGTGTCCATCGGCAGGAGTTAACCCGTTTGTGGGAGGCTTTTCGTGACACTTACGAGGACTTATCGGAAAATGCCGAGGATACCAAGGTATCTACTAAAGACCTGAAGGCCAAGTATATGTCGGGTTATACACTATATTTTCAATGCATCTCGGTCATTGATGGGTTAACTGATAGCCTTAAGAGCAAGGCCGCAAACCCCCCTACTAATAGTATCCCGATCCATCTTCCCCCTTGTGATACCCCCACCTTTACTGGTGATTATGCATCTTGGCCAACATTTAGGGATATGTTTTTGGCCATTTATGGAACCAACCCCCACATTAGCAACATCCAAAGGATGTATTATCTTTTACAAAAGACAGAAGGTGAGGCGAGGGACATCATTCGAACTTGCCCCATGACGAATGATGGGTTCGACATGGCTTGGCAGAACCTGGTAGATCGGTATGAGAATAAGCGCGTTTTGGTAAATTCTCTATTGAAAACCCTTTTTAACCTCCCTTCCATATCCAAGGAATCTGGCCCTTCCATTAAAAGTCTGCAACGGACAATTAATGACTGCATAACGAACTTGTCGTTGTTGGGCATCGAAACGAAAAATTGGGACATAATTTTCGTTTACATTTGCTCCACTAAACTTCCCGAACACACCCTAGGTCTTTGGGAGCAGTCTCAGGGACCTTGCTCAGACCTACCTAAGTGGAGCAAGATGGATGAGTTTCTGACTGCCAGATACCGAACTCTGGAATCAGTGTCGGATATTATCGGCAGCCACAATTTTTCCCAAGGTACTGCACGGGTTAATAACCAAGGCAGTCCTGGTAACCCGCGGAAATTGAAAACCTTTGGAACCACTGTAGCCCCTAGCTTACCCCAAAGAAAATGTCCAGTTTGCAGCGAGAATCATCCGATTCGTTTGTGTTCGGACTTTTTAAGAATGTCGGTTAGTGCTCGCTTGGCAACTGTTAGAAAGCACAAATGTTGCACGAATTGTTTGGCAGCCTCGCATGAATTTAAAAGATGCCAGAGCTCAAATGTTTGCTATATTTGCAAACAAAAACATCATTCGCTACTTCATCGTACCGAATCTTCCCCCCGGGAGAAACCGAGGACTGGAACTAACCCCGCTAACCCTTCTACCCCAGATAGTTCTCCAGAAATCCCTCGGCCTTCTCCTGCACAGTGGCAAAATGAAGTGGATAATGGCCCATCTACATCCGCTGCTGCTCGATCGTTTCAAAACTTCGCTACCCGTCTACAGTCCACCCCGTCTTCAACAGTTCTGTTAGGAACTGCCAATGTCAACATAGACTTGGATCATGCGATGTTTTCTGCGAGAGCTCTGATAGACCCAGCGTCTCAAGCTACTTTCATCTCTCGAAAATTGCAACGGAAGCTAGATCTCCCAACTTATTCGGCACCTGCTGCCACTGTTGTCGGCCTTAATGGCGCAGTTGTAGCAAACTCTACTAAATTTTGTATTATTTCGCTAAGATCTCCTATTGATCCATCGTTTAAATTGACCACGGAGGCATATGTTGTTGAAGAGCTCACTGGTCAATTACCCACATGCTCGTTAGCGGAGTATGTTGATTTTAGTGTACCCGATTCCCCGTTAAGGGATTTTGAATATACCCACATGGATTTGCTACTTGGTGGAGACGTATACCCCCAGATAATGCTTTCTGGAGTTCGAAAGAACCCCAAGAACCCTTTGATCGCCCAACGAACCGTTTTCGGTTGGATTGTGACTGGCAAAATACGTCAGTCTAATTCGTTTCCCACTAAGTCCAAATCCCCTACGGACTTGAGTAATAGACCATCTCGTAAAGGTGAATTTGCTCAAAATTTGAGATCCGATTGCTACCGAGCCCCGAGATTAAAACCTAACACGAAAAGGTTATTGGGGAATACCCTTCCCTAGACCATTCGCCGATCTATGCCTCTATTTTATTCTCCTCCTAACCCAGTTACTCTTTACCCCATCAAATCGTTATTAAATCACATCATTCATCTTTTCCTTTGAGCTATCCGAATATCCACTGGATTCCTAATTTTTGAAATTGTCAGACGCCAACACCGCTAAAACTCTGGGTTTCCGTTGGAATGCGAGCATTGAAACACTTCTCTTCAAGCCAGCTCCAACGCCCTGTTTCTCTATAGTCACAAACCGTTCTGTCTTGTATCAGATAGCCAAAGCTATTTGACCCCGTTGGGTGAGTGGCACCTAAAATCGAAATTGCTAAAATTTTTATGCGACAAATTTGTAAAGGCAGAACAGATTGTGACGAATGTTTGGAACCCATGACGTTTAACAGATGGCTTGAGTTTGTCGATGATTACTCGTACATCGACAGGATTAACATCCCCCGTTGGGTTAATTTTTACCCTCAGCGTGAAGTATTTCATGCAATTTGTGATGCTTCTGAGAAAGCATATGCTGCCATCTGTATAGTAGAGTCCTAACCCCGTCTGGTGAATTTTTCACCCACTTACTCGCTGTCAAACTAAAGTTGTGCCTGTAGAAGTGTGAACTTTACCCCGTTTAGAGCCCTGCGATGCAACTCTATTGGCAGAAAATGGTATTTTCACTTCATTAGAAGCTGAATCTTACCAGATCGGAAGCCTTTGTGGGACAGTTTCGACTATCGTTCTGTCCTGGCTTCAATAACCCCCCGTGCCATTGGCCAACTTTGTGGCAAATCGAGTATCGTTTATCGTGGACCAGGTAGACACTGACATTTGGAATCACGTGGAATCTCGACATAAAGTTAATACTCTAATGACCGTTTTATGCTTGGGAAAACCTGTCAAGGAGACTTAGTTGATGATGATTTTGTTGTCCTTTCTAATGACAATTTATCCTCTAACAATTGAGGACTAAACCGAATCGAACGGGTTTATTGGCCCTGATTCGAAAGTGCGAGTTTCCGGTGTTCGATTCGCCAATGGCATTCTAACACGATCGATTGGGAAGCTCGTGCATTCAGTCAAGAATGAAACTAATTCATTTTCTTTTTTCTTGGTTGCGTGTTTGTTGTTTTTTATTTACAGATAATCTAATATCGTAGGCTAATTGTCGAATGCCTAAGAAGCAAACAACTCGAAAAAGCTGGCAACAAAGAGAATTCACTCATGCAGCACACAAAGGAAGAGCGCAACCCACAACCAGGCTCATCTTGGAACCTGCTCATGGCTAACAAAAAAATATTTCTTTTTTTTACATATTCTAACATTTTACCTTTATATAAGGAATTTGTATTATTATATCATGCTATTATTACCCCTGAATTGTTAAATTTGATCTCTGGCCAGGTGACTTCTCGGTCCTCTTGTTGCAAGGGGGGCGGGATGTTCACGCTGGCCACCCTACCTTTTGGTTTAGCTATAAGTTTTAGTTTAAGTGTATAAACCACCCCTGTGTTCTTATGAATTTATTGTGAATTGTTATAACGATATAAGAAAAGAGGTAATTTAATACCCGATCAACCCCCAACCCGAAAGGTACGTCTTGTGTGTACATTAAATATATATTGTATATTGAAAAATCTAATACCGATTTTTATTTCTTATCTCCGCCAAATATTTTATTTTATTGCTTCCCCGCTCTCCCCCACAGGTATTAAAACAAATTGTTTGCTTAAGTAAATTATAAATGAAGATAATAAATAATATTGATGGCCACATTGGCCACTTGAAATATTTGGGTATTTTTATGAGAAATATTTCAAATATTTATTAATATTTTAAGCCATCGATCATTTACAATCCATCACTTTATCAGTCAAAGTTCTAACTTATATACAGTGGTGGCCACGAATTTAAGACACGACATATGACTGTGTTATTTGAGATAATTTTTACATTTTATCGAAAAAATTATGGGTCCATGATATTTTTTTAGGATTTTAGTAATGTTATGAAGAAAAATTAATAATATTTTCTTACCTATATTCGATTAAGAATTTTTATTTACATATTATATACATAAACACAAATTTTACATGGTCACGAATTTAAGACATAGGCATAATTTAACACTATTCTCTAAATTAAGCTCAGCTTCCTAAAAAAAATCATAGTATTTAGTGGGAAATCCTTTATTTTTGATCACAGCAGCACATCTCCTGGGTAAACTTTCGACCAATGCCACATAACGTTGCTTTGGAATTGCATACCAAACCCTTTGGATTTCTTCCCACAAATCGCTTGAATTTCTTGGTTTAACTGTTCGTACATGTTTCTCAACATCATTCCACAAGTTCTCAATTGGATTGAGGTCCGGGGATTGAGCTGGCCACTTAAGAACAATGATATCGTTTTCTTCTAAGCAACTCTTCACTAGACGTGGAATGTGCTTAGAGTCATTATCATGCATAAAATTCTATATTGGAGGCATGTTGTCTTCAGCGAATGGTATCATTGTGTCTGTTATAATATTTTTGTAAACATGGTGGTCCATTTTAGAATTTATTTTGTAAACGGGATCAACACCATGCCAGGAAAATGCTGCCCACACCGTCACATTTCCACCACCAGGTTGATTTTAGGGTGTACTTTGGATGATGCTCTAGGTTTGGAGGGCGCCAGACGTACTGCTTTCCATCAGAGCCGAAGCGGCAAAACTCCAAAGTATATTTTCCCAAAATATCATGGGTTTCTTGATATTTCTCAATTATCACAAAATTATCACAAATAAGTCCATCATATGTCGTGTCTTAAATTCGTGGCCACCACTGTATGTATATTAACAAGAGAAATCGTAGGAATATTTTGAATTTTTAACTGTAATAATGGTAAACGATCATCGATATCGATGTTTTAAAACCACTCATAATATATCGATACATCAAAATATCTCGATGTTTAGGTATTGATCAAAATCGAAAAATCGTAATACTTTTTCAAAAACTTATACAAATGCAATATTGCATGCAGAATCGACTCATAAACGTAATAAAACGTTTTATTAGTACATTATTGGAAACATCTCAGCTAGAGTTGGATAAGATACACCCACAGACTTTCGTTGGTATAAACGTGGCAGTGGTATACAGAAAGGACTAACAATGGGTCAGATTGTTTCAAGAATCATCTGAACTGCTTACTATTTACGTCATTTACATCCTACCGAGAATAAAATACAGCGATCATTACATTCCTGGAAATTGCAGAGCTGACGAGACCGCCAGAGCTGGTGCACTACACAGAGAAAACTGAACCTAATAAATACATAGTAAATTGGAACAAAGTTTATAAGATTTCTCTATGTTTTTTTTTCAGGAAGAGATTCTTATTGTTTTTATAAGGAAAACCTTTTTTAAAAAAAAACCAAGAAGAAAACTTAGGGATTTTACTAGATAGTCCTCTTGATTTTTTTAAAAAGGGTTTCTCCTTAATTTTATTAGGCTTTCTTTTGGTTTTTTTTCAAAAGGATTTTCTTCTTGATTTTATTAGGCCCTCTTTTTGTTTTTTTCAAAAAGATTTTCTTCTTAATTTTATAAGACTATCCCTTTATTTTTTCAAATAATACTTATTGATTTTGTTTTTTACATAAAAAAAGAAATCATTATATCGTGGCCACTCTTGAAAAATATTCGTCAAAGATTTGGCATTTTGTATTTCATCAATTCTATTTTTCTTTGTTTCCCTCCAGAAAGAAAGCACCTGTTCCCATGAACTGCAATTGTGCTGCAACCAGCACTTTTGCTCGAAATATTTATCTTTGAAAGAGAAAGATAGACGTATAATGCATATATATTAATTTAAGGACTTTTACCATTATGCAAATCTTTAAAAGATTCGTCCGCAGTGACAGGATAATCATCGATTTTTCTTTTTCAACATTAGTCCAACGAGAAAATAACTTTCCTTCCCGTCTTTTATAACACTTTTTTTGTTGAAATTAAAACAATTCAATATTTTTATTTGAACTTTGTTTACTTTGTTACTTTGTTTTTTTAAGAAGAAATATTTTTATTACTTTTTTCCACTTCTTTACTTGCCACTTATTAAAACATTAATAAGATAATTTACACATGATCAAATAGAAACCTAATGAAATCAATAAGGCATACTCCTTAAAAAAAAATTATTAAGTAGCCTAATGAAATCTATAAGAAAAACCTTTTTGAAAAAATTGATTAGGTAGCCCAATGAAATTGATAAGAAATTCTTGTTTTATACAATTTAGAAGAAAACACAATAGAATCAATAAGTTTTTCTCTATGGATTGTATTTTTTGTGGCAAAAGTGACGGAATTTGGGTTAAACAAAATGGTAAATAACAAGTTTTCTTCTTAAATGTATGTGTTATGCTTTTTGAAAAAATTAAAAAGATTTATCACATAAAAATAATAAGAAATCTCTACGAAAAAATCTTCGTTTCTTTCTGCTGTAATACCCCTCACTCCAAAAACGTTTCGTAGAGAAAATCTTCTTGATTTTATTAGGCAGTTTTCGCTCTGTGTACTTTCGGGATCCTCTTCAATCAATCTAGGAATGCCACTTACCTCTTTCAAACTGGCCATCGCGCGGAAATTCTTTCGAGAGGATCAATGGATCAATGAGGAGTCTTGCTCCACCGCTAGGCTCCCTTGGTGCTCAAATTATAGAAGGCGCACCAATCATTTACTTGGAAACATCATCTCGATCACAATGACCATGCTTACAGCTCACTGTGTTATGGGTAGACACGCGGAAAGAATGCGGCTCCCATTTAACGACTTCTGCAGTGGGTGCATATCCGCTAAGGAAGAAGAGACTGTTAACCACTTTCTTTGTCAGTGACCATCTCTTGCTAGGTGCTGATATAGGTTATTTGGCTCTCCAACCTCCCTCCTTTGTTTGGAGGAACTTGATCAGTATAGAGAGTGCGTTCCACTGTGGCGTCACAACGGGCAGCTATGCGTGCTCAAGTAAGCTTTTGTTATTAAAGCTACCACACTAACCTAATCTAAATATACAACGAATTTTACTCATGTTTCCACAAATCGTGTATTCTTACGTACCATTTTTCTCGCAGAGCATATACATTTGTGATCAATAAGGTAGTGGATCGCATACAGACAGAATTTATTTATTAACCAAACTATCCGTATGTGGATCTCAGTATGTGGAATAGGCAGAATTTATGTTTTATCCAAACTATCGGTATGTAGAACTGTCTTCCTGCAGAGGTCAAAATTCAAATCTGATGTCCACAAACACTATTCCTTTCATCGTCCACCTTCTCATAAGCTATTTTCGTAATTCCAATATAATCGGTAGAGGCCATTCCTTGAGTGTTGGTCCTAAAAAAGATTTCGCTGTTCAAAAATGTGTCAATTAAACTTGGACAAAAAGTACAACTAACAGGACGTAGTAATATTATATGACAGTCATGCGGCCATCCGGATAATCCCAACTGATGTGGGAGTTAGCGAGGCTAATATCTTCTTCTTTGCCTCTCAGTGAAAAGTTTCTCCAAAATATGTCGTTCAAAATCGACTTAAAATTGTAGGTTCCGCCACTCGTGTATAAAATTAACACACACAACACAAGGTGTGTGAGAAGCTAAGTTGTAAGTCTAACTAAAAGGTTGTAATGACCAATTATGTATGTATGTTATGTACGTATGCAGATAAAGGAATTCAGATGGATATACTCGGTGAAAAAAAGGAACTGAGACTGTCGCTCTTTAAAGTAAAATGGTTGTGACTTTTTAAGATTAGTTCAACGCTTGTTTTAGTACAGGGATCTATTCAAGCAAAAATATATAGCCTGCTTGGTGAGGAGACTGAATTTTTATATGGGTTTTTTTCCAATTTTCTGGTTTTATAGTCATCTGAAATGATAAAATTATGCATCTGTCGGCATAATATATTTATTTAAAGTTTCCTAAAAGATTATAATCTTCAATGAATTATTTGAAAATGCCATTTAAATCATTCGGGTACTCATTTAATGGCTAAGTATAGTATATTTTTTCGAAATGGAAAATCTCTTCGAAGTTCATTAACAAACACTTATACCTGAGGAAATCGATCAATATATCTGTCATCATTAGCTTTCAAAATAAAAAAAAAATATATAAATTTAAGACATGCCAACAATAAACGCCATATTATGACTTAATATGGTTCAATAAACTCTGAAATTGTTTCAAAAAATTCAACATTATTTGAATTTTCACTTTTTTTAATGTGAAATATAAAGCAATTTATTTCAAATAAAAACCAATAAAATTGATTGATAGCCCGCCAGAAACTACCAAGACATGACAAAATATTATAGACAAACTACCATAAATATAATTGCAGTCACAAGTGTAATCCCCTCCGAAGAAATATCTGTGCTGTAAAACATACATTTTCGTATATTGTTAGAGGAGTTTGTTGTAAAGTAAAAGAAGAAGAAAGGAAAGGAAATTCATTTAATTTATTTGATTGTATTTTAAAACCATTTCTTAAAAGACGAAATTGTTTCCACGTTTTTTTCTGTTATTTGAAAGAAAATGAATAAAAAATTGCACCTCAGCAAGTCATAAACAAATTAAAATGCCATTGAAGAAGATTGAAAAATAAGAAAAAAAAAAAACAAAAAAATAATGAAATAAACAGACACACAAAAAGATACCAAAGAGCCAAAGTCAGAGCTGGAGATGAAAAGAAAAAAATATGATGCCATGAAAATTTTCAACACCCATCCGTAAAAAAATCTTTAATGAACACTGAATGGCCATAAAAGTAATTTACTTGATCGTCGTCTTCTTAAGATTTTTCACAAATAAAAACCATTAGTTGACACCACTAAACAACCACCGGGCACGCATAAACTTAAAAAAAAAAACACAAATAAAAAAAAACTTAAAAAACAATACAATATTTTACGAAACACATCAAAAAACAAAAAAAAAGAAACAGAAAAACTAAAAAGAGAAGCGAAAACTATGAAAATACGAAAATTATGCGGCATCTCAGTAGCATAGAGTGCAAGACCTGTAAACGCATTACGCAGGGCTACGAAATCTGTCTGTGTTACAGCATCCAAGTTGCATTCATATAACACAGTACAGTAAGTAAGTATGCGTGTATGTAAGTCTAAGTGTTTAAATGCTGTAAGTAAGATTAATAGCTAAACAGCGGGAATTTAATTAATCTTAAGCGCATATGTAGTATGTATGCGTACCTTTCCTAGTTTTTCGTCCTCATCTCGTTTCCAATGGACAAATGTTTTAAGCACATACATACATATAGTCGTCGTACAGTGGCAGTAGCATTCAAAATCGTCATCATCATGTAGGGAATTGCTCTCAACTTATTGAAACATTGAATGGCTTTACGTATGTTGTCGTTGTTTTCTTATTGCCTTTGTTTTTTTGTCAACTAAGTCGTCACCTTATTTAGTGAAAATGTTAAACACGTAAGCCAACAGTGATGGCACTTTTAAAGTGTCTACTGCGCCCCCTTTATTTTTTTTTTGTTACAATTTTCTCTATTTTCCATATACACAAAATCGATGTGAGATTTTCCCAAATAGTGAAACCTGCTGTTGTAAATTATACAATATAAAGGCGACTATTTTTAGTTTCAATGCTGCAGCACACTCCCTCCTTTTTGGATACACAAATTGCGGGCGGCGGTAATATAAACAAATATTTTAAAAAGGAATACAATGGGTATAGTGGGTGAGAAAAGTAAATTAAAAATTCAAAAACGATGTAATTTTTATGCAGTGTGGGTTAATATGAATTGCTGAAAAAATCTAAGGTGGGCTGAAGCTTCTCTGAATTTTTCCCCAAGAACTGGCTCGACTTAGCTAGTAGATACGTCAGTAGATATAAGTAGCGATCAACTAAAACAAATATAGCCCCATTTAGGTTAAGTACGATTCAATGGTGCTTCTCTTTACGTAATCCTGAATCCATCCGAAAATCCTAATGAAGCCTCGTAGCCTCTCAATATTAATCCTCGACAGATCAGTTAGGGTAAACTGCATTAATGGAAACCATGTTGCTTTCTTCTCATACAACACAAAAGCATTTTTTTAATGTGTGCACCAGAGCTCATGAAATTTTGAGTATGAGTGAGTCAACAGTACTGAAATTTAACTACTTTGATTCATTCGTACTCACTACAACATTGATTTATAAGTACAGGTTGCACTGGTTGTACTCATACAACGTTGACATCGAACTCATAACATTCGAAATAAGTTTGATTCATACGCTTACTCATTCAGATTCATAAATTTAGAAAAATTCGAATCATTCATCAAAATTTACAGTCTTAGTTGTTGTTGCATTTACAAACAAAGAAAAAAGCCAATGAAAAAAAAATGACAAGCAAAGCAAACACTCAACCTTCTAATGAGTATTGTAGTGTTCGTACGCGAATCTCACTTATTTTGTGATTCTTGTAAATGTTGGGTAAAGGAGAGTCGAAATCAACAACATCATGCGTATGGTTAGGTACGAGTACGATGAGTACTTCAAACTTTGAATATGAGTATTATGAGTATGACACTAAAGTAAGTATGAATGTGTATAAGTAGGATTCGAATCTACTCATCTTTTGGAATACTCATTGCTGATCTCTGGTGTGCACTATGCCTACCGATTCTGAAATGTTATCTCCGTTCACAGCTACACTCAGCATATTTGATTTCAATGACAGCATGTGGACCTTAATTAGCTCCATTTAGACTTAGTGGAGTAGAAGGTGGCGGGTACTTACTCTACGTATAAGGTTCTTCGACATGTTTAGTCCTAATTAATCCATAAATCTGTTCGAAACTGTAAGAAGAGTGCCATTGCCCCATAATCGATTCATTAGTAGATTTTATGGTAGATGGGTTACCCATCTTATTTTCCTAGTGATGGCAGGACTCCCTATTTTTGGGCAGATTGTTCATCCCCCAAGTATAGAGATTATTTTTTACGAAGTTTGCAACCATTTTACAATGCAAACCAAAACTGGAGGCCGACATAACTATTTATTTACACTTTTCTACTGAAAACTTATAGGGACCCATAAGGCAATAGAAATTATTTTTAGCATGTAGCAGAAGATGGAAAGGACTTTAATGCTGCATCAGAAGCTCTTAAGCATTAATTACATATGTTTAAAATTTAATTGTTTTTTGGGAAATTTGAATTTTCCAGACACAAAATTATGTTTACTTTCTACCACTCACTATACATCATAGTATGGCCACTTGAACTACAAAGAGAACAAAAAACAAAAACAACAAAAGAAAATGTTATTATTTAACGAAACATTTATTCGGCTATTGTACTGTGACACAGTCAAACTTATCCAAACTCATCCAGGGAACAAAACATCACACAACAATCCACCAACGATCATCAATGTTTTTCTGTGTTTTCTGTTTTCTTTTTTGTTTTTTCTTGTGTAACATTTAACATTGAACGTGACAAAATCGAAAAACATCGGCAAAAGAAAAACATTTTGAAAATTGTTAAAAATGTTTTCCAAACATTGTTTAAAACATTTCGATTTTTGTTTTTCCTTCATATATTTAACAAAAATTGAAGAAAACTCTTTGGAAAACTGAATAGTCTGTTTACTACATATAGGCGACATACATACTCGTACGTACATAAAAACTGGTAATTTATGATTTTTCAATAGGTTGTCTACGTTGTTCTATTGGTCGTTTGTTAATTGCTGTGATAATTTTTTGATAATTTAAAATCTTAAATTAAAACACTTTGGAAAAACTAAAAATACTTAAAATTCCTGGAAAATAATCACCTGACTTCATAATTTAAATAGAAAACTTTACGTTCTTTTTTTTTTTTTTACATAAAAATCGTGTCAAAATTTGAATTTTTAGAAATTTAAGAACAAAAATTCGGAAAAATTAAATTCATAACTGATTCAGGAATTTATTAAAAATTCATAATTTTTGAAAAGTGGAATTTTTTCTTAATGCATGAATGATTTTTGAATATTATTGCCATTTACTATATATGGCTTCCTCGTTTAAATGAGCGTAATTTTGTTAGAAAAATATTTTCTACAGAAAAATCTTGAAATTTTTTTAATAATTTTGAAAAATTTTGTAATCATAAAATTTTGTCATAATTTGTTCATTTTTTCTTGTTCTTCGGTTTATTAAATTTGTCTTCTATTATCTCAAAAAAATTCTTAAGAGAAGCCATAAAAGATTCATATTGAAATACGTCGGAATTTGAAATTCACTACTATGGTCTTATAAAATCCTTCCATTTCAGTGTCTTCACTGCTATTAGCAGGAGTGACATATTTATAAATTATTTTGTAAGAGACCACTATTTAAGTTGAGGTGAGTTTTTGTAGTCATAGGCTCTGTGTAGCATTTGGTAAAAACCATTCAATCGGGCCTTTCGTTTTGCGTTTCCAATCTTTTAATAAAACTCAGTATGTGTGAGATATCATCGAAATTGATGCCATTATATATTCATACATATATAATTTGCCATTACAACCCTTCAGTCACGATTACGGCCTAGCCTTTCACATTATATGTGGAAAATAATATTCACCAATACTTATCTGGTTGGAGTACATCCAAAATGTCCAATTTTCCATGAATCTGGTACACAAGTCAGGCTGAAATTTGAGCGATGGAATGGGTACTGTTGGTGTTGAGAACCACTGTGGTTGATAACTTATTTGCGTACAAACTTAAGAAAGTCCTACAAAAAAGTCGAATAGGGTTAAAATGCCCGATTTGGTAGTCTGTCTACTTCACCTTTACATGAGATAACCAAGTTTTTAAATCGTTTGAATATCAAATGTGAAATAAGTTTGGTGATGCGTAGTGCCGTTCTTTTGAAGTCACATATCGCTGCTGCACAGACCTTTTAATTTAGGCCAGTAGAAGTTGGTTCGGCTGACTAATCTCAGTCTCAAAGAAATATAGTCTCCAGCTCATAATCTACAGTAAACAGTGAAATTTTCGTGATGTAATGGATAATCTTGAATCGGTATCGTTTCAAATAGATTATTTTGTTTGTTCATATACCCACTCATCCAGAAATGGATGTTTACTAAACCATTGGACTCTAATTTATCCACTACATTGCAAATAGTCCGCTCGGCAGAATGATTGTGGCAATTGTTAAATGGGCGAAGCGCACTATACGTAACCCGAAGTTAAAGCTCTTTTTAAAGAAACAATTTTATAATTTGCACATGTTGCTGCTGCATACTATATCCATCAATGGAAAGATGAATACCAATTTACCCCTGAACAGACAGAAACTATACAGAATTTCCTTCAATTCCTGTACATTAGAATTTCATCTCATATTACAATAAATTAAAAAGTTTAAAGCTACTTGCACTGATGGCCATCAGTTATGATATGATAATAATTTATTATTTCAATTCATTTCATTTCGAATATGTTTACCAAATTCATTGAATTTCAAACCACAATACCCACTGCAACATGACATAATGATATAAAAATTATCAAATAATACCAACCGAAATGAAATCAACCACCAAAAATCAGCAAAAAAAACATGGATTTCTTTGGTTAATAAGCCAATGAAACCTGCAATCATACACTAACTGCTGGTGCTGCAAGAACGCTTAATAAATATCATTTTAGATGCTTAGGGACTACCAAACATCAGTAAATAAAACGCTTTCGAAATAAAGACATATACAATCAAAAACATTCATTTATTTTGAGAGAAAAAAAGAAACAAAAAAAAAAAACTTGAAATTGAAATGGAAATGGAAATACGCATAAATTGAGTCCCGTGGGATAGAAATAAAATGAAACCGTCCACTACCCAAACAAACAGTTGAAATTAACCTTAAAAATTTGAGAGAGAGAGAAAAAAACCAAACTTGTCACGTGATTCAATAAACAAATGCAATGCGTTGGGTTTGCTTTACAGCAGCAATATGTTGTAATGAAAATAAACTTTTTTTTTGTAAGGATCATCCCTTAAATCAATAACGATACAAATAATGACAACAAAAACAATATGTTTCTGTCAGATGAAGACCAACTGACTGACTAACGTACGCACTGTCACTCTCCCAGTCCCTCTCCCTTCTTAAGCTAAGCAAATAGCCGCGAAATATGAAAACCGGAAACCAAACCCGCATCAACCGTACACAGAGTAGAACATCAGCAAAAGGCAAGTTTAAGATGTGTGTACGTATCCCTTTACCGTGGGTAAAATTATTTATTGACTGCCTACTACTACTTGGTGTCTGGCATGGTGGCTGTAGTTGTGGCTGTTGACTACATTGATAATAATGATGATTTTATTTTTGTTTTTCTTATTGGGGTGCCATGGTTTATTTTCATTTCTCATGAATAGCAGGGCAGGGCAGGGAGTTCTTTGAGAGCAGCAGGACTACGTATTGAATTAATTCTATTTGTCCAGTTCTCACGCAGTCATTCTGTCAGGATACTTATCGATTGTTTTATTGAAATACTTCATCGATTTTAAAGTGGTTTTAATGCTTTCATTACTGATGGCTGATAATAAATTTTTAAAGGAATTAATTTTAAAACCAAGGGTTGGGGGAATTTGCGAATTATTTTAATGTAGGCTCAACATAGTGGATTGACACAGACATTTCAATGTTCCTTTGCATTTTTTAAATATTTTTATATGTAACCATAGAGTAGGTATTTAAAAGTGGTATTAATTTTTAGGTGGTAGCACATCAAAAGTGGTTAAAAAAATTAAAAATTTAGTCTTCTTCCGTCAACAATTATGATAAAATTAAAAAGAAATTTTAGTTCGCAAAATAAATAATAATAAAAATAATTGCTAGACATTTTTCTTTTTAACGTTCATCGAAGTTTAAATAAGAAAATAGAAGGAACATAGTTGCATACAGGAAATCTATTAAAATTAAGTCTTATGGTCCACATAGCAGTGATAACAGGCCTTTGGCCTCTGGGTGTTTACGTCAGAAAATTGGCAGTATTTTATAACGACTTCTCCAGAAGCTACAACGATGAGGAAGAATAGGAAGCCATAGACCTCCTTCTCTGTCATTTTCTAACACTTGGGAAGCTAAGAAAAAGAATTCTTGGTCACCCAGAATTTAGTAACAAAACATGTCAAGCCAAAGGCGATTTCAAAAAAATTCACATAAGGTTCTCGGTATGGCTGAGAGATACCAAAGAGGGGCTATATTTATATGGCGGAATAGGTGTTATACCGGGAACCCTACAGAACGCAAATCAAGCTGTGCCCAATGAAGCAGCTGCCAGTTATACCTAATCTCATCTACTTGCCTATGGCCGCTGTCCAAAATATTCTTCTAAAACAAGCTTTACACAGTAGAGCGTCGTCACCAAAGCTCAGCAATATTTATATCTCAAAAACACAAGACATGGCATAGAATTTGTGTTATTATTTCAATATTCTGCCCATTCGATTATTTATTTTTGGCAAGTCTATTCGCATCCTAGCATATGGTACAACAAAAACTAGTGAAACTACAACAGAACAAAAGAAATAATAAGAAGAGGAGGAGATGTTTTGCAATGTTCGGAAAGAAAAAAATCTTTTGGTTAGTGGGCCCAGTATGTGATCCAAAGTTTCATAATGACTGCTGAGACATTTTTAAGACGGATTCTAGGATGATCCCATTTCCATTTGTATATATGTATATATATATACATCTTTCCTTAGTCAATGTGTTCAGACTTCCGTGAAATCATTCATTGTCGTAGAACATTTTCCTGTTAACGGCTTTTTTTCATCATTCGAAAGTGTATCCTTTGTCTTGCTACCTTCAACTTCTCCACGTCTAATGATGCTCATGACAGCAAGGGATATACATTTTGGATGTACACAATCTATAGGGACATAATTAATGGTTTGCTAATAAGCTGACGCACTACCTACTAGACTGCGGCGACATCCAACATACCTTTATTTCGAATATATTCGTCAGTTTTTACCTAATCATAGCGACAGCTTGAAGAATGATGTTATAATCTGATAGTTTAGGGGACAAATCAAGATTCAATTGCACCGCATAATTTTTTACAACCGATCTTAATATACGTCAGTTTTTAGCCCAGTCTTCTAGAGTCTAAAGAAAACAATATTCATGGGCTTATGCCTCTAATTCATTGTCTTGGAACTTTTATTACAAACCTCAACAATTTTTATCCTGTATGTTAAAATCACTACCACAATACTAAACGTCATAGACCAGGGCTACAGTTTTTCATATTTCCTTAATTCGTTTGCATTTAAAACATGTTTTTCCTTACATTACTAAATATTCACAGAAATTTTAATTCGATGCCAAAGTTTACAATTAATTTGTGTAAATTTTTCCATTTATGCCTCATCATTTGTTGTTAGTTAATGGCTTCAGGTGTTCAAGTTGTCATCTACAATATTTACAAGATCCTGTAGACTTTACGCAACCCTTTAACATACAAAAGAAAATTAACAACTAGTGTGGGAATCAGTAGTTCCTTAAAACAATTCGTAATGGTAACAATTAAATGTCATTCTCAAAAAAAAAGCAAAACAAACAAATAAATAAAAGCAAAAAGAGAATTTGCATAAATTAAATGACATTCCAAGTGGTAGAATTCATAAGCAAATCAAGTAATTTAAAATCACAATGAAAATCAATTTTCATATTTTAACAGAACAGAACACAGTAAAATATATCCGGTAACCCTCCTGTCTTTAACTGCAGTTGGACACGGAAACATTAATTCATAAAATTTACATATGTATACTTGTGTATACTTGTACTTGTACTATGCTTTTGTAAATAAAGTCGCTGTTAGGCACAGAGAGAGAGAGAGAAAAGGAGAACTGTGGTAATAATTAAATAAGTGGACGAACCCCTTCCTTTCTTGCCGGTAGTTTCTACTTTATTTTTTCCTTGTCTCTTTATTTATTTTGTAAACAAATTTCATATGCATTTCCTTTATGAGTTGTCGCATTTTCACAGAACTTCTTCCTTTTTCCTAATGAACCTTGTTCAACAATTCTTTATTCATTAGCATTAATAAATATGCTATGTAAACCATATTTTTGACTGGAGTTGTTGAATCTTAAAGGAAGGAAATTTAAACCTGATTATATCTTCTTTATGCACTTAACTATTAGGGGTGCATAATATTATCTTTAAAAGGTATTGATCGAATGTAGGAGAGTAAGGATTTTGGGTAGATATTGCAAGTCATTGAATATGGTGTAAGCATTACCGCTACTACTAAATTAACTAATCGCAGAGATTATAAGTAAGTTTCCACAAATGCTACTGATCGCCTTATTGGTTTTCTTTGGAAAGGATAGAATTCTCATCACATCGAAAGCTGTTATAAAAAATCATTATTACCTTCTTATTATACGTATTTCATTACAAATATAAAATTTCTTATCTGTTTCCACCGTCTATTTGTAAATTGCAAAATATTATATTAGGCTTACGATAACTTTATTAGATTTTGCCGGGTTTCGCTAATACCCGCATCAAATACCCGTCTCGCCGGCACATTCTCATCAACCTAAACGTCAAGGCCGAGCCATCACTACCGCTGACCTTTAATGCGCTGCACAATGTTCATGTCGTTGAGGACCACATACTCTTCAACGTTGGTGCATGCAAAATCACCGCCATCTACTGAAGATCTTAGGAGTTTTTCTATAGAATACACTCAATGCTATTGCATCGGTGTTTAATGGCGTTCACATTTCGTCTCCATAAACGACCACGGGGAGGATGAGCGTTTTATAGTTTCGTAATTCGAGAGTGATCTTTGCTACCCAATGACCTATTGAGACTGAGTTATTAAAAAGTTAGCTTACGCTTGATCTCCAGACTGACATCATTTTTGCAGGTAACGGCGTTTTCAAGATAAACAAATGCAGTGACAATTTCGAAAGGAGAAATAGCAGAAATTTAAATTTAAATCTGTTTACGGAGTTCATAGTACTTCACCAATTTTGGTGTCGACATAATGGGCCTGGTAAGAAAGTAGTTTCTGCGGTAGTAATTTTACTCTTCTCGTTTAAAATCTATCAACAAGACAAAGATATAACTTGTTTGTCTTTGTCCTTCCAGTATGGTCTGTTTATGTTCTGAAATCCTTGTTAAAAGACCCAACAGTTCTGATTTCGAAATTTTAGTAAAGTATTACGTAACTGAATTATTAGATGGCAGACACAGTTTTAGCTTTTAAAAGTATGTTTTTAAATCCACTGCGTAAATATTTTCGTTTCTTTTTTTCCAAAACCTAACTGACTGTTTTGTTTTACGCACAATTTCATGCACACCTTGCTGAAAGAGAAAACATTGTGTCACAACAAAGAAATTCGATTTCAACTACAAAACACGCAGCTTTTCATTGTCAAGTTTGCAACCCCATTGCAAGCGTTACAAATCCGGTTCCTAAAAATCACAACATAAAAATCATTATAATTATTAGCGAAGAAGAAGAAGAAGAGAAAAAAAATAGTTAAACTGGTTAAAAACAAAATTGACGGCTGGTACTTAACGGCATACCTGCGCTTAAAGGAAGAAAAGGATGTAACAAATCTGCGCACCGTTCAACACAATGTACAAAAATGTGAGAAACTTTGAAGGTTTTTTTTGTGTGTTCAACTCACCCTTAAAATAATTTCACAATAAAAGAAAAGAAAAGTTCAACCTGGCAGTTAAATATACAACCACCACCCCTCTTCATTTATCCTGTACAATATGTTGCGCATCAAAATTAGCAACAGGATTTTTCTACCATTAAACACCAGCTTTAAACTGTGATTGTGTGTGAGTGTAAGTGTTTTTTGGTATATTTTTATACTTTCCCACCAAAACGCACAAAGGAAACAAAAAAAGGACTCTCTGTCTCTGTTTCTATTTACTGGTATTGGTATATGCATATGCCACCAAACCCACCCCTCGTTTTGTACGGCTGTGATTTTGTATGTTTATGGTGTGGTCCTGCTGCTTGATGCTTTCATTTTCCATTGTTGTTGTTGTTGTCATTGTTGTGCTCAATCTCGCTTAATGTCCGTTTTAGATCAAATAACATTCAATTGTTTTGAATCCAAAAAGACGAAAAGAAGTTCCACCAGGTTTAAATAAACCTCACCATCAAGCCAACCTACAGCTGCGCAGTTGTGTAAACGTTTTTTTTTTCCGATTTTATTTTGGGCCTGGGAAAATATATTCTTTTGCTTCCTGCCACTAATATCCAGTAGTTGGTAGGGTAGTGTTTTTCTTTCTTTTCTGTATGATTTATTGTGTGTTGTTGTTTATTATTGTGATTTGTTTTCACTATGGGTGTCTGATTTATTTGTTACTTCTACCATTATAATGAGTCGGCTATGCTTATAGAGGTAACTGTACCTGATTAGAAAGTGTTTGCCAATTCCGAAGGAAAAATTTTTGGAATTTTAATTGTATTGTGTCTTGCAATTTAATTTGGTTTTCCTTAATAACGAATAATTATAAAGGAATTCGCATATAAAGGAGTCAAGTGAAGCTCATGCATGGATGGATTGTTACTTAATTTAAAAACCAAATATTGTTGTGGAGTGAAGATTAGAAGATCTTTGCATCCAAAATTGAACAACGGTCCTGGTAGTACGTCAAATGATTTATCATCTGACAGATATTGGACTTTCGAAGTACTTACGACCACTCACTACAAAGGATGAATCCCTTAGAACCACGTCCTGCCGATTATGCCGTCAGGAAAATTGCCGATAATCCAGAGTATGAATTTCAAAGTTTTCTTACAAGTGGTGATTAGATTGTGCCTTAATAACTTCAGTAATGAACCTACAATCGCGTTTGCCAGTTGGGCTCCCATATTTTTCTATTTGCTGATAATTTAGACAATGACCAAGAACATGGAAAAGGCCCAGTTTCCTCACAATAGATACGTAAATATGTATTTTACACAATATCATGTTACCAAACGCTACAGAAACAATTTAATCCAACATGATGACGACCAAAATGAACTCCTCAAAGATAATAAATAATTTGTCGCTCTTTTCATGCAGTGGCTTGCAACGTGTAGAAATTCTGTAAGAAGGGTATGGCATGGTATCTGTCTCATATGGTTTGATTTTGATATGTAGCTCACGATGAACCTAAACTTTTCAACGGGATATAAGGACACTAAATGTGTGACTGATGTCTGTGAGTACCTGAGCCATCTATTCTATTCGCGTTTATTGTTATGCAGCCTCTGCTGGATTCTTGTAGAAGGTGTTTTAGTTTGTTAAGCAAACCAGGATACCTACATACTTTAGTCTTGTCGTCTGCTTAGCCAAGAAATTGAAGCCGTGTATTAGATCGAAAGCAAAGTCCTATAATTTGTTTTGGAGAGTCGTCGTCTAAATATGTATTTAAAGGAATCGCATTTCCAGCGTGCTTTGATCGTAATTCTAAGTCAACATCTGGCACTTATGAAACCAGTTTCTTGGGGACGTTGTCTGCTTTAAGTACTTCTGCAGTATTAACATCAACATCAGTTGTTTTCTCATTTTACAGAGCTGAAAAAGCATCTTCAGGGTGATAACTTACTTGGAACTCTTCTTAATTGATCATTGTATGAACCCCCTTGTAATTGAGAGAATTTCAAGTCACTCAACTTTCTAAATTATAAACGCTTTTTATAACTCATATCAACAGTTTTTTATAATAAATTTGTCTGTACTTTTATTTAAATTTTCCTTTAGAAATTAGTTCATTACATATTCAAAGAAAAAATATTCCACAGCACACCATAAATTCCGATTTTCAACACTCATATAACAGTAACAAATTGTAATGGAAAGAAAATTCAAATTAAGTTTTCACAATCGATTCTGAAAATTGAGCAAAACACCTGCAAAATCCTTAAGGTATTTGCAATGATATTGACAAATATTAACAATTATAATGTCAACGCTTAAAACTAGGCTGGCTTGGCTGTTTACTGTATTTTCGAAAACTTTTAAAAGAAAAATTATCGGAAAATCTCCTACAAGAGATGTAAAGATAGGAAGAGAAAG
The DNA here is from genome assembly GCA_930367235.1 of Sarcophaga rosellei. Classification (NCBI taxonomy): domain Eukaryota; kingdom Metazoa; phylum Arthropoda; class Insecta; order Diptera; family Sarcophagidae; genus Sarcophaga; species Sarcophaga rosellei. The sequence goes on from OV884019.1 coordinate 47,044,553, forward strand.
AGAGAGAGAGCGAGCGAGGTAGAGAAGGAGGACAAAAAAATTAAAATAAAATGTAAAATTGCTAAAAGCAAGAATATTAATAAAAGTTGCACAAATAATAGGAAAATGCTACAAATATTACAAGTCAGGACAATTTGACTCGTTTAAATGGAAAATCCTACACGCAAATACAACCGAAAAATAAACCAAAAATTTCGCTAGTAATCTGGTGGTTAGTTAGTAGGAAAATAAGTTTGGGTTAAAGATGACTTTAAAATAGGCTACACAGTGTTTAGAAATATGATTTCGAATGCTTAAGTCTTGGCATATTTGTTAAATTTCTATGTTAGAATACATAATATATATATGATCATGGTAGCACAACATTTCTAAAATTCATGACAAAGACATTGCCTTGCACTTGGTTTTAAAGACATACGCGTTCTATAATCCAATAATTTTTCTTTCAGTTCATCTGTAATATTTTAATAGAGAACAATAAGAATACATACGTAGATAAAGTGATAAGGTACTGAAAGTAATAAAATTTTAATTTCGAAAAAGAAAGATAAAAAATAGAAATTGTGTGTACTGCAGCGAAAGCCTTGTTGTCTAGCAGGTTGTATGTTGTCGTCTTAGAGAAGAGACGGTGGTTCCAGTCCCAACTAATACATCTCGAACCTAACAAAACATGGAGAAATATTTCTTTCGGTAACTTCGTCTAAGTAGTTTTCTGACAAATGTTGAGAGTAAATAAAATTCCCATGAAATTTTTTTCAATTCTATCGTTCTAAGCCGAAAGTATTGAATGCTGTGATCAGAAGTTTTGTGGATTGAGTTCTACACTTTCTTAAGATGTACAGCTACTGGACCATTTTATAACATTCTGGGTAAAGAGGTCAAGTGGCTTCCTATTTATTATAAACATTTTATCGAATTTTGCATTGTTTGAACCTGGTTTGCTAGAGTTTGTAGTCAAGGATTTTAACAACAGCAATACGCTCACATCGTAATGCTGCGGCAGAATGACATTTTGATAAAGTACCTAAACCAACCGATGTTCCTCAAGTTTTCTCTATCAACGATGAACACTATAGGTCGACGGTTATCAATTACTTTTGCCCTGATTTGGATGATTTACACTCAAACGAAGCGAAGGAAGAATTAGGTTCAAAGTAATATTTCTAAACGTAAAGTACATACAGCGAATCGCTTGGAATTCAATTATAATTCGAGCTAAGGACAGAGCAATAGTGTGCTAGTCTATAGTCAGTAGCTGAATTAGTAGTAGAAGTCGCCGTGGTCTAGTAGGTAGTGTGCAGGTTTATTAGACGTCAGGCCATAGTTCACATTCCATGTCAGACATGACAATGATATATAAAAAATATTTTTTCGGCGACTACTTCTCAGCAGATTTCTGACAAAAACCCCCAGAGTTAATAAAAAAAGCCATGAAAAGCTTCTCAAAAATCTGTCGTTGAGAGTCGACTTTCAACTGTAGGTCCTGCCACTCATGTATAAAATTCACACACACAATATAAGAGATGTGAGAAACTAGAACGTAATCTTGACTGAAGGGTTGCTATGACCAATTATGTATGTTATGTATGTAATCAGCAGATACATTCCATAGACTGCTTCATTTTATTTATGTATTGTTAGCAGAGGATATTGCCATAGTGAAGTAGGTAGGTATGTTGGCTTATTAGACGGGATCCCTAGGTTCAACCTCCTGGCTCAGACATATCGAGCGAAACTAAATATAAAAACATTTCCTTCTATTTCTGACTAAACTCTCAGAGAGTAAATGAACAATTTGGCATTAAAAGTTTCTTAAAAATCTGTCATTCGAAGTTGACATTAAACAGTAGGTCCCACCACTCATGGATAAAATTAACACATACAACATGAGTGAGAAACTTGGTTGTAAGCTTGACTAAATTGACAAATTAGGAAGCCATAATTAAAACATTTTTAAGCTTCTACTGGCTTTCAAAAGCTCATTGCAATTAAGAACTTTAATCACTACATCATGTTGCCTCCAACTTATTGTATAAAATATTTAAAACTTTTCAATTCACCCTCGTATTTTTAAGCCAATTTTCCTGAAGCTATTTAAATAATGAAATGAAGCAATAAATACCTGCATATTGGTTAACAAGTAGTAAAAGATGATAAAAAAAATACGAACTTGCTACTCCCAATACAATATAATATTCGAATGCTGCTGAATGGAATTTTCAAGATAATAATAAGCGATATGGGAATATGCAAAACAGAAAGTAGCAGCTCATATTTTTTTTTCGCTTTCGTATCTTTAATTTTATTTCTAACCAGAAGGCTTTTTAACACAAGATAAAATGTTATTGAAAGTAAGAAAGCAGCATTTTATCATATAATTTGCATGAAGCTGATGACTTTAGACAAACAGATGCAGAGAAAAGAGAAAATTTTTAAATTCTGCTTCACATAAGAATCAGTCTAAAGGCTAATATAACACTGAAATGATGGATTTGGCAATTAATTTTAGAACGCAGTGTTTCAGATTGCTTATACGTGTTAGAATTTTAATGGCGTTTACAAAACAAAAAGTGTTTTATGTTGAGCCTTTAATGATTTGGTTTTTATTGGCTTTTAAAAACGAAAATTTTTTAATTTTCATTGTCTCTAACGCCACCACCAATGTGCTGTCTGTGCCATATCGTTTTGCTATTTAACTACGTGCCACATTTGTTTGCAACACTTTTGTTAACGATTTTATTTCAATAATATTGTGCGGTTTCTGTTTGTATTCTGTAGTTGCCGGTATCGATATTTTATTTTATTTTTATTACAATATAACAAGTGCTAATAGACGAATAGTTTTTTTTAACAACTCACGTATTTTGTATTTGTCTCAAAAGAAAAAAAGAAAAAATAAATAAAATTTAAAAGCATTTAAATATTTCTTTTATTTGCAACAATTGAATGTTAAATCGATGACTAATTCATTGGTATTTCCAAACATTACATTGTATTGCATTGCATGCGGGCATTTTAAAGATATTTTAGATCATATAAGAAAAATTATATTTTCATTTAAAGATCATTGATAGCAATACAACAACAACAAAAATATGCTTTTATGTTAACAATAAATGTGCATGTGTATGCACATACATATATGCTTACAAATTGTAAGAGTGCAAATCAAACAATTTCAATTCAAAATTGCTTTATTTTTGTATTTGATTTTCAAATGCAACACAAAGGAAATTTTATACAGAACCAGCCTCTAATATTCTTAGAACGCTAATAAAGTTCTTACAAATTTGACCACAAAATAAGTAAACATACATCCATAAATGCTTTGTACGGCTACATCTTTCCTATTTACTCAATTGGCCAGTACAACCTTTTAGTCAGGATTACAACCTTGCCTCTTAGCAACCCATGTTGTGTGTATTTGTTTTACTCACGAGTGGAGTGACCTACAGTTGCAAGTCGACTCCGTACGACAAACTTTAAGAAGCTTTTCATGGCAATTCTATTTTATCTTACAGTTTTTACCAGAATACTGCTGAATAGAAATTGATGGAGAAATAATTCTTCATATTTCTTTTCTGTTCGTGGTGTCTAGGCTAGGTTTTAACCCAAACGCTTGATTTGAATAAGCGCACACACTACCTACTGAACAATAGATTGAAAATTGGTATGAAAGTGCCTAATATAAATGGACTGAAGGTAGTGGCCTATAGACAACGACATGTGTTCGCCAAATGTGTTTTAAAGCAGTTGGCAACTGACCCAAACTTTCGTCACGAACAATGAGATCCATTTTTGGATGAATGGGTACGGCATCGAACAAAATTGTTGAAAATGGTACGACACCAATCCTCATTAGATTCAAGAGCATCCAATACGTTCCGAAAAAGTCACTGTTTGATGATGCTGACGTTTTCGTCATTCCATATTTCTTGGAAAACGATAATCCATAAACGATAATTCACTATCAACGACGAGCTCTATACTACTGCTACTACTACCACTACTACTATTACTATTACTACTACTACTACTATTACTACTACTACTGCTACTATTACTATTACTACTACTACTGTTACTACTACTTTTGATATGTTTTGGATGTTGCACACTGGCGACAAGTGGTTTCAAATGGATGGCGCACATGCCATAAAAAGTTTCTCAAAAATCTATCGTTCGGAGTCGACTTTGAACTGTATGTCCCGCCACTTATGCATAAAATTAACACACACAACATCAGTGGTGTGAGAAGTTAGGTCGTAATCCTGACTAAAGGGTAGTAGTGACCAATTGTGTATGTATGCATGTACGTGCCACACTGATCATGCCATGTTGGATATTTTGCATGACCGGTTTGAGGACATGATCCATTCACGTGGAGGTGATGTGAACTGGCCGCCAAGATCAAGCAAAGAGACTTCGTTAGAATTTTTCTTGTGGGGTTTTCTTAAGTCGGCCCCTAAAACCAACATAATCCATGGCATCGGTTAAGTTCAGCCAGATTTATGAGCGATAGTCATAGAATATTTGACAATTAAAATTTGAATTCGAATGCCTTCCACCCAGAGAAGTCGAGGTGGTCATTGGAATGGTGTGATACAATGGCATTAATAGGTCGCTTAAACGAATAATAAAATTCAAAAATATCAAACGAACACTTTGTTTGATTTTAATTTAAAAATAGGAAGCACTTAATGAAAGACCCTGTTATTCCTTAATAATAAGCTTTTTATTATTTATCAAATTATAATTAAATGTTTCTCTTAATTATTTTACTCTGATAGAAATGTATGTATGTATGTATGTGTACGAAAGGTTTTAATGGCTTCTGCCAATCTATTCCCAAGTAAACAAAAGACTTAAGTAACGAACTTTTATTTTTGTGCACGTTTACTTTTGTTAGGTTTTTTATGAAATTTTTTCAGCTGCAAATATTCTGTCTGTCTGTCAATGCATATGAAAGTAAAGGAAATTGTTGTTGTTTTACTGTATTTCTTAATAAACATCAAATGAAATGACAATTTTCTAATGATAGACAAAATACAATTCTTTTTTACATTTTTTTTTTTGTCAAATGAAATGATAATAGGACTTCAAATTGGAATTGTTGTAGAAGACAAATAAAGTTGAAAATATAAATGAAATTGTAAAAATTGTTCATGTTATAAAAATAAACATAAAAGTTTATGGAATTGACAAAAACTTAAGATCGCAAACCAGAGAGAGAGGGCAAGTAAAGGAAAGCATAAAAAACTGTGTGTAATAATATTGTAATCGACTAACTGAACCAAATTAAGCTGGAAAAAACATAAGCGTTTACGAGCTACCAAACCCAGACAAACTATTAAAACGATATCAAAAGTTATAAAAAAAAAAAATTTAAATTGTTTAACTAGAGCTAGAGTTGAAGTTGGTGGAGAGAAAAAAAAGAAAGAAATTATTGGCATACAATAGTTAAAAGATATAAAAATGCATGTAAGTGTATGACTTTTAAGCGAAATATATAATAAACAATTAAACTTATCAAATATACTTTAAAACGAACAACGTGTACAAACAATTGACCATAAAATTTGTGAAAATTTTCAGACGGTTTTTCATTTTTTTTCATTTTTATTTTCGTTTCCTTGGCAAATGTGAAATTTTTTTATTACAATCCGAAAACCTTTAACCATTTTAATATTGGCTTAAAAATTTGTCGTTTGCAAATTTTTCATTTGCCCCGTTAATGGTAGTTGGGTTGATATTTTGAAACCTTACGTTCGTAACAAATATGTTGACAAGTGGATAACAGCAGCAGCAGCAGCAGTAAAAGTAATAGTAGCCACAATATAGCTGCAGCCAGTAGTTGTAATCCAAACACAAGGAGTCCTATTAAGCGAAGCACAAAAACAAAAGACTAAAGTAAAAAGTAGAAAATAAAATTATATAATCTCAAAGAGAAATTTAAAACGTTTTGAAATTATAAATTTGCTAACCTTTGCTATTGGCTTCAAAATTGCTTATTTGATATGAAGTCCCCTTAAGTGTATATTATACGCAGGCTATCAATACAGTAACAAAACAGTTTCGGGGGTTTTTATCAATTAACCATGTCTATTGAGGTGGCTAAGACATATTGTCATCGTATATCTGCAGAGATGGCCAAGAGAAAAACAAAACAAATTTAGCCGCTCCTTTTTTTAATGGTTATGTCCCTACATTATTGTTCAACTCAGTTTCTTAGTTCGTAGAATATTCAAACTGAAGTCTGTTTGTTACGATTGTGCTCTCGGAGGACATGAGACATCGGTGACAAAGCTCTGACGCTAATATCTTAATCAATGTGTGCGTCATCGACCAAAAAAATTCAAGTCATCGAACAAAAAATAAAAGTCATCGACTAGAAAAGTACAAGTCATTGTCCAAAAAATGCAAGTCATCGACAAAAATATTAAATTCATCGACCAAAAAATGGACATCATTGACCAGAACAGTACATGTCATTGACCTAAAAAAATTCAAGTAATTTATCAAAGCAATGTAAATCATTGACCAAAAAAATTTTAATCATCGACCATAAAAGTGCAATTCATTGATCAAAAAAAATCATGGACACCGCACACCGGCAACTATGCCATCATATTGTCATCGTCCAAAAATGGAAATCATTGACCAGAAAAGTGCATGTCATTGACCAAAAAAATACAAGTAATCTTGCAAAGCGATGTAAATCATCGACCAAAAAAAATTAAAGTCATGGACAAATGCAAGTCAAAAAGTGCAACTCATCGACCAAAAAATGCAAGTCAGCGACCGAAAACGTACAAGTCATGGACACCGCATACCGGCAATTATGCACGGTTTATATAATGAATTTTTATTGCTCATTTGAAGAAAACGTTTAGCTTCCACGCCTATATCTCCCGTCCCAAGCAACGCCCGAGTGTAAGATAAACTGTTTTGGAATCCTTGTCTATTCAGTCCACAAGATCCATTTTTTATCCGAGGTTTGCTAAATTGGAAGCTGGTTAGCTTCGTCGTCTATATCTCCGACCTTAAGTAACATCCGACGGTAAGGAAACGTGTTTTGGAATCATGAACCCACTAGATCCGAAAACCACACCTTTTTAAATTTTATCGAATAACAGTCTCTGTTGCCTTAACATAAGTATACTGTAAAAAATAAACTAACTTTCGTAGCTAACTTCACATGCATTAATTTCGTTATGTTGAGCCCTTTTACCACAAATTTGGATATGCTTAACGACATCTTCGTGTATTATGTACGGATCCAGAATTTCACTTCTATCCTTTGTTTTGTTCCTTTTAATTTTTACATTTGTTCATTATGTTCGTCATATGAGGTACCCAGTAGAATAAATTTATGCGTTCGCTAAATACAATGTTCACTGACTCGAACGTTCGTTAAATCAGAAATCCACTGTATTTTAAAAAATTTTTTAATTCCCAAAATATATGTCTCTGTTCTTCTTACGTACAGACAGACAGGCCATAAACCGCAAAATTATAAAATCTAATGAGGCATTAAAAGTTAACCACGTACTTTAGTTAAACCATCTCTGCCGTTTAGTCCATTACAATATTACTTTAACTTGTTTATTTTAGACCAAATAATTTTCCTTCTATTTTAAATATTTTTTTATTTTCTTTAATTTCTTCCTTTTTTTTTTTTTGTTTTTGTTACTCTAAAAACATTGGGCGAAGAAAAAAAGTTCACCATTTCATATAAATGGCTAAACATTCACTACTCCAGTGACCAACAACCTGAGTCTGCTGCAGGCTATAAAAGTAGGAAAAAAATAAAGGAAAAAAAATATCGCAAAAAAAGTAGTGTAAATAGAGAGAAAAACATCGTAAAATAAAAACGGCGGCCAATTCAAATTTGTTGTTTGGCTAACATTAACATTATGGAAGTTAAAAAGTTTATGCTGTTGATGCATAATGAAAAAAAAATATAGAAAATCGTATAAAGTTTTTATAGCCTGGCCGGTCGGTCGGTCGATCTATGGACTTAAACTGTTTGTTATTACTGCAGCAATAATAAAAACAAATATTGAGTCTATACTTTAACCGTACCAATGAATTGACCAAAAACAAAAACAGAAAAAAAAACACATTTTGCTTTCAGCTGTAGAATATATGGCACATATGAAAAGAGGTTAAAAATAAAAGAAAAAAAATCATATTAAAACACTCTATAGAAATGCAGTTACGATGCGGGTGTGGAGTGACTAAGGATTTGCAGTGTGTGGTACAAAAACAAATGACTTACAAGTGAATATTTTTATCTTTCTTTTATGGAAATAAGACGAATTTTATTGATCAAGAATATTTATATTTTGGAGAAACGGTTCCAACGGTAGGCAGGCATTAATAAACATACTTCTCGAGCTAAACAGAATGCTAGAAGGTTCTAGCTTGATGGGATTTAGTACGGACGTAACCTGGAAGCAAAGTACTTAAAGAAGAAAATATATTTTTTATCATCGCATGCGGAACACTGGTAACATTGTGAGGAAGGTACACATAATGAGTCAATTGAGTTATATACTGTACTTCCATACATATGCTGTACACTGCAGAGGCTCCTCAAAAAAAAACAAAGTGGCATAGACCCGACAATAGTGTATTTGTGTTAAATTAACGATTATGTAAGGCGGTTATCGATACTGCACATCTTGCATTTATATAGCAAGATATCGTATCCTATATTGTGACAACGTCTGTCAGGCTTGAAATAAGGTTATGTTCTCCCCAAGCTGCTGTGCACATTTGTCCTCGACTGCGTGCTAGAACTGTGCCTTTTCCACACCAAAGGCAAAAACCTGAAAGCTAAATACAAGGCTGGAATACCGCGACCGCTATGCAGACGGTACCAGTCTATTATTGGCTCCTAGATAAAGGACAATAGAGCGGGATTATGGATCAACGCTAATAATACAACAAGCCCTCTAACTGACGGTATAGATTTAAAGAACATTTACAGCATCCGCTGATACCCGTAACCAACTGTATAAATTCAGCTTAAACAGCTGCCAATATCCATGCCGCCGATCTCCACTTGTCGTTGAAATCATCGTAGTATAGTAGGTAGTATGTTGGCTTATTAGAGGTGAGGCCACGGTTCAAACCCCAGGTCAGATATTTCCAACAAAACGAAGTGTGAAAAAATATATCTTCGGCGACTTCCTCTCATCAAATTTTTGGAAAAAAAACACTGTGAGTAAATAAAATTGTCGTGAAAAAGTTTCAAAAAAATTTGTCGTTCAGAATCGACTTTAAAATGTACTTAGGTCCCGCCTCTCATGGATAAAATTAACACATACAAGGTGTGAGAAACTAGATCGTAATCGTGACTGAAGCAGTGCTAATGACCAATTAAATAAGTGAATCTCTATAAAAAACGAAAATTAGCTTGAGCATAGCATAGCTTTTATGGCTGCGAACTCTGAAATGCGATCTTCATGTCATCATCTCCATTCATGAACTTATCACTTGCAACTTACGGTGCTTCTACCAACATTTCGACCAGGAAAACAGATCATACTAAATTTCAATTGTATTGGATATTAGTAGAAGGAAATGGCAGTAGTTTGTGCCCACCCTGGAAACAATATGATGGCATAGAATGTAACCTACAGCCATTGGCTTTGAATAGGCGCAGTTGGAAAAATAATTTATGGGCTTACGATTCCCAGGGCTTGCTAAACAAATTAAATAAAAAATTAAAAAATTAAGGAGCTCAGATGAAGTGAATGATTTCAGGCAGGAGACCTGGATTCTTGAGTGCTAATATATTGATTTCAACAACGCTTATAGTTGACTATTCTAGCCAGTGACTTTACATATCGTTAGTATAATTCGCAAAGACGCTAAGTCCACTTTTTTCTAAAATTCAGATTTTAATGCAAAACGGTAACATTATGCAAAATACATATTTTACAACAACAAAATATGTCATTATGTAGTTTAAAGTTGTTGTAATTTTGTGGTTAGCAAACACGCAAAATTACGAAAAATATTAAAAACACGTGCTAATTTTTTGATTTAATTTGATTTTTTTGAGTTGATTTTTGATCTAGGCCATTTAAAGAGAGCGATTTTGTAAAAATAATTGCGTTTAAAAAGTTTACAAATTTTATAAACTCGAAATGTTACAATGTTTTTTGTGTCTCCTGTAAAATTTGAAAAAAGGGACTTAACATATTTGCGAATTAGACTAACGATATGGAATACTTAGACAAAATATCCTTAACTTATCTCGGAGACAGGTCAGACATCAAAACGAAAATATGAAAGAAAATATTTCATCGGCGACTTCCTCTCAGCAGATTTCTGGCACAAAAAACTCTAAGAGTAAATAAAATTTCCAAAAAAAGTTTCTCAAAATTACGTCGTTCGGAGTCGACTTTAAACTGTAGGCCCTGCCACTCATGTATAAAATTAACGCACACAACATGAGTGGTGTGAGAAGCTACGTCGTAATCCCGACTAAAGGGTTGTAACGGCCAATTATGTATGTAATAAATTAAAAACGGACCTGATAATACGAACACCTTGTTATGTTCCTGCAGAGCAGAACGAAGGAAAACATGTAATATTTGTCATAAGAAGGGAATGATGAGCGAAATATGAATTGGAAGTTAAAAGTACAAAATCACTAAGAAAGATAACAAACGGAGTAAGAGGCTGATGCCTTACAGCATCACACGGTTTAAGAAATCATGTACATTAGCATGAAATTTCATATGAAAGTTTTATATAAAACTCCGTAAAGTTTTAGACTCCATCGATATGAAAACAATGATGAAAATTTCCGCTTAAAAAATTATTTTGCAATATGCTTTACACATTTCAATAAATAGTATATGGCTTATAGGGTACATGGCTTCAAAATTTATAACGAAATTTGTAATAAAAACAAAATTTGTTTTACTTTTTTCGTAAGCGATTTTGGTCAAATATAAACACAAACACCCTCATGTGGCCTGGATTTAATAATAATGATGAGGAAAATAAAATAAAAAAACTACTCATATAAATTTTACGCAAAAATATATAAACGTAACGACCTGTTTTTTGTTTTTAATATTATTGCTATGAGCAACATATGGTTGCATGGTTGCATGGTTGCCACAAACCGATTTAATTCAAAATTTTTCATAAAAATATTTATTTTTTATGTTTTTCTATTATTTTTGAAAAAAAAAAAATTAGAAGAGTGAGAGAGGGAGGGGGAATGAACCGTCGTAAATGTAATTGTTCATAAATTTTATTAATTACCCGTGTTTGTTTTTAAACATTTCATAATAAATTTTGTCCACAACATTTGTTTATCGGCCTGACCGAATCTATAAATTTTAAACACATTTTAGCACTTTTCTTATCAAACCAATAAAATCTATCTTAAATTGTTTGCAAATGCTTCCTTGCGTCGGGCAAGTGAAGAGTGAAAAACCATTTTGGAGAGCAATTTTTATAGAAATATTCATTTAATTCGTATCATTTAAGATTTGCTTACGTTTAACCAAAATGATATTTAAAAGTCAATTTCATTTCGACAACCAACGAACGCATACAGTATGTACTGTATATTCATATGCAGCAGTTTATTTCCATAATATTACGTGATATCTTAAAACAAGTCGTAAATAATTTTTCTTTTCTTGCTGTACATTTGCTTAATGTATCCTAATTTTTTTCTCTTTTTTCTTTTTATTGTTGCCACTCATTCATTCATTCATTCATTTACTCATGCATTCATTCATTCATACGTTCATAGAGTCAGTCAAATTTATGGTTTTTTAACATTTTATTAGCAATTTTCGGCTTTGTTCGAAATAACTCTTGTGATTTAATTTTAAACTGTGCCTGCTAAGTAGTAAGTAACCTGCATTTTAGACATGCGTTTAAATTTAAAATATCGGCTATAAGCTAATATGGTTATTGGTTTATTGCTTTTAAATCATTTAATATTGCCAATTATAACAGCATTTAATAGTTTAACATAAATTTTGTTACAACTTCAAAAATTATATTTGACGTACGTATGTATGTAGTATGTACGTATTTCAAGTGGGCTTTTCGCTAGCTAGTGAATGCCTCTATTGCATGAAGAACAGTTAAAGTTTAAAAATCGTAACACTTAATAGTAAATTATCGCATGTGTAAGGATAGCAAGACACTCCCTTTTTGTTTTGTATAGCAAGTGAATTTTATTTTTGTTTACCAGATCAAATGTCATAACAGTCAATTATAGTTCTGGATTGAAAGGATTTTCATAATGTTTTTTATATTTTGATTATGAAAAATGTTAGCCTTCAGTAGATTTTTAGCTGTAAGAGAACTATAGAAATCGATATACAAAGTTTGACAGCTAAGTGTGTCGAAATGTGTTGACATTTTCGTTCAGTTAGATCGGGTAAGTCGTCCTAAAATGTTTAACGCCGGAACAGAGCCTTCAAATTGTGGAAATTTACTTTGAAATAAATAAATTTGTTCGCGAAGTTCTACGCTCATTTTATGGTCAACATAATCAGAAAGCTATTCATCGTTTTCGCTTTCATTTTACTTTTCTCAATTCAAAGCAGAGATTGGCAATGAGTATTCAAAAAGATAAGTAGATTCGAATCATACTTATAATTTCTGATACTTATACGCATTCATACTTATTTTAATATCATACTCATATTCAAAGTTTGAAGTACTGATCGTGCTCATACTTAACAAAACGCATGATGTTGTTGATTTCGACTCTCCGTTACTCAACATTTACAAAAATCACAAAATAAGTATGATTCGCGTAAGAACACTACAATACTCACTGGAAGGTTGTGTGTTTGCTTTCTTGCTGTCTTCGTCTTCTTCTTTCTTCCTTTTTTTGTAAATGCAACAACAACTAAGACTGTAAATTTTGATGAATGATTCGATATGAGTATTCTACGTATTTTTCTAAATTTATGATTCTGAATGAGTAGGCGTATGAATCAAACATATTTCGAATGTTATGAGTTTGATGTCAACGTTGTACTCATACTCACTGCTAACTGAACTTATAAATCAATATTGTAGTGAGTACGAATGAGTCAGAGTAGTTGAATTTCAATACAGTTGACTCACTTATACTCAAAATTTCATGAGTACTTATGAGTAGCGAAAATTTATACGTGCTCACTCTCTGGCTATATAATTTGTTCTTATACCTTTTGAAATTAAAAAGGAGCTGTCCTATGGTAAATGGTGACTCATGCTCCTTGAATTTTTATTTCTAAAAATTCACTTCCAAAGGCATTTGGTTCTAACAAGATTGCTCATCTTGCCATTCAGCATGCTTAACAAATTATTTCTTGGAGACAGTAGTGTTTCTGTTCAATTGACTCCTCGTTCTCGATTTAACGTCACTAGATTAACCTTCTAATGGTCGTAGACTAGTAGGTAGTGTGCTGGCTCATTAGACGCGAGCACTTGCATCCAACCTTATCTCAGACATATGTAACATCTCTGCAGTCTTCTGCCAAAAGCTCAGAGAGTAAATATAATTGTCTTGGACAATTCTTCAAAATATCTGTCGTTCGAAAAAAAATTTTTTACGGCGACTTCCTCTCAGCAGATTTCTGGCAAATGTTCTGAGAATAAATAAAACTGCGATTAAAAATTTATCAGAAAAAAAAACTGTTGTCCGGAGTCCATTTTAAACTGTAGGTACCGCCACATCCGTGGATAAAACTACCACCTATAACATAAGTGGTGTGAGAAGCTAGGTCGTAATCATGACTGAAGAGATGTAAAACCTAATTGAGGGTTTCGAATAGGAATGAAGGAACAAAAATTTTAAAAATTTTTAACTTTCGTAGTGCAATTACTTCATGAATTGGAATTATTTGAGTCTCTTTCAAGACCAATTCGTTAATCTATCTGCCGTTGTCTAGAACCCTACCCTCTGTGGCCAGGACCCTTAACACTCTTCAACAATAAATGCGTAAAACCTGCCATCATGTGTATTTCGATGTTAAAAAATTTCTCAAAAGAAAAATTTTCTTAAAAAATTATTACAAATAATTTCCCATGACTTTCCACACCTTTATTAATAATGAAAAGCATTAAATAAATATGAATAAATTTACGGATCAATTAATAGAAAACAATTCTCACAATAAACAAACTGTGATCGTATATAACACCCCATGATGCACTGTATGTATTAGAAAATCATATCGATAAGCATTTCAATAACAATTATCCCAAGAATACTATATATTCCCCTGTTTTTGGATAGAATCCAGTCAAGCCGAAAAAAGGTCGTTCAAATCACAAAAATTACTCAATTAAATGTAGAAATTCTAATAATAATAATGAAAAATAATGATGATAATAGTGATTATAATGATGATGATGATGATGAGAAACTCAAAAAAGGTAATCGAAAGAAATTTAGTGGAAAAGTCAACCAAAAATAGGGCAAAAAAAAATGAAAACAAAAATTAGAAAGAAGTGCCATCATTTTAAGGGAAATTATACTCAATACTTGCCATCAAGTTTACTACAGTTGTATACACCAAAATACTATTCATTGTTGGAAAACAGGGTTGGAAAGTTAAAAGAACATTAACACAGTATGTGACAAGTACAATATTTTTTTTCAGGCTGATGGGATGGTGGCCTTATAGTATTTTTCTAATCTTTACTTTCACGCTTTTTTTTATATTTTTGTCATCTTAACAATAATTCCCACAAATTGTCAAATCACAAACAAATGAAATGTTTCACTGAATCCAACAACAGTTTAATCAATAGGAACAAAACCTTAGTCATAGAAAAACAAAAAAACAAATGGAAAATGCAGCCCAATTACAAGTACCATTTCAATACAAACGTCAACATAATAAAAAAAAACGAATTAAATTATTTCGAAATTAAAAGGCAACACTATGCCAGAGGCACACCCTCTTCTATTGTTCATAGCCAGCAAGGAGACTCTTCGAAAAGGGGGTTGTTTTTATATTCCCACAACAACAAGTTACTGATCATCTTCACCCGCGTTTTTTTTTTTTATTGTGGATTCAGCACTCAGTTTACTTGTCAGTTTTTCACTTTTATAGCAGAAAAGGGCTTTAATTACGGTGGTATGATCCATGTAGAAAAAGGGGTGGTAGTAACAGAAGTGTAAAGCTATGAAAAGTTTTAAAAATTTTAAATTGCTCTGTATGAGGAATATTAAATGAAGTATCTGCATGAGCACTACTAAGGAAGGAGGAGAAAAAATGAGTGCCAGAATTTATTACCTTCAGTTTAGTAGAGGAGAGAGTAGATGATATGAAATGCAAAGAAACTCTCCTTATTTCATTTTATAAAAAATAATTGAACTCCCTCTAAACTTAGTCAAGTGCAGTATGCGAAGCTACTGACTCCAACTAGTGAGTTTAGCGTAAAATTACAGACTACATGTGAGTCATATCGAATGAGTCTCTAAGTAGTTTGCAGACTCCCCATTGTGTTGTTACTCCTTTGTTTTTCAATTTTACATTGACTTGAAGAAACATTTTTGACCTTTTACTAAACAGAGGTAAGGGCTCAATCACTGATCATATTACAGGCTACATGTGAGTCAGATTGCAAAAGTCTCTGAGTAGTTACTGCTTTCGACTCTTCATCGGGGAGTTCCTTTTTGTCCTTTTTTGATTGTGTTGAGGAAAAGTTGTTCATCTCTTGCTGAACAAAGCCACTAGCTGCGTTGGAAGTTACTTAGCCTAACGTACTGGCTCTTTCATACTGAATACATGCGAGTCAGATCAAATGAATCTCTAAGCTGATACCGTTCTCGACTTCTTATAGCGAAGTTATTTTTTATTTTTAAATTTTTAAGCTTCTCAAGCCGAATTTGTTTGCAACAGTGCCATTTGCAGCAAATTATTATTCCTGTGTCCAAACTCAATGAGTTTTACTTACTCAACGGGTCATTTCAATCCTTTAGTCAGGATTAAAATCTAGCTTATGTGTATACCGCCCATGTTGTGTGTGTTAATTTTATCCATAAGTGGCTAGACTTACAGTTTAAAGTCGACTTCGAACGAAAGATTTTTTGAGAAACTTTTCATGGCAATTTCATTCACTCGCAGAGTTCTTGCCAAAGGACTGCTGGCAGGAAGTAGCCGATGAAATATTTGTTTATATTTCGTTGTGTTCGAGATGTTTTATCTATGGTTTGGAGCCAACATACTATCTAATAGACTTCATCAAGACACAAACAGAATCAACATACATAATCCAACACTGTCTAATACCTTTCATAACTCTTCACTTTTTAAGAATTTATTCCTTTAAGTAACTGTTTAATTTTAAACACATAAATGTCCTGAAATATTTTTGTTTTTGAATGTTTATTTCATATTTCTTCTCAGTAAAACCAACCGTTCTGCCAGACAATAACTTTAGGTGGGTCGTGTGTCATTATATGGTATGTACAGGAATATATTGTTTAGATCGTTCTGCATCCCTGCGCACCCTTGCAATTGTCCTGCTTTCAAGCGCTTTAATGTCAACTTTGACTTTATCGCGGTTGTGAACAGTTGACATACGTTTCAGTCGTCTAATGGCGTATATACGAAAAGAGAGTATGTATTTTGTCTATAATATGACACACGTGACCCTCACATTCGACGCATATAGAGGGACGGTCGGTCAAACAAAAGGCCAAATGATATTGTTGACATCATGCTGTACAGAGCGTATAGCAAGCGTATGGGGTCTGTCATGCTACAAGTATCATCAATTTGTGTATTGTATGCGACAATTCAAACATGTTTAAATTTATTATAGCGGCAGGTCCTGGTTCAATTCTTATTTTTTTCGTAACAATAAATGGGTACTACGTGTATTTATACGGTTTGACTTGTTGTTTTTGCGTTGATGACACGCGTTTGCCTGCACTTCTATGCTGCGTAACATACTTCAAACGTTCGTGTTCATTTCCTTAAAGCAGAGTGCATCATGTATTTCAATATACATACATACATACGTCTCTTGATTACTATGCGTAAGGGTTGACTCTGACTGATTTGCCAGCAGGTCTCTTGGGGGAGTTATTATATATTCCTTTGGTCTTCTGCGAAAACAACAAAAGACCAGGAGGCTTAAATGTGTACTTAATGATAAAATATTGTTTCATCATTAGTTTGTCGTTCATATTTAATTGTAAATAAAGCTAATTTTTCTTCAAACTGAAGTTTGCATAAAAGATTTAAAAACAAATTATACTACAGTGAGTTTATTTCTGTTTGGTTGCAAATCCTAAATAATAAAAAAAAACGGCTACTGTTTAATAAAGGGTTTTCAGATTAGATTTCACATGTTTGCACAACGTGCCCCAAGGCATATTTATATTGCACTTTGCATTTGAAAGTTTAATCAAGTTGTCACAATTAGTTTGTTTGCGACAGAGATGCTGTGATATAAATAGAAATGATGTGTTAAGAGGAAGCGTTTTTTTTTAAATAAATGAAACAAGTGAATATCAGGAATTTTAAGGCGGTGGTATAAGATTCCATGACACCCTAAAATAAATTATATTGTTGGGTACTGCAACAAAATATGATTATTTCTTTGGATATAAGTAAGTACACAAATATCATCAAACTCATAATAGTAGTACAGAAAAAGTATTATAATTTAATGAGTTAAGTTCTTAGCTAGCCAATACAACATTCTCTCAAAAGACAATGATTCCAACTAACGACTGATGGCAACCCTATAATTCTAGATTTTGAAATATCCAGTATTTTTCTTATTTTACGAACATTATATACCGAACATAACTAAAATTACCATAAATAGTCTGTCATTTAAAGTCGACTTTAAAATTCAGGTCCCACCACTCTTGCTTAAAATGAACACAAGCAAAACTGATAGTCATCGTAGTCTAGTAGGTATTGTGTTCGCTTATTAGACGTTAAGCCCCGATTCGAGCCCCAGGCCAGACATCAAAACGAAATATGAAAAAAAATTTTTCTTCAGCGTCTTCCTCTCAGCAGATTTCTAGCAAAATCTCTGAGAGTAAATAAAACCTGCCATACAAAAGTTTCTCACAAATCTGTCATTCGGAGTCGACGTTAAGCTGTAGGTCCCGCCACTTAAATATAAAATTAAGGCACACAACATGAGTGGTGTGAGAAGCTAGGCCGTAATCCTGACTGAAAGATTGTAATGGCCAATTAGGTATGTATGTATGTAAATTGATGGTATGAGAAGCTAGTTTTTAGGTAGGTTGTAATGACTAATTAAGTAATGTATGCGTAAATGAAGTCGTCGTAGTATAGTAGGTAGTGTGTTGGCTCATTAGACGTGAGACCTCGGTTCAAACCACAGGTCAGACATCCTCAATAAAAATAAATATTAAAAGAATATTTCTTCGACAACTGCATCTCAGCAGATTTCTGGCCAAAAATTCGGAGAGTAAATAAAATTACCATGAAAAGTTTCTTAAATATCTGTCGTTCGAAGCCAACTTTAAACTATAGGTCCCGCCATTCATGTATTAACACACACAGCACAAGTGGCGTTGAAGCTAGGTCATAATCCTAGCTCAAGCATTGTAATATGTAAAATATGTATGTAACCTTTCTAAACCATATACACTTAAAAATATTTCCAGTAAATTTTCAATTAATTTTTTACATACATGAGTACGTTTTTAATTTCTTAACTTCCTTGAACAATTTTCTGTGTTTGTATTAACAAAATTGGCAATAAATGCCCATACACATAGCCATGCACCACCCCCGTTATATTGAACATATCGAATGGTTATTATTTTATGCGACTGACAAAAGTTTCTGACATATTCAATTTAAATATTATTTATCTTGTAATGGTCAGTTAATGAATTATGCTCTTAAGCAAAAGCACCAAAAAAAAAAATTACAAACAACATACTGCACTTACTAAACATAATTTAATACAACACAATATTCCTTAAAAACAATATTGAATAAACAGCCAGCCAACCAACCAACATATGTGTACATTTTCCTCAAACATACCTACTTACATACTACATTACCATGTGAGTAAACAGAAAAAAAAAATTAAATCTTTTTGGTTTTTCACAATCAAAACAAAAAAAAAAAAAGAAGAAAAAAAGGAAAAACTGCAATCTAACATGGCCACATGTAGTGGAAACATAAAAAGCTTCATAAATAATTTGCAACATTATTAAACGGAGGTTTTTTTTGTTCTTTTTATGGTTTTAAGCGCCGTTTGGGTTTTAGCATGACAGGTTGGTTGGTAATATTTTCCAGTCAAATATGTTCACTGTGATTAAATTGATTTTCTATGCAGTTGACGATGGCGTAAGTGTCTAAACTTTGCTAAAATTATTCCTACAAAGGTTTTTTGCGAGTGTATAATTTGTGCTGTATTGTGAATCGTATTCTATGCTATGGCTGGAGTTTCTTTTTCATATTTTGTTGCATTAAATTTTTATGAACTAATGCTGGAAATTAGTACAGTTTTTTATATAAGTTTTTATTATAGGCTCGTCCAATAGAGATTTCCGTGCTTCGGCAGTTGAAAAAGGTAATTTTGTTGAGGCTCCATCTAACAAATTAGTTGTCATTTCTTCAGTCTGTTTTGTCAAATCACTCTGCACGGATATTGCATTCAACAATACATGCAAATAATAAAATTGCTTGAACAAACATTTTCATACCAAATCTGAATCCTTGAACATGTAATATTGTTGAATTTGAGACGATATCAAGCCACCCCGGGTCAGACATCAAAACGAAAATATGAAGAAATGTTTTTTCGGAGACTTCTTCTCAGCAGATTTCTGGCAACAACTTTAGGAATAAATAAAATTGCCTTGAAAAAGTTTCTCTAAAAATCTGTCATTGGGAATCGACTTTAAACTGTAGATCCCGCCACTCATGTATAAAATTAATACACACATTAAATTATTATTATTTTTATATACATATCTTATTAAAAGACACATTAATACACGTATGAATGGTATGAGAAGCTAAGTCCTAATCCTAACTGAAAGGCTGTAATGACAAATTATGGATGTATGTATCAATCCACATGAGACTTTATAAAGTTCAATGCATCCCGAAAAAGTCACTCTTTGATGTGGATTTCTGTCGTATTATTTGAAAAAGTCGTTGGCCAATCCACCACTGTCAACGTTGAGCACTGTAGGTCGATTATTATCAAATTTCCTTTGGCCTGAATTCTATATGATCGATATTAGCCTGGTTGCACACTCCGCAATATTTATCAGCTTCTTTGTATTGGCCACAGTCGTTTTGCTGTAGCTTTCGCTTCATTAGCTTAGCTTACTAGCATTCGAATACATTCGTACAAGTTTACCGTAAAATTCACGGACTATCACGCAAATAGAGCTGAATGTCGTGAGTATAGTAGATAGTGTGTAGGCTTATTAGACGTAAGGACACGGTTCAAACTCCATGTCAGACAATCATCCCCTAAGCAAAAACTCTGAAAGTAAATAAAATTGAGTTTCTCAAAAATCTGTCGTTCGGAGTCGACTTTAAGCTGTAGGCCATGCCACTCATGTGTGGAATTAACTCACACAACATAAGTGGTGTGAGAACCTAGGTCGTAATCTTGACTGAAGGATCGTAATGACCAATTATGTTATGTTATATCTTGAAGCTATGCAACTAATCCAAATGCTGCAAAGCATACAGTATCCCCATGATATGATATGATGCAGAAGCGACACCATATACTATTGTTAACTCTCTATAAGTACAGCTACGATCATACTTAGACTAGAAATAGCTTGAACCTATCACAGTAAAAACCATTGTATACATGGCATAATTCTGCTGTATTTCTAAAACGTAACACGTGGGGGAAATAACGGGAGAAAAGTAGAGAGAGGACATACATATATTTTTCAACTGCTCAAAAGCGAATTAGAAAAACGGGAAGGTGAAGAGATCAAGATATTCAGGAGTAGAAATAAAGTTCAAATATGTTACCAAACAGTTAAAGGTGTTGTTGAAGTTTTTACCATTGTGAATGTAAATTCTTCTGTAAAAACGCAGTAGGAAGTCCAGTGACAGACCTAGAGAGCTTAGTGAGGATTTAGAAATCCCAGATTTTTATACGGTTAATACCAAATGCAGCAATTAAAATAACTTCCAATCTAAACTAAAAACAATATCTACTAGACTGATTTCCAGATGAACTACACAAGGCGATTGACATTAAGTTAGCAATATGCATGCTCCATATCAATTTTATAGAAACATTTTCGGTGAAAGTTTTCAAAATCATTTCAATATCATTTGACAACTAACAATCAACAAGGCTAAATGACTCAAATGGAAGAAGACAAAAAAAAACTATTGAAAGCCATACAATCATCGATAATTACAGAATGAATTCAAATAAAGTGTGAGTGTATTATCAAACAATTACGATTTGAATTTGGCAACAAATAAAATGGAGAAAATGTTTGGAAAATTTTTGTTAAAATACGAAACAAAACAAAACAATTGACACTTAATGCAATTGTGGTCAACAAGTATGGTCGAAATAGAAGAGAAGAAGAAAGCCCATGAAAAACGATAATGAATGGCCAAAGCGATCATTGTATGTGGGGTCGTTGTAGTCAAAGACGTCAACACCATCATCAACCTCCAAAAAAAAAAGAATCTTTATTTTGCTTTCACACAAAACACTTAATGAAGACAAGTGTGTGTATACTGGAAAATTACCCACAACAACACGAAGATTAATTTACAAACTATTGTATAGAAATCACAAGAAACAAAAAGAAAAAAATTCAAAGGCAATGCCTTACGAAGAATGCCTAGTGAAAAGAAGACGAAATGCTGCCAGGAACAATTGGAAAAAAAACTTTTTTTGAATTAAATTTCAAGCGACTGACAAAGTGTCGATCAACAGACTTACAATACTTTCAATAAATTGAGTGAATAATGCCTGTTTGAACAATGCATAGGTAATTGGGGAGAATCAATCATCTCTATTACAGGCATTACATAGAATTGGTCACTTGTAACTTGTTGCGGTTGCAACGAAATTAAGGTTGGAGGTAAATTCGTTAAATTTATTTGTGAACTTTAACAAGTTCAAGTTTAATTAAACCACTCTTCAGTGCATTATGCACTTTTTTCATTCATTTCAAATATGTTTTGTTTAAAAAATATTTTTTGCTTTGCTCATAACATTTATCCAGTACATGTGCTATGAATCTGAAATTAAAATTAAAAAATGCATCATTCTTTTACCACAAAGGGCATAATACAACAATTTGTAGAGTATTCCAAAAGGGACTTCCGAACTTTAACAGCCATGTTATTGAAGCTACAGTTGTCAAATAAGCTGTCATTTATTCAGCCTGTTTTACCAAATTAACATGGACCGATATGACATTCAACAATACGTGCGAATAATAAAATTGCTATTCCGGTCGGGCATGCGAAAACCATTTTCAGCCATGACAACCATTTCAAACAAAATTGTTGAAATTTTGACAATTCATCCCTTATGAGATCCTTTCAATCGAGAAAAACTCACTATTTGGTATGAGTTTTTTACTGGAGGCGTCATATTCTTTCAAAACGCTGTTGAAGCCGTTACTATCGACAGTAAAAACTATATGCCGATGATTTCACCCTTATTTTAATTTGAATTGAAAAGTCTGGTTTCACTCTGCAGAAAATTTATGAACTTTATCGTACTGACACATTGATTCCGATGTCGCTCTCACTTAATTAGCCTACTGATCATATATACGCATGAGTGTAGCATATAAAGCATGGGTTATCACGCTAATAGAGTTGAACTTCGCTAAGCTGTGCAAATAACAGAATGGTATTGCTCTCAGAACTCAATGATACAGGCACAAGCGTCAACACATTGGTCACTCCTTGAAAGTACAGAAAATCGTCTTCAGTCCCATATCTACTTGAATGAGTACGTGAAAAAACAAAATTATTGGACATGAGAGGATACCAATCGAGATAAAAACAAGAGATTCAATGCAACCCGAAAAGGACATTTTTTGGCTGGTCATCGATCCTTATTTCTTTGGAACGACATTGACCCGGTCTTTACAGTCAACGACGAGCACGACCTATAGTGACAACTTCTTTAATTTAATTTAGTTTAATTGCAACAACAGGACGGCACTATATGCCACGCAGCTCATGCCAATTAAAAATTCTGCACCAGGGACTTGAAGTAATAGTTATCTCACTTATAGGTGATGTGAACTGGCCACAAAGATCGGCTGATTTTATCCTGGTAGGTCTTATCTTGTGGAATTTTCTTAAGTCACAGATATATGCGAATGAGCCACAAGCCACAGCGATTCTCAAAGCTAACATAACAGATGCCATCGTTCAAATTCAGCCTGATTTATAAGGTAGAGTCATGAAAAATTTGACCTTTTGGATGTGCTTCACCCAGAGAAACTGAGGTTAGACACTTGAACGGTGTTATATTCCACACATAATGGCAGTAATAGGTCCTGCAAGCGAATAAAAAATTTCAATGATATCTAAAGATAGAAAGCACAGAAGGATATGAGCCCTGGAGCCTTTAATTTTGCTCCAGGCTTTGAGGACATAAAAATAATACCATAATTCTTAAGGATCAATAAGATGCTGCCTTAATTGTTAATTTAAATATGGATTCTATTTAATATGGATTTTCAATAAATATTTGTTCCTTTTGTTACCTTTACCTTAACCACAAACGTAATTCATGATTTTAAAACCGTTTTTAATTTTATCTTTTTGGGGTCAACAACGAAAAAGGTCAATTCGATATTGTCATGCTTACAGCTGTTGATGGTTAGCTCTTTATTTTTGTTTTCTTTTATGATTTTGTGTGTTGTTATAGGCTAAATTGCCATCCAGCTGTGTGTTTATAACTCGAGCCACTTGGTGGCGTTGGCCATCACCAATGATCATGAGTAGATCATGCAAATTCCATTAAATGTAATATCGCCAGAAGTGTGATGTTCATCATTAAAATGATGCTCCATAAAAGAAGAAAAAACGAACGAAAATAAAATTCAATTAAAATGGTTCATACTTTGAATTTTTATTTTCTTTTTTTTTAAGTAATAAAATTTGTTTCTTTTTTTAAAAAAAGTAAAGGTTGCCAAAGTTTTTATTATGGCTTGTGGAAATTTTAAGAAAATATAAACAAATAACATAAAGGACTATAAAATTTTTGTTGAGCTGCTGTTATGTCTCTAAAAGGAGGAAAGCTAATGGAAGAAGTGTTTAAAGTGTTTAAAACATATTGAAGGCTACAAAAACAATTCTGTGGTATACAGATGCGTAAAGGACATATTGTGAGAAGGCCTCGGGAAAAGCTGGCTGATAATTTATAAGTAGAAATCTAAGCCATCGAATAATGTGACGAATTTGATATGGATTATAACAGTTTGGTTGGAGAATAGTATAGGACTGTCTGGACAAGCTTAGTAAGCTGGGCAACGGAAGTAGAATCACCCTTTGATTATACATATGCATACATACATAATTGATCATTATAACACTTCAGTCAGGATTACGAACTACCTTCTCACATCACTTATGCCGTGTGGGTTAATTGTGGTGTGGCGGAACCTACATTTTCGGTTTCTAACAACAGATTCTTAAGAAACTTTTTCCTGGCAAACTATCAGAGTTTTTGCCAGAAATCTGCTGAGAGAAAGTCGCCGAAAGAAAAATTAATTCATATTTCCCTACGGTGGAGATGTCTGACCTGGGGTTTGACCCTTGGCCTCACGTCTAATAAGCCAACACACTACCTACTAGACTACGGCGAGTAACTTCTAAGTAGAAATCTAAGCCATTGAATAATATGTCAAATCTGACTTGAATAAAAACATACGGCCACTTGGATTATAACAGATTGATTGGAGAATAGTATGGGATTACCTTGGCAAGCTTAGTAGGCTGTGCAACGGAAGTGGGATCACCCTCTGCTGATAGCTCAGGTTATTTGGAAGTCATGGCAATGAGCAGGCAGATGAGAATGCATAGTGAAAGCTTCTATGCCGCTGATAGGGCCAGAATTTTTTTGTGGATTGATAAGAAAAATTTAGATGAGTATAGTCGGTGAAAGGGAGAATGGAGAGATTCTTAGACTCTTTTCAACCCAAATAAGTTTAAGATAATTTCAATTTTATTGGGTAATTACAATAGGAGGACAAGCAAGTAATGCATTACGTTACCCAGAAGTAACCTGAAGATAGCAACTGGCTTTCTGTGCGAGGACTGCAGACTCAAAGGACATGTGTTCGAAATAGATGTCAAATTCAGCCCAATATTTAGAGACTGTAATAAGCGAAATGAATCACAAGAACACATACTTGTAGCCTGTGCCGGTTTAAAACATCGCAGAAATAGAAACCTGAGTACTTATCAAGTGTCAGGCAGGAAATAATCTTTACTGACACCGAATACAATTCTAAAGATCATTCGGATAACAGGCTTACAAGGGCTATATTGAAGGTACTATATCGAAGGCAACACCTCTCACAATTTCTTCAATGGAAGTACTCTACTACGTTAAACCAACACCAGAGAGCAATATGAATTGGAGTCCTTCTTTTTTTCTTCTTATTGTCCTCTGACAATCTACTTCCAAAGCAAAATATCTGTCAATATTGGCTATGTCAGGATTGGCTATGGGCTTTCTAATATCCCTACGCTTTTTTAATCGTCTTATCCCATATTCTTTGGAACACATTTCTTATCTCTTTTCTATTTATCTAAGAACATGAAGAAACATCATTTTGATTCAGATTAATAGGAAACCCTTTTTACCAACAGTAATAATGTCCTGAACAATAAACAAACCCTTTTATTGGTCGAAATAAATTGTAAAACAACTTGCTGAATAAAGTCAACAACATTAAATTATATTGGCCGGTGAAAATTTGCAAAAATTGTGAATAGCGAAACGAAAATATTAGCGAACTTTATGAGTATTCATTATAAAGTGGCCAAAGTTCAAAGCTGCTGGTGCTACAACATGATGATGCCACAAATGCTAACAGAAATGGAAAACCAAAAATAAAAATGAAACGAAACGAAACGAAACGATACAAAAAATCTAACCCGACTCAGTAGAGCCAATGCTGGCTGCCATCAATGGCAATATTAAATGACTTTAGCCTAACAACATCATGTCCAGTTAGACTTAAAATGCAATGAATGAACTCACAGACACAGAATTGTACAAACGAACGAACGTTAGAAGATGAAACAGAAAAAAACACAAGAAAACAAAATTGACTGACAAGACTAATCCACTAATTTTTGTGGAAAATTTTACTTGAACTATAAAGTTTTTATGTACGATTAATGCAGTTACCCTACTCAACCTTTTTCAGGGAAGGATTTCTATGCTGAAAGTAGATTCATGTTGAAGGAAGTATGTATGTAGATTAGAACTGAAGAATATTTGGATATGTACTGAAGATATATTTGGAGTTGAAATCTGCTGAACTATTCGATTCGGGACTATGAAATGAAACCTATGCCTGAAAGGATTACAATAACACGATTTAAAAAAACAGGATTTCAGTGAAGCTATGATTCAAGGACTGAGACAAACTGCAGTATCTCCATTTTCTTATGGCCCTTCTTCTCAAACGAAATGGGTTTGAGGTAATCAAAACTTTTGTTGAGAAGTTGCAACAAAATGAGATTTGAGTCAGACCATCAGATTATCCTGGAATAACCGGTCTTTTTACAGGACATGGTTGGCTCGTGAAGAGGTGGCAAAGTACTGGGACAATGCATCTACTTTACTCTCCTCTAATTTTAAAGCCTATCCCTATAATGTATGCTTCTGATAAACTTCAGCATGCCGCTCGGTCTCAACAAGAACAATTGGCTGCCCAAGATCTGATTTGCTCTCGTGTGATTCCTTCTTGGATACATTAATGTCTTACAGACTCTTAGCATGTATTATGAACAAAAGTACTTTGAGTCAACCATGCCCTTTCAAAAGACCAGTTACTACCTTTAGGATATTCCCGGATATTCTGATGCATGACTCAAATCTCATTTTGTTGCAACTCCTCAACAAAAGTTTTGATTACCTCAAACCCATTTCGTTCGAGAAAAAGGCCGGTAAATATCGCCATTGAGTAATGGATGCCCATGCGACTTAATAACAGAAGTGAGACGGTCCTCTTCTAGATCATACGTGTCCCGCAGAGTCCGGCAATATTGCACGTACTCTCCTGCCGCCAACAAGTTTAAACTTCTTTGTAAAACAAGTGGAAAATTGACCGAGGCAATCCGAATACCTAGGCCCTGTAACAGGTTGGAGCTGGCGAGCTGCCTACATGCCAATTTCTGACGATATTAATTTGTCCCAGAACCCCAGATAAGACCTTTGAATGATCCGAAATTTGTCTAAGAAATCGTTTGCATTAATGGATAAGGGCAAGCGTTGAAAAATGGTTCGTTAGGGACTTAATCGCAGGCTGGCTGAACGAGTAAATTCAGATATTTTTCAGGAAAATCTCGTCATTCAACAAGCATTAGGCGGCTTTCAAAGTTGCCATGATAACCTCTGCTTGTAAAACGCAGTAGTAGTCAGGCATCCTATAAGTAAGTTGAATATCAGAAACCTTAATTAATATACCACAGACCAACCCTGCGATTCAATCATTTTGACCCACTAGAGGTGACTTCAAGTGTCCCTCTTTTCAGGGTTAAGGTTAGCAAAAATTCATATTCATTTAATACTAGTAGCGCCATCTGTACCTAGAAACTTTTCAGTCCTTAGAATGATTTTTTCTTTATTTCTGTATGAAATAATCCAAATAGTGTAGCACAATGGTGACGCGTCACTGTGGGCTAATCGATTTCAACATAAATCATTGTAAGAATTAGTCCTAAAGGATCCTGAAGCCTATCAATGCATGTGAAAATAAACTGTCATCTACAAAATATAGCGAACAATACAATCGCCTTCAACCTGCTGTATACATGCTTTCTCGAAAAAAGGAAAAGAAAACAAAAAAAAAACGAAAATAAATTTGATTTGATTTTGTTTTTTTATTCTCTCTGGAGTATTTGTACTCCAGACCAATTTGAATACACTGTGCGGTATTAAAATCATCGTTATGAACCCCAAAAAAAGGCAACATGCAGAACACAACAAAAAAAAAAAAGAAAAAAAACGATGAAACATTTTAAATGCAACCAAAACTATTCCTTTTATTGTTGTTGGTGTTTTTGTTGTTATTGCCTTTTTCGCCTGATCGCCTGAATGTATCACGTTGGATTTATAGTTTGGCATGCACGATCAATCAAAAATGTAAGAAAACTTAAAACATTTTTTTTTGTTTTGTTTTTGTTCCTTGTTTTCCACATCTTCTAAAACAATTTCTTTTTTTTTATTCTTCAACTTAGTCTTCAATGTGAAGAGTCGTGCTAAAACTGTCTGAAAAAAGCAAAAAAATTCCTTTTTTTCCTCTTAGTTGTTCTAACTGAAGCCATCATGATCTATTATGTTGGCCACAAACATGTACTCATGCTCATATAAACACACACACAGTAATTGCAGACAGAGAGAGAGAGAGACGTTTTCTTCTTAAAATAAGAACAGAACAGAGTCAATGAATATAAATTTCGTTTATGGAAAATGGAAAATTCATATGCAAATCCCAGGCAAGCATGGAAGAATAGAAAACTGAAAAGAAAAACAAAAACAAAAAAAGCGTCTCCAATAAGAATTATTACACCTGATTTGAATCTGATTGTTAAAGCCAAAACCAATATTATTCAAAATATTGAAAGATGTATGCCAAAGCCAGACAGAGTACGTTTTAAGAGTTCATGCATCACCATTAACCAAGCCATACCGTTGCAATCAGCAGCAGCATCATGAACTTGACCACCTTAGCAGTTGCATAAAGTATTGATTTGGTTACGGTTACAATGCAAACTACATACATACATACAGTGCAATGAGAGTGGAATTTTAAAAGGAATATTTCTTCAAGTCAAGTTTTTGTGTTTTTATTTTTTTTCTTCTTCTTCTTGTAGGTGGATCAAATTTATGTGGTAGAAAAGATCAAATCCGTCACCAGCACCATGAAAATCATATTGACTTTTGGTGAACAGCTGCCGTTATTTTTGATTTTGATTATGATTTTTCTTTTCTCTCTGTCTACCTCTCTCTTTTTTTCATTATTTTTAAAGGAATTTTTATGCAATTGTAATTGCCACCACACTGAGGAAAATTAAAAGAAAACCACGATATGAAGAACATGGTAAAAAAATATAAAAATATCAGGAAAGCAATTCGTTCTTTAAATAGACCAACTAACTGTTTGAAATATATTCAAATTCCATATCCTCCTCTCATCATTTTCTGCAATCACATGGTGATTTTTGTTTAGTTTTGTGCTGTTATAGTTCTCATATTCCTTAGGACTTCCTTTCTTCTTTTTTTCTTTTATTCATTTTCAAGTTTACTGGTTATCAATAGCGGTGATGGTGATGATGGTAGTGGTAGTGGTGGTGATGCTGGTACCTACCAAGAGTGATCATTTAATGTGTTTCTTTAAAGGCCATTATAAAACGATCGTTAAATCACGAATATTTAATTGTCTTTAGCACCTGAGGGTAGTTAATGAAATTAGTTTTTGATTTCCTTTTTTTGTTTTTCATCTTCCTTGTTATTGTTGTTCGCAATATGATAAGGCATTAAGGGTTTTCATGTGAAAGAAATTTTGTGTGTTTTTTTGTTGATTGCATTTTAATACATGCAAATTGAATTCAATAGTAATTATTGAAATGTTGTTAATTTTATTACAAAAAATTCTTTCCGGAAAACCTCAATAGTATTTACTAAAAATACACGTAATTTTTTTTTTTCTGGAACATGCACTTCAAAATATTTGCGACCTATTGTCGCAGTTTTTCTTGGGGTTATGAGGAGACAATAACTTTCTAAGTCTTTGCCAAGAATCCAACATACATACCTACATAATTGGACATTACAACCTTTCAGTCAGGCTTACGGCCTAGCTTCTCACACCACACATGCTGTGTGCCTTAATTTTATATGTGAGTGGCGGGACCTACAGTCTAACGTCGACTCCGAACGACAGATTTTTGAGAAACTTTTTTCATTGCAGGTTTACTACCCCAATATTATGAAGTCGCCCTAGTATAGCAGGTATTATGTTGCCTTATCAGACGTGCGTTTTCGAATCAAACCCCAGGTCAGTCATTTCTAACTAAACAGAATATTGAAAAAATATTTCTTTGGCGACTTCCTCTCATTTTTCCAAAAAATCTTAGAGAAAAAAAATTGTGATGACAAGTTTCTCAAAAATCTGTCATTCGGTGCCGCCACTCATGTATTAAATTAACACACCCAACATAAATGGTGTGATAAGCTATGGAGGTTCGTAATCAGCCTTTTGACAAGGCAACGTAGACTTAAAGTACACTTGATCAGAATAAAAATCGTCTCTAAACTAATATGTAGATCTCGTGATGATAATAATCAATAACCAGAATATATACTTGAAGCCTGAGAAGGATTAAAACACTTTAAAAAGAAAACCCCAGAGTGCTAATATCAAAGTCCTTTGCAAAGAATTTCCCTTGTTGGTTAGCGGCATCAACTTAACGAAAGTCTAGGTACTAGGCTTGTAGGAGACACAGAATATCGTTTAGAGATCGTATGCTGGCAGTACAATAGAATCACAACTCGAGGAAAATAAATAAAATTTAGTACGTCCCCTGTTTAATTAAAATTGCTACCTATGTACACCAGTACGGGCAGTGTCATTCATTTCCTAATTTTACTGGGAAGCACGAACTATTGTCATTGGGATCTAAAGAGTTCAACATTTGCTGTGGAATATAAAAATGATTGGTAAGGTGGTTTTGGATTGCGGTTAGCTTTTGATTGAGTAATCGACGAAATTGTCTTCATTAGGCCTTGATTAAGATTTCCTATTTTCTTCTTTAGTTAAGTCGTTGACAATAAGATCAAAAAAAAATTCCTATCAGATATTGTAGATAGATTTAGCCATACTCTAGGCTATTTCATGAACACATCGTATTAATCATTTATAAAATAAATAATTTCCTACTACATCTACGTTTTAGAACTTTCAAAAGCAATCCCAAACGATTAAGTTTTCAAATTAATCACCTTAAAATATTGTTTGGAGAAAAAGCTTCCTCTAACGAGGCTTTAGTTTCCCCCTTTCGTCGCAAAAGTGAAATCGAAATAATCGAGTGAGTGGTGGTATTAAATTTAAAGACATCTTAACACGGTTAATTACAAATTTTATACTACACAGCTGCAAGCGGACAGAAACACCAGAGAACAACAGTTGGAAGCAACAAATATTTTTCAAGATGCAACATATTAAAGTGATACCAACGATGTGAAATGAAAATGAAAATGGAAAATGAAAAACGAAAAAGGGGAGACAAAATTTACTGCAAACGACACAAAATACATTGTAAGACGGTGTGAGTAAAGCGATCATGTTTTAAATGTGAACAACAAATTATATTTCGGTCTAATAAATTCAGATTTACATACATTCATATGATATGATGAGCCATAGAAAAATGCTTTAAAATGATCACACAATAAAGATGTACGATTACCTAGAAATGAAAGCAGACTTATGACAGTGAAAGAAAAAAAAAAGAAGAATAACAGCCAATTAGTAGGTGTTGCAACTAAAAATGCCACACAGTTTCCATTGAATAAATATCTTAAAGTGTTTTCAATTGTCCCAAAGGGAGGGGGTGGTTCATTGAAATTCAAAAACAATATTTTGTGTTTGAATGTTTTTCCAAAAACGAAAAAGAAACACCAAATCAAACAAGTTAAGGAAAGTGTTAAACATGAAACATTAAACATTTGAAACACTGCAGCCAGAAGCAATTTCAAATGGCAGACAAGTGTCAGAGATGTTAATGCATTGGCGGTACAAGAATAAAAGACAATTTTCTATGGGGGTTTGTGCACATAAGATTCTATTCTTCTATATACAGTATACACTTTAAATTGTTTATACTTTGTATTGTATAAATTATCACACCTCCTACGTACTATTTCCATTTAATCGAGTATAATTTTTTTTTTCTAAATTTAGTCTACAATTTATCGTCATTTTATTGTTTTGAATGTGTTTTAACACTTGATTTTGTGGTTATTTTTATGCAATACAACCCTCTCTCTCCTCTGTTGCCTGTGTCTAACACATGTTCTTCATGTTCTTCAATGTCAATTGGTGACAATATTTTTTTTTTTTTTTTTACTTGTAATAATTTCAATTCACTTTTGAACTTCTGCTTGTAAAGAATTTTATTCGTTTCCAAAAAATGCCTTCATTGTTGACTGATTGATTTGAGTTTATTCGTTTAGAGGCGTATGCCAAACATGAAAGACATTAAAACAAGTCATTATGTTTTCCTTCTGTTTGACGCCAAAGTTGTTTCTTTGAACATTATAATGTAGTCATAAAGCGAAGTTATGGTTTCGAAGAATATGTTTTAAGGTGCATTTAAATTTTTTTTTTTAATCAATGCTAAACTGTATTTTCAAAGAAATTGTTGTCCCTTGTTATTGATAGAATAAGTTGAAAATCGAACGAAGGTTTTTTTAAAAAGTTTCAGAACAAAAATTATGTCGTTCAAAGTACTGCCCATCGAAACCTAAATCTTCCTTTCCCATTTTGTTGGCAATTTATGCATTACGTCCCAAAAAATCAGCTCGTCTTTTGAGGTCAAGAATGAATCGAAATAATTGTTTGCTATGAAGTGAAGCACATTCCAACGAGAGCACTCTGCATTGGGCTATATGACGTGTGAGGTAAAACGTCCTAACGACCATTTTTCAAATAGCTTTTTAACCCATACCGCGATACGTGGTCTCATGTCTGGTTGCATATTAGATCACACACTGATCTCTCAACATGCAGATCTTAACCTTGGCGCAATGGATATTCTGCTTTGTCGTAGATTTACTCGTGCTGAATCCTTTTTTCGTCCCTGGTGATAATTCTATATAAAAATGATTTCTTTTTAAGCGTTCAAACAACGACTCTCGCTTCAAGAGGCACTCATTTTCCCAACCCCCTCACTTTGGAAGGATTCAGCTGCTAGAGTCCTGCCTAATGACTGTGTCTGAAACGTATCTTGATGGAGGAATATGGGCGGTCCCGAACGCTCTTTGTCTTTAAACATTAAAATCACTGCTTTTGAAACGCGAAAATCAGTCGATATATAATGTTTTTGATAGAGATTACTTACCTTCAATAAAACTTCTCACAAATACCAGTTTTTTCAGGAGTTTGAAAGACTAACTAAAGAATATATTTTGAATAATTTTTTTTTTACAAAAATTTACAGTAACAAACTAAAAGCTGAAGGATGTCAAAGTTCAAATCAATAACTATTGCCATGAATGTTCATCGAAACGAATAAAATGTAAAAATTATTTTGAAAAACAGAAAATAAACACACAGAAAAACTTGCAATTGTTTCGCAAAGATGCAAAGTCTTCAACACAAAAATGAATTGGAAATTGAATTGGCAACTAATGATGGGTTGCCTTCTAGAGAGATGGCGTAGAAGATGTTGATGGAAAACAAAAATTTAATGTTTTCATTAACATCTCTTTGAGTATAAAATAAATACAAATTAAAATAAAGTTATTAAGAAAAAATACTCAAATAATTCTAAACAAAGTAGTTGAGAAGAAAAAACAGACAAAGAGAGATGAAGGAAACAAGAAACACTTTGAATACTGAACAGATTTATCTTAATTGACCCAGAAACATTTTATTCTATTTAAAACATTTTCGTTTGTGTTGTTGTTGTTGTTTGTGTTATTTTTCTAGATGCAATTTTATTTCCCTTTGGTATTCAGTTCAATTAGAAATAAGTAGACAAAGTCTCTGGGCGACTGGATAGTGGCATGAGTTCGATATCGGCCACGCAAAGATCCTCAGGGAATTTGGAGCTGTCGGGAGCAGTAACTACATGACACCCCGGTGCCACTTCACGAGAATATTCAAGACATCAGTCCCGGATAACACGGTCTGAAAGGGTGGTTTGACCCACCCGGTAAGATGGCTCCATACAAATCTACACCGACGGTTCGAAGCTGAACGGAGCTGTTGCCAGTGGAATTTTTCGGAATCGGATGGAATAGACCAGCCATTATGACTGCCAGACCAGTGTAGCGTCTTTCAGGCGGAGGTGGTGGCAATACAAGCTGCGGCGAAAATTATTAGGGACGGAACATTATTTCCAAACGGAAAGTCACCATACTTTCTGATAGCCAGGCGGCTATCAGGGCTCTAAGTTACAACGTGATGAACTCTAAGGCGGTGTACGGCTGTCGCAGATATCTCGACGAGATAGCGGAACGATATGATATCAATATCGTTTGGGTACCGGGGCACATTGATATTCCGGGTAACTGCAGAGCTGATGAACTTGTCAGGCGGGGTACGAATATCGAACTCTCCGATGATTTCTCGAATCTGGGCATCCCTATGAGAACCTGCAGGCTCATAATTGATCGTCGACTCCGTAAGCAACAGGTGGTCGGCCTCGGACACGGGTAGAACGGCTCGTAAAATCCGGCCAAGGCTGAATAAGGGGCTCACAGTGAGTCTGCTTAAATTCTGCAAAGGTGAGCTCAGTGTGGGTATCGGTTTCATTACGGGGCATTGCATTATGGGCATGCATGCGAGGCGCATTGGTCTCGGAACCTTGCTAATGATTTCTGCAGAAGCTGCAGAGATGAGAAAGAAGAGGAGACTGTCCCTCACCTGCTGGGTACATGCCCGGCTCTTTGCCGAAGGAGAAAGCAGTACTTGGATGATCCGGAGGAACT
Source organism: Sarcophaga rosellei (assembly GCA_930367235.1). Classification (NCBI taxonomy): domain Eukaryota; kingdom Metazoa; phylum Arthropoda; class Insecta; order Diptera; family Sarcophagidae; genus Sarcophaga; species Sarcophaga rosellei. The sequence continues at coordinate 47,079,488 of OV884019.1, forward strand.
GTTAAGGATCGACATTGACAGCCTAAATCGCTTCATCAGGAGTTATAAATGGTTTCGAAATTAGGGGATAGCGGATAACTGTGGTAACACAATGGGCCCAATACGGCCTAAGTGTGTCCATCCAACTTTTTGGATGGGCAGTTACCTCTACCTACCTACCTAAGTAGACCAAGTAAACGAAAGTGATCAGACACTCATCAGTTGTAATTTCCATATGCCGTTCCAAATAAATTTCTCACTCAGGTTAGACTTAAAACAGAGAATGCACTGGTGACTTGTAAGCCCATTTTCATATTTAATTTTTTACTTCCGAGTGAAGAACAAAGTAGCCACCATAATTGGCCATTACAACCCTACAGTCAGGATTACGATCAAGCTTCTCACATCACTTATGTTGTGTGTATTAATTTTATACATGAGTGACCGAAACTATAATTTAAAGCCGACTCTGAACTACAGATTTTTGAGAAACTTTTCACGGCAAACTTTTCTGGCAAATTTTGCCAGAAATCCGCCGATGAAATACTTTTTAATCTTACGTTTTTTTGGATATGTCTGACCTGGGGCTTGAACTTTGGCCTCACGTCTCATAAGCCAACGCAATTTCCTACTAGACTATGGAGACATTATAACGTTGCTATTTTATATACTTTTAGTTCATGTGGAAAATTCTTCTCCGATTTTTTCGCCTTCGTCGAGATGTCTTGTAATCCCTTCAATCAACTGCTTTAGCTGGTACTACTCCAGCTGATATTTCCATCCAATTATATAATGCGCTGACCAGCACGTGTTCTGCTTAAGGTGGATTTTATGTTTGGAAAATTATTTTCGCATCTTTAAAAAACAATACAATACAATATTAAAATGTGCCTTGTAACACTTTTTCAACCAAAAAAAAAAACACTTTTTTTGTCTTTTTGTTTCAAACAATAATTTCCGATTACCAAGTTTTTGTTTTTATTTCTTCTGCACAGTATCTGCTTAAATCATCTTATAATTCTCATAATATTTCTGTATTATTTCGTCTTTTTGCCTGGTTAATCTGTTTGCTTTAGACATTATAATTTTTAATGGTCAAAGCCATTATTATGGCATCATCGACATCATCAGCAAAGACCATTCGTTTCTGTGTGGGGGTTATAGCGCTGATTTCGCTTTAAAGATTTTTTTTTTGCCTCTCTTACAATATAAGCTACACTAACTAAAGTATATATTTTGAATAATTTTTTTTTTTACAAAAATTTACAGTAACAAACTAAAACCTGAAGGATGTCAAAGTTCAAATCAATAACTATTGCCGTGAATGTTCATCGAAACGAATAAAATGTAAAAATTATTTTGAAAAACAGAAAAACTTGCAATTGTTTCGCAAAGATGCAAAGTCTTCAAAACAAAAATGAATTGGAAATTGAATTGGCAACTAATGATGGGTTGCCTTCTAGAGAGATGGCGTAGAAGATGTTGATGGAAAACAAAAATTTAATGTTTTCATTAACATCTCTTTGAGTATAAAATAAATACAAATTAAAATAAAGTTATTAAGAAAAAATACTGAAATAATTCTAAACAAAGTAGTTGAGAAGAAAAAACAGACAAAGAGAGATGAAGGAAACAAGAAACACTTTGAATACTGAACAGATTTATCTTAATTGACCCAGAAACATTTTATTCTACATTTTCGTTTGTGTTGTTGTTGTTGTTTGTGTTATTTTTCTAGATGCAATTTTATTTGTGCCGCTTTTTTTTTTTTTTGTATATTCTTGTTAAATACAGACATCTATATGTGGCATCATCATAAACTTCCTTTTGCTTATACATACATATTGTGGCATATATTTTATTAAACGTATCGAAAAAAAACTTGCCTTTTAAATTGAAAATAAACATTGACAGTTATTAATTGCAAATATCGTTAAAATTCATCGATACCACAGAAGGAATTGCCAGCTTTGATGATATTTTGCATATAAACACAGGGACGGACAATTCACGGATAGACAGACAGACGAGACAGACAGACAGACATAGAGGCATGCCAATAAATTCACACAACCTGTAAGGCTTATTTCCCTGCTTATGTTATAAATGGATTTGTAGTTTTAAAGACGTTATAAAACCACAACAACAACAACAAGAACATATCGTTTCCTTTCCTCTTGTGGCACTCTGATTCCTATAAGTGTTGCCACATGTTCATGTCATACAAAAGGGATATGGTTTTAAATTCGATTAATTTCTGCAGGATTGAAATTGTTAAAAATTTGTTTTTAATTAATCGATAGGGGAAATGAGGCGTTGTCCTGATGGGCTACAATTCTTTCCTGCTAGGTAAAGTTGGACTGAATTTAAGTTTTTTAGTATAGAAGTAGCATGCATACAACCCCTTAGATTAGAATACAACTTAGCATGTCGCACCACCTATGTTGCGCAGTATAATATTATGCATGTGGCGGGACCTACATTCTGACTTCCCCACCCACGTTCTTAAGGATTCCCAAATCTGCATGCGATACATGTGTCTGTTTGGTGTGGATTTTAGGTTATTGGCGGCATCGATAAATAATTCCATGAAGCAGATGTTGTCTAGGTCATCACTGTTAAAAACGGGAAATATGGGTCTATGATTACCAACTGTGATTTGATTTGAATGCTCTGGATACCCGCGACATGTGGTTTCAACAAGACGGCGCTGCATGCATTGTGGTATTTGATCTCGCCAGCCTGGTTTATGAGTCAGGGTCGTAGAAAATTACATGTGTTGGATACGTTTTGGCCAGAGAACCCGTGCTTACTTACTTAATTGGGCATTACAGCCCTTTAGTTAGGGTTACGAACTTATTTCTCACTTCTCCCATGTTATGCGTGTTAATTTTATTAATGAGTGCTGGGACCTACAGTTTAAAGGCAACTTTGAACGACAGATTTTTCAGAAACCGTTCGTGGCAATTTTATTTATACACAGAATTTTTGGGAGAAGGCTACCGAGAGAAATTCGCCAAATTAATTTTCATATATTGTTTTGTTTGACATGTCTGAGCCAACACACTATCTATTAGACTACGACGACTTCTAATGCCATGCATATATGGTGTAGAAATTAAAGCCAAAGAGCTTACGAAGTAAACTGACTTCAAAAACTGCACAAAATTAGTTCATGTTGTGCTATTTGCAGTGAAAGTAATAAGTGAAGCGACTAAAGGTCTTTGATAAGAAGAGAGCCAGATAATGGCATTAGTAGGTGACTCTGGTGTAGATAATTTGAATAGAAATGATGAATCTGAAGCATTCGTCTGGCCATTGAACACTGAACATTGCACAAAAACTCAAATCTTGGCTTAGAGATGAATTTTTGAATATTAGATAGACTCTTTAAAACAAATTGATTTTTAGTGAAGACATCCTGATTGTGTTTAATTCAAATCATATTCCCATTTAGTATCACTTCAATGGCATCACTGGCCTTTCATTAAAATTTGCGATTTTTTTTTTTTGTTTTTTTATTCCGTTCATCTCCGTTCATCGATATTTTTATTTCCATTTCATTTTATCTCTGGTATGATTTGAATTTACGTATTTTTTGCATACCAATTGACACTGATCATCAGTTAATTTGTTTTAATTTCCTCCACCTCACTCTCCATCTTCTGCGACACGTTAAAAAGCCAAAATAAATACTCCAATCGATACCAGTTATGCACATGGCATGGGCATTGTGTATGAATGTGTTTTTGGATGGAGACGGTTTGGTTTTTAGCCAAGAAATGACATTAAAAGTGAATGTTTAAGTTATGTTATGGGTTTGTAGGACATTTGTTATCGGCTCCTTGAAATGGCATCAGTACTGGTGTACACAACACCACAACAACGCAACAACAACAAAGTATAAAACATAAAAAGAAGTTCAAGGGAGATGTTATGGCTGATGAAAATTGGAATGTTAAAGAAATTTATGTTGTTGTTGTCGTTTTATTTTTTATTTTTGTAGGCTTTTTCCAGTTACTTTATAGCTGTTGTATTTGGTGTGCACTTTTAATAAATATTGGCAGCAAGTACCAGTTAAAAAAATGTAACACATAAAATGTTGAAAATTGTTTCTCTTTTTTTATTTTTTATTTTTTTAACAACTTTTCGAAATTAAAATTGTGTTGCTTGCGCTAAATACATAATTTTAATTATTTTTAGGCAGAAATTAATTTAAATGTCCCCTACGAGCTCTTATTATTGTAGGTTAGTCTTTTTTGAAAGGATTGAGCAGAAGATGTAATACAGCAGATGATAATAAGTCCCTACTGCTTAAGAGATTTTATATTTCCGGAAATGAAATGGTCCATGATTCACATCTACATGTACATCCAAATGTCCAAAAATGGTTCGATGTCTTCGATTGTAACAAGAGAACTTATTTGGCTTCCATCTAAATTTTTATCGTACGGAGAGCAGCGATTAACGCCCACTTCTCGATGACATACTATTCTCTCTGAGTTCTACTCTGTCCTGTAGTCCTGTACATAATCTTCGTAGAACATATCGCATAGAATTCCAAGCAGAGTAAACCAATCATATGACCTTGCTCGCCCCGGAGATTCTGTTTTATACATGAGTGGCGGGACCTATAGTTTAACGTCGACTCTGAACGACAGATTTTTGAGAAACTTTTCATGGCAATTTTATTTACTCTCAGAGTTTTTGCCAGAAAATCTGCTGAGAGGAAGTCGCCGAAGAAATATTTTTTCATATTTCATTGAGTTGGAAATGTCTGACCTGGGGGTTTGAACTGAGGCCTCACGTCTAATAAGCCAATATACTACTTACTAGACCACGGCGATTACTGATATATACTGTATATGTATAGCGGGAAAACAGAAGTCTATCGCAATTAGTGTGATGGCCTTCCCATCTTTATAAAACTCAGTTAATGTCTTATTCGAATATCTTTAAACCGTCCATATCATGCATGTGTAGATGCCATCTGTACATATTTAATTTACCCGGCTTTACCCGGCTTGATCTTATAAGACACTTTTGGTAGATTGAATGAAAAAAAAAATCTAATTGGTTACGCTTTAAGCAACAAAATGTAACGGCAACAATGTAAATCCTCTTCAAGACAAATTACAAAATCTTAATGGTAACACCCACAATAGCCAACCGAATAATCGTAACCGTTAATTTTCAAATAAAGTTTTAATATGAAGACAAAAACTACGATACAAAGCCAAATCCAATAATGGAAATAAACATAATGGAACGACATACAGCAGCCGCATTTTATTATTAATTTATGAGAAGCTTAAACAATTGTTAAATTGTATAAAATTATAAAATATTATAGAAAAACAACCAACAAAAAAGTGTTTGTAGTAGTATGGTTTGTATGAACACAAACAACAAATCATAATAATATTTAATAAATAACAATTATTGTAGATGTGTATGCTGTGATGGAGAGTGAATAAGTAAAAATAAAATAGAAATAGAATTACAAAATAATAGTAATAATAATAATAGAATTAAAATAATCAAAAGTAACGAATTGGAAACAAACAAACAAACAACCAGACAGACATAGTGCCATACACCCCCACCAAATGAACCATTCGATTAGATTTTTCCTTTTAATTTTTTTCTTTTTTTTTTGAATTTTTCTTGTTCTTTTTTTAGTTGGTTGACTAGCTCACTGGCAGCTCCATAGCTAGCTGGCTGGTTTGGTTATTTTGTATTGGCCCACCGGCTATGACAGCTTCTCAACTTTAAATGGCTGGATTATTTGATTTGATTTCTAAACTCTGCCACTCTTTTTTTTTTCTTCTTATTTATGAGAATGTATGCTTACCGCCACATAAAATAAAGGAATGAAAACAGAAAAAAAACAATAAAAACTATAGAAAAAGAATCAAGAAAAAATAATAAAACGTCAAAATATTGTAATTTTTTTGTTTTTGTTTTTAAATTTGGTTTTTTGCTCTCTACAATGCCAAATTGAAAAAGATCATGAACAATCAAAATATATATGAAAATGAAATATAAACGATATTTTGACACACTTAACAAAAAAAACGACAACAACAATAACGGCAACAACAACAAAAAATTATAATAAAAATTCACAACACTAAAGTACAGTACGATATAACAAAAACAAAAAAAAGAAATGTCCTGCGGCTAAAAGTAGACTTCTATGAAAACCAAGTTGATAGAACAAAAGACAAGAAAAAGTTAAAGGCGACTGATTAGCTGGCAAAATACCCTACAGTTAACAAATGCAGTTCTATGATGATTTAACTTTAATTTTTGAAAGCCGAGTTTTTATATTAAAACAACCAAAGTCCTCCGTGATGTATTACCTATATAGGCAGGCACACATTATAGGCCATTACAACCCTTTAATTAGGATTACGTTTCGTTTCGTACGTTTCATATCCTGCATGTTAATTTTAGATGTCGCAATCTACCCTAAATGATAGATTTAAGAAACTTCTTCATGGCAATTAGTTTACCTAGAGCTTCTGAAAGAATGCAGCTGAGAGTGGCTTATTGAAATAAATTTTTTTGCTATTTCTTCCTTCTAGATATCAGACCTAAGTTTTGAAATCTCGAGCCCTCGCCTAGTGGGCCAACATTCTAATCAACCCTTATTCTTAGGCGAATAATTTTTGTACTCCAGTCTGACTGGAACTACTGTACTATGTATATATTTATGATGTTTACATGTTCAATGTTCAATTCAAATCTTTTTTGGGAATCACTAACTATAGAATCCTTGTGTTTAAATTATTGTTATTAATAAAATTTATGACGATATGAAATAAAGTTTATGACTCCTCAGCTTTCTTAATGTTGATCATCAGCCCTTTTCCAGTCCCAGCATCCCTTTCCGATGGCCTAAATAGAATCTTCCGCAAGGGACCTCTGAAATTTGATAGTTTATGCTTGTTGAAGCTGCATCCGTCAAATTAGTTGTCATTTATTCAGTCTGTTTTGCCAAATCGCCACAGACGGACATAGAATTCAACAACAAAAAGACGTGTGTTTGCTGAATGAGCACATTTTCATTGAAAAATCATTTTCAGCGATAAGGCTTCTTTAAGGATGAGTGGGTACATGAACAAACAAAGTTGTGTCATGGATAATTGGACATTTCAGATGCTCTACACACAGAGAAGACATGGCAGACATTTGTACGATGCTATATCCTACACATAATTACATCAATGGGTCTTTCAAAATAATAAAAAATGTCGATGATACCTCACAAACGGTTTGTTTTATTTAAATTTTGAAATAGGAAGCGTTTAAAAAAGATTCGTCATCTTCTAGTATAATATGTCAATATGGACTTAATATGTGTGCTTGTCTGCACACGCTAACACATTTTGTGTGTGATTCCGGCAATGGGTTTAACAACTAGAAGTCCATCAAACGAAAGCATAATTAACGTTACGTTTAGAAAGAAAAGTAGAAAAGTTGAAGTCGCCCTAGTCTAGTGGGTAGTGTGCTGGCTTATTAAACTCAAGGCCACGGGCAACTTCCTCTCAGAAGATTTTGGCAAAAACTCTGAGAGTAAATAAAATTGCCATGAAAAGTTTCTCAAAAAATCAGTCGTTCGGAATCGACTTAAAACTGTAGGTCCCGCCACTCATGTATAAAATTGGCACACACAACATGAGTGATGTGAAAAGCTAGGCCGTAATCCTGACTGAAGTGTTGTAATGGATAATTATGTATGTATGTGTGTTAAAAAGAAAAGAGATGTATAGCAGTATATAAAGTTTTGCATGACATTTTTTTTCAGAAATCAAACCTTCTTCCTTCTCCATGTATGTACATACGAAGAAGAAAGATTTTAACAAACCAAATAACTTTACAAACCCCTTCACTAAGGCTGCATTTAACTCAAGCAGTAGCGCCTTCTAAACAAAAGAAATAGAAAAAATTATTACAAAATCAAAATAAAATTAATGCTTAAACAAATTAACAATAATCATGAAAAGTTCTAATTTTCCAATGTAAATACAATACAAACAATTTTCGGCATTTAGCAATTGTAGTTTTATATTTAAGAATAATTTTGATGATATAATAATAATAATGTTCCTCGTACCTCTGGATTAACAATGAAAACAATAAAAACACTTGGTTCTTTAGGACAACAACAACAATAGAAAACTAGATTTTCTTAAATCTTGATTTTTTTTGTGTTTTTCGTTTTTGTTTTCGATTTAAATTCGATTTTCTTTATTTTATATTTTTAATAATCGTTTTATATTTAAAATAAATAAATAAATTAGTTCTTATTGTTGATTTTTAAAAGTAATTTAACAGATAAGCGACACTGGCAATTGGTAAAATAAAAAAAATTAAAAAACAACAAAATAATTTAAAAAAAAATCTTAAATTATTAAGTGGCCAAATAAACGATATGCCAAGAGGTACTGTTTGATTTGAAAACAATACCGCAAGAAAATCCAGTTATCAGTGGTCATAAAGGCGCCAAAGAAAAATTATTATACGAGGAACCAGAATGAAACACAAAAAAAAAACAACAACAACAATACAATAAACAGGAAAAACTGAATAAATTGAATCGTAATATAATATATATTTCCTTAGCAATCGGTGCAAGAAAAATAAGTACTTTTTATGACTCATAAAGAAAAAAAACATGATAATTTTGGAATGTTTTTTTCTTATTTGTTTTGTTTGTTTTTTTTTTTTTAAGTAAAATTAATTTTTTATTTAGTTCCTGGGAAAATACATGTAATAAGATATACGTGCATACATACACACTACATACCTATGCACACGTATACATAGTTATGCACATGCAATGAATTATACTTATGCACACGGTTGTAAACATGCAAGTTTTGATTTTAAAACTGCTACAGTAAATAGTAAAGCCAAGTCCAAATTTAAAGAAATCCTTTATATAGAACGGCGGGATCAAAATTAAGGATTTCCTACTTATTATATGAAGATTTGATATAAACTGTGTGACAAGTGCGAAGCCCCTCGCCTTTTGAGATCAAGATTGAGTCGAGCCAAATAGTGATATCCTGCTCTGATGTGGAGTGTATTTCAGTGAGATCGTTCTGCAGCAATCGAAGCAAGTGTCCATTGTTTTCCAAGCACATTACTTGTGTCAGGTTGTATATATATAGGAGAACTCCCGAACTCTAAACCTCGAAGTTTGCCGTAGTCTAGTAGGTACAATAAGACCGCGCTTAACGCGGAGGATACGTACCACTAAATTCCAGCGCTGAACTAAACAGCGTTAAACGAGGCAACCTTAACACTTACATATGTAAATACATATGTAATGAGGATCAGTAAAAAACAACAGAGAATAAGAATATTTATCAGTTGATGACAACTAATGAATCAACTGTGACGCAGGAAACTGTACTGTGATTGCGACTTCGGAAAATATAGTTGGAATCTTTGCAGACTAACAAAAGAGCGTTGTACTGAAACAGCGTTAAGCGGAGCAGCCTTAAGCGGAGCAGCCTTAAGCGGAGCTGCTTTTAGCCGGGTCTTACTGGAGTGTGTTGGCTCATTAGGCATGAGTCCAGGATTCAAACCCCATGTCAAACATCCCTATTAAAACGAAATATGAAAAAATATTTCTTTGGCTACTTCATTTCGGCAGACTTTTGGCAAAAACTCTGAGGGTCAAATAAAATTACCATGAAAAGTTTCACAAAAATCTGCTATTCAGAGTCGATTTTAACTACAGGTCCCGCTACACATGTATAAAATTTAACACTCACAACATAAGTGGTGTGAGAAACTAGGGCTTAATCACGACTGAAGACTTGTAAGGACCAATTATGTATGTATGTAAGCATCGAACTCCCGTGATAGTCTGGCCTGGTTTTAGAAGCTCATAATGAATCAAATCGTGACCTCTGTCCTCACCATACAATACAATACAAATCAATGCCATGCCGCAATTTATGTTCTGCTGGATCGTAGATTTTGATTCTTGTTCATACTCGAAATATGTCCTTTATAGAAGATCTTGATTATCTCCAAACGAAATAAAATCGAAACTAAAGAGTAGTAGAGATATTGTATTTAGATTTTGCCCAAAAACAGTGGTATGGATAAATAATGGGTATCGATGAGGCTATTACAAGCTTTCTCTATCATTACCATACATTTTCGAGAAATATTGAAAAATTCCCGTAAAGCAACAAAGTGCGCTTAATGGTTTTATTAAAACTTCAAAATTGTTTGAACATGACTAAAACCATCAGCGTAAAATAATTTCAATAACAGCCAAGGAAAATATGTTAAAAAAATCCTACAAAATTCTTAGTCTAACTAATGTTTTTAATGTTAGATGGTATGCCTTAAAGAATCATATTGAATTGCGATCAAAAAGGCATTATGATTTCCGACACATTGCTGCAACCAGCCAGCCTTAAGCAACCCTCTATATTAAGGCGAATAAAAAATGTTGATTAATTAACAAAATAACAACAACAAAAGTTAATTACAATCAATTTAGGCACTTACTTAGCAAAAACTGACAAACGATACTACAAAGCTGTAGGCAAAACAAACAAAAAAATATAAACGAACGGGGCAAAGAGGTGTTAAATGTCAAACATTTGCTAACAAACCAAAAACTTATACAACAAATAAAGGTATTACAACATATGGTGTCGGTGGTGTTAATAAAAATATCACAAAAGCAATAACAACAACAGCAAGAACAACTAGTAATAACAAAACAAATATAAAAAAACATTACAGAGCCTGAACAGCAGCTACTACTGCAACAACCCTTTATGGTGTGGTAGGTATATCGACAACTATTTTTATAAAAACAAAAAAAAAAACATATTGTATACAAAAGTACTTTTTTGTATTGTTTAACAATGTACTCCAGTGTAAATTATTACATTCCTTGTAAAGTGCCTATATTCGTACAATTGCATGTGTGAGTATGGACTACAGAAAGTAACAACGACTCATAGCAGAAAGTGCATAACGACTAAAGTGTGGCCCATTAGAGCAGGATGCGTAAAAATTTTATTATACAAATAGACAAAAACCAACAACAAAACAAAACAAAAAAATACAAATTTATAAAGGGGTTGCCGCCATAAAAAAATTAAACAAATATAAACAGACTTAATTAGCAGCCAACAGGAATTAATTGTCGATTGTTAGCGCAAAAAGGGTTTCATTTGCTGCCGTAGCACTCTTACATATTCAAACATTTTTATATAACGAGACTGTCATACAATAAATACGCTGTCAATAGTTATTAAAACCCTTGGCGGGTGAAAAGCTTTCAATTACTTTAGTATTTTGCTCGATAGAAAAACGAGAAAATGAAAAACCAAAACCAACAACAACGAAAATAAATTTAATGTCATACACGTGACATTTACTTGAATTACGAGTGTATATTATATTTCTTTGTTAATATTTTAAATTTTTTTTTTTTTCGTTTTTGTCGGTAAGTTTAACATGAATTATGATTAATTAACTGGAATTTCCAATGGATTTTAATTTCTCACGCTACACATTACAATAGCTGAACGAGAGAGAGGCGAGCGAGAGTTTTTTTCCAATAGGTGGCCCCCTTTCATTTAGTGAGTCTGTCTAAAAAATTGAATGGTATGAAACGTACTCGTATGTTATCAATTGTTGCGGCTCATTGAAATAAATAAACAAATGTTGCATGCCATAGTTTTTGGGAGGAATAAAAACAAACACCAACAACAACAACATCATGTATAACAAAAAGTAATAATATTAATACAAACGATGCCGCATTTCATTTCATTTTACTGGGCCCAGAGCATTAGAAGAAGAAAAAAACACGAAAAAAAGTTTTGAAAACTTCGTTGACTTAGACTTTCACGAAATTTAGAAAGAAAGAAAAAATTTTTCCTTTTAATACTTCCGTTTTTTTCTTTTTTTAGGCATGTAGGTAGGTTTACATTCCGAAAGTATATGCAAGTGAAATTTATTTATTCTAAGCACTCACTCTCCTATAACAGTACACTGAGAAAAAAACTGAAAGTGGAAATATTTTTTTCTCTATAATTTGGCAAAAGAAAATGAGCCAATGGAGAATCTTTGTTTTAAGACTGGAAATAATATACCAGATTTTTCTACGGTCCATGGAACAATGTCTGCTTTAGTATCTGAAATGACGAGTCAGTCTTTGAGAGACTATCAGGAAGTGAAGATTCTCAAAACTTTCTTTGATTTCGTTTTGCTGCTGTGTCATACATACATACATAATTCGTAATTACAACCCTTCAGTCAGGATTACGACCTAGCTTCTCACGCCACTTAGGTTGTGAGTGTCAAATTTACACATGAGTGGCGGGACTTTAAACTCGACTCTGAGCGAGAGATTTTTGAGAAACTTTTCACAGAGTTTCTTCCAGAAACTTCTTGACCTGAGGTTTGAACCGTGACCTTACGTCTAAGAAGTTAATACACTACCTACTAAACTACGGCAACTTTGTTCTTTGATTTCATCTATTAGGCGAAAGCCAATGGTTAAAACTCCAACTTACTCCTTCTACAAAATCCTCTCACATTAAATAAAATTGTCATGAAAAGTTTCTTAAGAATCTGTCGGTCGCTGTCAATGTTAAGTCCTTCCACTTGCGGATAAAATTAACACACACTACATATGTGGTATGAGAAGCTAGGTTTGAGTCCTGACTAAAGGGCTGTAATGATCAATAAACTAGAAGTAATAAAAGACCTGAGCGAACATCTGTTGCTAACAAAAAAATGCATATGGACTTGAAGTCACTTTGGCCAGTCTGCTATAACTTTAGTTCTAAGCCTTTTCAGGAACCTAGACACTTTCGCTGTATGAACAAAGAGAAGAAGATGGCTGAGAAACAACTTGTATACATTCTTGTGTGTATGTCGATTCTGTTAATTATCTTACGAGTGCAAACAAATTCAAAATGGGTCAAAGATCACGAAGCATAAAAAATAGCAAAGGATAAGATAGCCTTCACAGTTTCTTATAAACACTACACTTGTTACTGGAGTGTCATAATTGACCCCACAGGCTCTAAGTAAACCCTTCAATGATGCGTTAACAGTAGAATGTGTGTTACAGAGATCAGCAATGAATCGCTGTTTTACTACTCATAAACATTCATGAAATTTTGAATACAAGTGAGTTAACAATATTGAAATTCAACTACTCTGATTCATTCGTACTCACTACAACGTTGATTTATAAGTACAGGTTGCAAGAGTTGTTGAGTTATGAAGAGTCGAAATCAACAACATCATACGTGTTTTAAGTATGAATATGAGGAGTACTTCAACCTGAATGCGTATAAGTATAAGAAATTATGAGTTCGATTCGATTCTAACTCAAACTCTAGCTTTTTGCTGCAAATACTTATTGCTCATCATAATTTCTTAGAGTGTATAAAATATTAAATAAAAATAAACAAGCGCCAAGTGTGTTATTAATTTATATTTCTACTCGATAAGTATCTGTATAAGCCACACACAAACATATATAGGCTCCAGTGTTAAGGTTTCTACACATGCAGTACCTTTACATGTAATAAAAAAATATTTCCTTTGAAACTGATACGAGGTGAAAGAATAGTCATCAACAGATGTCACATGTGTTGCACGCAGACTGTGAATGTAAATCATTTCACTAAATGCTTATGATTTTCTAAAAACAAAAACAACAACAACAGTAAAAATCAACCAAAAACTATGGATAATAATTCATAAACGTAATGGCAACATTATACGTTTCTCTTACAACATTTGTATAGTTTTTGTGGGGGAAAATTCTGATTAAGATTTCAGATGATTGTTTATTTAAAAAAGAATTCTTATTAGAACGATGAAGCTAATATTAGGTTTTTTTTAATAAGAACAAATCGTGGGAATTTAAGGACGAACTTTTTAACTAAAATTTTAATTCTGTATTGTTGTAAATCTATTGAACAGGTTACGGTACAAACTTCTGAAATTTGTCGAGTCAGAAGCTGTAAAAAAGAAATGAGATCTTCGTCCAGAAGGGATCAAGTCTGTTTAAGACTCTCGGGTGTCCTACGGGTTCACAAGGAAGGCTGCATTGCATAGTGGAAGGCTTTGGCAGCGGAAAGTTGAAGTATGACATTGAACAAGTTATGCCATCACGACCGGAGTTTTTTCTCCTCTTCAGTCGCACATCTCTGCAGAAATAATCTGAGGGTATGTCAAGTTTTTCATCGTATCCAGTCTAGTTAGTCCTCGAGATTGAGCCTCTCTGTAAATCAAGCCAAGTCGGAATACCTGAACTCTGTATCAGCCCTGGCCAGTTCATCAGCAATGGAATTTTTCAACGATATCGCTATGTGCCAGAACCCATATAAGCAGTTATCTTTGAATGATCCGAAATTTCCCTGAGAAATCCTTGGCATTTATAAAGAAGAACGGATTTTAAACACGCGTTCGTTAGGTTCGAGTAATTCAAGAAATTTTAAAAATTCCGCCGCCAACCAAGCATTACTCCAAAGTTGCATTCAAAATGGCTGAGATATCTGCCTGGATAACACACTAGTGGTCAGGCAGGCTATAAGAAAGCTTAGACTGGGTACTCGAAATTAGTTTCAGTCAGAAACAGAACGATAAGAAGCTGCAGTTTAGTTGGCAACATAAAAAACGGTAAAGGAAACGAAATTGATTGATCGGTCGGCCAGATCCTCCTTGATTCACTGATCGATAACACCGAGAGTGGAGTCGTCATGATAGAAGATAGATAGTTGCGGGATTTCTAACCTTATATGGTTGGGCCATTCTAAAACGGAAAGGGTTCTGACTTGATTGTTTTTTTTACAAAGTGTTTCGCTTTGAATGCCTCGCCCAGCATGCTTGTCTTCCACAAAGTTTTTAGTACCATGGATTAATTAGAAGCAGCACATTCTGCGTCCCTGCTGTTGAGTACAGAGTTAATGTTTAGGAATTCTTGTTCGATTTTTCTTCAGGGGCCTTGATAAGTCAACCTCTCTTTCTTTCGGGTTAATCTATTAACCATAGGGGGTGCACTAATAACCTAGTTGGTAGTGTGCTAAACTTCCAGTGTCGAGGGTTTGGATCCGGAAACACTGCGGTTTTTATGATTGTCTGATTGTTTGTCTGTCATTATGTGTGATGAGTCACGAAGGTATATAGAATGATCATAAAAAAATTGTCGCTCACTACTCCCTCTTTCCTTTCTCCTATAAATTGTTATTACTGTATGCTAATAATGCAATGAGTATTCAAAAAGATGAGTAGATTCGAATCATACTCATAATTTCTGATACTTATACGCATTCATACTTAATATCATACTCATACTACTCATATTCAAAATTTGAGGTACTCATCATAACAATATGCATGCTGTTGTTGATTTAGACTCTCATTTACTCAACATTTACAAGAATCACAAAAAAATCATGATTCGAGTACGAACACTACAATACCCACTAGAAGGTTGTGCGTTTGCTTTGCTTGCTGTCTTTGCCTTTTTCTTTCTTCTTTTTTGTAAATGCAACAACAACTGAGACTGTAAATTTTCGAGTGATTCGAATCATTTATGAGTATATAAGTATTTTTCTAAAATTATGAATCTGAATGAGTAGGCGTATGAATCAAACATATTTCGAATGTTAGGAGTTTGATGTCAACGTTGTACTCATACTGATTGCAACCTGTACTTATAAATCAATGTTGTAGTGTGTACGAATGAATCAGAGTAGTTAAATTTCAATACTGTTGGCTCACTCATACTCACTTTCATGAGTACTTATGAGTACAGGAAAACGATTCATTGCTGATCTCTTATGCTAACACAATGCTCTGCCTGAATCGGGGTCAACTTCTGAGTGTTGGTCTAAAAAAAGTAGTGAAAGTAACTCAAATGGACTGTTTTTGTTATCCGAGTGAAGGTGTCTTACATATCTTCCAAACTTCTAATAGGTTAGCTATTGGCCTAACGAAGCACAACGGATTTTGTCTCAACTGGGCAATAAATAACCTGCATTTGATTTTATCAATTGCAAAATTGTTTCTTACCAAAACAACTTAATTAAATGCATTTAAACATAATTAAGATAAAACTAAAATCCAAACCTACAATTCTCTTAACACCAACAGATAAACAGAGAAAAAAAAACTGAAAATATTTTAATATGGAAAATAAATCAGTGGGAAATTAGAAAATAACAGACCAATACACACATAAACAAACATCATTAAAAACAATTAACGAAAAACAAAAAAAAATATTGGGGAAGAAAAAAAATGAAGAAAAAATCCCCAACAGCAACAATTTTAAGAGTTTTCATTAATGCGTTGACATTTGGAAAAGATAAGACATTAAAAAGCAATTATATTGAGACAAATCAGCGAAAACATATTAAAATATTAATGTGGGATTTTGTGTTAAATGCAAGACATTAAATGATCATAAAAAACACCAGCTGAAGTAGATAAACGTTTGAATGAATGTCTGCTTGATAGTGGCTGATTGCTCTGCTGAATGGCTAGCCTGTTCTGTTGGCTGGATGACAACACTCCATATGAATATAATGGTTGGTACTCAGATACATATACATATGAACACCTCTGTAACGATGTATTTACAAACAAAAAAAAAAATAAATAACAGAAGCAAAACAAAAAATATGAAAATAAACTATAAAATACGATAAAGAAACAATGACTAAATCTCCTTTATGTGAAATTCCACAAACAAAATAATAACATGCACACTCACCCAAGAGATATCCATTAAAATTGCTCAATTAACTTGAAATTAAGAAGATTTTTCTTCTTTTCCGGGCACAATTTTTGGGATCAAGAAAATGTCATAAAAATCACTCCCCCACAAACAAAGAGGGGAAATTTACAAAAAAAAAAAGAATTAACATTGAATTGAAAAAAAAAAAATGTTTAAACACACTATGAGGACAAACGTCACTGTTAATGTGAAGTGATTAATACTGGCATATGTGACTCAATTTTAACTTTAACCACGGCATGTGTACCCCGTGACTTAATTTTAACTTTAATCACATGATGAACACCTTCTACCCTAATTCTGTATAGACTCCAATCCTAATTATTTCATTACAGCTTGTAACTATTCATTGTGAAGTCGCCGTAATACAGTAGGTAGTGCGTTGGCTTATGACACGGGAAGCAGCGGTTCAAACCTTAGGTCAGGCATCTCAAACGAAGCGAAATATGAAAAAAATATTTTTTCGGTCACTTACCCTCAGCAGATTTCTGGCAAAAGTAAGAGAGAGTAATAAAGAGTAAATAAAATTGTCCAGAGTAGACTTTAAACTGTATGTTCCACCACTCATGTGTAAAATTAACACACATAACATAAGTGGAGTGAGAACCTACGTCGTAATCCTGACTGAGGGATTGTAATGACCAATTATGTATGTAGGTATGTATGTATGTGCCACTCAAACATTTTCCACTAACTTTTGAGGAAAACAAAAATGCCTCTTATCACTTTGGCTATTTACCATCGGGCTGATATCCTGTACAAAGTCTCTCATACATGCCTACCGTTACCCAAGATTTCCAATATACAAGCCAAATTAGAAAACTTGAAAGGACTAGCGTACATAATTACTCAAACCAAGAGAAATATACATCTAGAAAACCAAAGCCATGAGTCGTTAGCACCAATAACATCAAGCCAAAAGGGCAACCAGTTGACTACTTAACGGGTTTTAACAGCCATTTTGTCGAAGCTATATCTGTCAAATTAGTTATTCACTCTGTTTTGCCAAATCACCATGGCTGGACCATAGACTACAACGTATGTACGCTGAATAGGCTCAGCAGCAGTTGGTAATCGTATGGAAAAGTCATCATCAGCACTGAGACTCATTACTGAATGAATTGAATTTCAATCCATATGAGATCCATGAGCGTCTAATGCATGCCAAAAAAGTCACTATCTGGTGGCAATTCGCGGTTGGCGCCATGCATCACCGGTCCACATTCCTTTGAGAACTGTACCCGCTGAGCATTACAGGTCGATGATTACCAGGTTCTCCTTGGAGAATACGGACACCAATGATACGTAGTTGGAAAAGGATGGCGCGACATGTCACACAGCTCATGCCACATTAGACATTTTGCATGAGCGATTTTAGGGAAGTGAATTGGCCACCGAAATAATGTGATTTGAATCCAGTGGACGGTTTTTGTGTGGTCTTCTTAAGTTGTAGGCATATCCAAATAAGCCACAAACTACAACGATCCTCAAATCAAACATAACCCAAGTCATCAGTCGAATTCCGCCCGGTTTATACACCAAAGTCATAAAAAATTTTATACTTTTGATACTTTTCACCCAAAGAAGCTGAGGCTATTAGATAGGAGGTTATTATATAAAGAATGCCTTATTAAAACCCTATGCTTCCAAGAGCGTTAGTGATAAAAACATGAATTTTCTATTAGAAATTCTTACGTTTGGAGCCAGCAAACTGTTTTACCCACCTTTACGTAGTAAAATTTTAAATTGTTTAAAACGATTAAGCTTTATTAGCTCACAAAATGATTAAACTTTACAACAAAAAAACACACAATTTTTGTAAACTATTTTAGCTAAAATTGCTAAAAAAAAAATTCGCCAAACAAATATTTCTTTTTACCAACAACATATGTATGTGTGATGCCAGCCAACAAACAATTCCATCATGTCATTATATGCACTTACATACATATATTTTTCTTTTATTCTTTTTATCTATTAATTATGAGGACTTTTATGTGACATTAAATAAAATGTCTCTCTGTGTCTCTCGCTCTCTATTGGTGTTCATACTGATGTATGATCAGACATTTATTGTATATTTCTTCGTTCGGGTCATAAATTTTGGTGGGCGACATGTAATAAATTTTCGGCTCCTGGACAAAAATTATGTTCACATACGCATATGCAATAAATGCATACATGCATACATACATATATGCAATGAAATGAAAATTGGAATGAAATCCAATAAAAATAAAACGATTCATATTATATTGGATGTATGGATTATATGGATGTCTGATTGTCTGAGAGTATTACTAGATATAGAGGTTACGTCAACTTAACATGACGTTTTGTGTGTTTGGCACTATAAAAACTGTTTGTTTGAAAGAAAAAAGCAACATAAAATCATAAAAGCGCTTTTAGAGCATATATAAGGCCTTAAAAAGTCATGAAATTTCTTAAGGAATTTCAATTTTATTTAAAGAATTCTTATATAAGAAAATGATATAAAAACGGATTAATGTGAAATTAATTACCATACGAGTGAGAAATTAAAGGTGATTCATTGCGGGATTTATTTAATGATTTCCTACATATTTTTAAATAAACATTCGGAGATTAGAAAACGCAGATAATGGCAGTAAAAATAAATGCTCATATAGTTAAAGGGAAACAAAATATTCCTGTTGATAAAAAAAAATCTTTTAAAAGAAAATCCATTATTCCTCCAGTAGAAGGCTAAGTAATCTGTAACTCATATTATACAAATGCGATTCAATCAGGCTAGATGGCTTTAGAAAAATACATGAACCACTTTCTAGATATTCAAATCCCAAAAATCTCTGCAAAATATTGAAAATTACTGGACCCGATCTATGTCGAAATAATCAGTTCTTTGATTTCTTCTATTTCAGAAGCACTTCTCACGAGGTGCATTGAATAGCAGAAGTATAGGCTCTGTAATCTCCAGACGGATGAGAGAGATTCTACTCACAATCTACGGAAATAAACGCGTCGGATGAAATTATAAGAATCGGCACAACCAGGACTTTCATAATAATAAAATTCCCTGATGCGAGAATTGACTACCAAGGGTATGTAGATGAAATAGTTCGAAAACCCTAAGTCGCGGTAGCACCACTTAAAAGAAAGAAAACTTCGTTAATGGAAGAATTATTGTATATGTACTGAGTAAGAAATATAATGGATATTGGAGGCAATATATCAGAAAATATTACTGGGTAGTAAATGGCTATGAAAGGCTCATTTAGAATGCTTCTTAGAGATAGACAAGTCTATCATAATACTTTGTAGAAGGCTTACAGGAATTTCTTAGAACTGCAACTCTAGAATTACACTATGGGTGTATATTGCGACGATCAGGTGAACCGTGAGCAATGAAGCAATTGTTTGGGCAGCTAGGACGAATTTGGAAACAGTTCAGACAGAGTTAAATAAGGTGGAATAAGACACTAGAGGTTCTGTTGGATTTAACATACATACATACGTACATAATTGGCCATTACAGCCCTTCGGTCAGGATTACGGCCTAGCTTCTTAACACAAGTCATGTGGTGTGTGTTAATTTTATACATGAGTGGCGGCACCTACAGTGTAACGTCGGGCTTTTCCTCTAATAAGCGAACACACTGCCTACTAGACTACTAGATTTAAGCCCATTGAAAATGAGACTATGTTTAGGATAATGACAGGCATAGTCTTATATTTACGATAATGAAAAGCACGTGCAATATTGCTGGACTCTGCTGGACACCTGTGGATAAGAAGAGGACTGACACATTTCTGGCGTTAAATCGCACAACCAGCACAACAGCGATTCTTAAGGGCCACTGTCCTTTTGGTAGGCATGCTATTCCGACAAATGACTTCTGCAAGAGCTTTGGGTTTGAGGAAAAAAGAGACTGTTTATCACCTCATGGATCAGTGCCCTGCTCTACACATAAAGAATTGCAGGATTTTGACCTTGCAGGACACACAGGATTTTGACCCCATCTCTGACCAATCTCTATTATAAAAATTGCTGCGAAGCAATATTTATTTTGGACTCGGGTGGTATATTCCAGGTAATGTTTGATCTCCGGATAGAATTGATGTGATAACACAATGGGTTTAAATGCTGGCCTAAGTGGGACCTCTCCCATCTGACTTAACCTAAGCATAATGAAAGGCAAATCTCACAGGAGATTCATTATAGTGATCTGATAAATCCAAAGGCTAACAACTCTATAAGAAGAAGAGAAGAGAAATGCAATGGGGATGAGTAATTATAAGTAAAAAGTACTTTAGAGACTATATAATCTGTTAAGAGAGACCATTCTGTGATATAAAAGTGGGACGAGAACAGCTATTGCAATAGCAGGAGAAGTATGTATGGTAATTACTTTAAGAAGAAACTTGAGCCATGCATCGAGCCATCAACGATCAACTTAAGGACTTTTGACTGGGCGCCGTAGATTCCAAAAGCACTTGTCTAGAATAGGAATCTTCGCGAGTCAATAAGTAAATACTGTGATGAAGAGCATAAAGCATCAAAAGGCATACCTGGAGCCTGTACCGCAGAACCATACAAAACTGCCAATTGTTATCTTTTCAATGTCGTCTTGACTTGTTTTAGGATGAATCGATTTAAACTAAAAATACCAACAGCTTTTCCAATAAAAAAGGGTCAATTTAATTTTAAACAGATCATTCTATCAACATTAGAAAAATGTCTTTAATGTCATAAAAAATTCCATAATATTTCTTTTAACATACCGTTGACCACAATTATTTAAAAATGATTGAAAGAAAAAATCACTTCAGGGTTTATTTAAATATAGGTTAGGGGGTAGCGTAGCTTATCTTATGAAATCTGAAAGAAAAATATGTACACCTTAAATCACACCTTTAAATATCATGTGTTTGCTATTGACAGTTTCGCTTTTCATTTCTATGAAATTTAAATCCTCGATGGCATATGACCAGCCTTTTATAATTGACAATAGCACTGCATTGCTACTGTTTTTTTTTGTCTCTTAATCCACTTAATAGATGTTTCACTTCAGATGTGTGACAAATATGTTATACTGGGAGTGACAATTATTTCAAAATTTCCAACTAGTTAGACATCTTGACACATTCATCTTAACCCAACTAACATTATCCATTAAAATCGAATGACGACTGACTTTTTTTTTCTACAGATATTTTGCTCTACAGTTTTTTTTAATCACCTGTCGGGGGTTTTTTTCTCATTTTTTTCTTTCGTTTTTTTAGCTTCAAATTACTGCACAGCCAATATTTGTACCACTTTGCATAATTAATGACTTACGAAGAACGAAGAAAAGAGCATTAGAGACCCAACCCACTAAATGAAATAAAACAAAACCAAACCATACCAAACGTACATAGTGTAGAGTGGTAAAAATACCGAAACCATATCAACTTATCAAATCACAACAACACTTACAAAAACATTATAAATTTTAAGCGTTTTTTTTTTTGTTTTTTTTGTTTTTATTGCATTGTATTGCAGAACACTTAAGACAATTTTCAACTAATTACGCCTGCAAGTGGCAGTCAGCTTGGACACCGACAACACCGACACCATTGGCATTCAGGCTGCTGCCAGCTAAGCTAAGTTGCACACATGGGGACATACAAAAAGGAGTAGAACATCAACTCCAACACCATCAGCCAACAGCCAACACTAAGAACAGAAATAATGAAAAATCAGAGAATAACTCTCTGGAAGTAAACAGACAAACGTATACATAAAACAAAAACTACAAAATTTGATTAATTGTTTGCAACTCAATGCAAAAAAGATACAACAACATATTCTTTATAGTTTCTTTTTTTTTTTTTTTTGGTACGGCTACAATCATAATGCATGAAGATTGTTGCAGTCGTTTAAAGGTATGCATTCATGGTGTGTGATACTTTCTAAAGCGTAAGAGAAAAATAGAAATTTGTGCGATGAATTTTAGTTCAGCCCTACGTAAGGTAGGTCACCATAGTCTAGTAGATAGTAGGTAGTGTGTTGGCTTATTAGACATGAGGCCACATTCAAACCACAGGTCAGATATCACAAACAAAATGAAATATGCAAAAAAAATATTTCTTTTGGCGTCTCCTTTCATAATAAGCTTTTCAAATCTTTCATTCACAGTCGACAAGATAGGTTCCAACCAAAGATCAGCAACGAGTATTCAAAAAGATGAGTAGATTCGAAACATACTCATAATTTCTGATACTTATACGTATTCATACTTATTTCAATATCATACTCGTACTACTCATATTCAAAGATTGCAGTACTCATCGTAGTCATACTTAACAATATGCATGATGTTGTTGATTTCGACTCTACTTTACTCAACATTTACAAGAACCACAAAATAAATGTGAATCGCGTACGAACACTACAATACTCACTAGAAGGTTGTGTGTTTGCTTTGCTTGCTGTCTTTGTCTTTTTCTTTCTCTTTTTTTGTAAATGAAGCAACAACTAGGACTGTAAATTTTGATGAATGATTCGAATCACTCGAATCATTTATGAGTATTATAAGTATTTTTCTAAATTTATGAATCTGAATGAGTAGGCGTATGAATCCAAAATATTACGAATGTTATGAGTTTGATGTCAACGTTGTACTCATACTCATTGCAACGTGTACTTATAAATCAATGTTGTAGTGAGTATGAATGAATCAGAGTAGTTGAATTTCAATACTGTTGACTCGCTCATACATAAAATTTCATGAGTACTTATGTGTAGGATTCATTGCTGATCTCTGATCACAACATTCATGTACAAAAGTAACACACCCAACATTGCTAGTGTGAGAATCTAGTCATATCAAATCAAAAAAAAATATTCCTTCTGTGAATTCCTCTGTCAAAAATTCAGAGAATAAATTAAATTGCCATGAAAAGTGTCCCAAAAAAAAATCAGTCGTTCCGAGTCGACCTAAAACTGAAGGTTTCGCCACTCATAAATAAAATTAGCACACACAGCATAAGTGGTGTGAGAAGCTAGGTTGTGATCCTGACTGAAGGGTTGTAATGATCAATTACATACGTACATACGTACCTATTCACCAGAGCCTTGAAGTTTCAATGAAAAATGTGTAAATTCCAGAAAAAAAAATCGTGCAGAAGCCTCTCCTCTTCACCTACTTCTTTAAAAATTTCATTCCTTTAAAGATTTTAAATTTTTACGTAAATAATCGCACACATTGAAAATGAAAAGATAAGGCCCCTAAAAATGATCACATGGTAGTATGCTGATGGTGATGGTGCTGATGATGGTGATGATGATGATGTTAAGGAGGAGGAAGGAATTAAACAAAATGCAAAAATGTTGGCTTGTTTGAATGCATCATCGTCAACAACGACCATTCGTCTACAACGGCAACCACTTGCTTGCTGGTATGTCTCTCATGCATGAGTGAGTGAATGAATGGTTAAGTTTGGCACGCGCATAATACGTACAATATATGTACGTACGTATGTACATATATACAAACGACGATGATGATGTTGATGCGTTGATAGTAAAGTATGTTGCACGTTCCTCATCAAAGAAAAAAAAAGTGGGAAAAAGATGGTCAAAGAAGAAAATGTGTTTGAAAGTGTGTGTAGATACATATGAGTGGTGTCTTATCGCTTCAAAAAAATTTAAAAAATTATATGCTAGATTTTTTTTTCTGTTTCTTCCTTCGTTTTCTTCTTCTTCTTCGGTTTTTCCTGTTTTTACTTCTTATAAATCTTTTGCAATGAAGATGGCAAAATTATTAAGGATGCTAAGAATTGGGGACATATCAGACAATCGATGATTAATTCATATTCATGAGCATTCAACCGAATGCTGTGCATCATGACACATTCTGCCACAGTTTCACATTAAAATGCTGTTTGCTGCTTAAGAATATGAAGACCAACAAGCAAAAAAAGCAAAGAAAATAAGAAAAAAAAAAATATTTTTTAAGCATGAATTTGGCGCCTGTTGACGGTAGAAAATCAAAAAGAATCACAGGCAACAGGTATGTTTACCATACCAATGATGACTCCAGAAATACAGAAATGAAAATGCAAAGGCAAAGAGACAGAGACAGAGAGACGGAGAACACAGACCACATTTGCTTTCTTTAAGGCGTGCGTGTTTAGTGCACTGAGACTCATTAGTGTCTCGCCTTGTTTTATGCAGCTCATATTAAACGGCATCCATCGGGATGGCACTTTCTGTGTAGAGGCATACTTAAACATATGCAGATAATATATCGCCTGTTTTTTCTGTTTTTTTTTGCCGTCATTGTTGTTGTTATTGTTACGAACAGATTAAGGTCATTGCTCAATTGGTTTGGTATTGGAAAGAAATGGAGAAAACATGAAGAGGCTTGCCAGATACTGTTATTACTTGAGGAAATAGGGTTTTGCAAACCCATCAGTTGAAGGAAGGATAATGCAGCCCCGAAATCAAATCATTCAGTGGTTGACGTTCATATCCCTGACAACCATGAGTCAATTTAACAAATTTTCTTCAGATGTGGTATCCTGGCTTCGCTTGATCTATCTATCACTATGGTTTTGAATTCCTAATTAATCCCAAACTATATTACCTTGGCAACCCTGAACTTAAAAACCGAAATTAATATAATTTCAGTTTCATAAACCCAAAGTAAAAAACAAAAAAATAATTCTGTAGCAAATTCGTTAAACAAAATACTCCCGGTGGCTTAAGAAAGTGTCCCTGGTGTCATTTAAAACTGAAAATGTGATACATTACTTAGCTAATGGAGCATTTTAATTATGACACTGTATTGCAACTACTGTATACTACAATATTGCAGCATATGCAAAATCGTACAATAGCAACAACACACAACATCCACCACATTCTACGTCTTTGCTTACAACTGCACTGCAAAGGTATTCAGAGAGAGATGCTGGTGTTGGCATTAAGACGGATTATATTTAAATGTGGCACAAGCACATGTGCACACTGTTGCATCCACATAATGGTGAAGTGATTTTTAAAATATATTTACTTGTTTATTTCATATGCTTGAATGCATTTCTTAAAATTAAAACTAAGGCACTGGATACCCGTTCTTGCTTGGCATTGTGACTCGAAAAAATGTCTGTTCTAAGCAGATTTAAAAATATTTTCCTTTCATATTTCCAGCTGCCCATGCATAATATCCAATGTCTTAACCCGACCACCAGCATCCTTTCGAAAATAATAATAAACAATCTTTGGTTTCTTTTGTAAATTTTAAAATGAACAATAAAACAATTTTTTTGTAATTATTGATATTTTAATTGTTTGTGTGTTTGTTTGTTTGCCTATGTGGCACAAGGTGGCTATAAATGACCTTTAATTGTGTGATAGTTTTTAGGAGCGCATTCATACCAAAGAAATCAAAAGTATGGCACACGGCATACGTATGTATTTACTTTATGGGGGTGTTTTGCACCTTTCGTGTAACATGTATGAACAACATGTGTCCATAACCACCACCATCGCTATAGAAGGCCTTTGATTAAAAGATCTCAAAGTGATATTCGATATTTTCTGTGTTGTATGTGTGTTTAAAATGATCCTTGTTAGCAATTTAGATGATGACGATGACGATGATGATGCATGTGCGTTAAAGGTGTTGTTATATGTGACATTTATTCGTTTCTGACTGCTGTTGTCCTGCATTGTTGACCTGTGACGTTGCAGTTTTCTTTTGTAAGTGCTTTAAATGCGGGCGTGCGCCTGACATCAGTTCTGATTTTATACATGATTTTAATATGATCTACCAGTGCACAAAGAAATCCTTTCACCTGTCTTATAAGAATACAAAACCCTGGGGTTTTTGATTTCAGTTGCAAAAGAAAGAAAAAATCGATATCATCTTGCAATCTATTGTGGTGAATTTGGAAAACTAGCCCTGAAAGTGATGATTGAAATGAATATTAAGGAAGTGATATTTAATTCAAAAACAGTTCTATTGTTTTTAATTATTCATAGGCTGTAGGTGTCTTTTTTTTCGTAGAGAAAATTAAAAAGTATGAAAAGCATTAATCAAGTCTGCATTATTAGCTTATTCATGACATAGCTGACAATTCAGACAGTGGTCAATTCCTGTAAATACGATTTAAATTTGTGAAATCAATTATTTCGTAGAGAGTATATCGTTGGAATTTGAGACGATACCAACACACATGAGAGCCAAAAGAATCCAATGCATCCTGAAAAAGACACTATTGGATGTCGATTTTGTTCTGGACTTAAGCGTCATCGGTCCACATTTTTTTGAGAAAGATTTTGGATAATTATGAACTTGAGGTTTTAAACAATAATGAGGTGTGGTTTTAACAAGACGGCACTACACGCAGCACAACTCCTATCCTATTAGATATTCTGGATTAGATTAGTAGAAAACCCATTTTATTTGGTATAAAAGCCATACGACTGGATGAAGCTGTCGACAGCATTGCTTACTTGATAAGGCTATCGGACAATTACAATATTTTCCAAACGATAGTATGTGTGGAAAGAAATTATGATTTTTTCTGATAGCCCGGTAATATAACTAGCGGTATAGAATGAAAAATAGCGGAGCAGAAGAATTGCCCCGATGTAGAATAACCGTCGACCTTTCAGATGAATTCACAACATTTGTGTTGGCAATATACATACGTACATACATACATACATAATTGGTCATTACAAACCAGTGAGGAATATGACCTAGCTTCTCACACCACTTATGCTGTGTGTGTTAACTTTTATACATGAGCAGTGGGACCTACAGTTTAAAGTCAACTCGGAACGACAGATTTTAAAGAAACTTTCCATGGCAATTTTATTTACTCTCTGAGAGTTCTTGCCAGAAATCTGCTGAGAGAAAGTCGTCGAAGAAATATTTTTTCAATATTTCGTTATGTTCGAGATGTCTGACCTAGGGTTTGAACCGTGGCCTCACGTCTAATGAGCCAACACACTACCTTCTAGACAACGGCGGCTTCCTGTGTCGGCTATATATTTCAGCAAATTGGGCTAAGGATTGAAGGAAGGACAAACGCAAAGTTTTCTCAAAGTTCAGGAGAGTATGATCAGCGTAGTTGTTTGTGTTATTACTGGAAACTACGTTTTTGGAAGTCATATGAGAATCATTGGTTGTACAGCCCATAACGTCTGAGACCCATAAGTTTTAGAAACGAAAAAGAATCGTTATGTTGCAGAAAAAATTATCTTAGTAACCTGTAGTGGATGAGTATTGAAAGCCTGAGTGGTTTCATCGCACTCTGTGGAATGTTCTATGGCTAGAGGGAATGAATGAATGTCGTATCAAAATGGGCAACATTTGCCTTAAGCAACATATATACATATATATAAATCTCGATTGAGGGTCTCTTCTTCTTATCTACCTGCATTTTTGAAGAACAATTGTTTCAACTGTTGGAAAATATAAATGAGAGTTTCTGGGACAGAAGAGTAATGGATTTACTTTACAAAATGTTGTAAATTTGATCAAAATGAAATGATTCTGGAGGAATCATATAGTTGCGTTATATGCACACAACTTTATTGCTTAAGGAATGAATAAGTAAGTGAATTGTCTTAAACAATTAAATGTTCAATAAACATTTCATAAAAACCCTTCACTTGTGTATAATTTGACAAAAATTTTAATTTGCTTGTAAACAGAGCAAAAAACGAACAAACGACATCATAATGAATTATTTTGTGACAATTTTGTATGCCAAAAACCAAAAATAAAGAATTCATTGAAAACAATCGGCCTCCCCCACTTTATTTACTGACAATCTGGCATGTAATAATTTTAGAGAATTAAAGAAGAAAAAAAAATATGTTTACAAGCAAATTATGTTATAGGGTCTTAACTTGTTAGCATGATTACCGAGCATGTTAAAGCTCATTTTTCTACAGTTAACAGAAATTCGATTTTGGTTATAATAAGCTTCGTTTTTTTGAGGGGTTTTTGCCATTATTAATGAAGATTTAAGCAAACAAAACGCCAAAATCGCCAAAGAAACACAAACAATTTGTATGAAAAACTTTAAAAACAGAAAATAAAAACGAAAGAAAAAAACTATGAATAGTAGTAGAGTGTATTAAAAAATAACTTGTCGTGATGGCCGATATTATTGATGGATTTAGGGCGATTACAAGATTGTTGTCGTCATAATTTTTTTTTAATTTTTTTATTTTTTTTTTTTTTCGTTGGTCTTGTTAAGCCAAAGTAGAGAGAAACGAAGGCAAATTTTATACAAAAACTACCTATAAAAATTGCGCAATCTTTTGTTGTTTTTTTTCTGCTGGTCTTTCTAAAATCAAATCCATGGTAGTGGTATTGCAATCTTAAAATTTTCAGCTTGAAATTGAGCTGTCATGTTTGTTTGTAGTTAATCATCTTGAGTTGGTGTTTTTTTTTTCTTTTTCTAACCAATCAGTTGTTATTTTTTTTATTTATTTAAAAAAAAAAATTTTTTTTTGTTGTTTTAATATTCATGTTGGTGGAAGTTTGCTTAACTTTAAGAGGATCTACACGATGTAGGCCATGGGTGATTGTTATAGGGCTGCAAGTGATTTTTTCTATTTCCATTTTTTTTTTTCTAAGATTTTGACGTTTTCTTGAATGTTGTTGTTTCTTTTTTTTGGTTTGTAATTTTTGCTTAAATCCAAAGCATAACACAGCTTTAAGTCATTTTGCCGAAATGATTTCAGTGGTTTGAAATGATTATTAGATTGACTTCTTCTATATTAAAGCAGCTTCTGCTTTATGATTGTTGATTTAAAATTCATAATTTTCAGTTTTTCTTTTGACTTCAAAAATAAAAAAAAAATAAAAAAAAAGGAAAAAATTTACAAAAAATATGCAGGTTAAGATGGTTTCATTATTATCTGCAAGAAAACTAAAGATTTTTTAAATGAAGTTTTTTCTTCTGTTTTTTTCCTGTAGTTGCTAGTTTTATTCCATTGATTAAGTTTGCTTCAGGTATTACGAAATAATGCAAACATTTTTTGTTTCTTTGTTGTTTCTCTTGTTCGTTAGAAGTATCGTATCAAACACTATGAAACTTATTTATCTTGTTAAAATCGATGGGAATTATTTTTGTTCTTACATTGATTACAGAATATCGTACAATGTCATAATGATGATCGAAATAAATTCCTGCATATTATTTGCATTCATTGTTTCAAAATTTTAATAACCAACAATGAAGTGTAAAGCATAATATTTGTTAAGTTATTCTAAATCCAAACGGATTTATAATACTTAATTTCGAATTGTTTGAACTGGACACCAATTGGAATGGATGAATAAAATATTAACTCTTGGCACAGTATTTGCGACTGGTTTTTTTTTTTTTCAGGAAATATTAACAATTAACCAAACATCCCTCGAATCATATGTATACGTTCCTGAAACAATTAAGCATCAAAAGTAAAGACTTTATCCAATCTTCCAACCACTTTAGTGACATCAAAATCATACACCGGATGACCCCGGCTCATGCAGTGTAGCTGTATTAGTATATGGAAAATATTATGTTGTAGGAGGAAAACAAAAGTGAACAATGTAGGAGATATAGGTACCTAATTATTAATAAAAGTTTTTTTAGAAACACCACGTTCGTGATCATATTTTTTATTGATCCAAAAGTCCTAACTAAGTTTAATAGACCAGAATTTCTTTTGGGAAACGAATCCATAATTCTTACTCTCGAAGACGATCACACTATTTATTACACTATCCAGACTACAGTTTAAATCGTTAAAAGTTTTCCTTGTTTTGAATCTCTATTTGTAGGTTCTTTGGCTTTTCAATTAGAATGATTAAACTTTAGTTTTGAAGTCAAAATCAAAATTTGACCACCACATATATCATTCAACAGCATCTAAACAATACTTCCCCTGGTTAAAATGACAAACCCTTCGAACACACTACGGAAATTTCAGGTTATGGCCTTCACTGTGGTCCTATATAATACCGAATTATGTCTTATGTACTTCGCCATTTAGCTATATCTGTCTCTCAATCATTCTGACGGTTCTATAATAAATTGGTTTCATTCAAATCATCTTTGTCTATACATTCTGCCATTAAACTCCTCGAGCAGCCCATAAATCGTTTGTTTCAAGTCCCTAAACGACTGAGAAGATATTCTGTAGTCCTTTTGTCGTCCACATTCAGAGGCTAGTGCCCCAATATAAATGCTATAAGGTTCTAATGATAAATTCTGATTTCAGATTTCAGTCAAATTTTGTTCTGCGTATACCCATAATGGACCACTTTTGTTTGTTCTCTACACAAGAGGAATAAGATGAGACTGTTGGAGGCGACGGCGGCATTGTTGACAGCGTCAGTACTGATGTCGTTGTTCTTGACAGCGTTGTTGTTGTTGTTATTAGTATTAGTGTTGCTGACGGCGTTGTTGTTCGCGTTATTGTTGTTGGCGACGTTGTTGTTGTTAATATAGTTGCTGACGGCCTCGTTGTTCTCGTTATTGTTGTTGACGGCGTTGCTGTTGCTTTGTTGGCGGGATTGTTGGTGTTTTCGTTGCTAGTATTGCTATTGTTGTAAATGTTGTCTTTGGTGTTGTTATTTGTTGTTGTTGGTGGTTGTTGTTGGTGCCTGTTGCTGTTGTTACTTGGTGGTTGTCCTTGTTACTTGTTATTGTTGCTGTTGGTTGTTGTTTATAGTTGTTGTTGGTTGTTGCTGTTGTTTGATGTTGTTGGTTGCAATTGTTATTGGTTGTTCTTATTGTTGATTATTGTTTTTGGTTATTGTTGCTGTCATTGTAGTTTTTATTGTTGTTGTTGCTGTCATTGTAGTTGTTCTTGTTGTTGTCATTGTAGTTGTTGTTGTTGCATAACTCTCTCAATGAGATACGCTTTCCTTTATAACTGGATGTCCAAAGCAAACTTTATTCCTTCTTAGGGTACAATTAGTCAAACGTTCACGGAACTTAATGTAATGCATTTTCATTTTTAGGATATTAAAAGCAATGAGAGCGAGTACCGCATCGTAATATAATTTCGGTAAGCATTTGCATTGCTTCTTGTGAACGTTTGTCTCATTCTGACATTAAATTCTACGTTTAGTTCTATAAAAAGTGAGCAATTCTTAGGCACATGATCCATATTTTGCCACAAATATACTCATACCTAATGTCGGTCAAGACTTTAATTGGATTTATATTTTATCAATGTTTGATTCATATTTCTTTCATACATATACATACATACATAATTGGCCATTACAACCCTTCAGTCAGGATTATTTCATTATTTCTTTCATTAATTTAATTTCTTTCATATTCTTAAGTTAAAGTTGGTCTTTGTATATGGTAAACGAACATAAATTGTTTTCTGAAAATTCCAATTTGATTGTTCATCTGGCGGCAAATAATTCATAAAGAAAATAAAATTTTATTTCCCATCAGAATGATCTAATTTGACCCTTTAAAAAATCATTTAAATAAAAAAAAAAATATACAATAAATATCGATAAAACAAAAAAACAATATTTAAATGATAATATGTGAATACAGGCAAATATTTCATAATCTAAAAGCATTTGTAAGGTGAAGGAAGACACACCTTTAAAAGGCGATTTACTTGACTTGTTGTCATAATCGACAATTTTATTATTATTATTGTCGTCGCCAAATAAAAAGAATATGTTCTCATGAATAAAACATTTCTTCGTTTGTTTTAAAATTTAATTCATCACAATTAAGTGAACCTTAAAATGGTTGTACACATCATGCCATACACTATGCATATAGTATATGAGGAGAACAAATACAAATCAATGAAATGAGAAATTGAAAAAATCGAAAAGCGTAAAGAAAAACAATATTACGAATCAATGTTCAATGATAGCAACAAACCTGACTGACTGATATAAATTAAAATAAAAATCCAAAAACAAAAACATTAAATAAAATATCGCTTTCAGGTTAAATATTATACATATTGTAATAAATATTTCCGTATATGTATGTATGTCTGTCTGTATGTCAGCCGCTTTGTATAAGAAAGTCAATGATTCACATTTTTTTATGGCCGTGGATAAGAAGGAATTGAACAAGCCAAGAGGGAGCGTTTTAAATTAAAATCAAGAAAGGCGCGTGTTCTCAACAACAAAACTTATGCGATATGGTTCGCTACATTTAAAACTTATAAGAAATGCTGAAATCAAATTGACCTGAAGACGCAATCAGTTGTGAAATGAATTCGAAAAGAAATTAAAATTATAAATAATTCTTAAACTGCTCAGTTTGCTCAATACGTAAGCCTTCCCTCTCTCTTTCTCTCTCTCTCCTTTATGCCACAAGTTGTGGCATATTTATTCATTAAAACATAAGAGTTAAGTGGTAGTAGTGGTAGTGGTAGTTAGTGTGTAGTGGTTCGAAGCTAAACACGATAAGTGTGCTGAACACAATTTCAACAGATCACACCTTAAAATTATTTACGAAAATCTTGAAATCCAACAACAACAACACCAACAACAACAAGAACAATTTATTTAAATTATCAGACTAGTTGAAGAAAATGAAGCAAAAAATACAACAACAAAAAAAATTTAAAAATAAAAGGAGTAACCCCCCAGTATTCAAAGACAATGAAATAAACGCTTCACCAATACACCACCAATATCATGTGGCACTGCGACATTATTCACGACAGGCATTTAATTGAGTGTTTGTATTCTCCTATATATAGAGAGTGGGGTTCAAGACGTAACGGACGTAACGGACGGACGAACGGACAGACAGGCATAACGACATTTAACTTGAGCACACTAAACTTACATAAGACGCATGGTGCGTTACTGAAGCGAAACAAGTGTTTAGTCACCGTGCCACCACAGGTAATCAACCGAGTTTTTTGTGTGTGTATGTGTTTTTTTTATTGTTTTTATATATCAAAGCTGCTCCTTTAAATTTGTGTTTGTTGGTTTAAAAACAAAAGACGAAATACATTTGATATATGAAATAATTTTAATCCGCATTTAAATATTTTATTTGTACACCCTACACACACATTCCCCTTCAGGGACTTCCGTACAATGTGTTGAAGTAAGAAAGTAAAGTTCACGGAACCTATGTTCGTTTTTGGCATATGAAAAGCAATGCAAATGAATAACGAAATTATATTACGTTTCGGTAATCGCTCTCATTGCTTTCATATTCTAGAAACGGAAATACGTTCCCTTACGTTCCGTGAACGTTTGGCTAAACCTAGCTTTAGATTTGAATCGGTTTATATTACGAAAAACAGAAATGTGTAGTTTAATAGGACTTGTGGGACTAAGTAATGAATATTTTATGTGACAAGTTGTGAATTTTAAAGCTCAATTTTTCTCCTTTTTTACTGAAAACAACACTCAGAAACGGCTCCCTATACTAAAAGATCTTTCTCTTTCGTTTGGCAATGATTTCTTCGTCTTTTGCACACGGGATTGATTGAACGGGTTGATCTATCCTAACGTCTGACATTGGAGGTGGCTAAGAAGATGAACTTCTTTCAGGGTGATAAATTGATTGTCATCCAAGTCTATATACGTGCTAGATTTACTAATGCACATTATCAGTAGTGATAGTATGACAGCTTTTAAGGTCCGTATCATATCGGACTTAGAAGGGCTTTTCATGCAATATGACTCAGAGCACCTGCTTAAGCTATGACATGACCGATTTGGTTCATTATCACCATTTAAAGCCACCTGGTCTGGCCAAAGCAGTTGGAGGGGATGCTGGTTCAAGCTTTAAACATGAAATCAGATTAATATTGAAGGTGATAGGACCTTTATCAAAGTTTCTCAAAAATCTGTCGTTCGGAGTCGACGTTAAACTGTAGGTCCCGCCACTCAAGTATAAAATTAAGACACACAACATGAGTGGTGTGAGAATCTATTCCGTAATCCTGACTGAAGGGTTGTAATGGCCAATTATGTATGTATGTAGGACCTTTGTCATTACCATTCATTATCAAGAAACAAGGAAATATTCATTTATCGAGGATTTCTTTGGAAAATATGGTTCTAGTAATCGTCGCCGTAGCCTAGGTAGTGTGTTCGCTTATTAGACGTAAAGCCCTGGTTCAAATCCCAGAAAAAACGAAATATAAAAGAAATATTTCATCGACGACTTCCTCAGCAGATTTCTGGCAAAAGCTCTGAGAGTAAATATGCATGTAATGAAAAAGTTTCTCAAAAATCTTTCGTTCAGAGTCGACGTTAAACTGTAGGTCCCGCCACTCACG
This sequence comes from Sarcophaga rosellei, assembly GCA_930367235.1. Classification (NCBI taxonomy): domain Eukaryota; kingdom Metazoa; phylum Arthropoda; class Insecta; order Diptera; family Sarcophagidae; genus Sarcophaga; species Sarcophaga rosellei. The sequence continues at coordinate 47,114,566 of OV884019.1, forward strand.
TATAAAATTTCGGCACACAACATGAGTGGTGTGACAAGCTAGACAGTAATCCTGACTGAAAGGTTGTAATGGCCAATTATGTATGTAATCGTCAAACTGCCTAATCAGTGCCATGACATTTTAAAAGGGCTAAGGGTTTTGCTATGCAATCAGCTTAATAAGTCTAAAAGAATATCAGCTAATATATTCATCGACCAAAAAATTTTTATGGATCTGTTGTGTAGCTTTTGATTCCACGCGCTGTATCTCAGTAAATTTTATAATTTCCACGTCAAAATATATCAACTGACCTGCATGTTATCTGTACAATAATACTGTACAATAATTGTCGACCTGCACTCAGTAGTTTTGCAAATTTATTCTTACCTGATACATTGAAAATGTCAACGTTGCTGATTAGTTTGATTGTGGAATACTTTTTTTTTTTTGTTCCTATGCTGACTTCCCCTCAGGTATTCTTTAAAGGTAAGAATATACATATGTATGTATGTGTGTACATGTAGTAGATTCTAATCGTATGAATCGCTAGACTTGCATCTTTCTTCAATGGTTTTTAACTCGACTCCTTATATGGTCAGGCTTGATTGAAGGTGCACCTTCGTTACGCCTGGTGAGTGATGATCACTCAACAAATAAAAAAACAAACCGAAAGATGGAAAAATAAAATAAAACGGAACAACAACTAAAGAGTACTTTACAGAGAAACAAACGACACTAATCAAAATAACAAATTTATAAGAATGTTGCAACAGCAACAACAACATTTTTTTTAATGGTTACAGAAGAAACTTGCGAAGAGTCTTTCTTTTGGCAGAATTTTCAACTAATGGTCGTTGGAATACGTTATTTGCCATGATCATCTTCATAATATTGCAATGAAATAATAATTTTTTTTGTTTCTCATAATATTTTCACAATTCTAAGGTTCCCATTAGTTTTCGTTAGAACGACCTGCTATAAATTATAATTTTTTTATTTTTTATATTTTTATTAATGGATTTATATTGCGCTCGTCTACATATGCATGAAATCAAAGCGATGCATACATACGTGCATAATTTTTATTTTAGGACATTTTTATTGTCTTATAAAGTATGCTGAGGCGCCAAATGTCTATTGCTTTTACTCTTTGCTTTTTTTTTTTTTCATTGCTGTGAGCAAGTGCCTTTCGTTGTCTTGCGGCGGTAAGTTGAAAAAAGAGTGTCATTCGCTAACAGATGGCAACGGTATGTCAACGATGATTAAATGTGTTTGAAGTTAAAATTTTTATATATGAAATCATTTGATTGGTTGTAATCCGATACTTTGGTATAAAATTTATTTATCTTAACCATGAGGACTATTAAGATTACCAATCAATTTTATTTGAATACGAATTGGAATTTGAAAAATAAAAATTTGTTGATTTTATAACACAATATTTAAATATCAAATAGAATTATAGATTAAACAATAATCAGACTAATTAATATATTAAAATTGTAAAACCTACTACTGTACACCAATCATGTGCTTAACTGGCAAAACTCTATAAACGATAGAAAAGCAGATGGCAGCTTTAAGTTCCTCAAGAAAATGAAAACGTAATTTGAAAACGATAAATTCAGATTGTCTCAGGAAAATCATGGTACTCAATCAACGACATATAGTTCAGCTATCACTATAAAACCTACGACAGTACATCAATCATATGCTTAACTGGCAAGACTCTGTAAACGAAAGTAATGCAAATTAATGGAAATAATAAGGCGATGGCAGTCTTAAGTTCCCTAAGAAAATGAAAAAGCAATTTAAAAAAGCTATATTGAGATTGGTTTTGGAAGTTTTCTGTCTTCGTTGTGCAAAAGATAACGACCTCGATTGGTTTTTCTATGTTTCCTATTTTTCAACATTTTCTATTTTTAAAGACATATTAATGCTTATACTCGCATATGTGAAACAAATATCATTCAAATATTCACGACGGCTTCTCTGTGTGGAAAGCATCCCAAAGGACCAATCTTCCATAACTCCGGCGTATAAATTAGGTTGAACTTGGCCGATAGCATGTGTTGAGTTGGCTTTCAGCACCGCTATGGCTTGTAGCTTATTCGTATACATCTACGACTTAAGAAAACCCCGCAATAAAAAGGTGATTTCGGTGACCAGTTACATCACCTTAATGGGAGGTGATCATGCCCTTTTGCCCTTGCGCAGAATATCCCATGTCACTTGAGCTGTGCCGTACTGTTCAAACCATTTGTCTTTAATATCCAGATCATCTAATTCAAGCCAAAAAAAAAGTTGGTAATCAGTGACCTATAATAATTAAAATTGATAGATATGTACTAACCAACGTCGTTCTCAAATAAATATTGACCGATGGCACCGCCCGACTAAAACCCATATCAAACAATGATTTTCTCGGGATGCATGTTGATTGATACCATACCAGATTCACCACTTTTGTTTGTTCACGTGCACATTCATCCAGTAATGGGCTTCATCGCTGAATACGATTTTTCAATGAGAATTGGGGTCTTTTACCAACTGCTCTAGACCTCGTTCAGCGAACACACTTCGTTGCATAAGGTCCACGCCTGACTGAATAAATGGCAACTAAGTTAACGCAGACATAGCTTCACAAGACAGCCATTATCTACTGTCAAAGTTCTTAAACCCCTGTTGGTTGACTCGAAAAATATATTCTTTTATGCTGTCGTTTAACAAAAGACTTAAGAGACAAACTTTATTTTAGAAATTTTTATTTTTCAAATCTTTAATTATTATTACTAACATTACAGTTGTTTACAATCATAATACAAGGTTTTAATCAACGCTTTTTCTAATTAGTTGTGTGGTAAACATATAATTAAAGTTTCTAAAAAAAATTTATCTCCAGGAAATGAACCTTTTTTTTTAAGAAAAACTTCATTTTTGTTAGTCTTAATGTAATACAATCCCACCATAACTTAGTCTTAAGCTGAAAATTATAAGACAGTTATTTTTGCATTAAAATCCTCTTAAATTACTTAATTTTTTTCGCTTTTTTTTAGACTCAATTAGAAATATATTGGTAGTAAGAAACAAAATTAGACTAAACAACTGCAAAAAAAAGGTGTACAAGTCAACCGTGTTGGCACAATTATAAAGCTAACACAGCATATGTATATGTGTGTTCAGTCATATTAATTGCAATTACAATGCAATTATTCAAGTCACTTTATAAAACACTCATACCATACCCCAAATACCATGCACCATGCCACACTTACTTACTTGTAGTCATACCTGGTCAAGGCGGATGGCCATACAATGCATGTGCCAACATTAAATACATACACACACACATAAAACTGAAATGGCTTAATTGACCAAAAATAAAATCAACTTAAAATTATTTCTGTTCGTTTTTTTTTTTTTTAATTTTTTCTAATGTAATGTAACGGTGAAAAAAACACCACATTAGCTGGCAGAAGGAGTGAAAAACATTTGTCTGGAGATCAGAAACCAAAGTAAAAGAGTACAAGAAAAAAAATGAGCTGCAAAACATTGATACTGTCATGTCAAGCAACGTGTATAAGAGTTTAATTCTGTTTTTTTTTTTTCCCCCGGTTTTTAATCAAAATTTATGTGATAATTTTTGATTTTGATCAAAAATAATGTGAGGTTTTTAAAAAAACACTGTAAATGAAAATTACAAACATAAAAATTACTCAACATTCAAATTTGTATTTGATTTTGGGGTGGTGTTATCTAAGATTTAAGTTGTATTTTTGATTTTTTTTCTCCTTTTTTACGTTTTTTACGGTTTTCCAAAGACTTTTTTTTAATTTTATTAAAAATAAAGTGTTGCCATTATCTGGCAAATAAAAAATGATTCAAAAACCACATAAATCTATGGCATTTGATGAATGTCATAGATGACTCAAATTTGCAATAATACTCAGTATAGAACGGGAAAACTTGTAATTTCCCTTCGATAAACAAGGGGGAACAACTTTTTTGCGTATTTGAAATGTAGGAACATAATTAGATTAAGGGATGCTCGCAGAAAGGCAACTGCTGTACTTTGTGGATATTAATCAGGAGGCGCGTCTAGGAAACTAATCCTTTTAGAAGCTATGTTTTCTATGATAACAAAGAGTCCAGGTAATATCGTAATTAAAATAGTAGCATTGAGATAAAATCGAAAAATTTCATTTGCAGCGGATACTATTTTGGCTAAGTGAACATTCAAGAAACAAAACGCTCTCTGGACGTACAAAATTTACACTTATTTTACGCTTACATTGCCCGTGCTATTATATAGCGAGGAATTACAAGTGTTTCAAATAGTACATGAAGCTATTCTTAATCGTATGAGGAATGAACCAATCTGAACTGTATGTATGTAAGTTGTGTTGGCAATAAGGATAGGAAGGATTGATATGCGTAGATAATCTAACAAGAATAATACTTTTAGAATAGTCCCGTTTAAACACGCAGTAGAGGGAGAACAAAGTATTGAACAACAGGTAGAAGAGAACCTTTCTACATTTAATCTCATCAACAAATATTGTTAAAATGTTGCTCAGGCTAAATTTGACCGATGGCTTGAGTCACGATAGTTTTGAGGACCGATGTGGTTTGTAACTGATTCACCTATACCTGCGACCTGAGAATACTTCACAAAAAACAGTCTAACGGAGTCATAACGCATGATCTTGGTGGGTCATTTCATATTGCCCATTCAGAATATCCAGAGCTGTGCGACACGTAGCGGCGTCATGTTGAAACTACATGTTGTTGGTCCCAAGATGTTGGACCTATAAAGCCCCAATTCCAAAATCCACATTAAACTGTAACTTTTTCTTGGATGTCATATTTATAGGTATTGTCCCAAATAAGAAGTTTTTATATGTTCTCGTACCCATTTATCCAGAGATGGGACTCATCGTTGAAGATGAATTTTCGATGAAAATTAGAGTCAGGCAGAACCGTTTTGTTATTATTTGCACTTATTTTTGTATGCTGTATCCGCCCGGGGATATAACTGGGATAAAACACACCCCTTTCCACTTTAGATTTTACAAGCCTAAGCCATGCAGTGATGTGAAATGTGGCGAAAGTCTTGATGAAGGCCATGAAGACTGCATGCATTAAATATGAGAAGTTAAACTTTGTGCCCATGAAAGAGATTCTTGCAATGAGATTCTTCGAAAATATTTATGAGATATAGCTAATTTGCATTCATGTTTGGAAATTCTGGAAAAAGAAAATTAACAGTTGAGCCTTCTCCAATAATATAGTATCCTGAATAATGATATACGATTCTTCCTTCCCCTATGAAAATAAACAGATTTAGGTTAAAGTCTTAGCTAATACAGAATCATGTCTAAGCTTTCTTTCCTCAAAATAGTTTCCATACAAAAAATAATTTTTCTCTGTAAAGAGCTCTCGGCAACCCTATATGAATTACATCTAAATACCAAAAGATTTAATATTTAGTTTTGCAAAAAAACTACAGTGATACTTTGGTAAAAAAAAAAAACATATCCAAATGCGATATGATCATATAAGTTAATTAAGTCTTCTATACAAAAAGCGAAAAGTCTTAACATACATATATTCACGATTTACTAGCAATAAACAGTGAACCAAAGAAAAAAACATAAATTATCAAAAATTTAAATCTTAAAATGTGTAAAGTTTTTCCTGCACAAAGTTTAGATATTTTTGCAAATGATTGTTCTTTTTATATTATTGTTTTTTTGTTTGTCTTTTTTTCCTTGAGTGTGTAGATTTGTTTTGGCCAAAAGTACGATTTATCCAATATATCAAAAGTTTGACCGCCATGATTGTTCTAAATGCTATTCCGAAATATCAATTCTGCCAAAATGTTGAAAAACAATAACAACAACAAAAAAAATCGATTATTTTCTTACGACAAACATAGGAGAATATATATGTGTTGCCAGTACCATTAAAAATCACCATTAAAGCACGTGCTAAATTTGAAATTTAAAAATTATCACAACCAAAAAAAAATAATAAATATTTAATAAAATTTATGACCATTAATTTTTCTTTAAGTTCAATTGACTTTTCATTAAAAAAAAAAAAATAAAAACTGCAAGCAAATACAACAAAAACATTGGAAAACAATATTTCTTTTATAGATATGTACAGGCAAATAAACATATTGTGTATGTAGTGTGTTGCTTTATGTACAATAAAAGCTTTATTTTTTTATTCTCTGGAGAAGCAAAAACTGATACAACAATCTTAAATACCGTATATGTATGTCTGTACATATGTATGTATGTCAATATAGAGTTATTGATATTTTCAACACATAGATGGTGGTCCAGGAACTTGAAATGCATGCAAATTCATGAAAATGATAAAGAACACATTAAAACAGAAATATTATTCATAAAAAATATAAAATTTTAAAAAGGAAAAAAGGAAAAAACCACCACCAGAAAATTATCTAAAATATGTATGTTAAAAATAATATGTATCAACAACAATAAAAAAATATATATGTGAGGGGAGTTTCATAACAAATTCTTACGGTTCGTAGTTGGTGATCTTGTTATGGAAACAAGGATTGCCCAGCTCAGCAGACACAAATTCTAAATGACGACATTTCTCATTAAAAAAATTCTGTCATATTGAAGAGGAATAGCTTTAAAACTATTGGGTGTAGAAAATTGAATCCAAAAGCCAAAAAAATCTATTTACTACCCGGCTGGACGCTAGATACGTTTATAAACGTTCCATGTCCAAATTGCTACTTGACTGCCATTACAAAGTAATTTCTTCGTCAAATAATTTCTGAAACTTAAAAACGACTTCGTTACAATAAGCCGAAGCACAATAAATTCAATTGATATTCGACCATCTAAATTATCGCCAGTGTCAAAAAGCTTTGGCAGAATTAAAAAGATTCCATCTGTTCTGAAACGCCAAAATCGTGACTAAAATTGGAAGTAATAACGTACTACAGCAAGACTATCTCTTGTACTATTGTTGCCATATATTATCTCCCTAACACTGTTGCCCTGCCTATCTAATACTATCCACTGTCAGTAATAATACCCAGGTGAATACCCTTTCCTTTCAATATTCTTTAACGCCGCAAAGATTCAAAATATGTGTGGTCTTAATAAGTATACCTCATCATAGGATCTACTTGTGGCTCTCGTGTCGGTTCCTATTCTGAACAAATATGCTTTGCATCCATAATATAACCGTTATCTGTTCGCATGCCTGTACTGAATAGTATGATGCAAACAAATATGCTTTGCGACTACAATATTCAGTCGGAAATCGTTTACTGTTCGAATCCTGTCCTGAATAGTATGATGCAAACAAATATGTATGCTTTGTGACTACAATATTCAGTCGGAAATCGTTTGCTGTTTGTATCTCTATCCTGAATAGTATGATGCAAAACTCTAATTCCTTTTCATTAACATTAGACAGCATAAGTTCAGATTATCCCTTACATGTCTGCTTTAAGAAACGTCTCCGCCTCTCTCTATCTATAGTTTTGTCGAGTACAACTTTCCAAATTCCTTTTCTTACTCCACAGAAAGATTCAGGCTTTCAGTGAAGTTCCCTTTCTGGCAGACTCATATACCTATTCGTTGCTCGGAATTGCCACTTTGATCTATGATCTAACAAATTATTACTTTATTTCCCATGCCCAGCTGATTGATGTTGTTCAGACGAGCCGATATTGTTCTCCATTCAAGCTCATAGAAGCTAAGAGCTTTCCGCTTGAAGAATATCCCTAAGTTGACTCAATTATTTTAGTCTAGAACAAAGACCCTTGCTTTGTCTTTGACCTATTTATAAACCGCAGAATGGCCCTTCTCTTAAAATAGTATGTAGTTTTGTTTTACTTCATTCACTTTTTTACTTGACCTTCTTAGAATGCATTCCCAAAAATTTTAGAGTACTGTCCAGCGATCAATTAAGAAGGGAGCTGTTAGCCACCCGATTTATCAGGTCACAATGCACTCTGATGAATCTTGGCTCTCTTATTATCGTTACCATATCGGTGCTTTTCACTGCCATATGCAACTGGCTTAAATCCAACAGAGCCTATAGTACCGTTGAAGGGCAGGACCTCATTTCCCCCGTTTGACCAATACAAGCAACTCCACGTTAACAGCTTTTAAAATTTATAAAATGTGTGACCAGACATTAAGCCTTAGTATTGCATCATAATAGCTTCTGAATACAAACTACAGAAGCATTCTTAAGTCTTATCACAGTCTTATTATAACAGCAACAACTAGCCCATTCGACTACCATTAACTTCGTTTGAGGCTGAGGTCCAATAACAGCGAAAATAGTATCATAACTTCCAACAAGGAAAGGAGAAGTTAAAACTGAAGATGGCCAATAGTTTGAGTGGACCCATATACTCCAAATATTCTCGCATTTTTAAATTGAACACCCAATAATTTATGTTCCAACATCGTGATAATTTAAAAACTTCGAGCTTCGTTTGTGAAATTAAATAAAATTTTATTTTAAGTTGCCAGCTTTTCAACATCCTTAAAGTGTTGTTTACATATGGAATGCCTCTTATGTAGCAGCACTCTGGCGCTTTATGGCGCAATTTGTAATTAATTTATAGACCCAGCAAGTGACCATAATGATTCAGCTCAAAACTTTTTTTGCAAACCTTTTTTTATTTTTTTTTTGTGGCAGCAACTCTACAAAGTTTCTTAATAGCACAGACTCTTAAGGAGTGTAACGTATTTCGTTGTTTGGGTTTTTTTTTTCTATTTTTTCTAACCAATTTCTATCAAAAGTGTCTGTATATAAAGATATATCGCATTCAGTTTATATAGTTTATATGGTATACGAATATATGCTGAGTAGAGTTTTTTTTGTTGCCAATTCATCGTGTTTTATTTCTGCTGCATGTATAGTATGTATCTATTAAAGATTAAAAGGTGTGTGGTTTAGAATTGTTTCAAAGATGTTATCAGATACAAATAGAAATAACGATTGCAAGCAGACAAAAAACAGCACAACACAACACACAGAGAATTATTTCAGTGTTTTTATTGCAAGTGTACTGTAATTTTGTTGCAGGCATTGTTGCTTGGTTTGCTTGGTTTGCTGAAATTTTGAATTGGCAATGGGAGAGCATTATTTGATGGTGTATGGCAAATCATGAAAATCATACAAATACGAGCATAAATTTTATGTCATGTCGTAAATGTTTAATCGTAGTATCGGCAATTAAAAGGAATTTTAAACTGTTAATTAAGCAATAATTTTTTTCTTTTTTTTTCTCATTTTATTTTCCTTTCCATCTACGTATGAGTGTTACTTTTGAATGGTTTTTTGTTTGGTGTTTTCATGAGATTTCATGAATGATTAACCATTAAATAATGAACCTGTTTTAAAGTGTCCATTTAAATGCTAATTTTTATATGCACAATATATCGTTCGTATCGTTTTATTTCACTTTTTATTTCACTTTGAAATTGCTTTGCGTTTCAAATGCGGAAATAGTGTTTGGGGTGTGGGTGATTGTATTTTTTTTTATTTTTTTTTATTTTTAAGTAGAAATTTCAAGGAAAATTTGTATTCATTGAACTGATAATATTAAATACGTTTACGAATTAAAAACATGTATTATTTTATTCATTATATTTACGATTCAGTGAAAATGTCAGATTTATGCAAAGAAAGCTTTAATCAAAACGCACATATGCAAACACACACTGAAAATTAATCTATAAAAAGTTGCTTAAGGTTTTAGAATTTTTTTGTAATAAGATTTTATTTAATTAATAGCATACGTAATAGCATTCATTTAATTAATAAATACGTAAACGATAACAAGAAACAAATTAAATCAATTCACATGTAGCTTAAATACCATAGCTTTGCAAAACTTTTTATATTCATACATACATTACATAATTGGCCATTATAACCTTTCAGTCAGGATTACGGCCTAGTTTCTCAACACCACTCATGTTGTGTGCGTTAATTTTATAAATGAGTGGCGGGACCTACAGTTTAAAGTCGACTCCGAACGACAGATTTTTTGAGAAGCTTTTTCATGGCAATTTTTACTCTCAGAGTTTTTGCCAGAAATCTGCTGAGAGGAAGTCGCCGAAGAATTACTTTTTTCATATTTCATTTTGATGTCTGACCTGGGATTCGAACTCGGGCCTTTCGTCTAATAAGCCAACACACTACCTACTAGACCACGGCGACTTTTTATATTCACGCGTATTTATTTCTCTTAGGTCCACAGGTCCATATATTCGCAAAAATTGTTTCTTTAAAACGCCTCATCGACACTTCTCATCACACATTACCCCTGCTTCAATAGCACAAAGCAATAGGGACAATATGAGTATTTTATAGCGTGCAATTTTTGTCTGTCTGTGCCTTTAAACATATGGCCAAATTAGTAATAGCAATTGTTAGCAAATATGGTTCTTCGCTTGACTTCCAAACTGATCTTATTAGTTTTATTGACAGCCGTACCTATAGAAAACAATCTCATCAACGCTTACAAATTGACCCAGTCAGTATGATATGTATTGCCAGTGTGATTGGTCTTACAGTATAAGTTATTTAAACCTCCTAAAGCCTACCACCTATAAACATTACAACCTATCTCTCACTCTATTTAATAGCGTCAAATATCTTGGCATCATATTGGAAAGCAAACTTAACCGAAATTTGAACATCAAACACAGAATCCCTGTTGTTTATTGTTGCAAAAGAGCGATAGACCTGAACTGGGGCATTAAACTTAAAATTGGATGCCGCCTATTGAACTGTACAATCACTCCAAACAGGGTCGAGATTGGTGGTTGGCTTTATCATCAAAACCGATTCGATCAAACTGTGAGAATGGAAGCGATCGTTATAACAAGCGCCCGTATTGCTACATCGCATACATACATACATAATTGGCCATTACAACCCTTCAGTCAGGATAACGGCCTAGCTTCTCACACCACTCATGTTGTGTGCCTTAATTTTATACTTGAGTGGCGGGGCCACAGTTTAACGTCGACTCCGAACGACAGAGCAGGTTTATTTACTCTCAGAGTTTTTGCCAGAAATCTGCTCAGAGGAAGTTGCCGAAGAAATATTTTTTTTAATATTTCGTTTTGATGTCTGACCTGGAATACGAACCAGGGCTTTACATCTAATAAGCGTATACACTACCTACTAGACTACGGCGACTTCATGGCTACATTATCCAAGACTTTTACTACCCTCAACTGCCTACCACCGGACATGTTGTCAAAGCAAGTGACCACAAACGTTGAAATGTGGAGCATAAGAGCGTGGGAACATTGTGGCTATGGTCAAGCTAAAATCTTGAGTATGGTTTGTCTGAATTACCTATCGACCACATATACTTGAACCAGATATCGGAGAGATCCTCTTATATTAATGGTTTATACCTAACAGAAATGGCATTCAAGTTTTCACTGATGAATCCACATCAAGCATTAAAGTCGAATGTGAAATCTTTGAATATTAAATCGTCCTTGCACTACCACATTTTTTTCAATTATTATTTTATCAATTGGGCTAATACAGCCATGAGAATTCAGTTTCAGAGTATGGTTATATACGAATTTTTACTGACAATAAAGCAGCTATTAGATCTGTAGAGAATGTGTATGGCACATCTGATATTGTCCAAGAATACCGAGTGTCTCTGGAGAAGTACGAAATTTGCGTCGATTACCCTTATTTAGATTCCTGTTCACGATGATATTGAAGGTAACAGCAAGGACAAGGCACTTGCTAAAGCTGGCACCATCGAAAATTCCAGTTGTGGAGACATCAGGCAGATCTGGGCCGACGTGTATGTATCTAAAACAGAATTTGCATTGAACCTATCAAGATTCCATCTGAACAACCTCAAAGCAGTGATAACGGAATACTTCTGGATATTTAAGCCACAACACTGGGAATATCACAATACAACTACTGTAGAAACTGCAACGACGAAGAGTAGACCACAGAACATTTTCTCTGTCATCGTTCGGCGCTTGAAAACCATAGACTTTTTTGAACCAGAACTTAGTGACACATGTCTAGTCAAATGTGATTCAAAACAAGATTGTAAAGCAATCGAATCTGGAACTACGAATATAATTAATATGCCATCGCAACAAATTGAGTTCTTTTCATATTTGAATTTGATTTTTATTCGATTACCGATTACGATTGAGCTTAAGACATTTTCTACTATAATGGCTCATAACATTTTCACTTCTCTTCTTGCAGAAGACAAATGAACTCATTAATCATCCATTCTATAAGGTTTCCCATAACCTGTAACAACTTAATTGTCTTGTAACAAGACCATGTTTAATGCCAAAAAAAAAAAACTACCAGCTTCATTACTTCTTCTCTTGCAACAAAAGAGCAGCTACGCCAAAAATAATTGATCACTAATAGAACCATAATAATGGCCATATCGATTGAACACAAATTGTTGTTGCATGCAATGGCAGACCCTTAATAAGTTGCGGCAGCAATAAAAAACCACAAACGACGGAAGCACAAGTGCATCATTTGATTTTAAACAACATGCAACATATTTAGCACAATGATGATGAAAATTGCTAATAAACGAAGAAAATTTTGTTGTAAAACTGACATAAAAAAACAACAACAACAGCACACATGCAACATACATGAAATACAATATTGTTTGCTCTGTATTATTATTTTTGTATGTTGCATTTATTAATAGAGAGTCTGAGTATATAAAGTCAAAAATATTTATTGTTGTTGTTGATAATTTTTATATGAACTTAATGATCGTAATGCAACATGACATGTTATTGGAATAACGATGACGATGACGATGGTGGCGGCGGTGGTGGCAGTGGCAACGGCAAAGCGCGACAACGAGGGTAGATGGTAACAAATATTGTTGAAAAGAAAAAGATTGTTTTTTTAATATTTTAAGAAAAAATAATGGAACAGCATCTAGTTATGAGTTCATTATTTTATAGCAAACAACAACAATAAACAAACAACAAATTGACAACATCACTATTAGCAGAGTCAATTTGAAAATTTTTGAACAACATTCATAATGTACGATAATGTTGTTGACTTTTTAGCATCAGTAGTGGTCAAAAGCATTGCAGTAAGTAGTGACGCAGTGCACAGCATAGTATAAAGCAAAATAACAACAATAACGGCAACGACAACAACAACAACTAATGAAGGTGGTGGCGGTGGTGTTGGCTTTTGGCGGTACTTTAACAACTTTTAAAGTTTTCATTATTTTTTCTCCTTTTTTTTCTGTTTTTGCTCGTCTATTTATAATATTAGAGCACAAAGCATAGAGAGTAGTAAAGCATAACACTATGGACAAATCTAAAGCAAAAAAAAGAGCAAAAAAAATCAGTGAAAAAAATTGGTTCCTTGCTAGTGTTTCTTTATCTAATGGATACACCTTTTTGTTTATTTTCGCATATATGTACTTGTGGCACATGCATGTTGAAAGTATGCATTGATGTAAGTGTGTGTATTTGTCGCTTTTTGTTGCATTATGAAAAGTTATAGACCCACTTGTTACCTCGTTTGGTTGCACACATCATCTAATTGACAGAGCGGGCGGTCGTCGTCAATTTTCTTCAAACTTGAGTTGAATGGAGCCTTCAATATATTTTGTTTTATTGCTGTTGTGTTCGGCTGGCTATTTTTACCATGCTATGGTTGTTTTCTTTTTTATTATTATTGTTGTTAGTTTAGTTACTTCAAAAGCATAAAAACCGCCATGATTTTTTTTCTTTCAATTAACAAACACACTTAGATAACGATTAATTCAATTCACTGTGGGGTTCTTATACTCTTTAAAATATAAGAAAAGATTAAAGGATTTACGAAAAAATGTGTTTGAAATTTAGAAACAAAGTCCTTCAATATTACTGGCAGATTTCTGGCAAAAACTCTGAGAAAAAATAAAATTGCCATGATAAGTTTCTCAAAAATCTGTCATAGGCTGCATTTGCTTATTAGACGGGTTCAATCCCCAGGTCAGACATCAAAACGAAAATATGAAAAAATATTTCTTCGGCGACTTCCTCTCAGCAGATTTCTGGCAAAAACTCTGAGAGTAAACAAAAATTGCCATGAAAAGTTTCTCAAAAATCTGTCGTTCGGATTCGACTTAAACTGTAGGTCCCATCACGCATGTATAAAATTAACAAACACAATATAAGTGGTGTGAGAAACTAGGTCCATAATCCTGACTGAAGGATTGTAATGACCAATTATGTATGTATGTAAGTATGTACTACACATGTGTGATGTGGTACAAGAGAACTTTTTTATTGAGCAACCCAAATAACGTTAGCCATAACTAACGCATATCGGAATTCTTTGGTGCCAAAACACCTACTGCAATCAACTGTAACAGCATTCAATTGTTTGGTTTCCAGTGTTTTATAGTGTATCCAAGCTTTACCCCCTGTTACAACGGTGCATAAAAAATAGTTCATATTGTGGTTGAGCATTAGCAAACACTCTTAAGAAGTTGTCTAATAACTACGTTGATTTTTTATTATGAGAACTAATCTATCCGTGGCTCTTCGCATGCCCAAGTGGCATCGACAATCTCTCAAGTAATCTCCGATAGGCCAACATGAAGATTTTTCAGCTATATCGACTGTAACGACCGCAACAGAGCGGTTGAAACATTCGATATCAGTTTTCTTATCATTAACCTTGCATGCATTAAGATGGAAAAGCACAGTAAATGCTACATATCCTGGAGAAACAAAACAACATTTGCTTTAAGCCTGACTACATAGTTCACCTTAGGAATGCCTTAGCAGTGTCGCGACAGTAACCTGGAAACCTATAGAAACTGTAATGACAAGGAAGAAGGCAGAAGTTCATTTCTGTCATTGCCAGACACTTGGAAACCAGAGACGAATGATTCGTGGGCACCCAGAAATTATTAACAGAACTTGTCTAGGCAAAAGTGACTTGAATAGAAACTACAACTTCATAAAGCAATCCAGCCAGGAGTTTTAATTGTATGGGACCTTACGTGGCTCAAATAAGCTGTGTTCTTGAGAAATTGAAATAAAAAAAATATCTTTAATCGACATTATAACCGGGGCCATTGTGCAACGGTTTTTGTTAAACTATTTTTTGCACTTTACTCTCTAACGAATTGTGTTTTTTTTTGTGTGATTTTATTATTTTCTATATTTTTTTGCGATTTTGTTTCGAATTTTCTTCAATACTGATGTTGTTGCACCAATTGCCTGCTGTAGTCATAGCTGGCATGGCATGCCATGCGGCAGGCCACGCATCACATCCCACTTAGAAAATGTTTAACTTTCCGGTATTTGTCTTTTTGAATTTTTATATTGTACCTCCATCATCAGTGAAATACAACAACAGCAACAACAACAAAATAGAAGAAAATCACAAACAACTTGTTAATGTTTCAAATGCAATGCGTATTAGTTGGTACTACATTAAGTTGATGGAAATATATGTATGTATGTATGTAACGAGTAGATGAACATAACATTAAACTGTACGTCTAATAATCACTGTGAGTGTACGTATGTATGTATGTATGTTACAAGTGTTTGTGTTTATATTTGTGTTTGGGTGTGTATTGTGTTGTGTGTGTATTTAGCTTTGCAACCACACAACTCTGCATGTTGTTGTCATTTGCTTTAATTTGATTTTATTTATGTTGTTGTTGCTATTGCTAATGCTATTCTTGTTGCTGCTATATTTCTTCCTCTATAATGATGTCTTATGATGTTTGATTGTTGTTATTGTTATTGTTTTTCGTTTTCTTCTTGTGCCAATGCGCCTGATTTGCCACAATTTATTATTGAAGACATTTGGCTCCATATGACATCCATGGTTAACGTACTGCTGTTCCAAGAAGTTGAATACAAGTCTGCATCAAAGCAAAAACAACAAAAACAAAACAACAGAAAGAAAATCTATGCTTTCATTACTTGTTACTTTTATGAACCCACAAGTTGTTTCTTTTCATTTCATCTCTCACTCTCTTTTTCGCGCTGTTGCAATATATTCCATGCTGTTTGCTTGTTGTTGCTGTTGCTGTTGTCATAGGCTGTATACACTTTTTTATGTTTTTTTTTGTTTTTTTTTGGTTAATTGTAGGTTTATATTTAGTTTGATTAACAATAATTTTTGTGATATTTTGCCACAGTAGGCATCACACTCACGCATATTTTGTGCAACAAACCACAAAACATTTTCTTGTGTTTTTCTTTTGTTGTTTTTCTCTCATTTTCATTTCTCATTTCGATGTGCCAAAGCATTCATTCATCAATAAGAAAAATGGATAGTCAATAACAGTGATTTCAGTATGTTGGATAATGGAAAATTTGAAAGTGTTTGAAAAGAGATTTTTTTTTGTAGAAAACAACAACTGTTCTGAAAGTGGACAAAATGTGTGCTATTTAGAAAGCTTAAGTTATCGCATTTCTTCGACAACCGAGCACACATTGTTTTTGATGCACCGCCATCTGTCGATTAACAATTTGAGACAATGGGTTAGGATAAGTAAGTAAGCGGATCCTCCTTTAAGAACAAGAACCAACATAGACCAGCATTCAGATCCTGTATAATACCACCATGAATATTCAGTCTAGATATAAAACGTACTCTAGAAGAGACAACCCTAAGTCTAAAAGAAATCGTTCAAGAATGTCCAAAACTGTGAGGTCAAATGCCTCTGTCTTTTCATGGTAAGAGCAAGCACCGACACATGAGGTGAAAGACAGTCTTTACCTCCTATTCAGACTCACAGCTTTTACAGAAATGCTCAGATTTTCGGCGTATCTACCAAAGGGAGAGTGATCCTAGGCAATCGGAATACTTTTGTTTTATAACATGCCAAGGATTGCATGCCCTGTATCAACTCTAGTCAGTTCATCAGCGCAATCGATATCCTTATGTCCTGGACTCGTGTACGAGTTACCTTGAAACTACGTTTGTTAGAGACTTTTTCGCAACCTGGTGGTTCGAGTAAATCAATACATTTTCAGCAGAAATCCCGTCACCCAATAAGCATTGCGCCGCTTTCAAAATAGCCATGACCTTTGCTTGGCATACACTGTAGTGGTTAGGCAGTGCACAAGAAAGTTACATATATATGAACAGGACATTGCATACTCTGTCTATCAGATGGCAGTGCAATAGGTATTTGCACACCATCCACCAGATATGAACACCATAAAGCAAGGTTGGTTCCACCACACCCTAATTGAGCACACATGTGTGATGGTTGGTCTAAGATCCCAGATCTTTCCCGCGTTTTTTTTTTGCCGGTGTAAAATGCTATTGTCGCTTTCTTAGACCACTCAATAATTTCATGTTTTCAGAAGAGCTTGGGTTAAAGGAAATTTCAATGCCATTAAGGATCGGCAATTAAAAATTGATATCTTATATCGTCTGGTCGAAAGCATGAATTCCATTTGTGGAGGGCTGACACTTAAACCACGCGTTGAACACCCATCAGTTGTAAGCTTTAGGGACTGCACCTTAAAAAAAGAATGGGCGGATCAAAACCTGATGCAATCCATTTGAAGCGATAAAATTACCCCAAAATTATCCCTGAGAAGCATTAAGCCAGTTATCTTCTTCGGCATATAATCTGAAAAAGCTGATGCCACAAATGCAAATGGAGTGACCATGCTCTGAGAAAACCATAGGAATATATTGCACACCAATTTGGAGACACCTGATGACTTAAGAAATTGCAGAGTAGGGCTAAACATACAAAACTTTGAAATAAATTACTTGGAAACTATTTGATTCCTCATTTGATTTACTATGCGGTTAGTAATATTTCTGCGTGTATCGCAGGTCATGGATATGCTGCTCAGCAGATAACACGACGATTGCAGAATTTCATGTTTCAAGGGGTAAATTACAAACTTAGAGAGCTATTTGGTAAGTAAAACCCATCTTAACATACAATTCCATTGAAATTACAGATATTTAATCAAAAACAGATATTGATTTTAAATGCCTTTAAGACACTGTGTATATAAAAATATTTTTCTAATCGATCCGATAACTCGTTAATTTCTTATAAGTTTCTATTTTCAGTTTTTTTTGTTTTCGTTTTTTATTCCAAATCTTTTCTGATTTGTTTCTTGCTTTTTTTAGTCTTATAAGAGACAGTGACGGGTTGAGTTTCTTTTCTTTTCTGTTTGAATTTTCTTCATCCAATAAGCGCTGGTAACCTGATACCCATAACTTTTTCTTAGCCTGCAAGACATCATTTCCATCCACCATCTATTATTTTATAGTATCTCTGTGTTGTAGTTTTTCTCTTTTATTTTCACAAGTTTTTCCTTTTGCAAAAGCGGCACCATGAAAAAGATGAAGAAGAAAATTTCATAAAAGATTTATGAAATGGACCGAGTGCGTTGGAAAGAAAACTCAATGAAGGAAAACTGACGATCGTATTTGAAGACGTCAAATATTTATTTTGTTGCCGCATGTTTAAATTATAAATTTTAAATTGATTTTTAGTCAACAACAAAGCAAAAAATAAATAAAAAAATAATTCGAAATTGAGGGCAAATCTCGTAGAGCCCAGAAAATATGATGATGATGGCATGAATTTACGCTAATTTAAGCCAAATTAATGCACATTTAAGGCAATAAAGCAACAGAGCAACAGCACAGCAATGTAACGTTAAGATAGCTTTCATTAGAAATAATTTTCATGGTACATAATAGTTTTTTAAAATGATGACTTAAATTTCAAGGAAATCTGTAGGCGTTTATCGATTTTCATTTTCTGGTAATTTTTTCTTAATGATTTTAACCTGCCCATTAGAATTGAGTGAGAGCTGTGTTTTGTTTCCATTAATGAGAATGTTTAAAAATAACCATAGAACATTATCAAATAAATTAAAAAACATAAATCAGCGTATGAAAATGAACATAAAAATTGAAACTGAAATTGAGAATATAAATGAATTTATTTTAATTTAATTTAATATTTATCAAGGTAACAAGAAATTTGCATTAAAATGACAGTGATAAAGTTTTTATTTGCAATTTTATGTCCCCAACAAATCGTTTTAATCATATTTAACTCAAACAAAATTATCATAAAACTGTACATACAGACACATTAAGCCACTAAATACAATACAATAAATTTAAAATAATATCAAAGAAAATATTAACACTACAGACAACCAAATGGACTGTTATGAGACTTAAGTGCTAGCGCAGCTTCTGTAGCTTATTAATCAGAATTCAGTTACAAAAAGCAAACACGCCAAAATATCGAGTCTTCCAACAGAGTCTTCGGAAGCTTGATATTTGATAACGGCCATCTTGTTGAAGCTACATCTGCCACATCAGTTGTCATGAAGTCAGTCCATTTTGCCAAATCAAACAAAACATGCAAATAATAAAATTGATTTATCAAAATGGATGTTCTATTGTGGAAACGTAACGAACACATCGCCCGTTTTACGATTGCCATAATCGCTCTCACAAGAGGACTATTCGCATTAAAGCAGAGGAATTCTCGACTACGTTTTTAGCAATCGATCGACCTGCAGTCATACATACATACATAGTTGGTCACTACAACCCTTCAGTCAGGATTGCGACCTATGTAGTTTCTCACACCACATGAGTGGCGGTCGACTCCGAACGACAGATTTTTTGAGGAAACTTTATATGGCAATTTTATTAACTCTCAGGTTTTTGCCAGAAATCTGCTGAAAGGAAGTCGCAGAAGAAATATTTTTTCATATTTTCCTTTTGATGTCTGACCTGGGCTTTCAACCGTATTAGACTTACGTCTAATAAGCCAAGACACTACCTACTAGGCTACGACGGCATCAACTTCCAACAGTCATACACCAACGCAAGTTCAGAACTTCTACTGTCCGCGAGAGTATACAAGAGAATCCAAGCCAGTCGCTCACAAGAACTCGGCTTTTCGCAGACATCAACTTAACGAATATTGTTTCGTAATTGGGCCTACACCCGTACAAAATTCAACTGGCACAGCAAATGAAGATAAACGACCATAGACAACGACGTGAGTCTAAATGTACTCTAGACCAGTCTGCAACCAAATTTTCATAGAAAAATAATATTTATTGATAAGGTGAGCGCGGTAGATTGATGATTACATAATTCTTTTCACCTGGAATGGATGATCTGAACGCTAGAGATCAGCCATGAGTATTCAAAAAGATGAGTAGATTCGAATCATACTCATAATTTCTGATACTTATACGCGCTCATACTTATTTTAATATTATACTCATACTACTCATATTCAAAGTTTGAAATACTTATCTTAGGCATACTTAACAATACGCATGATGTTGTTGATTTCGACTCTCCATGACTCAGCATTTAAAAGAATCACAAAATAAGTATGATTCGCTAGAAGGTTGTGTGTTTGCTTTGCTTGCTGTCTTTGTCTTTTTCTTTCGGTTATTTTTTTTTGTAAATGCAACTTGTGAGTAGCGAAAAAACGATTCATTGCTGATCTCTGCTGGATGGACCAACGAGATGTAGATGTAACAGCGTAACGAAGGGGCTACGTAATACACAGTTCATGTCACATTTGGATATTCTACACGAGCGATTTGAAGACAATGTCATCTCAAGTGTGGGTAATGTGAACTGGCCATCGAGTTCGAGGGCTTTGACCATGTTCGACTTTTCCTTGTAGAGATATCTTAAGTCGCAGATGTATGTGAATAAGCTACAAAACTCGGCGACTCTCAAACCCAAATTCAACCGTATTCATGCGCCAGAATCATGGAAAATAAGATATTTTGAATGGGCTCCACGTAGCCTTCAGAACCTGAGACATATCATTATTAATGTGCTTATTCGGAGTTATTTTATTGAAATGTAATTCCTCTCCCATTGGCTTAAGCTTGCCGCTGCTTTCTTTTACAATTCACGCAAAACTTGCTTCTGACTTACACATTAATCCTCACTTACACTTTTGTATTTTCGATCGTTTTCGATTGTCTTATGTTTCGAACACATTTTTTGCAATAGAAACCATTCGATTTTGTAGCTACTCAGCAGCTACTCTCTCAGTCTCCATAGATTTGCTCGATAGATACTAATTGAAGTCGCCGTAATTTAGTAGGTAGTGTGTTGACTTATTAGACTTGAGGCCACGGTTCAAATCCCAGGTCAAACCCCAGGACAGACAAAATAAAATACGAAAAATACACATATCTTCGGCGACTTTCTTTCAGCAGATTTGTGGCAAAAAATCAGGGAGTCAAATAAAATTACCATGTAAAGTTCCTCCAAAAATCTGTCGTTCGGAGTCGACACTTAACACTTACAACATAACTGGTGTAAGAAACTAGGTCGTAATCCTGGCTGAAGGGTTGTAAAGGCCCATTATGTATGTATACAGATGCTGGTATTTTATGTGAAAACTTGCAAATCTAAATCAGTCAGGCTATCCGTATGATCTTTATTTATGGATCAAAAATTTATTCCACAAAAAGGGAGACTGGATTGATGTACTCTTTAGCCTAGAATGCAATGCAATTTGTGTATTGCTTAACAGCAATCTGGCTTATGAATTCTTTCACCACAAATGCAAAGTCCAAGTACTCGGACAACTATATTCGTTCTCTGACGCAAAAAGCAATATTGTTTATACCTATCATTTATCTAGAAGTATAAACGGGTTCCATATTACTTATGGTTTACGAGAATAGAAGGTAAGGACATTTTTATAAGCATTTCTCCCAGGAAATCAACTTACCTGCTACCAATTTCGCTTAGTACAAATCAATATAATCATAAACAATAAAAAGTTTAAGCGACTGCAGAGGTTATGAATAATAATATTTAAGCCTTTGAACCCCCACTACAATTCAAGTGCACTTCGTAGCAAAGACTATCTTAAGCCCACAATAATTAAAAGACAACCGATCACTTTAAATTAATTTAAATCGCATTTGTTATTTAAGTGACGTTTTATTTGAGGTGTTTGTCATATGTCAACAGCTATGACTACTTAATTACACTCCTCTGGTACAGATAGAATACTCAGTGTTAAAATTGTATACGAAATCTATAGGCATAGATACACTGCATATGATTTGCTTGGTAAGTTTCTCACCAAACCTTAATGTCATTAACGCAATTAAGAAAAACATGTTTTGATTTGAATATTTTTTTTAACAATTTTACAAAAAATAAACATAATACATGTCGTTTAATTTTATTTTCTTTTTTTTCGTTTTCGTTTGTATTAACACAAGTATTTAATACAAGTCCATGACAAAATATTCATTAGAATATTGAAACAAAAACAAACACAAGAGACATATATTAACACCTTAAGAATATGATTATTTTTTTTTTATTATTGCCCAGTATTTAATATTTAATTACAATAACAAAAAAATTGTATGTATATTTTTATACAAAATAGATAGACCGTTAAAACTGCAATATGAGCGATAGAATGATAGAATGAATGAACACCCACACCTGATGCAAAATGTTGTTAAATTGAAAACAATCAGTTCGTAAAAAAACCTATGCTTGTATATATTGTTGCAAGTTACAGGCTAACGTTGGTGGCGCCTTTAAATACAAACTTACAACTTGAGATTGTGAGAGCTAGTGCAAGCGACATCGCCTGAAAAACTATTCAATGAATGATTTAACACATGTTTCACTATGTTTCTGTTTTAATGTTATTGCCATTGTTGTTATTATTATTTCAAACAAAAATTTTTTTTGTTATTATCAGTCTGTTGTTAATGCATGTCATTTATTTGTGGCAACAATATATTAAGTAGATAGAGAGAGAAACAAAAAAAAAATTAGAACCAAAAACAACAAAGATTAACTCAATTAAAATTCAAATTAAATGCAAAACAAGTGACCAAACCTTAAATGCAATGTAAGCCACTCATTTATGCTGATTTACATTTTACTGGTAAGAAAAAACGTTCACACT
Source organism: Sarcophaga rosellei (assembly GCA_930367235.1). Classification (NCBI taxonomy): domain Eukaryota; kingdom Metazoa; phylum Arthropoda; class Insecta; order Diptera; family Sarcophagidae; genus Sarcophaga; species Sarcophaga rosellei. Next base: position 47,137,571 of record OV884019.1, read on the forward strand.
TGCACACATACATACATACTGCATACACACGCCTAACATACATGACTAAGTGGGACTTAAAGTTGAAAGAAACTTTAAACTTAAAACTAACAAGAGGTCACACTTACATTATGTGACATCTAATAGTGTCTTAATGTGTATTGCTGGGAAATAAGTTTTAATTTTAAGTTCTACTAGTCAGCTACTTGCCGACAGACTTAAAGAATTATCCTAAACAGCGGCTGTTATAATAAGGAATGGATTATTAATTTTTCTTTACAACATCTTGTCACTTTTTGTTTCATAGAAACATACATACATACATACATACATACATGCAGATATGAGGCTTCAGGATAGTGTTCGCTGAAGCGGTACTGGTATTGCCAAAAACAATACCTTCGCCGTCTCGAGTATCCAGGACAGACAGCAGCTATAAAAGCGGAGGAACGAAGGACATCCATGCACAGATGCCATGGGAAGATGGACATTTCATCTTGTCCCTGATATAACCCCTTGAATGGACAACGAACACTGCGAGCTGAACTAATACGTGACCCAGTTTCTAACTGGTCATGGATGCTTCAGGAAGTACCTGCACATGACACTTCCCTCATATGCCCAAACTGTGTAGGTGAAGAAGAAGATGCGGAGCATATTCTAATGCCATGTTCGCACGGCAGCAATTTTTCGTAATTCGCTCTCTCATTCGCAATTCAACACCCAATTATGTGCTAAATTACGTCATTCGCCATACAAAATTTTGTGAGCGAATTACCCAAATTGTGTGCAATCCAATTTCTATTACCCTGTGGATTACTTAAAAATCAATGTAATCTCTAAATTTTATCGTATTTTTGCCATCACCAACTGTCAAAGCACAAAAAATATAAACAAAAAATATTGTAAACAATAAACAATAATGGAATCCAAAAATAATATTTTAAAAAACTATTATTTATAAGAAAGTTATTCGCGAAATTAGCGGAGGAAGCCACTATGTGTGTAGAAAACCTTTTGAAAAGTATTTGCAGCTTTTGAAGAAGCTGTATGAAAAATATTAATAATAATTTAGTAATAAGAAGAAGAAGAACTGTAAAAAAGAATTACAAAACTACCGTGTGAACATGATAATTCAAATAAGGAATTCAAATAGAGAGCGAAGTAATTCGAAGGCTCGTGCGAACATAGCATAACATGCTGCCACAGATTTAGAAGGCCCGGGGAAACGAATGTTCGACCAACTCGGCTTATGGAAGAGGTGTTGAATTCTAGGATTCAATGGAGCCAATACAGCTAGAAAATGGCTGAAGTAATGCTGGAACTCCGAAGGTTGGAGGAACGAAGGCGAGATTTGAGTTAAAGTGATAAAGCTTTAAAGCTAACCAGCCCTCCGCGAAGTAATACCTTACGGCAGTGCCGCGGGGGGAGAGTGGTTAAAGTATGTAGGGGTTATGTTTAGTACGTAGGCACCAGTGATGGTGAATCGTGCACTCTTTTGTTGAGACAAAAGGCAAAAACTCTGAGTGTAAATAAAATAACCATGAAAAGTTTCTCAAGAATCTGTCGTTCGGAGTCGACTTTAAACTGTAGATTCCACCACTCATATATAAAAATTAACGCACACAACATAAGTGGTGTGAGAAACTTGGTCGTAATCCTGACTAAAGGGTTGTAATGACCAATTATGTACATGTGTATGTAACTCCTTTTCAATTCCATCAAACCCATTTCAAAGCCTTGAAATTGAGCCAGTAACTCTGGTTTAGCCACCACTTATGTACATAGGATCATACTTTTTTTGAAAACCTGTCTTCGCTTCTTTGGCGTAGGAACAGAATACAACCGTGACGATTTTTTCCATCCAACATGGCAGTAAATGCGATCGTGATATAGACTCCCGTTTCTTTTGGCACTCGCCATAGACTTGTGGGTAGAATATTGGCTTATTAAATGCAAGCTCGAGTTTCAAGCCTAGACATTTTGAACAAAAACGATATATGAAAAAATATTTCTGTAGGCGACTTCCTTTCACAGCAGTCCTCTGGCAAAAAAAAACTCTGAAAGTAAATAGAATCGCCATGAAAAGTTTCTCTCAAAAAAATCCTTTGGTTTGGAGTCGACTTTAAACTGTAGGTTTCGCCATTCATGGACAAAATTAACACACCCAACATGGGTAGTGCTAAGAAGCTAGGTCGTTCTCCGAACTAAAGAGTTATAACGACCAATTAAGTAAGTTAGTCCAGCACATATAATTTACATACCAAATCTATTGAGCCACTGTATTGTTTAATCGTTTTCTTTATAAGCTTCCCAAAAAGCTAAAATTTCACTACTCCGCATCCATTGCTCTTGGTATAAAAGATTCGTTACTAAATTCCAAAAAAAAAAATACCAACGACAGATAAAGCATTTAACAGCGTAAACAGTAGTTAAAAAATGTTATCGATAATCGACAGTTTTTACGAGGTGCCAATTTATTACAGGCATAAGCATCAAAGCAAATAGTCTTGAATAAAATAGTAGACACTTCCAGTGAAATTTTAAAGATACAACACAACAAATGTTCATCATTTTAATTTTATCGTATAATTTCCACCGTCTTACATACCTACTCTTATAAGAAGAGTCCTTAGAGACAGTTTTACTCTACAGACATGCAGACAGACAACGACAGCCGCATAACGAATTGTTTTTATTTCTTCTTCTTTTTTTACTTTCAGATAATGATTCTTCGATTGCCATTCGTTAAGTGTTAGACGAACGCACATCATAAACTAAACAGATCGTTAAAATAAAACTTCACTTTCGAAACACAATTCATTAACTCATGTTATCAACTGAACAACATATCCTGAGCAATTGTAAAGGATCTTCAAGTATATAAATTTCATAGATAATGGTGTATAACTCTAAAGGTAAAGAAAGGGAATGGAATGGAGTGGATGGAAAAGGAAAACATTAAACAAATATCCTTAAGTACCTGTTGTGATTTAAGCATAGAAAGTGAAACTAAAATTAACGAAGATGTTGAAATTTCTACTTCATAGCAGCACTGACGATAAATTAATGTTTGAACCGAAATATATCAACCATCAGGTGTCGGTAGACATGAATGTTTTAAAAGGGAGTTGCCATATCTAACCGTTAGAAATTATATATGAATTTGAAGTTTTTCAGTAATTTTCAAGTACACTGAGAGAATTGTAAAATCGAAATGTATGTTAAACATACATATAGTGTAAGGGCTACTCCGAGCGACAGATTTCTGGGAAACTTTTCATAGCAATTTTATTTACTCTCAATAGTTTTTGCCAGAAATCTGATGACAGAAAGTGGGCAAAGAAATGTTCTTTCGTATTTCATTTTTAACGTTTAATAAACCAACATACTACCTACTAGACTGCGGCAATACGTTATAAGGCCGAGTATATATTATGCGTGGTCGCCGTAGTCTAGTAGGTAGTGTGTTCGCTTATTAGACGTAAAGCCCGGGTTCGAGCCCCAGGTCAGACATCAAAACGAAATATGAAAAAAAACAATTTCTTCGGCAACTTCCTCTCAGCAGATTTGTGGCAAAAACTCTGAGAGTAAATAAAACCTGCCATGAAAAAGTTTCTGAAAATCTGTCATCTCGCCACTCAAGTATCAAAGTAAGGCACACAACATGAGTGGTGTGAGGAGCTAGGTCGTTATCCTGACTGAAGGGTTGTAAAGGCCAATTATGTTATGTATGTATGTATGTATTATGCGGTTAATTCCTGACTTAACTTAGACTATGTACATGTTAGGACACCACAGACAAAATCTCAACGTCTAGGTGGTTCTTTGTACTTGCCTTGACCGCAAATTTGAACTCGGTTTTCGAAACAAAAGCAAATGGCCCGAGAGGCCATTGGAGAGAATAGGCAAGGCCCAATACTTTTCATGTGCTGAGATTTTGCTTGAAAATCTCATGATTGACTAGGACTGTTACAACATCACAACGGCATTCGCTTTAGTCAAAAATACCCGTAAATTTTACAGTTGCGAAGAATTCAAAATTAGATTTTACATCGGTTAATGGACATAGAGACATGGTTAGACATTACGTTACTGAGGGACTTTAAGGGCCGACACAGTTCATACAATTTCTGACATGTTACTAGACACAGATGGTCCCATAGCCTATGTTACACTGTGTATATTCCAGTCGTTATAAAAACATGCTCATCTTCCTTCGCTCATGAGGGCATGGGCAATATTGCTAAACATACTGGATTAGTTTGGATTAGATGAGGACCGAGTGTCTTCTTTAATTGAATGGTATGACTTTGCTTCATACTATTTCGGTTCCCACAGGCCAGTGTTCAATTCAAAGGCCAGTGTTAATTTTTTGCATTAGCAGTACAGTTGATAAGGGGGAGGAAACTATTTTTTATCTCATGAGCCAAGGCGACTAAACTGTCCAAAATAAAGATTACCGGAAGAGGTAGCTGAAGTCGCCGTAGTTTAGTAGGTTGTGTTGGCTTATTAGACTTAAGGCCACGTTTCAAACCCCAGGTCAGACATCAAAACGAAATTTGAAAAAAAAAATCCGTCGTTCGGATTCGACTAAAAACTGTAGGTCCCGCCACTCATGTATAAAAATTATCGTGCGCAACATAAGTGAGAAACTAGGTCGTAATCCTGACTGAAGAGTTGTAATGACCAATTATGTATGTTTGTATGTATGTATTTTTTAGAGTCGGAATGGTTCGTGGTAGGGATTGTGTGATCCCCAGGTTGTATATTGGCTTGTGGTACTCTTACCATACCAATGATTTTATATTTTAAATACCAGGCATGAATCTCATTTAATGCCCAATTTGCTTTATTTTCCAAAAATTTCTTCAAGTGTATTTACTTTCGTAATTAGTTTGTTTTACTCTTCACCATAGCATATACACTAGCTGACCACTAATTTTCTTAATGAAAATACAAACGAATTTATCTTGTTTTCTATGACTGCTCGAAAACACTTCATAAACCGAAAGGATAATTTTCAATACAAGCATAGTTTTTTCTTCTTTTTTTTTGGCAACATATGGTGGTAGAGAAGACAAGAAGATCTTGATAAGAATACAATACAGCGGCAGGTCTTAGTTAAAGGCAATTAACACGCTACGCTTGTTATAAAGTGTGTTGGCCACGAGTTTTTCTGTGGCCTGCTTTCTATACACGTCTGTTAAGCGTTTAAGGATTTCTTGCTTTAATAAATTGAAAAATTTGTTAATTATAGGTCTCATATAACCCCCCACTATAAATGCATAGGAAAATATGTTTAAGAACAACACATGGTCATCCTAAAGCAGGGGTGGATTTATTCTAATGGTTAGAGGCATGGATTTCAAATAGAGAGAGGGAGAGAAAGAGAGAGAGATGTGGCTACACACACGAATAACAATAACAAACGAAGAGAAAGGAAAACCAGAAAGAGAAAATTTATTAATTTTGACATTTAGTTGTTCCCAAATGAATTAATTTATTTCATACTTTCCCTATTCCTTGCGCGGCCGGCATTTGCCATCAGAGGTCATTATCCTGTTTTTTTATGTTTTTTAATGAAATTTTCACTTTTTTCTTTTTGGAATATTTTTTGTATCCTTTGGTAGATTTAATTGTCTCAATGGCTTTGTGTATGTAATTATTGAATTAAAAGTGGATTTCTATGGAATTTATGAGGTGTGTCCTTTCCATACCGAAAAAGGGTTGAATAGTGGAGCATGTAGTGAGTGGATGGTGTTTGAAGATTTTCATTTGATGGTGTTAAGATTAGATTTGAATTTTTAAACAAGTGACCATATGTTTGGTTTACAAACAAATGGTATTTGTTGTTATTGTAAAAAACAAAATTATTTATTTAAAATCAAAATTTGCATACATTCTGGCATCAGAAATCCTCCAAACACAAATTATAACAAATTATTGTATAAAGCTCGCTTGTAACCAAACCAACACCTTAAAACATACCATACTAACACAGATATCTATGTACATATGTATGTATGATGCACCACTATTAGTAGACATTAAAAACCATTAAATACTTGTCATGATCACTTATAAAGCTTGGCATACCAAAAAAACATCTCCTGCCTCTTCCTCTTGTTTACCCATAACAATTTGCTACAAAATGTTTAATGATCATTATCGCGAAAATGATAAAGCTGATATGGGATAAATTGTATCTCTAGAGGAGTGGGGGCATGCAGCATAGCATAGACTACAGAGTACAGACATAACTAACCAGCTAACAGAAGAAATAACAACAGCAACAACCAAACATTATAACAAATTGCAATTGACAAGCCAGTCAAGCCATTAAAACGATTTGGGAACAAGATGCGATCAAATTTGTAAACGATCGATATAAAATCACTGTAGAAACTAAAGAAACGTTAAAGAAAAAAAAACACAAAATCGATTGCCATCGATAAAAATTACTTTTGTAGAGCAGCAAAAAAAAAAAGAAAAATAAAGCAGCAGCAAGGAACAAGTCCAAATCATGGTTGGGAAAATACGACTTGTTTTATGAGCTATGTTACCGTATAATAATTCAAAACACCAGCTAGAAGTACAAGAACCTTGAAGCATAAGTACCAACAGTAAGACACTATACATCTAGTCAGTTGGCGGGGTGTACTCAACCATTTACTCTCATGTGCATCCGAGCAGAAGTTGAACGAATAGGATTTTATGCTGTTTTATGGATTCTACAGTCCGGGCTCGAATTTTTGTCGCTTAGCTAAGTATGCTAATTCAAGATAAACAATTTAATATCACAGCCACTATCACGCGTATCACACGAAAAATTTCATAGTGGAGTCCTCTCTAAAACTTGGAAGGCAACGCTACATCTTGAGAAAGTTTAAAGATCAGTGACCAATTCAACGGGCAAAGAGCATGATATCATCGAAATTTTTTATTCGTTTGAAGGCCCTATTAACCATTCAAACCTTTGCCATGACTTCTCTGGGTGAAACGCAAGCAAAATGTCCAATTTTCTATGACTCTGGCACATAATCCCATGGTTATGTTGGCTTTGTGTATTGCTGTTGCTTGTGACTTATTCGCATACACATGCGACATGAAAAAGTCTAAGAGTCCCTCAAATCGCTCCTGCAGAATACTCAATCTGTTTTGAGATACGTGATACGTCGTCTTCTTGACATAGTAGAGTCCTGCGCGATGATTCATACGTAATACGGTGTTCAGATATGCAACTTCATTGCGTAAATCTCAATAAACGCCATTATTGAGATCAATATTTCATATAAAGTTTCAATTAATTATTGCGCAATAATTACGCAAATTGTTATAATATTGAGTAAAACTTAAAATGCAGCACTGTCATAAGTATGTTCAGTGAGCATCAAATGTCAGCAACGACAAACAAAAAAAAAACAACAAAACAAAATAAAAACATGTTGTTGAAACAACCAGATGTTTTGTTTACCTGCGTCAAATGCGCAGCGGAACTGCGTACATTATTATGTCTGAACACTTAAAATATTGTACTCAATAAAAGTGCATATCTGAACATAGTATAAGACTTCAACCAATGTATCTCTCGATGATACTATACTTAACATACTTAACATACTTAACATACTTAATTAAACTTTGCAAACCTTTAGTGAGGATCGCAACTTATCTTCGAACACCACACATGTTGTGTATGTTAAATTTACTATACTTACGACTATATATGTCGCTATCACTGTAGAGTGCAATAAAGGAAACCCCTCTAGAAGTAAAAATAAAAAAAATATTAGAAACAACAACATTAGCAGCAATCACAACAAGAGCAATAACAACAAGCATGTCACTTAAAACTCTTTTTTTTTTTTTGTTGTTTTTTGAAAATCCAAAACAACAAAATGTAACAGGCATTAGGAAATTCAATATCTAAACTTGGATGGATAAGAAATGCAACATATCTATCTACATACGAAATTAAATGAACAACAAATATAGCAACAACAAGAACAGAAACAACAAAGAAACAAAAACAAAAACTCTTTTGTCTGTTATGTACGTTTGAATTTGGATGTTACCTCAGAATTAAAAAAAAACAAATCGACAACTGAAACCATTTAGGATTACAAAGTTTCTATTTCTATTTCTTACAGTTTTCATACCAAATTTGTTTAAATCGACATTTTATTCCTTCTTAAGCTTTATGCTCCTACAAACAATATGTGTTCCCTGGCCTGGCTTTGTTTCAGATGGCTGGAGTTTTTGGCTGGTGACTTCAATACCAAGTTTTAGAGCTGCAATGTGTAATTGAAAATAACATCACATTAATCTTTTTAAGTGAATTGAACTTAAAACAGAAATTTTGAACTGATATTTCGTAAGATCGCGATAAAGACAATTGTAGAGCAGCAACAACAACAACAACACAAACTCACATAGACACATAACCACTCTTATGTTGTACCATTTACCTACACAATCTATCCGATACATAAAGATATGGATTCAAATCTAAATGTTATATGCAGATACAATACGATACGATACAAATTCATACATACAAGTACATATACACGAAAGTATGTATAGGATAGACAGTTAAACAAACTCTTTCGATAGTCAAGTTGTTTACAACAAAAATTAAATTTTAGATACTCAGTATTAAGGTGGTTTACTTATATTTATTGTTGTTGTGTAATTTAAGATAATTTCAAAATTTTTCCATACGCAAAAGGAAAGATAATTTAATCGAGTGAAATGAAAATGAATACAACAGTGAAAGATAACTGCTCTAAAAGTAAAATTAGTTAAAGGGAGACAAGAGGGACATCTTACCTTGCATTGATCAAGGAAGGCCGAGAGATCTTGGCGGCAACTGATTACTTACTTGCATACATACTTAATAGGCAATTAACAACTCGATAATCGGATTTCAGCCTGCTACAGCACATCCCTTCAGGCGCCTCTGCTTCTTGCACGGCTTTACCAGTTAGTCACACCAAACGATGACTTGGTCCTTGCAACGCAAACAAGGTCGTGCTCTTGGGCAACTTCCGAAAATCCTCGCATCAAATACCTGTCTCGTTGGAGCATCCTTATACAATCGAGCCGAGCCTTGGCTGCACAATGTCTACATCGTTGGAGAGGTTATACAGCTTATTGTTGGATAGAATACGTAAATCATCGCCAACTCTCACTGGATCGAACATCTAACGTAGGACTTTTCTCACGAATTCTTTCAAGACTCTTCTATCAGTGATACGTTATTGATGGCAACTACAGTCCACTGAAATAGCTTTGCTCGTCAAAATCAGTATCTAGCGAGACAAACACTTTTGAGGTATAAATAAATTCGGCCTGAAAGTTTTGTACAAAAGATTTGTTTAAAACATATCGCATGAAAAAGCCTGTACAATCGCATGTATACGTAAACATCCTGATGGGTGACGTGCTTGTGCTATGGATCTGTAATGGGGAGTATGATGCTGATACATTATCCAGTACGTAAACTACAACTATCTGGCAATGCCATTGCTGTTTGACAGCTTACTCCAATAAAACCCAGATTGAAAGTACTTATCACGTTGGCTTTCAGCTGGTTCTCTAATGCATTACTTACTCTGAGACAAAATCGACAATCCAGGTCAAACGCTACCCTAAATCAGTTGTCTGTAGGTTAGAGTTCCTACACGAACTGAATTGGGTGGATATATTAAAGTTTATTCAACAGACGCACATTCTATGGGAGAATGTGTGAGCTGGCCTAGCGAAAATTTTTTTGGAATGGAGATCAATATATACCTACGTATAAAATTGGTTCTTACAGCCATTCAACAGGATTACGACCAAGTTTCTCACACCACTTAGTGTGTGTTAATTTATTACATGAGTGACGAAACCTACAATTTAAAGTGGTCTCCGAACGACAGATTTTTGCGAAGGTTTTCACAGCGTTTTGCCAGAAATCTGCAGGCCTTGGGTTTGAAGCCATATACACGATTTCGATGAAGATTAATACCTTTACTAATCGACTGATAACAACTACAGCAGTAGTATGCAGCGCTGTTTTGAACTACAAGAGAGCAATTAAGGACCGGGTATGGTACAGAAACCTAATCACGAGGGAATAGTCGAAAATGAAAGAGCGAATAAACTCTCTAACATAAAGCTACATAAGGAAAATGCAAGTCTTTCACCACACTAAATACCGAGTTAAATTCGTGAGCTAAAAAGAAATTGGAGAAAATTATTGGACTGTCTGGATCTTATTAACTCTGAACAAGAATTAATTGGGCAAACCGATAGGAAGGATTGAAAAATTTTAGAAAATACTTAAAGAAATTGGATATCAGATCAACGCAGTGTAGATAGCGCATGGAATAGTTGTGGTTCTTGTGGACCAATGTTGCAATCAGTGAAATTACGATTCTTATTCACCGACTTCCTAAAGTCATTCAAAATGCTTCAATACCAGAGAATTAGAATTGATTTTAAAATGGCCTCCATATAATTTGGATTGCCTTTAGTCAAAGCCCTAAAGAAGGGTTCTTTCACACCACTGACGGGATCAGAATTTTTCTGCGGAATGGAATACGAGGACACTCAACGAAAAGAAAAGACAAAGGGTGGCAGAGATTCTTTGTATGTCAAAAGAATTTTAAACAATCCACAAAATGCCATATAAGCTCCAATCAATCGAAAACCTTGTTAGGCAAGCTTATTGAAAACGAATTAAATTGAGACTATTTCAGTCACAACCTATTTTGAAAGTTATTGTTAATTTTAAACAACAAACTTATTACAACAAACGCAATATTCTCCAAATACGTCAGCGCATATACTTATCATATATTGTAACGATGCCATTCGATGTTTAATTCATTTAAATGCGGAAACGGAAGAAAGAAAGACTTTCTTTAATAAATAATAAGAAGGCAAGCAGGCGGGCGGTCATAAATAGCATTTCGTATATTACAAATTATGCACACCATTATCATCAACTCAAAAACACTAAAAATAGCCCAAGAAATAGTTTCAAATTGATGCTGAACTGAAGACAGTTATGCAAAGAAAGATATACAAACGTCATCATCCATTACAAAATTGTATGAAAGATAGGGAACAAGACATGCAAATGAATATAACTGAACTCCGAAAATGTTTAATGATGTTTCTATTGAATACATATCATGCTATTGAACGGTGTACATGATGAACAATTCTGGCAACAACAACAACAACAATAATCGTAATAACAATCATCAATAACAATTTGGCATAAAAATTAATCAACAAAATAGCAACAAATTGTCTGCAAATAACTTTCTCATGCCTACACTCACTCTCTCAGTCATTCACTCACTCAGTTATTCACTCACATTAATTCATTCATTCATTCAAAAAAACAAAAAAAAACAATTGTTTTAAAACATTCATCCAACAACATGATGTCAGTCATACAGGCGGCCGACCAGACATTGAGTGGCAGCCAGCCAGTCATTCAGTCAGTCAGCCAATCATATGAATAGCTGCAGCCTGTTTTAAATTTAAACACATGGTGACGGTTTAAACAATTTTTTTTTACAAAATTGTTTCGTATGTTTTATTATATTTTAACGTAAATTTGAATTGATTTTAAATGAAATGAAAGCAATTGAATAAAATCTATGAATGAAATTGTTCACATTGGCAGAAAGAAAGATTGGAAAGAAAGAAAGCCAGAGAAAATGCTATAAAACGGGAAAATACATGACTAATGACAAAACAAGTACAGAGCATGTTATGTTGTATTGCAAAATACCCTACAACGGAATGGGATTTTAAAATTGGAAGGAATAAAGAAACATTGGTTGTACAACAACATTGAATTCGACGGACGTATAGTGGAAGAGCAGTTAGGAGGCTGATCTATAGTAGAGCAGTTCCCTGAAAAATCCAGGTCTTGGCGAGATGCAAGCTTACAATCTCTTTATGCGTGGGATAAGCACGAATTTATTTACTTTTTGCTAAACTTAGAAAATGTAAATTGGAAAAAGTTTAGAGGGCAATGACCAATATATGGAAACAGATCTTTACAATGGAGATCTTTAAACCACGACTGTTCTCTTCACACGCAACTCGTCTTTACACAAGATTGACTGAATTCTTACTACTCGTTGCCTGCGTTGTCTTGCCTTTTTAAGTGCCCACGTAAACAGTCTGATAAAGGTTCTTGAAGTCGAATATTCGTTTTTTCGCCTTCTCTAGAACTCTATCGTGATTTCATTGCTGTTTCTGTATTTTGTTCACATTGTTTGTTGTTGGATTCTCGATTACTTATCTATCCCCTTTTCTTTCATACTCATGGCTTTAGTTTTTGTAACTTTTGTTTATCATTTTAATGTTAAACAATGTTACACCGTTTCCATTTTCGTAACAATATGGTGATCACCTTCAGTTGATGATTTTTCGATGCAAATTAAAAGCATTCAGCCAACACGTGTTTTTGAATGCTATATAGCCTATCATGATAGTTTGTCTGAATGAATGACAACTAATTTGACAGATGTAACTATAACAAGATGGCCGTTATCAGCTGTCAAAATCCCAGTTGAAAGATGCGATATTTCTCTTGGCAATTCTATCATTCTAGGACCAAAATCAAAGAGATGAAAAATAATGACAGGAGGGAGACGTGTTTAATAGCGTTAGATTAGAGTTTAGATTGTTAAATATCAAACAAAACAATTCGCAAATATAATTTGAAACTAAAAATATCAACTTTTTTGAAATAAAGTACCCAAAACCGCATATGAAACATGTGAATCCGAGGAAATTTCGCATAAATGAACGTTTTTTTTTCTTCGTTTGCTAACCTTAGCAAAGCCTTACAAAATCATCGCAATTACAATCGCAAAAATTCAAACAAAAAGGTGGTGAAACAATTTGTTTTTTTTTAACAGAACCACAGCCAATCAATCGCTAAAGAAAGGTTTATAAACGGTTATTGGTTTATATTTTAAATCAATTGACAACGTCATCGAAGGCATCACCTTTTTCTTTTTTATGGTCTTATTGCGGCGATTTGTTTGTTTTACATACTCTTACGTATGTACATAATACTGTTGTCAACATTGTTGTTGATATCGGTGTTGTTGTTGCTATTGTTTTGCTTTGCTGATGTACATCTTCTTTAATCAAATTGGCTTTCGGGATGACAACAATAGCAGCAATAATGGGAATATTTCCTTTTTTCACCGTGATTTGTATTTAAACGTATAAAAGATCAATGATCGTTATTGATGATCACTGATTGATGCTGATTTTAATGCTGTGGCGTTGCTTGCTTTTGGTTCAGTTGTTGCCATTACTGTTGCTGGTGTTGTCTGTGCTAGAGGTGGTAGCAATAAAGATGTTGTTGCTGGTGGTGTCAAACAAATCCATGTAATAAAATAACAATAACATTCATTTAAATGCAAAAAAACAAAAAAAGCAAAAACAAACAAATCGTTGTTGTTGTCATTGTCGTTTTTTTTTAAATTGTTGTTGGTGTATCATCATGTAAATCTCAGAGTGTCTGACGAAAGATATTCACATCGCTTCTCACCAACACTACTTGTTTATCATTTATTCAGCGTTGGTTTTTTTGGCAATTTGTTTAAATTATTTGTCAAAAAAAAAGAAAAAAAAGGAAAACATTTTACAGGCAATGTTTACAATTTAGCGTTTATATTGCTTAAAGCATCCAAAATAAATAATGATTTATAAAATTTATGTTAATGAGCGGCATTCTCATTAAATATTGTAAAACAAAATGGAATAATGAAGTTGGTAAATGAGTCGCTGCAGAGAATATAAAATTCATTGTTGAATCGAAAATATTTCCAAAATAATTTTAGGGGCTCTGAAGATGTCAATGGAAAGTGTTGGACATATCAGGCATGAATATTTAGACGAGCGAAATTTTGTTGTTAAAAATGGCGATTTCATAACGGATTAACGAATTAATGCTCCTAAGCAATGTTTACAGCTATTCCACCATAAAACCATTAACTTATCAATCGATATGTGACAATGAATGAAACATGCGTCCATCATTCCTCACCAGTGTCAAAATAATGCAGTCTACTTAGATGACGATTAATTTGAAGTGGTACGCCGACATCATAGAGTGCAAAGCAGTAACAATGGGCAATCAAGGCCATCAGTATTTTGGGATGCCCATGGTAAAGCATTCATCAACTATCTTGAAAGGAGAACAACCATAAACCGCGACTATTTCATGGCGTTATTTAAGACCATGAACATTCCAGCCCAATCAATATTTTAAAAAATTTGCATGGCACTTACAAGCTAATTCTGAACTTCTAAAGCTTAAAATGAAGCCATATTTAAGGATATCATAAAGTCCTTGCCATTGCTAAAGACTCTATCAAGAGTTTATTTTCTGTGGTTTTTGACTCTTTCTTCCCATAATTCCTTGAGGGTTTTACATAAGGGCATACCACTAAATCCTTATATGGTTAGCGAGCATTCTTCAGCGTATCTCTTTGTCAGACATCGAAACGAAAATATGAAAAAAAAATTTTTTCCGCGACTTTCTCGCAGCATATTTCTTGCAAAATCTATGGCATGAAAAAGTTTCTCAAAAATCTATCGTTCGAAGTCAACTTTGAACTGTAGGTCTCGCCACTCATGTATAAAATTAACATACACAACATAAGTGGTGAGAGAAACTAGGTCGTAATCCTGACTGAAGGGTTGTAATAATCAATTATATATGTACATATGCTTAAATGCCTCATATCTGCCGTGGTGCAAAGTTGTTCGTTGTTGATTATGCGTGACAAAAAAATATTCCAACAATTCTTCTGAGTCACAGAACATCAGTACACGAACAGTGTCAGTTCACTTTGCATGGCCCCAGCAACAGGCCAAGTCCCACAGCCATAGAGAAGAGTAAACGCAGGCTTTGACTATAACTAATATTGTTCACACATCGTATGTGTTTGAGTTCTATACTCCAAACCCATCATTGATTCAGTTTTTTAATTATTCTGTCGCTCTCTGAAATGAAGAGAAGTAAACCAAGCTGAAGACCGTCCAGATCAACTAAAGTAGCATGAAAATTTTGAAATGGAATCTATACTTGATAAAGATCGCCATCAAACTTAAAATGAACAAACAAAACTATTCTAAACGATTTTCTTCAACACGTATGCAGGCTGCAGAATTTATAAGCAAACACCGAAATCGGCCAACAATTTGACCAAAAAAAATTGAAAAATACTTTAGTAAGCAAGAATTGCTACGCGAACACTACAAAAAAAAAATTATTTTTGCCGGTAATGCACTAAAAATCTGTACCAAGAAGAAAATTGAACATCAAATCTCAATTAACCTTGGCGCCAAGATTATTTTTTGTATTTAGAGGATTCAGAAGAGAAGCTCATATGGTACAACCTGCAGAAATCAAATTTCTCGATCCTAAATTTCTTAAAAATCTTACCCAATCGGGTTCAATGATTGCAAAAAAAAGTACAACTTCCCAGAGGTAGTGCGTACGTTATTAGGAAGCGATATAAAGCAGCACCTGGTCCGATTATACGGAAAATGCTCAATAATTTCAGGTGCTTATTAAACCCTATTACTTCGTTAGAGCACTAATGCAATATTGCCTCGCTTTTATTGTTTTATTGTTATTAAAGGAAATTATTTTTATTATCGAGACAGAAAGGGAGAGCAGGTATGCAGCATTGCATCAAGCTTAAAAGGAGTATTTTGTAAGACCGGGAAAACATTTGAAAAGCATTTTCATAATCACCAAGACCCACAAATCTGTACCCTACGACCTTGCAAGGTCTATAGAATATTGTGGAGCAAGCTGATTCAGCACCAGCGTAAGCAGAGTAATTTAAAAAAATTCTACTGAAATTGATACCGAATACAGCAATTAATTGACATCACTTGCGCAATGTGTGTCAAATAGATGCAAAAATGAAGCCAAGTGAATTTAATTTGAACTAAATTTGGCAATTTATTGTTTCATTTCAATATTTAATGCCTCCTCCAAACACCTACTGTACATGCATGATCAGCAGCATTTTTACAACAATTTACATCAGCAACACAGATACGTACGTACGAGTATCTACATACATTCTGTGGATATTTTATAAAATCAAAAAAGAAATTCAAATTTGTTTGCTTTTCCCCCAAAACATCCGATTGAGAAAGGTTCATCAACTAATAAAACTATTGCCACGAGACGACATCGATAACGTATTTATGCTAATAACGCAACACCACAAAAGAAAAGGGAGTCCCATCTTTACATATTTTTGTTTTTTGTGTTACAAATTCAAAATTGTCGCATTTTATTTAATCATGCATGCCATAGCAAACCATGTCATACCAATCTTTGTTGCATGCTTACCATACTTTTTTGATGGAAAGAAAGAGAGAGAGACATATAGTTGTATGTATGTGTATATGTGTATATGTTGTAAGGAAATGTTTTAACATTACATTAATTTACCATAAAGAGAACAAAAACTTGATGGAAATAAAAAACGTAAGCGACACAAATTTCTTTCAATTTCCGGTAGGGTAAACCAGTTTATTTTTTTGGAAGTGCATTTATTAGAATTTCATTTGTTTCATTTGAATGATTTGATCTGATTTTAATGTTACGGAAGTGATTTTATTACTTCTTATGTTTGTTTGTCTCTTTTTGTTGTATTTGCATAAATTTCTAAAAATTATTGAATATGTTTGCATAGGATTCATCGATCGTATGTACATATGAATACTTCCCATATGAGATAAAAAAAAATGTGCTCGAGTGTCATTTAATTGGCTATTAGCCAACTACCTGCAGATAACGTATTTTTAAGTTTCCGGTTTATTATCACTGATAATTTACATAATTACTGGTGATATAACAATTACAGGCGATGGAAAAAACCAAAGATTTATAAAAGGAATAATTGATAAAAAAAAAAAATCTGTAGACCTGTGCATAATGATGGTGTTTTCTGGAAAATAAATTTAAATCGCCTACATAATGAGCTATCAATTTTTCAGTTTCAAATAAAGAATGGAAAGAAGGATGTAATTTACTGTTTGGATCCTGCCATTATGAATGACATTTAAATGCTCTGTGGATTACCATCGACCATTTTTACCCCACATTTCGGTTGATAGCTTGATGGTAAGTTGGCGAATGTTGGTCTTCAAATGCTATACCTTTAGACAGTCTAACGAATCCAAATCTTATAATCTTTGGTATCTCGGTAGTCTCGTAAACAGTGTACAAATATGTGAGTGTCGCAGTTCTAGGTTCGATTCTTCTCTTACACTTTTTTAAATTTCTACATTGTTTTCGAAATGAAAAATAATTATGATGTTATACCATCGTCATAAAAAATTCTCTTCAGTTTATCTTCCGCTAACTAACTCCTGTAACTCACTTTCTGGTATTCCAGCATAATGTACTGCATGTACTGCCTTATTTCTGCGTCATTTAAAAAAATGAATGTCAACAAAACACGAAACAACTCCTGCTTGAAACTTCGTATGCAGTAAAGTAAAAATTGATCGCAGATTATTCCTTGTGGCACTATATTATTGAAACTAATTACCCCTCAGTTCATTGCAGGCCCAAAAGACCATGATGCGCATCAGACAGTGACTTATCAAAATCTGTTTTTATTCATTTAGTTCCATACATGACAAATGCGCTTTTTTACGTAACCATTGAGTTTCTCATATGTTCATCGCTGCAGAAATTTTTACTCGTAATATCAACATTTGAAACATGTTGCTCTGGCACAGAAGCACGATGCAAATGTCTTAAAATGTAAAATACTGCCTTGCCAGACAACAGTTGCATCTTTACACGCTTTAGACTCTTTAGATCACATGCAGTTTACACGAATGAAGGAGCTGTGATTCACCAATTATCACAAATCGACGCATAAATCGGATCATTTATAGTCAAACAGCTTAAAACAGTGTTAAAAATCATAAATTCGTTATTGTTTGTGGTCGTTTATGAACATTTGTGGCACTCACTTTGAACAATGATATCCAAATATTCAGGCAAGTTCTATCAATCAAATTCGTTTAATATCTTTAGATCCTCAGCTATATCAATCAAGCTCAATCAATCAATCTCAAGCGTCTAAAATTAGTTTGTGGACTTTTTTAATTTTTGATCAGTTCTCCTATAGCCTCATTTTAATTTAAAAATTCACTTCTCAATGGCCGGAATAATGTTTATCGAGCAAAGCCCTAGCTTAGCTTAGCAAAAAGCAAAATTGTATACAAACATTTTTTTCCATTTCCTTCAAGCTTACAAAAATTGCTGAAATCAAAACGAAACAAAATTGTTTCTTAAACAAATAATTACGATTGATGAAACCTGAATCACGTATGACAATAATGTGTGAAAAAGATCTTGGACGTAACAAGATCAAGCTTGATAGATGTTGATAAAGTGAGGATTGACGATAAAGATTGACGAACAAGATTGTCTGGTAAGATTGCTGCAATCTGGCTAAACGTTTAATTCTGAAATCCACTTTCAATTCAATTAAAACAGCCAAAACTTATCAGCAAGCAGGAGGTTGTGTTCCATCATGATAACGAATGTAATGCTACAGACATTTTTAATGATTCGATAGAAACTGAGAGCGTTCGGGACCACAAACCTTAGAATTTCTATGTGCTTCAGCCTCTGCTGAAATTTCTTAATGAAATCCTGCAGAACTCAATCGAATCAGTTTCGCACTCAGGAAGCCTTGAAGTTATACGCTGATGCACATAATGGCTTAACCCAAAATATAGCAAAATATTATCGATTACAAATGGCACATATTTGGTTTAATTATGCTCATTTCAAATCTAAAAAATGTGTTTCATTTCTGGTCGAATAATCTAAAAAGAAACTGAAAATATTTGTTGTCTTCAACAGAATTTAGTAGACCACATGTCTCCGTAGAAAAACAAGCACTTTTAACTTCTTAGAATCATTTCGTTTATTTGCTACAATTTTTGTTGACAATTGCTTTACAGACAAGTTAACACCTTGCCATTCTTGGCTATTTGTTGTTATAAATTATTTTCTCTTCTTCTCCTTTAATGGTATATTTTTTAGCAAATTCCTTATGAAATAACATCACAAACCAAAGTACGTCCAGGAGATTTATAAAAAATGAAAAAACCTGCCTATAAAAAGTGAGGGAGAGGAAAAACAAAATTCCTAGAATTACAACAACAACAATAAATAATAACAATGATCATGATCCTAATGGCATACAAAGGAACTTAAAGAAATTGTAACAAATCGAGTTAATACCACACTAAACAATGCCAAGAATTACATGAATTCCATATGAACTGAATAAAATCAAAAGCAAAACAAACAAAAAAAATTGAAAGAATTTTTTACAGGAAAAAAAACCTGGAAACAATAGAATTACGGTAATTCATTGACAAAAGAATTGCAACATGTCCACATTCTTTAAATACCTTGGTAGTCTTGTTAGTATTAGAACAAGCATTCAACATGTGCAACATTATGCTGACAACGCAAGGTGATATTGAAACAATGAACATCAATATTTAGGCCAGTAGCAATACGCAAACACACATTCTAACATATAAACTAATACATATTGATACTTCAAGCGTATGGTTGTTTATATGTTGTTGCAAAATACCTGTCGTCCTTAAGTCTGGAGATACACCAGACAACAAGTCGTCTTAAGGGTGTATGAAAAAAAGAACAAAAACCGTAACTAAAATAAAGGCAGTATGTCTCTTAAATTAAACACACATTAAATAACAAAATTTTTTTTTTTATTTCATTTTGTTTGTTTTATCAAGAAATTGAAGAGAATCTTTCATGTTGCAAAATCTTATTGACTTTTTTCGAAGAATTAATGTTTGGCGGCAACTCAAAAAAAATGTTGGCTTAAAAGGAAAAAACGAATTAATGATTTCGTTTCGCTGTAACTTATACAATGTCGTGTAATCAAGAAGATTTGAAACACTTGCCTCATTCATTGCTTTTTGCAAAGAATTTCAAAGTCTTTGAATTTCTTTGGAGTATAAAAAATTTTGTGGAATTAAATCCATATTTTGCACGACCTTAAATTTGTTTCTGTTATCGCAGCCTGATGAAAACAAAAACCATGGTAAACTAAGCCGGGTTTTATTTGTAATTCTGGTGCATTCAAAGATTTTCTATCAGCAAAAAATATCAGTTTTTTTATTAAAAAATCCTGGGTACAGGTGTAATGAATATAATGCATTAAACTGAGTGTTTGTTGTGGAAATATTTGCTTTTATGAGAATGAGATTAAAAGCATCAAGTGTGCGAAAGCAGCGTAGCCTAGGCCACGGTTCAGTCTTCACGGTTCATTTATTCAACGACTTCCAAAATATATGAGTATATATAGGATTATTGAACATGATAAGTCCTTTAAGTACATATATACCAGAGATCAGCAATGAATCGTTTTTTCGCTACTCATAAGTACTCATGAAATTTTGAGCATGAGTAAGTCAACAGTATTGAAATTCAACTATGTAATCTGATTCATTCGTACTCACTACAACATTGATTTATAAGTACAGGTTGCAATTAGTATGAGTACAACGTTGACATCAAACTCCCAGCATTCGAAATATATTTGATTCATACGCCTACTCATTCAGATTCATAAATTTAGAAAAATACTTATAATACCCATAAATAATTCGAGTGATTCGAATCATTCAACAAAATTTACAGTCTTAGTTGTTGTTGCATTTACAAAAAAAAAGAAGAACGAAAAAGACGAAGACAGCAAGCAAAGCAAACACACAATCTTCTAGTGAATATTGTAGTGTTCGTACGCGAATTATACTTATTTTGTGATTTTTTATGTGTAAATGTTGAGTAAAGGAGAGTCGAAATCAATAACATCATGCATATTGTTAAGTATGAGTACGATGAGTACTTTAAACTTTTAATATGAGTATGGTATTAAAATAAGTATGAATGCGTATAAGTACCAGAAATTATGAGTATGATTCGAATCTACTCATCTTTTTGAATACTCATTGCTGATCTCTGATACATACATACACAATTAATCATAGCAAACCTTCAGTTAGGTTTACGACCTTGCTTCTCACACCACTTATGTTGTGTTTGTTAATTTTATACATGAGTGGCGGTATATACATTTTAAAGTCGACTCCGAACGACAAATTTTTAAAAAACTTTTCATGGCAATTTTATATTCCTCTCAGAGTTTTTGTCAGAAATCTGTTGAGAGAAAGTCGCCGGAGAAATATTTTTTATGTTTTTGTTTTGATGTCTGATCTGAGTTTTGAGCCATGGCCTTACGTCTAATATGCCACCACACCGCGACTTTAATTGAATGATTTGCTGAGTTTAAAATCTGCGAAATGAGCACCGAGAAGGATGCTCTCTGGCGACATGGCAAACAGGCTGTTAACGACGAAAACATGAAAAAAATTCACCAAATAATTTTGGATGATTGCAAAGTGAAGTTGAACGAAGGAGATGAAGTCCTAATATTATCAAAGTGAAGTTGATCGAGACAGTTGAGGTTATAAAGATATCAAAGGGATGTGCTATACATAACGTGCTTGAATCTTTGAGAATGCGAAAGATCTGTTCAAAGTGAGCTTATAATAGGCCAAAAACTACAAGGAGTTGATGATTCTATGCAGAGTTTCAAGCATGGAACCACCAGATAAAACACAAATTTTTGCATGAGTGGGTGAGACATGATTAAACAGTTTCACATCTGAATATAAACGATAGCCAACTGAGAGGATCAACCGATTCAAAAGCGTGCAAAGAAGCTTTAGTTAGCTGGCAATATTATGGTTTCAGCATATGGTATGGACTAAAAAAGGGTCATCAACAACGTCTATTACATAGCGTTATAGGAATGTTGGAACGTTAGCCTTTTCAGACCAATTTAGACAGAAGCTTTAAACTTTATTTTTCTGTACTAACCAGTACGGCATTATGTATGCCTTAAAATTTGTCAAAATCATGTGAAAGTTTGATAAAAAAAAAACACACACAAAAATTTATTTTAAAAGACAAGATACATTCAATTTGTGTTTTTTCTTTTTTTTTATCGAATGACAGCTGCTTAGTTTGCAATAATCGCAACTGATGTTTTCATTAGAGTGAGAGGAGCTACTAAGCTACTAGATTGACAAACTATTCATGCATACGTACGTACGAGTGTATGTATGTTTTGCAAATGTCTTTTTAAACAGGGTTAATTACCTAACCAGGAAATTTAATATTCAACTTTCTTTAACCGAACAACCGCACAATGCAGTGCACTCGTAAAGGTTTTGCTTTAGAAAAAGACAAAGAAAATCAAATGAAAAATGAGAAAAAACGATAGAAAAGCTTTTTCCACAGTTACAAATAATTAAAGATAATACAAGTCATTTTATGTTGACTGTTAACGTTGATGTTGTTGCTATTGCCTATTGGTATTGCTTTTTCTATGGCAGTGGTAGTTGTTATCCATGCAGTCGTTGTTGTTTTTGTTGTCATTGTTTGGTTATTTAAGTTAAATCAGTTGTAATCTGATATTGTCTTGTTTTAAAACCACAATTAACAGTTTCAATAGAAAATCACCAGCTAACTTTGTCAATATTTTGTTGTTGTTGCTGATGCTTTTCTACTCTCTTCTTTCTAACACAACATGACATTACCACAGATTTGACGTGATCAGTTGTAAGTAGAAGAAGTAGAAGAAGCAGAAGAAGCAGACATCTTTAGCATATCAGAATGTAGCAGTGATAGTAATAAAGGGCCTCTTTAGCTATTTTGCATATTCACAATACATATTCGAAAAGTTGCAAACAACTTGTCTATGTTGTCTATCAGTTAGTCAAGTCAGTCTCAAGTCTTTAAGTTGGTTTTCAACGTCTTTCTAAGATTTCACATGTTATTTTCTGCTATCAAATGGAAGAAATTGAAGAAAGGGACAATAGCAACAACAACAACAACTGCTATAACAACCATCGATATGTCATTTTTTGTTTTTTTTTCTATTAAACCGCCCATCAACTGTAGATGATATTGCTTGCCATTGCTGTTGTTTTCGTTGTTGTTCTGATCATTGTGCAAAATAGTGATGATCATGATCATTATTATCTGTTATAGAAAATAGCAGCAACAACAACAACAAAACAACATGTTTTCTTAGTTACAACAGGAACAACAAACACTAAAGGCCTCTTACATCTTATTGACAACTTTAAAGGCATGCACTTTGACAAGCAACATTTTTTTTATCAGCATTTGCAAATCAGCATTACAAAAAATGAAATGAAACAACAACAACAACAAGGAACAAACACATTGAAGGCACTCTCTCTCACTGTTCTGCCAGTTAGGTATTTGAGCGAAGGCACGTTGCACGTTCAAATTTTTTTTTTTTTTGCTTTCGTTCCTCATCAGAATTTTGCAGTAAATATTGTTTAAAGAGACATGACGTTGTAGACATTTAACGATCGGTTGGTTCCAATATACACGGAGAAAAAAATAGTTTCGCGGCTGTACGAGTCTACTTGTCTACCTTGTCAATAATCTCGAAGCTTGCAACCAAAACATGTGGCTGCTGATGCTTAAAAAGTTGCAAATCATTATTTTGTTTTTTATACCGGACCGGGAGGTCCAATAGGGGTTAGATAGGTTGGTTCTATTCAGTAAGCTGCCCAATTAAGTATGTCTAGTTATAGACAGCGTCAACCAATAACAGTATAAAGCTATTTTTAATCAATGCTGGCTACTGTAGCTAGATTACTCCCTAGATCTCTAGTTAAAACAAAATATCTTTGAGAATTATGAAAGGACTAGATCCAATAGAATCAGGCAATCTGTCTACAAAGCATTACTTTACAGGATCATCATCATGTGCTGTCACATCAAATCATATTTAATTCTCTTTTTGTTCATCAAATCAATCACATTATTTCTTTCACTGTACATGCTTACATTGGCAGAGATTGAAATAGTTGTGGTGTTTTCATCTGTTCATCTCAGTTGATGAAACCAATATGACAGTTACAAAGTGTAATTCTAAACTGCTATTTAACCTAGAAGCTTTATAGGTATCCCTAGTGGTGAGTTCAATCGAGTTGATGTCTCTTCGGTATAATGACACATAGAATTTGTGCCGTTAAGGTCACAACCGCAAAACTAAGAGAAAAGAAAAAAGAACAGAAAGAAACACAGAAGAAAACAACATGTTTCTTTTGAACATGGAATGTAATGGAAAACAATGTTAATGAAGTTTATTTCTCTTGGATACCATTTTTTTTTTCTTTTAGGACAGGTTGCTGGAAGGGGAAAAAATATTAAAATTACAAAAATAAAATTAAAATTATAGAATTAATTACTACCGATAGGCCTCATATATAAAACCCTACTTTTTACTTCAAAAGTGTTCCAAGACATGGTTTATATTCAATATTTACTTACTACGATATTCAAGAAATCAAAGTTTTTATAGGATGGGCCGGCGTTAAATGGATAAGGGTTTCACTGATACTGATTATGGTAATAATGTATTGGGGTAGTGACATTTCTGCAGGAGCTAAATGGTTTAAACACGCTCCAGCTAAGTCTTTTAAAATGGAGGTGTAGACAATGAACCCAATAGTAAAAGGACTATTTTAAGTCATATAGTTTATCGTGCCTCAATTTTTTGTTATGTTTTTGTTTTTTTTTTTTCTGACTGTAAAAAGTTGTACAAGTTGAGTTCAATTCCTTATAAAATGCAGTATTCCACAAGTCAATACTACAGAAAGGAAGTACCCTTGTTAACAGATAAGCCGACGTATCTTTAAATGATTTTGTAAAGCTATCTGGATTCAGTTGAGTTTTTAATTGGTTTCGATACGTTTGAGCTCAGTAACTTATTGAAATTGTAGTATAATCAATGACAGTCTCTATAGGTCCTATTAAGAGTATCCCTCTATCTTTTGAAAAGCAAAAAAATTAGCAGATTGGAAATTCTAAGAACTTATAAAGCAGTCACTCTTGCTATATGAGGAAAAAAGAATCGAACCATAACTCCAGATAAGCTGAACATCATTAACCATCAGAAGTGTGGGATTTTAGCTATCTCGGTACCATAGTAACATCATAGATACAAATATCCAAATCTAGGAAGGAAATTGGAATTTGGAGCATTGACCTCCGTATGGAAATCATACATACATAAATAATTGGCCATTGCAACCCTTCAGTCAGGATTACGGCCTAGCTTCTCACACCACTCATGTTGTGTGCCTTAATTGTATACTTGAGTGGCGGGACCTACAGCTTAACGTCGACTCCGAACGACAGATTTTGAGAAAGTTTTTCATGGCAGGTTTATTTACTCTCAGAATTTTTGCCAGAGATCTTCTGAGAGGAAGTCGCCTAACTAATTTTTTTTCAAATTTCGTTTTGATGTCTGACCTGGGGCTCGAACCCGGGCTTTACGTATGGAAATCATTTCAGACATTATCATCTCCAACGTCCCAAGTAAAGACAATTCTAATCTATGGTTGCAAAACATTGAATACGTCTGCAGGATTCTGTTGGTGGAAACTATTAACTAAAACCTAGACGAGACATGCCACCAGATGCTAATGTTTACACTGAGGGAACAGAAAATGGGAAGGAAATATTGCCGAACATAGAAACGACAGGTTCAAGTTGAATACTGTGAGCGCATGCATAATGAAATGACATAAAATATTGGGACTTAGTAGAAATAATTTGGAAAATTTTTGTAGTATCCTGAGATTCCAACCAAAAACTTGGATGATAAAAATTTATTATTTCAGAGATCAGATCCGTGATCGACTATAGCACGATCGTCTGTAGAATTTCCAGAGAGAACCATAAATTGGCCAAATACAATCCAATTTGTTGAATTTATTTTGAAGTGAGAATAGAACTTTTGGGTAAATAACGTAAGCAGGGACTGACTTTAGTAGGAAAAAGAATAAACTATACACTATGTTTTGTAGCAATACTTGGAAAAAATAAAATTTAGCAGCATGTTTTGTAAAAATACTTTAAAGATTACTCTTTCCAGTCTAGCACCGAGTTACAAATATTGGAAGATGGGAAGGATCTCATGTCTTTAGATTTAATTTGCTATTTACCGAATAGCCTACTAATAGTCGTCAAATATTTTTAGTTATCTCGTGTAGCAAAGGGTTTAAAAAATTATAAACCATATCACTAAAAACAGTTTCTCATGTAATAATTCCGATTATAAAACACTCTTATATGTGTACTCATTCTCTATTGCTCTCTTCAAAATCAACCACCAAATTATTATCCTTTCTCCCCTAATATTAAATCTAGAGTCCTTTCCAAAAAAAGCAAACAAACAAATAAATATTAACGTCTCAGACATTCATTATTATTAACAACAATTGTTGAAATTTTGCGCCACAATTTGTTTACACAGACTGTTTTGGAACAGATATGGTAGACAGACATGCGAACAGATGGACGGACGGACGGACAGACGGACGCATAAAAAGACTTGAATTAATGAAAAGAAAATCACTGCATCAGGCATCAAGCAGACAGTTACCACCTGCTTTTCCTTGATTCTACATTTCATTTCAATTTCAATTTCTTTTCATTTCGTTTCGTTTCCTTTGGCCTCATGCATGGCTTAGCAGGCCGCCAATTGATATGGAATACTTTGCTTCTTTGCTTGGGGTATTGAGTATAGAGAGAGTAAATATTTGTTATGATTTGAAGTTAGTTTTTCTGCTTTTGGTTTTCAATCCTTTGAATAAATATATAAGTATTTATACATACCATACATACATATATACATATGTATGTATGTATCTTACGATTGATGTTCTTTAAAAAATTTGGTATATTTCCTGTAAATTTTATTGTCACAGATAAAGAGTACTACAAGATAATGAAAAAATAAGAGGCACTACAAGACAGGTAGACTGTTTATCATCGTAAGATCTTGTTACTCTTATATTCCCTATAGTAGATATAAATAGTTTTGTCATGTTAATGGGTTTGTTACAGATAATATTAGTTGTGCATGTTTGTAATCCTTTTCTTGCATTTACATAAACACTGATTTAAATTCAAAAACTGGAGTGTCTGCTTTGTTTTTTTTTTGTGAGCTGAAATGTAATATTCTTCCGGTAGCCATTAACGTGTTTAATTTAGTGTCCCGGAAGGATAAAGTGTCGTTGAACTTTGTGTTATATCGTAATACAAATATAATGATAAACCTTTTGTAACAAAATAAACTCAAAATTTTAAATAAAATCTTTACAATGAAGGAGGTAATACTAATGTCTCTAGACTTGCATTGAAATTCAAAAAATTTATTCAAATTGAATTTTGTATTAATTAGTCAATTCAGTATTTGTCCCGTACATTATTATTATTACCATCCATGCTCAAAGTTCAAACATAGTGCCACCAATTGCTTTCTCATTTCTCTTCAGGGATAACAAGTTTTTTCATTTTTTTTTTTTTGTCATTCCACACCGTCTCCGTCTTTAGTCAGCGTCTGAATGCCCAATTCATATAAATTTTATTTACTTTCAAAGTCTTTGCCAGAAGACTACTGAGAGGAAGTCGCCTAAAGAATCTTTTTTTTCATACTTTGTTATGTTCAAGATGTCTGAGCCAGGAGTTGAACCACATTCTCTTGTCTAAAAACACTATCCACTAGACTGACGCCGGTATCCTCAATGTACAACAAATCCAATTCAATCTAGTAATATTAGTCACCTATTTTTGAAACTTGCAGTCCTACTGAAAAGTTACAGTTTATCCGATTAATCTAGACTAGAGGAAAAAATGCAACCATTTTACATCCTGAAGTATTGATTGAATATGCAATTAGCGGAATCCGAGCGAAATAACGCGTTTTCCAACTATTCCTTCAAAAGATTCATTGTTTCTCTTGCTATGTGAAAAGTGGCACTATCCTATGGAAATCAAATATTCTCTACGTCCAAATCAGCAATTATTCGCCACAAAAAGCTTCGTATCATCTCTCTGTAGCAATTTCCATTGGCCGTAACCGGTTTCATGAATGACCCGTGACACAAACCACACCAAACCGTCACTTTTTGTTGATGTAATGGTTGCTCTAAGATAACTGTTGGGTTCTCTTCACAACAAAATGCGGAAAGTCTGCTAAAAGATAAGCTTCGTCGGTGAATATTATTTTGTTAATAAAAATTCTCATTTTCTTTATGTTTTTCAATCGCCCAAAAAACGAGTTTCCGCTGTAAGGCATGGACAGATGATTTCAATTCTTGGCGAATGGATGTTTTTGGATCTTCTTTAAAATTTCTTCTCACAGCTGCTATATTCTCGGTTGGACGACCACTACATTGATAAATTCTGTTTCTGTTAGCATGAACGGATCCAGTTTCTTCAAATTTCTCAACCATCAAGCTCAATGCCATGATTTGTTGAAGCATTTTTGTATACCGAATTTGGTTTTTAATTTTCTTAACATGTGTTTTTTCATGCCGCATTCCATATTAACTAAACGGAATGCATTTAGAATCTGAAAATAAAAACAAAATTAAAACAAAACTTCGATTTTGGCCAGTTTATACACATTAGGACTGAAGCGATTCTTAATCAAAATACTCTGCGGCAAAACTCAAGTCTATACTCTGAGGACAATTAAGGAGAGAATTGTCTGTCCGATGAATATTAGTGTGGAGAGCTCTACTATGTATTCGCATTGCCGTAGTAACGATTACTTCGTTGCCGAGAGCTATTCGAGACAAAATTAAACAGTTAATGTGTTCAAGTAAGAGAACAATAAAGGGAATCAATGACATCATGGAATTGTTTGATAATTACCAGCACCTAAGCTAATTCCTATGAGATTTTAATTCCATATTGAATTGTCTAAAGGCTAAACTTAATGTGAGAACTCCTGTAATGAAACAATCGAGTGTTAGTCAACAGAAGAGATATTTAAAGCATACCAATTAAAAACAAATTGTGGGCTTACATAATATACGCGGCCTTTAAAATGTGTCGCCGTAGTCTAATAGATAGTGTGTTGGGTTATTAGACGTAAGACCACGGTTCAAAGCCCAGCTTAACCATCTCCAAGAAAACGAAAATATATTATAGAAAAAATATTTCTCCGGCGACATCCTCTCAGCAGATTTTTGACAAAAACTGAGAGTAAATAAAGTGCCATGAAATGTTTCTCAAAAATCTATCGTTCGAAATCGGCTGTATGTCCGGCCACTAATGTATAAAATGAACATATGCAACATAAGTGGTGTGAGAAGCTAGGTTGTAATTCTAACTGAAGAGTTGTAATGACGACAAAACAATAGAAATCATAGAAACTGATGTTAAACGATACAGTAATTATGATTCGCATTGAAATAAAAAAAACGAATAAAAATAAAAACTTTTTTCCTAAAATTTCTTGTTGTGGCCTTCTCTTAAGAGACTTCTTTTTATTTATTTTCAATAAAAACTTAATAGTATTTTTAACATTATATTGAGAACATTAATTATAGGATTTAACATGATTCAAATGAATACAAGGATATATTTTGGTAAAATGCTGCCTTCGAATTTCATGCAAAAATTTACAAGAAAATCTTTAAAAATAATACAAAAAAAAATTTTGAAACGTAAGTAAAGACTAGAATATAAACTCAATGATTAGAAATGAATATACAGAGGAATTAAAAAAAATGAGGGGAATAATATTAATACTAAATTTTATAACAATATACATACATACAGCACCATTAATAAAAAAAAAGATAAATATTCTGTATACACTTAAAACTATGAGTCGTTTATTGTCTTCTAGTACTTATAACTCTAATGAGGTCGATATGACAAGAATTTAAAAAAAGAATAATTTAATCCTTTCCAAGGGAATGTTTAACCACCAAAACAGTTTAACACTTAGTTTTGCAAATCGAATTTGTACTCTTTTAGGTATTTTGCTTGAGGTACTTAAGGCAAGCGATAGTTTCATGTAATTGTTATCGTACAATTGGAACTGCTATGTTTGTTAAGCAGAGACATGCGCGAAAACGATTTGTGGCACACTTTACAGGCGTATTTTTTCACTTCGACATGAGTCTGTTGATGGGCTCTCAAATTAGAGCGATCGGCAAATGAACGTGGACAGTCAGGACACTGGAAAGGCTTCTCACCAGTATGTGTGCGTATATGGCCTTGCAGTAGCCAGGGACGTGAAAACGCCTTGCCACAAATGGGACACTTACAGGGTAAGGTATGCGTACGTATGTGCATTTTTAATGCTCCCATTGTCGTATAGAGTTTCCCGCACTCTTGACATGCATGTTGTTTCTTTTCCTGATTGCATTCAGCCGCTGGGCAATGAAACTGTTGATGCTTCGACAGACCTATTGAGGTGGAGTACATTTTGCTGCATTTGTCACATTTGAAGCGATAATTTTTGTTATTTCCATTCGTTGCATTTGAGAAACCTGATGATGCAGAGCCCTGAGAGTATGTCGAAGATGCTGATGAATGACAGGATTTATGGCTGGGTGCCTCATCGAACATATGGAATAAAGCTGGCAATGGTATATCATTACGCACCGAAAGATCCTCAGGCTCGGAATTTTCTTCAGCAACGGGGCTTGAGGGTGGTGTCATCTGCTGGTAACTGTAACAGGATCGTGGTGAAGGAGCCGCTTCAATTGATGAAGCTGGTGAGGGATATAAGGCCGTTATGTTAGGCTGATAAGTATTCCATAAGGCAGTCATGGCATTACAACCAGCAGCCGTTACAAAAGCCGACTGATAGGGATTGGTGGTATAACTATTCGTGGACGTTGTTAATCCTCGCAAATGTATATCACATGGCTGGTATTCCATAGACGAGTCCATATCACAAGGCGGCGTTAACATAACACAACTGCTGGACAAATCCTGGACGGGTGATACTGAACGTCTCTCCGCCAAAGGAGATACTGAGCACTCTGATGATTTGTTGGACAGATTCAATACATATTCACGCTTAGCTGCTACGACATAATCCTCGTAATTGTCGGTAGCTTTGCGTTTCAATGATAAATCCTGTGGTTGCTCCTCATCACTATAACTGTAAACGTGTGACGTTTTAATCAAAGCCAAGGCTTCTGTTTGTTCCACAGATTCAGTTGCAAGAGCCTCATCTGTAACGTAAATAATGGGACGTTTTTTCAAGGGACAACTTTTGTAATTGGCAGCCATTTTTTTGTTTTCGTTTTCTTGTTATTTATTGTTAAAAACTTGTTATTTATTGTTAAAAACTTAAACAATTTTAAAACACGTAAACGTTTCAATACTACAGTGTAATACACAAAAAAATAATGTTTCTCTTATATGTTTACGGTACGAGTGTATGAGCTGCTTTGACAGGTTAGCTCTTTGCGCTTCCTTTTATATGCCACTCTCTCCGACCAACGAACGGTGGTAGATTCTTATAAATTTTTCCCATAACCACATGATTGCTAGTCTTCGTTTTCACTCTCTTTCCCTCTTTTCATCTTTCACTCTATCGAATAGCATTGAAGGGCTGTTGCTATTCGGCTCAAGTAAATGGGTGTCTGCGTGCTGTTCGTCTACCTGAAAACGTATTTGAGTACGTTACAGACAAAATGTATATGAGGGAGAGTATGTAATCATCCAAAACAACACATCAAAAATAAATTCTTCACATTTGGAAGTTTTTCAATTGATAGTGAAAAATACATTGAAATCCCTCAGTGTGATAACAATGAATGAAATTCATCTCAATTTTATCATCATGGTCCAGTGAAGGTAATACAGGTAAATAAAACTTTTTATAAATTTTCCTAAGTTTTCAGGGGAATTTATTCATAATTTTAATGATGCAAAGATGTAAATGCGTTGTAATGTAATGAAAACTAATCTGGACATCATGTTCGTCTTACAATAATTTGTGAAAAAGGAAGCAGGATTTATAGGTAGTAAATAAATCTAGTAACGGTGAAAATCTTCAGGTCCTATTTTTCTATCCGAATTCAAAATAAAAATTTCTGCAAATATCTCCCGTCTACGCGATTACACATGAAAATTTGATGGAATTTTGAAAAAATAAATTTTTCTTAGAAAGATGTTTTGCAATAAAATAATTTCTTCGCGACCTGTCAGGCATGTCATAACGGCATATTATTTCTGCCGATAAAACAGAGCATGAGAGTTAGAAAGATTTTTTCACATATTTTCGTGGTTTTTTCAGGTCTGATATACTGAGTGCCAGTTGGATTACATGATTATTCATAAAACTTCGACTTATAAGACAGTATGTTTTTTTTTTTCTTTTTTTTTTTTTTTTTTTTTTTGTAAGACAATTATGTAAAATTTATCATGTAAATTTGACTTTTTAAATCTTTGAGTTTCGAAAATTCAAAAGAAAAAGGTTTGCAAAACGAATTAAAATATTTATTGGTGGCGTTAAACGAATGCCTGCAATTTAAGGTCTATAAACCCCCATTATAAAATACTTAATTGGTCATTACAACCGTTCTGAATTACAGCATAGCTTTTTTGTAACACAGATATTACCTACATACATATGTACATTTGTATATACCTGGAATTTATTCTTTGAAAATTATATAATTCAGCATTTATATCTTTGCATCTGTTGAATGGAAGATGACTCATACACGTGTATTGATTAATTTTTGTCTCAGTACCCTAGAAAAGACAAGTTCTGTGGGGAAAAATCTGAGAATAAAAAAGCTCAGTACTTAAAAAATTTTTGAAATAGCAAACAATTTGCATTTGTGATAAACGAATTTCTTTTTTTATTTACTACCGGTTTTCTTAACATCGTTGTTTCCGCTAATGAGTGCACCCCAGATCTTACTACGGGATACTATAACAATAAAATGGTAACAATTCATCAAAAAACAAAAATGTTGTTATTAAGTTCACTTTTAGAATAGAAATAATTGGCAGCATAAATTTGTTCGTGCCCACTCCTTACTTTAAGTGAATTTTTTTTTTTTTGGTTTTTGAGCGAAACAAACTAAGTTTTTCCTGATTCTAAAGTGGAGACAGATTTGGATTTGCTACAATTACAGTGGATACGCTTATCACAAAAATATACTAAACTTAATTCCACAAAGGGCATGCCGATGTGTTAAAGATCAGCTATGGTAGTGCATTCCTTCCCAATGAAGAATTTTATCGAAAAAAAAGCAGCTTCATCCATAGTTTTCTGGAATTGTCATTCTGGAGATGTCATTTATTGCATGCAACGTTAAAGTGAAAATTATCATGAAATTGTTTTAAATTCATGGATTATTGAGCCTTGCAACCTAACACTACCCATGTCCGTATAATGTAAATTTGTAAATTCATGTAAATTTCTATAATGGAAGCGATATTGCTGACAATATTAGATAATGTACAGGCTTATCCATATGTGTAACGTGTCCAGTCTCCTCAGAATTGTTTGTAATCTTGCGAATTCCTTCGCGAACTTCGAACTTCTTAGTTTATTACATGCAAAATTCACGATTTCTTCAGAAACTTATCATAGGCTTTATTCGATAGCCAAAAGTCATCAACGAATAATTTGATTCTATAATACAGCTTATTTGACGTAAGGCCACCTTCAAATCCCATGTCAGACATCTCGAACAGAACAAACTATGAAAAAATAATTCTTTGGCAAATTTCTCTCTACATATTACTGGCAAAAACTCAGATATTAAATAAAATAAAAAATGAAACATTTTCTCAAAAATCTCTCTTTCGGAAGCGACTTTAAACTGTAGGTCCCGCCACTCATGTATAAATTTAACACGCACAACATAAGTTGTATGGGAAACTAGGTTGTAATTCTGAGTGCAGAGTTGTAATGATCAATTATGTATGTATGTATGCAATACATTCATGTATATAGATATGTACGTACGTACATTTAATTTTTTAATTTTATTAAACCAACTTTTATCAAATTCCCACAGAGCATCAACAACAACATCACAAATATAGATTTTGTTTTTGTATTGCGCTTACATGCTTTATAGCAGTGCTTGTTTAGAGAAAACATGTCAAGGAAAAAGCTTGAACTTGACAATTTCCCACTAGAATCTTAAAATTTCTTGGAAAAGTGAAATTAAAATTAAAAATTTCAATATTTCAAGATCGGATTTCTTTCGAAATATCATACAAGAAGATTTCCCAAGAAATTTCGATATACAAACACTTATTAATTCCCCCCCTCGCCTCTTCAAACCAAAGGTACTCCTATTTGAATATCGAATATTTTTTTTAAAAATATGCGAATATTGACACATTTTTTCAACAGAAAAACAGTCAAATTCAAGAAACCAAAGAAAAAGCAATGACAACAAATGATCTTAAACTGAGTAATTCAAGATCAGCTCTATTACAACTACTGAATTACACTCGAACACACTGTACATGGATATATACATATATAAGTATGCAAGAGGCAGAGCCACAATCCACAGATGTTAAAATACGTGAGTTACTATATGACACCTCGCATAATTCCATCATATACACA
This sequence comes from Sarcophaga rosellei, assembly GCA_930367235.1. Classification (NCBI taxonomy): domain Eukaryota; kingdom Metazoa; phylum Arthropoda; class Insecta; order Diptera; family Sarcophagidae; genus Sarcophaga; species Sarcophaga rosellei. The sequence continues at coordinate 47,172,166 of OV884019.1, forward strand.
GATGATGCTGATGATGATGATACACTCCAAATGATAGGCAATTATGTTTAGGAAAAGGGGGGATTATTTATCACTCAAAAAATAAAAAAAAAACGTGAAAAATATTTTCTTACCTTGCGGGAAAACCGTACACGCAGAACTCTAGGAAAATCCACCCCAATTGGAAATTCTTGTATGCGTTTTCACAACAACAACAACAATAAGTTTAACAAAAATATACTCAAAATATATGTAGGTATGCGTAGTGACGATAATGGGCCTGTAAACAGTGTGGGAAATGAAACATTTATGCGCTGAGAAACAACGCAACCATGTGTATGGTTTAGTCGCCTGTGTTACCTGCATGATCATCACTGCTGTTGGCTGTTGGCTGGAGTACGAGTGAATTGTATTCTGAGTTGCATGATCATGATAAGGCAAACGAAACATATTTACTTATGTTAGTGTGTGCGCGCGTGTGTGAGTGTGTATTTAATTGTTTATGTATAGAGTTGATATATGTGAAATTATGATGGTGGCATGTGCTGTTCGCTATAAAGCGTATAAATTTGTTGTTTCTCTTTAACATTTTTTTGGGGTGGGGGAATCGTACACACGCTCTTATGTACATACCATTATTTCAAGGGAGTTTTTAAGATCACACAGAATTTATGGTGTTGAGAAGATGTAAAAAGTCAATAGAGAATAGATTATTAATAACAACAGGGTAATGCATGATGATGTGTATACGAACTGCTTTGGTTTCTTTAAAATCATTAAAGAAATGTTTAAATAAGCTTAAGTTGAATGGAAGTGAAGTGTTTGTTTCCCTTTAAATATTTAAATTCACTTGTATTACAATTGTATTATTGTTGGTTTTAAGTTTTCTTACAATAAACTTTTAAATTTTCAATAGATTTCCTCTATAAATAAATTCGTTTCTTTGTAAAGTTAATGGACTTCCAACTGCGCATAATTAATGTAATATTATCATCATCATATCATTTTATTGGGAAATAAGATTATGTAGACTATTGTAAAACATAGATTGTGAAATTTATAATCATAACTGTCTTATGAAATAAATATCTAGAAGCAAAGTTTTATAAGAACTTTAATTGTACAATTACAAAGTCATAAAACATGCTGAGTGAATGAACTAGGCAAGGCAGGCACATTCCTACCGAATACCAATCTAAGTATGAAAATAGGTCCGCCTTCGTTAGGCTGTCCATTTGACAAACGCATTTAACATTTATTGGCCGAAACACCCGAACTTAATCTATCATTGCCAAGTTAATCATTGCCAAGTTCAGACTAATAACCAAAGAATGCGTAAGAATAGCCCTTTGAGTTGCCCCTTTTTGAGCATTAAAAGGTGATTACAAGGATTTCGCAAGATTACAAGCAATTCTGAGGAGGCTGGAAACGTTACAGATATGGATAGGCCTGGACATCATCCAATACTGTCGGAAATATCGCTTCCATTATAGAAATTTTTTAAGATAACCCAAACTGGGATTATTATATGGTTCATTATGGCTCACTATGGCGCATTATAGCGACTCCAGCCTTAAAATGCCCAACTAACTCGACAATTGATTGTTGTATTTCCTCATGAGAATGCTAGACCACACTCATCTTTGAAAACTTCGAAGAAACTGAGAGAAATTATATGGAAAGTTTTAATCCATCCACGCATTTTACAATTTTATTCTGCATAACTCACTCCATATGATCTCCTTACTATTTACATCATTTATTACTTACTTAATTAGTCTTTACAAGTCTTTAGTCAGGATTTCAACTTAGCTTCTTACAACACCCATGTTGTGTGTGTTAATTTTATCCAGGAGTGAAGGGACTTATAGTTTTAAGACGACTTCGAACAACAGATTTTTGCGAAACTTTATATGGAAACTATATTTACTCTCAGGGTTTCTTAGAGAGGAAGTCACCAAAGAAATGTTTGTTTAAGTATATTTCGTTTTGTTCGAGATGTTTAGACTGGAGTTTGGACGACCTCACGTCTAATAAGTTACTACCACTACCTACTAGACTACGGAGAACATTTATACACCATTTATATCCATAGAAAATTGAGTACAACTCTTATCAATGGGCTGATGCCTGTCGATGGCATACAGAAGAGACAAGGTAGTTTTGATTATCAAAGCATGAGCATGCATAGCGGCCCATTTTGATGCCACAGGTAAGCGCAGTCTCTATACTAACCGTATTCCGCCAAACTCATTGAGGAAGTTGGTTAGCGCAGGGGCTACACAATCAGAGAACGAACGTGCTAATTAATAACGGTAGCCCCGCCAACTCTTTTTATTCGTTACAGCACCGCCACATGTTTATCTGTTTTATCGTAACTTCAAGGGAATGTACTCATGGAAAATACGCGGACTCGTTCCAGCAAATCATACATTCCTTAGGTAGCACACATCTGCCACGTCGGACACATCAGTTCGTTGTCGATACTCTAGAATGCATTACTTACCCGCAATATCCATACATCGAACTACCTTCAGCAGGAGTTTTTCCCGTCACTTACAATATTCACAGATTCAACGTTAGTATCCATAAACAACATTCTCGTCTCCCTCCCTCCAATTACCAATTTTCCATCATTCCAACACAATGCACAATACGTTTAGGTGACCATAGATGGGCACTTTGCAGTACCAGTAAAATTTCAGTAAAAATTGATTTTTACTGATTACTGAAAAAAATTTCAGTATTCAGTAAAATTTTACTGGTAATGCAATCTAAATTTCATTTAAATTTCATTTAAATGTCATTTAAATTTAGATTGCATTAACAGTAAAATTTTACTTTTTTTCATTTAAATTTTATTTAAATTTCATTCAAATTTAGATTGCATTAATAGTAAAATTTTACTGAATACTGAAATTTTTTTCAGTAATCAGTAAAAATCAATTTTTACTGAAATTTTACTGGTACTGCAAAGTGCCCATCTATGTAGGTGACATCCCCTGACTATTGATTACAAAAGGCATTTAGCTTTCTCACAGAAAAGCCAGCAATTCTACATCGATGGACCCCACGTATTTGAGTTAATAAAGTTCGTTTCACAGAGAAGAAGAAGCTTTCGTTTTCAGTTAAATTTGTTACCGAACATCCGATTTATTATTCACTGATCCCAATAACGTGATCCTCATTCAATAGAATGTATAAAAAAGGGACGGGAAAAACCGAAATTCCCTCATATATGCTGCAGTGGACTTGCCAATATCATTTACCTGAAACGCAGATGACGTGATTGACATTAACAAGCACTGTGTGTGTTTAGCCAGTATTTTGTAGCGAGTATTTTGTAGCGACTATTTTATACTTGTGTATGCAAAAATTATGAAAAACTACGCAGGATTTTCCGCTAATGGTTTGTTTCCCCTAAGCATATGTTTGTAATTATATAAGTAAACTCAAACAGATAAAATGACAAAAAATGGAAGACAGTATTTGAAAATAAATTCCAAAGTTATGCATTATCCAATTACAAAGTCAACTGATTAATTTTTTAATGCCATCCATGGCTTATCACATTTTAGGTGTTTGTTTTTGACGATTGAAAGGAATTCCCACATACATATTTGATAAAGAGTTTCCCATACATGTGTACATCGCAAATACCATACCTGAAGAGTATTCCCCGTTCAACAGATGATAATGGAAAATCCATACATTTGTTATCATATTTCATATTCATATTTTATGCGCATTGATGATATTAATTGTCAGTTCTTATACGCGAACTAAAATCCAGTCAAACAAAGGACACGCGGAATTTCGTTACAATCTCAGGTACAATATTGACGTGGTTTTCCACACTACACGTTTCGATAATTCATTCATAAGTCTGGTATTTCCCTAGTTTGGGTTTTTTCTCACTTTCATTCGAATGACCTCTTAGAAATCTTGTCAAATTTCCAATATCATGTCTAGCAGTCGTTGACACATGCCACTTGTTGTTTTATGATTTGGAAAAACGTTTTGCTTATGAAAAGTGTTCCGCTCGAAAAGTACCTGCTGCTGCAGTGATTATTGCTTTTGTCCTTTTTGTGTGTGTGTGTGGCAAGTACTTGCTGTAATTATATTCAATCTGGCATGGCGCTCATACTCATGTTCGTACTACAACAAACTCATTAGCATTAGCTGGTTAATTTGCTGTTTTGTTTTACTATATTCGCAGCCTGGGCATTTCTACAACTTGTTTTCATTCATAAATGTTTGTCTTCTCTTTAAATAGTTCTTTTTTCCTTTTCTTTTCCCTTTGTTTTCTTCTTTTCTTATTGTATAGTATAGCAGGTGATGTTTTTATTTGAGATTTACTTTGAATCTGGAACACTTGCTAAAATTCACCAACACCACCATCACCATCATCATCATCATTTCAATAAGATTCTATGCCTTGTTGAGGGTGGTTTTCTACGTTTTTTTTTTCCTAATTTCTGAATAGTTTGTACAACAATCTGTAATCAGTTCCAACCTATTTTTGCACCTTGACTTGAAATCTTTTGTTTGCAAAATTACAAAAGAATTTCATATTTTTTTTCTTTTTTTGAGCAAAATTTGAAAAGATTTGCTAAAACATAAGGCCTCAAGTCAATCAGTGGCGTACTTCTAGAAGTATTAAAAAGGGAAATGGACACAGCCGTGTTGTATTGAAATTAGATCGTGTTAAAAGCACAAGCATTCTGTAATAACAAAGGTATTCGCATGGAATACCTGTCTTATTTATTTTTTATTCCCTAAGGGTCCTATTTTAAAATGATTTTTTGATTCTGCAAAGGAAAAGACGGGGTTAGAAATATGAATACATCCCCGATCCCACTAGGGTCCAAAACATATTATCTTACCGTATAGTGTTAACCGTATAACGTAGTAAGTAGTCAATACTCAATAACCCATATTTTTCAATACTATGCTTAAATTATAGACACTTTCAACGAGGTTTCCGAACTTTGTCAGTTGACGACGGTCATCCTTTTGAAGCTACATCTGTCAAATTAATTGGCTTTTATTGGCTACTTTGTCAAACCACTATGGATGGATAGACATGGACTATAGACAACGAAGTCTATTCGCTGAATGGACTCTGAGGCAGTTGATAAATGACCCTAATCTTCACGAAACACTATCTTCAGCGATGAGTTCCATTTCTGGATAAATGGGTATGTGAACAAACACAAAATTGTCCAATTTGGGACTATACCAAACCACATGCGATCAAAAGGCTTCCAATACATGCCAAAAAGGTAAATTCTTGGTGTGGATTTTGGGCTCACAGAGTCAGCCATTTATATTTCCTTAAGAACGATTTTAGACAGGCCATCCCTGTCAGCAGTAAGTACTATAAGTCCAAGATTACCCACTTCTTTTAGCTTGAATCGGATGAGCTGAACACCAACGACATATGGTTTCAACCGAACGGCGCTACGTAGCGATCTGCTCATGCCACATTAGATATTCTATACGAGCAAGTTAAGACACAAGCCACGGAGGTACTCAAAGCTAATATTATCTATTTCATCGGTCAAATGTTACATGATGTGTGTTACATGATGTATGTATCAGTGACGCATATTTGATGTAATATTCCACATGAAAAGGCTTCAATAGGTTCTTCAAACGAATAAACAATATCGGTGATATCCCAAACATACGTTGTTTTAGATAGGAATCGCTTACTGAAAAACCCTATACACCTAAAATTCACCGTATTCTAGTGGGTAGTGCGTTGGCTTATTAGACGTAAGACCACGGTTCAAACCGTAGGTCAGACATCTGCAACAAAACGAAATATGAAAACAAATATTTCTCCGGTCAGCAAGTTCCTGGCAAGAATTCTTAGAATAAAAAAAGTTGCCATAAAAAGCTTCTCAAAAATCTGTCGTTCGGAGTCGACTTTAAATTGTAGATCCCACCACTCTTGTTTAAAAATACCACATACCACATAAGTGGCGTGAGAAGCTTGGTCGTAATACGGACTGAAGGGTTGTAGTGACCAATTATGGATGTATGCACCTTTACGAAAACAGTTGTTACTACGGCCAATTCAGAATCAAGCCAAAATGTAATCGGAATATAGAAACTTTGCCTCAAAACCTACACCTCATGCTCAAACCACTTTAAGATTTTGTAAAACCTCACGCTCAAGAACGCTATACAGGAGTTTTTCAGCGTCTACAAACAATGCTGCATTGGGAGAACGGAGATACCGATCATATTATTAATGTTCCTGTTTGGTTTAAATTTTATTGTCTCACGCACTCTGCCTTTCTTTAAAATTTTCTTCGCACGCTACTGCCCATATAGCCTGGTGTTTATACACCTTTTGCTATATGCCAGCTATTACGATATATCATGCAAAAACAGACAAAAAAATCGATCAATTTCAATTGAATGAGAATCTTAAATAACAGAAGCCTTTTTGACAATATACCCCAGTGGTAAAATTCTTGAGGCCTTCGCTTCGCAGGCCTTTTATAAGGTCTCTTTAGCCCTTCTTTTGGATTTTGTTTCTCATGCTAGGCAGCCTTACTAAAATGACCTTCCAGTAGACCTCTGTACTCCCTTCTAAATGATCCGATATACATTACAAATTCCCTTCTCTGAGAAGGGAAGCAACAACATGTACTTTTTTACATTTTGAGTTACTCACGCTAAGCAGCCATACTTATAAGACCTTCTAGCTGACCTATGCGTTCCTTTCTAAAAGATCAACAATCCATTGCAAATTACCTTCTTTTAGAAGGGAAGCAAAAAGATGAATTTTTTTGCACTTTGTTTATCTCATGCTAGGCAGCCATACTTAAAGACCTTCTAGCAGATCTATGCGCTGCTTTCTAAAAGATTCAATACTCATTCCAAATTCCCTTCTTTGAGAAGGGAAGCAACAACATGTATTTTTTTAAATTTTGAGTTACAAAACCGTTACAAAAACAAAGTCTACTTTGGAAAAAATGCCAAAAAAAGAAAAAAAGTGTGCATCAGTTGTTTTTAAGCTTCGAAAGTGTCGGTTGTTTTTTTCAGTGGTAAGAAATAATAAAAAGTGAATAAAAAACATGGATAAAAGAAATATTAAACGTTTAATAAAATTAGAAAAAGAAAAAATGTTATTAAAATATAAAAATAAAAGTGAAGAACAGGAAAAACAATGTTCTAATGAGATATTTAATATTGTAGATAACGAAAATCGGGATACAGAAAGTGATATCGAGTTAATTTTTAATGAAAAAAATTAAACATTGGTTCAATATTATCAAAATGGTATCACGATTTTCGTCCTATTAACAATTCCTTCCTCTTGGTTCCACTTTTACATAGTTGCCATTAACAATTTTCTTCCCCAAAAAAATTTCAGCGTAAATAAACTTTACATTAATTCAATTTTTCAAAATAAGTATAATGGCAGAAAAGGCTTAAAAAAATTTGGATACGAAAATAAATGGTAAGTTTAAATGTACATATAAATATGAATAAAGAAAATAAAAATAACTTGATATTCTCTTTTAATTTACAGAATTACAAAAGCAAATATCTGAGGTTCGAAAGGACTTGGACAAACAATATGGTTTAATTATCAATGAGTTGGCGGAAATCAAAATTTATTTGGATCAAATTATAAAAAGAAATTTACAAGATAAAACACTTAACCGATATGTAAATTATTTTAATAATTATATCTTAAGTTCCTTTATACAGAAGTAATGGTATTTTTTAATTTGAATAATTTTTTTAATGAATAGTTATTTAATATATATTTTTTATTATTTAATAAATGACATACAAAAATGTAACATTTATTTATATTTTTATTCATTTTTAGAAGGCATATTTACAGATGTTCTACAGAAGGGCTTCCAATAGATCTTCTATAGGCTACCTTCAAACATCCCTACTTCGGAATGTCTTTTATCATTCCTACTTTAGGCTTCCTTTTATCATCCCTGCTTTAATTTGCCGTTTAGAAGGCCTTTACCAAAAAGCCTTTTAATAGGACTATAATTAAAAACCTTTCAGAAGGCCTTTATTGGAAAGCCTTTTAATAGGAATATAATTAAAACCCTTTTAGAAGCCCTTTAGGTAGAAGCGAGCGAGTAAGGCCTTGCCCGCAATGACATCGCGTGTAAAAAATGCCTAAGTATGGAATTGGAGGCGTAGTTCTTGTGTCTGCTAAATAAGGCCTCTTAGAAGGCCTCTTTACTCCTTCCATTTACCACTGGGACTCAAAACATACAAATACCAACACCAATACAACATATACATTCATATCAATGTGATGTGTGATATTGATGATAAAGGATATCAAAAGAAAACAACAACAATCAGAAGAATACTCGTAATAATAATGATCTTAAAGCAAACAAGAAATAAAAGAAAAAATTGTTTTTCCTTTTGAACAATAAGAAAAAGGAAAAGAAAAATCAAATCACTGCCACGGGCCGACCGGTGTTCTACAGTAACAATAGAAAGGACAACCAAACACACACATCAATACATACAGGCTACTATATTGAAATGTAATAGTTCCGATAGACGAAAATCAAATAGAACTTCTGAACATTAAATCATAAAGACAACATTGGGGTAAATGTTTTGAAAAGCCAGTTAAAGGAATTGCTTCCAAGAATTAAACAAAACGAGAGAATGGCATACACAGGACCACAAAACGATGACACACATGTACAAAGATTCCGAAAAAGATGAATAGGGAGAGAAACAACAGCAACAAAAAGTTAAATCACCTGGCCCATTTGGTTGGCTAAAAGGGAATAATTGAAACTAGAAAAACCGTTGTATTATTACACGCGCTAAACAAATAAAAGTTTAAAGAAGTCAACCATATAGAAGAGCAAGCAATACGAAGCGAAAACACTCTAAAAATGATGACTTGATAGAGTGTCGTTATGCTTAGAGAAAGGCCTACTTCGAGAGGGTTTAAAAGCACAAAACTTCTTACAAGATTTTAATAAAAAATTAATTACTTTAATTGAATTTTAATTGGAAACCTCTACTGAAATTTCTACTGAAAGTCAGTTCAATGCAAAGTGTAGGGGGCATTGGAAATTCCCCATGACTACTGGTTCGGCTTGTGTTGTAATACGAACAACTATAATTTTACAGGTTTCGAGGATATACGCTATGCAATCACTGCAGACTCTAACCATTGTTCAGAGTTATGCTTACAAAACGCTCTTTGACCTCCGAAGAAATTTTGTGTATTTTATTATACAACCAGCAGCTGCTTTATTGTTAAAATGAATCCAACGCACCCGACTATTGTTACGTTCTTTTTTGTCACCTCTATTATAGCACGATCACGATCACGATCATTTTCGAATAAAAGAAATTCATTTTGTTGGCTTTTCACTAAAGAAATAAAATTTATTTTCCCGCTTACAGCCTATTCACGCTGAATTATCCTGTCAATACCCAGGCATTATTACAAGGCATCAATATTTTTCATTCGTTTAATTCGTTAATATTTTCAAGAATTCTTAAACACTTGTGTTCCTGCTTTATCCTGCCTTTAAATACTTCCCTGCACAGTAAAGTTTTTGTCTAAAAGTAAATGAGATTATTTACTATACATAAAGCCTGATTAAGTCCATTTGATATGGTTTATTCAGTTAGTTGCCAACAATATCCACAAGGCATGTCGTTTTTAAGAACATAAATTATGTTTAGCGGATATCCTTAAAAAGTAGGTAATGGTGGGGAGAAGGCGGAAGGATGAATTTTACAAATTCTATACCACGATAAAAAATGACAGGACAGGAGTGACAATCATTGGACTTAGATTTAGGAAATCAATTTCTTTAGGATTATAACCAACAGTTCTGTACACATGCCTTTAAATACCCAACAATGTCTCGCACCTAGATACAGTGGACAGCAAAAGTCTTAGTACGGCAATATATTTTAGCAATTTCATGAATTTTAGCCAAAAGTTTGTATACAAATTTATAGTTTTATATTCATTTTATTAATTTATTGCTGTTTTATTATAAAAACAAAAAATTTTTTAATGTTTCTTATAAAACAAGAGAAAAACAAGGAAAAGTTTAAGATGACTCCATAGGTACCCCCAAAGAGAACCCTGAGTAAATTTAAATTTCAAAGGCCCAATATATGAAAATGTTATCCCTAGTATTTAATAGAATATCCCTTAAGTTGAAGCACTCCATTTAACCGATTTGGAATTGAATGTACAAGTTTTGTTTAGTGTTTTCTGGTGGCACCACGAGCAAGTTTTTCGTTTGACTTCTGTTTGAGGTTGAAGTCGCCATGGTCTAGTAGGTAGTGTGTTGGCTTATTAGGCGAAAAGGCCCGGGTTCGAATCCCAGGTCAGACATCAAAACGAAAATATGAAAATATTTCTTCGGCGACTTCCTCTCAGCAGATTTCTGGCAAAAACTCTGAGAGTAAAAATTGCAATGAAAAGCTTCTCAAAAATCTGTCGTTCGGAGTCGACTTTAAACTGTAGGTCCCGCTACTCATGTATAAAATTAACGCACACAACACGAGTGGTGTGAGAAGCTAGGACGTTGTACAATGGGTCAATTCGACCTCCGGGTATTGTACTTGTCACAGTTGACAAGTACACGTCCTCTAACCTAACCTAACCTAAACTTTGTTTGAGGTTGAGCTATTACGTAACCTTTCCTTCAAATGATCTTCTAAGTACTCTCTTGAAATCATATCGGGACTTTGTGCAAGAGTATTAAGTCTGTGGAGACTTTTGATGTCCACTGTACACCTTTCATGGTAATTTTATTTAATCTCAAAATCTAAGATGTCTGACATGGGGTTTGAACCGTGGCCTTACATCTACTAACAAATAACCAAGTCGCTCTTAAAAACGCTCAATCAAACAACACTATCTCTATGAATGACATGAAAGGGCCTAGACATTTCATAATTCAAAGCAAAACGCTTAAAAGAAGAAGGCACATTTTGCTGCTTTCTGGCATAAATGTATCGCCCAGCATGAGATCAAACAGTTCGCTAACAGCATAATTTCGGATAAGCTATTAAGTAGACTAGCCTCAAGACCCTTAACTGGGTTTTTTATGAGCAACTGTAGCCTGATTGCCACTTGAATCAAATTAATCACTCTAACGCTTAAAAGTTAAAACAGAAACTTCAGAGAGAGAGGCTTAACAATCATGGTGGCTTTGTCGTTCATCCATCTAAGTTGTGTAGTAGTAACTCCTTTAAAAGCTTAGATACCGGAATGCAAAACCAAATTAAAAACATAGCCATAGGAGAACTACGCCACAATTGGCACATTCACTAGTTTTGTTAAGCAAATGCTGTATGATAGTTAAGCTGGTTTTGAAATAATAAGACTACGACTAAAAGACAACTTCTAAGGCCACCCAACGATACAAAGAGAAAACAAAACCTTACGCATGTAACCAGGTGACAAAAAAATTTCCCTACAATCAATATGCTAAAGTTTTAATTGAATTGAAACACAATTAAAACGGCATTCAGACACCTTTTCCTATAAACATACTCTCTCTCTCTCTGTCACTGATTTCTCCCTTATAAAGGCGTATAAGAAGAAATTTCAATTGAATCTAAGATTTTAAAAGGAAATGTCACCTTTTCTCTGCTTTTGAAATAAAGAAACGCAAAAATCAAAGTAATTACACCGGTTAATAAATCCCAAAGCATATAGCATACATCGACATGAGTCATGTACAGAAATACTTATACATAGGAAATGTTTCCTGCAAACGGCATCTGCCCCATAGCAACAACCCTTAGAAACAGATACAACCAGTATATGGCACATTCGGTAAAAACATTGGCGCACTTACCACTGCTAAACCATTTGCCCACTTTACCAACACAAGTCAGACAAACAAAAACATGAGACAGGAGCACCTTACCACCATCAACATGCATGAAATCTGGAAATATTTTTGCCCATTTCATTAGAATTCGTTCGAAATAGTTTTGCTCATACATGTTGTTGGGATGAAAATCAAAAGGATAGAACAAGTAGCCAAAGCAAGATAGAGAAAGAGAGACGGGGAGAACACCGGTATTTCCAATTGTTTTGATTATTTTATAAAGCAAAACTCGTTACAGATTTCAGAGTTCCCGAAGGTAAAAGCATTGGCGCGCGAGTATTACAATACCAAACGTATACATATGCATGTGTTAATAATTGCTTGTTTTGATGGTTGGCTGGTTGGTTGGTTGGTTGGTTGGCAAGTAGTTCGGCAAAGTTGACAGCTGCCCTAGTGGCATCAACCCCTAAAAATATATTCCAAAATAACACAATAAAAACCATTCGTGAATAGTTCATGTACACATGGAAGTGTTAAAGATCTTGTTGAACTACGTCATCACAAATTGTGGATAACATTTGATGCCTGTCCGTCTGTCTATATATGTATGAGTTTGTATTGTTTGTGTCACCATCCCTTGATTTGTTTCTTAAGGATGCGAAAAGAATAATTATTCTATGCCGTGATTTCTTTCTTTGATTTTCTTATTCTCTTTCGGACATTGACTTGTCTGCATCTGCTGCCAAGGATTTTTTCTTTCATTTCTAAACAATTGTTCGAATCTACAACAAACATCTCCAAATAATAAAACTAACAACAATAAACAGTAAATGAAATCACTGTTAATATTTTATACCACGATTGCGGTACCTGGTAGTTCTTTTTTTCATTTTTTTGGAAACTGATGGTGGTGGTTTGATGTTGACTGCAACGGAATTATTCAATTCATTGTGTGATTTTTATCAAAGCTAAGTATTACAACCGCAAATGTTTTCGTAGAATGATAATAAAGACAATATTTGTTACAAGATCTTCAATTTTTTTGTAGAAGAATTTATTTGACTTGCGCAGGAGCATCTCTTTTGCAATTTTTTGTAATAATCAAAGTAAACTGACTTTGCAGCGTTATCAAGCTTGTATTACAGTTGGCTGATAGCTATTGCCTATTTTATTTATATATTTGTTTTGATGAAATTTTGTCATGGGGACTAAAGTTCTACCTTCAATCCCTTAATGTCTATCCCAATCCCATCAGCTCTGACGAACTATAGGATAATGCTCAGTCTTATCAACGACAACTTCCTGCGTAGCATTTTATAAGCATCCAGTTGATTCGTTTTTCTCATCAAAAATTCTACATATGAGACTTGAAGCGATTCCTATTCGGCTTCCCCTCGATATTCAAGTGCAAAACTAAAATCTCTTTCTACTATAATTACTTACTTAATTAGCCAGTTACTTATTCTTTAGCCAGGATTAGAACTATGATCCTTATGGGTGGCGTAGGCTGCAGTTTAACGTCGACTCCGAACGACAAATTTTTGAGAAACTGTTTCATGGCTGGTTTATTTACTCTTAGAGTTTTTGCCACAAGACCACTGAGAGGAAGTCGCCTAAAGAAATATTTGTTCATATTTCGTTCTTTTCCAAATAACATAGCTGGGGTTTGAACTACAGACTCTCGGCTAATAAGCAAACGCAGTATTTACTAGACTACGCCAGCTTACTACTATAGTTACCTTATAAAAGTCTAGATTGTCTCTAATCAAACTGGCTTAATAAGAGATTTCGTTCCTATTTTGCCTTTCGGTGAGTATACCTCTCGAACTTTTCTTTTCGTCCCACATCATTTGCATCATCAATGTTGTGGAACTATTTACACATTGACCTCAATAATCACACGACCTTATATACACACTTAAATTGTCTTTGCAACTCTTCTGACAGAATTACGACATAGCTGCTCTCGCCGCTTGTGTTGTGTGTGTTTAAAGTCGACTCCGAACTTTAGGTTTATGAGGATCTTTTCATGGCAATTTTATTTTGTCAGAAATCTGAGGCATCCTTATAAACGATAAAGGATGGTTGTCAAATTGCATTGCTGGGTCCCGTTTTATTCACTTCCGGATCGACTTCAATTAAGCACACTTTTTATGTAAATTTCCACTTGCAAAATACCTGTGATTTTCTAAACGGATTCCAGATATTTTAACTCAGGGACCAAAGACCTTTTTTTCGTGTCCCACCATCATAGGATAGCCTCTCTCTGTTAAAAAGTGCGTAGCTTCCAAATTGCTCCATTCACTGTTTTTAATGATTTCTTTGTCGAAAAGACAGTCAAGGAGGGACTCGATTTATAATGTCTCGTGCTAACCTGTTTACCTAACTACTGCCTGCTTAAAATGATTCCTATATGAGCCCTCAACGTCATTTGTTCTTACTAACGTGACCATCCTGGCATACATCCAATGCATCATTTTTGAATTCCAATTCCAATCTTTTTCTGCATGTCTTTTGGATTGAATGAGTTAAAAAAAAGTAAAGAGTTAAAGTTCGAGCTTCTTTCCTCAATGACCGAATTAAAGATATTTTATTGCAGTACTTGAACTCAATCATATTCTATAAAATGACCTAATAAAGCACTTGGACTTGTTATTTATTTACTTGAAGAAGATAGATAAATAGATAGAAGCCTTCATTGACTTTTTTAGGGAATATTCAATTGCCAGTGAATCATTATACCAGTCAATATTTAAATTCTGTTTACTTTTAAATAAAATGAAAATAAAAATCATATAAAAAATTTGATAATTATGCCACGATAATTATCAAAATATGCCACAAGCGAAAAAAAAAATTAAATAAAATCCCCTGTCGAAATTTTAAGGTTGTTGTTGTTTTTTTATTTTTTAATAATATTTTTATCAGTTGACGACAATCAGTCTCATTGTTTTTCTCCCGCTTCATTTTAATTTCCCACATTTGCGTTTTTTTTTCTTTTCTTGATTATTACGTTTCGATTTAAATTCAAATTCGTATACAAATTCTATGGATTCTATAGACAGAAAATAAAGAAAATCAAAAAAAAAACAAAACTCTTGTATCGTATCTACATTTGTTTTTTACTTTTTAATTTATTTTTATTTGTTTTTTTCTTTGTAGGTATTGTACCATATTTATGAATATGGAGCATATTTAAATAAATAGTAAAGGAATACATACATACATACATATGTAAATAATTTATACGTATGTGATGCATGTATTGATGTATATCAACCACTTAAGTCCACCTTAAAACGTAACCAGGTGTTGTTTTCAGTTGGCTTATATAAAATACGTTTTACGGTTTCCACTTTTATGAGTGTACGTATGTATGTAGGTATGTATCGTATGTGATTATGTGTCCATAAGATTGCTTAAACGTCTGAATGCATTACAAAACCCCCAACGAGACCTTTTTCTAGCTTTTTTGCGTCTTTGTTTTCCTTTGTCTCTGTAGCTTCTTCGATATTTATTGTTAAAAATTCATTTCAAAGCAGATAATTAACAGAATTGATTTGTTTTTTTTCGCTTGGGCGAAGGAAAACAAATATTGCATCACCTCATAGGCATTAGAGTATCGGAGAGAGTTCAATATCACTGCTTACTGATGTCCAGCACACGCTGGTAGTTATCTGCCATCTTCATCACCATTGCTGTCTGTTTCACTTCAACGTTATTTGATATGCTCAATAAGCAATTGTTTTCTATTTAAAACCGAGCTGGTGGCATTAAGATACACCGTAGTTGAATCTTGGCTAAAGCTGCGCCATATACGTGCTACAATGCTGGGAAGCCAGCGGGCCATTTAAGTTGATTACATAATCCAATTTAATTTTTGACTAGGGACCTCTAATCAGAAGACCCGGAGGTTTCCGGCAGGACCTTTAAATCACATGCCAATGATTCCAAAATACTAGACAGAGTGGACTGTGAGACATACATTAAGGGTTATGGTATTAGATTTTCGTACAGGCTGCCTGTTCACTGCAGTGTCTTTCAGGCAAAAGTCATAGTCATATTGAAAGAGTCGCAGTGTTTGTAGGATGCAGGAATATTGGATAACAAGAGGCCTACATACATACATACATAATTGGCCATTACAACCCTTCAGTCAGAATTACGGCCTAGGTTCTCAACACCACTCATGTTGTGTGCGTTAATTTTATACATGAGTGGCGGGACCTACAGTTTAAAGTCGACTCCGAACGACAGACTTTTTGAGAAGCTTTTCATGGCAATTTTTACTCCCAGAGTTTTTGCCAGAAATCTGCAGAGAGGAAGCCGCCGAAAAAATATTTTCATATTTTCGTTTTAATGTCTGACCTGGGATTCGAACTCGGGCCTTTCGTCTAATAAGCCAACACACTACCTACTAGACCACGGCGACTTCAAAAGAGGCCTACACTACTACGGTTAGCCTTTGTTCATCTGTTAGTGAAGGTCTATGGTTCCAATGACCAACCAATCGAACAGAATTTGTAATCAAACTTTTTTTGGTCAAAATTTTTAGACATAACAAGCCCTACGGGGTGTATCAACGACAGGCTTTTTTTTAATGTACAGCTAATATTCATCGTATTGGCTGTGGGAGTGAGAAAAGAAGACGTAATGTTTACTTTTAACTTTTTATTAGTTAAATAAACATACATATGTATATACATACATATATAATTGGCCATTACAACCCTTCAGTCAGGATTACGGCCTAGCTTCTCACACCACTCATGTTGTGTGCCCTAATTTTATACCTGAGTGGCGGGACCTACAATTTGACGTCGACTCCGAACGGCAGATTTTGGGGAACTTTTTCATGGCAGGTTAATCATTGTTTTAGTTTAACAACCTTTCGAACTTTTAAGAATTCATTCCTTTACATAGCTGTTATTTTTCTCATACGCTTACATTGTACGTATATTTATTGTATGTTATTGCTTTTATGATTGTTGTACTATTAGGCAACAATATCTCTCCTCAATATCATTTGTTTTATAAAGTTTTTATTTTTTTTTTTCAATAATTTTTTACGTTGTTGTTTTTATTTTTGTTTTTGTTATTTTTCTTCTCTAAATATTAGCATAAGACCAAGTGTTCCAGTATTTTAATTTTATTTATTTTTTCTTTTTATGTCGCCTATTGTACTCATGTATGTACATTATGTCTGTATGTTTTTGTCCATGTTTGCAAGTTTTAAACGTCAAAAGCATTTAATAAAGTGCGTTTTTCTCTTGTTCCTACTTCTACGCTGTTGTTTGGTTTGGTTTCGTTTGACTTTTTTCTGCTGCTGTCTGCTGATTTTTTAGGGTAGATAAGTTAATGGGGGTATAACCTGGTGTATGAAATACATTTATCCTCTTATTTCCTCTATCACCGTTTTGTTTTTGTTGTTTTTCAATTCCCTATGCAAGTTTTGAAAATTTACTTAAACGCGTTGCGCATGTGTATTGGATTTAATAAGTGTTTGTTTAATAATAAACGAATAAATAAATAAAAATCGAATATTTTTAATAGAATTTTATTTGCTTTTGATAAAAATTAAATGAAGGTGTTGTTAAATATTTAAATCAGATTATTTTTTTTCGCCAGCAACGAGAGATTAAAGAAATTTTTAAAAATCATGTATTCTTAAATTTACAGAAATTGTCAGGCATGTGTGTTTCTTCTTGCACCTAATTATTCTCAATGACAATTTACAGTTCTATTAAGCGTCATAATTTTTTATGATTCGTAGCCATACCAACAACTGGACATATATAACAAACACTTCAGACACATGCATAGCTCTTGATTTAAAAATACCAACTAGACACACTGGTCTAAACATTCGGAGATTCCCAGTGGCATCCATCGGGTTTATATCGATAGCTTTAGAATGCAGAACAGAGTAGGCTGTGGCATATATAATAGGGTGTTCGGAGATTCTCGGTGGTATCCTTGCCGTATATATCGATAGCTTCAAAATGCAGGACAGAGTAGGATGTGCCATATATCTTAGTGCTCTGAGCTTAAACTTTTGTATACGGTTTCTGTTGTCCAGGTACAACTTATGACTCTTTTGAACGCGTTGTATTGCTTGCCGCAAAGAGTCCTATCTGTTTTGGTAACAGGAATACATATATGCACAATATTACTTGATTCTGCTGGAGTTTTATGGATAAAAGGATTACTGACTGTCTTTTATCCGCTGTAGACGTCATTGTCCTTCTGGAAGAAATGACAATGGATTAAGTATTAACTGAAATGACTTCTGCTGAAGTTGTGGATCTATGAAAGAGAAAGAGGTTATCATCCTTCTCATGTGTCAGGCCCACACTCCTTAATCTTACATTCCCCAGCATTCTTGACAAACATCTCCAACGTGTGTTGCCCTGTTTGAATATTAATAAAAATTAAAACATAGACGCTAGCCTAGATGGGATCTTTAACTTTAAGGAGGGTCTACCACCAAACCTAACCTGAATTCATGTATCAGTGCAGGGGTTCTTAACCTTAGATTCTCCAGCATCCTTGATAAATATCTTCAACGTGTGTTGCCCTGGTTGAATATTAATAAAAATTAAAACATAGACGCTAGCCTAGTTGAGATCTTGAATTTCAAGGAGAGTCTACCACCTAACCTAACCTGATCTATGTATCTACTTCTGCATATTCCAAAGCACAGCTAAACCGATTTTTGTAAAGACAATAGTTGCGAGAAAAATTACATTTAAAAATAACATAAAAATTTGAATACTTGATCACAATAGGTTCCATGGTATGCTGACTAAAATAGTCTCATATTAAAAATTGGATGATACACAGACGTATATGTAGATTTTCAATTCGATTATAAATGTGTTGCTTACAAATTGAAAATATATTTTTTTTTCTAATTTAAACTGTAAACTAAATTTTATAATTCAAAATTAATCATAATCTACAATCAAATACTCAATCATTTCAAACACTTTCTAGCACTAAAGGTTAACGATTATTTATTAATGATGTTTACTTTATAAATTTGTTTAAACCGCCCCTTATGATTATACGCTCTAAACATATGAAAAAAATAGAAAAATAACGACAATAAATGTAAATAATTAAACAATTGACATGACACTTCATTATAAGGTGTCAAACCAAAAAAGACAGCCAGTCAACCAACCAAACATCTGACAAATGAAAGTGAAATTCAAAAAACAAAAAAAAAAAAATAAATTGATGACACCTGGACTTAAACAAACAGAATGAAAAAAAAAACGAAAAACAAATAAATGCCACACGTGAACAATTTTGATTACACGATTAAAAGAATTAATAAAAATGAAATTGAATACAAATTTAAAATAAAAGAATTATTAAGAATTTTTCGAAAATGATTTTTATCGTGAAGCGCCATTGTTTTCACTTCTATTGGAAAACAACTGAAAATTTCTTAAGAAAGAAGGCCTAAAATTGTTTACTGGTTTCTTTCTATTATCACCGAAAAAGGGGGGGAATTCTATTGTGTAGAGTAGTGAAATGTAAATTTGTTTTCCAAATAATTAATTACTGTTACTGCTTGTGGTCCAAACATTATCTTTATATAAACATACATACATACGTAATTGGTCATTACAATCCTGCTATCAGGATTACTTCGTAGTTTCTCACACCACTTATGTTGTTGTGTGTTAATTTTATACATGATTGGCTAGTCCTGCTGTTTTGAGCAGCTTTTCGTACCAATTTTATGGTGCTCTCAGAGCTTTTGCCCGAAATCTGCTGAAAGGAAGTCGATAAAATATTTTGCAAAGCTTTGTTCGAGTTATCCTCTTCCACATTTTCTTCCCTCTTTTCTCCCCTACCGTTGTATGTTGTATAACCATTTACCATTATGGAAATTTATTCCCCAACAGTCCCGCTCACATTAATTAATAACTTCGATTTAAACGATCTTTATTTAGCATGAAATTATTTTGTTTTTCATGTCAAAATCCTCATTTATTTTCTTCTCAATCCAAAGTAAAAATAATAAAAAAAAAATAAAAGGAACATGAAAAAGTGAATTTTTTCCAATTCTAATTAATTTGTAGGCTAAAATGCCACCACAGTAGTAACGTTGTCAAAATTTCCTTTGAAAGCGTGTGATCCTATTGATTAAATGTGAATGAATGTGTTAATGTGGGCACATTATGTCACAGTCAAACGTAATGAAATACAATGAAAATATTTCCATGGAAAGGACTTTAATTTACTGATTCCATTCAATCAATCAAAGATCATATTCGTGGTTGATATCGAATTAGTTTTTCTCACGAAATAGTTTTGTTTTCTTTTTCGTTTTTTGTTTTTGTTGGAAAACAAAAATTTTCTTGTCAATGTTTTCGGAATGGTTCATCACGTTTGTGATGTTCTATTATTACGATTGTTTTATTTATCGTCAACAAATTGTTTATTAATGGGGGTCTATTATTTCGTATTTAATACAACATGATAAAGGACTTGGAAGAGATGGAAGAGATTTTGGTAGAAAGATTAAATTAAAAACATTTTTATTTATGAAATTGTAAAACCAAAAAATATTTGAAAATAAATTAAAAAAAAAAAAACATGCAAAAGAAAACTCGAAAGTAATAGTTGATTGAGGCTGTGCGAGAGCAATAAAAGGAAATCAAGTAGTTTTACCCCCGAAAGAGTTAGCAAATGAAAATTCGTAAGAGTCTTTACTAATAAAAATAGTTGACTTGGTCACATACATAACATAATAGGCCCCTACAAGGTTAGGTTAGGTGGTAGACCCTCCTTAAAGTTAAAGATCCCATCTAGGCTAGCGTCTATGTTTTAATTTTTATTAATATTCAACCAGGGCAACACACGTTGGAGATGTTTGTCAAGGCTGCTGGGGAATGTAAGGTTAAGAATCCCTGATGCTTTATGAGAAGACCGTAGCACTGACACATGAGCTGAATGATAGTCTCTTTCTCTTCCTTAGTTTCTACAGCTGCTGCAGAAGTCATTTGAATGAATATTAAATCCATTTCTATGCCTTCCAGTAGGACAGTAACCCTTGCAGTAGATGTCGATGCGATTTAAGGCCAGAAGACAGTCAGTAGTCTTAGTAGACATAAAAGAATCAAGTAATATTGTGCATAGATTCCTGCTGCCAAAGAAGATAGGCCTCCTTGTGCATCGCTTTCGAAAGCTCCATGAAAAAAAGAGACCCTGCAACATAACATAATTGGCCATTATTACATTCAGTCAGAATGACGATCAGAGATTAACAATGAGTATTAAAAAGATGAGTAGATTCCGAATCATACTCATAATTTCTAATACTTATACGAATTCATACTTATTTTAATATCATACTCATACTACTTATATTCAAAGTTTGAAGTACTCATCGTACTCATACTTAAAAATACGCATGATGTTGATTTCAACACTCCTTTACTCAACATTTACAATAATCACAAAATAAGTATGATTCGCGTACGAACACTACACTACTCAGTAAATGGTGGTGTCTCTGTCTTTGTCTTTGTCTTTTTCTTTTCTTCTTTTTTTTGTAAATGCAACAACAACTAAGACTGTAAATTTTGATGAATAAATCGAATCATTTACAAATATTATAAATATTTTTCTAAATTTATGAATCTGAATGAGTAGGCGTATGAATCAAACATATTTCGAATGTTATGAGTTTGATGTCAACGTTGTACTCATACTCTTTGTAACCTGTACTTATAAATCAATGTTGTAGTGAGTACGACTGAAACAGAGTAGTTGAATTTCAATACTGTTGACACACTCATACTTAAAATGTCATGAGTACTCATGAGTAGCGAAAAAACGATTCATTGCTGATCTCTGATTACAACCTATCTTCTCATACCACTTATGTTGCTGTGTGTGTGTTAATTTTATACATGAGTGGCAAGACCTACAGCTTATAGTCGACTCCGAATGATAGTTTTTTAAGAAAATTTCTTAGTGGAATTTTATTTACACTCTGCTGAGAAGCAGTCGCCAAAGAAATAGTCAAATTTCCTTTTGTTGGAGATGTCTAACATGGAGTTTAAACCGTGGCCTATTAGACTACGGTGACTACGGTTGACTTCGATACCATCCACAAAATTTAGTGAAATAAAGTCGGAAAAATCAGATTTTGCGTATTCAGATCAAAATATCCTTGAACTTTAAAATATACTTCTATAAGAAATTTTAATCTAAAAAAGCAAATCAATTTCAACTGTAATTTCATTCCAAAATAATAAAAGATTTTCAATGCAAGCAAAACTCATAAGAAATCTTCAAAAATTAACACTTCATTTAGTATTCTAAACAATGCAAAAATTGTTTATGCAATTAGAAAATATTTTAGAATCTAAAGTGAATACAAATACAATTTGGAATACAAAATTATGCATAAAGGCTCTGAGAGGGAAAAAATAGACGATTTGTCTTAACAGCATACAAGTTCAAGGCGCATCAAATTTCAGATTGTTGACTTGCAATCTTCATTAAAAAAAGCACATGCCTCCAAAAAATAGTAAAACTTTTCGAAAAAAAATCGTTTTTGGTTTTGCATGAAATATACTGAAATACACTTGGCGCCTTTGCCAAAAAAAATGCAAATGCAAGCCGCAATTGTCAACAACAATAAAAGATGCCATTCAGATGCAAATTACTATCAGGGTGAATATACCAATTTGACATTGACATTAGATTTGAGCATAATTTAGAATTTTTAGAAATTTGTTTAAAAAATACGCGTCTTTTTCTAAAGAAATACGTTGCAAATCTTAATAGTTTGATAGAATTTTTGTCATTCAAATAATCTGAATATGTTTTTTAAATTTTCTTTAGCCTTGAGAAGTTTTCAAGTGTCAAATTTAGCACGTGTTGGCCGATTTGATAAATGATTATGCGAAGCTATGTTAGAAAATATAGCTGCTGTATACATATATATATGTATAAGGTGCAGCGACTGAAGAATTGATCATAATGATTTCAGAGAACATGAGTTAATGATTTCAGAGCATTTATCAACATTTCAGAGAACAACGAAAAAATAATAAACTGCCAAGGCGACGAAACTTTCAATTTTGTCCTGTACTTATGATGAGGTACTATGTATATAACTAACTAGCGCCCTCTTTTGACGATGAGTACAAGCTAACAATTGAATCTAATATTGCCTCTGTTACTAGTAGTTCACTGTAGTTCTATTCAGTTTCATATAATGTGTATGACGACTAACGCTGGGCGAATCTGATATCAATGTGTACCAAAGGGATTAGCCTTTAGTGTGCCACTTTAGTTCCCAACACTATCTAGTGTTCCTAGAGGAAATAGTAAAAACCATTCGCAATTTTTCTCCATATGTATTCCTGGGCACGGAAAATAAAAACAAAGTGAGGTACTTGAAAAGACTTGTTCAACAGAATATTCAAATGAATTCATACGTGAGATTGTTATTCTCTTTAGAACTATAGACGAATGATTTCACGCAGACGTTACTGGTTTGAGATAATGAACCCACTTATATAGAGGCTAGACAAATCTGGTCCAATATGGTTATATACATACATACATACATAATTGGCCATTACAACGCCAGGGTTACTCAGGCATAAAATTAAAGCACACAACATGAGTGATATGAGAAGCTAGGCCGTCATCCTGACTGAAGGGTTGTAAAGGTCAATTATGCATGTAAGAGCGAAAGTTAATTAAATGAAAAGTAACAATAGTTCTGCATAATGCGTGTTCTTTAGGCATCACAGTTTATTAGCAACAATTTTTTTATCTGCTGCTTAACATATAAATATGAACGTAAATGATATCTGTTGCAGTTGAAAAAAATGTTTATGGCAACTCTGTCATTCTAAAACCTCATTACAATAAAACGTACTCATTAGGCAATAATTTAAAAAACAACAGGTAGAAAAAATGGGATTAGCCTCCGAGACACAAATAAACACCTGACCACAATTCTAATACTCATGCTGTTACACAGAAGCAAAAGCGTAAAACCAGCTAAGAACACATGAAAATCCATAATATTTGCCATCAAATGTTGAGAAAAAAAAACTAAAGGAAAAACCAATTTGTATGAAAATTTGGCAAATTTTTAGTTACCTGTTGTCATGTTTTTCTAACACGTACGCCTCTTCTCAATATCAATACACAGTAAATATGTATTTATCTATTGAGTCTTAAAATTAGTCAGGTTTTTTCCCAGCAGTCTCACAAAGATGTTTACAGAAATTGAAACCAATGAGGTAGACAAAAAGAAAGTGGAAATATTTAAGAAACGATGGGATTTTTTTTTTTTTGTATTTAAATACTACCTAAGACAAGTGCTTTTTATGACTTAAGTGCCGATGATTATGATGATAAAGTTGTTAAGAAGTGTTTTCCCCGGTAGCATTCATTATTTGTTAACATATGATTTAAACAAGTATGTGTAGAGAGCCTGCAAGTATAAGAATAGAACGATGTTTACGTATTTCGTTTATGTTTAAGAGTTTAAGGATTTGTGACGTACATTCAAGAACTGCCTTTCAAGTGGTTTTTCCATTGGAAGTTTTAGGAGAAATGAATGTGTTTTCGTAACTTCGACAGCGGTTTTTGAAAGAGTAAGAGATAAATAAATGTTTAAATATAGGCTTCTGTGATATCAAAGCTGCCAAACGTTAGTCTTAAAACAGATTAAAATTTTACGTGATTTAAGTTGGAATTAGCCGAACGTTGACAGGACGTACGTTCGTTTATTGCATACGAAAATATTGCAAATGCTTACCGAAATTCTAATAGGTTTGGGTAATCGTTCTCATTACCTTCCGCAAACTAAAAATGAAATTACGTTCAACGTTCGGCTAATTCGAGCTTTATAGGGGCAAATCAATTGAATTTTGTGTGAAATACATATCTTATTAGCAGCTTTGCTCAAGTTTGTCCATACAGAATTTAAAATTAAACAAATTACGCTAAGAACTGTTTGTAGAAACTATTTTCTCCCTCAAGAACATAGCTATCAAACTATGTACTGATAAAAAAAAACTTTGTCCAAACGACATAAATATAGCGAAAAATAATTCCCCTTTCGGTTCCACTACGGCTGCAAATTCATTGCCGATTTTTCATGTCCATGTGTGTACAGGAGTGGAGTCACCGTAGTTTAGTAGATAGTGTGTTGGCTTATTAGACGTAAAGCATGGGTTCGTATCCCAGGTCAGGCATCCAAACAAAGTATGAAACGAAAATATTTCTTCAACGACTTCCTCTCAACAGATTTCTTGTAAAAACTTTGAGAGTAAATAACCACCCATGAAAAAGTTTCTCAAAAATTTGTCGTTCGGAGTCGACGTTAAACTGTAGGTCCCGTCACTCACGTATAAAATTAACGCACACAACATGAGTGGTGTGAGAACCTAAGCCGTAATTCTGACTGAAGGGTTGTAATGGCTAATTATGTATGTATGTGTGTATAGATCTTCCACTTCTACAACTGCCTTTGGAATTCAATCAAAAACCTCTCTGGTAAAACTATTTAATGACTGGTGACATACTTACACACTGTCGTCCCTAGTTGCTGGCAACCAAAGTATTGGTGTTGGATGCGTAGCCTTGTAATCGACTAGAATATATACACGAGGGCGGGTCCATAACAACAAATTCTCCGTCACGATTAAATACGGAGGTAAAGAAGCAATTTAAAGCGTAATTTCAGATTTTTTGCACACGTGTGAACCCATGCATTTTTCATTCGGCCCTCCTCGCATCGACTGTTTCGACCGATGTTTAAACAGTGGTATATCTTGGTGGATCGAAACTTCATTCTCAGTTATAAAACGATGCAAAAACTCGGCTCTAATGCGACAGTCTTGTGAAGTTATTGCATGTTTGAGTATGTGTTTCCGATTGTGAGCAAAAGTGGAACTTAGTTTTGACAAAGTTTTTTCATTAGAAATTTAAACCAATGTGCTCTATAAAATTCATATGGCAATATCACGCAACATTTTAAATTATCATAATTATTCCTTAAACAATAAAAAAAAATAAAAAATGAAAATTTTTGAAAAAAAAACTCAACTACCGCATCATATGAAATTTAAAACAATTTCCAAAATTCTAAAAAAAATTCAAAATTTTCAAAAAAAAGAAATAAAAACCAAAAATTCTTAGATTGAGTTTGGAAACTCCACTTTGCTATCATATTTTTTTAAACGACAGGGAAAATCTATTTCAATTTATATTTTTTGGTAAATTCCCAAAATATTCTACACCATGCGCGAGTAATTTTTAACAAAAATTCCATATGACTTGTTTTATTAGCGGGAATTTTCGAAAAGACAACTACACAACATGATGCTTAACATGAGCGCAGAAAGGAAAAACACATAAAAAGTATGAATTTCCAAACGGAAAACTTATAAACACTATAAGGATTTTCCATACATAACAGAAATAGTCAAAGAGTCTGTTAGCCATACAGCTTTTGGTAAGGTTATGTAGAAAAACCCATATGTGTGGATAATTTCCCATATCCGCTGGCATGATGAGAAAATATAATGTCAGCTAACCTACAGTCACAAAGAATAAATGCATGTGTGTTTGGGAATCATTGCTCATCACATGTGATAAAAATTAACCGACTAATAGTGTATGTATAGGTGGTGGTATACTCCGTTATAAAAGTTACCGCAATAGTTTTATTAACTCAGGCAATAAATTGTGTATTGACCGTTACAGAATTATTGTTAATATTTCCAAAATAACGTATGTTAGCTGTGAAACCACGGGAAACGAGAATCGGGAAAATAGCCTGCATTACTACACGTACTGGTATTAACGTATGTATGATTGGACATGTTTTGCTGCCTGCCGATACAGGGAATACCAACAAGATTTTTTTCTATGCTTCTCAATGCAACTAACAATTATGGCACACATGAAGATAATAAGTGAGGTATGTATGTTGTTTATATGCTCAATGTTGTGAAAATTAAAGAAAAGTTACAAGGCATGTTAAGGGCACGTACTAAATACTTCACATGTGTAATACACACATAGTATGTGTAT
This sequence comes from Sarcophaga rosellei, assembly GCA_930367235.1. Lineage (NCBI taxonomy): Eukaryota > Metazoa > Arthropoda > Insecta > Diptera > Sarcophagidae > Sarcophaga > Sarcophaga rosellei. The sequence goes on from OV884019.1 coordinate 47,199,075, forward strand.
GTTTTCTTTTAAATTTTCCACGTTCCGCATTGTATGACGCTTTTTTGTTTAACTAAGTTCAAGATGACGATAATTAGTTTTTATTTTTGTTTTGCTATTTTAAAGGAAATTATCATTTGGCATAACACACATCGCACCTTAAAAAATAATGGAAACTTGTAGGTGAATGAAGTATTATTTTATTTTACTATGAAAACAACATGTGTTCAAGTGGTGCTTGGCATTATCCTGCCACATCGTCTCCTCTTACATACATATATGTACATATATGACATGTTTTCTTTGTTTGTATTGATGCTACCTCCAAAAGGTATAGGCTCTAAAATTTAACTTTTCTTTACTCAGAGAATCTTAGCCTGTGTTTATATTAAGGCTTTGAGGAAATTTCACGATTGTTTTTTAATTCATTTTGAAAATTTTCCAATAATTTGTAGTCATATGTTAGAAATGTGTAATGCACAGTTCTGTGTGGAATTTTTATTCCTAATCGTGGGAAATTTAAAATTCAAAACGTTCAACTATTGTAGGAACAATATTGCCTTTTCAGGGTTGCATCTATGATTGCACATGTAGGATTGGAAGATGATTACATGTTTATTCTTAATAATTATAGAATATATAATGCATTTGAGAATCCATCCTAAAAAAACGTTTATTGGGTCTACAGTGCGTTGTCAAAAGGTCGATAACTAAGCTCTGGTCCTACACGAAAATTCTGATGTCCGACTTAAATCTCCTCTTATTGTAATTTCCCAACAAACTTCTCTTAACTCTCTATAGATAGGTTCTGATTTTTTTCAGCGGTGTAGAAGCTCCCCTTCTCATTTCTGCTTTTTCCTCACGTGACATCAAAGTGACCCCATTTTTCCTCACTAGCTGAGGTCAGCGTAGTGTAGAACATAGTGTGTTGACTTATTAGATGTAAAGTCACGGTTCAAATCCCCGGTCAGACATCAAAAGGAAATATGAAAAATTATTTCTTCGGCGACTTCCTCTTAGCAGATTTCTGGGAAAAACTCTGAGAGCAAATAAAATTGCCATGAAAAGTTTCTCAAACAATCTGTCGTTCGGAGTCGACTTCAAACTGTAAGTCATGGATAAAATTAACACACACAATATAAGTGGCGTGAGAAGCTGGATCGTAATCCTGACTAAAGAGTTGTAATGACCAATTATGTATGTATATAACTGATTCAGCTTGCCCAGATTCAACTTCCGTGCTTGGATGTGAACCATCAAGTCCTTCCAACTTTCTATCCAGCTAGGTCAAACCAAGACTCTGAACTAGGATAAGTCAACACTTTGTGCCGTAGACTTTCTCTTGAAAGAAATACGCGAGTTTTTTTTTTGATTTCGAATATTTCACTCTGAACCCGAACACATATACAGGAGCATATATCTGCTCTTTACCCACCACAGAATGCCACAATTTGGCTTGTAAGGAGTCTTTGCTTCTTATCATCTCTTTTGCTTTTGTACTTAAAGTATATATATAGTATATACAATACTACATACATAATTGGCCATTACAACCCTACAGTCAGAATTACGGCCTGGATTCTCACACCACTCATGCTGTGTGCCTTAATTTTATACTTGAGTGGCGGGACCTACAGTTTAACGTCGACTCCGAACGACAGATTTTTGAGAAACTTTCTCATGGCAATTTTATTTACTCTCAGAGCTTTTGCCAGAAATCTGATGGGAGAATGTATATTTTTTTGTTTTGACATGGGGTTCGAACCCGGGCTTTACGTCTAATAAGCGAACACACTACCTAGTACACTACGGTGTCTTCAAGTAGATAACATAGCTATTGAAAATGTTTCACCTATGAAATCTTCAATTAAAAATAACCAAGAATGTTGGATCCGGCGAGAATATTCGAAATCAACTTGATAAAGCTGGCTTATTGTACGCCGCACACAGTATAGTGTACTCCAACTGAGACTTTCAAACTTTGACAGTTGAGATCGTCCATTTTGTTAAACCTACATCTGTCAAAATAGTTTCGATTTATTCAGACTGTTTTGTCAAATCATTATGATTGCATATACAATTCCACAACAAGTAGGACTGATCCTAAATTTCATCGAAAAATCATCTTCAGCGATAAAGCCCATTTCTGAAAACTCCTTTACATATAATGAAATATTTATGCTTGCAGCATGTAATAAAATTACGAATTAATTTGAATATTTTCTAAAACATAAATCCTTGAACTCTTAAGTAAACTTTTATAAGAATTTTATATCAAAATATCTAATTCAACTGCGATCATGCCGCGATCATTGCAAGTGGACGAAAATATAAAATTTTATTTCGTTTTCTAAATAATGCGAAATTGTTTATGCAGTTAGAAAACATATTAAACGATAGAGACTGAAATGGATTTAAAATACGAAATTGCGCATAAAAAATACGATTCTGGGATAAAAAAGACGCTTTGCATTCAAAATATACAAGTTCAAGGCGCAAACAAATTTTTGATTGTTTATGGTAGATTATTGACATGCAATCTTCATTAAAAGGCACAAGCCTCCAATAAATATACATATATTTTTATAAAATCTTTTTACTTTTTTTTAAATGAAATATATTCAAATACACTTGGCGCCACAAGACAACAAAAAATGCAAATGCAAATCGCAATTTTGAAAAACACAATATATTTTGATAAAAACAAGCAAATTTCTAAACGGGTGAATACACCAATTTGACATTGACATTAGATTTGAGCTTTTTCTTTGGCTTTTAAATATCTAAGATTTCTGGTAAAGAATAAGAATTTCCATTAAAAGAAAAATTTCTAGAATGCAAATTATATTAATTCTAATGCATTCTGACTTTTAAATCACCTTGAAAAAATATTTTTCCAAATTTTTCTTTGGTTCACATGTGTTCATATGTTTACTTTATAAATTCATTCTCCCTGCGAAAGGTACATATCTATGCATGCATGCGTTAAAAAGTATTTTTCCAAAATTTTGTGATCACTCTTGGAATATGTTAAGCATGTGTGTTAATATTTTTGGCAACCATTTTTAGTATGTATGTAAGTTTGTAAGTCTGAAACAAATAAATAATTAAACTCACATGTGAATTTTTTCTTTCCTTCAATAATGAGGTGTGATACACAATTTAGCACGTACGTGTCAGCACGTTACAGGCCTCTAAGGGTAAAAGAGGCAAAAAGGAAATGTATTTTCCAAATATTTATTTTTTAAATTTTATGACTAGAAAATCCTGATTGAAAGCCAAGAGTTTCAGTATACGGGTCGAAATTTTTTTTACAAACGGGGCAAAATTTCCCTTGATGCCTTCATAGGACCTAACTACAGTCATGATTTTGGTGCATGATTGAAGTCAGTGTGTGATTGACAATGATTTTGATTTGAAATAAAATTCGATTAAGTAAAGGATAAAAATGTATAAGACAGAATTTCCCTGTAGCCGATGGGAAGTCAGTGTTTGACAAATAAAAGCAGGGGCTCGAGATTGCCTGTTTCAAACAATGATCAGAGAACGCTAAGATCAAACGTATTGTCATGCGACCAAGGAAATTAGTCGTTGATGTGCAAGCAAAAACAGACATCAGATAGACTGTTTCGGGTAATGTCTCTCTCCAGAGAGTGGATTTTAGTCACAGAAGGGTTAAAACATAATTCAAGCATTCAATGCTTTTCTTTAAATCATAGAGACAAATATTCTCCACATGACATAGTTCCGGTCAGGATAGGTTTTATTGTGGTATTCAGCCTCTACTAATCTGCGCCATTGTGTTACTGCAGGGCAGTTTTTGAAATAAACCGAACTTTTTGGCGTAGGATACGACCTGTCCATGTCTATCTTCTTTGCAGAATTTCTTTGGCAATTGATTTTCGCTATGAGAACAAGTCACTTTTAGTTATCCGATTGGACCTAAATATCCAGTTTACCTTCATTCATTTCATGCAACTTCATTGTACTGCAGTTGTTTGCTTTCAATTTTTCCTAATTATCTAGGAAGACAGACTTTCCATATTGTGACATGACTTTCCATAATGGACATTGCGCCTCGTTAACTCATTTCCTTTCAAACACATTATACTTTTAACATAGGTCAAGCTCTCAATTGCCTAGCAGGGAGGTGGATTTTGTATTGCAAGCCCTCTATTCTTGCTGCTAGTATTGGCCTTAAACATGGAGTTTATCAATTCGAAATGCCTTGGAGTCACAACATTCTGTAAGTGAATATAGAGAATAAGAATACAAGATAAACTAAGAGACTGAAAGATAATGGATCAGCAACGAGAGGATTAACGTGCATCCTCCAATTCGATCCTATTATGAAGCTCAGGAGAACCTGACCAACCCCGATAGAAAGTGTGAAACCTCGTAGAATCCTCTAACCATGGAAGTTCAACTTTTTCTACCAATATATATCCCAGAGCATTCTCAGCGACCTAGTCCAGCAATTATGTACATACATACATATATAATTGGCCATTACAACCCTTCAGTCAGGATTATGGCCTAGCTTCTAGCACTTCCTTTTAGGAAATATAGTCACCACTCTTACATTTGACATATACAGTCCTAGTAGCAAGCCGATTCTGCCAACGCTAATAACAGGAAAAAAACTTCTGGACATGCAACATGCTGATGTGTTCTTCCAACTCAATGTGTGTGGTAAAGTAGCGTGGTATTGTTCGACCACAAAAATGTTGTTAGAATCCAAATTATATGCCTAGAAAGCGCCCCTGATCCCTGCCTTTCTCAGAGAGGATAACATCAATCTTGTATGCAAAATATGTTCGCAAAACAAGTAACTTAATATAACAAAATATTTTCCACCATATGCCTTCTCCTAATACTCATACCCATTACGTTGGCAACACTGTATTTTGAACTTGTTCTGCTGAAACGTAAAAGATTATTTCAGGCGACAATAACTCATAAGCAAATCATCATATTTTGAAAGAAAAAGTTCAACAAACTGTTGCTTTTAATGATCTTAACAAATCAGCGCTATTGTCATTTAAAATATGAAAATCATACAAAAAAAAACATGATATTTGCTGATGAATATGGAGCCATAATATCCGTAATACAATACAGCAACCTGAATCATAAATCCCTGCCACGTTTGCCCTGCATAATTTCAAATGTTTTGTTTCATTTGATGCTGATGCTGATGCTGATGGTGATGCTGATGGTGATTGTGATTGTGATTTTTGAACAAAGTGTAAAAAAGGCAACAAGTAGGTTTTTATTGTAATTTTTTTTCTTTTATTTATTGTTGTATATATTTTTATTAAATTTATTTTTATTTTTGTAATACTTTTAGGAAGTTGAATCTCGTTTAATATTTTCAAATGAAACTTAAGAAAAAATCATGACAATAACAAACAATAGCTTGGAGAACATCAACCAACAAATCAACGAGAGAAAAAAATATTAGCTGCACCGATGATGATGGCAACACGGATAAAGGGAAACAAAAATTGAAGGAATACAAATAAAAGGCAAAAAAAAACATAAGAAACAAATACACCACAGCTATAATCTAATGACAATTGTTAAACAAATAAAATATTATTATGATAATAATTGTACATACATACACAAATATATATATATATATATATATATATATATATATACAACATATACATTTTCTATTTATTTATTTGGGAAAGCATCTTTAGAAAACTATATGCAGATCGTTTAAATGTTTGAAAAAGAAAAGAAGCTGCCAGCAGCAGCTTAAGTAGTTATTGTTGCTGTTGTAGTTATTGTTCGAAAACAGTACGAACAGTTCATGTTGTGATGAACGTAGTGTATCATGTACCAAAGACTACTCCACAACTTCTAGTATTTGTTGTGAATGCCAACAAAACCATCTCTAGTTACAGTTGCAATCAGTGCCTTAAAATGATGCTTTCATTCCATGCCTTTGCCAGGTTCATGGTTCCAGGACGAAGGAGGAAATTAAAGTTAGCACAATGAGAAATAAGATTTATAAGCAATTTTATAACAGTTTTTCTTCGGCTTGAGTATCTTTCCCCGCTCAGATAAAGTTGGATAGGATGCAGAGACTGACATGCATTGATATAACGAGGGCAATGAGAATCTTATATTTAGAGAAGCAGTAAGTTCTGTTAAATTAAAGCCTGTAATATAGGCAGGGAAGCCAGTATATCATAGAATAGTATAGTATAGTATAGTTTAGTATAGTATAGTATAGTATAGTATAGTATAGTATAGTATAGTATAGTACAGTATAGTTCAGTATAGTATAGTATAGTATAGTATGGTATGGTATAGTATAGTCTAGTGTAGTATAGTATAGTATAGTATAGTACAGTATAGTACAGTATAGTATAGTATAGTATAGTATAGTATAGTATAGTATAGTATAGTATAGTATAGTATAGTATAGTATAGTATAGTATAGTATAGTATAGTATAGTATAGTATAGTATAGAATAGTATAGTATAGAATGGTATAGTATAGTATAGTACAGTATTGTATAGTATAGTATAGTATAGAATAGTACAGTATAGTATAGTATAGTATAGTATAGTATAGTACAGTATAGTATAGAAGAACATAGTATAGTATAGTATAGTATAGTATAGTATAGTATAGTATAGAATAGTATAGTATAGTATATCTCTCCTATAATTTTGGTCATGCCAAAACCGAATTATTTATCGGAGTTTGCTCTCCTTGACATTTTGCTGTGTACAAGGAGACAATATCGTCGAAGGAAATAAAAAAATCAAAACTTTATAGGCAAAGCCATATTAACTCTAATAACATTAAAGTAAGAAGTCGCGGTAGTCTAGTAGATAGTTGGCTTACTAGACTATAGCTCGTGAATTCAAAACTAGTGCTACTATCAAAACTCATCTGTCAAAGACTAGAAAAACAGCTTTGCAAAGCAATCTGTCGGCGTCGACTATAAATTATAGGTTTTGCTACTCATGGATAAAATCATAGATGGGCACTTTGCAGTACCAGTAAAATTTCAGTAAAAATTGATTTTTACTGATTACTGAAAAAAATTTCAGTATTCAGTAAAATTTTACTGGTAATGCAATCTAAATTTCATTTAAATTTCATTTAAATGTCATTTAAATTTAGATTGCATTAACAGTAAAATTTTACTTTTTTTCATTTAAATTTTATTTAAATTTCATTCAAATTTAGATTGCATTAATAGTAAAATTTTACTGAATACTGAAATTTTTTTCAGTAATCAGTAAAAATCAATTTTTACTGAAATTTTACTGGTACTGCAAAGTGCCCATCTATGGATAAAATTAACACCCGCACAACATGGGTGGTGTGAGAAGCTAAGTCATAATCTTGACTTAAAAGATTGCCATATCCATTTATATATATACAAATATATTTATTTTATGGTCTAAGAATAAATTCCTTTAAATATCTGCTTTTAGTTTATATTTTGTGAATAAGATCACAGCGCGCATATAGTCGTTATAATAGTAGTAAGTAGTCTTCGTCATAGTTCGCTCAACAATAAATGCCCTTAAAACAAATTATTAACGAAATTTTTAATGACAAACTTTTGATGTGATGTCACGATTTTCAAAAGGTGTAGTTTGTCTTCTGATTGTCTTTTTTTTCTCCAACTTCTCTCTCTCCTTTTTGTTTAAATTTTTTTTGTTGGGGATTTTGATTGTTCAAGTATAAAATTTGAAACTATAAAAGGAAAGAAAATAAATAAAAAAAAACAATTGAAATACTTTTTCTCACGATTTTGTTACAATTTGTTTATTATTTTTTGTTGTTGTTGTTGCTGTATTTTCGTTAAAGTAAATATGGTTTAAATATGAACAATAAAAAGTTATTTTTTTTTCATTTGAAAAAAAACCTACATTAACAGGAACTTTATTAAAAAAAATGTAAATTTTCTTTAACAATCTGATAATGCTTCGTAGTTTTTTTTTTCTCTACTGTTTTAAAAAATGTCTAAACTACAAAAATTCCCTTCAAAAAAAACACCTCTTGTGCCCACCATGCTGGTAGCTGTTAACACACGTGTTAAGTTTTTACAACGCATTTCATCCAATTGTCTAAACAATTGGCGGTATGGCGGTAAAAGTACTCGTATGTATGGTAAGCATAATAAACCTTTTCTGTTTTGGGAAAAGTCAAAAGGAAAATCTTCTTTACAATTAGAATGTGTAAAATTTCCTTCCTTATTTACATTAAATACGCAACATATGTGTACCACTCCAGTGTCAGTTGCAGATTTGTATGGAAAAAAAGGCGCTTTTAGCACATGTCATCAGGGTTCGTACGTGTCAAAAGTAATATTTTCTTTAGAGGATAAAAACTTAGCAAACCCCTATACTAGCCCATATGTTAACAGAGCGGTGATAATTTTAACATGTTGCAGTTAAGGACGAAATCGAAGATGTTCTGTATGTAATTTTTTAAAAATATTTCAATTTCTTAAACTCTTAGCTACTATAAGATTCCTCTTGCAAGGATTTCTGTTATCAGACAAGATATCAGCAATGGAGCTACCAATTGAGATTAAGACAGACCGCGCAATCCAAGCGTTTATGGAAAGTAAATATATGTACATTAAGTCGCCGTAGCCTTGTAGGTAGTGTGTTGGCTTATTAGACGTGAAGCCACGGTTCAAACCCCAAGTCGGACATCTCAAACTAAACGAAAATGAAATGAAAAAATATTTTTTCGGCGACTGCCTCTCAGCAGATTCAAAATTGTCAAAAATCTCACATTCTGCATCGACTGAAGTCAAACTTTAGATCACAGGTCAGACATTTCCAACAAAACGAAATATGAAAAGATATTTCTTGGGCGACTTCCTCTTAGACGATTTGTGGCAAAACCTCTGAGAGTAAATAAAATTGCCATGAAAAGTTTCTTAGAAAATCTGTCGTTCGGAGTCGACTCCGTACGTCCCACAAATCATGTATAAAATTAACGCACACAACATAGGTGGTCTGAGAAGTTAGGTCGTAATGCTGACTGAAGGGTTGTAATGACCAATGTACATATACATTAGAGGCATAATGGTTAGTAAAGAATTTAACTTTATGGCATAAGACCTGTCCACTGAGTGACTCTGTGTGGACCAACCCTTCAGTCTTACTTAGTCTAGTATCGATTTGATTGAAATGTTATATTTTAAAGAGCCAGGAGACTGCCATGTCATCCGTATGGTAACTGCGATGAATTTAAACCATGTAGCTAGGTGCAGAAACTTTCTTTTTTTTTCTTCTTCAAGCGGCTATCCAAATCACTAATACTTCATATGGTACAGAACAGGACTAGCTAGAGAATCTGCTAGAGCCTCGATAATTGGACGAAAAACATTGAATACTTTAATTACGTTTTAGAAGCTCCATCTCTGCATACATTTACATACCTACCTATCTCTCTATTAAGAACATTTTCTAATTCAATGAATAACTTTCCAAATAAATATGTATGGCTTTACTTAACTTCTGTTAAAACATTCACTTCAAATCCGCCTTATAAAACAGATGCACAAGTACGCCATCTAGTAGCAAGTACTTGAACTTACACTTCTACTGCGCAATACATAAAAAAGACTCCAAACAAAACAAATATTTTTTTGCTTTTATTAAATGAAAATTCACAGAAAAATTCTTCAAACGGAATGTAATTGAAAAATTCTTGCTTACCTTTGCCGCCAGAGTCAAAGAGAAGCACCCATCAATCATTTTAGAATGTCCCTGAAATCAAAAACAAAAAGCATGTATTTTACCAGGCTCACATAAGAAATAACACGCAGGATATTAAACGTAAGCAAAAAGGAATTCAAATGGCAAACAAATACAATACTTATGTATGTATGTATGTGCATGAATGTGTGTGTTGCGCTCCCCAAATATGAAGAAGAAAAGAAAATATGTGCCATGACATATAAAAATTGAGTAAAACATACACACATACACAGGAGTATAAGAGAGTACAAAAGAGAAATAAGGTCAACGAAGCCATGAACTTTACACAAGGATAACAGTAGAAAATGTAGGGTAAATATTGAATACACACACACACAGACAAGCGCATAAAAACCATAAACATGTGTGTAAAAAAACAGTGTCTAAAAAGTATAATTTTTTGGATACAAAACAGGGATGAAAGAAATTCAATATCGGTGAACGAGAAAAACAGGCCGGAAATATTTTCAATGAAATTCAAACACACAAACACCATACACAGGATATGAATTGCACATGGCTGGTAACGAGAGAGAGAGAGAGAGATCTAGAGGGAAGGAGATAACAAGTTGTTTATTTAGATTGTGTGTGGTTTTTAATACTTTAATAGCGTAGTAAATACTTTACTAATTTTTATTCACCGAGCATGCGCAGTTCATGGCAATACGTATGCCTTGCTTCTGGTCTCCCATTATATGAAGGCGCCAAAATTCAATCTTTTTACACGTGTGTTTGATATCCATTACATATAGCATAACTATGTGTGCATGTATTTAACTAGCTAAAGTCTTTCTAAGGATAATAGACACGTGTTCCCAATACAATATGTTTTATTGGTATGAGTATGAGATTTAAGCAAAAAGATTTTTGTGGCTTTCGAAATTCTTAAAGTACATATAAATTGAATTAAATATTTAAAGCAACAAATACAATGCATATCATAAATGCATATGTATGTAACTACGATTGTCAATGTATATGTGTATTAGGATGCTATTGTATTTGGGATAATCCCCAAGTTGCTGTGTTACTGTGTGGTTAACAAAAATGGCGAGAGAATAATATCTCTTTAGAACATCAGCTCTTTATGTGTGTGATAAAAATAAGTTTTAAGAGTAGATTTTGTTTCTCAAATGTAACAGGCTAACAACTTCTTTAGCTGCTATTATGAGAGCGTGAGAGTATTTTAGAGAAAATATTTCAGTTTTTTGTACAAAAAAAAAAACTGTTTTGAAAAACCTCCGAACATCTCTCTGTGCAGTAAAATCTCCAAAACAGTAGTTTTGTTATGGAAAAAAATGTGTATGTATAACAATTTTCCAATACAAACACACATCATACTTATACATATATGTATGTGGTGTACTTAACGTTTTTATCCGAAACTTCGTATACACAAATGTGCACTCTTTTAGAGGATGGCAACAATTTAGATGAAAAAGAGTATTGCTGAACTTTATCAATATTGCTTCTGGGATTTTCTGCATCCACTTGATAACGGCATTGGCTTACAGTTTTAAAACAGCTGAAGCTATTTAAAGTTACACGAGTATTTTGTATACCCTACACCCCATACCTGGTAATCTTTGCAGGCAAACAAATTATGAAGGACTGTACATTTTTCTGTTTCCAAAGGAAAGTTAAATAAAACACATATAAAATCTTTGATTTCAATAGAACTTGTGTTGCATTATAATGCCTGGACCTTACCGTTATATATGAAATACATGTCGTTTTAATGACAGCCTATGGATTGCTTACAACAGTCAATTCTTTTGAAGTAATTAATTCAGTAGTCGAACTTTACTATACATTTCGGGCATTAGATCGACAATATCTTGACGAACGTCGGAATATCCATGTTGTTACAGACTTTGGTGTAAACCCACTGAAAACAGACTACAGTTAGCAAATCGCATGCTCCTGATTGCCATCATCCATGGCGCCAAAATGGAAACTTACTCCTCCTAGAAGCTTCTCATGCAATTAAACCAAAGTTAGTGGTATTGTATGTATCGCCCCTTTCACTGTTTTATTGAAAAAACATACTGTCCAGTTATTAATCTTCAATTACAGGCCAGGGATAGTTTTGAAAAAATAATTTCCAATGACTCCTTCAAGCCAAAAGACATTTGCTACGCCTTTACTTTTTTCGCATGCTTTTCCACAATAACTTCTGAACCCCATATACGACCGCTTAGTGAAAAATGCATGACGTTAATACATGAAGAAAATTTCGTTCTCAAAAATCATCATTGAAATACCATTGGTCTAGGACACAGTTGAGTAGTTTTAATTGCTACGTAAGATGGGCTTTATATAGATAAAGCACGGATAAAGGAGGGGATGGGGTGTTAATCAAGATGCAAAATACATTGTAAGATAAGTCCGAAAGCTGGGAACACTTTCACTAAGAATGCAAAATTCTGGGCAGTGCATTCTTTGCGTTGATGCAAAAACCTAATTTAAACTTATTCGTATGCCTTTAGAGCTTGTAATGAGTTTTTTTTACCTCCAAAGCATTCCAGGTTCCAATACAGCAGCTAGGTCGGTTGGAGTGGTAGCTTTGATTACTAAAGCTCACTTGAGCACAGTGGTTAGCACAGAGGCTACGCGCTAAAGCCCTATCCAATGCTGGAAGCCAGCCTGAAAGTTTATCAAACGAAGCTATATCCTTAAAATAAATGTGAGATAACTCTGTTAAGCTGACAAGGAGTGGAGAGCCAAATCTTAATCTTCACCTCTCAAGAGATTAACAGCAGAAGACAAAATATAAATAAAATTGCATAGCAAAATATATCCCCTTCGATTAATCTATTCAAAAGCGTTGTAACCCACGTCAATAATGATTATCGTACGAGAGTCAGGCAGCAGAATAGAATATCACTCCATGATCGTGGATCTCAACACTAAACGCAACACAACATGTCAAGACATTTTCAAAGGCAACATTGTTTCTAAGAAACTAAAGGATGGCATTACTAACCTGCAACTGAGCTTTCAACTGCTTGGAAAATTCAGATTCATTCAACGGAAACAAGTGAAACACATGAATATGACATTTGCAATGGCCTTCTTCGTTGCTACTTATATGTGTTATCATGTGTTTTCCGAAGCCCCAATTAGAATATCAGGATGCATCTGGGCTTGACAAAGCCTTCTTTAGTTTGGAACCGACTATAAATTGCCAGAATTTGATTTTAATTGTAAAAAATTTCAGCTCAGTACTGATTGGATGTAATAATATCAGGAGCATAAAAAATATCCACAATTTTCAGAAGGTGGACTTGTGTTGTTATTTTGTATTGTACTAAAATGGTACAATATAATGCAGATTCATCATTTGCTTGTAGAATGGTACCGGAAAGGACCTGTTTACCAGCGAATTAAATATGAAGTATTTTTAAGTCGACCTTTGTATTCAAACCTTGTTATACTATCAGACAACTTATTACATTTTTTGAATGACTTTTTTCTCTCTCTCTCTTACGCTTGAAATAACTTCTTTACAGCGTTGTATTTTTATCACAAACTTAACATAATGAATGCACAAAATGAGCAACAATTGTGAGCAAAACGAGAACTTATCACAGTGATAAACATTTTTCAATACTAGGCGTACAAAATTAGCAGTAAATGATACTGTGATAAACTTGAAATAAAAATGTCATCCTATTGTATCACTTATATTTACAAATTAAAAAAAAAAATTCTCTTTCTTTTTTCTTTTGTTGCAATTCCCTATTAACAAGGAAAACTATGCTGGATTCCCAGTTTTTCTGTATCACAAAAATTCTTCTTTACAGTCAAATCAATATTTTATGTGAATACTGAATGCCAGAGGGAGGAATTTACGAACATTTTTTTCTTTTGATTTGTGTTAAGAAAACTTGTTGATTATTGATAAGAATTCCCAAAGTTCTAGGATAACATAAATTTTGAAAGTTGTAGTAGAAATTTTTTTGGTGATTTATTACATATTCCAGCAACAATTGTTATCCTAGCCTGATGATAAGTAAGAAAAAAAATCGATAAAATTCTTATCACAAAAGTACAGATGATAGATGATGATATGGTTTTGGGGTTGTAGCATGTAGAAATGATAAGTAAAGTAATGATTTTGCAATGAGAGAATTTGCATGGGTACATAATTTTATCGGATTTTGTTAGGGTAACAGTACTGGCAGTAGCATCATTTTAGATAAAAATTTTAATGCTTTCGATAAGAATGTCTGTTGTTATGCTGTTGTTTTATCATCCGAATATTTAAATTGATTTTGAAATTCTTTTGAATACTATTCACCTACATTTTCATGATTGAATAAAAGAAAAAAACTTGTTTTATTTGACTACAAAAAAGGAAAAAAAAAGAGGAAAACCAATTTTAACAAGTTCACATGAATTTCATCGCACAGTGAAAAATAAACCATAATCACCACTCCCCATTACAATGTGAATTACCAAAAATAGCAAAGCATAAACTATAATTTACTACTGTTGATTACAGCCATACAAATATCCCAAAATAGACATACAAATCAAAAAAAAAATTCAACTAAACGTAGTACATACTCCCATATAACTTGAGGCTTCTGAGAAATAAACCACAATAATCGCCATAATAAAAAAAAAAAAAAAAAATTAATTGAAAGCCCTTAATTTCAATTAATCCACTTAAAAGTATTCAAAAAAAAAACCTACAAAATACACTAGAGTTCGTACTACTACTAGTACTGCTCATACCATCATAGTAATGGTGATAGTAATGGTGCTGGTGATGGTTGATGTGTTTTTGGTGTGAGTGATGTTACAAAGAACAAATTGCTAAGAATTTGCAAATAACGGACTCAAAATAGAGCTTTAAGAAATATTTCATCATCGTCATCGCCAACCTCCAACAACATCAACATCAACATCATTGCCATCATACCGTCGTCAGCTGCAATAGCAAAGGCAACCGCAATTATTGTTTGGCAGGGCAGAGCAGACAAAACAATCTGTAAAGTGCTTAAAAATAATGGCACAATCGTATCGTATCGTTTGGTTTCATATAGAATGGGCTGGTATTGTTAAGAGTGAAAGAGTGAATGATTTGAACTTCGTGTCCTTTTTCGTCTTTTTTTTTTTTGTTTTTTTTTTTTCTTTGTGCTAAACAAAATAAAGAATATTTCTAAATAATGCTGCAAGGTGTTATAGTGTGAGTTAAAAATCTGCTAAATGTAGTCAATCACTAAAAAAATAGTTGTTGCTGTTTTTCTGATATTTTTTTACCTGCACAGAGAACTAAAAGAATGCAGTCGTAAATGAAGTAAAAATAAAACGAAATTTCAAGTGAAGTGAATCTTCTTTGAGTTTTTTTTTATTTGTGTAAAGTGAAAGTATATCAAACCCTTGGTTTCCTTGACGCAATAAAGGGCTCCATTGGCATTAGTTTTGCAATGTTTGTCAACCTAATGTATTTGAAGACCGAATATTATTTCCTCTTTCCCTTAGTTAGAAGTCGCCGTAGCCTAGTAGGTAGTGTGTTGGCTTATTAGACATGAGGCCTCGGTTCAAGCCTCAGATCAGATCTCTAACAAATATAATTATAAAAAATATTTCTTCGTCAACTTCCTCTCAGCAGATTTCTGGCAAAAACTCTGAGAATAAATAATATTGCCATGATAAGATTTCTCAAAAATCTGTCGTCCGGAGCTGTCCCGCCACTCATGTATAAAATGAACACACCCATCATAAGTTTTGTGAGAAGCTATGTATGTCGTAGGCCTAACTGAAGGCCTGTAATGCCCAATTATGTAGGTATATATGTGTAATCTTTCTCTCTGCAACGATGACATTCCAGTAACTGGTACCCACCTAAGGTTGAAACGGTGATATTTTGGGCAATAGTGGCCTATTTAGGAATCAGTAAACAAAGCTCCAACCAACAGGTTCTCATGAACCTGCTTTACAGAGGGCGACTGTAAGGACCTATGGCTCAACCCGTAGCTAGGACATCTCGAACAAAACGAAATATGGAAAAAATTATTTCTTTAGGCGACTTCCTCTCAACAATCTTCTCACAACAACCCTGAGGTGTAGTGCAGAGGACCTCGCTTAATGAGTTCTACTCGTGTCTGGCCTGCTTTTAATATTTATTGTTAACATAATCCTCGTAGTCGCCGTAGTCTAGTAGGTAGTGTGTTCGCTTATTAGACATAAAGCCCGAGTTCGAGCCCAAGGCCAGACATAAAAACGAAATATGAAAAAAATATTTCTTCGGTGACTTCCTCTCAGCAGATTTCTGGCAAAAACTCTGAGAGTAAAAAACCTGCCATGAAAAGTGTCTCAAAATCTGTCGTTCGGGGTCGACGTTAAACTGTAGGTCCCGCTACTCAAGTATAAAAGTAAGGCACACAACATGAGTGGTGCGAGAAGATAGGGCGTAGTCCTGACTGCAGGGTTGTAATGGTCAATTATGTATGTATGTATTATCCTCTCATTGGGTTCCAAGGGGTTTCATAGATCATTTATTTGAAAGGGAATTGATTTTTAAAATTATTCCAAAGTGATCAACATTTGCTTGTCTTCCCTCGAATTCTAATCAACAGTTCTCGTGTTAGTAGTCAAGGTCTTTGACTTCTCCCCTTCTAAGTCGAAAATTAATAATTCTGATCTTGTTGTTGCAAATAGCTTTCATGCATTTCAGATTTAAAGAATTTCGTATGTCACCAGCCAGTAGTTGAATATATAGTCACGTATTTCGAATTGAAACTGCAAACTTAAATTATGACCATCAAATACATTAACTCCACTGGCTAAGGTGTCGGTATGACTGGTGCAAAAAGTATTTATTGTGTCGAAGCAGTGCATGCAAACGAAACGAAACAAAATGAAATGAATGAGTGATTATTTTAAAGTTACAGCAACAGGTTACTTTACACCTTATTGCAGCACAACTCAGCATAAACAACAGCACCGTAACACAGACAAATAAATACTCGTGTACCATAGAAAATCAACAATAAAACGGCAACAACCAACCAGCAATTGGCAATTTGTAAAAATCATGGGAAACTGTATTTGAAATATTTTACAATAACAATAATAACAAACAACAACAACAGCGTTACTATGAATACCACCTCCACCAGTAACAGCAGCAGCAACAGCAGAAACAGCATTAGCAACATACCACAATTACTCAAAGATCAGTTTCGTTTCCTTTATTCGCATACATACAGAGATACTCCCTTGTTTTTTTCTATGATTTCAGTTTTTGGTATTTCAGTTTGATTTTTAAACTGAAATTTTGTTTCTTCTTTCACTCACTGGTTGAACTCGAGGCTAAAGTTGAATCAACTGAAAAATGTTTGTGTGCTTAAGAAACGAAACGATACAAAACTGTAAAACAGTCAAGTCAAAGTAATTCGTTTGACGTGTTGTAAGCTGCAACAACAACAACATATGCTGAAATCTTTCCCTAAGCTTGTCTCTTCAATATTTTGCTGCCATGTTTTCTATTGATACTTTTAGACGACTATCCATCTCTGGTGGGTACGTACATAAATATGCAACATGTTCTTTTGTTGCATATTTCTAATGTCTACTTTTATTTGTTACCTATTATTGTTGCTGTTGTTGTTATTGTTGCTGCAGTTGTAAATCGTTGCCAACAGCTAAATTACAGCATTTTATTTAAATTTTCATTGTTGCCTTGTTAATGTTATTGTTGCTCTGCCGCATTTTCTTCCTTGTCTTCCTCCCAGCCTCCTTCCCGTTCATCTCGGTTGCTCATGAAAAACTATTGAAATTTCAAAAGAAAAATATTTTCGAAATACAAAAAAAACGAACAAAAAGAAAAACTCCCCATATTGTTGTTGGAAAATTGTTAAAGTTCTTTTTTGGTAGTTCGAATTTAATGTTCGGTTGTTAAAAGTTTGTTAAAGAACTTGGAACGAATGAACATTTTTTATGAACATTTTTGCGGTTGTTATTTTATAAGTGATAATGAAATTTAGGGTTACCATTATAGTATACAGTGGTAAATATTTATGTTTTATAAGCATCTTGATAAGGCAATTTAGGGACAATTGCTTGATACGCACAGCAACATTTTGAATGTTTTTTTGAAAATGTCAAGCAAAGGCTTCAAAGCATCAGTTTTGAACTTTTGCACCCTCCTCTAGTAATCGAATATACTAATCGCTAGACTGTATACTTTACGCTTAAGATGGAATGGATCTCTCGTCTAGTAATCCAATACACTACTCGCTAGTCTTCATACTTAATGGTAAAGATGGTGTAGAATCCTTACGAACGAAACCGTCGTAAGAACTTGGACTAGTGTAAGCTTACAGTAGAGACAGTATTACAACCATACGACGGAGTTGGTTTGTGGAAACAATAGGTTGCCAAGAAGGATAATAGTAGAAATCAGGGCTTTTAAAGTCTTATTTAATAAACAATGTTTAAGAGCTTATCTTGCTATCCTATACATCAACAAACAGTATTGCCCAATGTGATGTAAAGAGCATCAATTCAGAGGCAGTTCAAGAACTGCCAATGCGCCTTGATAGATGAACTATTTGACGTCTGACGATTACTCATATTTTTTTTTGCTCAAAATCAAGGAATTCGACTTAATTAGCTTGGTGCCAACCACAAACATATTTAGAAACGATCTTGAGCAGCAAAGAATCATTTAGAGCAATCCATTGACCGTCAAAACCATGCTATTTAACCCAGTAGTTTATTTTTTGTGTAGATATGTATAGCCTCCCGGGTACAGAGTCAAGCCAGGCACAATTTTTGCATCAGAAGACAAGATTGGTAGGACTTTAACAGAAATACTGCCTTAAAAAGAAATGAATTCACATACCATCCCAGGTAAAATGTTCATTCAGTTTTGTGAATGAATTTTTAAAATTTCACCCGTTTTATAACAACCCGATTACGGCTTGCTTTAGCACATCCTTCCAGGCGTCTCTGCTTTTTGAATGCCTTCGCCAGTTGACAGGGCTTTCTCGACTTGATCCTTCCAATGCAAACGCAGCCGCATGATATTAATACGCTGCACAATGCCCACATCATTGAGGAATTCATTCTGCTTTTTGTTGTATTGAATGCGAAAATCATCGCCAACTCGCACTGTACTGAAAATCTTACTTAGGACTTTTCTCTTGAATACTCTCAACGCTGATGCATCGGTGCTTAATAGAGTCTATGCGTCATACATTATTCCTATTACCACCGAAATATATTTTATCAGCATTTCGTTTCTATTCCTCGCGTTAATAAAACAATTTCCACAATTTTTATTACTTAACTTGGCAACTCTATTATCACCCACTAAAAACGATAACAACAAATATAAAAAAAAAACACTTAATAACAACTAAGCGCATGTGCAACAAAATTAAAAAAAAAAATACAGAAAAAAAATCGTAAAAAACGTGCAAATACCAAACGAGTCAGGTGCATTTCCATCAAGATAATAATAGACATAGACTGCTAACAACAGCAACAGCAACAACAAAAACAGTAAAATAACTGCCATAGAAATAGCAACAATAATAATAGCAATAACAACAACCACAACAACAGCAACAATATTAACTGTCGGTGGTTCTTATTATCTATTTAAAGTATAAGTAGACGAAAGACAAAGAAAGAAACAAACAAAAAGTACTCAACAATTGTACGTACAATAGCAACGGTTGCTGTATGGTATCTTGTAACCAACAACAATAACAGCAACAATAAGATTTGTTGTAAAGAAACAAAGAAAAAAAACCACTGCAAAGAGCCAATAATCTCTTACACAAATGAAAATGATCAGAAACAGAAGAAAAAAAGAGAAAAAACAAAATAATAATGAAATGAGCAAAAAAAAAAGAAAAAGAAATAAAATTGAAATGAGGAAAACTTCTTAACAATTTTGAAAATTCCAAAAATAAAAAATTCGATGTTAAATGAACTACCACCCTCCACCCCTTAGTAAAAACAAAATGAGCAAAATAATATCGCTTTAAAGACAGATATTTAAAAGAACGAAATTTTGGTCCGATTATAGCAAGAGACTTAATTTCATTTCAAGTTCTATTTTGAAGTTCGTGTTCTCGTATACAACTTATGTAATACAGGTTATACGCCGTCTACATGAACTTCGCTGATCTTGTAGGTTCTATCAATTCTACGCGGCTTTAGCAACATCGCTGACAAGTTTTGTGTTATGAGTTTCTTAATCTTTGCTTATAGTTGTCGGTCCATTATTAGATGACGCTGTGTTGAGCCAATAGACGAGGGCAGTATGCACATCCGAACGCCAAGATCTCCCTTGATGGCAGGCATTCGTTGTGCATAAATTTTCGTCTCCGTACAATAACACAATTTTTACGTAATTAATTGCATTGCATTGCATAACATTAATTTAATGTTAAACTATAGGTCCCATTACATACATACATACATAATTGGTCATTACAACTCTTCAGCCAAGATTATGGACCTAGTTTCTTACATATAGATCCCATTAGTCATTGATAAAGTTAACACACACAATACAATACATACTTGAAGTTACGACAAGTTAAAGCTATAAGGCAACAAGACCTGCATCAGCAGTTTGTTGTTAGCTAAAAACAACACTCTATGTGAGCATGTGTTGGAAACTGGTTAGGTTAGGTTAAATTGACCTCCACCTCAATAAACATAGCTTACTTGGGTAGTACAATATGGTACAGTACCGCCAATATTTCCCATTTTCTCGTATAATCATAACTTCTGATTGAAATCCTCAGCCTTTCTGATAGTTTTATAAAAATGTGAATTCTATTCAAATTAATTTTAGCTTAGCACGTCAATAAATTTTTGGAGCCCAAGGATTCTTTTACCTAGGTTTTGAAGGACCGGACAATGAAAGAGGAGATGTTCTGTGGTCTGCACGAAGCCAATGTCCCATTATAACTGCTATAAATTTTCTAAGATGTCAGGTTTTACTCAAAAACCATATTCCTATCGTTAGAGAGTGAAGCTTTTGTGAGAGCCTCTGTAGACCAATGCCAATTTCGTATCTAAATTCTATTGCATTTTCCATTATACCAGCCTTCTTAAGACCGTCGGCTTTTTTTTACCTTCAATGTTCATGTATACTGAAACAGTGTGTTTGGTAAAGTAGTACAGAATTGCTCATTGGGACCTGCTCCTGCTCAAGAGGTTATGCTGCCTTACCTTCCTTAAAAGCTTTCAAGATGGATTATCTGGAAGAGGACTGAAGACTCTCAATTGTATAAATTCGAACATTATGATAAAATATTGTATGAAACTTTTGATTCTGTAGTAGCTTGCATCTAGTGTCCCTAATTGACTATAAATCCGAATACACCGTGTTTAAACGCCAGAGAAAGTTAAAGAAAATTTTATCAGGTCACTACACCTTCCACATGCTTGCCCATAGTAGCAACTGGATATCTCTCATGAGATCCTGTACAGAATGTAAGGATGGAAAACACGATAAAAGAAACTGCTGTAATCGAAAGTTGCGAAGGATAGAAGAAGTGGAAAGGATCATAAAGGCATTGCAGCCCTCGTAGGAATTCTTAACACAACTCTTGGGCTCATTTTCAATTTCTGAAGGAATCTATTACCTTTCGTGTTTGTAACGTACATACTCCAGCATCATTCCTGATAGAATTCCTTTAGAAACTGTCTGCTCATAGAATAGCCTGCACTATACTCACACCTAGGTATGTATATGTACATTATGTGGATGGACAGACAGACATCATTGAGAGTTATATCTATTATTTGCACTATATTATCACGTTTGATTAAAACTAAAAACCATACAAAAACATACAAAACAAGTACAAGTAACAACAAAATTAGAGAAACGTGTTGAAGAGAAACTTTTGGAAAAACTCAAGTGAAACAACACAATCTTGGTAATTTTGTTCACTACTAAAGCTGGTGTAAAATTTAAACACCCACCCACTTATGGCATGGCGATCCAATATACTGCACATAGTACATACATCCATGCATATAGCCAGACAATAAATGAGTCCAACATCGGCTAGCCGGCCAGTCAGCCAGCCATACAACCATACACAAGAATTTCTTAGTAGTAGCCACTAAATATCAGTAAAATTATCTGTGAAATGAAATGAAGCACAAAAAAAAAGGTGTTGGCCGCCTTACAAAGTCTATGAAAATGTTGTATGAAAACCAAACCGAAAACACCGAAATAAAATTATGGAAAAATAAAGGCAAATTTATTTATATGTGCCAACAACTACACCCAATTTTTATGTTTTTTGAAAAAATCGACCATAACTAGTTCAACCTTGATATGATAGACGGAGACTAGTTAATAGCTTTAGTTGTAGCTGCAATTCTGTTTCTATTTTCTATTTCGGAACTTGTATTTTTGGCCAATTTATTAATTTTTCATTTTTCATTTTTTTTCTTTGATTTTTTTTTCGCCGCTAAACATAAAAACCTTTAACCTTTGGTAAAGAATTGTTGGTAATAAATACTTGTAAATGCTTTTGATATTGACCATTATAATTTAATAATAAAAGGCATTGTTTTAACAATTGTTTAACAAATTAATGCCCAAAAACATGGTTATTTAAACTTTTATAAGAAAATAAAACGAAATAAAAAAAACGTAACTGCTACCCTACACTAGGACTTGTTTTGTAACACATAATTGGATTTTTATGGCCGCTTAGGGAAAGTATAATTGAATTTGATCTCTACATGAATGTCTCTTTACTTTAATTGAAGTTTTTGAATTCAAATGGTTTTAGTACATTATCTATGAACTTCAAAAAGATTTGAAAAAAAGTTAAATAGAATGGGATACTATGGATGTACCTCAACAAAATTGCAACTTAATTTTTTGGAACAAACTGGGTTAGTCGTGGATCGATTGTCACCAAGTAGAATACAATATTATATGTGAACGTACACCATATGTGTATATTAGTGAAAGGAGCATTCAAATTACATGAATGTTTACATAATCCACATGTAAATTACTGCAGTCAGGTTTTGTAGTATGTATAGTAGTCTAATAGTAGTGTGTTCGCTTATTCGACGTAAATCCCGGGTTCGAACCCCAGGTCAGACATCAAAACAAAATATGAAAAAAAAAAATTCTTCGACGACTTCCTCTCACCAGATTTCAGGCATAAACTCAAAGCTGCCATGAAAAAGTTTCTCAATAATCAGTAGTTCGGAGTCGACGTTAAACTGTAGGTCCTGCCAATCAAGTATAAAACTAAGGCACACAACATGAGTGGTGTGAAGCTTGGCCGTAATCCTGACTGAAGGGTTGTAATGTATGTATGTATGTATATATAGTAGTCTAGTAGGTAGAGTGCAGGCTTATTAGCCGTGAGGTCATAGTTCAAAGCCCAGGTCAGACATCTCGAAAAAAAAATGAAATGATATGAAAATATATTTCTTCGACAGCTTACTCTCTGAGAGTAAATAAAATTGCCATGAAAAAGTTTTTCAAAAATTTGTCGTTCGGAGTCGATAGTAAGCCGTAGGTCCCGTATACAATTAACGCTCACAACATAAGTAATGTGAGAAGCTAAGTCGTAATCCTGACTGAAGGTTTGTAATAATTGCCCATTTATTCATACAATATTTATTACAGCTGCTATGCAAAAAGCGCGAATTTGTATGTGGGCTTGTCTCTGTGTTCTCTTCTATGAACGAACGAATAGCCACAGTACACATAAAAACTCAATTTTATACCATCAGCTTAATTAGTGTTCATGCCCCAACGAAAAAAAACAACGATATGGTTAAAGTTGACTTCCACGCTAATCTCGAGAGCATATTGGATTAATACCTAACCCATGACACTAAAATCGTCCTTGGAGACTTTAATACGAAGATCGAGATCTTTGACCCCACTGTCGATCAATTCAACGGAGCCAAACACCACTACCTCCAATGGTATGAGTCTGATTGACTTTCAACTAATTGATTGAAGTTTCAACACTCCGAAATTCACAAAGCCACTTGGTTGTCCCCAGTCGCAGCAAAAACGTCGCATAGAGAGGAGATGCGAAGAGATTCGATATACCTGCGAAGCTGATAAGACTAAGCACAATGACGTTGAGCAACTACCGCATTTCCGTTAAGGTATGATACCATGTGATGTTCTGAGACAAGGCAATCGATCCCTTACCATGTTATCCCTTAACAAATAACTGGATTAAGACTCAAATGGAGCCTTAAACACAGGGTTTTATTTGATTTAAAGAAGAATTGAAACAATTTTACTATTAAGTTTAGCTTTTACAAAAAACAAAGTGTATGGCCAAATTTTTTCATAAGCTCTCCTTATATAAATACGTGGGTGCATGTATGTTTCAAAAATTATAAACGAATTTGTATCACTTTAACGTATGAGTCAAAATTCTAAGTACCTAAAATTGCTACTGATTTCATATTCATGATTAGAAATATTTTTATTTTTTTGATTTTTAACCCGGCATAAAAAGAAAAAGAAGTAAAAAAAACCATTTAAAAAAGGCAACAATTTTATTGCATTATAGAAATATTTTTATAGAAAAATTTTGTTGACTACAATTTGTTTAAGTCTGCATGCATACATACATATATATTTTATTGTTGCTGCCTCACTATGACTTTTGTTTGCAACTTGCAACATTTAAAAGTTTTGAGTGTTTTTGTTTTTTTTTTTTTTTATAAAATAATTTCAATTCTGTGTATTTACAATTTGCTTGAATTTCGGAAACATTTGGTAGCAATTGTTTGCAACACCAGAGTCGAAGGTCACTAGTATTTTGTATTTATAGTATATTTAATTTTATTTTTTCTTCATTTTTAATTTCAATTGTTTGTTGGTTGATTTGAATTTCGGTTTCGAATATTTTTTTTTTTTATATTCATTTATTGTTATCTTTAGGTAATTACGTGTACATTAAAATTGCCAGTTTGCCAAGCATATTCATTCATACCATTCAGCTCAGCTCTGTGCAGCTCACTTCACTTCAGTTCGATTCAGTTCTGTTTAGTTCAGTCGGATATGGTACTTTGAAATTTTGCGAATTTGCTTAATTTATTAAATAGTCATTATAATGTATTGAAAACTTGTGGTATTTTTCGTCTTTTCACAGATCATTATGGTTGTTTTTCATTTTCATTGTGTATCATGATGGTGTATCATGGTGTATCGGTGTTGGTTTTATTTCCATTGAATTCAATTCAATTGTCGAATATTGCAGGTATAAACAGCAGTTAGTGTAAGAGTGAATTGTATGCTTTATTAATTAATGCATTTTGTAATAATAGGTTCAAGGATCAATGTTACTACTCGATTACTACTCTCTTACTACTACTACTACTATTACTACTACTACTGCTACTACTACTATTACTACTACTACTACTATTACTGCTTGCTTTGCTAATGAATCAGTTTTAGTAACTCATTTGATTTTATAACTAATGAGGGAAATTAATGGTTAATTATTGAAATTTATTTTAAAAAGAACGTCTACGATCTACATGGAATAGATTAATTGTTGCAGTAATTCAATTTATGAATGGACAAAATGCTTTAAAAAAAATGTTATAAATCTTGTACATCCAAGAGTATGACAGTTTATTGAAATTTTTGAAATTATTGAATAAAATTGAATAAATTTTAGATGATTAATGTTTTTATTAAACTAATATTT
Organism: Sarcophaga rosellei; assembly: GCA_930367235.1. Lineage (NCBI taxonomy): Eukaryota > Metazoa > Arthropoda > Insecta > Diptera > Sarcophagidae > Sarcophaga > Sarcophaga rosellei. The sequence continues at coordinate 47,224,523 of OV884019.1, forward strand.
GACATTAAATATGTAACCAATCATACAAATCCCTGGTAAAAGGTATCTTCTTATGTGAAATCTTAGTAGCAAAAGTACAAACAATCTCTATTTCAGTACGCCTATATCAATATATTAAAAAATAGGATAGGACTAATGCCTTTAAAAACCACTGTCAAAATAATTTTTTCATTGTAAATTGTTATAAGCCACAGCTAAAACAAAATTTCACAGCGTACTGCACGTACGCGCAAACCTCAAAGCGGTAATGCGCAATCAAAACCTCGACAAGGCGGTGGCTTGAATCTCTACATTGGAAACGTGTCTTTCGTCAATCATAACGTGATAAATCTGGCTTGATGTCTAACAATCGGGTACACCCAAGTGGCTTTGTGAATTTTGAGGTGTTGAAACTTGGTGCTACACGCTACCACGTTTCGCGGTATGACGAAATCAATTATATTCATATCATTGAAGGTAGCAGCAGTCTTATGGAGTCTGATCTGACCGATAAGGTGCCCGATTTTCGTATTAAAGTCTCCGAAGACGATTTTGGTGTTACGTTCCGGGTATTTATCGTATTTGTTCTCGAAACTAGCGTATAAAACATCTTTAATCACATCGTTGTTTTCATTCATCTGAGCATGGGCACAAATTAAGCTAATGTTATAAAATAGAGCTTTAATGCGGATTGTTGCTATTCTTTCGTTCACAGAAGAGAACCCAACGACAATACATCGAAGCCTCTTACAACAAAACTGAATACAAAATCGTGCATTTTCGAATGACAGCTAAATATATATCGCATGATTAAATTGAAAATTTTCACTATGTATACCATACACACATAGTTTATCATTACAACCCATCAGTCAGGATTACGACCTATTATCACTCACATCACTTATATTGTGTGTGTTAATTTTTTACATGAGAAGTGGGACGTACAGCTTGAAGTCGAAAAAATTTTCAAGACAAATTTTTCATTTACTCTCAGAGTTTTTGCCGGAATTCTGTTGAGAGACAGTCGAAGAAGAAATCTTGTTTCATACTCGGTGCTGGTATCTGATCTGGGATTTGAGACGTAGCCTCATGTCTAATAAACCAACACACTATCTACATTTGAAATTCATGACGTAAATTTATTAGACTTCTCTAGAGTTTGTACCATAACCACTCGGATTTGTAGACAAACTCTTTAACCACCACCTTGCCTCCAAACACAAATTTTGTCTCAACAACAATTTAATACAATATCTGCATTTAGGCAACCAAAAATTTAATTTAAATTAGACTCCATTTCACTTTGATGTTAATTTAATTATTTTTTATCCGTATTGTAAAAAAAAAAAACAAGCATGATTGATTTGAATTCAAATTGCTCCTCATATTTATGTTGAATCCTCTTAGAAGGCTTGTTTTATCACAGTATTTCTATTAAAACAATGTTTCTAAGGGACAAGTTTTTTATGTAATTTAATAAAACTGTCTTATAATAATATTTACTAGTTTTAATATTTAAATTCTGTTTCAAAGAAATTTAATCCGCCATGTCTTACTTGTCTTAAAGACATTCAAAGTCCAAAAATTAAATCCTTCAAAAAAAAAACAGAAGACTTAAGAAACAAGCGTATACGCTATAGAGTAATTATTACATATTTACTCATTTCAATTTCTCAGAAAACTTAGTTCAAATTAATTACTACTAATAAATAAAATTACTAGGCTTTAATTAATTTATTAAAATACTTAAGTTAATTTAAAATAACAAATTAAACAGCATGATTTTTGTTTTTTTTTTTGATTTCAACTTATTCGAATTAAGTTGATTTCAATCAAATACAAATTCGTTCTTTTTTTGTTTTTGCTAAAGCTTTCAATTAAACTCTTCACTGAATGCAATAAGAAACGAAACAATAATAATGGAAAATAAATGAAATGAATAAATAAATGTTTTAAACACCTGAATTACACACACCTTCATTGGTATTTGATTACAAAAACGTGATCAATTTAATGTTGCATTAATGATCCCATTTAAAGCGGGCAATTAAAAACAAATTCTAAATTACAAACCTGTGCCAAAAACTACAATTACAACGAGATATTCAACATTTTAGTTTCGATTCATTTTATTCATTTAATTTTTCCTGGTTTTCCAAACAAATTTAAATATTTTTTGGCCAAATACAAAAGCAGCAGCAAAAAAAACACACAAAAACTAACAAAAAATTGCTAAAAATTGCTAAAAAAAAAAGAGGAGAAGAAAAAAATCAAAACATATGAAAACATAAAAACCCAATTTTCAAAAACATAAAATAATGCCAATACCAACGTTAGTTACTCTTTGTCTTTTTTTTTCTATTTATTTTTAATCGTAGTTAGTCACTTTACTGCTGTTCAGATTTGAATTTGAACAAAACTTTGTCGATTGGTTTGCTTGTTTGTTTTTGGTTGAAAGAACTTAGAATGCTTGAACAATTTAAATTTTTGTTTGAAGAAAACATGCTTAAAACTAACACACACAACATGAGTTAAACTAACCAGATCAGCAGGAGTAGTTTCTTGTAACCATAGACAGATATTGTGTTTTGTTTTTGTGCTTTTTGGCTCATACAATTGTAAAGAGGAAGACGTTTTTAATGCGGCATAAATTTTTGGAAGAAGTCAACGATGCTACCAATAAGTAAGTGAATTCTAACCCCTGGTAACATCATCATGCCAAACCACCAACAAATTTGTTTGCAGTCACAAATGCTCTAAAATAACGTTACATGATCATAAGTTTTGTAAGAATACTTTTCGTAAATAACAGTGGTTTGAAGAGACATCATTGTAAATACCATACAAGCAGTTATTTTCTTACGTTGCTAATCTAGAGTTTGTGTCTTAAGTCTTTTGTTTTTCATACCAAAAATTGACGTTTCTCGATGTTTTAAAATCGTTTTTGAATAGAATTCGTTTCTAATATACATACATACATACATACATAATTGGACATTACAACCCTTAGTCAGGATTACGGCCTAGCTTCTCACACTACTCATGTTGTGTGCCTTCATTTTATACTTGAGTAGCGTGACCTACAGTTTAATGTCGAAACTTTTTCATGACAGGTTTGTTTACTCTCAGAGTTTTTGCCAAAAATCTGCTGAGAGGAAATCGCCGAAGAAATATTTTTTTTCCTCATATTTCGTTTTGATGTCTAGCCTGGGGCTCGAACCCGGGCTTTACGTCTAATAAGCGAGCACACTACCTACTACACTACGGCGACTACAACTAAACAAAATCGGAGAAAAGAGAAAAGAAGATTGGTGTCCCTAATGTGATTAAATAAGGTATGGAATATGTCTTATGGACACTGTTTATAAAAAAGAAGGGTGGTATCCCTATTGTAATTAAATAAGATATGGCATCTCTTCACTGTGGTATAGACATTGTCAAATTTCCCGTATTCTACAGTAAAAACTATTGTATATTAGAGCGACTCACCAAAAAAAGTGCTCGATGTACCCTCCTAAAAATGAACCTTAGACTTTTTTAAGATGACATTTAAAATATTTCGGCTCCAGCTTTGACCTCTCGTGAGCTGGACCATTTCGAAAAAGGGTCTATTTTTCTATATTTTGTCAATTTGAGAATCTGTTACCTTACCAACATATACAGTATGGGTATCATAAGAAAGGCTTTTTCAAGGCGCGTCCAGCGGTATATACAATTTGTCCAAGGACGATCATCCATGTCCTTTTTTTAATGATATTCTGTTAAAAAGAGCGGTTTTTGAATTTTTTCTTTTGGGTTGTTTGTAATAAAATAACCAAATTAACATATTTTAATCTTTAGTTGATTTAATTAAATACGGGTCTTAGCTTTTTTTGAAATTCGCCCTAGTTTGCGTTTTTTGAGTATAGTTTTGTAAATATAAACAAAAAAATTTAATACCTTTTTTTAATTTGGGAAAAAAATATGCCCACAAATAGTCGTGGATCATTTCTTTTTTTCTTTCTTTAGTCCTATTTTCATCCAAACATCATCTAGAAACTAAATCCGCCATCATATTAGAGTTAATTTGGTTAGAAAAGAAGAAAAGAAAAAATTCAAAAACCGTTTTTTTTAACAGAATATCCTTAAAAAAGGACATGGATGATTGTCCGTGGACAAATTGTATATACCGCTGGACGCGCCTTGAAAAAGCCTTTCTTATGATACCCATACTGTATATGTTGGTTAGGAAACAAATTCTCAAATTGACAAAACATAGAAAAATATACCCTTTTTCAAAATGGTCCAGCTCACGAGAGGTCAAAGCTAGAGCCGAAATATTTTAGATGTCATCTTAAAAAAGTCCAAGGTTCATTTTGAGGGGGGTACATCGAGCACGAATTTTTCTTCCATACAACTTGAGTCGCTCTATTGTATATACTTGGTGACGGTGAAGATGTGTCTTAGTACTATGACCATAAGATCTATTGTACTTCAGTCATACTTTACAGGTTATTCCCACAATGACCTCTAAGCTTATTGCCCTGACAAACATCAGGATGCTGCTCGGTATCAACCAGAGATCAGCAATGAATCATTTATTCGCTACTTATAATTACTCATAAAATTTTGAGTATGAGTGAGTCAACAGTATTGAAATTCAACTACTCTGAGTCATTCGTACTCACTACAACATTGATTTATAAGTACAGGTTGCAATGAGTATGAGTACAACGTTGACATTAAACTCATATCATTCGAAATATGTTTGATTCATACGCCTACTCATTTAGATTCATAAATTTAGAAAAATACATATAATACTCATAAATGATTCGAATGATTCGATTCATTCATCAAAATTTACAGTCTTAGTTGTTGTCGCATTTACAAAAAAAAAGAAGAAAGAAAAAGACAAAGGCAGCAAGCAAAGCAAACACACAACCTTCTAGTTAGTATTATAGTTTTCGTACGCGAATCATACTTATTTTGTGATTCTTGTAAATGTTGAGCAAAAGAGACTCGAAATCAACAATATCATGCCTATCGTTAAGTATGAGTACGATGAGTACTTCAAACTTTGAATATGAGTAGTATGAGTATGATATTAAAATAAGTATCAATACGTATAAGTATGAGAAATTATGAGTATGAGTTGAATCTACTCATCTTATTGAATACTCATTGCTGATCTTTATCAATACTGCGAGTTCCCTGCCTAGCATCTGGTATGGCCCCAGGTGTTTTCTTATGGTACGCATTGCATGCATCACAGGGTCCAAGAATGTAGCCCACTGTGCCCAGACAAAAGAACAGCTATCAGGTTGTTTCTTGATAATTTGATGCCTGACTCAGAGATGCTCTTATTAATTGTATTAATTAATTGTAATTGCCCAATAAAAGTTTTGATTGCCTCAAATCCACTTGGTTTGAGAACAGTGTTTGTCCCTAAGTATACCTTTGAAGTCACTGTAGTCTAGATGATAGTGTATTAGCTTATTAGACGTGAGTCCGTGGTTCGAACCCCAGAGCAGACATCTCCAACAAAACGAAATACGAAAAAATTTCTTCGACGACTTGCTCTCAGCAGATTTGTGGCAAAAGCTGTGAGAGTAAATAAAATTGCCATGAAAAGTTTCCCAAAAATCTGTCATTCGGAGTCGACTTTAAACTGTAGGTTCCGCTAGACATGTATAAAATTAACACACACAACATAAGTGGTGTAATAAACTAAGTTGTAGTCCTGACTGATAGGTTGTAATGACCAATTATGTATGTATGTTATGTATGTGTACGAGGAGAATTGAGCTTGTGCCAAAATCTAGTTCCCATATCGTACCTTTCGTCTAAAGAAGGACATCCTTTAAGACTACTGTCTTTATGTTCTATTTACCACACAATCTGAATTCTCCAAAAAATTTAGCAAATTTAATATCTAATAATCGTTATTGTAAGGATATACAACCACAATATATGTACCCATATATATATATCTTTACCATATGCAATAGACACAACAGATGGTTGTGGCAATGGTATTGGTGGTAGTAATGGTGGTGGTGGAGGTGATTGTTGTTTGCGATTGTAATAAATGTTTTCAAACTTGTTTTACGTAAAAACATTTATTGAAACATTAATCGTAATAAAATCACTTTCATTACATCCAACAACTATTTCATGATCATTTATAGTAGTAGTTGCGCCTGTTCTGGTTTTGCTCTGATTTTTCTATTTTCCTTTCTTCCATTTGTTGTAGCAGAGTCAATTGAATTTCACAAACTTACCCAAAAGGATTTCTCATTCCAAATGGCGATAGTGATGGTGATTCACATTTATTATGTGGCAGATAATTGAAATTTTATGTTCGTTAAAAGAGTGTCGACATAGCAAAACGTTTATTGCTATGATGCTGCAGTAACATTTTTAGAGCTTAAATGCTCTGCATTTTTTGTCTTGTTTGTTTCGCTTAACTTCTTTGCATTGCTTCACTGGGTGGTGGTGAACTTGTAACGTGTTTGTTTTTTGTATGTTGTACTACAATTGTTGCTAAATGTGCAATTGTTGTTGTTGTTGTTACTATTGCATATGCAAAAATATCGAGATGATCTTTGTTTAACGTTTGTTTATGTCTCCTGATATTGATATTGCCAATGTTTGTTGCTGGTTGTTGCCAGTTGTTGCTGTTGGTGTTGATGTTGCTAAACAAAAGTTTATGTTTCATGTTACAGGCACAAGTGCAATTTGCAGTTATTTTTTCTTAAGTGTCAATAATTTGCTTAAGATATATGTTTATATGCAATGTATAGTATTATGTAATCGTTATTGGATCAAATGATCAAATTTACTGGTCAAACTAGATAAGGTGTGAACAAAAATTTTTTTCAATACGATTGAATGGACCAAAGAAACATGTTCGAAAAAAGTTCATCGTGAATGGTACTAAAAAAATTTGGAATCACAAAAGTAATATGATTATGTAATTAATTTATTTGATTTGTTTAATCAGGTATCAGAATAAGGAAAGCATAGAGAGCATAAATAGAAGAACTCTGGATTATGGGCTGAAGACACTACCGGTATATTTTTCTTTGAGAATGACGTCATATATATCGATGATTAAAGACTTCTTTTGGCACGAATTCAATGATCTGGATATCAATGAAATATAGTTGACAGGACAGTGGGCCTACATAGCTCATGTCACTTGGAGAGTCGTGGAAAATTAGACACTTCGTCTAATTCCTCGAGCTAGAAAAGCCGTGGCATACATTTTCACGATGTTATCTTTCAGACTCAATGTTGTCAGAAGGTATTTCAAGCGAATAAAAAATTGCGATGCTATACACACACAATAATGAATAATCCGATACAAACACATGTGCTCTATGGTAAAACAAGTACTACGGAAAAATATACAATTTCCGGATAGATAATTGTGGTGGCCGTAGTCTAGTAGGTAGTGTGTTCGTTTATTAGACGTAAAGCCCAGTTCCGAACGCCAGATCCGACATCAAAACGAAATATGAAAAAATGTTTCTTCGGCGATCTGTCGTTCGGAGTCCACGTTAAACTGTAAGTCCCGCCACTCAAGTATAAAATTAGGACACACAACATGAGTGGTGTGAGAAGCTAGGCCGTAATCCTGACTGAAGGGTTGTAATGGCCAATTATGTATGTTTGTATGTAACATAAGTGGTGAGAGAAGCTAGGTCGTATTCAGACTTTTTGTTGTTACTTTTTTGCGGCACCTATTTTAGTTTATTTAATGAGTTATAAAAAAATTCAATTTGAAAGAGAAAAGTTTATAATTCCAATGAAGATATCATTATTCTTTCTTCACTGTGGGTATTGTTTGTTATTAGCATCAACAGCATTGTTTCTTATTTTATGTTGTTCTATAAAATTCTACAAAAATTTTTATTTTAAACATACGTATATGCACACATTCCGTTTCTTCCCAATGAAAAGCCTCAATATTAATTACAATTTTATTATTTACGATTATTTTAAATTTAATTGCATGTTTACATGTCAACATTCTCATTCGTATTGTATGAAATTAAAAGAGAAAAAATTTTAAATTTTTATTACAACCTGGTAATAATGGTGGTTTCTGGTAGTATATTAAGACTCGTCGTACATGCATTTCTTGTACATTTGTAAAGTTTATTGATTTATTAAAATGACAAAATGAAAACATGCTCGTTCGATCGTTTATTCCTCATACTTTACTACTTGTATAGAAGACAGACAAATAAAAATGACATGGATGTATGTACATACGTATGTATGTATGTAAGTGAAAAAGAAAAATATTCACTTATTTCTGTTTGTTTATACAAATGAATTAATTTTATTTCATTCATAAATTTTGCAAATGGTTGTTAAAATTGTCAATTGCCACACACACACACACACGGAGAGAGATATAGACACAAAGCCAGTGGTTGACAACAGCATTTGAAAAAGGTGTGTACTTTAGAGTTAAGCTTTAAAATATAAATTCATACAGAGAGTCTTACACAAACACCCATTTATTTATTTATCTTGAATTAATTAAAATATGAACTTGATTTCATATTAATCGACATGATATGATTTTCATTATAATTTCATTTAATTCAATACTATATATTATCTTATAGCATTTCAAAATACAATGTTTATACAATAGCAGTATATATATTGTTTAACGAGCATTGCCCTGTTATTGTTGTTAGACAATTGTTTAAAAATTTTAATTGAATTAAACAACATTTTCGATTGAATATCGTTTACTTGGAAAAATTACAAATACCGACAGAAATCTCGTTATAATTTTTGAAATCATAATTCATTAGATTTTTAATAACATACGTGTATTGTTTTAAAGTAAAATTATCCCCGTCAAGTCGCAGTTGTTTAATAAGTAGTGTATTGGCTTATTAGACGTGAGTAAATGGCTTGTTATCATCTGGCAAAAATTTGTAGTCGTAATAAAGACTAGTCTAGTAGGTAGTGTATTCACTTATTAGACGTAAAACCCGGGTTCGAGCCCCAGGCCAGACATCAAAACGAAATATGAAAAAAAAAATATTTCTTCTGCGACTTTCTCTCAGCAGATTTCTGGCAAAAACTCTGAGAGTAAATAAAACCTGCCATGAAAAAGTTTCTCAAAATCTGTCGTTTGGAGTCGACGTTAAACTGTAGGTCCCGCCACTCAAGTATAAAATTAAGGCACACAATATGAGTGTTGTGAGAAGCTAGGCCATATTCCTGACTGAAGCGTTGTAATGGCCAATTATGTATGAATGTATCGTCCCAAATTTGACAATTTTGTTTAATCATGTTCCCATTCACCTAGAAAAAAAACCTCTTCACTGAAGATGATGAAACTTACGGTACGTTGCACGAACAAAACCCTCATTTTGATTAATACATTATTTGCACACGTTGTTGATGCTATGTCCGTCCATACTGATTTGACTAAATTAATGACAACTAATTTGACAGATGCAGCTTCAACAAGATGGCTGTTATTAAATGTCAAAGTTTGAAAATTCCTATTGGAAGACCAGACAGTATGTTGTATTACAGAAAAAACAAATACTATGGTTAATATCGCTCCTATATACATACATACATAATTGGCCATTACAACCCTTCAGTCAGGATTACGTCTTAGCTTCTCACCGCTCCTATATATCGCTCATTAATTGTTCTTATTATACTTCATTACACAGAAATGAAATCGAAATTAATTGTATTTCCATACAGACTACACATACATGTATGTATACATATATCTGTTTATCCTTTTATCGTTTCAATAATTTAATATTATATCTATATATGTATGTAAGTATATATATATGTATGTATACTTTCAATATTTTTGTAAGCATTATTAATCAAAAAATTATTAATGAATTATTCATTCATAAATTGACTTAATTTATGATCGAACTATTAATAAAAACCGTATTAAATAAAAATCGAAATCGAAAAACAGAAACAGTAACAAAAACAACAAGCCAAATTGTTGTTACATTTTGTTTTTGTTATGAAATTTTTGCAACCGAAATGCTTTACACTTGACTCCATGCAAAAGGCTTTACCATACGTATGCAGCCTGCATATGAAACTTTAACGTTTCGCTTATACTTGGTTTACGATTTGGTTTGGGCGCATTGAGAAAAAATGTGAGAAAAAACAGTTAAAAGGAGTCGATTAGTGTAACAAAACTTCTAATAAAATGGCTATAAATGATACATTTAAATAGTTTGGTTGGCATGATATGCTGAGCATGTTTGTAAGCGTTTAAATCCACACCATAAATATGTATATACATATATATGAGTAGCTGGCTAAACATTAAACGGTATACGTGTCGGGATCATACATCAAAGTTACACCATTAAATAGTATTTAGTATGCGAACATATTTATATACGAGGATTTTTATTTAACATGACTTTACATTAAAAAGTTTAACATTCGTTTACACTGGCAGTACAATTGAATCGAAAATAAACGAAGAGTATTCGATAATTGCCGGCTGAAGATGCTTGAACTGGTATTGCGTTACATAACATATTTTGACAAAATATTTTGCGATGAAAAAGCTGTGAATATGAAGGGTGCAGCATGTTTGCTTGTAATAGAATTGAAACAGAATCCTCAAAATGTAGCACAGCGATAATAAAGTCGTAGTAAAGATTTACAGCAAAGTTTGCGTTTGACGCGTATTTTAAAAATCTCGACAGTTCTCCTTACAAATGCAGTAGAAAATCTATTCAATATATCGAGTTGAAGGGAAATTTTGTTGAAACTGGTGGTGTTTTCTGCACTATATCTACTAACTTTAGGTCCGCTGAGCTAAAAAAAAAAATTCATTTAAGTAAGAACCTCCAAAGCTGTTCAAAATCATTAATGTAAATGAGCTATGGATTTCAGTTTAAAGTCGCGTCCTATGTCTATTACTCTTCAACAAGGTAGGATTGTTAATTTATGCTATCCAAAATTACTGTGGGTGATTAATGGACTTAATTTTTGGTTATGCTGGATATGCTAGCAGCATTAGTGGCGATCAAATCGAACGATTTCATATTAGCAAACCGAATAACTGCAATCAGAAAACAGACTCATAATGTTTTTTTAATAGTAGACCGTCACCCATACGTCTAATTAGTTCCTTGGACGCTCGCGTCAATAAGCGTTGCCAAGGATGTAAACTCATAATAAAGCCATATCGTATATTTATTTTCTCAATTTCTTCCAAAACACTTCTCTTAGATGAGTGGACAACCTATCATCCATGCAATATAGAGGTCACTTGCATTCAAAGCTAGGCGTTGGCGTGGAAAGATTTTTATTGTTGTGATGTTCTCTCTAAATGCCTTGCTTTCGTTGTTAGACATTACACCAATGGCGATCAAATACACTCATTAAGGACCGATCAAATGACAAATGACCCTCGTAAATGCCCTGTCAATCATATGTACAAGATCACGATTAATCTTATTTATCCAAACGGAAAAGATGTTTTTTATTAACGAGTTTTCGTAATTGGTACGGCGGCTACGTAGTCGTGTTCGCCTGTTAGACGTGAAGCCCGGGTTCGAGCCCCAGGTAAGCAGGTTTCTAGCAAAAACTCTGAGGGTAAATAAATCTGCCATGAAAAAGTTTCTCAAAAATCTGTCGTTCGGAGTCGGCGTTAAACTGTAGGTCCCGTGTTTTTCTGTATTAGATCGACTAATTTGAGGATGACAGAGCAAAAAAATCAATTTTTCATTTAAGTAAGGGACTTCGAAACTGGCCAAAATCAGTAACATGATTGAACGAAGATAAAATAATCTAAAAAATTTACATGTATTCAGTACGAATGTTGCCGTAGTCTAATAGGTAGTGTGTTGGCTTATTAGAAGTGAAACCGTGGTTTAACCCCTAGCACTGGCATCTCGAAATATGACTCAAATTATATTTCTCTTAAATAAATAAAATAAAATTGCCACATAAAATTAACACACTCAACATGGGTGGAGTGAGAAGATAGGTTCTAACCCTGGCTAAAGGAAAAATTTAGAAAGTAAATACAGTACTAATCATACTAGGGCTGCTGTGAGAGTTGTTGATGTAAAAAACTAGTAAACGGCTTTGTAATTGGTAATTGGTCTAGTTTACTTCATACAGTAAAGGACAGCGTGAATTCGAAAGGGACACGAAATGATCGACCTATTGACTCTTAGTTTCATCTCATGTGTGAAGACCATATTGGAATAATGTTTTCTGAATTCCGTTTCTCTGTCTATCGAACACAATCGAATACTTTACGTATAATTCACAACCAGTGTAAATCGCTTATACTAAGTATGTTACATTAATAATATTAACAATATATGTATGTATATGAAAAAAGAAATAGTTTAAGCATAATTGTATTTTAACACCTGGATAAATATAAATAAAATTGTACAATATTTTTTGGGAAGGAATTATTAACACAACTTAAACTAAATCTATATTATTTTCATGTGTGTTTAGGCATTAAATTCATTACATTTTTCTTTGCTGTTTCGTCTTTAAACACATTTACCGCTAAAGCTAAAGCTAAAGCAAAAGCTGATTAAAAACTTAATTTATTCTTTCAGATCATAGCGAAGTGAATTGCTGTGGCAAGAGACAAAAATTATGTTGTTGACATTAAACATTTGACATAATTGATTTATACTCCCTCCAACAATACCAAAAAAATTAGAAAAAAATAGCACACTATCGTATAAAAAATTACTTTAAACAACACCCAAAGTGTTGTTTGTTAAATGGTTTTTTTTTCGTTAATTTTCCACCAAAATACCACAAGTAAAAAACCTTAAAGAAAAGAGGGAGAGAAAAAAAATAAATTTTTAAACTAAACATTACAAGTGTCATGTTAAGAGTTTGACCTGTGTGTTAATAATGTTATTTTACCAGGCAGGCAAAATAACGCAAAAAAAGCCAACCAACATTGTGACAACATCAATACATTTTTTTTTCTGTCGGCTAGCCTAGTGCTTGCTGTTGCATGTTCCAATAGGTACATACGAGTATTAAACATATGAACACAGTGATATTTCATATGTTAAGTTGTTAATAAATGTTCAATATTTCAGTTTTTTTCCTCTTTTCACTCTCATATGAGTCTATTTAGGGATGTATGAGTGTATGATTAAGAATGTTTGTGGCAGCAATATAAATAGTGTATCTAAAGTGTGCTAAAACATGACAAATGACAAACAATTGTCAACCGGTAATAACAATGGAGGCGCAAAAATGTTGCATGTTTAGAGAAATAGTGTGTGTACAAACATTAGCGACAGTGTTGCAAATGCATCACTGCTGTAGACCAGCAATCGATTTTTCAATTTTTTTTTTGTCAAAGTTTCGAAATCTTTCCGTTTTAAGTTTTAATCTCATTCAATAGGCCTTCAACTAATAAAATCACTAAATTAGAGCAGAAAATAAAGATAACTGTTCATCTCAAAGAAGTTGTGATAGCCACACTTATACTACGTTCAGACATGAACTTTTATTGCGTAAATCGTAATAAACGCCATTATTGAGCTCAATATTTCATATAAAGTTTTGATTAATTATTGCGCAATAAATACTCAAATTGGAGGGTTTCAGATGAGTGTTCTTTCTCTGATCACCAATTGATATCCTTCAGTATTAATCTATCAGGTGGCTTTAACAAGCCTTTTAGAAATCCAAGAAGAACCGACTGGATCAGATATGAGATGGCTGTGGAGGAGGAACTTAAGACCCTCAGGGGTCGTTCCACTCCTAGCGTCAATGATCGAGTTGGGTCTTTGACGGATATTTTGTTGTCTTGTTATAGAGATGCTTGTCCTCTCACTTACCCGGGTAAGAGGAACCAGCCAGTCTGGTGGAATGCGGAACTCCGTAGACTCCGCTGTTGTACCAGGAAACTCTTTAATAAGGCTAGGAAGTCGGGCAGGGAAGTTGACTGGTCTGCATATAAGGCCAGTTTTAATGAGTATAAAAGGGAAATAAAGCGCTCAAAGAGAACCACCTGGATGAGTTTCTGCACGAGTATCGAGAATGTTTCCGATGTGGCTCGTTTCCGTAGGATGCTGTCTAAGGACCCCAAAATCCTAGGCTTCATCCAAAAGAACGATGGCGCGTGGACAGCCTCGAGAAAAGAAACCCTAGAGGTTCTGCTGAGTACTCATTTTCCCAATTGTGTGGATCCAGAAAGCTATCCGTCGGGGGTAGCGGATCCCTTCTGTGATGCTGGCTTGATGCCCGATTTGGAGGATATCATTAACAGAGACAAGGTGAAATGGGCGATAAATAGTTTTGAGCCCTTTAAGTCGCCTGGTCCGGATGGTATCTTTCCGGCTCTGCTTCAGCGTGCTGGTGATATATTACACGAATGTCTGGTGGACGTGTATAGAGACTGTCTCCGACGGTGTGATATACCTGATGGTTGGAAAGATGTGCTCGTGGTGTTTATACCAAAGGCTGGTAAACCCAGTCACATCGGCCCGAAGGATTATAGACCGATATCCCTCTCATCCTTTCTTTTGAAAGCCTTGGAGAGACTTATCGATCTACATTTGAGGTCAAACATGGACCGGTCTCTGTTGAGTGGGTCGCAACATGCTTACATTAAGGGTAAGTCGGTTGAGACCGCTCTTCATGATGTGACAGGTTTTGTTGAGACGAATCTGGCTAGGGGTGAGTACACACTGTCGGCTTTCCTTGATATAGAGGGGGCCTTCAATAATGTCACCACTTCTTCTATTGAGAATTCACTGAGGGATATACATGCCCCAGATTTTCTGGTGCGGTTTATCATCCACATGTTGGGTAATAGACTAATCCGATCGAATCTGGGTGGATGTTCTATCGTAAAGCGTGCGACCAGGGGTACACCGCAGGGGGGTGTCCTATCCCCTCTCTTGTGGCTCCTGGTTGCTAATGTTGGTCTGAGGCTTCTAGAGAGTAGGGGCTTTAGGGTTGTGGCATATGCCGATGATGTGGCTATTCTGGTGGGTGGAAAGTTTCTACCGACGCTGGGGGAACTGATGGAGTCTGCTCTTGGAATTTTATCCTCTTGGGCTACGAACTGTGGCCTGGGTATAAATCCGGATAAGACGGACCTCGTCCTGTTCTCGCGTAGGTACAAAGTTGAACCCTTCAGGTTGCCGAGGTTAGCTGGTAGGGAGCTTCCGTTGTCTTCTGAGGTCAAGTACTTGGGTGTTGTCCTGGACAGCAAGCTGAACTGGAAACGAAACACCGAGGAAAGAATGAAGAAGGGACTGAATGCCTTCTACCAGTGTAGGAACTCCATAGGTAAGAGCTGGGGTCTTCCGCCTAGGGCCATTCGCTGGATATATCTGGCGATTGTTAGACCGGTTATTACCTATGGCTGCGTTGTTTGGTGGTGTGCCTTAGATAAGAGTTTTCAGCGGAAAATCTTGGATAAGGTTCAGCGGATTGTTTCCTTGAGTATCACTGGAGTGAGGAAGAGTTGCCCTCAGGCTGCTCTTGACACTATGCTCTGCCTGACTCCGCTTGATTTATATGTCAAGCGGTGTGCAGCGCGCTGTGCCATTCGTCTGAGGGAATCGGGCTGCTGGAAACAGCGCTCGACAGGTCACTCCAGAGTTCTGAATGTCATCTTTCCTGACGGGAGATATCGACTTTCGGAAAAAGCCACCGATTATGTTGTGCCTGAGGCTATGTTCCTGCCCGGTTTAAGGATACTTATACCGGAAAGGGCACAATGGAATGGTGGGGTACTCCAGGGACAGAGAGGTATACCCATCTTCACAGATGGGTCTAAGTTAGGTGGATGTACAGGTGCTGGGGTTTTCTGTAGGGAACTCGGTCTTGAACTCCACTTTAGGTTGAACGATGACTGCAGCGTTTTCCAGGCGGAGATTTTCGCAATCTTGAAAGCTATTGAGGCCATAGCTGGTGGCCCAGCTTCAGATTCGGAATCTTACGTGATCTTCGTTGACAGTCAGGCTGCCCTTAGGGCCATTGAGTCGGTCTGGTGCAAATCACGGCTCGTTCGCAAGTGCAAGGAGTCGTTGAGGTCCTTTGGACTAGACCGTATCCGTCTCTGCTGGGTTCCGGGTCATAGCGGAATACTGGGCAATGAGACGGCGGATGCCCTCGCTAGGTTAGGTTCGCTCTCTGGGAGCGATTTAATAGTTGGTCCTGACCCCCCGGTCTGCCACCTCTACGGTCTCATCAATAGATGGGTCGGGGAGGAAGAGCAAAGACGTTGGGGGAACGGATCGGGTTGTTTTGTCTCTAGATGTCTATGGCCTGCTGTGGACAGTAAGAGAACAGGTAGGCTGCTGGGCTTGGATAAGGCCAGCTTAAGGTTAGTTGTCGGGTTTATCACAGGGCACTGCGAGATTAGGTCGCTGACGGGGATCTGGAACAGATCCCAGCCGGACTATTGCAGGGCATGTTGCGATGAGGAGGAGTTGGAGACTATCGAACATCTCCTCTGTAACTGCCCAGCCCTTGGTAGGTTGAGGCTGAGGACCTTTGGCAGGGCCTTCTTTGAGAGTTTGAACTCTGCGTCGAGAGCCGACATCAAGGCTCTCCACAGATTCATTAGTGGCTTAGGCTGGTTGAGGGGCGCTAGGGCTTCATCAGGATAGTCGCGCTCTCCCTTCTTTGTTGGGTCTATGTTACCCCTCCGCTTCCCATTCTCCCTTTCCTATCTCCTCTCCTTTATATCCTATTCCCTCTCGTATCCTTCCTCTTTAAGGACGTTGTACAATGGGTCAATTCGACCTCCGGGTACTGTACTTGTCTTAATTGACAAGTGCACGTCCTCTAACCTAACCTAACCTAACCTACTCAAATTGTAATAATATTGAGTAAATCTTGAAATACAGCACTGCCATAAGTACGTTCAGTGAGCATATTACAATTTTCGGAACACTTTCTGCTGATATTTGGCAACTCAAATGTCAACAACGACAAACAAAAAAAATCAAAACAAAAACAATGTTGTTGAAACAACCAGCTGTTTTGTTTACCAGCTGCCAAATGAATATTGCTTATATTATGCCTGAACACTTAAAATGTTGTACTTAAATAAGCGAATATTGACTCAATAAAAGTGGATGTCTGAACATAGTATTAGGCCATATAGAACATATCGCGATACCACAATTATTAATTTTCAATTAATTCCGCAACCAGAGCTTCTAGTGAACAGACTTAGATTCCTAATGTCCATTACTAACAGATCCTTCAAAACATCTTCTTCGTCTTAGTGCTAGGCATCTACAAAATAGTTGAAAAATAAATTTCTCCACTCATCTCTATTCTATGTCCAAAACCAATGGGCCTATCGTCAGTTCGAGTAATGCAATGTCCAGTAATGACACCAACACCATACTAAACGCAATTTTTGGAAGTTTTAACAAAGTTTTCCTATGCCCTCTCTCCAGCTTTGTTAAGGTTTCTTGCGCTATTCTGCCTGTATCTGAAGCCGCTCAAACGCCTTTGTTAGAATCCAAGCTACATTGTCAATTTAAAGTTTGCAGGTCTTGAAAAGGCTACTTAACGGAGAGTTCAATAGCCACATCTGGCTAGTTCATCCTCTCTACAATTAACCTTAATATCAGCAAGCTCCATTAAGATATCTGTGGCAACTATATACCGTGCTGGAATGCAATACCCTAGAATCAGCGCTTTGCTAGCAGCCAGACCATAAGAAAATACATACATACATATGTATATAATTGGCCATTACAACCCATGAAAAATCTTTCGTTCGGAGTCGATTTTAAAACTGTAGGTCCCGCTACTCATGTATAAAATTAACGCACACAACACGAGCTGTGTGAGAAGCTAGGACGCTGTACAATGGGTCAATTCGACCTCCGGGTACTGTACTTGTCACAGTTGACAAGTACACGCCCTCTAACCTAAGCTAACCTATCCCCCATAAGCTCTAAACTCCCCCTGTGTTATTTACACTTTCGCCTGTAAGACACTGCAATAATGTGTTCACCCTATGGACTGAGTAGAATGCTAAACACTCTTATGAAATTGGCACATGTCTACGTTTATGCTCGATTGTACGCAAACTTTTTTCCGAAAAGAATTCTAATACTCAAATGTTACTCAAAATAAAAATCTTAGACAACCAAAATTCCATCTCAATTGAGATCGTTCGTTGGCGTAATGGGCAAAACTGTCATACACACATACCTAATTGGCCGTTACAACCCTTTAGTCAGGATTACGGCCTAGCTTCTCACACAACTCATGTTGGGTGCGTTAATTTTATGCTTGAGTGGCGGGACTTACAGTGAGCAATTCGCTGAAGAAATATTTTTTTTCATATTTCGTTTTGATGTTGGCCCGGAGCTCGAGCTTATGTCTATTAACCGAACACACTACCTACTAGGCTACGGCGACTGGCAAAACTGTCAGCAACCATAAATCCTAAATCCTTCAAAGAGCGGGTGTTCTAAGAGCCAGGCAGTAAACATAAAATGCAAATCGTATGTCAAACTTCCATACACGTTGTAATACTTACTCAAAGAAAAATAACGCTACATATACCATACTCTTTGCGTTTTTCTCTACAAAATGTCAAACTTCCATGTATTTCTAATGTAAAGTAAAAAAAAATAAAAAACTTGGCGCCAAAAAAAGCACACAAACAATAAAATGCTAAAAAAATAACTCAAGACAAACAGTTTAAGAAGTATTAGCCTGGTCGTATATATAAGCCAACATCCAAACTTCTAATGGAACAAAGTTCATTCAACATGTCTAACGAATGACTCACTCCATACTTTTTTTAACTTTATTTTCCCATTACCACCATCATGGATTTGAATACACCAACGAATGTTAACGAAACAAATCCTATAATATGACTGTATAATATATGTATGTATGCATAGAGAGAATACAAAAATAAGAAACGAGCACATGGAATATGCAACAGGCGTCTGTAAATTTTCCACCACCATCACCACCATCAGCACCACCTACACTTGGTCGAGACATTATTTTCAACAATATTTAACATTTTTATGAATTACTGCAAATACAACGATCGATGTCTTTGGTGACACTCTATACTGGGTATACATACTATAATTCAATTACCTTTATTTTTTTTATTCATTTTCTCTATGAAATCTTTACGTATTTAGAATTCTATGGTGGTAGCTATTAGCTATTCTATCAGTCGTTCAAGTTTGTTGAAAATTGAAATCGGAAAATTTTTTATTCTCTCAATTAAAATCTCAATAAATTGCAGTCAGTCACCACCACCACCACCACCACCAATAGCACAATGCTTGCTGTGCATCTGTTTAATGTGCTGACTGTAGATTGTAGTTTTTTGGTGCATATTTGCATGCATAAACAAAATATTAATTATAAACTTGCAACAACAACAGCAACAATAAATAGTTTTATTGAATTTTATTATAGTTTTTAAAATTTATTACAAATTGATTTACATGCCACAAACAGAAAATGAATGATACTACGAATTTTTGGTTAGAAATCTAACATACACTGAAGGAAAAATATTTTTAAGATCAGAATCTTATTATTCAATCTTACAGTTGTACGCAATGAAGAATCATCTATCTGCAAGAAAAGGGTCTCCGAGGTCAGATAATGCTTCCTCAACTATCTGAAATCTACATGACTGTTCTAGCGCTCCTTGATGCACATTTTCCAGGTAATTGTGTATGCAGTTCCAGCTCCACCTAAGAAAAGACCTTTCAATATGCGATTACTTTTTTCAAACACTTTAAATCACTTGATACTGACGGTATCATACCTACAGACCTTCAGCAAAAGCCTTTTTTGTAATACCTTGGCTGTAGAGAATCCATTATGCATGTCTAGAGCACTCTTATGCGCCTTTTAAGTGAAGAGCAACGAGATTCGTATTCACTCCTAAAGCTGTAAAATCAGCGATCCCCACCGCAAAGGATCTCAGGCCTATAAGTCTGACCACATTTCTTCTCAAGATGCAGGAAAGGACTCTGGACAATGAGATACTGTCCAATGACTTTCCTACTTTTGCCATTTCATTCCTTAAAGTCTGATGACGACTACCAATTACTTTCATACTCTACACGCCTGTACTAGGCGTCGATCCACTGAGACAGTACTGAGCTCCTTGGTACGCAATATTGAAAAGGCTCTATCGTATAAGCATTACACCATAGCAGCCCATTGGCTTGAAGGGCACTTTAAACAACCCTTGCTTTGCGAATGAAGTGTTGGCGAGGATATGGCAACAGGGTTTCAAGCTTTTGGCTATACAGATGCTTTGACCATTCTGATGTCTAGCTTTGATTCTTCTCTCTAGCAGCCCATTGGCTTGAAGGGCGCTTTAAACAACCGTTACTGTGAAAAATCATTGCAAAGGAATTGTTGACGAGGATATGGGATTGGGGTTTTAAGCCTTTGACCATTCTGATATCAAGCTTTGATCCCTCTCTTTAGAGTGCAAACAGGTCTTAAAGCTTCTAACTAAATAGTGTCCGCCATATGGTTTAGCCATTAATGCTACCAAAACAGATTTAATGGATTACACCAGGCGACAAAAGGCACTACCTTTGACCAAGAGAGTAACGTTAGCTGAACGACAGGTTTTGAGAAACTTTTTCATGGCAGCATTATTTACTCTCAGAGTCGCCGAAGAAATATTTTTTTTTTTCATATTTCGTTTTGATGTCTGGCCTGTGATACAGACCCTGGGGGTTACGTCTTATAAGCCAACACACTACCTACGAGACAACTTTTTTTACACACCTAATAAATATTTGTTGCAAATTGTAAACAAAATGTTTGTATTATCCTCCCCAAATATCACTTTCCCTACCCATTTTCTTATGCAAAATATTTTCATACCCTTATCCATATAACTGAAATCTACTCCAATTACCTATTTTACTAGATTTTATTAGCAACGTAAACAATTTTCACAATCAATTTGAATATTTCACAAATTTTTCTTAACCTTTTGTGGTAAGGTTAACACAAAATTATCATATTCCGAATGGAGTGACAGATGACATTTCTAACCAAAATACAGATAACCAATGCCAATGAATTTCAAATAAAATTGCATATTAATTTTCAATCATTAATTATCTTGATTCAAATTGGGAAAAAAACCCCGAATTTTATATTCCTTTTTGGAAATACAAAGAAAAAAGCACAGAGGAAAATATGCAAAAAAAACGAAACTGAACTGACAGTGATATGCAAATGTCATAACGTTCCCTCTGTAAACATCAAACTTTAGTAAAAAAAAAGAAACGGAAAAAAATCAAAATCAATATGCATTTAAAAATTTTTTTTCAAATTTGACAACTTCTAATTGACAAAAAAATAAAATCAATATAAAATAAAGTAAATAAACAAAAGTACTCGTATACCAACCTTAAGCTACTGTAGAAAGCCCTTATTAAAATTTAAATTTACTATTCTGCAAATATTGTAGCAGATAGTATGTGTTATGGTCGACTTAAGTAGTGCCTTACTTCTTAGAAGCTAAGATCCAAAAGTAAATGAAGCATGACAAAACTTCGTCAATAACTTGAATGGGAAGGCAAATTTATAAGTGTTTTTGATACAAATATTTAAAGCTCGGGGAGGATGAGCGTCTTGTTGAGTATTAGTTTTGTCGTACGAGAGAGGTCTCTGCTACTCAATTGCCTATTGAGACTATAGTAGCACCTGTTGGCAACGGTGATCCTACGCTTGATCTCCAGACTGATATCATTTTTGGTAGTAACGGCGGAGCCAAGATAAATAAATTCCTTGACTGCACGCCGCACGTCTGTATTTGTCGATAACATATACTTTGCTTTGCCCTCATTTACTACCAAACCCATCTTAGTAGACTCCCGTTCAATAACACTAAAGGCAACAGTAACATCTCGCTTGGTACGCCCTATGATGTCAATGTCGTCAGCGTACGCAGGCAACTGGACACTTTTTTGAAAAATAGTGCCATTGCGATGCACTCCCGCCTTTCGCAGAACACTTTCCATGACGAAGTTGAAGAGGTCGCATGATAAGGTGTCGCCTTGTCTAAAACCTCGCGCGGTATCAAAAGGTTCTGAGAGCTCCATACCTACCTTGACGGAGCTGCAGGAATTGCTCAACGTCATTCTGCATTGCCTTATCAGCTTCGCAGGTATACCGATCTCAGACATTGCGGCAAAAACACGATTCCTTATGGGGCTATCGAATGCTGCCTTATAGCCGACATTCGCCACTTTACTGTCGTCAAATAAGAGTATATGACCATACAATACAATACACATAGGAAACCTCCTTAGCCATTATTCGAGCCTGAAAAGCATTACAGAAATCGAGTATTGCAATCAATAATCTAAGATTCAATTGTTCTGAAAAGATTCCACAACCGATGTTGTCATTGTTATCAGGATTCATTAGTTTTCAATATAGAATTCAATCGGCTGATCCTTTACAATAAGCTGAGTATAGAATTGACTATGGCCATAGTGCGTAGTTTTAAGCTCAGCTCTGTTATTTTGAAGTATAAAAAAAATATTTTGTTTAACGATCCTCTCTCAACATACATACCTCTTGTAGAAGCTCTGAAAGTAATTAACAACCTCAACTTGGCTGGTGCAAGAGGCTAGGCAAGAGGCTAGGTCTAAAGTGTTTTAAGATCCAATTAATAATAATTGCTACACATATGTATTTCATTTATATTGTAACACCCAAACCTAAAATGAAAATATTGCCAGACATTTTAATAATCGACTATAGAGTACACCAATTTCAATAAAAACGACAAGCCACGAACAAAAGCCCTTTTGTGGATAAATATGCCCAACCTTAATATTTCCTATAGAATCTCAGTCAAAAAAAAAAAAAAGAAGAAAAATATCGAAATCCATGAAAAGGTGTTTTATGAAACACAGATTCCAACACTAAATACTGAAGTATTACTTGCTAAATAACTCCAGTCACCAATACACTTACACTTTCATTCGTACAGCCTGCTTACTACACTCCACTTGTAAGGTGAGCAACATATTTATGCCGAGTGTATATGTATGTGTGTGTCTGTCTATAGGGTTTCATTGATTTCAATTTTTTAGACGTTTTTTTTTGTTTTTGCTTTTCTTTTGGTATTTATCATTTTAACAGCATCTTAGTTTCAGTTCAGTTGTCAAGTATTGCCAAAAAATATATAAAAAAGGAATGCTAAAGTAACTAAAACAACAACAACCACAACAACAAATATAAAGCTAAACTTAAAAATTTAAGTTTATTTTTAGCAAAAGTTAAGTTTATGAACTACAAAACTTTATTTTTATGGTTTTTTTTTTGTTTTTCTGTAAAAATCAGTGAATATATCCCCTCAATATTTAGTTTTAAAGGTTATTATCGTTTTTGTTAAATCTTTGCTGAGATGTTTTTGTAACCTGTACTTGAACTTTGTAATTTTTTGTTGTCGATGTATGTTTTTTTTTTCATTTGATTTTTTTTTATAAATTTAAAATAAGTGACAATATGTTGACTGTCAGATTTTATAAGTAATTTACCGTTAAATTTGTATGTATTACACATAGTAGCAGTATTTATGCTTTCAATTTACCAGCAGTAGTCGAATAAAAGTTAGAGTCCATAATGGAATTAAGTTTGCAGTTTTATGTTTAATTACAGTTTAATTTTTAGTTCTTTTAAAAAAATAATTTTGAAAATAAATACGATTGAAATATAATTTTCTAAGTAGATTCTATTGCAGCTTTGTAAGACTTGAAATATTTTTCACTCTTATTGCAGGCAACATATGAATTGTACGCCATAAAACAGACAATTTTTTTAGATCAAAGCACAATCAAACCAATTTTAGATGCCCTTTTCTGAAGTAAGAGCATTTTAATGGAAGCATTATAAATCGGTTGAAACAAATTGTACTCGGGTAAGACAGAATCCAAGCAAAACACAATGCAAAACTTTATATCTCAAATAGTTTCTAAATGGTCATGCAACATGTATCCAGCAACATGTATACAGCTTCATTTCTTGCCGATCAATGTTGAATTCAACCGAATCAAATTGTATTCAGTACAAGCCTCTTATGATATTTTTTGTACTAAGACCAACTAAGAAAATAACATCGCTGGAACAGAGTCTGAAAGTGACATTACGACAATGCAAAACCTGCAGAGAGAACTTGTCACTCATATGGGTTATTGCCTCCCCCGTCAATCAGTTGAAGATAAGTTCTAAGAGAGGTCGAACCGACCGCTTCAACATACATAGACGCGGTCTTAAT
Source organism: Sarcophaga rosellei (assembly GCA_930367235.1). Taxonomy (NCBI): domain Eukaryota; kingdom Metazoa; phylum Arthropoda; class Insecta; order Diptera; family Sarcophagidae; genus Sarcophaga; species Sarcophaga rosellei. The sequence goes on from OV884019.1 coordinate 47,248,815, forward strand.
GCTTCTTCTAATAACAGTCCATTTGCAGTGTCCTTGGCTCACCGAAACCCAACAAAATATCACCTTTTTCCTGTAATTTTAAAGGCCATGGTATTGTATATATATAAACAAAAGTATGGCTAAAAATTTCGTTAAAATATGTATAATTTTTATTCTTAGTTTTCAATGAAAACTTCAAACTCATATTCGATATCATCTACAGTTTCCCATAATAGATCCACCTTGAACCGTGTACACATTACTGATTTATTATTGTTTATACCACACAAATAATAAATTCCGCTTTAAAATAATCACGAGTTCAATGTTTCATCATTAACAAATAAAAACAAATACATAATTAAGAAAACATAAATAAAATAAAAATTTCAAATGTTTACATACAATTTTCATAAATCCTTGAAATAATCTATTCATGTCAATACACTCTGCGCCTATGAAAAATCAAAACAACAACGTTAGGGGGCAATCAAACTCTACACATACCAAATACACGAACGATTCCATAATAAATCAATATCAACAAGTCTTCTCGCAGAAACATGTGCGTTTTTAATATGCGTAAATATTGAATTGAAGAAAAGCTCGCGCCATAATCCATACCAAAATTCTTCCGCAATAATTTGAATAAAAGAAAAAAATTTACTATTAGAAGAATAGAATTTAATACAGACAAAACAAAAAACTCATTCTACTGGTCAATGCTCCCAAAGAAATCCGAAACTATTTTTGAAGAACGAAAACAAAAGCTGACCATCACTAGACACAAATAACTGGGGGTTTTATAGCAAGTAAGCAAGTAGATCTTAAATATTCCAAAAACAAAGGAAAAAACATTCATAAAAATTATATGCAAACATACATACATACATATGTATGAAATTCGCAAGCAAGCACCTTGTGTATTGGCTGAGCTGTGATACCATCTTTAAGCTTATAACCCTTATTGGTTCATAGTACAGATCATGCGTAAATTTTTTATAAATATTTAACAACGTAAAAAATATATTGAAACATCAAAAACATGCTGATATCAGTTCAACAACATACAAACTGTATACTGTAGACATATAGCATAACATTAATTAACAATTTTTCGATATTTAACCAATACATTTTTATTTTGAAATTCGAACGGAAAGAAATTTATATCCGTTTTAATCAGGCATCAACAATAAACCGCTGCTTTGGTTTTGTTTGTTGATGTGTTAAATCCAATACTATTTTGGTTTAGCAAAGACACAATTCTGCAGCAGTTAAGTGTAAATTTCCCGTTTAGTAATGTCGTCAACCATGTGCCGTAACTATCATTGGCTGTGTTGTCAGATTGTATTCAAACCTTAATTCGCGATTTAGAAGTTCTTGCTTATACATACATAATAAACATTAAATTTATAATTCAATTTTGTTTTTGCTTTTTAGATGTTTATGTCATGGTTTATATTGGTAGGCTATAATTCTTCTTTCAGGGTATACTTTGCAATTTAATTGTAAAAAAACTAATCAGCTTTTAATTCCGGGTATTACTTCGGTCGCTTACATGAATCTTTTATAAAGTTAATGAATTTCATAAGTGATGGGCGGCTTCAATTCTAATCTTTAAATATAACAGAAATTCGTTTCATACCCATGAATAATATAACACATTCATATAACCACCCTGTATAATTCATATTCCATATTCATATTCCAATTTTTTAACCCGAAAACTCCATTAATCGAAGTGAAATTTGCTTATTCCAGACACACAGCATTGCAAACATTGTGTTGTAAAATTGGAACTAATCTGAAAAGGTACCTTTTTGCGTCAAGTGGTACTTTTATAAAAACTAACGACTTTACACGTCTCTCAAAAACAGTTGACTCGAAACGTAAATAGTCCCGTTTAGTCAAATATCGACGGAACGTTCACTAATTTCAATTTTTTAGAATATTAAATAGAATGACACAATGGCAACACTTCGTTCGTTGAGCGTACTAACTTTTTTCAGTCTGGATTACATCCTTAATCCACACGCAAACCACGGTGCATGGCTTCGCTAACAAATATGGAAATTACTTATTCTAGATATGTACCGTCCAAACAACGATATACGGTACATGGAAATATAATACAGTACAATTTTGAATAATGACACTTTGGTGAGTTTCGATTTTATTCGCCACACCGCATAAATTCACCACCTTTTGTAAAAACTCACCACACTGGAAACTCACCACAACAAAATTCTCCACACTTGCAAAAATAAAACCGTCAACTCCGTCTGTCAACAACAACGAACACAACGAACAGCACACAAACAGCAGCAACAACAACAACAACGAAAGAAACACAACACACGCATATATATGTTTGTTTTTGTCTAACCTGTGGTTGAACGAACCGTGGCCTTTGGGCGTCTGTCTAATAAGGCCACTAACTAACTAACCCATAAGAAAGACAGGGCTTACTTAAACAAACGTGGCTTAATTTTTACTTATATAAACCCGGAAACGAAAAAGAATATACAAATTATGATGAACAAACAGTCCTTATGTGCTTTTTGAATAATAAACGTATTTTTTCAACTTATCATCATCACCTCACCCATTGCTGACTTTTATGAACAAAAAAATACAACTCTGTGGCATAAACAACTCTTCAAATAACGTAACAACGTCCGTACGTTCCTCGTAATGAAAATGTCGCACACGAATAATGAAAGAATGCAAGAAACGCTGATAAATTAAAAGAATTAAATAATTTACAAGAACTGAACGGATGAAAAAGTATTTTTTTGCTTTTGTGATGAGAAAATATTCTTAAAAAAAAAGGTAGAAATTGTTAAACGAGGCGAAATAGAAAAATTGTTGTCAACATAGAAAACATCACTTAAAACAGTTGAAAGTGATTGATTTGAAAAGAACTAAAGCTGAGATTCTCTTCGTTTCATAAAGAAAAGGAAAATCAGCAAAAGAAGTCACGCAAATCTGTAAAAAGCAGAAAAAAATTGAAGAAAATTATGATTTTTTATCAAAAATATTAAAGAATAAAGTGATAAACAAATAAAGAAAAAAAATATAAAAAAAAATTCTGTGACAAAAAAATTTTAAATTCACTCATAAAGGTCAGAAGAATTTAAAATCGATGCATAAAAGAAGTGATAATTTGATAAGTTAAAAAAGAAAAAAAAACAAAAAGAAATTTATGATATTTAAAGCAACAACATTTTGGGAGTTGAGGTTTTTGCAATTGTTTTAACAAATTTTAATTCAATCACTCTGTGTATGTGGCTCCTCTGGTGGCTCTCATTGCGTATACGTACTCAAGAAGTCATAAATTTTTTCTCATATTGTTGTTGCTGTTTTCGTTAAAAGAAAAAGAAGCCGCCGCCTTCTCCGGCTTCGTTTTGTTCATCGTAGTATAATATAGTTTTGATTCGTTTTAATAGTGAACACTCGAAGGGCTTTAAACGGAAAAACAATAACAGTAAAAGCAACAAGCCAACCGCCCTCATTATCATAGCTCCAGTGTTTTATCTTCTATATTTCCATAGCTTCTTTGGATATATTCAATAATAGATAAGCTAAGACCAATTGTAGGCCATTCCATATATGTATGTTGGCTCCACATTAAGAAACAAAGTTTTTACACTCATCGATTGCTTTAAACAAAAGGTATGGATAAACAAAATATTTGTTTAATAATGACTTCCATTATTTAATTTTTTAATTTTCTTTTCCCTTTTTTAGTTGCCTCTTTTATTTATTTATTACTCGGTTTGGTTTTATTAATTTTAAAAGGTAATTGAATTTGAAATAAAATTATATAATTACAACATGAGCTCTTCATTTTGTAATGTACCATGCCATCGGTTTGCAAATTATGTACGTGCTTCGAAATTCGCATTTCGAAATCAAAAATCTATAAAAATTATATGAATTATTGCAATTTTTAATACAACACCACTCACTATGCTTCTATCTTACTTAATAAACCAAAATGACGGCTTTCTATTGAGACACAGGTGATAGTTCATCCCTTGTTGCCAAGTGCAAACTAAGAGGTGGTTGAGTAAGAACTTTCATAAATAAGCTGCCTGATTTGCAGTGCAGACCTTGCGCTGACCAACTTCCTCCTTTTCCCTGATTTTGGTGGAACTTGGTTAGTACAGGGACTGCGTTCACCCGTGGCATCACAACGGGCCGCTATGCGTGATCAAGTGAGCTTTGTGATATCAGAGCTACCACTCCGACTTAAACCTAAAAAAACTGCCTGATTTGCAAGTAGATCACAATCAAAGTGATCCAATTATCGATCAAAGAAGCTGCTCCTACAGAAGAAGCAATTGTTGGCAAAAACAGAAGTTTAGAGTTTGATAATGAAAGATTACATATATTACACTACGATCTATTATACATACATACATAATTGGCATTACAACCCTTCAGTCAAGAATACAGCCTAGCTTCTCATCTCTATTACACTTCTCTCAAACTTTATAGGATGTCAGTACAATGTCTTGTCCAAGCCTACTGACTTAATAACAAAGCGGACTGCCACATGACTCGCCTGACTTCGACCATGGCGACATCTTCATTGTTTTCAGTTTGTAAACCTCAGATCTCATCAGAAGGTCTATACAATAACTTCATTTCGCATATAGCTTCTTGAACTAGTGCTCGCCTTCATCTTTGAGCCTTCCGGCAATATTGCATAGAAACGGAAATGAAGAAACCAAAATTTCCAGTGATTTTATACCCAATTTCAGACGTCTTCTAACTTACGGTTTTGATTTTACCGATGCTAAACTGTGATATATCGACAAGTCCTCCAGGATAGTTTTATTTGCTGTCCTAGTACCCATCTTCATCTTCAAACCACCAGTGAGATTTGTCCTCTTCTCCAGATTCGAGTGTTTATAAATTCAAAAGGAAACACAAAGACGTCGAGAGGATAAATTGGGTTGTAATAGCTTCAGAAATCTGTGGCCTTCTATTACATACATACATAAATAATTGGCCATTACAACCTTTCAGTCAGGATTATAACCTAGTTTCTCACACCACTTATGTTGTGCGTGTTAATTTATACATGAGCGGCGGGAACTACAGTTTAATGTCGATTCTGAAAGACAGATTAATGATGCTAAAACAGGCTTGCATTGTTGTGTTAGACATATCCGGACTATTACCGAGTATGATGCGATAAGCGTCAGTTGATTGGGGATCTTATCTATGGGTTTCTTGAATTCTCTGACTTGTAGAACTGAATTCTGAATTGATTTGAAGCTGATATTCGCGGCAATGCTAAGGTGTGTAATGGGAATAGTTTAGCTGAAAGGTGGGCGTTCCTTATCGTATAATTAATTTATTTTAAATCCTTTTCATGTTCTTGTTTTCTTTCTCTTAGGACGATCACAATGAGTCTTTCTAACAAGGGCATGTCCTCTAACTTACCTACCTAACATGTCGATAGTAGTAAATGAATAAGTTTAATTGTTCTGCTTGGTGTACGCCTTACTTTGTAGCAAATTCACACACGCCCAGTTTGATTTAAACATTTGGAAAAGAATACAATTTTGATTATCTAACATTATTTATGTAACATTAATTTAAAACAAACTATGAATTGAGTTAATATTTCCTTGTCTTATATAAAATGATTAGCCATAAAGGTGGTTTTCATTTTCTGCCACTCAGAACTCTTTTTTTAATACTCAAAAACAAATTAACATCCTACGTAGTGAGTAGGCTTATTTGTTGTTACATAAATAATTGAATAATATTTTTATGTGTATAGGGATATAATATTTTCATATTTAATTTTAAATTTTCTCCATTCTAAAATCTTTTACTACAATTTTAATGCAATTTAGAGGTGAGAGAAATTAACTTTGGATATGATAGATAAATAAATAGTTGATGGTGGTGTAAATGATTATAAATATCATAAATATGTATGTATGTTGTCAATGTAAGTTTCATTTACCAAACATAAAATGGTTTTGATTATGCATTGAAATTGCATGACAATCTATACAAATTTATGAATAAACATGATAAAGCGACAAAATGTACTTGCATTTATAATATATAACATACATACATGCATATATTTTCATTTACTATTATCGTTATACAGGAACTCTTAATGTACACACATATAAATTTCATCTACTTTCTACAACAACAACAACAACAACAAAAAAGATAACGTATCAGACGAGAGTGTTTATAAATGCAAACTTTTCTTATACGTACATATTTATGCTTTAAGTAGGTTATATTTGTTACAGTCTATTATAATTGGCTGTTAGCGAAGTTAATTCACTCACTATCCATCAAAAATCTGATCTTAATGAATTATTTTATTTATTTTCAATGATAAGTAGTGATAAAACTATAGTTTTATAAGGGATAATCTACAAAAAAGAGTTCAGGAGTTAGAGCAGTAAGAAGAACGTGACAGTAGAATAGTTCATAGAAAATGACTTCGTCGTCTAGAATGTTCCGCACAATTATTTTAGATTGTTGTTGTTGTAACAGTTCTACTGTTGTCTCCGGAAGTATCTCCCTTGGGAAAAAAACTTTCGGTTGATACAGCTTTCGCCGATGGTAAGTCGGGTCGTTCCGGAGCGAAGATCCAATTGTCGTGGGAACGATTGTAGTTGTCGTAAATGACACACTTCTCCTAAAAAAGTATCAGACGCTTTAGAATTGTACCGAGTGCACCAGTTGTAAGCACCCAAGCATTCAACATTTTTTGCACAAAATCTTATTCAGCAGTTCCTTTGACTCATAGAAAATCGAAACTGCCTACATGAGTAAAATGCAAATGCCAAATACCAAATACAGACATACATACGTACATACAGTGCTGTTCAAAAAAATAGATTCACCTGCTCTCCGAAAGGTTTACTAGACATCTCTTATGCAAAGGAGTATATGTAAAAAAGTAACTGCACTTTGTTTACTGGCCTCTTATGAATATAATTCCGATTATTGAACAGCAGTGTATATACATAATTGGCCATTACAACCCTTCACTCAGGATTACGGCCTAGCTTCTCACCAAACCAAAAGTTCATTTTGATAACAAACAAAAAATTCGTGAATGTACTAAATATACGACATCCCCTAATGAATTTTATGTTAAAGTTATCTCCCATTATCCTAATCATAGTTTCTAAAACTGTGATCAGTTGCAGCAGACTTAAATTCATCGACGCTTCCAGCGACGCTGTAAGACACGTTTTCATTACTCCTGTCATACCAACAAACTTTGTTCAACTCGATTTGAGCTGCTTTCAGATTTATTTTGTCTATCTAGATAGTAGTAACATACATCACTAGTCTCACAATCATGGTATATTTCCAATGCATATTTCCCGGATTACTTACCCATGATTTCCCTGCAAGCTATATGTATATCTCTCTATATGAGCCTGACGTAGGACCAGAAAAGGTCCGCTGAATATACTTTCGATTTCACGGGTTAACCAAAAGAGAGAAGATAGAAAAGATTGAAATGCAATGCCCCTATCAAGATCATAGTAGATTTTCTACCCAGATACAGTACCTATTCCGTTGTACAATAGACGAGTCTGATCAATAACGTAAAGAATATGAATATTCGTTGCAGTTTGTTGTATTCTGTAGTGTGGTACTAAAAATTAATATTTTCTTTAAGTTTTTATTTATACTCTTAATTCAAAGTGAAATTAATGAATAATTTATTTTTGAATTATCTTTCCATTTTCAGTTACAAATGCAATTGATTAGATATAGGATAAGCACAAAGCTTCAAGTTAGCATATGCTAATCTTGCTGGTACTTTTGCATTAAAAAAAAGTATAACAGCTTGCCATCAAAGTAAACATCTCAGGAAAAAAGAGAATGTTTACACCCATTAAAAACTTTATAACGTATATACAAAAGAATGCAAGTAATAATTCGATATTTGGAGGAAATAGTAGTACAGAAGAATCAATCAAAATGGAAATAGAAAATTCGAAAATGGAAACGAAAACGGAATGTGAAATTCCTAAAGAAAAGGAACCAAACGAAATTGTACCAGACAAAGATAAAAAGGAATTGGAAGAGGTAGAAGTAGATAAAAAGGCAGTAGAAGAGGAAGAAGGAAATAAAGACAAAGAAAAGGATCAGGATCAGGAGGAATGTAAAGAGGAGCAAAATGATAAAGAACCAATTGATGATAAGCAATCAACTGATGATACGGAACCAACTGATAATAAAGAACCAATGGACGAACAGATTGATGAGACGGAAAGTAAAAAGATAACGGTTACGGTAACATCAACAGTTAGCGCAGAAAATTCATGTGAATTTGAAGATGAAGATATTGAAGCACAAATCGGAAGTAGTATTATGTTAAAGAAGCCAGTCAAAGTTGCAGCCACAAACGGCTCAGAAATTTTAGAAGTTAAAAAGTCTTCAAACACTAGTTGTAGCATTGTTATTACGCACGATGTTAACAGAAATCAAGCTATAATACCTATAGACGATGAGCTCGAAGATTTTCGGCACGACCCAACAGAAATCTTGGGTTCAACATCATCGTCTGCCTCTAATCAACATCAACATGCTGAAGAATTTTGTTCTGTGGGAAGTGCTGAAGAAGCAGAAGAACGTGACAAAACTTTAGCTGAAGACTTTCCCACAGAGGAGGAAGAAGAATATTATTGTACTGAAATTGAAGATGAGCAAAAAACTTGTGATGAAACTGATCAAGAGGAGGAAAAAGAAACCGAAACAGAAGCAGAACACAAAATTTCTATTGTAATAGACCTTGATGACGATGAAGAGGAAACATTTTTAGATTTGGATGATTATAAAAGTAAGTAAACATACAGTATACATATATGTATATACCACATACAACATATATTTTTCCTTTTGATTTTATAGCTTCTAATGTGATTGTTTTAGACGAAGTCGATTTAAATGCCTCCACAGGTTCCCTAGATACAATTAATACAAACGATGATCCATTGGCCATTGCTTGCGAAGAACAAGGGGCTTTTGCAGCTGATAAAGTCGCTGCTTTAGAGCAATTAAATTTACTAAATAGTTCACATTCACAGGATGACGATACTAGAACAACAACAGAAGATGATTTGCAGTGGCTGCGAACAGATCTAGATGATCCTCAACCATCGTGCAGTAAGGTTTTGCTCACAGAGAACGGCTCAAATGTAACACCCGAAAAAGAGGAACGTAATGGTGAAGGTTCAGATTCTGGTTTAGGCAGTGAAACTTCAGCCTTGCATATAACCTTAACAAGCATTACTGATACTAGCCAATTGAATATAACAACCAGTCAATTGACACCAGCAAAAACGCCTTCCCAAATAAAAACGAAAGGCATTGAAAGCGACAGTGAGAAGTTGCTAAACTTGAATGTACTGAAACAGCCGAAATCACCACCAAAGGATTTATCCCAGCCGCAGAGATCCAACTTAAAACGCCGTTTAGAAGTTGAAGAAGTTGTAGACAGTTTGGACAATCTCACTTCAACAGCAGCTTCATCATTAAGTGACCGTAATATACAAAAGAAACCAAAGCGTTCGATTAATTTCGACACTGTACAAGTGTACTATTTTCCCAGGCAACAAGGCTTCAGTTGTGTGCCTTCAGCAGGCGGTTGTACTCTAGGCATGGGTGCCCGTCATGTAGCCTTTAAGACATTGACTTTAGCGGAGCATGCCGCAGAATTAAGAAGGGCCCATCGCATGCAATTACAGGAAATAAATCCCCGTGGTTCTTCTAGTGACGACAGTGAAGAATCCGAAGAGGATTATTTAAGTGAAGGTAGTGGTTCTGATTTAGATGGTGAATCGAATGGTTTCCTACAACCTGTTTCACCTAAACAGCGTAGAGCTTTACTGAAGGCAGCCGGCATACGGAAAATAGATCCCAGTGAAAAGGCTGAATGTCGTAATATACGTAATAGCAGAGAGATTTGCGGCTGTACTTGTCGTGACTTTTGTGATCCCGAGACGTGTGCTTGTTCTCAATCTGGCATTAAATGTCAAGTTGATCGTGATATGTTTCCTTGCGGTTGCTCTCGTGATGCCTGTGGCAATACCATAGGACGGGTGGAATTCAATCCGGCTCGTGTTCGCACACATTTTATACACACCCTTATGCGCTTAGAAATGGAAAATCGTCAACAACAGAATCCCTACTCTTCTGCCATTGTCTCACCCTCACCCATGCAACCAACACAACCTGTCTCATATTATCAAACCCATTTGCAACCACAATCCAATTATAGTTCAGGTTATGCATCACCTGCCTATACTACTGCCCCTGAACTACATCAACAAACGGCTGCCAGTGCGTATTATCACTCAACACCACCTTCCTCAACAAATGGTCTTTACGGCCAACAAAACCCTTTAGAAATGACACACAATGGTAGTGCAGCTAACACAAATACGACATCGCCGTATGGTATGGACAGTCTGGATACAAGTCTTTTCGGGGCATCCTCAACAGCTACACCATCCTATGGAGAATTAATGCCGGTTACATCGTACCATTATGGCAATGTGCAAACACAGGTAAGTTAAAGAAGAACGAGAAAAATTGGCTTTAAACTGATTTCAAACTAATTTGTGATTTCCTGTTGATTTTAACAGGCATCCACATACTACCACAATAGCAGTCCCTATATTAATTCAAACAATACAACAACACCAACTGCACTTAACACACCCAACACTTACAGTTCATGTGCGGTGCCCTCTATACCACCATATGGTACAGCTACTACTACTGAAGCCACAGGCGTTTATCATAGTGTAAGCAGTTTAACTAGTATGGAAACAACTACAGCGCCCTCTTGCTGTATTAGTGGCCCTGCGCCTGCATTAGACAACGATGTTGGGGCTAGTTTCATCAGCTTATCAACACCACTGGCGAGTTCCTCGAGACTATCCCAAATAAATGATTTACTACAACACAATCGCAATGCAACTACTGCTCTAGTGGCCATTTCCCAAGATATCCGAAACAGAGATTCGAATTTGAATTTAAAATCAACATATGAAACACATGTGAATGGTAATACAACTGTTGCACACTCATCTTCAGGAGCAGCAGCTACAGCATCATCATTTTCAATAGATACACCACCTATTGAAGATGCCAATAAGACTTGTTTGGTTTATGAGCAATTAGAACCGCCTTTAAAACCAGCACCTATAGTGGGTGTTTTTGAAGTAGAGAAAGAACAAACTAGTGCAACAAATCCTACAACAACTTTATCATGTGCAGAGGTAATACAAAATAAAATAGAGGAATCGACAACAACAACAACCGCATCCACTACAACAATCAATAGCGAGTTTTTGTCTCCAACTACTGGATTATGTAAAGACGACAAAGATATTGCCGCTACGACATTAAACGCACCCATAGAACCACCCACTACAATTGAGGTGGCGGCTGGCAAATAAAGATGAGAATTCCGTGAAGAATTTTCATCCAAGAGAACAAGAGAAACACAAGTATTTAGTTAAGTTCCAATTTTAATTATGCATTAGCAAGTAAGTGTTTAAAAATCGAAAAACAAAAGCAACAAAAACTAAAAAATTGACAACAACAACTAAAAGAAACAATGAAACAAAACAGAAGAAAAACCCAATATAAGCAGAAATAATCAAAGCAATTTATAGCGTTTTCTAAAATCCATACATAAAATCCGAAAAACAATTTAAACGACATATTCTTAACAAAAAAATATATACAAACAATTTTAATTTATTCTCGAAAAATGCCTTTATGGCTTGACATAGCTAACATACATACGTGCAAGGGAATGAGAGAAGCAAAAATTTTCAGTAGATTTAAATATCATATCTGTTCTGGTATTCTTATAAATACAATATATTCTTTGTTTATCATGAAATCTAATTTAACTTAAGTTAAAAACAATTAAATTTTTCCAATTTTCCTTCTCGTTTATCTTTAAGTTCGTGGCATAACATGCGCCCTTGCGCTTTGGTTTCTAGCTTTCATTGCCTTTATTTAGTTTAGTTTTTTATTTCTTTTAACATAATGTTTCTAATCTTAAAGTTTTCTTATTAATTTGATTTTAATTTTTTATTTCTAAAAAAAAATATATATTGTAAAATACATACAAATAAACATATTGTTAAATGCCTCACTATTCCTAATTTAAATGTAAACAACAACAACACACTTGCATATACAATATAAAACAAAAGCTTGTAAATTATTAAAAAAAAACAAACCCCAAGTTTGTATATCATACTCTTACTATTTTACCAAACAAAACAACAACAACAAATACAAAACCATTCTTAGACTAATTAGGGGGTCCTGTACATAAGACCAGCTATGAAGACGAGTTTGCATTCATCGAGACCTTAGCAAACATGCTTTCATTGTGTATTTAATTTTCTTCATTTATGATGATGACGAAGATATAAGTACTCCTAAAGAACAATGAAAATATTATTGAAATTCATTACACCACTGTATAATTTAATGTTAAACACACTAGTTCTTTGATTGTTTTTCTATTAATACTTAAATGTTTAATTTTAATATGAATTTCCTTTTACGTTATGTACTCTACTCTACTACTCCTAACTTTATTTTTTTGTTTTCTTTACACTTTATTATATAGAAATAAAACTAGTTTTTAAGTCTTTGTTTCCTCTACTCTATTATAATAATTTGTTTAATCTTATAAGGTTTTTTCATCGTTTTCCATTTCTTAAATATATAAACAAACAAAACAAAGGAGAAAAAAATAAAACAAAAATAAATAAAAGGGAAATTCAATTAACAAGAACTAGAAGTCTTGATAAATTATATATAATGTAGTTTATTATTAATATTAAATATAATTTATTAAATTTTTAAATAAAATAAAACAAACATACCGAAAATATTTGCAAAAATTATAAAAAAAAACAAAACTATCGCTTATTTGATGAACAAATTTTTTATGGGTATGTAGGTTGAAGGAGATGCTTCTTGTGTGCTTACCATTAGGGGTAGAGGAAGTTTGTACAAGATACACTCCACTCCCCAGAGAAGAATTATGTCTGGTATAGTGTATAGATTGGGATTTCAATCTTACGAAAGCTGTTCCATTTTTTCGATGTATTTGCCACATGCATTCTTTACAATCTACGTGTAAGGCGGAGTATCCCCTACGTCTCTTGTCAGCGTTTTCAAATAGTCTATATTCACTTTCAATATACCCAAGGATTTCATTCATTCAGAGTCACAATAATTCCTCAGGTATCAAAAGTCGATGTGACATTCCGAACCATTATTGTAGCTTGTTTTAAATGCACTAAGAGACATTGGATAGTCGAAATTTATGTCATGTACTACGATGCCTCTATTAGTCAGATTATTTGCTTTCACATTGAATCCCGAGATGAGCTTCGTCCCTGAAGATAATTTCGATTAAATCGCATTTCGCACACAACATAAATTTAACAATAAAATTCAAGGATTTATAAATAGCGTACATTACGAAGCTAGTTTTTTAATATTTTCCAAATATTTTTAAGCTATAAGCTGTGATACGTTTAATAGTATTGAAATTTTTAAAGTAGAACTAAAAATAAAGTCAACGAATAGCGTGGTACAAAGCTAAAGAAAATATGCACTGCTGTTACTACAAAATATTTCTAAAACTATAGTCATTTAAAACATTATCAAAATTTTAGTTTTATAATTAGCTGTCTTTATTAAACATATAAAAAAAACATTTTACATAAAGCCTCTTGATAATTTTAGCAAAAATTAAATTATTCTTTATCTTCTGGATAGACTACACCAACTTGGGCACGTATTTCATCTTCGATTTGTGCAAACAACAGACTGTCATTGTGATTAACGTGTTCATGTTGTAATTTTCCCTCTAAAATACATTTTCTTACAGCTTCAGCTTCATAGCGTAGACCTTCTGAATTAAGAAAATTTGTAGGATATTTTCCTTTGGGCAAAACCCATTCTTTTTCTTGGCCATCGATATCGATGATTTTAGTAGGACACCAAAATTGTAAAAGCTTTAAAACAAGATTAAACAAATGGGGAAAAATTGGAATTCACTTTTTAATAAATACAAATCAATCTTTCTTACTGTCATTTGACCCTTTGTACCCTTGATGATAGCACTGTTGCGCAGCTCTTTAGAAGCACTTAAATGCATTTTTGAGATACGTTTACCTGTATAATGCAACTCTGCCTGGACATCGACATCTACGCCTTCAGAATTTAAAGTACCCTTTGCTTTGACTTGTTGTGGTGGTTCTTGGAAAGCCCATTGAGAAACCTGTACGGTATAGATACCCAAATCTAAAATAGTACCGCCTCCCAAATCACGTTTCCTGCAAGTATAATTAAAATTTTTAGTAAAATTTCTTTTAAACACTTGTTTAATCGAACTTACTGCAAACGATCCACTTCATTTAGTGCAAAACCGAATTCAACATCTACCTCTTGTATTTCACCCAATACGCCTGAATCGATCTGCTTACGTAGATATTGATATGCAGGGAAAAATCTAGACCATACTGCTTCCATTAAAAATAATTTCTTCATTTCAGCATATTGTATAACTTTTTTAGCTTGTTTATGATTTAGACATAAAGGTTTCTCGCACAACACATTTTTACCATGCTCCAGCATCAGTAAACAGATTTCATAGTGCTGTGGATTAAGAGATCCAATATAGACAACATCTGAAAAATTAAAATAAAATTATTTGAATCCGATATTCAGTAGATTCCAAGGTTATTTGAATATGTTTTAATATGTATTGTAAAATTCATAGATAATATTGTGTATGTATACACACATAAACATAAATATAAAATGATAATGCTGTAACAATAGAATTTAAAACATCTTTTAACAAAACAGAAAACCCATATGGAATATTAAAACACAATTAAAAATTTGACTATATAATAAGCTACACTAGAACGTACTTTTATTTCTTTTTATTCAACATTATTGCAGAAAACTCCACTTAGTTATGGTCAGTTATAAAAGGATTTTTACTACAATAATAGATTCTCTTTATCCTATTATTTTTCTACCGACGTACACCTCCTTAGAGTGCAGAAAAATGTGATCATGAATATACTGAACAAGCAGATACTATTGCCAATGACTTTTACAATAAGAAGACGGGTTTTTGTGCCGGCAAATCAAGGAACAAACGGAGGAATATTAATTTTCATTATAAATTATATTCATTGACTTTGAGAAGGCGTTCGGAACCCTAAACCATTCTGCCATAGGTAATGAACTTCGCTGCAGAGAACATCTAAGAGACTCACATCAATAAATGTATTCCCAATCAGAAACGAAAGCTGCGGTATTGTCTGTCCCCAAGGATGTGTGAAGCGCCCCCATAAGTGTATATGTTATTGTTAAAGTTAATTTTGTATTCGAGGGCTGACTTGTCTCTTTACACCAGGAACTTCACGTATCATCAAAATAAAAAATAGCATAGAATAGAGGCGGCAAAATTCTATGACCTTACGAAACGTGAGATTAATTGCTCATCAAGCTCGTCTTTAAATAGATTTACGGTATTGCGAGCTACGTGACATACTGCACCGGTTTGTCAAAACCACAACCTAGGGCAGTAATGCCAGTCATTATCGCACTATTTCTTACGTCAATGACTATAACGTTGCGATTTATACCGTTGCTGAATTCCTACCGAAAAAATATTACTTTCTGGCTTCTCTTCACATCAAACTCGATAATTTTGTTTGTTGACGAACTCATTTAGCCAAAAATAAGCCAGGAGAAGCCAGGTGTCTCCAGGAAACACATTTCTCACACTAGAAATTTAATTAAAAAAATATCAATGTTTTGCAAGCGTTGTTCGTTTGTTGTTAATCTCTACATTGTGAAAGAGAAAATCTTACTTTTTATACTGCACAAATTTGGAAAATATCGTGGAGTAATATTAAATAACCTAATTTTAGTCTTCTGTTGTTATCATTAAAACTATCTACGTAAGAATTGATTAGCCAGACATACATACGTAAATATTGTGCAGTTATTAGTTCAAGTCGAATTTCCTAATCATTTATTGGCTAGAAAGTGGTTATATGATGTAATTGAAATTTTGAAAAATAATTTTCATTTTGTTTAAAATATCTTCACAGTCGCAACGAGAAATCGGATTAGAATTTTATTTAACTAACATATGGAATTGACTCATTTGGCTTAGAAAGCCATTCTAAATAAAGAGACGTGTCTGCAACTACTTTTTGCTGTATTGCTATTAACGTGATACAAATTCTGTAAGGCATAAAACCCCACATCTATGATTCTGTTAGTTATTCCTTATAGAACACTATCTTCTAATAAATCAATCTAAAATAGCAGTTGAATTACTTACCCACGTCTGGAGACTCCGCCAATTCAGCATAGCTGCCAAAAGCATTTGGTATCTCATGTTTCTTAGCAAATTCATCTGCGCGTTTCTGATCTCTGGCAGCAACTGCCATTATTTTATGTTCATCGAATGGCAAAGTGCTTAAGGCCACACAAAAATCATGGCAGATTTTGCCAGCCGAGGCAATACCCCAACGTAAAGCGTTTGGCATCTTCAATCAAATGAATATGAAACGAAGCGAAACGATTAGCAGACAAAATTCGATTGTTGCACCACCTGTGAACAACGTTTGATTAAAACAAAATTAAAATGGTAAGTGTACTGCAAATTGAACTATTTAACAGATAAGCTTTTGTTATTGAAAAACTTGGGAGGGTATTGTAGTCTGTAAAAATAAATATGTGTAGTAAAACTATTGCACTTTTTAAGTACCTTCAGTTTTAATCTCAATTGCGCAATTTACACTCACAGCCGTAGTGGTAGTAGACAGACAATTGAGTTTTTATTTCAAAAATGATAATTTTTTTACTTTTCCTTTAATAACAAATACGAACTAGTGAATAAATAAATATATACTTATTCACCTTATAATTTATTTAAAAGAAAAACTCTCAATTCCACTCAAAATGCGATTGAAGAAAACCGGCTGGTTTGCATTGCTGTGCAATACAATGAAAATTGTTAGTGTTGGGGAAAAAATCAAAACAAAACCATGGTAACGAATTTTTTATTCGAACATTCACGTAAGGAAAATTCAATAAAAAAATTTTTGACCCGTCATCAGAACAATTTATCGGTATATGCCTCTTTTACAATCCATTAAAATCTATTAAAAATCAAAACAAAAACCGCTTTCTAACTTCGACATCTTCTGTAAATGATAAAAGCTTTAATAAAATTAATTTAAGCCCCCAACCGCAGCTTAAATAACCAGTCACACTGTGGTATAGTGTAATCACGGCCAATTACTTGATACTTTATGCAATGTAAACAAATACCCATACACACAGCTGATTTGTCTTGTCTTTGTTTTTACTTCTTCTTTCGCACACTGTCATAATATAGAAAATTATAAATTGAATAAGATTTTATAGGTAAAAATATAATTTAAAAAAATATGTTAAAAAATGTCATTATTAAGATTCAACAAAATGCTTCACTTAAGGTAGGTAATTAAATAAGCACAATAGGAATAAAATCATAACTTTAAATAAAATTTTAGCTTCAAACACGCAGTTTTGCCCAGACGTTAGTGACTATGGCCAAAACGACCGCGGCCACACAACAACCCCAACCAGTGGAGATTTATGAGCTGCAAAAAGAACATATAGAAGAAGCTATTAAGGCATCACCCAAATTGGCCAATGTATCACCTGAAATGTGGCAAAAGGCTCATGACACGTTTCTTAATCATGGCATAACCACAAATAGTTTCTTGCAAATAGTAACCGGCAATCCAAACATTTTAATGCGTTCACCCCGTAAAATAATAGAAACATTTGAGCATTGGCGTTCTTGTCAGTTTGGTGAACATTTTCTCTTTCTTTTAATAACCAAATATCCATTCCTAATGGATGTCGATGACAAGCGGGTTTTACTTAAGAAAATTTCTTTTCTACAGTCATACGTTAGTTCAAGTAAAAATGTTTGGAAACTATTGATGAACTGTCCCACTTTAATAGAACAATCAGAAGCTGCTATAGAAGAGAAAATTCTTTACATGAAAGAAACAATGCGCATTGAAATACCGGAAATTGTAAAATCGGAAGCACTAGGCAAACCGTTGAATGAAATTCGTTGCCGGCATATATTTATGGAAAGACTGGGTATCTTCAAGCCCAGACCTTTAAAGGCTGATCCTAATGAACCAACAAAAAATCCACGTCTATATAAAATTACTGATACTTCAGAGAAAACTTTTGCTACTAAAGTGTGTCACGTTAGTTTGATGGAGTATGAGGCCTTTAAGGTGTTATATGCCAGGGAGTTAGAAAGGATAGAAGAGGAGGAAAATGAAGAGGATGAAGATGATTATTTAAGCGAAGAAGAAAACTAACACAAAAAGTAAAATAAAAACTCAATTTTGAAAGGAAAGTGTAATTGTTGATTTATCTTTGTTTCTAGGAATATTTTTGCCGGGTGAGAGAAATATTTGCAAAAATTGATAAGTATGTTGCTTCTATATTTAAGGTAAGGTTAAAACTGAACTTCTATAGCATAAAAATTTGAATTAAAATTATTACATATACTTATTATTATGCATACAGACTTATTAAAAAAGATTAGAGAAATCAAACTTAGACTGAAAATTTATATTATTAAACGTACATCAAACTATAAATTCTGATTTCTGACAATATCAATTCGAATTTGAAAAGCCAAGACACAAAGCATAATATTTAGCGCAAACACTTTCAACGTTAACAGAACCAATTTTGATATTAACAGAGCACTGTTAACTGTTTACCAATATCCATCAGAAAATGAATTCATTTATTTAGGAGCTAATTATAAGAGGTATACCTGATCCAGGAGTACCGCATTTAAACCCCTATTAGTGGTATTAGATAATATTGGAATTCGAAAATTTTGCCTTAAAAAATTTGTTTAAATGTTTAAAGGAGATCAGGGGTAATTTTTCAAAAACACGGAAAGGCCATGTACAAATGGTAGCCCGAGGACTATCGGTATCTGTAAAACACAAATATGTATTTTGTTTCAATTTTGATAGGAATTAACTGATAGATTGTTAGGTACAACGTTGTCCTTTCAATTAAGAGGCGGAAAATGGTAAAGTCTATGAAAGAATTGTTTCAAAATTATCCTCCTCTGCTCTTCTGACCTCTGTACCTCCCGCTCCTTTGCATTAGTTTGTAATCTTAATTATTTGGCTGGAATAGAGAAGATCTCAATTCGGCGATTTAAAAGAGGATTGATATACAACATTTAAGGAATTAAAAAAATAAAGAGGGTGGAATCTATTTTATACCGAAGGGCATACATTTAACACTATTGACGTGTTTCTTACTTGTATATTCACATGAAAAAATTCTATTAAAATAACAGTATTATTTAGAATTCAAGCAACAAATTTGCTTGGCCTAGTTCAATATTAATTTTTAATTTCTAACTATTATTTATTATTTCTTATCACTTCTTTCATAAATAATCATAAATAAACTCTTAATTAAAATTACATTGAGGTAGTTTTGAAATGAATAACTTTCATTTTTCATCAAACAAAACAAACAAAAAGAGAATTTATTGCGAAGGACGGAAATTCCAAAGCAATCGAAAAAGTAATAAGTAAGTATTGGAAAAGTTACAAATAAAAAAATAAACCAATAATATTTGCGTTTAAATAACACGCAATTAAGCCAAATGGTTATATTAAATGCATTTTAAAATAACGTTAAGAAATGGTATAGACACGAAAAAGTATGGCAAAGTGAAATTAAAAAACTTTTTTTTTCCATACTTAAAGAGACAATCAACTCGGAGGGAAATTATCAAAAGACATGCGTTAGTCAGACTATGTACATACGTAAATTTAAACTTTAAATCTTGACTGGAATAAATAATTTAGTTTTTAAAGTTTGAGACTCGAAAACACACACAGTTATAGTTATTTGCTTTATCGTTTCCATGCTTACATATATGTTTGTAGTCTTATAGTTTCAGGTGCTTGATAAAGTATAGTACTTTAGGTATGGCGACACTTATTAGATTGTGTGTTGAAAGAAAACCAATTTATTGTTTAGTATGCACTTGAAGAATTTTGTGAAAATAAAAAAGATTATGGGAAAGTCTTTGTAAAATTAGAAAAAAGAATTGAAAGAAAAAATGTAGAGAATTACAATAAGTTCAACGAAAGATTGTTCCATTTATTTATTATTAATTTAAAAGAGGTCATAGCTATAAATTTTAATAATGTTAATGCAGTGAGGGATAGATAAAGGGGAATATTCTCATTGGCTTTGTCTCTTCAGTGTTCTGACAGAATGTATAAATGTAATGAAAAGTTTCCCATCGTACTATTAGTCTCTTAACTTCTTAAAGAGTTTCGAACAACCAATTGTTTTTAAATAATAAAAATATGTCCAAGCCAACGAATTAATAGATTTTAATTACCTTAAGAATAAAATATAATCTTTTTATATAATTTCTAAGTGTATTTATTATAATATAGTACGTGCTTCAAGGCTGACTAAAGGTTTTCAGTCACCGTCAATTACGTTGCAATATATGGTTACAATAAAAAAAAGTTTCCTACCCACTATACATGGCATATCAAAAATATTAACTAACAATTCCAAAACCAGTGACATTAAAAAATAGCCGAGTTTCTATTTCAAACATATGTATGAAATGAAAGTGAAAGTTTTCTAATTCTATTTAAAAACATACAGACTCACTAACTAACTAACATAGCAATCAAATAAAAATAGAAAGAAATGACGAAGAAGAGAAAAAAAAACCATATATGAAATCAAGAATTAATATTGCTTGCTTTTATTATAATTTCAAATCATTACATTGGTTTCACACACTTGTGACACCACCAGCAATAGCTGCAAGACTGCAGCATTTCTATTGTGCTGTTGTGATCATCATCATCGTGACAATTTTTTAACAGGCATTTTGTTGATATTGTATCTTGGAATTATACTACTCGACCATTATGGTTAAACTATCCATTTATGTCAAATTCATTCAGTGTTTGGATTTTAAACGTATATGACTAATTATGGAGGAACTAAAACTTACAAACTCCTTATTAAGTGTTACATGCAGTAGTTGTGGCAGTAGATGGATGCAACATTATGATTTTAACCTGTTTCTTGTGTGTTGTTGTTGTAGCTTTTGTTTTTCTACAATATTTCTTTCAACATACATACATACATATGTATGTACATAGAAATATAAAGACAATAAATACAATTTAAACGTTCAATTGCTATTGGATGATATTTAATCTTTTTAAGGAATTTGTTTTGTTTTTCTTAATGGGAAGGTCTCTTCCAATACAATAATATTAAATTTTTGTTGAAAAGTTGGATGGAAAAATTTTAATTTTTAGTTTAATGCAGCAATTTATTTCTGTATTCGAAATTTCTGAATATTTTTGTTTCGAATTCTGGTATACTGTTGTAACCTTTTGGACTAATGTTTAGAATTAGTCAGGATTCCAACCTGGCTTCTCACAACACTCATGTTGTGTGTCAGTTAATTTAATTTAACAGACTGATTTTTAATAAACTTTTCAAGGCAATTTTATTTACTTTTACAGTTTTTGCCAGAAGACTGCTGAGAGAGAGCCCTCGAAGGAATACCGTGGGGTTTGATCCACGACCTCACGTCTAATAAATTAACGCACTACCTACGATACTATGGCGTCTTAATTTTTTAATTGGTTTTACAAAAATCTTTAAGTTCTTCTATTCTTCCATTGAAGCATTAGATGATTAAAGATCGCAGTGTTGTAAATATAGCGACTATAGGATCTGTATTCCTGCACTCAGAGTCTAAGTTTAGTCTAAAGAAGATATAAAGTTAAGGCAAGTGATGCGGTTTTCCGTTCTATTGTGTATCTCGTTAACATTTTTTGTATACTTTTTTGGGTGAATGTTTCGTTTAAATCCGAACATAAAAATTACTTTGATTCCTTACCCAACGAGATTTTCGCAATCTTGAGGCTACTGAGGCCATAGCTGGTGGCCCAGCTTCGGCTTCGGAATCTTACATGATCTTCGTTGACAGTCGGTCTGGTGCAAATCACGGCTCGTTCGCTAGTGCAAGGAGTCGCTGAGGACTTTTGGACTAAACCGTGTCCGTCTATGTTGGGTTCCGGGTCATAGCGGAATACTGGGCAATGAGACGGCGGGTGCCCTCGCAAGGTTAGGTTCGCTTTCTGGGGGCGATTGACCTCCCAGTCTGCCACCTCTACGGCCTCATCAATGGATGGGTCAGGGAGGAAGGGCAGAGGCGTTGGGGGAACGGATCGGGTTGTTTTGTTTCTACATCTCTATGGCCTGCTGTGGACATTAAAAGAAAAGGTTGGCTGCTGGGCTTAGATAAGGCCAGCTTAAGGTTGGTTGTCGGTTTTATCACGGGGCACTGCGAGATTAGGTCGCTGACGGGGATCTGGAACAGATCCCAGCCGGCCTATTGCAGGACATGTTGCGATGAGGAGGAGTTGGAGACTATCGAATACCTCCTCTGTAACTACCCGGCCCTTGGTAGGTTGAGGACCCTTGGCAGGGCCTTCTTTGATAGTTTGAATTCTGTGTCGTGAGCCGACATCAAGGCTCTCCACAGATTCATTAGTGGCTTGGGCTGGTTGAGAGGTGCTCGGGCTTCATCAGTGTAGGTTAGGTTAAGTGAGGTTAGAGGACGTGTACTTGTCAATTAAGACAAGTACAGTACCCGGAGGTCGAATTGACCCATTGTACAACGTCCTTAAAGAGGAAGGATAAGAGAGGCAATAGGATAGAAAGGAGAGGAGATAGGAAAGGGAGAATGGGAAGCGGAGGGGTCACACAGACCCAACAAAGAAGAGAGAGCGCGACTATCATCAGTGTAGCCGCGCTCTCCCTTTTTGTTGTGTCTAGTCTGTGTAATTCCTCCGCTTCCCATGCTCCCCTTTTCCTACATTCTCTCTTGTTTATCTCATTCCCTCTATTATCCTTCCCTCTTTAAGGACGTTGTACAATGGGTCAATTTCGACCTCCGGGTACTGTACTTGTCTTAATTAACAAGTACACGTCCTCTAACCTAACCTACCCAACGAGATTATCTAAATATGTATAGATTTGTGCAAATTTCGGAAAGAAAACAAGAAATGCCGATAACTACGGTTCGAAACCGATATATAAACTCTTCACCGATTTCATAAAATAATAACGATGAGGGGAATTTTTCCAATGGAAGCTTATTTGGTTATCGAAATCTAATGGCCCTGTATAGTTGGATTCAGTTCACTAACGAGAATCTTAAGAAAGGCTCTACAATAGTATTCAACGATGTTGTAAGCTCGATTCCACAATGTGTTTTCGAAGTGGTCAATTTGAAAATAAGTTTTTTGTATGGATATTGTATTTAGAAAATAAGTTTCCCATTAAAATAGCTTCGCATTCATCTCCAGAAAAATAAATAAAATGACCAAGTAAACAATTTTAAGAGCAAAGTAGAATTAGTATGCACTCTACATAATATTTATGAAATAATTTACAATTTGATTAGATATTTGATTCACAAAACCGATCATTTTTATATGCCTCGCACATATTTGAATTCTAATACAAACACTGTTTTAATAAGAATGCTAGCAATGCATTGAGGTATCTTCAAACTTTTGTAGAAATTAAAATCAATAGGAAACATGCAACAAACGTAGTATTGAATTAGTCGTAACCTTAAAATTAAATTGTAAAACGACTTGAAAATCGAATAGAGCATATTAACCATAATGAATGTTTAACATGTTTTATTTAAAATAAATCTCCACTATTTGTTTCAATTCCTTTTTTTTTTGTTGATTTTTTTCTATTATTTTAAACACTTTGAGTTTCAATATTAAACTTAAAAGACACATCAATCGATAAGAGTGTAGCAATAAAGAGGCAACAATAAAAGAAACACCCGCAATTTCGCCATTTCTAAGAAAAAACAATCTATATAGAAAATACACACACACACACATGTACATACACATACATATAGCTTAAATACAATAAATAATTGAAATAAAAATAAAAGTATAAATTAAACATAATTAAGCCGCTGAGTGTGAGTGTATGTATTCACCAGTGAGTTTTGATGCCGCCGGCCTCGTCTCTCTCTCTAATTCTACTATTATGAGCTGTGAACACATATGTACTTATGCTGGATATACCATATGATAGAGATAGTATATTGGACATTATATATCGATATCAAAGACAAAATGTTATAGGAGAGTAAGAAAGTGTGTGAGTGTGTTTGGTGTTGTGAGATTTTTTATTAAGTTTTCACTAAAACGAGTAATTATTTTTCCTTTTCTGTTAAGAAGTTGTTGGTCGATTTGGATTCGTTTTGAAGCAATTTACTTGGTTCGTTGGCTGGTTGTTTCATTTTCAATAATTCCAAGGAAATGTAAACGAAAAGAGAAAAAGTTTTTTCTTCTATTTTTGTTTTTCTTTAATCTTATGGCTAAATAGCATATATGTGTATATATGTGTATTTGTTTGATTATTTATATTTTTGCCTGTAGACATAGAAATATCAATCAATGATTTTTATGAATGAAATTGTTTTTGCTTTTCTTACTTACATGCACGCAACAAGTTTCTTTCCTAAGTCTTTTGATTTGTTTGTTTATTTGTTTACAACTTCTTGATATTCTTGTTGTTGTTGTTTGTAATTCATGTACTTTATACAATTGCATGGCACAACATTTAACGCTTCCCCATTAAGTTTACATATTTGTAACTGTCAGTATGAATCCATGTATGCAATGGTGTATGCATGTGTATGTATGTGTATTTGTGATTATGTTTCATTTTGTTTTGTTTTCAAAGCAAAAACAATATTGAATATTTGTTTAATGCATTTTTGTCATACATTATCAACACTTTCCTTTTCATAACCAAAATAAGCTTTTCAACCAAACTGTATCTTGTTTTTTTCGTTGTTTTCTTTACTATTTTAAAATTTGTTCATAATTTAATATTTTTGCATAGCATACTTATGTACATAAATTTAACCCAACCCACTTCACAAAAAAATAAAAACAACACTAGAAAAAACAAACATTAAAAGCGTCGGTGTATCGTTAATCATTGAATTTTCAATAGTTAGTCTTTTGGCACTCTACTAGACATATTCATGGAGAGTTGTTATAACTAGCGATTACATATTGTGTAATCCTTGATATTCCTTTTTAGGCTATATATATATATACTACCTTATTGGATGAGTCCACACTATTTAACCAAGTTTTTATCTCTTAGAGAACTCGTTGTAGAGAATATACAGTTCGTTGTAGTATATTAACAATTAATATTCTTTTCCAAAAATAAACAATCAAATATGAAAACTCATTTGAAAACAGTGAAAGAATAATGTTTTTAAAGTAAGCCATTTCATTGTTACTTGACATTAACATTTTTTTTTGGTTTATTTTAATGAATGCAGGGGGTTTCCGCGTATTTCGTTTCGAAAAGTAAAATTTTTCGAGAGCGATTTCCGTCTCGAAACCCAAACCATACCGTGTAACTCGTTCGAAATGATGGCAAAGTTGTATTTAGAAACAAATGGGAAATATTAGGAAAACTTGGAAGCGCTCCAACAAAAATGTCTAAAGCTGGACCCTAAGGAAAACTGTTTTGGAATCCTTGGTACCATGTCTATCCGGCCACTAGGTTCATTTTCCCCACAAGTCCATTTTTTATCTGATTGAGCCCCATTTTACTTATTTCAAGACAACATTTAGCTTCGTCGCGTATATCTCCGGTCCCAAACAACGCCCGGCAGTAACAAGAACTGTTATGGAATTCTTGATCCCACGGCTATCCAGTCCACTAGGTCCATTTCCCCCACAAGTCCATTTTTTATTCGATTTATTCTCATTTTTACAAGGGTAGGGTAGTCGCAGAACTTTGTATGTAGATGAGATGAAATAAACTTGTAATGGCCTTTGGTTATTCTTGTAATTGTAGGGTAGTCGCAGAACTTTGTATGTAGATGAGATGAAATAAACTTGTAATGGCCCTTGATTATTCTTCTAATTGTGTGTAAATCTAAATTTGCTAAATCATAGGAATCTCACTACACATACACTACACATACATACACAAGTGTTTAGATCAAATAGAAGTATACATTGATTTTGCAATGACTCGGTAGATTATTAAAGGCTTTACTAAAAAGTGCTTTTATTCGAAGAGGCATCGATTATTGCAATAAACACCGGGCAGTTCCCTTAGTAGCATGTTCACCACCATGCCCACATCTTCAAACGTTCTGTCACTCGAAAACCGATAACATCTGTTCCGAATGGCAGGTCACTTGCATAAAAGGTGTTGAACTGATTCCGTTCCTTCTACATTCTCTCCCGCTGTCATCATATTGAGCCAGAAAGTATTTCACATTCCTTTTATGCATTTGATGAGCAGACAAATTTCACGCTTTTGAAAGTAATTATTTTAGTTTAGATAGATATTGAAGGTGATTTTTACAAGAGGTCTTTTTGTTGTTACTTTTATTTACATTAAATTCACTTGTTAATCAGAATTTATCACTTTAAGGGTTGCCACGCGAAATGCGTAAAACAATTATAAAAACTTTCATTGCAAAATCATGTTTCGATAATTATTTTAATATAGTGACTTAAATTAATCATAAAACTTTCCTTAATTTAAATTATTTCCCAATCGTTTTTAAGAAAATCCATTACATTGAAACCCTAGACGACAAAATTGATATTTTAACGCCTTCTAGCGATTAGGTTCCATAATGTCCGATTTAATGAAAGCAAACTTTACTAAAATCCGCTGTTAGTTTGTATAGGAACAACAAAGTAAATAACAAGTAAATACATAGTAAGTTTGCATAGAAGCCATAAAAGAAATAATATTTTAGGCCGTTTTTCCTTCTTTTTTTTGTATTTTTGGTAAACAAATGCAAATAAAGCATAAAACAAGGCAATAATAACAGCAACATCGTCAAAAAAAATTTACTTCGTGACAAACGATTGACAAATTGACTTTTTTTTTTGTTAAATGTTGTTAAAAACATATTTAAAAAATTTTGTGTGGATGTAGTATGTAAATGTAAAATTTTTCTAAAAAAAAAAGAAAACAAATGATGGATTAGTTGATAATAAGAAAAAAAATCACAAAAAAAGTATTTTTCTAAATATTTCTTTTAATAGAAAGAAAAAAATTGCAAAAATCTATCGTTAAATAAATGTATGACAGCGAAATTAATGCCAAATAGTATCACTTTTTAAATTGTATTTACGTTACGAGAGTGTAGAAAGTTTTTTTTTCTAGTATTTCATTTGTATTTAATATGCATATGGTATATAGTAACATATTGCTACTGTTGTTGTTGTTATTGTTATTGTAATTTATATTATTGGTAATGTAATGTTAGCAATACGTTCCTTTATTGTACGTGTTGGCGTTTATTTGGTGGTTGTTCGCATTAATCGCTTTAGTTTAAAGTATGTGTCTTAAGTCTTTGGTTTTATTTTTTTTTACCACGCTCTCTGTCTCTCTTTGTCTGTTGTTATTATAATGAAAACTGTTTTGCACATGTGCTACAATTTCTATTTCTTTATTGCCACTTTTTCATATGTCTACAACTTCTGTGCTACTAATTGTAAAGAATTACTTCTGTGTTCATTATTGTAAATATTTTTTAATATTTATTAGGGTGTTGCTTGCATGCGCTATCTGGTTGATCTTTGAATGTGTTGTGTTATTAAAATTTATAGATTTTTGATTACAATTTGGGGGGGGAGTTTTAAAAGTTTTATTTGAAATATACGATCAATAAATAGAAATTTAGAACAAAATCAGTTTTCTTAATCAAATGAAAATAAAGAATTGAATATGAAGAGAATAAAAAAGAAATTTTCTTTTGCCACACCCATGGTAGGTAGGTAGGAGTGGCCGTCCCTCGATGGAGTCTTGAGCGGACACACTTAGGCCGCACACAGGGCCTATTGTGATACCACAGTTTCTCATTTCCCCTATTCTAGGAACCATTCGGAGCTTTCAATGAAGCGAGTCAGACTGCCAATATTCATCTATATCCTGCATGCAGTAGGCACCCAGGTACTTCTTTCTCCTCCGACCAAGTGCCGGATATGTGCACAGTAGGTGAAGAATAGTCTCATCCTCCTCTTTATCTCCACAGCTTCTGCAGAAATCATTTGCAAGGTGTCCAAGACCAATACGCCTCGCATGCGTTCCTATAATGCAATGCCCCGTAATAACTCCGACAACAGTGCTGAGCCTACTTCTTTGGAGTCTTAGCAGAGTCGCCGTGCGCCAATCTTTTGCGCCGCTCTGCACTTGTCCGAAGTATTGCCGCACTCATATTTCATAAAAGTTTTTTCAGACGAAATAGGACCTTAGAATCTTAAGTTAAGCCATCGAATAATTTCCTCTCAAGTATGTATATAGGACGCCTTATAGGTTAATGTAATAAACTTTATTGGTAAAAGTAACAGGGAAATCAAAACTATCACCAAGAGAAGTGATAGATTTCTTGGGCACAACACAGCAGCAAAACTTTTTTTGTAACGTAAAGAAATTTCTACGTGACGTAATTCAATGAGTGTAGCCCCCTAGCATTAGACCAAAAAATATTTTTATAACCCGTGTGTATTAAAAAAGTTACATTAAACCAAAAAAAAAAACACACAATTTTTATTTGGCCAATGAATGAATATCAATATACTATACTTTTCGACTTCACTTGATTAACAGCAGCAGCAACAACTGTGAAATTAGTCATTGAAAATAGAAAAAAGAAATTAAAATTGAATAAAAATTTTATAAATTAAAAAAACTCAGTATGACTGCTTTATGTTTACAAAGCACTTGTCTGGTTAAAAAAATAGTAAAAGAAATCAAAAGAAAAAAATTTACACTCTAGGAATTAAACAGAAAGAGGTTCAACAATTATCATGTTGTTTGGGTGTGGAAACACATGTCTTTAAAATGCAAAATTTTTGTGATTCTTTCTTTATTTTTTTGAATTATTATTATTCAGAGAAAAAAATTGTCTTTTAATATTTTAGAAATTATAATTGAAATAAAAAGTGAGATTATGTTTGATAACAACAATATCTTATGTCATGTTTTTCTTTCCACCAGATGTGATTGTTGCACACAGATAAGTAAAAACACTTAAATGCTATTAAAGTGTTAATTAAGCAAACAGAAATGGAAAATACACCTAAAGAAAGAGTTACATATATATAGTTAGTGAATTTGTTTATTTTGGGCTCTGGCGTTACCACAAAAAATGATGGAAGTCTGGAAAACAAGCGTAGGATCACTCCTGCCAACAGATGCTACTATTGTCTCAATAGGCAATTAAGTGGCAGAGATCTCTGTCGTACGACAAAACTAATAATCTACAAGGCACACTTCCTCCCCCTGCTTCTTTATAGCGTAGATGCATGGGCACTATTAAGCACAGATTCAGCAGCCTTGAGAGTATACGAGAGAAAAGTCCTACGTCAGATCTTTAGTCCAGAGAATTCTCGCGTACGACAAAACTAATACTCCGCAAGGCGCTCATTCTCCCCCTGCTCCTTTATGGCGTAGATGCAGCAGCCCTGAGAGTATTAGAGAGAAAAGTCCTACGTCAGACCTTTAGTCCAGTGCAAGTTGGCAATGATTTCTGCATTCGATCCAACAATGAACTCCTCAACGATTGGACGTTGTGCAGCGGATTAATATCCAGCGAATGTGCTCGCTCGGCTATGCCTTTCGAATGGATGAGGATGCTCCGGTCAAACGGAAATTTTTGTAAGTCGAGGAACCCCTGTCATCGATTCTGTGACCAATTGGCGAAGGCGCGCAAGAAGCAGAGAGGCCTGGAAGGATGTGCTAAAACAGGCCGAAATCCGATAATCGAATTGTTAATGGACAATTAATATAACATGGCTTGGCTAGTTGATAAAATATTTCAAAATGCGACATGCGAATGCCAGGTTCGTGTCCCAGATCAGAGATCAAAACGAAATATAAAAAAAATATTTCTTCTGCGACTTCCTCTCAGCAGATTTCTTGGAAAAACTCTGAGAGTAAAAAAAGCTGCCATGAAAAAGTTTCTCAAAAATCTTTCGTCCGGAGTCGACGTTAAACTGTAGGTCCCGCCACTCAAGTATAAAATTAAGGCACATAACATGAGTGGTGTGAAAAGCTAGACCGTAATCCTGACTGAAGGGTTGTAATGGCCAATTATGTATGTATGGATGTACTCTCTCGGCCATGCTGTCCGAATGGATGAGGATGCTCCGGTCAGACGGGTATGTGATGCAGAAATTTTCGTAAGTCGAGGAACTCCTGTCATCGATTCTGTGATCAACTGGCGAAGGAGCGCAAGAAGACGAGACGACTGAAAGGATATGCTGAAGCAGGTCGAAATCCGATAATCTGATTGTTAAAGGCCAATTAAGAAGAAGAAAAATTTCCTTATAAACTTGACTAGCAGACGGACTATGAGCACGATTTGTGACCCATATAGAAAGATAAAGAGGTTGCTGAAATGTGGAAATATAACATGGCTTAGCTAGTTGATAAAATATTTCAAAATGCGACGTTTTTAATGGATAAGGAATGTTTTTTTTTTCTTTTTCTTTATTAATAAAGTGTGGATAGGACAAAGCAGGCTATGATGTTGACCTTTATACTTAACCATAGAAATCAATATAATCAAGGCAATCGTTTTTGTTTAAACGGATCTATGCAATGAGGATGATATGATTGAAAATTCTGACAGAAACTTTATATATATATTCGAACATTACAACTAGTACGTTAAGGCTTTGATTTTCTCAGTGTAGCACTTGTATTATTAACATTATTTTTACAATTTGATTATTTAAATTAACTCAACATTACATTCAAAATATATATCAAATTACAAACACACTTTATGCAATGAAATAAACAAAAAAATAAGCAAATCAAACGAATTGTACCGCAAAAAAACTGACACGAAAAAAATAGACAAACAGTTGCATTACAACTCTTGCGTTACTAAAACCAGTGTTTATGCTATAAGAAGATAAACGATAACATTCAAATTATCTGCAGCCTACTCACATAACACTCAAGTGAATACATTTTCAAATGTATACACTACATACATACATATTGTATATGTACATGAAATAATATAAAACTTATTAAGATATAAATATTAATAATTAACATTAGAGGCCAATAACAACTAAAAATTGCTGTTATTTGGCACTAAATAATTCGTAAAACAACTACACTCTGCCACAAGCACAAGCACTGGCACTGGCAAAGGCAACATCAGTTCCATTCACAACTTTATTTTAGTGCTTGGAGCAACATTAACCATAGAAATGTTAACACAATTTGATTTTAGAAATGAAATTATGAAATAAAAATAAAAATCCTTATGGCACAATAAAAATTTAAGATCAATAAAAAATTAAATCGATAACAAACAAAATAAAAACAAACATTTTTTTACGATATTGCAATTCATGCAAATAACAACAACAAGCTATAAATGTTTATGACGATTTTGGTGACCGAATGTCTGGTAGAGCTCAACACTGATTGCTTTTGTGGATATTCTACAAGTATTAAAAAAAAAAAAAATTCCAAAAAGACTAAAAAAATAAAAACGAAAATAAAATCTGTACAACTTGTTACACGGCTGCTTTACAGGCATAACGTGCAACACATACGACAAACATAGAAATATGTACATATATGCGTAAAGTCAACAACTTGTTGTTACTTGTTAGTGTCATTGCGTTGCTGTTAACTATAAAAAAGCTCTTTTGCATATCAGTTTTTATGCCGCAACATCATGTTGCATGTCTGCCTACATGTCTCCTTCTTATTGTTTGTTTTTTATTTTTTTTTTTTTGTTTGACTTTTATTTTGTCATTGAGTGTTTGTTAAGCAGAAGAAGAAGAAAAAACAAAAACAAACACTCTCCCTCTTGCCTGTATTTGTAATAAGCGGTCTGTGTTTTGCTTTTTTACGATGCCTATTAAAGTAACAGCATCCTTATATTCTTTTATCTTTAATTAGATTTTTTATTTCTAATTTTTATTTCTGTTATCAAAAAAAAAACTACTAATCAACACCACCTTTATGCTTTAATTGCTACGCACATTATTGGCAATATACCACAGGAGGCTGTTGTAAAGATTTTACACATATGTATGTATTACACCCAAATTGTTAGAAGTCGTCACGTTTACTTGTTGAGATGGTTGGTTATGAGACTTAAGAAAAAATAGTTTTTTCTTGTTTGTGCTGAATCTATGTTCTGAAGACTGTCTGTCTGCGAAAGCTCTAATTACTGATTAATAAATAAATTTCAATTTTCTATTTGCCTTGTCTCAGTTTCGGTCTTCCACATTTTGTATGTTCATACCTATATAGGTTCCAAAGCTTCCGTTGAGAGACGATAGGATATTTTCTGTCAATGTTTGACAGTCCCTCCCTCTTAAGGACTTGGCGGTTCCATTGGGAGGTGTGTGTATGACCAATCCAACTTCTCCTTTGTTAAACATTTGATTATGAAAACTCGCAAAGAATTAACATCAAGAAAAGCCGTGTGGCATAACACACATCCATTTCGAGAAAACTCTGCCGATCTCATTGATCTTAGACAACCAGAAGATAGTGTCGCTGATTTAATTCTGTTTGCACGAACAAGATCCTCCAGATTTATTAAAATAACTGTTTTGGGTTTTCCTTCATTCATCCTGAGACATACCGCAACTTCCAACTAAAAAAAGCATCCAGGTTTTCTAACGTATCTTATGTGACAAGAAGCATATGTCATCGGTGTAAGTCTTTAAACCGTTTGAACCGAAAGAACTACATGTATTGTTACCGTCAAAAAATGTTTTGCACTTTGCGAAAAAACGAAAAAGAACGAATATACTTGTTAAGCGTTAATTTTGTAGAAAAATCTACACTTAAATCTAGCTTAAGTTTGATAAATTATATGAAAACCTTTAAAGGTACAGAGTCATAATGAAAGCCACAAGCTTCTCATATAGCTCAGTGATTTCAATTTTTTAAAGGTACATAGTGATAACGAAATCCACAAGCATCTCATGTAGCTCATTGAATTCAATTTTGAATGATGATTAGTATATGAGAAAATTATACACAATAGATCATAAACAGAATCGTGTCGAAATCTGGATGAGTTTTTCGGAACTGTGAACCGTGACAGTGGGTTTATCGGGCTGAATCTGCGCCAAAAAAACACAAGGCGGTTTTGTATAGTCCTCATTGGCTATCTTTAAGAGGGAAAAACAATCAAGAGCTAATATTAAGTGAACTTACTGGATCGATTTAGTGAGAATTTAAAAATAAACGAAAAAAAAGGATACTCACATTTGCAGTTTCAATGATAAGAACAAAAGAATTGAACTACAATACACTGCTCTCTCGTTCGCTCAATTCTCAGGATTTAACCACGAGAGAATTTTTGTTGCTTCCACAACTTAATATTTAACTCCAGTATTTTTTTCAATAGGTTTTTTTACAACAATTTTAATTAAATAATGTAATGAAGTACTGTGAACATATGTTAAAAAATTTCTCATAATTACTATAAAAATTTCTATTTTAATTAAAAAATAATATTTATGATAACATTTATTTAATTTATAACCTCAGTGAGTACTTTTACAAAAGACTTAAGACACACACTTTATACTTTTCAAAGTACAATAAATGTTGCTGAAACATATATCTTATTTACCGGTAGAATGTTGCTAAACTTTAAATCATAAGAAGTGCGTGTATAAACAATGCCATTGAATACAAACAAATAATAAATAAAAGATGCTCATCACGTTTAAAATTTAAAGTTTTTAAACGAAAACTTAAAGCTTTTTAGGCTCAATATTTTATAAAGAAAAGAAATTATGAATAAAGAACAAAAAGGAATGTATGTGTTGTTAAAAACCTACAAAATCACTGGACAAATGTTTTTGGTAAAGAAAAATGCAAGTGTTTTACTGTTTGTATTGATTATGGTATCGCGTATATTTCTACAAAAAAAAATTTGTTGGAGAAGAGTCAAGACTAAACATAACGAGTGGCATATGAGTGTCAATATATTTGGTTGGTTATAAGAGTATATGTATGTGTATTTGTGTGCTTTTCGAGTTGTTATCGATGAGTTTTATGTTTTCAAAACTTTTATGGGAATATGTCGATAAAGAAGAGGCAAGTGAGGGTTTGGTTTTGACTTTTTTTTATTTCGTAGTGTAACATTACAAACAACGGCATTAATAACGACCACAATAACAGCCAGCTAGCCGGCCAGCCAGCCAGCCAGCTAGCAAGCAGCATTGACGACAAGTTGTTAGTTTAGCGAGGAATTAACGCGAATTCGAATTCAGTTTTATAACGAACCTCGACTGTAACGGATGCTTTTAGCGGAAATAACCTTTAGACACAAACTGTTTGAATATTTGAATTAAACAAAAAAAACTATTTTTTAAAAATTATATATTGAAGTAATGCGAAATGTTAAGTGCCTATTTTCGTAAAAATAAATAAATAAACGCAGATAATTAAATTAAAAAAAAAGAGAAGATATTAAATCGCAAAATAAAAAATCACAGATTTTTTTACTGTAAACTTAACTAACTAATCAAGTGTGAGTGAGTGTATAAATTATTTGATATTTTGATGTATGTGTGTGTGTGTGTATACGTATGTGTGTGTATGTGAATTTGTTTATTTTCTTATGTGTTGCATGTTGAGTGCCTGTTGTTTGATGATTATTTAGCAAGTTTGTTACATGCAGCAGCATTATTAGCAACAGTTGCCGCCAGATTGAAAAGTCTTGGTGTGTTTTGTTTTTGTTTCTTTCAAATTTTTAATGTGACAACAAATAAAAAGTGAAACTTTTTTGTATGTGCCACCACAACCAACATCATTTACTGCTTAATGAAGTTATAAATAATTGTTTTTTTAAATGCAAAAAAGTACTCACAAGGATAACAAACAAAAAACAAACAAAAAACACACAAAAATTGCAAATAAATTTAAACCAACAAAAACAAAAATTATTACAACAGCAACTAAACCTTAATATTATTATTTAATATTTTTAGAAAATACAATAACTTCTGCAATAATAAGCCTTAATTGGATACAATTTTCGCCGTTTAAATAGTTTATGGTGGGTATGATTGAAAATCATAATTTTTGTTTTTCTTTTTTAATTGGTTATGCATATTAAATTTCAAATCGACTTAAAACATCTCTTAATGATATAAGAATGACATTAAAAAATCGTAATAAAATTGTTAAAAAAAATATTTCATAAGTCTTGGAAATTGATACGTTATTCGCAAGTGTTTTTTTCTCTCTTTATTTTGTGTTTTTTTTGCATCTCTGGGTTTATTATATATTAATTTTCTTTTTTTTTTTCTTTTGTAATGTGTTTATAATAAAAACTTAAATTGAATAACATTAACGTAATTATGTTGCACGTGCTTACTGAGTATATTTTATGTTTTTTAGCCGATTACAATCTTTTAGACATGAAATTACACACGAAAAAAAGATAATAAAAAAATTGCATCATCATCCTTCACATAAGAGTACTCTTTTCGTGTACGTACTTATTTTATGACGTTTTGTCTTCACTTTTTTCTTCTTCTTTTTTTACAGTAAAAATGTGTATTTAAATTACTTGAAATTAGCCTCAATTATACTGCTAGTCTGATAAGTCGTGTGAATGATTGCAATTTGCAACAATGTAATGCTCATGCAAACAAATTTACATAATTATGTATGATGATAACGAACAGAAAAAAGTCCTTTGAGAAAGTTTTTCTTTCTACAAAACACGAGTCTCAAATAAGCAGTTTAAAGGCTTAAATTCTAAGAAGTGATTAAATAATGTTTTTATAGCAAAAGTTACGGTCATAAAAATAAATATTTTTAAACGTGTATTTAAGGCATAAGTTAGCACAAGAAATCACTGTAGTCTTGTGTTGACTTATTAGATCACGATTCAAACCTTAGGTCGGAGAGCTCACACAAAATGAAATATGAAAAAATATTTCTTGGGTGACTTTCTTTCAGCAGATTTCTGGCAAAAACTCGTGAGATAAAATAAAATTGACATGAAAAAGTTCCTCAAACACTCTGTGGGGGTCGACTTTAAACTGTATGTCCCAACACCAATAACAACATAAATGGCGTGGAAAGCTAGGTCGAGGTATTGTAATGGCCAATTATATATGTATGTTAGTACGATTTTATCTACAAGGATTACATAAATAGGATTACGGCCTAGCTTTTCACACCACTCATGTTGTGCGCCTTAATTTAATTAATTTAATTTAGTTTTATACTTGAGTGGCGGGACCTGCATTTTAACGTTGACTCCGAACGACAGATGTTTGAGAAACTTTTTCATGGCAGGTTTTTACTCTCAGAGTTTTTGCCAGTAATCTGCTGAGGATTAGAAGGATTAGAATTTAAAATAAAAGAAATACCCATAAGTCCACTACTCAAACTCATTTTTTTGAATTTATTGTTATATTTTTTCGTTTCTTTAAATTAATATAGAGCTACTATGAAGCATCTCCATTACATACATACATAATTGGCCATTATAACCCTTCAGTCAGGATTACGGCCTAGCTTCTCAACACCACGCATGTGGGGTGTGTTAATTCATAAGTGAGTGGTGTGAGCTACAGTTTAAAGTTGACTACGAACGACAGATTTTTTTGAGAAACTTTTTCATGTCATTTCATTTTAGTCTCACAGTTTTTGCCAGAACACAGCTGATGGGAAGTCGCCGAAGAAATATTTCTTCATATTTCGTTTTGATGTCTGACCGAGGATTTGAACCTATGCGTATCATTTTTTTGCTTTTTTCTTTCAACAAACAAAACAAAAACAAAGTTACGCATTCTGTAATACTCCACAAAACAGTCTATTTTCATAATCCAACAAAAATTTACAATTTTATCTAGAAAAAGCTCTGTTAAACAAAAAAAAAAACAAATTTAAATATTTTCTTTGTTTACCAATATTGGTTTTTCACTTTACCAAATAGCTGGAGTTCTTTACCCTGCACGTTAAGCAACGATAGAGCGCATCTTCTTTACAATTCATTAGAGCGTTCATAAAACAACAAAAATGATTGTTTTATTTTTTCTTCATAAACTGTAAATACTATTTACAAATAAATGTTTACTTTGTTGTTGCTTCTTTTACCAAAGATACATACATACATATGTATGTACACATCCAGCTGCCATTTATTAAGCCACCACTACAAGTGATGTTATTTGTATGATTATTACTACGTATACAGACAATATTATTACTATTATTATTATTGTTTATTTGAGTTTGAGTATGTTTTTAAAACTTCTTTAAAATATTTACTGCATATTTATCTTTCACTTAAAGTGAAGATAACATTCCTTTAATGAAATTAACTTTTATTGTCGCTATTGCAAGTCTCCTATTGCCGCCAGTTGCCAGTTGGCATGCTTTTGTGACATGAGTTTTAAGCGAAACATTTGTTTGTTGTTATTTTTATAACAAAACAGATAAGTCGGAATGAATGTTTCAAATGCTTGAAATATAAAAGAAATACATTGTATGTTTATTTATTTACGTCTCTGTCTCTGTTTATTTTACAATGATTTTTACTTTGTAAGCAAGATTTAGTAAGGCTACCGTTTGTAAAACTAACTTTTTGCCTAATGTTGTCGAATATTAAGCACATTTTATTACTAGTCGGAATCTGTTTTGGAAATTAATCGTTCTCGTTGTGTGAAAATCACTCATCGAACGTCTTTTTGTATCCACTATTATTTAAGCACTTTGGAACGGCTATAAAAACAATGATTTTTATTTCCTTGGCACACTAAGGCGGGTCAATAAGTTTGTAACGTTTTTAATTAAATCTAGGTTTTTGGACAAGAAAATCAATTTATTTTCAATGTTCATAGTCCCATTAAAGCAGTGCCATCTTTGACCAAAAGAACTTCAATTTTGTATATCTCTTGCGATAAGTTTTATCGAGGACATCAAACTATGTATTTTGCTTATGAGATCATGTCATTGTTGGATTGAAATCTTTTTCCTCCAGGAATATAAATATTTACTCAGGGCTAAATCCGAATAATATGACTAATGAGGGAATAATTCAAATTAATTTAATGATTGAAGATATAGATTATGCATTCATGGCTTTCGTGAATATACAGTGAGCGCCAAAAGTGAGGAAACACCACTGAAATAATTCATTTTCTTAGGATAGCGAGAAAAGTAAATGAGAATAGTCGAATAAATTTCCAAAAATAAAAACGTTTATTTATTACTTATAAAATGTTAATACAAAAACAACAATTCATGATAAAGAAACTTTTTTTATACTTAAGAACATAATAGAAAATTTAAAATTATAGTGGGTGTTGACTCGCTTATGGCGCTCACTGTATGTATGTCTCGTTCAAGAACTCTAAAACTCGCCATATTGTTGAATAACTCCAAACACTTTTACGAACTTGTCACACGGATGTTCTCACAAACAAATAATCATATTAAAATAAAGCCACTGAGTCATGTAAGATGCCCATGGCTTCCACAATGTCTATGGCCAACATCACATGCGTATTCAGAACGTTCAGCATCTTCGACAACGATTACAGGCGCGAAAAATTCACCTTTTTTGCCACTGTATTTATAGAGATTTTTTCCTGCAGTATCCATCAAGCTTAGTCTTAATTTGAGTGATGATTTTCCTGCAAACACTAATGCATAATGAGTAAATGCATAATAGGAAATTCATGTTTATCTATTTTCTCACCTATTCAAACGCTTATTTGTGAACAATAACGAGTCTATTGATAGGGGTCCTTTCAGTTAAGATCTTTAAAATTCACAAAGTCACGAACTTACGGATTTTTCTAATTGGTCTCGCAGAGCATCATAGCTATTAAAATGGAACTAACTAAACCTGAATTGAGAGCAGCTAGCCGCTACAGCATCAGTACGTTAAACCCTAATTTAGTTTTCAGACGAATGGTTTCTTACGATTAAGAATTTATGAAAGAATAGAATACAACTGCAACTTTAGAAGAAAAAAATGTAAAACATTATTAAATCCCAACCTCTTCTTCGGCTTTGCAGCTAGTGCAAATATGAGTGCAATGTCCAATAATGACTTCGAAAACTACTCTGAGCTTGCATAACTCAACCGAACAATGAGCTAAAGCAATGTATTGGTCAAATAGCTGATTTCTGTTTACTACACCTTTTTACTATACAAACTTCATTCCTGTGATGGAATGAAGACAATGAAATATGCGATAAACCAACAATGTACATAGTCACATTGCAGAGTATGGTTTTCCATAATTCCAAATAAATTTTAAAAGAAGTTTTCTTTTGAACTCTCAAAAACCCAAAACTCAACTCCTACATCATACAACAAGTTTACATTTATAAATTTAAAAAAACCTTTTTCCTTATTTCTCTGTACCTTGTAGTAACATGACAGGACCAACCAACCAGTCATGACAACTTCATTAAAAATTTATTATATTATCATACCGACGACATTCAAGCAAATATATGTAGCCTTTTTCGTTCGTCTTGCCATAATGCAGAAATTAAAATTTAAAATACGAAGTTATCAAACCATAAATAATTATAATCATACTTTGCTACAACACACAAAAAAAAGACAACAGAAAGCAAAGAAAAGAGAAGCCCTGGCTAAAGCATCTTTTTATAGTCGAAAAAAAAACTGTATGGTTCACAGCGGTGTAAGTAAAGCCTTTAAGTTGCACACATTTCGAGTTAAAAATCACCCGGATAAAAACAAAAAAAAAAACAAAAAGGAAAAAAAAACTT
Source organism: Sarcophaga rosellei (assembly GCA_930367235.1). Classification (NCBI taxonomy): domain Eukaryota; kingdom Metazoa; phylum Arthropoda; class Insecta; order Diptera; family Sarcophagidae; genus Sarcophaga; species Sarcophaga rosellei. The sequence goes on from OV884019.1 coordinate 47,288,877, forward strand.
AAAAAATGGGGAAGAAACGATATGAATCGTATCATTTATAAAATCATTGAGGCGTTTATATACAATTTGCACTGTGTGGTCATGTGTAAGTTTTTGGAAGGCGATACGAGTCCCACAAGATGAAGAAGAAAAAAAAATTTATATGCAACATGTTGCAATCTGTTTTGCAGATGAATTTGCCTGCATTAATGAATGTAAAGGCTTAAGGGTTTACAATTTGCCGTTGATGTTGTTGTTGGTGGTGTGAGTGCGTTAAAGATGCCGCCACCATAAAGGAAGAAGAACATGGCCAATTGGGAAGTCAGTATCATTAAATGGCATCAATGTTGTTTTAAAGCCGCAATGAAAATAAAATAAATAAAAATGAAATTAAAAAATAAAAGAAAAATAACGAAATACCCACATAAAAATACCGAATTGCATGGGTGGGCTGTTTTATTCAATTTTTGACAATTGCTGGATGGAGAAGAAGGGCATCTGGTGCTCTGTTCATCTTTCTTTCTTCTTTATTTCTTTTCATAGTGGCTTGGCTTAAAACATTGCTAACATGTCCTTAGGGATTTACATTTTTTTCCTTGTCTTCTCTCAATATCTCAGTTGTAATTGTATGTTTTTTTTTGTTTCTGTTAAACTCAGAGGGGATTCCTGTAATGTTTTTTTTTTCTCATCCGCCTGATGGTTTTCCTTTTTTTAGGCTTTAAATGAAAGTGAAATTTCTTTCTTTCTTTTGCTTCTCTTCTTATGATCTGGATGTAGTTTTTATTATTAATAAATAAGCGGCTTCCTTTAATATGGCGTTTTTTAATATGATTTTCATTAAAAATTAAAATGGGAATGTGTATGAGTGTGTGTGTGTGTTTTTTTAATTTTGTTTTTGGCAGTTGCTGTTTTTTTTTTGCGGTTGATTTTAAATTGTTGCTTGATTTATGTTGCTTGCAAAGAGAAGATTTTTTTTAGTTTTGTTTGTCTGTTGACAGTTAATTTAAATTTATGCTATGCTCATAAGAAAATCATAAATTTTCTCACTAAATTCGTTGTATTTAAAATTTTTGTTTTATGGTTTTTGTGTGACTAAAAAGTTATAAAAAAAATTGTCATTTAAAAGATGTTGAATGTTGTGAGAAATTAAATAAATGAAAAAACAAAAGACTTAAGAAACGAACTCGAACTTTTTAATGGAAGAGACACCAAAAGTGATTTGTATGGAGAAGAAATTCATGCAAAAATCATTTACTTCTTATTGATTTATACAAATCAACGATCTAACTTTAATTGTCTATTAATTGATATAAAAAAAATTAGAAAGTAGAGGATTTAGTCAATACAAAAGGAACTAAACTAAGAAAGTAACTTTTCCACAATATTGCCTTTAAAATGAATTTTATGAAATTTTGCACACATAGTGAATACTTATTACATACATACATACATAATTGGCCCTTACAACCCTTCAGTCAGTATTACGGCCTAGCTTCTAACACCACTCATGTTGTGTGCCTTAATTTTATACTTGAGTGGCGGGTCTACAGTTTAACGTCGGCTCTGAACGACAGATTTTGAAAAAAAATTTTCATGGCAGGTTTATTTACTCTCAGAGTTTTTGCCAGAAATCTGCTGAGAGGTGTTTGATGTCTGGCCTGGGGCTCGAACCCGGGCTTTACGTCTAATAAGCGAACACACTACTAGACTACGGCGACTACATGCGAATACTTATTACAGCATAATAATAGATTCAGTTTTGTGACCAGAAATCAATATACCGGCGCTAAAGCTGGAAGTCGTTAATATTTAAAACAAATATACCATTTATCCAGCAACATAGTCTTGTAATATGTACGGTTTAACCCCTAACTCAGACATCTCAGACAAAAACAAACGAAATGTGAAAAAAAATTTTTCTTTTGGCCACTTCCTCTCAACAGTCTTCAGGCAAAAACTGAAAGTAAAGTTCTCAAATCTGTCGTTCGGAGTCGACATTCAACAGTATGCCCCGTCCCTTATGGAAACAATATAAGTTGTGTGAGAAGCTAGGTTGTAAGCCTGACTAAAGGTTTGTAATGACCAATTAAGTAAGCATGTATCATATTATGTCCCTAATATTTCAAGAATATCTGTCCTTAGAAGTGTTTATATCGTATAGCTAAGCTGGGTTCCTTTTTAGCACCATGAGACATTCGTGGAAATGGTAATGCACAAATGCTTTTTTCTTCTCATAGTTCTCTCGTGTTAGTCGAAAAACGAGTTAGGGATTATAAAACATTCTAGTCGGTTAACCGAGATCTGGTTTCACCGTCAGTCGTATCCATGGATATCTTAATATTCCAGTCTTTAGGGACTTGTGCTTTGAGATTTAAATCTTGTCTTAAGCGTAAAGGTATCAATTACCTTGATTACGATAAGGCTTTCTACTAAGATATTAATACCCTTTTGCACTTTAGTTTAATTCTACAATAATATTTCATATATCGTGGAAATATCAACAAAAGGAAAGGTGATAGGATCTCAAAGCCTATGAAGTTTATGTTAGTGTCTTAAAATGTAGGTCCCTTGTCATAGGGTCTCCTACTAAGTCAGTTTAAAGCCAATATTTGCAATGCTAATTGTCTCGAACTGTAACTGTCCTAAGCTAATATTTTTAAATGATGGCGTAATCTGATCTTTTAAGCCTCCACGCAATATTTCTTGGCGTGGGTAATAGGAGCTGTAATATATGTATATTGAATAAAGCTTTTGAAAGCATTAGGGAGATAACACAAACTTGCCTTATTCAGGTTTTAATAGGGATTGGTAGACTGATAGCCAAGCATCATTTAGAATGCGGCTGATCGCGTGATAGATTTTATCATCAATAAAATAAGTGTACTTTGTCTGCGGGGATTACAATATTATGAATTCCCTTAGTTGTTAATGTTCTCATAACTTTTCGACGTTTTATCTCGTTTGTATTTCCCGTCAACAATCAATTTGTTTATTATTTTACAAATTGCCAACACAATAATTGTATTTATTTGATTTTTAACATACAATACAAATGTTAAATTAGGAATTTAACAATTTTTGAAAAAGTAACAATTTTGTCAATTTGTTTATTTACAGATCCCCTGACAGCAATGATTACCGATCGCAACAAATTGAATTTTGTTACGATACAATGGCTGTGGTTTTTATGTCTCATATTGTTCACATTTAGCGGCAGTACAAACATGTGGATACAAAATGTTGAGGCTACACAACAGCAACAGCCTCAGATGCAGACGCAGACGCAGACGCAGACTCAGCAACAACAACAACTACAACAACATGATAAACTCCAGCAGCAATTGAAATCGGCGTTACAACTGCAACAAGATATTCAGAGTAATGGACCAATACAACAAACTCAAAAACAACAACAGCAACAACAACAAGATGTAACAGGTATGACTGACAATAGCATAAGTTTCAATCGATAGACCAAGATAGACAGTTAGACGTTAGACAGACAGATGAATGCAAACAAAAAAAACCAAACAAAAAAAGTTAAATAACCATTATGGTTACAAAAAGAAAATAAAACATTAAAAATTAAAAAAAATTATCAAAAAAAAATATCATAACAAGAGATCAAATACTTTGGCGTTCAAATATTAAACACATTTTCGATTACTTATTAAAATTATGAGCGATTTAAATGAGACAAATAAAATATTTTATAGATAACAAGAAGAAAAAAACGAATATCGCAAAAAAAAAACAAATGTTGGTAATTTTTATTGTTATCGAAATCAATTATACCGCAATCGAAATTGACAAAATGGCATTATGATTGACATTGAGTGGCAAGGAAAGTAGTAAATTTTTTTCAAGCTTATTACGCGTACAATTTTATTGAGCGTATAGTTAGTTTGTTTTTATTTTTTTAATTTTTTTTTTTTTAATTTTATGATCGACAGTAAATATTTTTATCGGCATAGACATTTCAAATACTATATATTTTTTTGATTATCGATATCAAAATATTTAATTACAATTTTTATTATTTTATAATTTTTAAAAAAATTATTATTTGTGTATAAAATTAAAGTAGTCGCCGTAGTCTAATAGGTAGTGTGTTCGCTTATTAGACGTAAAGGCTGGGCTCGAGCCCCAGATTAGAGATCAAAACGAAATGTAAAAAAAATATTTCTTCCGCGACTTCCTCTCGGCAGATTTCTTGGAAAAACTCTGAGAGTAAAAAAAGCTGCCATGAAAAAGTTTCTCAAAAATCTTTCGTCCGGAGTCGACGTTAAACTGTAGGTCCCGCCACTCAAGTATAATAAAATTAAGGCACACAACATGAGTGGTGTGAGACTGAAGGGTTGTAATGGCCAATTATGTATGTATGTATATATAAAATTAAAAACTGCATTTTCTTAGCTCAGATCACTAAAGTACCATCTCGGAACTTAAGGCGAGTTGCTATCAAAGGGTGTGATATTTTTTTTAATCGAACGTCCCCGGCCACACACTAACCCACCCTCACCCGACCGCGGAGGGCTCGTCCCCATTACGTAGGGACACGTACACACTACAGTCCGGACTGTAGCGGGTATGGAAAAAGTAATGGCAACAAGAACATAAATCAGCTACAGAACTTAATCACAAGCTGAATAAACTATTAATAAACATGAACTACCTATAACTATAATGAAAATACATTTTTATATAATAATTTACAAATTAATGCTAGCATATAAGCTACGTTTTAAATTACAAACACTACAATTAAAATCAATCAAATCGTAATATACGTTAAAATCATTGCATAATCTACGAAAAGGAAAATTACATCCGTAGTTAGTTCTATAGAAATCTAAGGAAAGAGGACGATAGTGCCGTGAAAATCTTGCAGGAATACTGAAATTCAGGTTACGAAGCAAAAACTCAGAATCGATATCACCTCTAACCAGATTAAAAACAAAACAAACACCTAAAACAGTTCTTCTACGTTCCAAAGTTGGAGGTTTTATCAAACCTAATCTATCCTCATATGGCGGAAATCCATTGGCATAATCCCATCCTAAGCCACGTAAACAGAATAATAAAAACTGCCTCTGCACAGACTCTATTGGATCACTATGACAACGATAGTATGGATTCCAAACAATAGACGCATACTCCAAAATAGGTCTAACAAGTGAAATGTATAGCAATTTAGTTATATAAGGATCAATGAATTCCCTAGCCCATCTTTTCACAAAACCAAGAACAGCCCGAGCCTTGCCAATCATCATACTAATATGATCAACAAAAGAGAGTTTCATATCCAATAATACTCCCAAATCAAGAAATGTAGCCACAGTCTCCAAAGGACAAAAATTTATCACATAAGTGGGCGAAATCACACCACCGCGAGAGAGAACCATGCATTTGCATTTTTTTTAAGTTAAGATCCATTAAATTAACTCTGCACCAAGTTACAAACAAATTAATATTCCGCTGAAGAACAACCTGACCATGATCATCATCAAAAGTATAAAATAATTTAACGTCATCAGCATACATTAGAATATTACAATCAGAAATAGCACAAGGAAGATCATTAAGGAACAATAAAAACAGTAAAGGACCCAAATGGCTACCCTGCGGAACACCAGAAGTAACATATACAGTCTTAGACAATACATTCCTAAACAATACCCTCTGAGTCCTAAGGGAGAGGTAGGAGCCTAGCCAACGATGAATAATATCGGGAATACCGATTAATGACAGTTTAAGAAGCAAAATACTATGGTCAACCCTATCAAAAGCCTTACTGAAATCAGTATAAATCACATCAGTCCGAGCGCCTGCAAGAAAACCCCTGAAAACACGTGTAGTAAATTCAAGAAGATTAGTGACAGTCGACCTACCTTTTAAAAAACCATGCTGGAAAGGGGATATTAAAGATTTCGTATTAAAAAAGAGATAATCCGTCACGAGTTTCTCCATCAACTTGGGAATAGCACTGAGTTTGGCAATACCCCTGTAATTGGAAATATTGGACTTATTACCCGACTTATACAAAGGAATTATAAACGAACTCTTATATGGAAGGCTATTCGTCTAATATTAACCAAGGCTGGCCATTTTTAGATAAATATAAAATAATAGAAATATTCAAACAGCATTTGTTAAAACTTTAATAATTATTTAACAAAATTTCCAATTAGTGTCTATGCTGAGCGGACTTTCTAACTCTGAACTTCGTTGCTAAATTTAGAATATGTGTTCTTTGTAAAGACATCATGTGTCTTATTATATCTTTTCAATTAAAATATTAATCCCCTTTTCTTATATTATGAAAAACTAAGCAAAAAAAAATGGTGATTAAGTCGAAACCCTAATGAAATTTGGTTCCTTTTTTGTCATTTCCTATTACGATACACTGACGATCATAACTACATACATAACTGGTCATTACAAACCTTCAGTCAGGATTATGAAAAGCTTCACACCACTTATGTTGAGTGTGTTAATTCTATATATGAGTGGCTGGACTTACAGTTTAAAGACGACTCCGAACGACAGATTTTTGAGCAACTTTTCATAGCAATTTTATTTACTCTCAGAGTTTTTGCCAGAAATCTGCTGAGAGCATGTCGCCGAAGAAATATTTTTTCATATTTTCGTTTTGATGTCTGATATGGAGCTTGAACCGTGACCTTACGTCTAATAAGCCAACACACTACCTTCTAGACTACGGCGACTACACATAACATATTGTGTTTAATTATATCCGCCCAAAGCCGGTGTTCTTGTAATAGAAAATAACTTTATATTGTCATAGTGGCTGTGTTCTGCAGAACTGCTTAAGCCGTAATGAGCTGCTACAAAACCTCTGGCATGTCATAACATCCCTCTACAAGGTTATGCTTTCCATATTAGGAAGGAAGAAGGACTGTAATATTATCACATGTTTTTTCAATAATCAATTGCCCGACTGTAAAATGAGCCAATTGATGCAATTGGTTCTACTTCTTGAAAAAAAGTTGTAATATTCAAAATTCTCAATATATTCTCGTATAGCTGGTTATACATAATATACTTTAATTAGTAGCTAGGCCGTAATCCTGACTGAAGGGTTGTAATGGCCAATTATGTACGTATGTATGTATCTAATTAGTAAAGTAATCTAATTTTTAACACACACGCCTCGTATAACAACTGGTTATTGTTTCACTATATTTCATCACATACGTCTTTCTTAACTGTTGCTCATCATAATTATGATGAAATATTAATGATAATTGCAAATTGTTTCCAAGTTTAATCATAATTTTGAAATGAAATTAAAAAGTTCAAATGGATTGAAACGAACAAACAAGCGAAAAATAAAAACGCCATTTTAATGCAATCAAATCAAATCAAATCCTATTAGAGGAATAATTTCATCTTTTTTTCTCTTTTCTTGTTTGTTTTAGTTTACGGTTTTAGAAATCAAGAGTAGTAGAAAGTAGTTTTATTGTTTCTACTGCAATTATGCAAGGATTTCAGCTTATGTGTTTTAATTTTTTCTCTTCTCTCTCTCTCTCTCTCTCACTTACTTGTAACATTTTTGCTATTTTTGTAGCACTAGTAATAGCATTTGAGTATGTCCAACAAGTATGTGTGTGTGTGTGTGTTTTGTTTTTTGAATTTCAACACTTTTCTTTAAATGGCTCTCGAAAAAAAACAGCAACAACAACAAACAGACACGGCTATACAAACAAAAAGTGTTTAATAGACAATAACATTTACTTGTTGCAAGTAATTTGCGCGAAAAACAAAGAAAAACAAACCAAACAATTATTGCCACAATCATAACTGTCATCCGAGACGCACGTTGTGGCATTGTACAAGTAACCATCATCATTCGTGGTCATCATTTTTCTTTGAACGTGATTATCAATTTCAGTGTTTTTTCTTTCTATATGCATTACCCTTAAATGCCGCAGAGTCGATACTGCGATTTGACAAGGTTCGTTAAGGCAAAACATAAAAACTTTAGGAGGCTTTTCGTTACACTAAATATATCAGAACAATATTGATTTTCAATGGTGAACGTTTAATCTTAACAATTTGATTTCTCATAACATGTAATATTTTATAGAAATGTATGTATACATACATACATACATAATTGGCCATTACAACCCTTCAGTCAGGATTACGGCCTGGCTTCTTACACCACTCATGTTGTGTGCGTTAATTTTATACTTGACTGGTGGGACCTACAATTTAACGTGGACTCCGAACGACAGATTTTTTTGAGAAACTTTTTCATGGCAGGTTTATTTACTCTCAGAGTTTTTGCTAGAAATCTGCTGAGAGGAAGTCGCAGAAGAAATATTTTTTTCATATTTCGTTTTGATGTCTGACCTGGGATACGAACCCGGTATTTACGTCTAATAAGCGAACACACTACCTACTAGACTACGGCGACTAAAATGCCCTGTACTAGCCTCAGGTTATTCCTGATGCATGACTCAAACCTCTTCATAATAAAATGTCCCTACAAATTCTGAAAATCAGTTGGCTTAAGAAGACTTTTGGCCTCTATTTATCTTCCGTTTGTTGAGTATTTTTAAGTAACAGTACGGCTGTACTTTAGTTGCCTTAACTCCAGAAGTTTCAATGCCGCCTCGACCATAAGAATCTAGTCGGGAGTAAACTGTAGTATAAGCTAATATTTAAGTTCATGCGCAGTCCTCCATTAAAAGTAAGAGTCGTAAATATTGAGTGCATTACAAGGAGGATGGATAAGTTTAAAATCTATTATATGCCGCAGCTTGCCTTTTAAAAATACTCGCGCTGCAGTCAAAAGACATTCAACCTGTCTGTCATTTATTTATATGTCTGGTAGCCAGGACGTTGTAAAATAACGAAATAAATTTCTTATGTGACTGACCAACGACCAACTTAACTAAAACTATTGATTTGTTTATGCGACTATGTATGTGTGTAAGCGTATGCCACTCTAGTATGCCTATACTTCCTTTGAATGTCTTGTCTATTTCTCAGTTATTATTGGCTGGCCGTACTATTTTTTTTTTGCTTTTTTCTGAACAAACTTTGTTTTTTTTTTCATCTTCTTCTTCTTCTTGAAATTAGTTTTTTTTTTGTTTGCATTTTGAGTGATTGACCATCAAAATTTATATTTCAGTTGTGATCTCTGCACTGGCAGTGTATGTGTATGTTGTCTTGTGTAACCATCTTTCTATCCATCCATGGCATTTATCTATCTGTCTATCTATTCACCTATCCATCGATCCATGGCATTTCTTTTCATTTTGAAAATGTTAACTGGTTGCTGTTGTTTTCTGTAATTTTTATTTTTCCTGTTTAACTCTTCATAGCCAAGACAAGAAAATTTATTCAATAATTTTTTGATTCATGATCTTGTTGGGCCGAGAAAGATGTTGCTAGCAGCATTTGTTGCTAATGCTGTTGTTGTACAATTTGTTAGCAAAACAAAGTTGTTGATAATGTTGTTGTTATAGTTGCATATGTTTTCGTTTTGTTGTTGTTGTTATGTTTATTTAAAGTTTAAATTCAAGTTCAAGTTTTAGGTCTTCTACCCCGGGAACTTGTTCCTGCATGCATCTATTTATTTTTTATTCGCTTCTTTTACGGTTTTTTTTTTGTGATTCACTATTCGCTCTATTAGACAGTCAATGTTTGTAAACAAACAACGTAAATGGTATGAACTTTAAAGTGATCAAATTTACTTTTTTTTTTTTTGATAAAAGAATTAATAGATTATATAAAATGTTAAAAGCTTTTTAATTAATCGCAATAAAATTAAACTGCAGGCTCTTTTCTGTGCTTATTTTGAAAAATTTCAATCTTAAGAAATCTTACTGTTTCGGACTGAAGGAATGCAACTTCAATTCCCTAGAGTATCACTGTGATTCCCGAGCTCTATGCCCTAAGGCAAAAGAGGAAGGAAGACTACAGCATACTTTGACGAAGAGTAGATCTCAATTAGCAAAGGTTTTTTAAAAGCTCAACAATTCCTTTAAGACACGCCAACTGTCGTTCAATTTTATTTTTGCTGATTCAGTTTTTGTAACTTTGATGTACGATGCTTTGGAAGATCGATTGTAGAAAATATCATCAAAATAATGATAAAAAAAAAATGTTTCATCTGAATCGCAACTTAATCGAAACGATTCCTATGCCGGCAGTGCAGGTCTGAGCGATAATCTTGACATTGACTATACTATCTACAACTGGACCGTACTGCGTATTGAATCGTTACAGCATTGTAATAAAATCGATCAAATTGAATCGATGATCCAGTGCATACGACTGCCAAACGAGTATTAAAAGTCAAAAACGTGTTTCTCACTCGGTAAGGGACAGTTAGAAGGCAGTTCATCAACTACTCCATTTGTAAGGTCATGATGCCCACTGATCTCATATCAGACTTGTCTCCCATTGTTCTAAATATAGTCTCCATAGCTTTGGGCTTCACTACCTTATGCACCGGGTATAACTCCAACCTACCTCCGATCATGCCGACATATGTCGGCCTTTGTTTTTTTTTTTATTTTTTTTATTTTTACAGAATTTTTATGGACAATTATTATAAAAAATTTTCTTTAAAATCTTTATCAGTGTTGCTTTTGTCATTGTCATCTTACCCAATTGTTTAATAAATAACTGGAAAGTAATTCGTCTGGTTTTCGTTACAGATAATTTATAAACGTTTTAATGCATTTGGCTGTTAATTTTCTTAAAAGATTTAAAGCATGGTACAGTGTAACAGAAATGAGTGAAAATCGAAAATTTAAAAGTTTTTTTTTAATAAAAAAAAAATTTAAATAAAACGTACGTCATTCGTCATTACAACCCTTTAGTCAGGATTACGACCTACTTGCTCACACCACTTATGTTGTGTGCCTTAATTTTTATACATGAGTGGTGGGACCTACAGTTTAAAGTCAACTCCGAACGACAAATTTTTGAGAAACTTTTCATGGCAATTTTATTTACTCTCAGAGTTTTTGCCAGAAATCCGCTGAGAGGAAGTCGCCGATGAAATATTTTTTTTTTTCATATTTTCGGTTTGATGTCTGACCTGGGGTTTGAACTCGGGCCTTACGTTTAATAAGCCAACACACTACTTACTAGACCACGGCGACTTCTAAATAATTTAAATAAAAACCTATAGGATATTAAGGACTCATGAATCAAATACTAAAACCGATATTCTGAAGTAAAAGCTAAGAATGATTTAAATTAAATTATCATAAAATTTAAATTGGTTTTTTATATTTAATCTCCTTAATAAACACTCACAATATTACAACAACTGTAATAGAAAAAAAGCAATTTCAGTGAAATAAAATTAAAAAAAAGTTGAAATTCCTTGCCCAAGGTAACAATTATATGATCAAATTACACTTAAATAGAGCAGAGTTGTTAACGAAAATTTGCTGTTGTAATCTGGAAATGTCTAAACATTCAAGCAACTATTAAATCAGTATAATTTGTCTTAAAACCAGACACTCCTCAGACGGTTGCCAGACGAAATCAGAGTGATTTCAAACTCACTGGCACTGGCACTGGCACTGGCACTAGCACTGGCTCTGGCACTCACAGATCCAGCAGAAGCCAACAGTAGTTGTTGCATTTAAGTCAATAGAAGCAAAAAAAGCGAAGAAAAAAACTACAAGAAAATCATAGAAAAGAAGAAAAAGAAATAAAAACCAATAGACAAGTTGGTTCATACATACATATATTTTTTTGTGTGTTTTTTATTTTTTTTTTCAACTGTGCAGACTAGATAGTCAGATAGATAGATAGACAATTTAAAATGTTAAGTAGTCACAATCACACATGTATATACATACATACATACATCTGAGTATATCTTTTGGGTACTTGTTTCATGTGGATGAGTGAGTGAGTGACTGACAGACTGACGTACTCTACGTACTACTAGCCCCATACAGATGTTGTTGAAGGTGGCTGACTGCTTGAATGGCTGGCTGTGTGTTCATCTAGCAGTGACGGTGATAGTGTTGTGGTCATGATGATGGCGGTGGTGATGGTTATGGAAAACATTTGTTAACACTTTAACAAGTTATGATTTAAAATAAAATTAATAAAAAAATAATAAGAAAAAATATATGTATTGCAACGTAGGTGAACATATCATGGCATTTATATAGCTGATTTAGCACGACACCATGCAGTAGCTTAACACCAGTTTAGACAAGGTACTGGGAGATCACAGTAGAACACAGTATGTATTATAGTTTACATGTGTACACATGTGCATGAGCAAAAATCTTGTCTTTAAGAGACAGGATAACAATGAACTGTGGTGTGTAATTGTTAGTTTTTCCATTCGAATTGTGAAGAACTTTTAAAATTTAAAAACTGAATTTTATGTACAAAGTGGCTTATTATACATACATACATACATATGTATATACATAACTGGCCAATACAACCCTTTAGTTAGGATTACGGCATACTATCTCACACCACTCATGTTGTGCGCCTTAATTTTATACCTGAGTGGCGAGACCTACAGTTTAACGTCAACTCCGAATGACAGATTTTTTTGAGAAACTCTTTCATGGCAGGTTTATTTACTCTCAGAGTTTTTGCCAGAAATCTGCTGAGATGAAGTCGCCGAAGAAATATTTTTCTTCATATTTCGTTTTGATGTCTGGGGCTCGAACCCCATGTTATGTTACTAGAAATATGTACGTGCTTAAAAATTTTTTATTGTACGGAAAAAAAACCAAAAGTTATGTATTTTGCCCAAGACAGCCCACTGTGCAACTAAAGCAATTCCATGTAAATGTCAAGAATTATTTAAATTCATTGTAATAATAAAAAAAAATGATTGGCAATTATAGCAGTCATGTAATAATCATTGTAAAACACAATATCAATCTGAATAACCTGTATTTTGTAATAAAATTATTAAAATTTTGCTTTTCTCTTTAACACATCTTTACAGTGCGTAATTTTTCGCCACGCATGGACTATAATAACAATGAATGGCGTCCGGTTGGTAGAGGAGATCCATTGAAAAATGATCCTACATTTGACTATAGTCCACCTACACTCGATCGCGTTAGATATTGGGCTGATCCTGACAAAGATAAAGAGAAAGTTGAAGAAGTTTCAGCTGCCTTAGTTGATGCTAAACTGAAGAAGGCTAATCCGGGTAAAAATGAAATATTATTGTTGGGCGTTACAGGCGATAGAATAAGAGGAAGCGGTGCTGCATTGCATCAACATCAAGCACCCAATATGCTAAAAAATGCCAAAGGCGAAACACCTCTATTACAGCCCAAATATACATCAATAAGACGTAGTTATTATGCTCATCAATTGCCAACACACTTGATGCCACCGCCCATGCAACCTATGGTACCAGCAACACAACAAAATCAACTACAACAACCCCAAATACAACAACAGCATCAAATGCAATCTATGCACATGATGAAGCCATCACATACAGAATATCGTCATAATATGCCTGCATCGGGGCACACTTATATGAATTCTTCGCCGATGAGTTCAATGAGCGGGCATTCCAAACCCCATTATATGACATCAGCAACTCAACCTTGGATGCATACGTCTAGCTCAACAACTTCATCACCTTCAGGTCATTCTGTTATGATGATGTCCGGTAATTCACATCGCTATCCACATCCCAATTCCCATGATAGCCATTATCGTGCACCCGATTCTCATCACCAGGAGTCTGTAAACTATGTAACTTATCACAGTCGACCAAGTGTAAGCAGTACACCTTCCTTGACTATGCCCATGAGTGGAGGAGCTGTTGTTCATCATGATATATATTCGCCAAACTCCATAAGAGGTCCATCCAGTGTACATAAATCATCCACTAGCTCAAGAAAGCCATGGATACACGATTTATTACAAAAGGAATTCATTAAACCGATGAAACCCACACAAACTCCCAATTCATATCATGTCGAAACTGTGAAATCCCAACCACATATGGGCTCACATATGGATTCACATTTTGAGCCAATTTTCAGACCAAAAGGTATTAGCACTACCTATGCGCCCATAACTTTTGTAACACCAACTACTACTACTACTATTCCCAGCACCACTACCACTCAAACTATCTACATAACAAGCACTGGCCACCAACAAACTACTTCAACATCTCCATCTCCCCGCTATACCACAACTCCCATGCCAACAACTCAACATACAACACCACATACTACTACCACCTTAAGTTCAACCAGATTATTAATACCGAATACCAGCAATTTAGCTTATCGTCCAACTGTGGCTCCCATTAAAATGACCACGGATTCATTGTTTAAACACTACCATCAACCGGAGAAACCATTAAGAGGACCCATGTACTTAATCATTGAAGGGCATTCCAAAGTCAAGACCTATGGCAAAGATGAATTAGATCCTCATAAACCGAAAATTGTACCCATAATACCGAATCGTGAACCAGTGGTGAGAGTGGCCGATCCGAATGAAAAGCGTGGCACACCAGAAACATTTCAAGTGAAACATTTACATACTAAAACCACACAGTCCATGGCTACAACTACGACTACCACCGCTACTACTAAAGCAACCACAACAGCAACAACTACTACCACTAAGAAACCACAGGCTAAAACTACTGTTAAAACCACTACTAAGCCTGTAACAACTGTTAAGTCTAAAACCACCAGCAAACCCAATACAACCACAGTTAAACCAACAACTAAGAAACCAGTAATGCCTACTGCTACAACGACCATAAAACCTTTGACAACTAAGCCAGCGCCTAAATTAAGTGTTAGTACTACAACCGTGAAACCTAAAAACGAAAAAACACAAAGCAAAGACAGCACAACCACAGCTAAATTTGTTCCCAGGATCAGTAATCCCAATGCTTTAGACACACCTAAAAAGCCTAGTCAAACTTTAATAAAAGAACCGCCTACTAGTATGCAAGCTTTGGTAACTGAACCTCCTACAGGTATGCAAGGCCTATTAAGCTTCTTAGATTCTTCGCTGGATAGTCTGCTCAAAGAAGAACCTCTAGCTAATGCTCCAGAAACTAAGGAAGCCACTACCAAACTTAAACCACTACCCATTGAAAATAACAACGATCAACAGATACCACCAGCCCAAATTGAAGCACGTGTGAGCACTAAATTGGAACCCATAAAAGCAGAGGACTACGAGGATTATGTTAATGACAATTATTTCCAATTCACTACCGAATACTTACCACGAGAAACGCGAAAAATATACGACCGTAATCAGTTACCAGAATCCAGAATTAATCTCGAGGATGATGCTAAATTTGAAGATTTTCTAGGAGCAATTGACGACGATGACAATATGTCAGCGTTTAGTCTAGATGATGTATACGAGGATGATGAGGAAGAGGAAGAAGCTGGAAATATCGATAACACGCATAATATTATTAAACGTATTGATACGTTGGTTAGCGACAGCATGGAAGATGATTTCGATGATCTATCATCTACGCTAGACGAAGACGAAGAGGAGGATGGGGCCCGAAAGAATACCGAATCATTACAAAGCCAACAACAAAAGTTAAGAAACGCGTAACAATAATTAAAATTTATTAAATTTGGCAATTTCACAATGCACATGACAAAACAAAAATGTTCTTTAATTTTAGAAAAAGAGTATGTTTTATACTGTTCTATACCAAATCTTAAAATATGTTTTTTTTAATCTTTCATACATTCGTATGTACAATTTATTTTTATTATTTTATTTATTTTTTTTTTTATTTTTTATTTTTGTGCTCAAGTTGTAGTATTTTGTATTGTTGTAATTTGTATATAAAACAGCTTTATTTATTTGAAAGAGAAACAAAAAAGAAACAAGAAAATCCCTTTCCTTTTGAGAGTCGTCGTTTAATTTTTAAGTTACTCATCACGTTTATTTTTGTGATTGATTATTTATTCTAGGCAGTAAGTTAATAATTTATTAAAATAAAATTATTTATTAAATAAAAACAATGTATAACAAGAGCATTGTTTTATTTATTTATCCAATAGTTATAAATATTTCGACAAAGAATTTTCAATTTGCAAGCATTTTGGGGGTATAAACATAAAAAAAGAAATTATACAAAAATTCATTTACAAAATAATTTAAATTTAATTATTTTTTGTATGCAGTTTTCTAATTTTAATTTTTTAGAAGTTTAAATAGAATGACACAATGCAGTGAGTGTATAACCATAACCAGGCATATCGGTGAATGCCTCCACTAACAAATGTGAAAATGACTTATTCTAGACACACATCATCCAAATCACGATATAAAGTACATGGATTTATGATAATACAGTATCCATTTCGAATAACATCACTTTGGTGAGTTTTTATTTCATTCACCACACCGGATAAATTCACCACATTTTAGAGGAACTCAACACACTTCGACTTAATGCACCACATTTTGAAAAACTTCACCACAACTACAAAATTCTCAAAAAATTCAAAAAAAACCGAAATTTATTTTCTTAAAAAAATTATACATATTTGAATTTGTTTCCTTGATTTATAACGTTTTGGTATCAAAAATCGTTAGTAAATAATTGTTCGACCTTAAATTTATAAAAAGCAATGAAAGTTGATGACGGAAATCATTTGTTTAAATCTACTAAATATACTTTGCAATCATATAATCTTAGCATACTTTAAGGCCGATAATATATTCGATTTTAAAGGTTTGAGGGTCATTGGAAAAAATTCTAACTCGATGTAAAACACTTAAACACTGTAACTACCAATGGTCCCAATTTTTTTTTTTTTTGTTTGTATAGCACGTTTTCTTGGTGATGCAATACCCTCACACCACGTGTACTTGAGCACATAATGGCTATACACACAAAACAGAGGAATGAACTCCCCCATGCAACGAAGTGTGGTAATCAATCGTTCTTTTCAAATACTACTTTATAAAGAGAGAAGAATTTGTAGAGAGAGCACTTAAAAAAAATGAAAATCTTTTAAGTGTTTTGCGTGTAAAATAACGAATGTCTAAACAAAACATAATCAGCGACCGGTATGTTAATTTTGTGTGTTTAGCAACAAGTTTTTAGAAATTTAATGTATTCTTTATGATGTTTAAAGTTTTTTTGTATAAAATTTCAGTTAAAAAAACGATAAATAACAACGATTAAATAGTTGTATAACTCAATTGCAGAAAAATATCGGTACCTCCAAAAAAACATACCTGCCACTAAAATTGCAAATTCACAAACGAAAGAGTATAAAACAAACAGAAGAGAGGGAGAACAAAAACAAAAAGAGCATAACAAACAAAATGTTGTTCAAACGTAGATACAATATATGTGTGTGTGTATTTGGAATGAAATATCAACAACAAAGCAAAGGCAAGATTAACAATCATAATAAAATTCAATAAGAGACGTCAGTAAGTAAACACGATCAGCGATAACTGACGACAGCAAACTGAAAGAAAAATTATTTTTTATCAACATTTCTTAAACAAATTATTGTGTATGCAATAGAAGAGGTGCCAGGAACTTGTTTTTTGCGATTCACTGTATTAGGAAAAGATTGTTGCTATTGGAATCCGGTACCAGAGCACATCATGTGGTAAAGTAAAGCGTTCACCAGATCATTAGGGAATGTGAATACCACATCCAAAGATTTTTCCAGAATGTCAGATATCTCTGTAGGAGATAGCTACAATATTAGACTGTTATCTTCACATGGGTTACTAGATAAGGAGAAATTGAAAGTAACAACAAAGACAACGCAACCATAAATACAGAGAAGCAAATATAAGTTTTCACACAAACTTCTTGTACTTGCAAAATATAGATGGGATTATGAACCCACAAACAGGGGGATCATACAAATCTGATCCGATGTGAATATGATCAGAACATAATTGGCATTAAACCTGAACAGTTTCCATCGTGGTGGTAAGTAGTATTGTTTGTTAATTCGTTCAGATTTGAGATTTGTTATCCCGAAGCATTTTCAAATTATCGAGAACGGCATTCCTAAAATACATGTGTACATACACACATCTCATTGTAGGTATATACACGTATAGCCTATATGATTTAGTAGAGGGAAGACAAATAAAACTAAAATAAAATTATTATTTTCTGTTATCAATTAAGAGAGTAAGAGATAGATAGTAAACAAGTCACAGAGAAAAAGAGAGAGAGATCGGCAAGTGAGCCCTACCTAATGTTTGAAATAAACAACATGAAGTAAATTCGATGAAATAAAATAGCAGTTGATTTTTAGTTGTTTTCAAAGCGTTGATCGGTTAAGATCACTTTAGGTCTCACTCTAACTATTTCTCTCTCTTGGTTTATACTGTAGGTATAAATGCGGTTTTTATGTACAAACCAAATTAAGTAGAGGCATTTAAAATCGAAGTAAATATTTATTGGTGGCATATAATAAGTGTATATAAAACAATTTATTATATTTATTAAAAAAGTGTAAAAAAGTAATAATAAAACGCTATCATCACGTGCATGCATATTACTTTGTGCCATTATAATGAAAGCAATGTGCCACAAATATTAACAAATGCAACAAACAATAAACAGGAGCAACAATCCAGCATTGTAAACAAATTAAATAACAATTATAAATTTAATTAAATAATTTCGGTTATAACGTGTTAGTATTCGTATTTCTTATTATTATGATTTAATTATTTTGCCTTTTCTCTTCGTTATATACCCTCAATTAATTTATTTATTTTTATTTTTTTTATACAAAACATACCAAACTGTTTATAAAACAAAACATAAACGAAAACATAGAAAAAATTATTCAAAAAAAAAAAAATACGGTAAATAAGATTGTATATCTAAACATGTGTTTATAAAACCAGAAATAAATAAAAACAAAAACAAATTGGAGAAAAAACAATAACAAAATTCATACTGCGAATTATTTGCTCTTAACTTTCTTGGCCAATAATAGCGTTTCGAATTATTCGAATATTTTAAAATTGAAAGAAAAAAGCAACCAAATAGCTGTTTTTTTTTAAGCTGAGAAGCGTAACCAGTAATTTTACAGATACTAAGTAGGTAAAGCCAGGTACAGGATAAAGCCCGTTATGGCTTGTACGAGGTTTTAAGATAATTTCTGGTCAAGCTTAAAGCAAGTTTTATACTGCGTATATCCACAGTCTGGTATCTATTTAAGTGGGTCTGGTATTAATTTTTTCCCTTGCAAAGGAGTAAATTTTGTTTGAGATCATGTATTTGCAAGTAATTTGTTACATCAAACTTTGCAAGTGCTTTTCAGTACCCAGAAACCAACATAGGTGCCATTATCTCCTCCAGAGACACCAGACATTCTTAGGCATTCTTAAATGCGGTGTACACACTTCATAGGAAGATACTGACTGTTTCACTATTAGTAAATATGCGTATGTCTAATCACGATATACTCCGATAAAAATTGCTCTTAGCGCCAGCCTTTATAGTCATTATTTCAGACTGAACAATACTACAGTAATCGGATAGCCTAAAGGACTATCTATGTTTCAACTGTTTCGATTGCCTGATCTATGTTTTTCAGTAAATACTTGGATGACATTCTGTGGAAAGTGTATAACATTATCAAAGTACGGTATATTCGTAATATAATCAGGATCGAAAGCGGCTTCAGGTATCGAGAGGTCAATAGAGAGTATGTATGTAGTATGACCATAAGTTCCAAAATTAATCCTCTCCTGGCACTTGTAGTACATACTTAGTCTTACTGGCACCATCTCAACCACTTGTTCGCCAACATGTTCTGGTGGTAGCCAGTTAAAGAAAGTGAAAAATACAATTCTAAGACAATCTGTTATCGAGATTACCACCATCCTTATAAAACGCTTTAACCGAGCTTGTTGATTCCTTTTTTTTTCAAACACTCAATAACAGGCCCTAAAGAAAAGAGTTAGTTTAAGTACGAAATCGTATAGCTAGTATAAGCTTTTACAATGTTTTGATCGATATCTTGTTGTCATTTCATTATGGAAAATATTGTTTCTATAAAAAGCTAAATTATTAAGAAATGATGAGTAAAAGTATTAAATGGCCAACTTTTACTGACACTAATTTTTATTCTGGTTTTATAAATTGTTTATACAATTAATCAGTGCAATGGATAATCAGTACTATTTTTAAAGATACTGTTTACAGTCTTTATATGATTAGAACTGTTTAAATAAATAGACGTAATTGCGTTCTCAAAAGTAATTTAACTTAATAAAATAAACTGCAAATAAATATAAATTGTTTGTGAATTTTTAAAAGAATAATATTTACCAGCATTTATTTCTCTTTGTTAATCTTATTTTGGATGCTTTTTAATGCACAAGTCCATTGAACTTGAAAAAAATATTTTTATCTTTTTAAGAACTACCATTGTGTCGTTTTGAGAACGATAATACAATATCGTATAAATTTTTTAAGCAAATAAATATAGTGGCTTCTTACATTGTATTAGTCATTTTTGAAACATTTCCCTTTTTTTAATAAACAAATATGGTAAGAGTGCGAGTAAGAGTACGAGTATATTTGGGGGTCCATAGTAGTTGTTGGTTTTTATTTATACGTACATAGTGTGAACAAGATAGTTTTCGATTTTAAATGCGGGTTGCTAGCCAAACATTAGCTTAATATTTTTGTTTATTATTTGTTTTACTAAAGTACACAACTATTACTGTGATTCAAAGTCCAAAAGATATCTAAAATTATATTTTTAGATGTCTTGCTGGTGTCTATGTGAAAAAAAATTTGTTTACACCTTTTCTTATTAAATAGTTTTGGAATTTAAATTAAATTAATTAACACTACAAAAACACTTGTATTTAATATGATGAAATTGTTTATTCTTATAGAATAATATATGACATTAGTGGGTCAAATTTGCCAAATTTCTTTTTGAATTCTTATCAAACGTTAAATAAAAATCTCATAATGATTCTTAAAAAGTTTTGTATTTTTTTCACTTTTATTGAACAAATATTTTAGACAAGGACAGCTAAATTCTCTTTTAACTCGAATATTTCATATACTTTTTTAAAAAAGGAAATCTATTTACTATTAAGTTTTGCGATTGAAGGTCTATTTATAAAATAATGAAATAAATCAAAAAAAATTTGATAATAATTGCACTAGTAAAACTCAAACCAAATACCTATTAGTAACCCCATATCTGTAACTTATTCCAAGTAAACAATACTTACTACATCGAGTATAAATATTTAGCTGTAGTAGATTAACATTTAAATGCCGGCTGCATGCATTCATCATTTCCTCACATACGACATTATCTTTAAATATACACTTTCTCTCAAATCAGCATCACAACTAACAGAGAATTTTATGAGCATAATTGAATTGAATGAAATAAATTGTGGTTAAGTGCGATTGACTAATCCAGCACATTTGTGCTGGTTTACACACTCACTAAGTACACTCAAACACATACATAGAGTTACATTAGAATTGAACGCACATATATCATGGTAATGTATGTATAATGATGTATAATTAAAATAATTTTCTTGTTATGCTTCTCTATACTATAACTAAATATATATTATAATAATATAATATATATTGTTATCACTGAATGGAACGTCTAATGCCGGCTAAGTTAGATAAATAGAAAATAGAAAGGCAGAGAGAAAGAAGTAGAGACAGAGAGATAGAAACAGAGATCTAAGGATCATTAAGTAAAAAACCAATTGTTATAGGTCAACAAAATAATAGATTGTTTCAAAATCTTATCGCCACCTCTTAGCCGAACACCGAACAAAAAAATTCGTTATCAGAAATAAAAAAATATTTTTTTTTTGTTTATAAAATTTAATTTGAAAATAACTTTATAACATGGCGTACATACATAAATCATGATAAAATATATAAAACTGCAATGGAAAGAAATTTTAAAATAAAGAAAAACATTCATTTTAACTAAGAATTGTTTTCAAACTGTGTTGAAGAAAGTAATAAATTGATAAAATATTTGTTTAATAAATATTTGAAATAATCTTTGTATGTATGTGGTAAATTTAACAATTTTTTAAGATTAATAAATAATCTAAGTACATGTGCACATGTGCACCTAAACGTTCAACATCTAATGCGTTAGCATATCTAATCATCGACAATAAAAATTAAAAGTTAACTGAACTATTGAAAATATTTTTAGAATTATAAATTTTTTTTATTTGTGCAACCAAGTGATATAAATTTGTTATCGATTAAAAACAAAACGTATTGCTTCAATTTAAATAGAATAATTGAAAGTGACTACTATTTAAAGCAAGTTTGTATTTTTATGGAATATAGGACGGTAGTTGCCGTAGTCTAGTAGGTAGTGTGTTCGCTTATTAGACGTAAAGCCCGGGTACGAGCCCCAAGTCAGACATCAAAACGAAATATGGAAAAAAATTATTTCATCGGCGACTTCCTCTCAGCAGATTTCTGGCAAAAACTCTGAGAGTAAATAAACCTGCCATGAAAAAGTTTCTCAAAATCTATCGTTAGGAGTCGACGTTTAACTGTGAACTGCTACGTACTCCTTCCTGGCTGAAGGGTTGTAATGGCCAATTATGTATATATGTGATATATACTTATTGATGAAGCATAAATGCCTCCTTGAGGCTCCAAGAATGTGTTCTGATGAATCAGTCTCATCATCACAGAATCTACATGTGAGGTCGAAACTGTCCTCATTCTGAACAAGTGTACATGGACCTCAAGTTATTCATCTTATTGCCTTTCTTTATCTTTCTTTTCATTGAGTATGCCTTTTCAAATATATGCATGTCGACAATATAGGGAAAGACTCGATCTTCATCAACTCCTATGTCTGTTCATTGCTGCGAATAACAACATGATTTCGGGGCTTCCAAAGGGTAATCCTATTTCCCTGATGCACCTTTCTCAAGCAGTTCCATACTATCTTCGATTTCACCTTACAAGAGCCCAGGACTCGGACAACGGCCTGACTTTCGAATAGTATTGCTGTATTTTGCTTTTTGCATCTTCTATCCAAGTTAAATTGAGTACTTCTTCCGATGGCATAGATTTCCGTTTGGCAAATACCCGTGACTTTCGAAATATTTTATTCTGGAACCAATTACTCCCATTCCTGTCCTAAGAAAAGTTCTTGTCAGTCACTCATTTTATTAGATGGCGAAATCCTCTATTGAATTTTATGTTAGACTTGTCTCCCTTTATCCTAAACATGGTCTCCAAAGTTAAAATTGCACTACAAGTTATGAAAAATTTTTTATGAATTAAATACAAAATTGTTATAACAAAAATAAGAAGCAAAATTTTGCAATATCATCATGAAAACATATATTTATTCTGGTACAATACTTTTTTGTATTTTGTATTACTTAAATTTAGGCTATATTTTGTTTTTGACCCAGTTGTAGGCATAAACACATTACAAGTCAAAAAAATTGTTTTTTGTTTTCTTATCTTAAAGTCTAGACGACTCAGCTCAATGTTATTGATAGCTAAATAGACATTTTCGTTTGTGAATATTTCAGTTACTTCAAACCAAATAGATTGCCAGACAGCACGTGAATAATTTTTGATGAAATCAGTTTACTTCAGAGACCATCTAAATGTTTAACGTAACAGAATTTAAAAATTTACTGAGTAAACCAAATAATACATTTACTTCCTCAAACAGTTTAAACGGGTAAACACTCAAAAACCGGCTAAATTGTTAGAGATATAGACAGAGAGAGAGACTGCACACCTGTACAGCAGCAGTGTTAAATACGTGACACATTCAAATTGTTATAAAATACAATCGAAAAATAATAGAAATAAATAAAATCTTAATGAAATCCATACATATACTGTTATGACTTGCAAACATTAAGCACAAAACTCATTGAACTTTCTGCCAACATTCAAGGTCACTTGAAATTATTTCTGTTTTTTCGCGTGTCTTTATGTTGAGACTCTGCGGAAGAAAAGGAAATACCGAAAATATTACCAAATTATCAAGAAAACAAAATGTTTGCAATAAAATTAAAAATTCATTGCAAAACTCTGCAACACAGAATTTCTTTATAAAACATGTTTAAAAATTATTTACCACAGACTGCTAAAAATGCATGTTTATGTTTCATGCCTAAAAACAATCCTCTATAAAAATGTAATTAGCTTTAATGATCCATATATGGAAGAATTTTTAGGCAACAGAGTGAAATAAAAACGAATACCCTCGTATACACAGAAATTATGTTGCAGAACAATTTTCGGGTGTACACAACACAAAACATCATCCTTCAACATAAAAAGGCTTTTCAAAATCAATCTAGAGCTGTGAAATGTCTGAGGCTCCGAAGTGCATAATAATGCTGTGATATAAGAAACTGCAAAGATTTCCAAGAAATTAAGATTCGAATACAATTTATCTTGTATATTTTTTAACAAAAGCATATAGTTTGGAATTTTAATTAAATTTTCTACAATTAACTTTTTACGATCAAAAAAGTCGACATTTTTATTCTGCTCAAACTCATATCTGATGCCGCTTAAAGAAATTATTACTTTATGATCGTTCTATATTTAAATCTAAATCTAAAATCGAAAAGCGTTCGTTTATTATTTTCATTAAGATCGGTTAGCATTATATGCTGATTAGCTTTATTCTAAGTAGGGGCCTAAACATTGATTAATTAAAAAATTGATCATCGTATCTCGTTATTACCACATGCGGTTTATGAAGTATAATCTGTAAAGCTGAAGTCGCCGTGGTCTAGTAGGTAGTGTGTTGGCTTATTAGACGAAAGGCCCGAGTTCGAATCCCAGGCCAGACATCAAAAACAAAATACAAAAAGTATTTCTTCGGCGACTTCCTCTCAGCAGATTTCTGGCAAAAACTCTGAGAGTAAAAATTGCCATGAAAAGCTTCTCAAAAAATCTGTCGTTCGGAGTCGACTTTAAACTGTAGGTCCCGCCACTCATGTATAAAATTAACGCACATAACATGAGTGGTGTTGAGAAGCTAGGCCGTAATCCTGACGAAGGGTTGTAATGGCCAATTATGTATGTATGTATGTATGTAATCTGTAAAGCATTATTCTGTGCCAGGAGTTATAAATTATTTCAGACAACGAGAACCGTATCGTATTTAAAGCGGTCTATTCCCTCGGGAATATGCATATTCTCTGGTAAAATATAAAATGTATATAAAAAAAAATAAATAATAATTAATTATTAACAAAACAAAGTATAAATATTGTAAATCAAACATATATAAATATTCTGCTATGTCATGCCTACAATTATTTAAAAAGAGCACTGATAATTATATTATATTATGTACTTCCGTTTCTATGTTTTAAATAAATTTTACTGGTTTCTGCAATACATACTGTAGTGCGTTAGTTAATGCAAAGTCCAGTGAATCACAACACATTTTGATAGGAAACTATGAGATTAAGATGCATGTTAAGTAAATGCAAACTTTCTACAAGTATTATAATGTTATAGAATCGATTGGTTCATTGTTGATTGTTTGGTGATTGTTTGATAGACGCTGATTGTTCTCCAATTCGACTATCGTGGTCGTGCTCAAGTATAGCACACCGAAACTGAAATAAAATTGTTCTTATTTTATTAAAAGATATGCATTTTTACAAAATGTAATCAAATCTTAATCAATATCTAAGCAGAAATTGACAAGAAGTATAACAAACATTGAATGATATTTGCCACGTAGTTAAACATACATACATTTATTTATTCTCAGAATTTTTGCCAGAAATCTGCTGAAAAGAAGTCGCAGAAGAAATATTTTTTTTTCATATTTCGTTTTGATGTCTGGCCTGGGTCTCGAACCCGGGCTTTACGTCTAATAAGCGAACACACTACTAGACTACGGCGACTACTAGTTAAACATAAAAGTCAATTTAACTTTGAAAATAACCCGTTCTATTATTTGTTTATAAGAGTGAATGAACTATTAAGGTCAAGACAACCTTGAGAATGACCCAGCCGTTCTATAACTTGTCTATAAAAATTATTTACAACTATTATTAACTAAACAATCTGAAAATAGTAATTATTTATTATCTATTTTGTAAATACTACAATCTAAAGATTTTTTTTTTCTAATATTGTAAAATATATTGCGAATATTCAATAAAATAATGAACGAAGCAATTTAGCATGAACGTTTGACAGACAGCCTTTAAGATTATAATCAAACAATAATAATCAGCGTATTTTAAATATTTGTAGTACATACATATGTATATTGAAATTTTATTTATTAGTAAGCAACTTTAGTATTATAAACTTGCAGCAGACAATGTAAAATCTCGGACAAGATCCCATCTTAGGTTAGTATAGAACATTTTGACTTCTGTCATTCGGATTCAACCAAAAAGCATTGATCCAACTCATGGATATAATTATCATTAACCTAAAAAAACAAACTATAATCATGGAAGTTCTGTTAATTTCAAAGTTTTACTCACTATTTTCTTTGTTTACTAAAAGCTAGACTACAAGATCATATTGAGTATTATTTATTAAAATAAATAATAACTACACCACAAGAGTTGATCAAAAATTGTTCAGGAATGGAATGTTTTAGCATGTGCATACTATTCGGAAAGGGCTATTTTAATAGGGAAAAAAGTTATTCATGTATAACATTAAATACAGTTTTAATTGCGGACATTTTTTTGAGTGTATTGGTTAATAATTTTACAATTTTCTTTGTTAATTAAACTTTTTTGCATGCATATGACGACACAATGTGGTCTTTTTAACAGAAAGTAATATAATCTTCTGAAACCTTTGTTATAGAAAATGTACTCGTATATCTACTTGTTTTACTTTTAACGATTTATTATAGAAAAGGTGATATTGATACAATATTATTAATATTCATTCATTTCACATAAAACATTTTATGTGTTTATGTATGTGTATTACTTGCAACGAATACAAATTTTGCAACTGCAAATGTATATAGAAAATGTAACTGGTTTGAACATCGTGTAATATTATATTACAAATTGGAAACATTTATTGAATAATTGATTTAATAGCTCTTTATAAACTTACGTTAGAATATACATACAATGTCATGAAATACTATAAATCTTAAGAGAAAGATGGAATACTAAAAATAGGTAATGAGTGTGATATTGTGGCAAGGTCAAATATGTATGTATATAAATTAATCAGAAAATATTTTTTAATATTTTTTTATTTGCTAAATTCATAAATGTACATCAATAATTAATAATAATAAAAAAATATTAGAGTAGATGGTCTAATAAATTTTGCAAATATATTCGCACACTTGTTTTTATTACAGTGAACATACATAGATACATCACAAAAATAATAAGCATAAATTTTTAAACAAGCTTGAATTTGAACAATTAATTGAAATTTTTTAATTTACCAATTTTTATCTAAACAATGCAGAAATTCAGATTTATTGCTGTACAAAGACTGGCTTAAGAGTAATGCCATAGATTAGGTTAGGTCGGAGTGATAGCTCTGATATCACAAAGCTCACTTGAGCACGCATAGCGGCCCGTTGTGGCGCCACGAGAACGCAGATTAGGTTAGGATGAATTAGAAGTAAAGCGAAATGAGTGTTAATTAGGCATATCATGTCATGACAAACTTGAAGAAAATTACTGTAACGGTTAATAAAGGGGGTAATTATTTTCATCAGATACCAGACCCGGACCTAAATTGCGAAAAGGCTTTTTATTAACTTCAAAGAAAAAATAACAAATTTCTTATCGATTTGTCTACATTTCAGTTAATCTATCCATTCTATCTATAAACAAAGATGGCTACGCAGAATGGCACCGCAAAGGTGATTAAAAAACTGAGGCGTTCCGCTTCGGCCAGCGAACATAATATGAGCGAATTACGTAATCGAAAATCTACACAAAATCTGTTCGATCAATATGGCATACCAATAGATCTCAGACAATTTCGTAAGGTTTTGGATAAAGAAGATAATGGCAATAATACAGAGAAAAAGACTAGATACAGAAGGACACAGAGTGTTACACGTGCAGAAGAAATTACAACCAAAGAAGAAAAACAACGCAAAGAACAGCCAGATAAACCGTAAGTGAATTAAACATATGCATATGGTCCTTATTTGAATTAATAATTCTTAATTAACAACAATTGTTTTTTTTTAATTTTTTTTAGCTGCCATCGTCCAAGAGATTCTTTATTTTCATGGAGTTCTGGTTTTAGCAATTTTACCGGCTTAGTTAATTGGGGTTTCCTACTGCTGACAATAGGTGGTTTCCGATTGTGCTTGGAAAATTTATTAAAGTATTTATTAATATTTAATTTAAATACATAGCTTTGAAATTAATAAGTATGTTTTCTCTTTCTCTATCTCTCTTTCTAGATATGGAATTAGAATTAATCCAATTGAATGGTATTTCTTTTTAAGTGGCAGGAATGAGGGTGAAGGACATGCCTCTTTGTTTTTAATATCATGTAAGTTTAAATATTGAATTGTCAATATTAATTGTGTAATAAAATGGTTTTAAATATTCTTGTTAGATTCTATTGTACATTTGTCGATTTGTTTGTTGGTGGAAAAGGGCCTAGCGATGGTAAGAATAATTTAAAAGTATTTTAATAAATTTTAATAACTAAATTAAAAAACTTATCAAGAATATAAATAATATTTGAACATTTTCAGTTGCAATTTCTGGAATTTTTATAATATGTACATACATATATTCTATATTATTTGCGTATAAAAATTAAAATTAGAAGATAAGTTCTTCCACATAGTTTCTCTTAATCAAAATGGTACGCTTAAAATAGCAAACAATTCTTATCATAACAACAGTTTTGTTATTTATAACCCAGTGTATGATTTGCAAAATTTTATTGGCACTTCAATTTGTTTAAAACCCAATAATAACCCCATTATTAAAAGATGAAAGATTTAACTTTAATTTAATTAGCCAGTTCATCATTAATGACAATAATGTCCTGAAACCAACATAAGAGCTATTTTTGAATGATCTCGAAGTTTCAAAGAGACTCTCCTTAAGAATCATGATCACGACCTCCCACACACTAATTCTTCCCCTGCTGCGTCAAGTTCCAAATAGATTTCCTCCCCAGCTTAAGGACCTATTCTGTTTTGGACCGATAAAACCTAAGCCATAGAATCTTAAAAGTTCTGCAATCTCCCCTATACCGCCGGAAAATTCCACTCTCCGTCTCAGTGTTCTATATTTTCCCCCTGACGATTATTTATATTAAAAAATTCTATCTTAATACTTATTCGAAATCTTATATTTTGAATAAAAAGTTGGCAAATCTGATCGTTTTTTGGATATTTTGTTTTTATTTTTTACTTTTACAAAATCTTCTTTTCATTTTTAATTTAACGCCGAAAACAAACAAAAAATGTGGTTGAGTAGAAAAATAACAAAAATTTTGAAAATATGTATATAAAAAACAGTGAAAAAGAAAAGAGTGGTATAAGACTTAACTAACATAAAGTAACTTAAACAATACGTACGCCATATTGATCGCAATATTTCTGTAATGCCTGTTTGTGGTTATCGCCTAGAGCAGCCATCAACTGAGGTACTTCTCCAGGACGTGTTTGTGATAATTTTCCTAATGAGTCAGCTAAAAACTTACGACCATCGGTAACATCAGCCAGGAAGTCTTGCGTTTTAGGTTGAGCAAAACTTAATTGAGAAAAAGCTGCCTGATAACCAGCAGTTGTATCATCCGGTTCAGCAAAGTTATCACCCTCTAAGGTAGTCTTATCTGGTGGCAATTCAAAAAGCTCAATTAAAGCTTGCAATACTCTTGACCAATATTGATTGTATGGTGGTGCCAACATGGCGGGACATTCACAAAGTATTTTTGATATTCCTACAGCTACTGTTTTACGTTCCACATCGTTAGATGCTTTTGCCATGTCTGGAATGAATACACGATCGACTACCATGCCAAACATATTGGCTTGTATTTGATCGATAAGTTCCACTAAGGCTGAGGCACCCATCTTTGATGTGTAATAACAAAAGAAAACGACAATGCCTTTAACATATTTCGCAGTTTTTGACAATGACAGACGTTGGAATAGTAAAGCAAATATTTGTTTCATGCTGGCTTGCAATTCTTGAGGTGGATAATAGGCCATCAGGTTTTGTAAAAGATAAAAACCTTCATGATCATTTGCTTTAGACGCAATCATTTTTTGGAATATACCCAGAATAGCGTTCTAAAAATAAAAAAATCATTAAGTTATTTAACAAACCTATGAAACTGTTTCAAAGTTTGCTTACCAATTTCTGCATGGCAGCAATTTGTGCTGAGCCTTGTTTAATAAATGCACATAAAAGACGTATAAGTGGAGTAACATTGCCCGATCTATCCCACAATGGAGGAGCTAACAAACAAGGGAATAAGGCCCAATAAGGTTCTGGAATTGGTCCAGTACCTTCACGTATTTCCAAAAGCAACGACAGCATTTGGAAAACATACGGCATAAATTCTAATATATCCTGTTGTAATATGCCTTGAAAAACTGGGAAAAATACTTCTTCAAATGAGCTAACTGCAGCCGCTTCAGTTTTACAAACAATTCTACAAAAAGAAAATAATTTAATATCAATAAATTAAATCAAAAATTCTGAACTTACCTAATGGCTATTGATATCGTTTCAAACAGATAATGATTGAAATGGGGCCTAGAGGGATTTTTAGCTACCATTGTTAAAATCTCTGTTAAACGGGGTAAAGCCACACCCATAAATGGCAGAGAATGCTCTTGCAATAAATAAAAGCTACGCATTATAGCTTTCATAACGTATTCATTCTCATTGGAGCCAGGCAAAGATAAAGTAGCAAACAAACCACTTAATAGATCATTGGCTATAGGGGCCAAATGCTGAGGACCAATTCTAAAATAAGAAATAAAACAAAATAAAAAGAAAATTAATTCGGATTAATGTAATTATTTCGGATTACATACAGTGAAGCGTTTGTGGCATCCTTCATGGTAAAAATTTTTTCCAAAGCACAAGCTGCATAACTATGTACGACCACACTTTCAGCAGGCAAATGACGTATTAAATGAGGCAATGCGGCCAAAAGTGTTTGTTGACCCAACACACTACGAAATACCATAACAAATTTAAGAGCAGCTGACTTTAGAACAGGAAGTTCGTTAACTATGAAAAAAAGAGAAGGCATTTTTCATTACAAATTTTAAAGTTATTCCACAATTATGTATTACTGTTTGGTCTTTCCAACTCAGGAACAATTTGTTGAGCACAAAATTGTGGTAGTGGAACAAGTTCTGAAACTTGGGTTATACCATGTTTTTGTGTACCACCACGAGATGCAAATGACGTAACCAAATAAATAGCAGTATCTTTAGACCGCCAATTAACGGCAGGATTCTCTTTATACTTAGTCAATAGAATTTCTAAATACCGACCAAAAATACCAAAAATTTTTGCTTCGAAATTTTGAGACAGCGTCTTTACCAAATCGCAAGCGGCTCTACGTCTAGTATCAATATCAGAACCCTCAATATCGCGACGAATATATTCCTCGGGACTGTCTTCAAATAGTTCTTCATCTGATTGACGGAAATCTAGATTCGGTATAACAACGTTTTCACATATATTCGCCAAAATTTCTGGATTCTCAAATATTTTGCGATAATTTGATCGTTCAGCCACCACAGACAAGAATTGCAATGCATTTGATACCAGCTGTAAGCAAACCATATGAGTATAAATTATTTTGTACATTGCAATGTAAAACCTACCGCATCATATTTTGTCTGCATACCAGTTTTAACCAATAACTCCCAAACAGCAGTTACAAATGTTTCCATGTATGGAGAAAACTCTTCTTCGTATTTCTGGGCATACATGCCAATATTTTCACAAACCTGTGAACGCAAATGTTCCAAAACACCGGCATCTTCATCATCTCCCGTATGAAGGCAAGGCACATCGACTGTCAATAACTCATGAAATGCTTTCATCCATGTGGCCATATTATCCTCAAAGAACTCTGGTAAATCTTGAGAATTCAATGAAAAAAACACTTTGCAAACTAAAACCAATGAACCGTAAATGACTTTTAAAGCTTCAGTATTATTTTCATGAACTTTTGTCAATTGCATTGTAGCCAGCAATAGATCTGTTAATGGTTTTGCCATACGATCTAAAACCAATTTAATTTCTTCCCAAAGACTTTGAGATTTAAATTCATAACGATATCGTTTAAAAAGCGAATGTGCTGTTTGCAAAACGCCATTAATAACATTAAAATCGCCTGTAGCAAATTTATCCACCATTTCATCAATAAGTTGAGGCCATTTCTTGGGAAAATCATATTTGCCAATAATACTAACAGCATCACTTAGTTGTTTTTGCAAAGCAGGTGGAGAACGCAACATCAAAGTAACAATCAATGTTTTAATAGTGTTACGGTCATCCAAGTGAATTTTATCGGGAACTTCAGACTCCTACAAGAGATAAGTTTCAAGATATTTAATTTTATTACAAATGATTAAATGCTCTAACTATATAAACAAATTAGAAGTCTTATAAAACACTACATAGAGAAAATCTGGTCATTTTAATATTTTATTGTTTAATAAATGGAAAGTAAACCCATTTGGGAACAGAATTGTTTCGGTTAAACCCGCAGTCTGACTATAGCTCACTAGCTGATCTATATCTATAGATCCTTGACTGGTCTCTAATTATAAAAATTGCTGGCATAGCAAGATTTATCCAGCAGCCGGGTTTTCCTATAGGAATGTTTGGGTTGGATATTAATTGTAGTGTCACATTGGACCTTAAAGCTGGCCTAAGTTGGAACCTGCAATGCAGATGGTTCGCCTCGTAACCTAAAGTATAGCCCTTTAACACAAAAATTGATTCAATGACTGATTTGCTTAATAACAATTTCATTTATGATAAACAAAGGAGATCCTGAACTTTATTGAAAGTAATAGAATGATTAGCATATGGTATATTGTACTTTCGATCGAATTAATCTCTCTGGCAATGCATTTTTAAGGCGACAAAAACTAACCAAAATTTACGTCCGGCAAAGATTTCACACACACAACTCTACAACTCATTACTCAGATATACGCCTTAGCTTCCAACATGAAAGACATCAAAAGTATGACAATTACAATATTTACCTCATTTATAGCCCAATTACGTTTAACGTAGTTTTTAAAAGCGATGGAACCGGCCACTCGTATCGTCATATCCACATCTGCCTTGTCTATTAAGTTCAATAGCAACACCGCATAATTCCGTTGCGTTTCTGTAGATTCTAGTAACTTCTCAGCTGAAAAAATACAATAAAATATTACAAAAGAAAAAGATATTTTGAGAAAAAAATGAGTTCCACGCAAATAAACAACTTACCCGGTCTTCTGATATTGGGATCAGGACTCAAAGTTTGTTGTAGATAGCCGGCTAATAATTGCAAGTTTTCATTATTTATTTCCATTATGAAATTATCTTTTCTTTATGTTTCAATTTTACAACAATTTAAATTTATTTAAAGTGTGGGTCTTTACTTAATTAACACAAATTATAGGTAAATTCTCCCGATTATTATGAAAAATTTAGGTTTTTTTACAATTTCTTATAGTGATAATTTTTTTCCAGAGCGTTTTTCGCTTTCTTCAACAGAACACATGCGAGCGGGAGAGAATTGCAAATAACAAACTGCAAAGTAAAAATTCCGTTGCTTTGATACTTCAACAAAGAACTCTGTAGTAGTGTTGCTTTTTAAGTAAGAACTTGGTAGCACTTTTGAGATAAAATATTGCCATATTTAAGAAAAATTAAATGTACCACCAGCTGAACACAGTTCGTGGTTGAGTGATTGCAGTTTTTGCCATAACATTTAAAATCGTGTTTAAAATGGAAAAAGATTAGAAGAAAAAGCATTATGTTTTAATATTTAATGTTTTATATATTATTTTAAATAAGAACGTACTATTAAACTTAGAATTTAACAGAGAAGAATAATTTATTAAATTTAGTTATTTTTTTTTTCTAGGAAATAATTTCAGAAGGCTTGGGCATGTTTGTACAAGTAACAAATATAATTGTGGTCGTAGTCTTGCCAGTAGTAATAATACATTTAAAGGGACATCTCTTCAGTTTAAGTAAGCAATTTTATTATTTTTTTTTAATTTTTAAATTATTGTTAAATGCATATATTTTACATATAGTGGGCGCTTCAACGGTATGTTTTATTTATTCCATATTGTTCCTTAAACTCTGGAGTTATGTTCAAGTAAACATGTGGTGCCGTCAAACTTACCACACTAAACAATATAATCCACGCAAAAGACGGCCAAGCATAACATTGGCGCAATTGAGTAAGTTATATACTTAAATAAAATGATTTTTAGGAAATTGTAAAAACAAAATTCTTATTTTCTATAGAAAATGGTCGATTCGATGAAGCTGATGAAAAAGACGAAGATATACCTGTATTGGTGCAATATCCAGATAATTTATGTTATAAAGATCTATTTTATTTTCTTTGTGCTCCCACATTATGTTATGAATTGAATTTCCCCCGTACCACACGCATACGTAAACGCTTTTTGCTTAAACGTGTCTTGGAAGTTGTTTTCGGTGTTAATGTCGTAATGGCATTGTTCCAGCAATGGATTATACCTTCTGTTCGCAACTCGCTTATACCATTTTCAAACATGGATGTTGGTTTGGCCACAGAACGCTTATTGAAATTGGCGGTAGGTGGTGAAATAATTTTTAATAGTTACTTTTTATAACTCTGAATTGTCTTTTACAGTTGCCAAATCATTTAGTTTGGCTGTGCTTTTTCTATTTGGCTTTCCACTCGTTTTTGAATGCAATTGGAGAAATATTACATTTTGCGGACCGTAACTTCTATAACGACTGGTGGAATGCTAATAATATTGATACATTTTGGAGAACTTGGAATATGCCAGTTCACAGGTAAAACAAACTAAGTCAGCAATATTTATTTTAATATAATTCATTATCTTATATTTTTGCAGATGGTGTGTAAGACACTTATATATTCCTGTGGTACAAATGGGATATTCTTCAAGGCAAGCCTCTACCATTGTTTTTCTAATAAGTGCATTTTTCCATGAATATCTGGTAAAAAAAAAGTTTTCTCTAACTTCAAACATTTCTTTAAATTACATTAAATTAATGCCTCCTTAGGTATCTGTTCCTTTACAAACCTACAAGATATGGGCTTTTCTGGGCATGATGGGCCAGATACCCTTATCGGCCATATCAAAAAATGTGGAGCGTTCATTGGGTCCCCGCATGGGTAATATTATTGTATGGGCTTCTATTATACTTGGTCAACCGCTGTGCATCATGATGTATTACCATGACTATGTTATAACCCATTTTCAAGACTCCTTAAATAGTACCGTTTATAGAGAACTTTAATATTTACAAAAAATATAGTTTTTAATTAATTTTTGGTACTTAGAACAGAAAATAAGTTAAAATATACAAATTTATTTAGTTATTTGAAACTAATTGCATTTAAAATTGCAATTATTTATTATTATTTTTAATTGTTATTGTCATTAAATTTGAAGAAATATGAATTAGGAAATTAAGATTGTATGAGCAATGTTAAAAAGATGAAAAACATAAAGAAAAACACACATTGTAAAAGAGTAGAGGTTGTTAACGATTGTTACAAAATATTTTTGTAAATTTTCATATGATTTAAAGAAAGTGTAAATAAAAATTAAGTAATATTTTTTATAGCACTTGTTTCATTAAAAATCGAAGCCGTTTTTTAAGGCAAACAGAACCGTTTTAATGAATTATGCCATCTGACCATCCTGACTACAAATTCTGGCAAGCAATGAAGTGATATTAAACGAATCATCAAAGGACAATCAACCATTAAGAATACACTTCCCTTCTACGCTGCCGATAATAACAATTTTCAGTAAACTTGCAAAAAATAATTTACTTTTATTGTTAAATAACTCCGTTGCTTTTTTAATCGCTGCAATGTTTCTCATTTGCAATTAAATATAAAATTTGAAAATAACGATAATTGTCTCTATGTTACGGTATTCGTTTAAGTTCCTTTGTTTATTTTAATCTATTGAAAGCATTGCCAACTATAAAGTTTTTGCACGAATTTTCACTAACAATCTGGTAGTCCAAACAGAAATAATGCATACAAACAGCGTCGCTGTCGCGTTTGTATTCCGCTGTCTGTCTGTGCAAAAAGTTTTCGGTCCCATAAAATAGATTTAAAATTAATTAAATCAAAGAAAGCAATTAAAAAAATTATTATAATAAATTTTTGTTAAAGAATTATTCATAATTGCATATAAAGCTAACGTACTAACATTGAAAACGGCTTGTAAATAAAGCGGCTAAGGTGAGGTTAGAGTTTTCTTTTATTCGGTCAAGTCGATATTTTTAATTTTCTTGTTGTTGTACGCGTTCTACATACATTATTTACATTTTTTTCACCGTAATAAATGCGTGTAAATGTGTATGTACGTGTTCTTATTAACAAAAAAAGAGATTGTTAAAAATTCTCGCAGTGTTTTGAAGTTGTTTTTCAATAGATGCATGTGTTTTTCCGATCAGTGGAAACCGGCATTAAGAAAAAATCAAAATTCTTGGAAAATATTAATGAAATTAAGTGAAAATGTTGTTAATTTCTAGAAAAATATTACAACAAACTAAGCAGCCCATATATTTAAAGAATCTATTACCGGCACCCACAAAACAAAATCAAATTACAAACGTAAAGAATTATCAAGTATTACGCCAGACAAAAGAAGGGGATTTATTAAATAAAACCTCAATTTCATCAGCTACCGTAGCGGCAACTAATAGTCACGTAAGTTTAGTTAATTGTTTTAATTAATTTTTTTGGTGAAGTTTTGTCATAAATATTGTATTTGCTTAGATCATGAGTGGCCGTCAACGTACGGGTAGCAATAGCGGTCGTTATGGTGGTGGCGGTGGAGGTTATGGTGGAGGCGGCTATGGCAATCGGGGAGGTTACGATAACTATGGTGGAAGTGGATATAATGGTAATAGTGAGATTAAATTCTAATAAATGCTATTTTATCTTTGTTTCGTAAGAATATGTTGTAGGATTATGCTTTTGATAAGGCCAATGTATTTCTTAAATGTTTATTGTTGCATTTTTAGATCGAAAAATAAGCACTTGCCGAGTCAAATGGGCTGAGTTCGTCCTAACGAATACAATGGATATTTTTATTGTTGTAAGAGCTCTGCTGTAGTCGGAAGTGTTTCCGTATTAAGTACATATATATACATAATTGGCCATTACAACTCTTCAGTCAGGATGACGGCCTATCTTCTCACACCGCTCATGTTGCTTGCCTTAATTTTATAGTTGAGTGGCGCCACCTAAGGTTTAACGTCGACTTCGAACGACAGATTTGAGAAACTTTTTCATGGCAGGTTCATTTACTCTCAGAGTTTTTGCCAGAAATCTGCTGAGAGGAAGTCGCTGAAGAAATATTTTTTTTCATGATGTCTGGCCTGGGGCTCGAACCCGGGCTTTTCGTATAATAAGCGAACACACTACTTACTACGGCGACTATTACGTAATTTAATGAAATTGTGCAACCTCTGTTTATCCCAATTTGACCGACTGAGGTCCTGGATAATATAGTCGACCAGCCAGTCTTTAGCTGTACAAGGATTAATCCTACTATTCTTTGTCCAATACCGAAGAATGGCGTTCATTTAACACGTTGTTGCATCTAAGGTTATTTATTGCTCTTGAAATCGTTTACTGAAGCAACACTCGCTCATTTAGATAAAGCAATCAATTCAACCTGCTCTTATAATTTTCCATTGGGTGCTATTTTTTATGATTCTAATTTAAATTGCCTTTTAAGCGGATACTTACACTGTTAAACATGTTCAGCATTTTTATATACAATATTGTTTTTTCAAGCTCTAACAGGGAAAATAACTTTCAATTATTAGATCATGAAATATATAAAACATATAACATTAAAAACAAAGTAATTAAACTTTTTTCTACCATATAGTGCCTAATAATATGACCAGCAATGATCTCATGCAAATAATGAATGCAATGGCTAGTGGATTTAATATGAATCCCCCACCTCCGCCTCCAATACGTATGGGTTGTGGTGACTTACGTGCTCATCATGCTGGCATGTTCGTTGAGTTAACGGGACGCTTAATTAAAAAACGAGTTACACGTTTCATGGAACTAAGAGATCGTGGCAATAGTGCGTGTCAATTAGTTATTTTGGAAGACAGAGTAAGTAACAAGTCTAAACAATAAATTTAATTAATAATCATTTTTAAAATAGTATCCTCGTGTTGCCCGGCGTTTAATTAATATGCCTGAAAATACTGTACTATCCATTGTTGGTGTGGTAACTAGAAGGCCGCCGAATTCATGCAATCAGACAATGCCTACTGGTGAAATCGAGGTGGAAGTTCAAGACATTTTAAATATTGATTTTAATGCAAATTCTAAAAGAGCTGGTGATAAACGTTCTTATAGTACAATGGTGCAACAAAATAGCACAGCTATTACTAGTACGGAGTACAAAATAGCAAGTGAGTGATTGATAATTTATATTCTGTTGCATTCAATTGTTTTTGATGACAACCTTTTTCAGAGTCTGAGAACATATTGAAATACTTTGAAAATCGTGATTTAACATGTAATGATTTAAGGCGCCGTGATATTGGCAAAGATATTACATTGGTTGGTTGGGTTCCTATAGGAAAAACAAATAAGTTTATGCAGTTAAAGGATGGCTACGGCCAAACGCAAATAATTATTGAAGATCAAACAGTAAATTATTTTTAATAAAACTCAAATACGATATCATTATTGATTATAATATAATTTTAGATGCAAGACACCGTCACTAGTGCACCTGAAGGTACTGTAATACAGGTAACGGGAAAAGTTTTAGGCAGACCCCGTCAAAATATAAATATGGTAAGTTACTTTTATTATGCCAGGATTAATTATTAATTATAAAATTTAATTGCGTGATTTATTTAGAAATACGATACAGGTGAAGTGGAAATAATGGTTGACTCTGTTAAAGTTTTAAGTCCTGACGATCCATATGAGGGCCCCATTAAGTCTAAAGATAAGATAAAGAAACTTTCTATTAACGATATTGATGAAACGGAAGAAGTAGAACGTAAAAATGGCGAAGCTGCCAGCGATGATGATAATAGTAAATCGGCAACGTCTGCTAATGTAATCAAAGTCGCTGATCTCAATAAATTTGCGAATCGTACACATACTTGTGGTGAGCTAACCAGTGATAATATTGGTGAAAAGGTTACAATCTGTGGTTGGTTGGAATTTCAACGTATGGGTAAATTTTTTATACTTCGGGATGGCTATGGTCAAACGCAAGTATTAATAACTGATAAAACCAGCGGTTTAGAAAATCAGGACCAAACTATAACATTAGAGTCGATTGTTAAAGTGGAGGGTACTGTGATACCACGTCCAGCTGCTACCATTAATCCGAAAATGAAAACTGGACATATTGAAATTGAAGCTGATAATATTGAAGTGTTAAACGCTGCAAAGAAGAATTTACCCTTTGAAGTACGCAAATTTAATAGAGCGGGCGAACGTTTACGTTTAACTCATCGTTACATTGACTTAAGGTAAACGTAGTTTATTTTTGGTATTTCAAAGAAAAAAATAACAGAATCTTGTTTTGCTCTAGGTTTACCGACATGCAACACAATTTGCGTTTACGTTCACAAGTAATTATGCGGATGCGTGAGTACCTTATAAATTACCTGGGATTTGTAGAGGTAGAAACTCCTACATTGTTCCGCCGCACACCAGGCGGTGCTCAAGAATTTGTTGTACCCACACGCAGAGCCGGCTTTTTCTATTCTCTGGTTCAGAGTCCCCAACAATTTAAGCAAATGTTAATGGCTGGTGCTATAGATCGTTATTTTCAAGTTGCTCGCTGTTATAGAGATGAAGCTACACGACCCGATCGTCAACCGGAATTTACACAGCTTGATATTGAACTCTCCTTTACATCGCGTGATGACATAATGCAGTTAATTGAAGAAACATTACGTTACTCATGGCCGAAGGAATATACTAAAATCCAAACACCCTTTAAACGTATAACTTATGAAGATGCAATGGAAAAATATGGTTGCGATAAGCCTGATACTCGTTTTGGTCTTATGGTATGTTCTATTGTTTACGAGCCACTAAAATTTGAACTCAACTCATCATACAATTTTTATGCTCCATACACAGTTGACTAATGTTACGGAAATCATTGAGAAAAGTGAAAAGTTTGCTGAGAAATTCAACAACTTGGGGGCATATGCTTTAATAGTGCGAGGCAATGAAGGTTTTTGGAATGGAACAGCTCGAAAGCACTACGAGAGTTTGTCGAAAGAATTCTCTGGTACTTTATTTGTTCGCAAATTCTTGGTAAGTTCAGCGATATTGTTCTTATACAGTACAAGCGTTAATTTTTATTTTCCTGTTGTATAATTTATAGCAATATAAGGATGTTTTAGATCGTCTAACAAATTTATTAACGGCAGATATTGCTTCAGAATTAATTTCCAAATATGATTTAGAAGAAAATGATCTATTATTGCTAGGAATAGGTGAAAAGGTTGAAACGGTACGTTGCATTGTAATAAATAGATAAAGTTTACATAATAAGAAAAACATTTTTATATTTTTATAGCAAAAACTATTGGGTAGAATACGTTTAGATTATCACAACTTTTTGATTGAGAATGGCAAGACTCGTAAAAATTACGATAATAAATTTGTGTGGGTAATTGATTTCCCAATGTTTGAATTAAATCCCGAGACTGGCAATTTGGAAAGTGTGCACCATCCATTCACTGCACCACATCCGGATGATATGGATGATTTCATAAATTCTAAAGCTGAAGATTTAATTAAAATACGTTCCCAAGCTTATGATTTGGTATTAAATGGTCAAGAAGTTGGCGGAGGCTCCATACGTATACATGACCGAGATATGCAACACTTTGTATTAGAACAAATACTGAAAATACCACATGACCATCTGGCGCATTTATTAAGTGCTTTAGAATCCGGATGTCCTCCTCATGGTGGTATTGCCTTAGGTTTGGATCGTCTTATGGCTATTATTTGTAGAGCAGTATCGATCCGTGATGTTATAGCATTCCCAAAATCACTTAACGGTCGCGATCCACTATCGAGTGCACCTGTACCCATTTCTGAGGAAGAGAAAACGTTATATCATTTGTCAATTATTGAAGGTAACACAGAAGAAGAATCTACTGGACAAGAGGATACCGATCCCGATGCCGTGCGTGCGCCACCTTCACCAACAGCTATGGAAGAAGATCAATCTGTAGTTAAAGAAGAAGCAATGGCAGTAGATCTGCCAGCAGCAGAGGAAATAAAAGTTAATGAAAATCCGAAAAAAGAGGAAGTACTAAAAGAGCCTATTTTACCAATAAAAGCTAAGCGTGTTGTTAAGAAAAAACAATAAATATAACATTAATGCGTTTATATTATATGTATATATATACGTATAAGTTCCCCGTTAAAAACAATTGTTTCCCATTTATCGGAAGAATATCCTTGTTTGACTTTGAATGCCATACGGAATGAATGGCAGATGGAAATAAGTTAAATGTATGCTATGATTACATAATTATTTATTTGTACGTATTATTTTCCTATTTAAAGAATACTTCATTTTTATATATTTTGTTTAGTCCTGTGATTTAATTTTTTTTATTCTTAATAAATGTTTAAAATATTTATATATCGTGTGTAATTAATAAAAACTTATAAAGTCAGTTATTTTATTGTAATTAAGAAAATAAACACGAAATTTGTCAGGAAAACTAAATAATTTTGTGCTATTAAATGAAATAATACGGTAGAGATTATAACGCTTTCAATTTTGTCCGTACCATTATATTAGTACCCAATTTTGTTAAAATCACTCATATGAAGGAAAAGTGCTGTATTGACTTTTGTACAAATATATCTGTTTATTTACACTTCTAATATTTGTTATACCATAGCAGTGGTAAAATAATTGTTATTTAAAATTTAAGCCTAAAATAAAAATTAAATAGTAGATCTAATTTGCTAATGCCACCGACGCTTGCACGGCTTTTTTAGCAGCTTTTTTTGAAGCTTTCTTTGCTTCCTTATCTTGGGCATCAATAACACGACGTTTCTTTTTCAGAAGCCATTCTTCTTTCTCCTTTGATTGTTTCTCACGTATCAATTTACGGAAAAGATTACGATGTCTTGGCTTAACCATGCGAGCCTGCAAACGGTGCTCATCAACTTCACTTTTACGCAATTGGCGCTTGTTTTCTTTATGAACTTTGCCAGATTGAACTGCCATTTTCTTTTTCTGCAAATATGTTAACAAAAGTACAGATTAAACATTAAAACCACCGAAGAGACTAATTTAATTTACCTCTTGCAAGCGCAATTTTTCTTTTTCATCAACATCATCTTGTTCCTCATCATCCCCACTGTTGTCTTCGTCTTCCTCCATTTCATCTTCATTGACATCATCACCACCGTATTGCTCAAATTCTGCTTTTTCCTCTTGATAGGCTTGTTGGAGTTGGGCATCTATCAGATTTTGTTGTTCTTCTTTATTTTCCTCATCTTCTTCATTTTCAGATGATTCTTCTCCGCTTTGTTCATGAGTTTCAATGAGAGAAGGATCATGAATTGCTTTTTCTTCTGGTGGTATGTAACTATCACGATTAGCTTCAACGAATGGAGATAAATGAGGAGGCAATACAACACCCATAAAATATTTGTTTGTAGGCAGCAACTGGCGTCTGTTGACACAATCGAACACCCACTGTGGTTGAATGTAATCCCTAGAAATATATTGTTTGCTCATACTTGGACGATCTACAACTTGATGAGTAATAGTTTCATCGTTTTCATCAAATGTGGCACCAGGAAAGATAGTCGAATCCCATGAAACTTGTCCTCCAAATGATCGTATTAGAACCACCAAGGGTTCTCTCGGGACTTCACGATTTATAAAGAATTTGAGGCCCTTAAAAAGGTTCTTCAAACGTGAAATTTCTTGGGCTTCTTGTTTCATTTTCAACACACGTTTGGAATCACCATCCTGTTCTAACAATTCCAAGTCCATTTCGTTTTCATCCTCAT
Source organism: Sarcophaga rosellei (assembly GCA_930367235.1). NCBI lineage: Eukaryota > Metazoa > Arthropoda > Insecta > Diptera > Sarcophagidae > Sarcophaga > Sarcophaga rosellei. Next base: position 47,332,189 of record OV884019.1, read on the forward strand.
CCTCTTGCACTTTGTCGGTACGCATCAACTGGAAATTTAAGGCCGCAATACGATCCGCAACAAAAGAAGCTTCATCCTTTAGGCTTTCTTCGCTATCGTTTAAGACACCAGTAGGAAATTGTGGAGGATATGCCAAATTTATGCTGTGGTACAAACGGAAATTTACAAAACCCAACATTATGGTGTAAAACTCAACGAAAATTGACATGACTTTAAAATCGACCTCAGCTTTTGAATGAGGTTTGAAAGGATAGTAGTGCGGTACAATCCATGTTACTTTTTGTCCTTTAATGTCAGCCTGAAAATAATAGCCTTTGATGGAAATGAAAACTTTTCTCAATGATTTGGAGGCTATGATGTAGTGCAAAAACTCAATTGTCAGACGACGGCACAGTGCAGATTGTTCGCGAGGTATCAACCTTAAGGAGGGAAAAGTGCTGAACAGGAAAAGCAGTGTCAAACAATCATCCAAATCTTTAATAGAATCGATAAAAGTCGGATAGCGCTCCTTCACAATGTGGTCTATTTTCAGTTCAGGAAACTGAGCCAAACGTCTCTTTAAATTACGGAAATCTTTGATAGCACGATCACGGCCTGTTTTCTTTGCGAAAATCTAGAAAAAAAAGGATTAAATTTTAACTAAGTATTCACAAATTCTGAAAGCAAACAAAAATTGACAATAATACTGTCAATTAAGGAATATATATAGCCCGATTTGGAAACGTGAATAATAATTATTTAAGTTTTTAATACAATTAAATCATTTGAATACCAGCTATTCCGTTTTAAGAAGAATAGCCCACCTCAGCTAGACAGGGCCTGTTCGTAAATGCATTACTGCGCTGCATATTATGCGCATCATGTTCATAAATGCAAATCTTGACAGCACTGCAGCTATAAAATGTTCGTAAATGCAACATTAAATCATATTATGCGCAAATAAACCCAAAACACTAATCATAAAAATGGCTGATGCCTTAAAAGAGTTAGAGAGAGAGAGAAGGAGAGTTTTACAATAAGTTTCTTTTTTTCTTCCTTAAATGTCTTCTTTTTTGCACAAAGTACACTTTTTTGTGCATTTAACAACATTTGGTCATTTGTTTTATCGTCCAGTTCAAAAATCAAATTTATTAATAATTTTTCCATTTCTGCAGTGTCTGTTCGTTCGTAAATACAAACAAATAAATCAGCAAAAAGAAGCATCAGCAACATGTGATTAGCAGTGTGAGCGCAAAATAATCATATTATGCAGCGCAGTGATTAATTTACGAACAGGCCCACAGTTTAAATCTACAATTATAATGTTATGGGTGGAGAATATTGCAGACACGTTTGCCAATAATGTCGGCATAAGTATAATAAGGTATTCAACATAATCTATCTTCATTCAAAATATGTACATACGATTAATTGAATTGGGATCCAAAACTCACCTTATAGTCACGCAAGGTCCAAACAATGGGTTCATGTAACAAAAATCTTATATCCTTTGCATGATATAAAATTTTTATATCTGATGAACCTTTTTGTGCTCTACGGCGATGTTTAGGTTCTCTGGGATAGACTCCTTTAATGATGCACAGGCGACGAAAATCATTTAGGGACAACTGAAGTTTCCGTAAAGCAGCCCTACGTGTTATATACTGCGTAGCCTCACCGGACTCATACTGTAATTATAAATTTTTATTTAAAATTCAATCAATCTTTTTATTTAGCACTTCAATTACCTTCTTCGGGCGACGCATTTTTCAGTGTATTAATTAAAAATTTGTTTCAAATTATTTAAAACAAATTATATTTTTGCAAAACACGTGTATAGGCTGCAAAAGAAACTTTTATTTTGAAAATTCTCTAGCGAAAGAGAAGAAATTGTATTTACCAATCAGGGTTGTATTTTTGTGCACTTTGTACCAGTTGCAGAGTTTCCACATCGTAAATAAGAAAATTCATGTATGTATATACTTGGCAAACTGAGGAATTATTAAGTAATATTAAGTAAAAACTTAAGCAAAGAAATACTTACGTGAACGTAAACTAATGTAAAAAAATCTACCCAAAAAATTACATACCATACATACATAGACATATCTACATACGATAATCGATCGAACAGGCATTAAATAAAGCCCTCTATTGGACAGCAATGGACATTTTCCTACTACGCCTTATATTCGAACTTTTTATCCACAATAGCATTAATTTGTTTTATTTTTGCTATTAGTTTACAATATTTTAAGATGCTGGTATTTTTAATGTATCATAAATATTATGATGATATATGACTTTACAAATAAATTTGCGATCTATTCTAAGTATAAAACAGTTATGGAAACATGAATTTAATTCCGGCCAACTTCTGGCATTCTAAATATAGTATTATCTATAAAACCTTCAGTTAAATTTCTCTTGTATTCATTCCAAGCATATTGTGGATGTACTGTGCCAGTATGATCCTGATTAGTACGATCAACTTGATATTGTCCAATATCTTGTTCCTCCACAGAGTTGGCATTTAAATTGTTTGTAATATCCGAAGTATCGCCACTAAAATATGTCCAGTTTTCACCGTAGGGATCTTGAGAGAAGGGTGTTGGTTCTTGGTGTTGCAGATTATTGAAACTATAGTCTAATTTAGCCCATTCATCAATATTACGCAGAAGAGGATCACCTTTTTGCAGTGGTGGTCGAAAGATCATTACAGTTCCTGAATGTTTCTTTACACCCAATGTGGGTAAGTCAGTCCATTTGCCTAAAGCATATGGAGCTGTATCATTGGTTTCTACAAGAAACATGCCTCTTGTCGTTCTTTTTACATTTTCGCCGACTTCTACAAGATAATTCGTCTGAGGGCACATTCCTAATAAGTAGGCAATGTAAGAACTGCATGCCCAACCCCAAAAACCTTTTGGCGAACGAATAGATTCTAGGTAATAGGCTGTTGCTCTTTGATGGCTGCAGGCAAATGGATCTGTAAGAAAAAGATTATTTGGTCGTCTAAAGATACAATTTTAAATGTATAAATGGACTCACTTAAGGGATTATTTCGGCTACAACCTGGTTGAATAATACCGCCATTCATATAAAAATCCGCATGGCCACATCGTTCTAATTTCCCTTGAACCATTGCATTTGTATGAATAATATCCACATAAACAGCATCTGTAGGATCTAATTTATCATTTTCAGAAGCTGTTACAAATAAGGGCATTGCAGGATCCAAACCTAAATGCATAATAATAGAATAAAACAACATAATAATTTCATTCTTAAGTGGTCTTGGCTTTGAATAAAACAACATAATAATTTCATTCTTATCAGGTCTTGTGTTTGAATAAAACTTTACTATGCACAAATGATTTTGTATGCAACAGAAAGTATAACCGCCTTACCTGTTATGCGGGGCAGTTGAAAAGTTGCTAAATTTTTCGCTATATAATTAGATAATTGGGCTCCCAAAGAAAATCCTATGACATGTATATCCGTACTTCCCATGTCCAAAATACGTTCCACTAACTGGGCAACACACGCTCCCGTATGTTTAGTATTATGTACAGCACTCATATAACAAGGACCCGGTGCCAATTTACTCCAGTCTACATAGAATAGGTTATAGTCTCCTTTTGCTAAATATTCTGTAAAGTAAGAATAGTAAATATTAAAACAACTTTAAGCCATTATCACTCATCTTACCCATTTTCATCATTTGTAAGGGATGTAGAAACATATCGGAATTATAACCATGTATTATAATTTTACTGGGATGTTTGTTATCATAATAGGATTTTGTTAGATTAGAATCGTCCAGATTTGCATCAATATATAAATATTGTCTATCATCAGGATTTTTACGTGTGTATAAATAGAATGTGATATCATTATCCGGACACTTCCTGTCAATCGCCCATGTACAAGGTCCAATTGTTATATCACGATTAGCGGATGGTGCTACTGCTGTTGTAGTCACTATTGGCATTGCTTCTGTAGTATCTAAATATGTATTTCGTCTGGCGATTAAAGCAGATGTAGATTTTGGTAAGGAACTTAACACTGATTTGGCATTGGTTTCAGCTGAATTAAATATTAGAACTAGAAAAAGATATACAATGCATTAAGTATGTGATACAATTATAATCCTTATTTTATAATTAAGAGTATTATGTGTAGAATCTATTAAGCAAAATAATGGCGTGTTAAGCAATGTTCCTGGTTTGGCTTTTTTTTTAATTTTTTTTTTATTATCGGAATTAGTACACATACATACGTTAATAGGCATTACATTTCTACAATCAAAGTAGAGGCTAGGTTCTCAGTCGTTTTTTTTTAATTTCATCTATGAGTGTTACGATCTACTACTTAATGCCGAATTCGAATAACGAATGAAGTTGAGAAACAAACAACGGTTCAACTTTTATTAGTTAGAGTTATTTTTCTATTTATTAACGTTACAAAAAGCATGTTATTTAATTATGTCAATTTAAAAATCTTAAATATATTGAAAAGTACCAGATTTTGGTATTAAAAACCAATATCTCTCTCGGACCGCGTCATTCCAAGAAAAATAGACTGATTTTACATGATAGCGTTATATCAGCCCAATTTTTGGATTTTACTCTGAAGAAACATTTTGTATCAACAACTTAATATACACTGTCAATGTATACTAGACATAATGATAAATGATAATAATAACATTATCATTAAAGTTCTAGCTAAGAAAAAGATAAAACTTGACCACAAAGATTCAAGCTTAGGCTCAAAAGTATTTGGGCTTTGCATTATTGTAGCCAGCCAGCTAGTAATGCACCTCTTTCTTACAAACATAACTATGTATGTATGTATATATAGATTATTACAAGCACGTTTAATGTACCTGACCTATGCGCTTATAAAAATATTGTAATCGAAACTTTCTATTTCCACAAAACAATAATTATCGTACCATAAAGACTTACCCGTAATTAAGAAATGAAATAAACAGCTATTGGCTTTAAAATTTTCATAAACTTTTAGAAAAATCATTATGGCAATCATCTTAAATTTTCACTAACTAATTAAGCACTTTTCTTTTTATGTTGTATTATTAGATGCACATAAAACTATCACATGTTTGTTTACCTATTGGTAAAAGTTTATAAATCTTGTTTTTTTTAATTAATTGTGATTTTTTGTATTTTTTTATTTTGTATTATTGCTTTTATATTTTTATTTATACAATGCAATGCAAAGTAAATTTAATTTTTTTCTGTTTTTAGCCGTAATACCTAATAAATTGTTATTAACACTAAACCGTCTAGAGTATAACTAAACACTGGCAGGTTGTCTATGTTTATTAAACGCATATACAAATCGATTTTTGGTAAAAAAGACCAAAATTGTTAGTTTTTGGCTTATTTATGCGACTTAATAAGAAGTGAGAGTTTTTTCTTTTTGCTTCTTATACTCGTATTTATTTTTAGAAAAAATAAAAAAAGTAACGCGTTTAATACAAATTGTTATAGAATTTGAAATTCTTTAAGTATGTATTTGTCAGTGTAACACACGCTAACGCGTTATTAGATTATAATCGTACATGGCAAAGATTTAAACCAAAAATTTTGACCCACATTGAGCATAAAGTCAATCACAAATTTCAGATTTTTACAATAAATAGTATATACGAGGTATATACAATTTAGTATTTAATCTTCAAAATATCACTGTATACTACCTCGCCGATAGAAAGCCGTTTATGAATAGTTTTAATTTTACTAAAACACTTTTTTTTTATAAATTTCTTGAAAACTTATAATTATTCAGGTACGTGTTGGAAATTTACAATGCTTACTAACTTATGTTATGGTTTTTTCTTTTTATTTTAATTTTTTAATCTGTCAACTACTACGCGCTCTTGAGGCAAGAAAAATAGCAATGAATGATTTTTTTTTTCATAAACAAAACGAACAATTTTTCATAAAAGAAGGAATACAATTGTAAATATGTATGTGAGTGCAGTGAAATATTTTTGTAGCAGAGCTGGCCAATCTATTTGGCATTAAGAGTATCGAGAAAATGTATTAAAAAGGTAACAATTTTATGTTTTTTGAACGGCAGAATTTAAAACAGGAAGCAAGAGAACTGTAATCTACAATACTTTTCTGAAAATAAATTTTTGGTCCGCCACTATAAAGTTAACATATGTATATGACTCCTTCATATCTAATTTACAGCCAATATTCGAATGTAGTCGTGCGACTAGGGTCGATTTTAATGTAAAATCCAATGTTGTTGATTGTGGATTAGAAAATCGTATAATTTGTACCTAGAAGAGCTAATCCGTTTGTGGTAGATTGGCCTGTGAATCGTAAAACGTTGTTTGGCATAAAATGTGAGACAAATATTACCACAAATCAAACATAAGAGTACATAAAGTAATCTGTAATATTAGTGCCAAAATTAATTAAAAAGTATGTTTAAAAACTTTTACTGTGGCACGCCTTTCCAAAAAATGTTTATCAACTCTGCATGTACATACAAGTTAATCAACACATACGGGCAACGAATTAATTATACATGTCCATGCACATACATATATAACATCTTTGAAGCGACAATAATTATCCAAAATATTCTTTACATGAATTATACTTGTAGTGCATACAATATAATATAATATTTGCAGGTAAAACTTAAAAAATATACATATAATTGTCATATGACACACTTTATTATTTGCATTATTTCTTAATGCAAGTTAAAATAAATATTATTATTAAATATTATCTTAATATTGTAAGAAATGTAGAATGTTAAAATTTCACTTAATATTTGTTTATGTATTATATTATTTGGGAAATTAAAAATATTATATGTATTGTTTCGGCACTAAAGGAAACGTTTTGCAGTAATATTAAGGACGATTAATATAAATTGTTACATTGATGCTTACAATCTTTTGCTATAAGTTTCTCTTAATAATGAAAATTTCTCTTAAAATTGCATAATGATTATATGTATGTACATACGTATGTTGTAGGTGCATGGTACTCATATTTTTGGTTTAATTTTGTAGTTAGTAACAAAATCTGTCTATTCATTTAAAGAAGATAGGAATGTCTTAAAGCATCTTACCTTCCTTATGTTCTTTCTACTTCTTTAAAAAAAAAAATAAAAAAAAATAAAAAAAACATATCAAAGTTTCACATGCGTTTCCAGTAATAATTTCAGAACTTAGCATCCCACCTAGCCTATAGTTGTGGAAAAAAATCTTGAAATCTTTTATATTTTATGAATTTAACAATTTATTAGTAACATTACATTCAGAATTTTCTAAAACATTACCACAGCATGACCAATGACGACGACCCGGATGACCGGTGTGACCATGACCACAACCATTAAAACCTGGCATACGACCATCGCAAGCACATTTTACACTTTTATTACCCTTGCTAGAGCAAAAGGCGCAACAGTGATATATGCCACTGTGAGGCCGCAATGTACGAGCCTGAAAACTAAAAGGACTTCCCTAAAAATACGAAATCAATCAATCGAAATAATAGAAGAAAATATGGTAAGGCTACACAAACATACATACCTTAATTGGTTTATCGTTTATTGTAATTGTTAATATTATGGTGCCTTGTGAATCGGGTGTAAAAGAAATTATATATGAACCATCACGATTATCTGAAACCTTTTTCTTAATTTTAATAATTCTGATTAAAATGTATTTTTTTATGTAAAACTCACCTCAATTGGCAACAATTTGGCATGATTATCTTTGTATTTAATGTGGGATTTAATTTGTAAACCACCATGACATAGCGAAGCACCATCTGCATCCCGTGATATTAAAACCAATTCAGCTTTTTTATGAAGACGTAATTGGGATACACCTTTTGAAAACAATAAAATAAATAATAATCAATTAAAAGTCTAAGATGTTTGGGAAAACTCTTATAGAAATAGGTAAAATTTAAAAATTAATTAAAAACTAAAGTCATTTCAAGTAGAGCATATGATTCCTTAATCCCTTCCACCACTTGGCATAATGCTAAGTAGCACCTACATATCTAGACAGACTATAACACTTTTAATTTTTCTTACCATCCCACACTAAAGTGCATAAAGACGGTTCCACAGTTTGCATAGTTATTATACCATATAAGGATATGTCATTAAGGTTTTTAGCAGCTGGTGCTGTAATTTTCGGTAGGAAATGTAAAGTATCTGAAATCTGTAAAAACCTTAATAACTGTAATAATGCCAACCAAAATCCATTTACTACCTTAGGATCCACAGGAGCCTTAAACTGTTGACAATACTCGAAACGTTTCAATAAGATTCTTATAAACGTTAGAATCTCAACATCTGAAGCTACATCCTGTAATTCTTGACTGAATTTAATGGCCATTAAAGCATCTTGTGTACGTTTTTCTGCAATAGTTTGATTGCTATTAGTAATTAATTGATTTAATGACCTTGTCGGCATACCTAAATCCATTTGTTGCTCCAAAATCATTTCAACTTTTGATTCTCTCGCTCTGTGCACTTGTTGCAAGAGTGTATTCTTATGAGCTTCCAAAGCTTCAAAATAACTGGCCATAAATTCTTCCACTTCCGCTTGAATTTTATCACATTTTCGATTAATACTTTTTGCAATTTCGTTTAGCTTTTCTATAGAATGTTCAGCATAATTACACATGGGCCGCGTTTGTTCCGTAGAATCCCTTAATATGCGACCAAAGTAATTTATGGATTTTGCAATAGTTTCATGTTTATGGCCCTTGTGTACAAGTATCAGACAGTCGGAACAGGCAACCTGTAAGCAGACAATGCAGAAGAATTTGATATCAAAACCCGGATGCATGCTGCACTTGAGTACGAATTTCGAATTATCAATAAACTGGGCAGTTTTGTCCTTGCGAGCCCGTCTTAGGTCTACGATATTCTTAATATTATGTTTTGTAGTAGTTTTTTGCCTTTCGTGCGATTCCTTGCATAAAGTACACAAATTTAAAATACACGTTAAACAATGGTAGGTGGCCTGTAAAAGGAAACATTATAGTTTTGTGGAAATGCAATACGAACTACAATCCTTACATTAGTTTCCTCATAGCATAAACTGCACCAAATACGTGTAAGAACCTCTTCACCCACTTTAAAGCGGATTTCTTCAATTCGTCGTACTAGTAGAAAGTTTTGCGGTAATGAACGTATACCACCGATTGGCACTTCCGTGGAATATTGACACAATTTGCACTTAATCAAACGTGTCAGTTCATTTTGTTGACGCTGAGTCATATTGGAAGCTTGCTGGGAAAATGCAATTGATGAATTGTCGGCTTTGATCTGTAAAAGTCAAATGCATGTTGAGGAAATATTTTTTTAAGTATTTTTTAATTTATTCTTACTTTCAACGGTAAACGATCAGATGATTTTTTTCGTTTAAAGCTAAAGGATGATCTACGCTTTTGTTGTAGCGGTGAATTCGATAAATCGGAATTACTGCGAACGGTATGAATATCCGGTGATGCTGAACGCACACTAGTATTGGGAGAATTTAAACCTTGAAACAAAAAAAAAAAAAAAAAAACGAAATTAAAATAAAAATTAAAGTTTATTTATAGATAAAGAAATTCGTTTTATGGCATCAGCACTACCTATCGTACTTATTTGAACTTCATTAGTAATTTTAATAATTGGAAAGCAAATAAGGAATAATATAACTGAGCATCCTATCAGTGCTGAGTATTACAACAAGTCTGCAGAATTTTCATAAGACACTGAAATTAATCAATGTGTGTAAATAATTCCCAGAAGACTTCGCAAAAAGTTGTGTGTAGATTTTGTTATATTCAGGCTTAACTGGTGTGGGACCTTTTTGTGTGCGTAATACATCTTTCACTTGACCTGGGTTTCGTACTCAACTTTATTGAAGCTAAGCTCTAAAATAACAGTTATTTTTGCCCGTCAGCCCTACATTTTCCTTTTTACAACACCTCATATTTGAATCAATCAACTGCACTCCTTTATATGTCACTCCTCCATACAAATATCTGAAAATGGGAGGCCCTTAAAAATTATATTCTCTTAAGGGACCATTTACAATTAAAGAGACTACAGAAATTTGGAGAGTGCGCATAACAGTATCAACAAATCCGTAATGTTTACATGAAAACAAAATTAATTAAAAATAACAGTACTTATCAAAACAGAATACGGGAAACACATGGTAAAATATACGTACATACATATACGAGTATGTATATATATAGAATACATTCAAAACCTTAAAGCTTATACGGACCCTAACAAAATATTCGTACACATATGTATTTCTACTCTATTGAAGAATATGCATGCATTAGAGGGTGGTTAGTGATGGTCGAATTGTGATGTGAATAAAAATCCGGAAGAGAAAATGAAAAGCTAAAAGACAAATTTGATAGAAAAGACAACATTTCAGTTCAAACAAGCCTCTGAACAAGAAACAATAAAATGTCATAAAATAAAAGAAATTGACAACAGGAAATTAAAAATAAAATATTTGAAATGATTGTGACAAAATATTGTAAAAATCCTCGAAAATTTCGCATTATTTTACTTTTAATGATTGTCACACTTATCGTTATAACTTTATTGGTGTTAAACAATGGTCTGCAGCATGTCAATTCTGAGAGATTAATCGATGAAAGATTTGTGGCTCAGGCTTACGCTGGACCACCTCAGCTAAAGCCACAACAGAACGATGATGGTTTAGTCATTTTGAAATCACCACGTCAAAATGGTATTATACAACCGGAAAAATACGATGAACATAAACTCAAGTCTCGTTTAATAGAGGAAAAGATGCACAATTTGAAAGAACAGACGAAACAGCTGATACAAGATCCAGAAGAGGAACATACCGTTTCGGAGAGTGTAAGCACAGCAATACATATCTTTTATACAGCACCCGTGCAGTGGTATAAAACACGTAAGCCTACATTGCCAAAGGAAATCCTCAATGATTTCAATGACATTCAAAATGTTACCCATAAGCCGGTGGCGAAAATTTTAAACAGCGCCTTCTATCCAGCTTTGGGTCTTTATAAACCTACATGTGAGCTGTTTGAGAAACATTTTCAAAATATACGCAACTGTGGTATAGGTGTACTAATTTTAAGCTATACTGGAAAGCCTTCAGAAATCGAAGTCTATAAGACAATATTCGAAGTGGCTCCAAAATTTAATTTATCAATTACTTTTGAAATAAGCGTGGCTGGCAATCAATCATTAGCATTTTTGCAACAACATTTAATAGATATACGAAAATTCTATCATTTGCCAGTGTTTTTTAAAACATATTCACAAAGTCGTAAAGCTTTAACGCCCGTTATTTACATAAGCAATGCTTACAAGTTAGTGGATTCTTTAGCCTCGCAAGCATTTTGTAAATCACCAGATTCCATACGATTTACACTGGATGCTTTTTTTATTGGTCATATAAGGTAAGTTTTTTTAATTAATCTCTTGCTCATTGCACATTGCAATGAAACCTATTACTCTACACTACTTTATCATGATGATATTTAATCACCAGTAAATCTTTTCAGACTAAAAAATCATGCCGATTATATTAGACGTCTTTGTTTGGATGGCTTTTATAGTAAATTGCCAAGTAATGGTGCCACATTTGCCAGTACCTGGAAAAATTGGTCATATCTGAAGTCATTTGCATTGACTTACAAAATGCTTTTTATACCCACTGTAGGTCCAGGATTTGCAGAACGCAATAAATTTCCGCGTCATGGTGATATACAAAGACACCGCAGCAATGGAAGGGTAAGAAAATACATACATACATCTAATATTTTTTCACTTTATAAAAGCATATTTATTTTTCTTATTGTAGTATTATGGTGTTGCCTGGCGCACTGCTATACTCAATCATGTTGGTTTCATCAATATAGCCAGTTATAATAATTGGCCTGATGGTAGTCAAATAGAAGAGGTTATACCAAAAGCTGGTTTTCTCGACTACAATCCAGGTGCTAAAACAAAATATTTAGATCTTACCACCCACTGGGTGGGTAATTTTATTAAAACGCGCAATGAAGCTGCTGCAGCATCACTTCAAAGTGGCAATGGACAGTTAAGTTGTTATGAATATTTAAATAATACAATTTGTTAGGAAGGTCTATCAGCAATAATGATTACAAATCAAACTCAATACAGGCCAAGCTCTTACTTTAATCGAATGTAACATACATACATAGCAAATAATTACTTTCATACTGAAACTAAGTATAGAAATGAAAATTATAATGATTTTATATAATTTTTTAACAACAATATTTAGATAGCATAGACTAGTGAAAATTTGCCAAACACCATATACATTAATTAATTGAAAAAAAGGTCTTAAAATATTTGGTGTATACTCAAGATACCATATGGTCAGAATTTATGAAATTTTCTCATTAGATACCTAGAATATTTAAAAAAAAAGTTTTTAATGTGCATAATTTTTTTTAATAAGACCATATGACTTGATATTGTAAATCCAAATTTGCCAAATACCATAGGAAAACTAAACTATATACTAGTATTTTATCACTAATATTTAGCTAATGAAATTAAATATTGAATATATATACATAATACTTTTAACTAATTACTACTATATCGGTACAATCGTTATTTAAAGTTTAAATTTTACATTCTTATACTTATACATACATATATACATAACTATAATCACTTGTTAACTTGAAGTCAAATTAAAACAATTTAAAATAATAAATTATAGAGACACATAAATGATGATATTAAAAATGTCCTTAAAAATATTGTTTTTCTATTATTAAAATATAGCTTTACTACATATGTATTTAAAAATTTATTCTAATGACTGATTGAAATAAATTACTTTCTAAATTAATATTTATCTAAAATAAAAAACTTAATACTTTCTGTTCTCTTAAAAGTTTGTTTTTATATATTTACATCGCAATCGATTGTTTTATACAAGAATTAGTCAAAATCTTTAATTATGTAGATCGAAATTTAGTACATAATTTAGCATGATCGGAATGATCCTATTCGGATTAAGCATGCACAATTTTATTCGATATCTCTTTCTTTGTTCCTGTGTTCGAACTCTAGAAGACAACATTATAGCTGTCATTGGTGAATGCACCACGAATGGTCCTATAGCGTAACAGCGGATAACTTTTATATGAAAAATACTCAGTCAATTACTCAGAAAAACTTTCTTCATAACCTATCCTGGCTTGATCACTAAGCTCAATTGGTTGCGGAATATAATTAAAACGGTAAAAAAGTACTTAACGTGTTAATAGTACTGTAGCTGAATACACTTACCTTTATAATCTAATTCATTAACTGATTTCATAGGTAGTGAAGAAACTTGTGGTATTTCATCAGACTGCGGTTGAGACCAGAACGGTATACTGGCATCCTGTTTGAAATTCTCGTTTACAATGCATTGAAAACAAAACGAATGCAAACAATTTAAACTCCTGGGGTCTTTAAACAACTCATTACATATTTTACATCTCAAATCGTCTGGATACAGAGTAGCTTCTGTTGCTATCTTTGGCGATAAACTGCGAAGTGGTGATGCTGAAGGACTTCTGTCGGTGAAAGAAAGATAGGTCTATTTAAATTATGAATGTTGGATGTTGTGTACTGTGTGTGTGTCAAATTATTTTAATTTTTAAGCAATTATTTTCCTTTAATTGGGGTAATATACGGGCGTTACTAGGGACCAGAGATATAGGTGGCAAAGCTAATTCTTTTCCTCTAATGAGCAAAAAAGTTCTCGGTTACCGACAATGCAAATCATTGACCTAAAATATGTAAGACATTGACAGAAAAATGCAAGTCATCTGCCAAAAAATGAAAGTCATCGGCCAAAAAATGTAAGTCATTGACCAAAAAATGTAAGTCATCGACCAAAAAATGCAAGTCATCGACCAAAAAATGCAAGTCATCGACCAAAAATGCCAGTCCTCGTCCATGCAACCAAAAAAAAACGCAGGTCATTGACCAAGAAATGCAAGTCATCGACCAAGAAATGCCAGTTATCGTCCATGCAAGCAAAAAAATGCAGGTCATTGACCAAAAAATGCAAGTCATCGACCAAAAAATTTCATGTCATCTACCAAAGAAATGCTACTTGCGAAAGATACGTATCTATTATGCATAAATGAATATTGAATATTATATTCACATTACTGTATTAAAGGATATTGTCTCTATCACTGGCAACGGCTTGGATTTACTGCAGTAACTAACTGTGACTTACCTCGAACGATTCGAAGCTGTTTCGAACGAATCCGAATGTGACAAATTACTAATTGTCAACAGAGAAGGCGAGGTATTTTTCCCTATATTTAAAGCTTGAGTGTTTGAAGGGGAATTTGGCGCTGTTATAATTTTTAATTCAGGTATTTGATTTTTTAATATGCCCGTATTATTTTTGCCACCAACATTGGTTGGCAAAGCCATGGATTGTAAAGATTTTTCCCAACTTTTACTGTTCTGTTTAATTTTTTGGGCATCCAAGTCTGCAACTAGACCATTGCTACTCTGGCTACTACTGTTTACTGACAGCGAAGAAGCAGCACTAAGTATATTATCCAGCAGAGATTCCGGAGAAGTTGAACTTTCGGTAACATGTTTATTAACCTCAGAAACGGAACCAGATGATTTGCGACGCGACATTGATGATGTGGTTTGAGCATAAAATCCACTATTTGGTTTTAAAATTGTAGCTTTTGGAGCCGGTAATTTTATAGAATTTTTCCTGGCGGAAAACGAAGTTAATTTAATTTCGGGAAACTTTTCCATTTCTTTTTCGGTAGTTTTCTTTTGACTCTGTGCTGATACATTAATGGGTACAATGCTAAAATTTAATAGTGATGATGAGGAACTATTGTGTTTAAGTCTATGGTTGGTTTTGGTATTGTTATTGTTGTTATTATTATTGGTCAATCTTAAATTTTTCCATTGCACTTTATTGCCACAACTATTGTTTGTAGTTGTAGTATTGAGGGTGGTAGCGTTAAGTGCCGTAGTATTGGTGATGGCATTATTATCGCTGGTCATTGACTTCGTTATATCCGTTTCCGTATTAATTGATTTATTGATTATTTGTTGCATTCCATTGCAAGCTATTTGCATTGAATATTGTGTTTGTTCACTTTGAGATTTTAAGGCAATTTGTTCGGAACTTAAACTTAATCGTATTGTCTCAGTGTTTTCAAATTGTCTTAAGTTTAAGACTTTGGGTACTGAACAAATTTCATCTTCTTCAACTTCAACTTCATCTTCGGTTTCTTCAGTTAATTCTTCATTATAATCGATTTGTTGATAGACATTATCAAAATTTTCTTCTGGTACTTCCCATATCTCTTCATCTTTTGAATATTCCGAAATATTTGAATTTTCTCTATGGCTCTGTTCCAGATGTTGTTCATAATCTTCCGATTTGCGTCTTATTTCATATAAATAGCCGGAACTCATATTTGATATAAGTACATATGTATATTTTCTATATAAAGCTTAATTTTATGTAATATTTTTTAAAAATGTATTCATTTTGCGTTCAAAACGTTTTCGCACAAAAAAGTTCTTTTCCGGCCAATGTTCGAATGTTAACTGAATGTATGTTAATGTCTCAATTGTATTTCTGGTTTTGTGTTTCCAATTGCCTAGCACTTGACATAAAAACCATTCTATGATTCCGGCTAATCCAATTAGATTTAAAATGTGTAAAGAAAAAGAACACTAAAAACTATTGCAGCAATTGCTTACATTCTACTTTGTCTGTGAAAATATTTATTTACAAATGTACTCGTATGTATGTACATATGTCTGCAATCAACATGTGCTACATTGCAAAATACAAAACAAAAGCCGGCAAAACATTTGCTATCATAATTAAGCAATATTGTTAACAAATGAAAAACGTACTATGTATGTAGATTTTGGCGGAAATTATTAAAAATTATTCCGTTTGGAATAACTAATGTGTATGGAATTTCCACCTGCATATCGCAACAATACCAATACATTGCTGAAGCGTATGGTAGCTAGTTTAACCGTAGATTGAGCCTTAAAAAACTTCATAACTCTAGCTTATGTATCACTTTTGATACATACTAGAATTTTGAAAGAATTTTGCAAATTATTGATAGATTTTTTTTACAAAATTTAAATATGTTTATTTATTTTAATTCATTTTAATAAAACTATTTTACATTATTACATTTTGTTATCACTTTTATGAAATTTACGCCAACATTTTTGACATGCTCTACATTGCAGCAAAAAAATGCAAATCTTACTTACTTACTTAATTGGCCATTAACATCCCGATTAACGGTTTTCGGCCTGCCTTAACACATCCTTCCAGGCGCTTTGCTTCTTGCGCCCCTACTCCAGTTGGTCACACCAATCGATGACAGGGCTTCCTCGATCTGGCCCTTCCAACGCAAACAAGCTCTTCCTCTTCGCAGACGGCCAAAAAAAATGCAAGTCATCGACCAAGAAATGCAAATCATCGACCAAGAAAAATGCAAGTTATCGACCAAGAAATGCAAATCATCGACCAAGAAATGCAAGTCATTGAACAAGAAATGCAAGTCATCGTCCAAGAAAAATGCAATTCATCGACCAAGAAATGCAAATAATCGACCAAGAAAAATGCAAGTCATCAACCAAGAAATGCAAGTCATTGACCAAGAAATGCAAGTCATCGACCAAGAAATGCAAATAATCGACCAAGAAAAATGCAAGTCATCGACCAAGAAATGCTAATAATCGACCAAGAAAAATGCAAGTCATCAACCAAGAAATGCAAGTCATTGAACAAGAAATGCAAGTCATCGTCCAAGAAAAATGCAATTCATCGACCAAGAAATGCAAATAATCGACCAAGAAAAATGCAAGTCATCAACCAAGAAATGCAAGTCATTGACCAAGAAATGCAAGTCATCGACCAAGAAATGCAAATAATCGACTAAGAAAAATGCAAGTCATCGACCAAGAAATGCTAATAATCGACCAAGAAAAATACAAGTCATCAACCAAGAAATGCAAGTCATTGACCAAGAAATGCAAGTTATCGACCAAGAAATGCAAATCATCGACCAAGAAATGCAAGTCATTGAACAAGAAATGCAAGTCATCGTCCAAGAAAAATGCAAGTCATCGACCAAGAAATGCAAATAATCGACCAAGAAAAATGCAAGTCATCAACCAAGAAATGCAAGTCATTGACCAAGAAATGCAAGTCATCGACCAAGAAATGCAAATAATCGACCAAGAAAAATGCAAGTCATCGACCAAGAAATGCTAATAATCGACCAAGAAAAATGCAAGTCATCAACCAAGAAATGCAAGTCATTGACCAAGAAATGCAAGTCATCGACCAAGAAATGCAAATCATCGACCAAGAAAAATGCAAGTCATCGACCAAGAAATGCAAGTCGTCGTCCAAGAAAAATGCAAGTCATCGGCCTTAAAAATACAAATCATCAACAAGAAAAAAAGTGCAAGTCATCTACTAAACAAATACAACCTGCGAAAAATACGACATTTTACTGTATATATTCTTATGTATAAATGCGTGTGAACTCAATGAGAATTATTAAAATTTTTAAGTCCATTTAACTAAAATTTAATTTTTATCCGTATTTACATAGAGCACTTTATTATATATCCGGTTCCACGTAACGCACGACCATAAAGAAACCTATTTTGGAATCCTGGAGACTATCCAGCCTACTGGGTCCGTTTCAACACTAGGTCCATTTTTTATCCGATTTTTCCTTTATTGCTCATTTGAAGGCAATAAAAAGCTTCGACGCCTATATCTCCAGTCCCAAGTATCACACGACCATAAAGAAAGTTTTGTAATCATTGAGACTATGCCTATCCAGCTCACTTGATCCAATTCCCACACTAGGTCCATTAAATTAAATTTTGCCTCTGTTGCTTTTTTAAAGACATCAATATATCTCCGTCCCCAAACAAAGCTCGTTCGTAAGGAAACCTGTTTTGGAAGCCTTAAGACTATGGCTATCTAGCCCACTAGGTCCATTTGCCGCACTAGATCCATTTTTTATCCGATTAAATAAATATTTTTGTTTATTTTAAATAATTAAATATTTTTATTTATTTTAATTCATTTTAATGGCAATTAGTTTAGTCCCACAGTTCTTCCCAAAGTACTGATAGGATGACAGAAAAATGCCATTGTGAAGTATTATTCGTGGTTCTTCGAAATCCTATCTTCTGAACAGATCAAAAGATTGTAACTTAAAGCTTAGTATAGATTCTAAACTAATAACATTTTTTACTTCAAATTCAGTACGGATGTTCGATTTATTGTAGGTGGTGTATGAAGCTAGGCCGTAATTGTTACTATATCAATATCAACGGAACACATAACAAGTCAATTGAATTAAATGGCCAACCTTTATACGACGTTAGTGTAAATTCAATTTGTTTTTAATGAAACGTATTAAATTTAACAATTTCGAAACAGAAAACCGAAAATATTTCCAAGTACTCAAAGTTTATAGTCAATTCCAATTTTCTCCCCTCTCACCAACAATCTCAGACTTTCTGAAATAAGACTTTGCAAATGTGAACATTACAATACCAAAATACAAAAACCTCTAATATTTAATTTATTAATAGGTTTCTTCGTTTCGTACATATTTCAAAGACAAATAATTTTAAATCTTTAAACTACATTACTAAAAGTGTAGACCATTTTTGTTCAATACTGTAATCACAATAGAATTTCTCTAAAATGTCATACAGATATCGTTTTACTACCATCACGAAAGTAGTACTTTATTGAGCTGTCAAAATTTGTTGGCTCTTGTTTACATTATTCTCGAGCACGCGTTTCACATAAACATAACAAATTGTGCACATAAATAGAAAACTGCATAATAATAGTAATAGTAATAAATTGCATTAAAATGTCTAATAACCCATTTCGAGGTAAACCTTTACACAAAGTTGACAAAAAAACTGAAGACTGGGGTAAAGTAAAGTTCAAGCCTAACAAATTTGGAGGTGGTGGAGCCGGTAAGAGTCATTTCAATAAGCGTCAGGGTGGCAAAGGCAATTTTGGAAAATTCAACAACCATAAAGGAAATTTTAATAAAAACAAAGATTCCTTCAAATTTAATCAGGTGGCGAAAGATGCCAAACCGGAAAATGCTACACCTTGGAACAAATTTAAGGACGATATTGTTTTCAAGCAACGGGAAGATGAACAAGCCGCTTTGCAGGCCAATATGGATAGTGAAGAGGCCAAACAGGCATTGAAACAACGTGAAATGAGCTATAGAAAGTTACTTATCGAACAAAACAAACAACAACCTACACAATGGGAAAGTTTTAGCGACGAAGATAATAAAGATGGTACAAAAAAGAATAGAAAGAAATGTAAATCTAATCAAGAGACAAATGATGGTGTTAACAAAGATCAATTCCAATCAAAGAAAAACAAGAAAAACTTTCTTAAAAATGTCAATGAATTGAATCCCAAGTCTAAAACAGATTTCAAGAAGAATGTTCCAAATGCCCAATTGAAAGGTGAAGTTAAGGAGCTTATATCCCAAGAGCTTTTAAATAATTTTGATAGTAAAAAATTGAATTTTAAACAAAATGATAAAATGCGTAAAATTATAACAAAAACCACAACTATGTCACATGGCACCTCCCTTAAGATGGCTATTAATGATATGAAACGTAAAAAAGAAAAGAAAAATAAAAATTTTTCATAATAAATAAATTGTTAAGATATGTATTTTTACAAAATAATTAAGAGAACATACAGTTTGCAAAACTCTTTAGCAATTTACCTATACCTATCAAGCATTAAACAATAAGTCGTTTTAATCCAATTACTTAATTTAGACTTCTTTTAGCAGCAAAAATCCAACGCGGTTGTTCCAATTTTTATAGAATTTATCAGTCACTAAACTATACAAAAAACTTATTAAAGTTGAGTTTCCTACATAAAGGCATCATGTCGGATAGTTATCCACAAAAATTAAATCCAAAATTGGTATAACACGTCGCACTACTGTCGTGACTACCACGGTAGTCAGTTTCCAGACTACCCAATCAGCACTCAACGTACCTGAAATGGCTGTTATTATCATGTGTTTTTGGATTTATGTTGCAATTGTTTTTTCCCAACTTCCTAGATTCTATTGTTTGTGTTTTCTTGTACCAAACGGTGTATGTCAGACAGGTCCTCCGGCAATATGAATCGATGGCCTTTACATGCCATATTATACCATTATTGAGATCTAGCTTTGCCTCCTACCTTGGTCACCTATTTAGCCATAATTTCGTTTCAAAAGACTTCCACTATCTTAATATTTATTGCAGACAGTGTCTAGAAGATAAATACACCTGTACAACTGGCTATCTCTTAGCGGTTTACACATTTTTAAGGACTACTATTTCCACAAAATACACTCTCTCACTTATGTCTGGCATCCGGTCACCAATGCTCATTATAGGAAATTATGAAAAAAAAAATTCAAAAATGCCGTATAAGTAGCAAAAGTGGGATTCAAGATAATTTAAAAATAAAAAAATTTATACATATATCGATAACGGCGAAAAGGGTTCGTCTCTAATATTACCTTTTCAGTTTTCCGAACACTTCCTAAATAGAAGTCTTCAAATACACGTGCAAGTGTTTTTTATTTACAAATCCATTTTTTCTATTTATTTTCAAATAATTTATTGAAATGAGCAATTATAACAATTGGTCCAGAAAGGATAAGGGTGGCAGGGGAGGTGGAAGGGGCAAAGGAAACAGACGTTCAGGGCATGATCAAAGGCGCAATGATAGACGTGAAAGAAATTTCCCAAAATTTGCCGACAATGAATTCAATAATTATAATAATGATGACAACTATTGGCCTCAAAAGAATCGGAATTACAACAACAATGGCTTTAACGCGAACGATCGTTATCCAAACAATGACGGTGGGGGCGATATAGTGCCTTGGCATAGGAAAACACCAATTATTCCATTGATAATACCGCCACAGCATAATAATAATCAATTGGGTGAAGACGAAGCGAATAAAGATGAAGTAAATACGCAATATGCTCAGGAGCCTATGTCTGAAAATCTGAAAAATTCTTCCATTTCTGAAAGGGAGAATTGCGAAGCCAGGAATAGAACTAATTCTGTTTCCAAAAATTATACTGCTCCGGTATCTTCTGAAGCTTCCAATACACCAGTTAAAACTGCCCCCTTAACCGTTCAAATAAAACAGGAAAAGCAGGATGTAATTAAACTAAAGCAGGAAAAAGAGAGCTCGTCAAGTTCTTCATCGTCTGGTGAATCGTCATCGAGTGAATCTTCATCGAGTGAAGAGGTACCAGAAATTCCTACAAAATCACTGGCATCTACTACTAGCAATCTTAAAAAGTCAAAAGAATCGCCTGTTACGGTAACACCTTCTTCACCACTAAACATTAAACTGAAGCCAAAAACTAATGCCGCCACTGCAACTCCCATTTTAAAACAGACTGCAGCTCCATCATCGTCTTCTTCATCTTCCTCGTCTGAAGAAGAAGAAGAGGAGCCCCCAAAACCGCCGCCACCAAGTACAAAAGCTGCTAAAACAAAATCCCAGAAGCACGAAACTAAAATAAAGTCTTCAAAGAAGAAGAAAGAATTGGAAGATGATGTTGTTTGCATGGGTAATTTGGAAAACAGAATTGTTTTAGAGGATGATAGTGACGAAGAGGAAGAAAGTCAAGATGAATCTGCGGCAACAAGTTCTGCAAGTAAAAAATCTAAAAAAAACTCAAAGAAAACAGAAACCTGTATGATTTGCGATAAAAAGGTAGACAACGTGATTAACTTTCTATATAATTTTTGAACAAAATGAAAATATTTATTCTATATTTACTTACAGGGCCATACCTCGTTTCAATGTCAAATGATTTGTAAAAATTGTTCTGCGCCATATCATGGCTTTCGGACTTGTCCTCAACCAGCCAACTTGAATACAATGTTGCAACTATTTTTGGAATTTTGTATGCAACAATTTCAACATTTTACTGGAGTTAAAGACTTAAATATAAATACCACTGAGACTGTTCCTAGGCCTCAGGTTGATTCGCCATCAACGAATACCAACAACAAAACAAATAAACTTAAAAGAAAACAGGCTAAAGCAAATGAAACGAATGCAAAAACTAAATCAACTAAAAAACGTAAACTATCCGTCAGCTCGAAGAAAAAACTATTTAAAGGAGATAGCGACGACGATAAAGATAATGACTCGGAGGCTTCAGAATCTGAGTCGGAAGAAGAAGATACAGATTCTGACAATACATCATCTTCCGAAAGTTTAGTTTCCTCTAAGAAGAAACAAAAGTTGAAAAGTAATAAGAGTATCACTAAAATCCCTTTCACTATACCCAATTTTACACCAAATCCAGTTAATCTACCCATGGTTTTAAATGGATTTCCTAATTTAACTGCTGGAGCTGCGGCGGTAACAAATCCAAACAACTCTAATAATGCTTTAAATACGTTATTGTTAACTCAAATGTTTCAAAATGCAATTGGTTCTTTTAATAAGTAAAGCTTACTTATTTAAAGCGAAATTTGTTTTTAACGAAATTTCATTTTATTTTAAAATTTTATAATTTCTTAACATTAAGCGAAATTTACGAGCACATTGTGTGTGATACCTTATTTTAAGTGAATTGTTTTTATGTAACAATTAATTTTTTATTTGTAAAATATCGTTCTCCTTATTGGCCAATATATATAACTGCTCAGTAGCAGTATATTTTCTTATTTCTCTGTAAAGCTATGGGTAGAATTTGAAGTTAGAAGGAAAGCCACCCGATTTTATCTAAAATCATATCTTACCGTAAAGCACCACGTTATTTTAAAAAACAATTAAAATAGTAATGCTTCTATTTCATATGGTAATGAAATAAAAGCTTAATAGAAAAAACTTTTTCCTTTTTTTTTTTAAATAAAATACTTAAAATTTTATTTTAAAAAGTTATTAATTTTTAAATTTTAACTTTAGTACATAATTACAATAAGTAATATTTGTAATTCTTAAAAAATAATTAATATATTCTAGATTTTATGTATATATATATATTACAATATAACTAAAATCTATCTTAGATTATCTAAAATTTTGTCATTTTGTTCCATTAGTCATTGTATTATCATCGTAGAGCATGTGTTTTTGTGATTTAATATCATTGATAAATGACTCAACTCGGGGATTACTTACTAATGTGGGTTTATTAAAGAAATATTGTTGTATAAATGTCCACACATTTAAAGATTCATAGGGAAAGCTCATTTCAAAAAATAAATACAAATTGAAACACAAAATTAACGAATCTTTATAATTATCACAACTAAAACCAGTGGAGTCTAGTATAACCGAAAAGTGACTGTAGGTTTTATCATGACCTACTACTGCTATATAAGGTTTTGCCTGTATATTGTTATCGGTACATTGTTTCTTACGTTCTATAACCACTTTTTTTAAATCGGACAAATCCGTAACTTCAACAGTAAATTGTCGCTGGCCATCGTCTATAGCTTGTAATTGCTTGCCGTAGGTTTTCAGAACAGCATGCAATAACTCAATAACTTTTATGGCAACGTAATCTAAAAATTATAAAAAACAGGAAAATTTAGGCATTTTAGAAAGTTTATAAATCAAAGATATAATTACCGCAATTATTATCTAAATTATTGTCAGCTATTAGCTGCTCAAATAATTGTTTTGATTGAGGATGTTTAATACGATTAGAAAAGAATGTCGGAAAGTGTTTAATAAATTCATCCCATAAAAAATCATCAAATTTCAGGTTTGGATATAGAGTATCCAGATCAGATTCAATCTAAATAAACAAATACAAATTAATTTATAGTTTATGAATATAAAATAAATGAGCATAAAGAAATGCTTACAAATTTAGCATAATTTTGTTGTTTGCAAAAGGGATATTCATCAAAATACAGTTTCCAATTACCAAACCAACCCATTTGCAGTTGATGCCGTCTGAATGTAAACGAGTCTTTCCATTTCTCCAATAACAGCTTTTCATCGTGTATGTGTTTCAATTCACTGCACATTGCTTCCATATCGGACCAATCAACTTTATTATGCGAGTCGTTTGCATTAATCGCCATTTCAGTTTTGATAATTCCTTTCGCAGAGCCATTTAGTTTACGTAAAGCTCGTCTTCGTGCTTGATATCGATCCCAAATTTTTCCCTTTGGTGGTTTTGATTTTATTTCTTGGTTAAAATACACTTCCTTAAAATATATATTCGAAAATAGTTCAAAAGCATAAAAGAAGCATATATAGACACGCACGTACCATACTTTCTGTAGGAAAGAGTTCAACTATTTCTTCGGCAATTTGTTTACATCGCGAAGTACTTATAACTTGATTATGTCGCATATAAAATTCCACAATCGTTCGAACAAGTTCTGTGCGTTGATACGAACTAAAGACACCAGTCTTTTGATATTCATCAATTAAACGTTGACCAAATTGTACAGAATTGAGAATTTCTTGTACACTTATATGGAAATCCTGAAAAAAGGTCACATTATTATTTTGTGAATTCAAGTAAATATTATTATTGGAAAGTATGGTATGCATACCCCTTTCCTCCGCTTGGCTTGAGGCTCGCTTTGTTCGTATAATTGATTTGGAATTAGGATTTCTTCATTTGTGGAGTTATTTACATGCAACTGATTTAATTAATTTTTTAAATTTTTAAATGTAATAATATTCATTATTAGATAGCAATTGTTTTATAATAATATATGTATGTATATATATACCTTATTTGATTTTTTGTCAATTTTTTTATATGATCTATCTGGCGTGAAAGTATCTTCAGAAAAGAAATTTGGTTCAGTTTTTATATTTGACAGAGTAACTTCGTCAATGGGTATTTCATCATGGAATTGCATATTGTTGTTAAACTGAAGTGAAAATAATATGCATATTTTAAAAACATACAATATGTATGTAAATATTTTTATACTTACCTGCTGACATTGTTGGGAGGGTGCTTTAAATTCCTGCAATACCTTGTTTATAGATTCTTGAACTGCGTTTGTTAAAAGCTTAAATAAAATATAAAGAAATATTACATAGGCAATTACATTATTGTACAGCAATAAGACTTACATTCGATAAAAGTGAAATTTCTGCTTCATTCAGTCTATCATTTAAAGCCGTGTTTAATTGAGTATTAATTCTCGCATTGTTAATATGTGCATTTGTAACATCAAATATTCCGTTTTTAATTTGCCATTCTTTTAAATTGTGCTCGAAAACAATTTTTGTACTTAATCTAGTACCTCTAAAAAGTTCATCAATATGTCGCGTTTGCATATATTTCAACGCTTCCGCTGTAATACCTCTAGCTTTAGAAGAAAAATATTAAAACTATATAATTTATTATTAAAAATATTTGATATGTATGTGTACGCTTACATTTCATAAAATCATACAATTCATCATAAAGTCCGATTTCAGTTAGAATTTGACCGAGTAAATCGGTTAAATTGGTACGTTTCCTTTTGCTCATACTATTTTTGGTCAATGCTATGTTTTTGAATGATGATGTTGATGGTTCTGGTTTATATATTTCTTCACTGGAAGCTTTATTGTATTCTAAATTACTGGGCGATGAAGTACTGTAGTAAACTTCATCTGAATTAAAACGAAAACTTTTATTGCGCGTTCTTCCGCTGCGACGACAACTGTAAAATAGAAAAACATTTGAAAATATCTTCAGTAGACTGTTCTTTTTCACATCTACTACATATATGTATACAAATCGTTAAGGTTTAAAAATGTATTATTTTGCTTTAGAAATTTATTCATACCTTTGGTTTTGGTCCTCAGTAGGGTCCTCTAAATTTTCCGAATGATATTTAGCTAAAAAAAATATAAAGATTAAATTTAAGCTTCACAGTTTTATTTTTTTTTTTAATTTTTTAATATATTGCTACTACTGGTCCAGACTCTTCAGGGAAATATAAAAAAAAATTTTGTTTTAATTATATTGCTATATTATCAAAAAGTACAATAATCTATTTAAAATCAGTTCTACTTTAATTTCATTTTAATCCATGTGTAACAAATTTCATCTCCTTTTTTTAGTGACTTAGTTGAACAGAAGCTAGGCCGTAATCCTGACTGAAGGGTTGTAATGGCCAATTATGTATGTATGTGTGTAGTTAAACGGTAATGTCTTATTGTAATTAAAAATCCAATTCGGTCTTTGGAGACATCTACAACTCCCAATAGGACGAAAGTAAAATTATTCATTCCATTAATCTCATAATCAAATGCAAACTTAATCCCCATATAAACATTGTGTTGTCATAGGACACGCTTCCTGTCTTCGGGCTTTATCTCAGCTTACTTTTTCTCTACATGTGACAAAAAATCATCGACAGTATACAACAGTTTATACAGTCATTGGTCAAATTTCAAATAAAATATTACTTTAATAACATAATAATTTTAAACGATTGAATAAATAGACAAAACTAATGAATTATTCTTTAATCGCCAAAATTATTGGATGTCAACGTCAACACGAAGCTTTTACCAAAGTATCCGCATTTAAACAAATGTTTCTACATGTGGTAGCAGGTTACTGGATGACCGCTTGTATGCATTTATATACAATACAATACAATTTGTAAACTAACATATCCCGATATATATACTGCCAGAAAGATAAAATATTTCTTTGTTAAAGTGTGTAATTACATTATATTCTATCTAACAATTTACTTGTTTATTTATTTATAAACATTCAGAGCCATTTATGTCAAGAAATTACCTGGGCTACCGTTGAGATCTTCAGTTTCCAAACAATTTTCTGTCTCCAAACTTATTGAGTTTTCGTTATTATTATGGTTTACACTATCGTCCATAATTTATTCAACCAGAGTTTATACTTAGACTTGTTAATTTAAGATCAAAATAAATTAATTTCTTTAAGAAAGCGCAAAACCAGATAACTTATAAATTATGTTCATTGTGATGATAAAACGATTTCATTAGCGATGAGAATTTCAGGAAAAATCGATAATGTTATCGCTAACGATGTTTAGTATTTGGGTCAGTAACATTTTGTTTTAAAATATAAAAACGTAAATCATTTTTAATGTAAATTACATTATGTTAGTAAGTTTGGAAAAGAAATAACTCCTACTTTATTAATTTTAATATTTCTTTACATTTGCAATAACATATTCATTGATATTTCATTATTCAGCCAAAATTATTATATACATACTTATGAGTCATTGCAACAAAAAGAGACAAAACGTATATTTATCTGTAGCCTATTTTAAATAATAATTACAGTAGCAACATCTGTTGGACTGGAATAAAAGGAATTTGAATAATTCATTTTTGTATAAACGCTAATTCTTCAAATTCCTTTGTTGTTTTTTACATTCATTTTGACAACACCAATATCCATAACATATCGATTACAAACATTAATAAACACAAATAATATTGTCATCACTAATAAACAAATTTTCTTTTACTTCCATAATACAAAGGTTTAAATAGAGACGTATTGTTTATAAAAGAGTTATTAGTTATGGATTTTAAAGTAAAGTCAGAACAAACAGATGAAAATAATAAAATGGATGTGATAATAAAACAAGAAGAGGAATTTTTGATTGACAATGATAGCCATTGTCTAGAGGATAATGGGTATTATCAAGAATATGGTCTTAGCGAAGAAAAGGGGAATAGAACACCAAAACCAAAGAAGAGAAGATCATGTTGGAATGAGGGCAGTGAGGCAGCCCTTCTTGATTTTTGGCCAGAGCACGTAGAGGCACTCCGGGCACAAAAAAAAACTGGCTACATCTATGCAGAGATGGCAAACAACCTATGTAAATTGGGCTATACATATAGTCCACGGGACGTCCAAGTAAAATTACAAAATTTTACTCAGCGTTACAGGTATTTAAAAGAATAAAAGTATAAATTCAAAATAATTTTTTTTTTAATTAAACATTTTATAGAAAAGAAAGGGCTATGATGCGTGCGTCCGGTGGGTCAACTTCAACATGGTCTCTTTACGAAACGGTCCATCAAATAATCGGAGGAGTCAAGACAAACCCTCCCGAACTGATGTGTGAAAGCACTGATGGTATGCACTTTGGTTTACTAATATTTATTCATTTATTAAATTTGTGTCATTAACAATTTGTTTCTCTTGTGAAGATGTTTCCATTTCATCTAATTCTGCGTTTTTAACAAGAACGCCTTTACCGTCCTCATCACCCTTATCACCAGGCGCACGAAATGAACCTCTACCGTCGAATAAGCGGGCAAAGAAAAAAGGGATAAGTAGTTTTCTAACTAATGTTTTAAAAAACTTTGAAAGTGTATCACACGACATAGCGGAACATTTAAAGAAAAGTGAGGAAATCGAAAAAGAGCTAGTTGAAATAGAAAAGCAAAAGGCTAATAGCTTAGAAAAAATTGCTAGAGATAACGAAGAATTAAAAACCGCTTTGATTGAATTTTTAAATAAAAACTCATAAATGTGTAGTTAAACAAACAAACAAAATTCAGACATGTACGTACGTATGTATGTATGCATAAACAACTTGTATGCATGTTCATATTGACCACTAAGGTGTTTGTCATAATACCAAATCTCAATTTATTAATTAAGCAATTAGTGATTAATTGGCCAAAATAATTAAGTCAAGCTGCAAATGCAACCCTGTGCGAAGAATGTTTAGCGGAGAGTAACATCTGTAATATCTGTAGACAGGAGTTGCAGGTAACTTGAATGAAATTAAAAAAAAATTTTATTTTGAATGCTAATAATTATTACTTTTTAATAGCACCAAAATTAATATGGAAAGGGTTGAGCTCAAATAAAAATTAAATTTTTATATCAAGAAATTTGTTGAGATTTTGTCCGCCGGATATGCCACTCAAATATGGGATAATATACAGCACGGGCGAATAGAGGACGGGGAACTATCAATATGGCTTTCCACGCACTTCCCAATGTGATGCAAACGGGCCTGTAGTTGGCCAAAGACAGCCTCTACTATTCTACAGTTCAAACATTTATGTTACTCGTTTAAGTTGTGGTAAAGGAAATGTCATTGTCAGCTAATAAATTATTAAATGGGGCCAAATGAAACAGAAAAAAAATTAATATTTTGTACAGGCTTAGTTCGATGACATATTTTTCGTATAAATCATAAATTTAATATATATCAGCACTCAAATCAGTTCATGTCTTAGCATGCTATAAAGCAAGTTTCCTCTCTCTCTCTCTTTTCATAAAAACGCTAGTTCTACAAATCATCGTTATTATTTATTTCCTTCATTTTGACAACACCAGCATTCAGAATATATCGATTACAAATGTTAATATTTCATTATATTATCATCACTAATAAATAATTTTTCTTTTGCTTCAATAGTTTACATAGTCCGTGTTTTGAGTTAGTTTGTTTAATGAAGATTAATAAGCTATGGATTTTAAAGTAAAAACGGAACCAGTAGATGGTGAAAGTGAAATAGGAGTGATAATAAAACAAGAAGAGGAACTTCTGATTGATAATGATAACCATTGGGGAGAAGCAGATGGATATTATCAAGAATATGGGCTCGGTGTACAAAAGGGGGATAATAATCAAATTCAAATAAAGGATGAGCCTTTAGAAACCTTCTATGGACAAAAATATGACGAAACCTATGAGTACGACGCCTATAATGAAGACGATGATGATCTTGAGGATAATTATTATGAAGAAGAAAGTTCTAACGGAGAAATTCCAGATGGCGGCTATTCATGGGAGAATTATGATGATGAAGAAGATAATTCTGAAGCGGAAAATAATGATAGTACAAGTAATGAGGCCAAGTCATCTCTTTTACCCGAAACTAAAATTTTGTCGCTTAGGCAATGGATCAACATAAATTTTACGGGACGGGCATGTCATTTGTGCAGCAATATTGCACGCAATCCTTACGACTGGCGCAAGCATCTAGAAACCGAACATTTGGAATGTATTGCAGAAGCCGAACAATATTTTAACATCGAAGGCACAAAAGGTGTTTGCAAAAAATGTAACCAATCTGTAGATAGAGGCTATTTGCAAGTCCTACACAGTCTGGAGCACTTAAATGTGGAAACTGTTGTCTGTAAAGTTTGTAATTATTCCACCAGTAGGCCGTCATTTGTTAAGAAACATATCATAGAGAAACACAGTGAAGTTCTTGAACAATTTAAGAATACTAAATATGGAGGTAAACTATTTAAATGTCCCATATGTCCTTTTTCATATGGTAGATACTGTCAGCTATCCTGTCACATAAAAGATGAACATTCGCAAAATTTTTTGGATAAATTTACTTATACCTGCCATTTATGTTTAGAAGCTCCGTTTAAGGATAAAGACCTTTACCTGGAACACTTAATAGAGGATCATGAGTTGGATTCGTGGAAAACATTACAATACAAACGGTTGCCCGAGAATAAGGCCTTATTTGTGTGCTTAAAATGTTCTGCAGTATTAGTAGGATACAATAAAAAAAGATTACTAAAACACTATCTCGTTCATATAGCTGAATGCCGTTGGAAGTGTGGACACTGTCATAAAAAGTTGTCCTTAACGAGAACTAATTTTAGTCATATGTGCACGAAGATGATTCAATATTATATAGCTAACGGCTCTAAAGCACCGTTGAAAAGAAAACTTAATAATTGGAAGGAATTTGAAGAATATATATACCATGTTTGCTCTTTTTGCAATGAAATGTTTAACACAACTAGAGACTGGCAGAGCCATTTAAAAACTGTTCACCAAATTAATGCCCTTAAGTCATTGAAAATGAAAATTATTCCTGGAGAACTAAATAAGTTAAGTTGTATTGTATGTCATACAATGGTGGTCAATACACCGGTGGAGTTACACGCCCATTGTTTCCAACATCTGCCTTATAAACCTTATAAATGTACTCACTGTTCAGAAAACATAGCAACTTATAAAACAGCTCTTAATCATGTCTTAAATCGATGTAAAACCATCAATACGGCCCTTAAAATGGCAGATAAAACCAATATGAAGCAGGGTATAAGGGCTTCTATTCTAATACGATGTACTTTGTGCAAGAACCAACAATTCCATGATCCCAAAGAACTCTTCAATCATTTCGAAAAAGAACATAACAACTTTAAAGAATTTTTCGTCAAACAAGCCGATAATTCAATAACCTGCAGCGTTTGTTCTAAGAATTTTTTACAATATGATAAGGATTTCTGTTTAAAGCATTTTCATCATCATTTAGACGAAAAGGGTTTCAAATGTATAATATGTTCTAATTCCTATACAACCTTAAAATTTTGCTACAAACATTTGTTGTATCTGCACTATGCTACGCCAATTAATGAAAAACAGACTTCGTTAACAAATGAAATAAAGGAGATGTCAAGTGCTTTATTATCAACCAGCGCTGAAGAGGATGTAACAATATCTACAAAATTTAAATTGGCTCGTTTTAAGTGTAAAAGCGCTGCTCTTAATGAATTTAGTGAATATATAACATATGCATGCCCGGAATGTAATGAAAGCATGCCTAGTCATAAAGCCTGGCATGAACACATAAGTACTCATCATGATTTTTTCCTGGAATCGAACTTAATGAGCAAAGGCGTTGATGGAAGCATTACATGCCCAACGTGTAAAATGAAACTAGCTTCTAATATGTCGTCCCAGCAAAAACACAAACTTACCCATATGCCGTATAGATCGTTTATATGTAGTTTATGCTACAGCCGGTTTAATAGCTTGGGAATTCTGTATGGACATTTACGAAGACATCATTTCTCAACAGGCAGCTTCCCCTGTCCAATTTGTTCTGAAATCTTGAAAACTGCTTATGAGAGAACAGAACATTTAAAAGCAGTACATCCCATAAATGAATGGCCTGATTCCTTATGCTTAATATGTTATAAGCCCTTAAGGCATAAATCATCTTTGTCTAGGCATATGACGCTACATGATGCTGATCGTGTAAGGTTTACATGTGATGTTTGCGGTGCAAAACTATTGGGTAAGAAGGATTTTCAATGGCATCTCGATAGACATAAGCAAAGAGGGGAAAAAAGGAAATTGAATATCGCAGATAATGATATTGAGACTGATGAGATGTTTTCGAAAAAGAGCATGAATTAGAAAGAAATACATTGAAATAAAATTAAAAAACAACAATTTTAAAATATATGAAATGGAAATTAAATCTTTTATGGGTTATAAAAAATATCTTAACTAAATCTGGAGTGTATATGAAGTTGCCATACATGTTCTCTTCTAATTTATGATGTAAATTTAGTTGTAGTTAATAAGTTAATAAAATGGTAATTGCATTAAAAAGTGATGGGAAATACTGATTTTTGAAGAGTATTCTAACAAACGAATGCCAGGATTAAATCCTTTCTGTCCTATTAAGTTCATTATGATTAAAAAATAAATTAGAGTTGATTTTTTAAATTAATCGGAACTACTTTTATCAAATCGTACTATTTTAGGGATTTATTGTCGGAAAATAATTTAAAAATGTTTAAAAGTTTCAACATTCAACATTGGTCTTCCTTCTGGTCTTCTTTTAAAAGCAGTTTTCGTCATGCCCAACTGACTGAAAGAATTCTTGGTTATTGTACTAGAGAAAATAGAAAAATAGAAGACAAATTAAATGAATTTTTCTGTATATTTTATTAACAAACATTTTTTAGATTGATGTGTAAGAATTCTGGAAGAAATAACTATTAAACATTGAAAACATACAGATAAAAGTCAATAAAACAAAATGACCTCTTTTGTAAACGTAATTAAACAATCAAATATAGAGAGTTTTTAATGCTTAAAAATTTAAAATGCCAATACTATACGCCTAGATCAGACATCTCCAACAAAACGAAATATGAAAACAGATTTTTCCGGTGACTTTGTCTCAGCAGATTTCTAGGTCTGAAGGGTGTGTATACTATACATAAATATGATATTTTTTTAGAACATATTGTTACGTTTTTACTCTTTTAAAAACGTTTAAAATATGAGTTCGTAGATTGCAAATAAAATAAAAATATATAAATAAAATTCTTTATTGTTCGCACAATTCTGTGTGCCAACTTTCACGTCTTGACTTAAACAACAACAATTTGCTTTAATTGTTATTATTCTTTACACCCTTTCGCGTACACCATAACAATTGTTCAATAGATCTTTATAACAGAGATCTTCGAACCACAATTATTCTCTTCACACGCAACGTGTCTTCACACAAGACTGACTGAATTCTTTCTCAAGTCCTTGCCTGCTTTGTCTTGCCTTTTATAACGTTGGATAAACAGTCTAATGAATACTCTCGAAGGAGAATGACCGCCTTCGCGAAATACATATGTATAAATGTAAACAAGTTGTTTTCGTTATTATTATTTGTGTATTTTGTTTACATTTGTTCTTGCAGTCTTGTTGTTGCTTGTTTACTTTGTTTATCCCTTTTTTTATATAGAGTATAAAATAATCAGTGTATAATATACACTGATTTTGTTGCTATATTTTTACTTATTCGTTGATCATGTAAACAAGTCCATTGTTTTGTTTTTGGAGCTTTTAATTGATTTCTCTTTGCTACAAAATTATTACAAACCCTTTAGTCAGGACTACAACATAGCTTCCTACACCATTAACGTTGTGTGTGTTAATTTTATTCATAAGTATCGGGACCAACTTCTTAATGTCGACTCCAACTGACAGATGTGAGAAACTTTTCATGACAATTTTACTTTTCTTAAGGACTGTTTTTGGCAGAACCATTTCTGCAAAGAAAGTTGTCACCAAACTGCTGTAAGCTGCGCCGTCACGTGGGAATCAAAGTACTTTATATTTATCTGCCGGATTAATTTTTCGAAATACAGTCAGATTTCGAAAGGGCACACCATTTACCGTAGAGGAGTTCCTGCACCTTCGAGAGGTATAAGAACGAATGATGCTTTTCATTAACCTCACCAAACAGTCTATTTGAATTGAAGTAAAAGTGATTTGTTAACGGCTTGAGGATAATTTTCGCTCCAATTAACGCAATTTTCTTTATTGACATAGGTATTGAACCAGAAATGGTTTTTAATAGATACAAAAGAGTCCAATCAGTAAAAAGGAGACTAAGACGATGGTAGTTTGGCTTCAATTCTTGTACGAGTTATATTTTGAAAACACTTAAGCTGCGTAAGATGATAACGTAAAATTTTGCGGAAGGAGAAAGACGAACAAGTTGAGAATAACGACAAATTCATATTTCGGAATGCATGTATCTTTGCCTCGTTGAGTAGAGAAAAGTACGAAATTAGTGCGAAAATGGTCGGTCATTAACACATATGTGCATACATGAATTGCTTACTCACTGATTCAATTATGTTAACCGTACATAGATTAAGTGTTTTGTGAACTTAGCGAACATATTTTTAATAAATTTTAAATAAAAATAAGTCGTCGTAGTCTAGTAGGTAGTGTTGGCTTATTAAACGTGAGGCCACGGTTCAAACCACAGGTCAGACATCGCCAACAAAAACCGAAATATGAAGAAATATTCCTTTGGCGAATTCCACTCAGTAGATTTCTGCCAAAAACTCTGAGAATAAATAAAATTTCCAAAACTGTGTCGTTCGCAGTCGATTTTAAAGTTTCAACGCTCATGTATAAAAGTTATACTTTGGTATAAAATTAACCCACACAATATAATAGGGGAAGCTAGCACCTAATGCTGACTGAAAACTTACAATGACCAATCGTACTTCATCAATTTGGCTGCATTGTTGTAAATTGTAAAATACAATTTCAATTTCTCTACTGTCAAAGCAAAGTTATCGGTATCAATAAATTATGTCATACAATATTGAAATTTTAAATAATTCTTATGGTTCCATACAAATCATGCCAGTCTAATTGATAATTTAGAAATTAATGTTTAATTAAAACAACAATACACTTTAAAAAATAGAAATTAAAACCACATTTATTAGATTGTCTGTTTAATACACTCCCCGAAATATTTATAAGACCAAACGTATTTCTCGAAAAACTTAAAACCTTTTAGAGCAATTCCTACCATTTCTGGGTTAAATATAACTAACTATAATATAAATCTTTTTATGTAAAAAAATTATTTTTTTCTTTGTTTAATAAAAGGATAGCACGAAATGAATTTCATTTACAAACGAAAAAATTATAAGACCAAAATTAAATAATATTCACCTAAAGCTAAAATAACAATGGTAAAAAGCAACTACTGAGTAATTTTTGTATTTGTTAGTAATTAGTGTGTCCACCGTGATTAATAATGATTTCCTGAAGTCGACGGGGCATAGAATTTATTAAATTTTCAATGCAATTTTGACCAATCCTATTCCATTCTCTTATGATGCCACTTTTTAAACATTTTACATCCTTATACTGAGTGTTATTATTGAAAACTTGGTCCGATAGTATTGCCCATAAATTTTTTATCGGATTTAGATCTGGACTACATGCCTTCCAATTCAAAACTGGTATGTTTCTGGAGGACAGAAATGATTTTGTTGCTTTTGATTTATGGATTACGGCGTTATCCTGCTGAAATATCCAATTGTTGCCTAACGAATCATCCCCAAAATTAATTAAAACGTCATCTAATAATTCAATATACTTCTCGCTATTCATTTTAGTTGATATAAAACAAGTAAGAGTCCTTCCCATAGTCGAAATCCCAGCCCAAACCATTACGGTGCCTCCACCGAAATTTCGCGACATTCGTTGATTTTTTTTTACGTGAATCCATCCAATATTTTTGGGAACCATCTGGACAATCTAAATCAACTTTTTTTTCATCAGAAAAAATAACTGATAACGTTAAATAACTTCAACGAATGTCGCGAAATTTCGGTGGAGGCACAGTAATGCAGCGCAGTGATGAATTTACGAACAGGCCCTTATATTCATGCTGAGAACAACATTCATGAACGCATAAAACGTGCATATGCGATGACATGTTTAACCTCATTATATATTTAATGTTAATTAGAATTGAAAACTAATGGCACTCAAATTCCCTCCCCGTGCTTCTCTAGAAGTTAGTTCCTTGGTCCAATGCGAGTTGGCTATAATTTCCGCATACGATATAACAATGGGCTGTATAAGATTCTCAGCGACATTAAAATCCACGACGCACAGAAGGGCATTTTGCCTGAAAACTTGGCCAAAATTAATAGAAGCGTTTTATGAGTTAATGGCTGGAATTTTTTGATAGTGTTAGTGATAATTACGCCCAAGTATGAACCCAACTGATTTTTGTTCAGATCGGTCCGTGATTTCGCCTAGCCCCCATACAAATTCCCCCCGAAATTGCACTTATTTACACATAATTATGGTAATTATGCAACAATCATGATAAAATTTAGCGTGGATCAGCTCTGAGTACTAAGAAATCATGGTGTAAAGTTTGGTGAAAATCGGATCACATTTGACCCTAGCCCCCATATAAAGTCCCCTTTAGAAGTTCACGTTTGCGCTTATAAATGGCTTAAAAACATCGATATCGTGATGAAATTCGGTATGAACGTATATTTTGTAAATCTAAATCATATTACCAAATTTTGTTATGGTCGGTCCATAATTTCCCCTAGATCCAAAATAGGGCCCCTTAAGAAAATATGTTTAGCTCTTATAATTGGTTTAAAAATTTTATTACCTCGATGAAATTCGGCATTAACATGTTTCATATGAATGTGAATCATTTTACCTGATTTTATTATGATCGGATCATAAGTGCCCCTAGGTACCACATACGGCCTATTAAGTAAATCAAACATACATCTCATATTGTTATAAGAGTCGATATATGTAATTAAGTTTTTAAAGTTCTCTGATAATTAATATTTATTTTACATTATTTAATACTTATGTAACTTAAAAAGTGAAGCCAATTACATACATTCGTCAAAATCGTTATCATTTTAATCATCAATGTCAGGAAGGAGTAATTTAATAGTATCTGATGAAAATGTTTTTCTATTCCTTCGCGATTTTTGTGTACTGCAGCTTATAAAAGGATCATTCTATTATTTTTTTACCAGTTTACAGGTAAAAAGGATTAAAATAGAGATTTCATACTTTATTGCGGTATATAACAATTTTTGATGTTTCGTTTTTTGATAGAAAAAGAGTAATTTTTTTTAATTTTTTAAAAAAAGGAAAATGTTCAAAAAATCGCCAAAAAAATTGCGCATATTTGCGCAAACTTTTTTTTGTTCCTGAATGTAGAGAGTTCATATTTTCTTGTGGAGTATAACATTAACCTACTCAAAACTACTTTCACCTTTAAAATGCTTATAATTTTTTTGGGAAGGGTAAAAAAAATGTGAAATTTTTATTATTTTTAAATTTTGAACGAATAATTTTAACATTAATATATGAGATATATATATAAAACAAAAAACTGAAAGTAGCAGTTGCTCATACCTTTCAAGTAAAAAAAAATCAATATAAAATCTCTGTTCGTTTAGCCACAAAAAAATATCATATAAACCTATTAAAATTTCAAAAAACACCAAAAATGCATTTAATTTTCTTCACTTTCCTGACTTTGACATCGTCTCAAATCTACAAATCTCAACTTAAAGTTGTGAAAATTCACTATATAATGCAGAATTTTGTAGTCTATCGAACTGCATACTCAGTTTTTTAAATTTCTTAAAATTCATTTTTGCCTTTTTGGCCAGCTTTTCAGGGTAAATGCCCCTTAGTGCGACGTTCGGATGAAAGAGGAAGTTGAAGCGAGACAAATATTTGATGAGTGGATTATTGGAAGTCGGCGTAAAACATTACATTGTCTGCATTGAAAGGACTAAATCCAGAATGCCCTGACATTGTTTAGTGTAAAAAGCTGACGAAGCTGCAAGAAGTAGAAGCGCC
Organism: Sarcophaga rosellei; assembly: GCA_930367235.1. NCBI lineage: Eukaryota > Metazoa > Arthropoda > Insecta > Diptera > Sarcophagidae > Sarcophaga > Sarcophaga rosellei. The sequence goes on from OV884019.1 coordinate 47,370,266, forward strand.
TGGTAGGACGCCTTGAGGCATGCCGAAATCTGATTAATCGGTTGTGAATGACTAATTAAGAAAGTAATTAAGTAGACCAACTTACTGGCTTTTTAAAAAATTTTCCTTTAGTTTGATGAAAGTTAGTTTACGACTTGTTGACTTGACATTGAATAATAAGAAGACTTAGGTACACTGGGCTCCTGGTTGGCTTATTAGTTGTCAAGCCACGATTCAAACCCCACGTCAGTCATCACCAACAAAACGAATTATAAAAATACTCTTGAAATGGTTTCTCAAAGGTCTGTTTTTCGGAGTCGGCTTTTAAACTGTCTCTCTCTTAAACTCATATATAAAATTAACACGCATACAATATTAGTGACCTGAGAAGCTAGGTCATAATGCTGACGGCAGGGTTGTAGTGACCAATTATGTATGTACGCATGTATGTATTTATAGTATCGCGTTATCCATTTCGTGGTTTCAAAAGTAAACGTAAATAAAACCCATATAAAATATTTTTTTCATGATATTTATTTTTTATTGTAAAGTTTGAACGTTGACATTATGTGTGAAACACTAACTACATCATTTAAATGACCTCCACGCGAAGTGTTGCAAGCATTGATTCTTTTGAGGTAATTTTCGACCACTTTTTGACACATATTGGGAGGTATCTCAGCCATAACTTGTTGGTTTTTAAGTGCTCAAGAGTTGAAGGTTTATCTGCATAAACACGGTCTTTCGCGTAGCCCTACAAAAAAGTCGAATGGTGTCAAATCTTGGTGTCATGATCTTGGTGGCCAGTTGATATCGCCACGGCGAGAAATTACGCGGCCAGGAAATGTCTCTTGCAATAAGGCTATATTCGCTCGAGTTGTGTGGCATGTGGCACCGTCTTGTTGAAACCACATATTCTGCAAGTCGTATTCTTCAATAGCAGGACAAAAAAAGTCGGTTATCATGTGACCATAACGCTCCGAATTGACGGTGACAGTTGTTCCATCGTCGTTTTCGAAGAAGTAAGGTCCAATCACACCTTCGGACCAAAGGGCGCACCAAACACTGACTTTTTCTGGGTGTAATGGCCTCTCTTCAATTACTTGAGGATTCTCAGAACCCCAAATACGACAATTTTGTTTATTAACATACCCACAGAGTGTGAAATGTGCTTCATCGCTGAAGAAAATTTTGTTCGAAAAATTACCGTCCACCGCCTGTTGTTCAGGCACCCATTCCACGTATGTGTGATATTCAAGCGATCCATTTTCGTCAATGTCAGAATTTCAACTGAAAAGAAAAAAATTGGTTTCACAACTTAGTTTGACAGATGTCGAATTTCAGTCCCATACTTTTGAAACCACGAAATGGATAGCCGTTTATATATGTATGTATACCATCACTTCTAAAAAAACAATTTTTTTCTGTTTTTTATTTCAAAAGTTGTTTCCTTGTGCTTTATTTTCATTGGCCTTTGTTTAAGAGTGTTTTTTTGGAAAAATATGCCAATTATCACTTTCAGTGATTTGTTCAATATGGGTTAACTTTTATTGGTTATTTTCATTTCGATTTTTCAACATTCACATCGTATTTGTTGTTGACAATGCGCCAATTATCAAAACATTTTGGGGTTTTTTCAGGAAGATAATTTATTACTGAATTGTTGACGTTGTTTTTTTAAAGTTGTTAACATTATTTTTTCTTCCGATTTCATTTTGTCGGCCTACTTTTGCTAGTTTAAAATATTTTATTTCACTTTGATTACAAAATTATTTGCTTTCGTCCTTAAAAACAATTACTAGGTACGTATACTAAAAAAAGCTTGTGTGTATTGAAAAAATCGTGAATGTGACAGAAAACAAGGGGTTTTTGATTCCAGCCAAGCAAGAGAGAAAGTAAGTACAGCTCTCTAAGAAAGGAATGCCAAAAAGACAACAACATGCCGTGTCTTTTGTCAGAAAAGTATTTGTATTAAATAGTACTAGATGCTAGGACACGCAAAGCAAATTGCGCTGCTAACTGCTGCAGTAGTAGAGCAGTTGGATAGAGATGAGGTTTCCTCCCTAACATCACGCGCTGGATTTATTCTGCAGTCATCAAACCCAACTAGTATATGGAATTGCTTTCTGATGTAGTACTCTATAGAAACGAAATAATGTCAGACTTCTTGATAAGGTCAGAAGATCTGTAGATGTTCATATAACCGGCGCTCTACGTACCACCCGTCACAATGATTAATTGGCTTCCCACTGCATTTCTTGTTAACAAGCAGCCAAACTAGCCGCGACTAGACTTAATGCCTCGCCTCGCTGATATATTATTCCGTCTGGGCACTTCTCTATTATGAAGGTTGACCCCTCAGACGCATCGAATATCGAGTATTATTTTGACAGGACTTTTCACTTTCTGACTCCGAGCAGAGACGAGTACGTCTCTAAAATCATCATCTTCCCGGATACTCTGGATGTATACACTGAAGGTTCTAAACTCGATAATGGGGTTGGTAGCAGTGTCTACTCTGGGAAACTCGATCTGAACGTTTCCATCCGACTGCCGGATCACTGTCGCGTGTTTTAGTTATTTACCAAGATACTCAATGGATCCTCATCAACAGTGCTTCTTTCACCGATATATATGCTGATAGCCAAGCTGCTATCAGAACCTTCTCCAGCGTTACGATCAACTCTAGACTCGTTAGACAGTGTCGCCTTTGTCTCGACATTTTTTTTTTATTTAAAAGTTTTCAGTTTGGTATACAATTGCCTCAGCGTCTTGCGACATTGTTGAGGCGAGTTGGCATTTACTTATACACTATATAAGGTATGTAACTAAAGTGTTTGATACATATACATTTATAAATTCAAAATGAAAAATTATCCAAGAAGCATTTTAAATTGTTTAACAAAAACTTCTCTAAATTTGTCTTAAAAGCAGATATGGTATTTAAATTTTTTTATGCATTGAGGTAAATTATTATATTCAGAACAACCGATATATTCAATTCTTTGCTTTGTCGTTTCAAGTCTACATCTTGTTGTCCTTAAATTTGAACTAATTTATTTTGAAATATCAAATTGAAAATTTGAAATAGTTTAAACTGTTTCTCGTATTGCGGGTTGTTTGATTTTTTGAAAATGATATTGTGTTATGACCAATGTTGTTAATAGATTTGAAAACAAAAATTAGTAGCCTTAGCCTATAGGTTCCATTTACAGGCAAGATATTTTTACTAACTTCTTTATATAATGTGATTGTATGGTAAGATATTGGCAGGTTATCTATGGTTTTCAGGGCTTTATTTTGTACTCTTTGGAGAGACTAATTCTGTACTATTTCATCAATTTTGTGTTCTCATTGAATTTGTATTTGAATTTATAAAGAATTCCTATTACTGGATATATTTTTGGCTTAATACTATCAATATGGGGATTCCACCTCAGGTTGCTTTGCAATAAAATTCCTAAATATTTTACAGATTCACACTCAAAAACCTCTTCTCCATTTACAACGATGCTAAATGTTTCAGTATTAATACTTGAATATGGCTTAAATCGGATGATTTTAGTTTTTGACGTATTAATGACCAATTTATTTATCCTTGCATATTCAAAAATTATGTCTGCATCTTTTTGCATGTATGCTTTTAACGTTGTCTCATGTTTATAAGGGTAAAAAATAGAAGTATCATCGGCATACAGGTATATATTTCCATTAAGCTCAAGGTTTACAATGTCATTTATATAAACAGTAAATAACAGTGGACCTAAAACGCTGCCTTGTGGAACACCATGTTGAATATCACCAACAAAACTTCGACTGTTATTTAATTCAACATATTGTTTGCGATTAGTCAAATAACTACTTAATAACCTTAGTGCTGCATTTAAATTCCATAATATTCAAGCTTTTTAAATAGGATCTCATGATCTACTAGGTCAAATGCTTTTGAGAAATCGTAGAAAATTCCAGCGAGACCATTATAACCCTGATCTAGTCCGTGGCATATGTAATTCACAACATTAACTACAGCATTCTCAGTGCCACTACCTTTCCTGAACCCGTACAAGAGGTTGTTGTTTTCAAGATAATTCGAAAGTTGTTGATGTAATATTTTCTCGAAAATTTTGTCAATTACAGTTAACAACGCTATAGGTCTATACATCTCCACTCTTTTAGCATTTACAATTTTTGGTATTGGCACGGTTTTTGTTATTTCCAATACATCGGGATACTGTGAGGTTAAAATTATGCTATTGAAAATGTTTAACAAGATAGGCGATATTTCTATACTACATTTAGCAAATATTTTAGGCGATAAGCCATCGTGTCCAGGAGCTTTATTCGTAGCGAGCTTTGTTGTAACCCGGTATATTTCTTCTAACGTTGAATTACTGAAACTAAAAATGTTGTGGCAATGTCGTAATGTTCTAAGTCCATTAAAGCAATCATTAGCGGAGTACTGAATTTGTTTCTTCATTAATTTTGGTATTTCTAAAAACTATTTATTAAGAAGTTCACATTTAGTTTTATCATCTGTTATCAGTTCCTCATTTGGATTGTTTAGATTTACTTGTGTTTTTATGTTCCTTCCTAAACTTTCATTTAAAACCCTCCTACTTTTTTTGGGATCTTGTTGATAACTGTGAAGATGGTCTTGATAATAATTATTCATAGATTCGCGATAAGTAGTTTTAATAATTTTGCTTAATCTATTGAGTTTGATCTGGATATTAGCATCATTAGGATTTCTCCTTCTTTGCTTTAAAATTCTTTTTTTCAGTAAAACTAAATTCTGCAAGTGTTCATTCATCCATGGCGTTATTTTATTTTTAAGGGATTCTTTTTTATATTTTATATATGTTGACTTTATGCTTGCATTTGATATACTTTGTACTAGATTTAAAGTGTCAACAGATGGATTGCCACTTTGTTGAATGGAATTATCATTTAATAAAAGTTCTTTAAGCTTATTATAATCGCAATTTATTTGAATTTTTTCAGTGTAATTAGAGTTTGGAATTTTCATCTTTACTTTACAGGATATTATATTATGATCTGATAAATTAAATTCTACAGCATTAACAAAAAGGGAACTTGATATATGTATTACTAAATACATTTGTTTATACATTTTTTATTGTTTTGAATAAATGTTTATAAACATGCTTTCATGCCTTAATGTTTATACACATATATATTCGTACTCTTTGAATAAACGTTAAATTATATGTATATGTATGTACAATCATTCTGTTAGGTAAACATTATTTATTTATTCTTTAGTAGGTCAGCTTCATTTTGACTAAGCTTGCATTTTTTATTTGTAAACATTATTTAATTTATTCTTTAATAGGCCAATGACACTTTAACTAAGTTTGCATTTTTTGTTATTGTGTAAATAATAATTTAGTTAAGCATTTTTGTCAATATTTTGTAATTTAATTATTATACATATGTAATCATAATTTTAGTATAAAAGAAAATGAATAAAATCTAGACAGTGAGTTGCTGAACAAACCAATGCGGTGCAAAATTCAACAATTCTTTTATTTCAAACTTTCTGCAGGTTAAAGTGCTTGCCAGAAAATAATTAAATCTTTCTGCAGGTTAAAGTGCTTGCCAGAAAATAATAAAAATAAAGTTCTGCAAGTTAAATTGCTTGTCAGAATATTCGACACAAAATCAATCAATTTAACATTTTTGGTGACCCCGACGTGATCCTGTATCAGGAACAGGATTTCTATTTCTTTTGAACACAGCGTTTTATCCTTAAAGCAGGCAAGGACATCATGTCTTCATTTATTGAATTGGTTGCCGCTCAACAGCAAATTGGTCAGCGGATTGAAGCCATAATCCGCAACTATAAAAAGGACCCAGTTGCCAGAAAGACTACCACCAGCTACTTTCAAGAACGACTAAGAAAGTTAGACGAAGAGTGGGCAAATTTTGAAGTGAACGATAACCGAATCAGATTGCTTGAGCAGCCACCATTGGAGCATGATTATTTCCAAAAGGACTATTACGCAGCAATTATGAAGCTCGTGCAGCAATACAAGGAGGTATTTGAAACATCAATACTAAACCTTGGAGCCACGAAACCACACATGGGCCGCAGCACAGACAGTCATGGTCAGACAACAGCTCCTGTAGAAGCCACAAGAGAAGACATCAGCCATTGCTCAAATGACCAAGATCATGAAGCATTCACCAAGGAAGCCACTGCACCAACGGCAGAGCTAGTGAAGTTAATTCGAAGGCAGGCAGCCATGATATCATCTGTAGAGCGACTATTAACAGATGATTTTACCCAAGAAGATGCCATAGCCGCCACAAGGTTATGGCAAGACATTCAATGTATACATTACAAAATTTTTGAAATATGTAATGAACCAATCTTACAGGGCTACAATATGCAGAGGTTCATCCAAATCGAAAAAGAGGTCCGCATAGCATCAAAAAGATTTACAGCCGTCGCAGTTCCGAGCAACCATTATGAGCACAACCACGGGCAATCTGCCTCATCAACAGTACCAATTCCAAAAATTACTATGCCGAAATTTGATGGAAACTTCATGAAGTGGAAGGAATTCCACGACCTATTCTCATCGCTGATCATCCAGCAGAAAATTCCAAAGGTCCAAAAAATGTGGTATCTTAAAACACATTTAGTGGGTGAAGCTTCAAACCTAATCAAACATTTCGCCACAACTGGAGAAAACTTTGAAGCAGTATGGTCGGTAGTGACAACGCGCTACGACAATAGAAGGTTACTGGTGAGTAAACTAATTCAGGAGATGGTCGATACTCCAACCAAGACTGCAAATGATAATTATAAATCCTTACATGACAAAATCCAAGAGTGTCTGTTATCCCTCAAAAATCTTGACATTGATACCTCATCATGGGATCCGATATTGCTTCATCTACTACTTAAACGATTAGACCAAACTACTCGGCTGCACTTCGAGCAATCCTTATCAAAACCAAGAGAAGTGCCAACAATCAAGGACTTTTTAAATTTTTTGGAAAGGCATTTTCAGTCCATGGAATCAATATCTGATAAGGAAAGATCTGCACACTCCAAGTCAAGAGTGTGCACTTCCATAACATCAGATCGGCAAGCCATCTCACAATGCAGTCTGTGCAAAAATGGAAATCACCCATTATTTGCATGCAAAACATTTTTACAACAATCACCAGCATCAAGGCTTTAATTTGTCCAAAAACAAAAACGCTGTGTAAACTGTCTAAAAACGGCCATAATGCGAAGATGTGCAGTCTTAGAAGTTGCATGAAGTGCAATAAAAAACATAACACCCTACTTCATCTGGAAGGCGCAAATCATCATTCAACAACACCAGCTCCACACAACCAAACTTCGGGTGAAAATAGCAACCAGCCATCAGTAGCATCAACAATCAGTACAATTCCAGTTAATCGAAATGCAGCATCTCTTGCCACTTCCAACCATTCTAGAACAAACAGCTACATCCTTCTTGGTACCGCAATGATTAAGGTCCGATCAAATAATAAGGAGATTCAATGCAGAGCAATACTCGACTCAGGATCACAGCTAAACCTCATCAGTGAACGATTAGTAAAGCGTCTTGGAATTTCACCCAAACCGAATTCAATCTGCCTCAGTGGTGTTGAATCAAGTAATACTAGAGTGCAGCGTCGAGTAAATATAGTATTACAATCTCGTATTAACAACTTTAATACGCGACTCGAAGCCGCAGTCCTGACACACATCATTGCTCCTCAACCATCACAACCAATCAATATAGATCATTGGCCAATTCCAAAAAATATCGTCCTAGCAGATCCAGAATTCAACCGTCCCGATAAAATAGATATTTTACTGGGTTCAGAATTTTACCACCAATTAATGTCAGTGGGTCAGGTCAGGCTAGGACCTGAATTTCCAATCCTCCAAAACACATCATTGGGTTGGGTTATTGCAGGCAAGGTAGGAGGACTTGAATCAGCTGCAGCAGTGTGTGGAATGTGCACTGAAGACGAAAGTACTCTTGAAAATGCCATTGCCTAACTTTGGGAGCTGGATAATCTAGACCATGTGGGTAAAACCCTATCAATTGCAGAGAGACATACCGAAGATCACTTCGCCCATACACATACCATTGACAAGAGTGGAAGATTCATTGTAATAATTCCATTTTGTGACAATCCTAATACATTGGGAGAGTCTCATAGCATTGCATTCAATAGATTTTTGGCACTGGAGAGGCGGTTGTCCAAATCCACCGAAATAAAGGACCAATACGTAAATTTCATGAAGGAGTATGAAGCACTGGGTCATATGACACAGATAAACATGAATACCTTTCCAACGCCACATTATATCATCCCGCACCACTGCATTCTTAGACCAGAAAGTATCACGACCAAATTACGAGTGGTTTTTGATGCTTCTACGAAAACTTCAACTGGGACATCCCTGAATGATATAATGCACCCAGGACCCACAGTGCAAAGTGATCTCTTTTCAATCTTACTTCGCTTCCGTCTACCACGTTTTGTCTTCACAACTGACATAAAGAAGATGTATAGGCAATTCATTATGCACCCAGAAGACAGAAAATTTCAAATAATCATCTGGAGGGAAGACCCAACAACGCCAGTTAAATACTATCAGCTAAACACAATCACCTATGGAACGCGGTCAGCACCATACTTAGCAACAAAATGTCTGCAAACAATTGGCAAGACAAATATAGCAAAATACCCACACGGAGCTCAGTTCCTTCTTCACAATTTTTATGTGGATGATGGAATCGGAGGTGATGACAGCCTACAAACAGTTTTAACGATTCAAAAAGAGTTAAAACACATCCTAAACCAGCATGGCCTCGAGCTACAAAAATGGACCGCGAATCACCCACAATTATTAAATAATACAACAGGAACACAACAAGAAGTCAATTTTGACTTTAACAACGAGAAGCAAGTTGTCAAAACCCTAGGCTTAACGTGGATGCCAACAGTTGACAAATTCTGCATTAAAGTTTGCCTAAGGGAAATTCATCAGATTACCAAACGCACAGTAAGCTCGGACTTAGCTAGGCTTTTTGATCCTTTGGGCTTACTATCACCAATTGTAGTCACGGCCAAAATGTTTATTCAAGAGTTGTGGAAACTAAAACTAGGCTGGGATAATGAACTGCCAGAAAGCTTTCGCGTCAGGTGGATGACTTTTCGCAGTGAGTTAAAATACATAGATAATCTAAAGCTGCCTCGGCATATTTTTGAAGGGCAAAAACCATCTAACTTACAAATTCATGCATTTGCTGATGCCTCAGAAAAGGCATATGGTACAGCAGTGTATATAAGAGCAGTCTTAAGGAACAAGCAAATAATAGTTAGACTTCTATGTGCAAAATCACGGGTAGCACCGTTAAAACACCAAACCCTACCTCGCCTGGAACTATGCGCAGCATTGTTGGCTGCTCAGTTAACTTCAAGAGTTAAAAAGGATTTACATCTTGAGGATACCCCCACATATTTGTGGATAGACTCGGAAATTGTATTAGCATGGATCCAATCACAATCTTCATTATACCAAACTTTCGTAGCTAACCGAATAGCAGCAATACAAGAGTTGACTGTTACCAACCAATGGCGACATGTGAGATCAAAGGATAATCCAGCGGACGTCTTATCGCGTGGTCTATCTCCAAAGAAATTAGCCGAACACTCCCTATGCTTTTACGGGCCCATGTTTCTTTGCGCGCAAGGTGAACTTTGGAAACAAAATTCCGCAAAGAGTGAAGAAATTTGTAACGACATAAACCTAGAACGGAAGAAAGTAACTGCTGCCACAACCACAACTGAAACTTCAACCAGCATCGTCTACACGATACGCCACAATGGATCCTTCAGGACACTGCAACGAGTGACAGCTTATATCCTCAGATTTATAAACAATACCAGAAAACGCAAGCAACAACCGGAAGTAGAGTTATCAACCCAGGAACTGGAGCAAGCCTTAATGATTATCGTACGAGCAATGCAACAGTCAGATTTTGAAGAGGAGATAAAACATTTAAGGAAATATAACGAGGTGAACAAAGGTAGTCCATACAATAATCTCACTCCATTTTTGGACATACATGGCATAATCAGAGTAGGAGGACGCTTGGAATCATCAACATTGCAGTATGACGCCAAGCACCCCATGTTAATCCCTTATAATGATCCGATATCAAAATTATTAATGCAGATGGTGCATGAAAACAACCGACACTGCGGACCTCAAGCACTTTTGGCTCATTTACTGCAACGGTATTGGCCAGTAAAAGGAAAGACGGCAGTGCGATCAATTGTTCATCATTGCATAAAATGTACGAGAGCTAAGCCAACACTACTTAATCAAATTATGGGGAACCTGCCATCAACACGAGTCATCCCAGCTCGACCATTCATCAACTCCGGTGTTGATTTTTGTGGACCCCTTTGGATCCATTATAAAACAAGAGGAAAAAGGCCACAGAAGGCTTACATCGCTGTATTTTGCTGTTTCGCTACTAAGGCTGTACACTTGGAATTAGTAAGCGATTTAACCACAGAAGCTTTTATAGGCTCATTAAAACGATTCATAACTCGAAGAGGTCACTGCAGAAACCTATATTGCGATAACGCAACAAATTTTGTTGGCGCAAAAAACCAACTTCAAGAGCTGGCAGAATCACTTTATAACCCCTCAGCTCATGAAAAAATTAGTAAAGAATGTAACTCCAGAGGAATAACGTTTCATTTTATCCCACCAAGAGCACCCCACTTTGGCGGTTTATGGGAAGCAGCAGTTAAATCAGCAAAATATCTACTAGTGAGAAGTGTATCGCCTGCAACATTGACCTACGAAGAACTTGACACGGTGGTAATAGAAATTGAAGGTATTCTTAATTCCCGACCAATCAGTCCAATGTCAGATAATGCAAATGATTTGGCTGCATTAACTCCGGGTCATTTTCTAGTTGGAGGACCGCTAAATGCTCAAATCGACATAGAAGAAAGTCAACCTAAAATCAGCTTGCTTACTAGATGGAAGTTAGTCACTCAGTTAAAGCAAGAGTTTTGGAGACGATGGTCAAAAGAATATCTATGTGAGCTCCAATATCGACATAAGTGGCAAACAGAAAAGAATAACGTAAAACCGTACGATATGGTTATCATTAAAGAAGATAATACAGTACCATTACAGTGGCCATTAGGAAGAATTATAAAGGTACATAAAGGTGATGATGACTTTGTGCGAGTAGTGGATGTCAAAACATCAAGAGGCGTTGTCAGAAGACCAATTGCTCGATTAGCGCCACTACCAATTAACGGTGCAGAGTCTGGTGAAACCCCTAACCAAGAAGATGTCGAAGAGCCAACTACCTCTCATGGTCAAAACACTGACATTGAATTTCATAACAATGATGCGGAACCAACTACATCTCATTATCAACCCAATGGCTTTGAAATTCCCAAAAAGAGGAAGTGTACCTCTATAAATCACAACCTTTTGACAATCATGATAGCCACTCTACTGTTTCCATTAGTGTTAGGAGCACAAACACGAAATTTGGAAAACAATTGGGCATACATTTCGAAGGAATCGGATCAGCAGTAATATCACCTTCAGAATGGCAACTACTAGTCTACTATGATCTAAAGGGTTTTTGGTCTGAATTAACAACATTTTCAGAAGGAACAAAAACACTTAACCAGTTATGTAATAAAATACAAGAAAAGTCAACATGCGCTAATCTGGTAAAATATTTTGAACATACTGAAACCGAACTTACGATGGATAGTACATTACTTTCCGGAAAAAGACAAAAGAGAGGTGCAGTAGATTTAGTTGGAAACGTCGCACATTCATTATTTAGAGTGCTGGACTCGGAATATGCTAAGGACATGGCACATACAATCTCACAAGTCACAAGTAACCTTTTAAAAAATCAGACGTCAATTATTGATTCTACCATAAACATCATGAAATCAGACCAAGAAGCTGTTAAGAAAACATTTGATCACATCAACGTTCAATTCGCAGAAATCTATAACATGATAAACACGGTTAAGGAAGAACTCCATCAGGAGAGGCTTTATCGTTTGTTTTCATCACTGAGTATACAGTTAACTATTACAGCAGCAAATTTGCAACACACACAACTATCAATTATTGATATTCTTACAAGTACTCACCACGGCATCATTAGTCCATTGCTCCTGACTCCAAAACAAATGCATGATGAAGTCGCAAAAATAAGATTTCATCTAACAGAATCGTTAGATCTCCCTGTAAAGCAAGAAGATACTCTACAATTATACAAGCTGATGAAGGTTAAGGGAGGACTTACTGATAACACCGTAATATTTAGTGCAACCTTACCATTAGTCGAACGTAATAAATTCGACATCTTTTACCCGATCCCAATACCAAATTGGATCAATAACACGTTTGTGTCAATAAGGCCATGTTAATCGTTCTTAATTATCAACAGTGTTCGCAATCAGTATTTTGCTCTTAGTCGTAGTGAATTCAATTCATGTACTCTTCTTGAGAAAGAGCTATATTTCTGCTCCACAACTTCAATAAGACATGAACCAGGTTCAACAGCATGTAGCTGTGAAATTAACTTATTTCACAACAGGACCCAGTTAGACTGTCCAGTGCAATCAATAAAAGACACCGCTTCATGGATTCCTCTCTACCATCCAAATAGATGGATATATCCAATTCCAACTCTTTCTCAAGCAACAGCAGTGTGCAAACAAGAAATCACACAACTCTCGAAGGTTCAGGTTTGCTAACACTGCAGCCAGAATGCACACTCAAATATAAATTTATGACATTGCAAGGACAACAAGTAATATCCAGCTACAGTAAAATATCATACACCAGCCTTTGGGAAATTACGAAGCAAAACCATGAAAAACATTTAAAACCATTGCTACATGAGATACATAAAAATGAGTATATTTCACAGATAAAAAATTTAACAACATTACAAACCGCATTACAGGACCAAAAGATACTTCAGCTACCGAATAAAATTGACACCCACAATTACCATCATATCACAGTTGGCTACACATCATTAATAATCGCAATAGCAGTACTGATTTATTTAATCTTCAAACAGAAGTCTAAAAGGTCTGCAACTCCAACTCCAATGCCTCGTACACAACAACCAACGCCAGATTTCTCCGTTCATATCTAGTGAACATCAACAACTGATTAAACAAGCTCAATCCAATCAGATGGAAAGGAATGCCAGGCCAGCACTTATTACATCTCGCTGATTATATACATACATACATGTCCATATATTTGGTTTTCTTAGTCAATTTAGTTTAGTTTTTTTTTTTTGAGCTTCGCTCAACGGGGGGAGCATGTTTATACATTTTTTATTGTTTTGAATAAATGTTTATAAACATGCTTTCATGCCTTAATGTTTATACACATATATATTCGTACTCTTTGAATAAATGTTAAATTATATGTAATTGTACTAGCTAATACCCGGTGTGCTTCGCTACCCCCATCGGAATTAAATACATATCTCGTGATGCAACTGGATCGCCCACCATCAAAATTGTTACGCCATTGTTGGAGTTCTGAAGTTCTATCAGCATGAATTGCGATTATGTGGTCATCTGAACTTAATCGTGGGTCATCTTTGGCTTGCTTAAAGATCCTTACCAATTCGTTGATTTCATGAAACATCACTTGTAAATCGGCAACAATCCATTGTTTTGTGTCAGGGTTATAATGCAGGCGGTGGTGCACTTGGTCATTGTTATCCGCTTCTCCTATGAAATAAATTTGTAAGAACTTAGGATCTTCATTTGGAATTGGCAACAATAATCCCATTTTATGATAAATTTGACCTTGAACACCAAACGTTGGCATAAAGTTGTCTCGAATTACTTTGGTAGCACCAAAAGATGTCATTTTGAAGCACCAATTATATTATCTTATATTTTTAAGAAAATGTTTTTAAGAAAATGTTCCACATTAGTTCCTAAATGAAAAAAATATTTTTTATTAATATTTTGTTAAATTAAAAAAAGTATATATTTCGAAAAACTTACCTGAAATCAGCGATTGCAATGGTTCTGGAGGTGGAAGTAATTCAGATAGAACGATTTTACCATAAGAGCAACACATTCTAGGTGATTCATTTTTGTACCTGAGTTCATTGCACTATTGGCAAACTTCATTCATGTCACCAATTGCCACTAATTCATCTTCGGTATAATCTATATCAGATCTGTAGTTAAATGCAATACCTGAGTGCCTACGAAAATCATTACGTCGATTCACCGCCATTCGATTATGATTTTGTTCTCTGCTGCTCTTCTTGTTGATGTTCGAATCCACTGACTTTCTACTCGTGATTCATGTTGGACTTCTGTTTCATTAGCTCGTGCTGTTGTGGTACCTTCATGTTCCAAAGGTGTCTCGGTAGCTCGTGCGGTTGTCGCATATTGTCGAAGGCTTTCCAGACGTCTTTCACGTTCTGAAGGTGTTTCTGTGGCTCGTGATGTTTCAATTCGATTTCGCTATCTTTGTAGTCGACATTCATGTTCCAACGATGTCTCGGTAGCTCGTGGGGTTGTGGCATGTTGTCGAAGACCTTCAAGACGTCTTTCGCGTTCTGACGGCGTTTCAGAAGCTTTTAAGGCGCTCTTGGCTTTCTGAAAGTGTTTCAGTAGCTCTTGATGTTGTGGCACGTTGTTGTAGGCCTTTAAGGCGTTCTTCATGTTCTGATGGCGTTTCGGCGGCTCTAAAGGTTGAAGCTCGACTCCTTTCAGTCCTGAGGCGACTTTCACGTCTTCAGAACTTTCATTTGCTCTCTGGGATTGCAAACGCAATGCATTTTTAGTGCTTAGGAAAGGGATGCTTTTATTCGGGGCATTTTTACAAATTGTTGCAAAATAAATGTCACTCAGGTAACGTTTAACTTGTTTAGAATCAAAGATTGAACTGAATTCCAAAACCGAATGCGTGTTGTATTTATTTCTTTATATTTTACCTAATATGAAATCGGTTCAAGTCAAAAACCTTTTGAAGAAAATTAATGTTATTAAAATTTAACAAATAATTGTGCTTGCGTCGGTCACAGGTAATTTTTTGTGATGAGGTTTGCAACTACTTATTTTATTTGGGAAAAATATTGACAGTTTACATTTTATTACTTAGGTAATTAAAAGTAATGAATTCATTGCCCAATTAAATGCTTATTATAAAGTTTACCTAATGTATTTTTCAAATAAATAATAGTTTTATTAGTTACCCGTTTTTAGAAGTAAACAAAAACATAACTATTACAGTACATGTATATGTTTTCCAAGATAAATATTTAAATAGTATGAACTTTAGTACTTACTATCTATATGAGTTGAAAATTTCAAACTCAATAATTTAAGGGTCATATACCTTACTATTGCATATTTCAAGATATAATAATTTCTACACCCACAAATCAGAGAGGCACCACCTTCCTATAGCTGGAATACAAAATTGGGGACTCTAGCTTTTATAGTTTTTTTATACAGATTTTAATAATTAGTTCATATGGAGTTTGCCACGCCCCTAATGCTTGATAGCCCATTTTTAACAAAAATATTGATATTGAACCTTTAGATATTCGTACAAAATTTTAGCAGTCTAACTGTTCTGGTGTTCTAGATATGCAGATTTTAGTATTTACTTCATATGGGAGGTGCCACGCCCGCTTTTGCTGAACTCCCTATTTTTGTCCAAAATATTTATATTTAAACAAAAGTTATTTATACAAAATTGGGGACTCTAACTATTAAAGTTCTTCAGTTAGGCAGATTTTAGTATTTACTTTATATGGAAGGTGCATTGTCCTCTAATGATAGGTCGCCTATTTTTGTCCAAAATATTTATATTAAAACCGTCGTTACTTGTACAAAATTTGAGGTATCTTGCTGATATAGTTTTTCCAATATATCCATTTTGTTATTATCTTACAATAGTAGGTTATGTAGTATATGTGGGAGTGGCACCTCCCTCATTTGAAATATCAACAAAAAAAGTAGGAAAATCGGTTCAGCCGTTTAGTCGTCTATAAACTTCAAACATACAAACAAATGCACATTAATTTTTATATATAGGTGATGTCCGAGATAGAAGAAGTTTTAAATTTAATTCATATTCTAAAATATTCATATTGATACTAAAGTGGATTCGAAAAAATTTTAGGGCTCTAACTGTGATATTTTCATAGATATAATAATTTAATATTTTTTATATGGGAAGTGTCACACCCACTATAGCCAATCCGTCCATTTTGTTTATATATAAGTACGTCAAAGTCGTCCATACAAAATTCGCAGTTTATGAGATATGCGACATTAAATACTTATTGAATATGTGGGCGTAGCACCCCGCCTTCTTGAAATTTTAAAATAAAAAGGAGCCTATAATTCTTTCCAGATATACAGGAAGGTACTGTCAAAACTTCAAGAAAATCGGTCCAGCCGTTTAGCCGTCTATAGACTTCAAACAAAACAAACCCACAAACAAATAAACACACATTCATTTTTGTTTATATAGATGTAAAATTCATTAAAAAAAACTACATATGTGACGTATGAGCGATATCAAAGAATATGGATATAAAGCAGTGATGCTCAAAATCGAAATTTCCTATCACATGTGATAGGCAAAGAAAAATCTGCTGACGCTCCGTTGCCACACGCAGGGGTGTTATATTTGACGATTTTGCGTCATTTTGACGATTTTAATTGTCAATTTACTAATATGACGATTGACGTTTTTTCCATAGAATTTCTAATATTTTGACGATTTCTTGGCATCACTTACATTTTATATAAAACCACTTTGTAGAATTATGTTATCAAATTAAGAAAAGGTTTCATTTTTAAAATACTATAATATATAACTTAAGTTTAATTGCACCTAATGAAATTTTAAATAAAAATACTTCTATATTGCGTTTGTTGAAAAGTTTTCCTAATTTAGTTACTAAAGATAAATATCAGGTAATAGAAAATGAAATAAAAGAATTACATACATACATAATTGGCCATTACAACCCTTCAGTCAGGGTTACGGTCTAACTTCTCACATCATTCATGTTGTGTGCCTTAATTTTATACTCAGCTTAACGTCGACTCCGAACGACAGATTTTTGAGAAACTTTTTCATGGCAGGCTTATTTACTCTCAGAGTTTTTGCCAGAAATCTGCCGCAGAAATATTTTTTTCACATTTCGTTTTGATGTCTGGCCTGGGGCTCGAACCCGGGCTTTACGTCTAATAAGCTACCTACTAGACTACGGCGACTTCTATATAAAATAATTAAGATTGCTAAATTTTGGTGCACATTTACTTGATTTCAAAAATTTTTAGAAAAAGATTAAATCACATAATTTATCAGACAATAAACCGGCTTTTCCAAACTTATTTGAATTTGTTAATAACTTAATGACTTTACCAATTCATCAGCTGACGTTGAACAATCAAGTACAATCAATATAAACAAAACTAAAATAATGAATTCTTTGGATTCAAAAACCATTGAAGGAATGATTTAAAAAATAATTCTTCTAATTGTTTTAATGTCAATATTACTAAAAATTTGATAAGTAAACTTTGTTCACATAATTTGTACGAACTTTAATTAAAAACATATGTAAATTATAAGTCTGTTCATTTACACACAATGTTTTTAATATTTCTTACTAGTTTTTTAAATTTTCCGTCTAGTAAGATTTTCAAAAGAAAATATTTTATACATATATTTTTGATTGACTTTTTGTTTTTTTTACTTTATTGGTTTATTAAAGACTGATGAATTAATTGTTCCTTTATGTTAAATATTGCTTTTATAAATTAAAAATAGAATTATACTTATAGAAAAATATATTATTCATGTTTTAAATGATGACGATTTTTTGACGATTTCTCTTAACTTTTGTGACGATTTTGACGATTTTTTCTCTTAATTTTGACGATTTTTTTTACAAAAAAAAACCTAACAGCCCTGGCCACACGTACACTATAAGCTTACTTGTGTGGTTTCTTATAATGATTTTGTGTTTGTTGCTTTGTTTGTTGTTTTGTGTTCATCTCAGAGAACAAAATCAATTCAGTTGACGTTTAGCACTTGATGAAGCAAGATCACGCTACGCAACTTTTTTGAATGATTTTTTGTTTTTTGCAAATACACGCAGCAAAATGTTTAATAAAAATTGGGAATATGATTTTTTTTATAGAGAATATGGATGTTAATGCAAAATGTATTGTGTGTTATCGCACTTTATGTCGTAATTTTTTTTTTATAAAAAGGCATGAGGCTAGCCATGGATTTTTCGACAATATTAAAGCGAATGATAGGACTTTAAAATTATTGCAATTAAAAGCAGATTTTTTTTTTAAATTCATGATTGACGAAACGGACGTACCAAACTACAATAATTTACCATGTAGTAACGAGAAATTGTCGTTGCCTTTTAAAAAGGCATCATATACAGTTGCTTTGGCTTTAGCAAAGCAGGGCCGTCCATTCGATGATTGAAATTTCTTCTTAAATTTGACGACAGACGTATTGAGTTGTTTTGGCGAAAAATGTGTTTTGTTTTTTGTAATAACATACACACAACACAATAAACCAAATTTTTTTCTTTTTTTATTATTTTCCCAGTGTACGATTCTCAAAAATTAAGTTGAATTTTGTTCTCCGCTGCTTTACCAACACAACCAAACCTATGATAGGATGTGTTTGAGCACCAGTGTTGTCAGATTTTTTTTTACCTCCATCGCCAAAAGCTGTACGCAAAATCGCCAAAATAAAATATTATTCATTTTTTCCAAAATAAAAATCGCCAAAAGTTTAAAAAATCATTTATAACTTATTTATTTCGTGTATTATAAAGTCAATATAAATCTAATAAAAGTCTGTAATAAAAAATATTATAATTTTACATTACATTTGTACTTTTAGTGCATTAGTTATTAGTTGTCAAAATATTTTTTACAAAAATTAATTGCATAAATCTATTTTGCATCCAAACACCACGATGTACATATAATGGTCATTAGATGCGGATTGGTACGACAAAGGGGCATCTGCAATAGATTTTAGCCAACCTACAGATTTAAGTCATTAAGAGGTTTAAAATATTACATTTGTGTACATACCTATGGCACAACCTTCATATTCCCACTCCTTTCGATGTCGACGATCTACTTTAATTTTTTTTTGAAGAAGATGTCATTATAACATTTTCGTTTTTTAATCCTGGACGGTTACTCTTCGTCGAATCGACGAAGCTCGTTTACACTTTTTCATATAAATCTTTTATGTTTGGCCCAATTTCGCTCTTTTTTTCAACAACGTTATTTGAGAATAAAAGCTTGCAGTCAGTAGACGAAACAAAATTTTTTTCTTCGTCGATTCGACGAAGAGTAACCTTAATGAAGAAAAATTACCATTCAGGATTAGAAAAATGCGTGGCCCAGATACGTTTATTCACTACAAGCTTTCGTAATCAATCAACATTGTTTATAAAAAGAGCGAAATTTGGTCAAACATGAAATAATTATATGATAAAGAGTAAATGAGCTTCGTCGATTCGACGAACAGTAACCAATTAGGGTGAACGTGTTCGTCGATTCAACGAAGAGTAACCTTAATGTACAAAATAGTAGAATAATCGTCTAGGGTTAAATAGTGCTTTAATAGTACAGACAACCCTCATATAACGCTATATGGACACCGCGCTATAAGAAACTCGGATTTCACCGTACAAACCAGTCTAATTCGTAGCGCGTTCTATGGAAACCGCGCTATAAGAAACTCAGAATTAGTACAAATCCCATCATTCGTACCGCGTTATATGGAGACCAAGAAATTCAAAAGGCAATATAAATTATTTTTATTGAATTCAAGAGTTCATATAAGAATTGATAGAAAAAAAATGAAATAAAAACTAAACCAAAAGACTGCAAGGATTTTAAGGGATGTTATAGAAGGGGTTACTGTATTTCTTTAATTTTTATTTTTTCTAAATGTTTTTCTTTTTTTTTGAAGTCTTAATTTTTCTATTTACCGTTAACTATTTTGACACTTATTTGGCATCAATACTGCACATTTAAAGAGGTGTCACACTTAACATTTTTCAATATTAATTTTGACAGAAAAGTACTCTTAACAACAACAATCAGCTTGTTGTTTTTGTATTGTTTTACAAGTGTACGAAATGACAAAGACATTGGTATAACCCATAAATGTGAATTATTTTACTTGTTGACATTAATTGGGCCATTCACTATGTAATAATAACGTAATATATGAGGGATACCACAGATGTATAATGTGAGAACATTATGTTATTAAATTAAAGTGTTAAAAAGTGTTTCAAGAAAATTAAAATAATTTGTTGAAAATAGCCAAATAAAGCGCCAACTAGTCCGTAAATTGCCACGTCGACATTTGAAAATTTTGATCGCCAAAGGCAATGAAAAATCGCCACGTTTGGCGAGAAATCGCCACATCTGACAGCACTGTTGAGCACCACTGATATAAAGAATACGAATTATAAAGCAGTAAAATTTCTTATGGCGGGTTGTAGCCAGCGTTGCCATTTTGACCCTTTTCGGGTATTTTTTGACGCTTTTTTAGTCTCGCTACTAGCATGAAACAAATAATACAAGATAGCGCATTCATGTTGTCAAAATTTTATTGTTCTGCGCATGTACGTCACAGTAGTAAATAAACAAAAACACATTCACACGAACACATGTTTTTGATATGGGAAAATTTTGTTTACATTAAATTTTAATGAAAATGTTGTTATTTTTGTATTATAACTAAAACAAAATTGTTTATTATTTATTATTAAACCCTTTTTACTAAATTTGTTAGATTTTTTAATAACTTTACTTTAATATATTTGCATTCATATAATTTTTCAGCAGTTTGTTAACAACTTTTTACCCCCATTGATTTAAGTTCCAATAAATATAATGAAAGACAAACTCAAATGTTAATATGTATATTTATTTCATAAAATACTTGTTTTTTTAGATTTTATCCTAGGTACATTGTAGTTTTAAGTATAAAAAAATATGTTTTAAGTATTAAATATGTATATATAAATTTTAATTTAAAATCTTATTCCATTTTCTTTTTCTATTTGACAATTTGTTAGTTATTTCGCGATTTAAAATTCTTATTTTACAATACATACGGGCACGGAAGAATAATTTTTTAATTTTTTCACTGCACTTTATGTGTTGTGCTTGTTGCAGATGAAATTTTAAAAAATTATTAGTAATTAACAAATCGTTTTCATTAATGGAATTGAAAACTGATTCTAATCCTTTTATATACGCCATCATTTCCGGCGTTGGCTTAGACAATCCACCTTCGCTAAGATGGTCTACCCACGTAAAAGAAAGGGCGTCTGTATTTTCAGGCTCAGCAATATCTGGAACCGGGTTTTTCAATTTGTGGCATATATAGCCAGCGAAGTTCTCCAGACCATCGTAAGGTAGATCGTCAATCTCTTGTTCATCTGATGGAACCGTTTCATCATCAAATTTAATGTTGGTTAATATAATGCCTGCAAAAAGTTAAAAATAGTTAAAGTGTATTAAACAATTTTATTCACCATTTTTAATTACCAGTAAGAGATTTGCCAGATGCTTCAAGGTCTGGGGTGTCGTCTACCTCAACATTTGCTGCGTCTGACAATACTCCATTATTGCGCCCAAGTAAATATGATCTTAAACGATATTTAAACTCCTGCTGATCAGGATGGTCATGCAGACCACCTTTAGCGCGGATAACTCCGAAAAAGTTTTCTAATACGTCTTGATTAAGACGATATGTAAGAACATATTTGAGAGAATATCGCTTCTTTAAATCAGGATATAGACCTTTCAAAGCGTTATTAGATTGTAAAATACCTGTAAATATATGCGTTTTATGATAATCTGTTACCTCTATTCTAAAAGCTTTACCTTTTTGGAAAGGCAACAAACTTCGGCTTCCTATAGCCCTCATATTCATCATTAATGCGGACATTTCATCAAGAATTTGGTCTTGCTCTTCTAAGGCTAGGCCGTAACCATGTCGTCTAGTCCGTGAGTCTTCTTTAGGAACATTTACGTTCATGACATCGAACCAATCATTTGTTTGTAATGATATGAGACGTTAAGTTCAGAAGCAATATATAAATTGTACACTTTTTAACTTAACTGTTTTAAAAAGTTTGTGGCATTCTGCCCAATTTTTGTCACCTAAATGACCAAGACTCGCAGTTCTCGTGATAGCTTGCGCCACAGTGTGGGAAAAGAGTTTTGTAGCTAGTTTCACCCTCTGTCTCTTTGCTCCGGTGACAGTAAGATTAGCGTTTGAAATTTTGTGTGTTATGCTTAAATCAGCAGAGGTTTCTTCTAGCAATTTAAAAATAATATCCTTTTTGACATCCTTTCCATCAATAATAAAGCCTTCATCAATAAAATGATTTCTTAAAAGCTTTATTAAATGAGGAACGTCCGCAAAAGAAAAAATTTTTTCGTCGTTGAATAAAAACCTAGTAAAAAAAATATTAAAATTTAGTTTTTAATGATATATGTATTTACTGTACCATGGCTTTTCTTCCGTAATTTGTAGCTCTTTTATCAGAGATCTATTTGCGCCTCCTAAGTCCGAAACCATAGCGACAACGGTGAAGCCACACTGCTTCACCTCGTGCAGCATACTTTCTATAATTTCTTTTGTCATTGGACAATCGAAATCGTAATACAGTATTCCACGGTTAAATACCTCACTAATAAATCCAAATCTTTTCGGGTATTTATCCGGGGAAGGCATTTAAACGTCCACGTTTATTTACCCCACAGGGGCAATTATACGAACACGCTTAAATACATTTTAAAGAGTAATTATCCGAATACCCATACATTTCGTATCGATAGGCAGCAATTGAATAAAAAACCAGAATTATAATTCAACTAAAACTTTTTATTAAGTAAAAATTAATGTTACAGAAGAAGTAAAACAATAAAACAAAGGCATTTCACAAAGCGATAAAATAAATTTGAATAATTTTACCACAAAATTTTTATTTTCACTTATTTTCGAAAACTAATCGAACAAGTGTCAATTTAACAGGTGCTTTAATGAAGTTCTTGCACAGTTGAAAAAAAGGTACTTTGGGTAGAAAAACGATGTTAAATCAACGAATATGCCAGTGTTGGGAAAAATTTTTTGAGGTAAATACCCGAATTGGGTATTTAAGCGAAAGTTATTAAACCGTGGGATTTTGTTTCAAAGTGTATAAAAAATATACGGGGATTCACAGTGCGAGGTAAATAAACGAAAAAGGTAATTATGCGTAGGGTATTTAACCGTGGTATACTGTATATTGGCTGCTTCCATTTACTCATAAGTCCTAAAAACAAAATGAAAATGATTTAATAAAATACTATATTTAGTAAAAATACAAATCATACCTCTTAACATGCCAACCTGAACGTAGTTAACAGGTGCTAATGTTGTGTCTGTCTCTCTGTCATAACAGTATGAAGACCTAATTTTCATTTCATCGAAGCTTAGGACACAAAGCTTTTCAATTTGCGTCATTTGATACGATGATTGTAAAATTTTAAACACTGGTTTTATAAGTCCTCTGGTGATTTCTAGCTTTTGAGCCCAGCTTTGGAGAGTACGGACAGCTGGAAGAGGAAACTGGTTTTTGTACATAAGTTTGTACATTTTCGGGCTTACAGCGTATAGGGTAATAGAGTGCGCTATATCATCTTCCGACCATGTTTGTCGTTTTATGCCATTTTTTAGTTTTTTTATTTGGCCTGTAGTAAAAATGATTTGAAGCTTTTCCTCAATGCACGTAAGTTCGAATCTAGCTTTAGCTAAATTCTTCTCCATCTCATCCTTTTCGTATTTGTGCTTTTTTCCATTTTCTCTTTTATAATTTTTAATTCTGCATCAGACTTATTTTTTTCCTTTTTCAGAATGAGGATTTCGTCCTGTAAACTTTTCCTATAGAAAAGAAATGTTTATATTAATTATTAAACGAATTAACAATATTCAATAAGCTTGCTTACACTTTTAGACTTTGAGCATCTACATCCAAGGAGGAAATTTTCAAACTTTGCTCTTCCGGCGGCTGATTTTCTATTTCATAAATATTTTCTGTATTATAAGTGTTTATATTTTCGATGGACCGTACTGGACAGTTTTCATTGGACGGCATGATGGCAGATCTGTGATTTTTGAGAAGAAGATCAACAGTTTTTTTGTTTTCTCTTCGTTCACTTCTACTTGCTCGCTCTTCAAACAGCTTTTTGTTTTTCGGTTTGACCAACTTCACTGTAGGAACAACACCATCCATGAGTAGCCTTTTTGAAGCAAACCTATAAATATATGTTGACAATTTAAAATAAATATATTATTCATTCTTAATTACTTACCCATTTCATATTGCAGATTATTGGCAAAATCTTCTGGTTTATAATGATCCATGCAAACAAAAGAAGTGTCTGGATTAAACTTTCTCCGACCGCAGAAGCTAATCCACTTCTTTCGAAGCGCTTCATTTTTGGAAAGCGGAAAAAACTGCATAGGGAACTTTTTCCCTCGTTGCTTTTATTGCAATTTATAACAGCGCACTTCATTTTTATTGAGACTTTAAATGTTTTTAATTAAAATACACAAAACGTCTCTTCACCATGAAACCAAGAAATATATTATTCTTGTATTCTTTGTTTCATGTCTCTTCACAACAAATTTCATGACAAAATTTCCTGCTACAGTGACGTCACACAAAAGCAGCTGATCGACAGACAAAACTAACGGACATGCGCAATGCATTATCTATGTTTCTTTGTTTCATGCGCTACTAGGGTGATCAACTCGGTTTTAAAACCGGTTTTTTTTGACTTTACAGCTGTCGGTTTTTCCCAAATGTTGATTTTTCGAATATCGAATAGACTGGTTTCTTTTGCTTATAAAAACCGGTTTTTTAAGTTTACTATTTTTTAATACTTAATACAAAAGTTATAAAATTTTGTTGTTAATATTATGTTTAAAGTAATTTTTTCAGTGCATTTTTTATTTTGTTCCATATGTTTATCCTTAATGTTTTTTAAGGACACTCTTACAATTAAACAATTTATAATTATAAGAATTTTTAAAGTTGGACACTTGTGAAACGCGAAAAGACCAAATTATTCGAATTAAAAAGGACCGTGATCGTTGGTGTATAATATTCAACTAGCTTTTATTATTTCAACATTTCTTAAATCTAGAGTTCTTACATACTTAATTCTAACTGTCTATTCCAATTCAGCAATTGCTTATTCTAATTACTTATTCCCTATGTATTCATTAACCTTAACTGTAACATATCAATAATCTTAAACTTACTTAACAATAGGGTGGTACTAATTTGAGATGACTAAATTCATTATTATTAATTCAATTATTATTAATTCAAGTACATATTAGTAATTAAAATAAATCATGTAGAATCTACCAAAGAAAAGGAAAATAAAGTATATGTTGAAGTTATGGCGCAACATTCCGGCCCCATTGAAGGACTGGGCTTCTTCAATCAATTGGAAGTGGAGCCAGTTTGTGGATTGGGCGCTTATAGACGCCGTTGCGCGTTGCGACCTCCGCCACTCTGACCTTGCCGTCTTCTCCTTCTACGACTTTGACGACTCTCCCGGTCAGCCAATGTTGCGGCGGGCAATTCTCCTCGTGGATGATCACCACCTGACCTAGCTTCAGGTTGGGCGATTCGCTGGTCCACTTGGCTTTGCCTTGCAGACCCAGGACGTAGTCTCGAGACCAAGCCTGCCAGAACGTCTGCTTGAGTCCGCAAAGTAGTCGCCAACGCTTCCATAATTTGGGTTCTTTGATTTTCCCGTCGCCTACGGATTCGAGCGGCAGCGAACGCAGACCCTCTCCTATCAGCAGATGAGCTGGAGTTAGCGCTTCTCCGTCGTTGGGGTCTGGAGACAGCGGTGCAATGGGCCGACTGTTGAGCACCGCCTCTGTTTCTGCGAGCATCGTCTCCATTTCTTCTTGCGTCAGCGATGCGTTGCCCACTGCGCGCAGAAACAGGAACTTCGCCTGTTTGACGGCTGCTTCCCACAGCCCTCCGAAGTGCGGCGCGCGAGGTGGTATGAAGGTGAACTTCACCCCGGACGACGCTGCGTAAGATTCGAGGGCGGGTCGACTCCTGTCGAATGCTTCCTGCAGCTGCTTGAGTACGTTGCTGGCTCCTACGAAGTTCGCTGCGTTGTCGCATAGCACCTCTTTCGGAAGACCTCTTCTTGCAGCGAACCTTTTAAAAGATAGAAGAAAAGAATCAGTGGATAAATCTGATACTAATTCTAAATGCACTGCCTTAGAAGTGAAACACACGAAAACCGCTATATACATTTTCAATGGTGGTCGACCTCGAATTCTCAAAGAGACATTAACGGGACCACAGAAGTCTACGCCGACAATAAGAAATGGTCGTGTAGCTCTCACTCTATTAGTGGGCAGGTTTCCCATTATTTGGGACATAAGTCTTGGCTTATAGCGGAAACAATGAACACACTTGCGAACAATCTTACTGCACTCTTCCTTGGCGTTAATGAGCCAGATTCTCTCCCTAGAGAGAGCAATGAGTGCTTTTGTGCCAGCATGGCAATTCTCGAAATGGAGATGTCGCAAATAAAGTGTGACAAAGTCATTTTGCTTCGGTAATAACAGTGGGAATTTTGCATCATATGGCAAATTTGCATTAAGCAATCTCCCACCTACCCTTAATAGTGAAAATGTTCTCTCTTCCTCAGTGAATGTGTGAATGAAAGGTGTAAGTCTTTGCATATTCGATGGTAAGATCAGAGATTTCTGTAGTTTAGAAATCTCCTCAGAAAAATTTGATTTCTGGATAGCCTCTACGAGGCGATAAAATGACCACTTCATTTCCGTTGCAGTAGGTATGATACTTTGATTTGACTTTCGTTTCTTCAGATTATCAATGAATCTGAGTACAAAACATGTTACTCGCAGTAACTTCTTATATGAAGAGTACCTTGATATCATCTCCAGTAGACAGTTAGATGTCCCCTCTACTGCAAGAAATACATTCGTCCTTTTCGTCTCCAACAATCTTTGGTTCTCTTTTAATTTAAAATGTTCATTAACAGGCCATTTGGAACCGTCGTTCAGTAGAAATGACGGTCCTTCAAACCATAGCGAATTCTTCAAATCCTTCACATCGGATCCTCTTGACACAATGTCAGCTGGATTCTCTTTAGTAGGCACGTGGCGCCACGAAACTTGGTCTGACCACTCCTGAATCTCAGCGACTCTATTAGATACAAAGGTCGTCAAAGAAGATTGATGCGTTTTTATCCAATGCAGTACTATTTCGGAGTCTGTCCAGAAATAAACACCGTCTATTTTGAAATTCATCATACGCTTAATTCTGTTCCATAACTTAGCTAGCAGGTGTGCGGCACATAGCTCAAGTCTAGGTAGTGATTTAGACTTGAGGGGAGCAACTTTGGACTTTGCCGTAAGTAGTCTCGAGACGATTGCGTCTGTCTCGGAGCTTCGAATGTATATGCAACACCCATATGCTCGAATTGAAGCGTCAGAAAATCCATGAATTTGAATTCTCGATGTAGACGTGGTATGGACGAATCTTGGGATACTAATTGAATCAACTTCCATTAAATTAGCCTTGAAGTTTTCCCATGAAGTGTTTAACGCCATGGGAATTGATTCATCCCAGTCAAGCTTTTGAATCCAAAGCTCTTGCAATAGGATCTTTGATTTCGTAACAAGCGGGCATAACAGTCCGAGAGGATCGAATAATCGAGAAGACACCGACAATATGTTTCTCTTTGTAGCCTTTAAGTCCTGAAACTTATCTTCCAAATGAAATCTAAAGAAATCATTCTTCGGAACCCAATGTATGCCCAATGCTTTCGCAGAGTCTGAATCGCTATGTATTAGTTTCTCTTTCTATAGAGAATTCAGAAATTCGGGGTGGTTTGAAAAGCACTTGGTGAGATTGAAACCAGCCGAAGCCAAAATTTCAGTCACTTGATTTCGAATTAAAATCAATTCATCATAGCTTTCAGCTCCGGTAAGTAAATCATCTACGTAGAAATCACTGCGAACAACTTTCGAACCAATAGGCAAAGTCTCTTTGTATATGTCGCTTAAGTGAATCAGACATCTAATGGCTAGAAATGGCGCTGAAGCTGTACCATAAGTGACAGTATTCAGCCGAAAATGCCTCAACTCATCAGATGGATTCTCTCGCCAAAGGACCAATTGAAAATTTCTATCCTTGTCACCAATCATGACCTGACGATACATTTTTTCAATATCTGCAGTGATTACATATTTATGGAATCGAAAACGGATCAATGTAGAATACAACTCTTCTTGAACTGTAGGACCGACCATTAACAGTTCGTTAAGCGAAACATGTGAAGAAGTTCTACATGAAGCATCAAATACTACCCGAAGTTTGGTAGTTGTACTCTGAGGTCGCAAAACACATTGATGTGGAATAAAATAATGGGGAGTATCGGGGAATTTGTCCAAAAGTGACATGTGACCCAAGTTGAAGTACTCCCTCATGAAATCATGATACATCTGCCTCATAGTATCATCTTTGGAAAGTTTCCGTTCCAAAGAGAGAAATCGTCGCTTGGCAGTTTCAAACGAAGATCCTAATAGTTTAGGATCAGACTTAAAAGGTAAAGAAACCTCAAATCTTCCCGACGCAAGACGTCTTACTGAAGTCTTGAATTCGTTCTCACATTTTTTATGCTCCTCAGAATAAATTTGAGTTGATTCGATTGGAAGTTCTTCTAACTCCCAGAATTTCCGGACGATGGAATCAACATTACTCTCGTCTTCGATTGAAGTATTTAAATGAAATACCTTTGAAGTAAAAGAGTCCTTTGACTGATTGTATCTTCCAGTAACAATCCAACCAAGCGAAGTCTTTTGAAGAACTGGAAGACTCGGGCCCAATCTGATTTGGCCAACACACATTAAGTCGAAGAAAGGACCTGCGCCAATTAACAAATCAATCTTTTGTGGCTTGTAAAAGCAAGGATCAGGTAATTCCACGTTTGACGGAATATTCAAATTAGCTATGTTGACCCTACGATCGGGTTGTAGATTTGTAATTGATTTTAATACCCAAAACTTTGAAGTAAATTGGGTAGAGTTGACACTCGAAGTAACCGTTAAATTGACGCGAGATTTGGACAATGAATTTGTTTCACCAATGCCATTCAAATTCAATCTGCCTCCTTCTTTTTTCAAACGTAGTAGTTGCGCTAGTTCCTCGGTTATCAAATTAGGTTGAGAACCGGAATCTAAAAGAGCCCTGGCTGGTATCAGTTGGCCAGAACTACTCCTTACTCTTACCACAGCCGTTGCTAGAATTATGCGTTCATCTGACGCCGAATAGTTCACAGAAGCGTGAGAATTCGAAGGCTGTTCAGAGTAGTTTATTGACGTGTTGTTCGAACTAGCATTATATCGGTGAAGTAATGTGTTGTGTGAACCATTACATATCCGACACTTAGACGAAGGACACCTGGCAACTGTGTGTCCCTTTTTCAAACAGTTTATACATGCTGGCACGGATTTGATGAAATCAAATCGTTTGGTTATAGGCTCAGCAGTAAAAGAAGGGCAATTGCTAATCATATGTTGCGTCGATTTGCAAAATAGGCATTTGTCAACAGATTGTTTTGTTTTCGTGCAACTTAGTGATGTTTTATTCGTTCGAAAATTAAAATGTTCATTTCTAGGTTTGTTAACCCTCGACCTTGAACTAGAAGACTCGTCAGCAGAAATATGCTGATATCGTTTGTTCAAGGCGGCTTCGCAATCTGACCACAATGGGAGCTTATCGAAATCAAGCTGTTCTTCCCACTTTGATTTGGTGATTGGGTCCACTTTCGACATCACTAAATGTATCAATATCGCATTAGTTATTTTCTTGTCATCACCAATTGATAACAATGAATCGTAGATGGCAGAAACAGTATCAATCATGCTTCGCAAAGCAACAGCCGAAGGCTTGGTAATTTCGGGCAAATCAAAAAGCTTTGCAATGTTGTCGAAAAATATCAAGCATTTGTTATCGTACACTTTTTTCAAGCTCGCTATTGCTTTGGGGTAATTCTTCTCGGAGATCTGAAAGGCCCTCACTGTACCCAAGGCCGAATCGGACAAGCATGAGATTAGGTGGTTGAATTTCTCAATATCCGTTAAAGTTGGATCATTGTGAACCAAGTTCTCGAATAAGCTCATGAAATTTTTATATTCAGCATATTTTCCACTGAATTTATTCGGAAGTCTTGACTGGCGAGCTTGTACGCTGAATGAAGTTTCAGGCACATTCGATTGCCGACCCTTGGCCAACAAGCTCATGAACAAACTTTTTGTGGTTACACACAAATTCTCAAGCTCGGCTCTATCGTCATTGTCGGAATCCAAATTATCCACATCCGACTGGAGCTTCATTGCTTGGTCAATATATGATCGTAAAATCTCCAATCGACATTCGAGTTCCATAGGATTGAACGAAATAGTTCTATCTATAACGGACTGTCGAATTCTGTCGATATTAGTTATGACCTTCGCTTTCTTCGCGAGTAATTTCTCCAAATTTTCCACTCTGGAAGGAGAATCTTGGCGTTTAGAGCCTCTAGTAGTCATTGTGAGTTCGACTACTTAAAATTCCTCAAAACAAAATTTAAAATTGACCAAGGTAAATTATTGGTCGAAGTATATTCGAATTTATTAGTATTCACTTTTGTTTTGTTTTGTTTTGGATAATAGAATTTAATCGATATTATTCGCACACACAATACCCGAACGTTCCGATTCCAAAATTTAAGTGACGTTAATTGAGTCAAGATTAACTTACTTGATCTCAGAAAATAAAAATATAAACACTTTACGCACAGCCTTCGGTATAAAATACTTAATCCACCGAGCAAATCGCTTAATAGCCGATCTGTTATAGTAAGACAAAAGGAAAATTTCAAACTGGACACACTATGTTATTATAAAAAACAATAATCGAAAATAATTCGCTTCTCAAAATCTGTGTGAACAATTCTATTGAAATTTTTATTTTGTTACTAGTGTGAACGGTCACACTGTAAACAGCTGTAATATGTAACTTATGTAGGAACGCGTGAAACGGAACACTGATCGAGATAAACATACGAAAATAAACAAAAGGAAGATGAACAAAAGCAACACAAATGCTATGCTGAATGTTCTCTCACAAATAACGAAACGAATTGTTAGTGTAATTCGAAATAAATATAAAATACTAACACTCGCGAATGTGTTTCACTAAATAAGGGTGTTTTTTTCAATTTATAAATACAAATATTTATGGAAATATCACAAATATATGAAATAATAAACAAATATAATGTTTCGAAAATTTTAAAATGTAAAATATATTCTTGTGTTCTGCTTTTAAGGAATTTTAAAGCGGTTAGCAATTTTTTGTTTAATTTACAAAAAATCTCTTAAATTTGATTAGATTACAAATTTAAGGAAAGAGAAACACACATATATTTTACACTTGTTACCTCTTGAGAGTCTGAAGTACTCCCCTTATTTTTCCGGCACAGAATGCAGTTACAACGGGGCATCTGGGTCGTTCCTGGAGTCGTCCAACGATGAGATTATTGTTGTTTGTGTAGTGTGTTGATCTGGTTTTGCTTAGTGTAGCGTATTTATAAGTTCGATGTAATGTATCGTGAAAGTTGTGTCACACTTTGTTATATATTTATTATGTTACACTTTTTGTATTTGTATTTTTATTTTTTCTTTTTAGTTTTCTTCTTTTATTTGCTTTGTTTATTTTATTGTTTAATTTTTTTTATATGTATGTTTGTATGTTCTCACAGCACTTCCACTGTACCACTGTATCTATTGTTAAATTGTTATGTTTGTTTTGAATATATATATGTATATTTTTCTTTTTATGTTTCGTAGGCCCCGATTATGGTTCACAACAGTTGTAAATTTAGTGTTGTAGTTTTAAAATTGCGATTATGGTTCACAACATCTATCGCCAGTGTTGTACTTTATGTTGTGTGTGTTCACATAGCCCGATTATGATTTACAACAGTTGTTTTTTAGTGTTGTCAGAACTGTCAAAAACTTACAACAGCTCATTAGCTGTTGTCTTGTTGCCGCGTTCAGTTTAAAAAAGAAAATAGATAAAAATTTGTAAGTATATGTATATAACAGTGCATATAATTTTCTGTGAAAATTTAAAAAATTATAAATAACTGGAAATATTTTATAGAAAAATAATCACTAACAAGCAGAAGGAAAAGCTGGTCGAGTTCATGACAGCAAATCCTGACATTGACAAGTTATCATTTGGAGCAAATAAGACTCAGCACAAAGGGACGTGGGAGAAATTTTCATTGGAACTAAATGACTTGGGTCCACCCATTAGAGTTTCAAAAGAATGGCAAAGGGTTAGTGGATGAATTGTAGCATTTTTAAGCCATGGACTCATTATAAAGCCAATTTGAAAAAGAAAACTCTCTGCCAATAGAAAAAAACTTTCAAGTTACTGGTGGTGGTCCGTAGACGGAAATTAGCAGGAAATTGGAGCAGAGCACAGTAGAGTTGGTGTTTATGCAATGGAAAGTAAATCCAAATGGATCTGCAATGGGATTGCAAATTCAAGACGAATCGTCATACGATATTGAAGGGCCTTAAACTAGCACTAACCGAAAAGCTACAAAATACCCAAAATAAGATGGGGGATGAGCGTCTAAAAACCTTAAAAAGCCAAGAAAAGAACCAACAGGAGATATTGCTTACGTTAAAACGTCTTGATAAGGGCTCATATAAAAATGATCAAATAAATAAAAAATGCTAGAAATAAATAGGGAAAAAGCTGAATTACAAAATGAATTATTAATAATCAAACCCCTTTTAACCCAAAAAAAAAATGTGAAATGTAAACTATTTATGAATTTGTATTTTAGCTTTAAGTAACTATGTGATCTAAATAAATTTTAATGTGATAAGAAGGTTTTTTTATATTTATATATTTTAATTTGAAGTACTTTTGAAATGAATTTATTGCAATACATACATAAAATATAAACGCTAATAAAACTAGCCTTTATTTTTAATTGTCATGTTTTAACAAGAGTTAAAATTTGTGTTTTATGTAGGCTTTTTGTTTTTTTAACGTAATAATTTTTGTTTTCAATTGGCAGTTTATACACTCAGGGTTGTATTTTCAAGGAAAAGTATACTAACATTGAAGAGCAACACTGTGACATATACAACATCTAGATGTTGTAAACCATAATCAAGAAAGTAATAAATGTTGTGTTGTAACAGAGACAACACAACATTTATGTGTTGTGAACCATAATCGGGGCCGTATTATTTGTTTTGATTCTTGTTTTTAATTTTTAAAGCTAAAATTTTTCGATATTTATATTGTTATTTTGTTTTACACCTATGTATATGTAATCTTATTTTTGTTTACTATTATTATTTTTTTGATTTATTTATTTCATTTTATTATTATTTTTCTGTTCTATTTATTTCATTTTATTATTATTTTTCTGTTTTATTTATTTCACTACACTGTATTTTGTTTTTATTTTGTTTTTCTGTTTTATGTTTTATATGTATTGTATGTTTATTTCACTTTGCGTTTTATGTGGTGTGAAGTGGTTTTTTTTTTTTTGAAATCTTTATTAATTTAAAAGATTTTACCACATAAATTTTGGAAATTTTAAATAATTTATAAAATTGGTAGCACTCGCGAATTTTTAATTTTAATTAACTTATAAAATTTTTCGCGAATTTGGTCTTTTTTATTTAACAATAATTGAAATGAATTATCAAATATTAAATATTTTTTCTTCACGCGTTTTTCACTAGTCCCTGCTCGAGCGCCAAAATGTTTATCCTTAATGTTTTTTAAGGACACTCTTACAATTAAACAATTTATAATTATAAGAATTTTTAAAGTTGGACACTTGTGAAACGCGAAAAGACCAAATTATTCGAATTAAAAAGGACCGTGATCGTTGGTGTATAATATTCAACTAACTTTTATTATTTCAACATTTCTTAAATCTAGAGTTCTTACATACTTAATTCTAACTGTCTATTCCAATTCAGCAATTGCTTATTCTAATTACTTATTCCCTATGTATTCATTAACCTTAACTGTAACATATCAATAATCTTAAACTTACTTAACAATAGGGTGGTACTAATTTGAGATGACTAAATTCATTATTATTAATTCAATTATTATTAATTCAAGTACATATTAGTAATTAAAATAAATCATGTAGAATCTACCAAAGAAAAGGAAAATAAAGTATATGTTGAAGTTATGGCGCAACACCATACTTTTCTAATGTGGCAACAATGTTATAGAAACAACTATTGACAGTTGTTGATGTGGTAGCACAATTCAACAAAAACAAAATAATCTTATTATTATTTAGTACATGTTGGCTGTCAAATTCATAATCCGTTATAATTTTTAAATTCTGACAGTGCTCTTGTTTTAGTTGCTTGAAAAAACAAATTTCACACCATTCATTGTATGTGTCAAAATAATAAGAAGAACTAAAAGCTAAATATAATTGCGCTCTGGAAATATTGAAATATAAAAAGTGTATTAATTTGTAAACTAATAAATATAGTTAAAGCAAAAGAGTTTGGAAAAATGTAAGTAACTTAGAATAAAAATTAAAATAAAAAAATAAAAATTTACTTTTTTAGATGTCTTCAGACGTCTGGCAATATTTCGAGCGTTTTGGAAAAGACAAAGCCAAATATTAAGCTGTGTTGGTTCCTCAACATCATCCCTTCATAATCATGCCAGGTGCGTCCACAAAATAATTATAACTCCTAAGGTAAAACAAGAAAAAGCTGCCGAGACTGCAAGCGGTTCTGCGATGGCAAAAAATTCTTTATTAAAATATGCCACAAAAAATGAAACACTTGGCGAAATTTTTGCACGTTGTGTTGCAGAAGACGGAATGTCCGTTAGAGCAGTAAAAGGATCTCGCGTAGTATTGTCATATTTGCATTCGAAAAACTTTAGTATGCCCTCCGAGTCCACAATATGGAAAAAAATCGACCAATTTTATCAACTCAAACAGGAAGAACTCAAAAATAAATTTCTGGAAATAAAAAAAAATCATGGTCGATTCTCTATTATTGTGGACGAGTGGACCGACTTGTCGTACTTAAAGTACGTCAATGTCAGTGTAAAATGTTTTAATCCCGAGACAAAGACTTTGGAAATATATAACCTGGGATTAAAGCAAATTAACGTAAAAGCCAATGCATTTAATTTGGAGCAAGTAATCAGATCAAAGTTGGGTGAGTATTCGTTAAATTTTGAAAGGGACATCGTGGCATCAACGCACGATGGTGCATCTGTAATAAAAAAATACGGAAATAATATTGCAGTGGAATCCCAACTTTGCATTAACCATGGGATACATCTGTGCGTTGTCAAAACCATTTATTCAGAAACAGATTATGCCATAAGTAAACCTATTTTGAACGAATCAGAGGACGAATATGAGCAAGAAGAAACTGAAGATCATTTTGAAAATCTGTTTATCTTAAGTGATGAAAACATTTCTCTAACAGGCCATATAAACACAGTTATAGAACACCTAAGAAAATGTGTCGAAGCGTTTAATAAATCTCCTGAAAAACAAACAAAATTACAGTGCTATGTAAGAGAACAGGAAAAAACAGAATTAAAATTAATTCATGACGTGAAGCATTAATTAAAATGATTTCTCATTAATTAAAATGATTTCTCAGTTTTTGCGAATATATAAATGCGTCAATAACGCTCTTCTGGATTTCAACTTACCACCATTTACTGAAAATGAAATAAAAATTTTGTCGGATCTTAACAATATTCTAAAGCCATTAGAAGTAGCAATGAATCAGCTATCAAAAAATACTACTACCTTAGTGGAAACAGAAGGAATTTTTATATTTTTATTTAAAACTTTATCAAAAGGAAAAAATCAATTATGTCAGGATTTACTGGAATGTTTAAGAACACGTGTAAACGAACGACGTAATAAAGTTTTAAATACGCTAGTGTTATATTTAAGTACTGGAAAATTTCCAATTTAGAAGAAGAATTAAATAACGCAATCAAAAATATTCAAAACCCCAAAAACGCCAAAAACTGTAATAAAAAAAGTATTGTAAATGACTTTATTTATTTAGATAAGTGTCAGCAAAGGACTGACAAGCTTGAAAAATTATACAAAGCTTTGTTAACCATTTGTCCAACTAGTACATTAAGTGAGAGAGCTTTTTCGATGTGTAATTTTATAAAAACAAAAGAAAGGAATAGATACTCTCCCAAGCATCTGAATTGTATTTTATTTTTAAGAGATCATTTTAAACAAAGCACTTAAATTCCATCAATACTTTTTAAAAATTTCTAATTGAATTTGAAAAATTTTTAAAAGCATTTTATAAATTTCTAATTATATTTTAAAATTTTCGAAACATTTTTAAAAAAGATATGGTAATGTCAAATTAAAATTTCTGAACTAAAAATGGAAATTCATAATTTATAATTATTATATTCTAAACTACAACTGATGGTGTGGATATCTCTTTGAAAACATGGATCTCATTTTTATTAACTTTTCTTAGTTTTTTATTATAACAATTTGAAACAAAACCCAATTAAATCAAATGTATATTTAGTTATCGATAATTTGTTTTATTAAATGAAAACTAAAAACAACTATAAATTAAACGAATTTAAATTAAAAATGTAAATATTTTATAGTATTAATTATTAGTTTTTAATAAGTAAAACAGATTAAAAATAAAAAAATTACATAACTGTTATTGTTTAACCGTTTGACTGTTACGCGGCGCAAAAGCGCTGCGTTCATTTCTTACGAAAATTGCCACACAGCGATTTTGCGCTGCGAGTTTCAGTGTATCTAATTTCTAACTTTCAACGAAAAAACAATTTAATGTTTATCATAACATAATTGGCCATTACAACCCTTCAGTCAGGATTACGGCCTAGCTTCTCACACTACTCATGTTGTGTGCCTTAATTTTATACTTGAGTGGCGGGACCTACAGTTTAACGTCGACTCCGAGCGACACATTTTGAGAAACTTTTTCATGGCAGGTTTATTTACGCGCAGAGTTTTTAGCAGAAATCTGCTGAGAGTAAGTCGCCGAAGAAATATATTTTTTTTCCTATTTCGTTTTTTGTTTTGATGTCTGACCTGGGGCACGAACCCGGGCTTTACGTCTAATAAGCTAACACACTACCTACTAGACTACGGCGACTACACAATTGAATGTTTATTTTTTTCTTGTGCACAATTAATATTGACATCTGTCTAAATGAGAGTGATTTATTTGA
Organism: Sarcophaga rosellei; assembly: GCA_930367235.1. NCBI lineage: Eukaryota > Metazoa > Arthropoda > Insecta > Diptera > Sarcophagidae > Sarcophaga > Sarcophaga rosellei. The sequence goes on from OV884019.1 coordinate 47,407,789, forward strand.
CAACATCAAGTCAAAATATGTCCCGCAGTTTTCGAACGTTCTCACGAGAATCGCTTAGCAGTCAAACGGTTAAGTATTTTTTTTTACATAAACTGTTACTTTTTAAGTATCTTTTATGAATGAATTTTAATAAAAATGTGTTTATTGTTATTGTTTTTAATAAAATAAATTGAATAAAATAATTGGAAATTTTTTAAATTATTAAACAAAAAACCGGTTAACCGGGTTTTTTTGAATTTTCAAATTTCCAACCGGTTTTTTTCAAATTTCAACTATTCGAACTATTCGAAAACCGGTTTTTGAAATATGTCGAATAATCGATCACCCTACTCGCTACCCTTTTATTTTTTCGAAATACGCTTTTTTGAAAAAAGGGTATTTTTGACGCTTTTCTCATTTTTTGTGGCGCTTTTGATGCTTCTTTATACAACTATTGGATAGAGGTATACAATTTTAAAAACTCTTTGGGAGAGAATCCCTTCCAAGAATTCGCAGACTTTGTAATTCGCATACTATCGTTACCTTACTCGAATGCTGAGGTCGAGAGAACAATTAGCTTAATGAATTTTTTCAAACCAAAGATAAGAAATCGACTTTCCTTAAACTCGGCTAATTCTTTGTTGTACATTAAATACGGTCTTAAAAAAGAAAATGTTTGTTGTTAGAATTACAAATTGCCATCTAGTGTTTTTCTAAAAATAAATTCAAATCAAACATATAAACGATCTCAATATTTTATCAAAACAGTTTCATGGCCCGAGGAAGAAAATAATGGGGCCGATATGTTTGAAGATGAAATTGTTTTACTATAAAACGTTATTTTCATATTTGTTTTTTTTTTACTTTAAAAAATGAAGCTTTATTTAACGTTTTTGTAAAATTTTTAATTTTTTATGTTATTTTATTCAAAGTCTTCGTCATTTTTTTAATTATAATGAAATATTTTTATTTTTAGTTATTTTATTTTAACTTTTTGTTAACTATATATATATATATATATATATAAATATACTATACTATACTATATATATATATATATATATATTAAAGGTCTGCACAAATGTATTTGACTTCAAAAAGTACATAAGATCTAGCATACATGTACACTTATCCGAAGTATCCGAAGAAGAAAAGTACTTTTTTTTGAGAACAACAAAATTATCGAATAACTTCTTGTTGTTATTTGACTGCGTTCGCTTCATACAAATATATGTTCAACTTTCTTTCTTACTCGAAAATACCGGCACCAAACATGTCGAGTACAATGAGTACCACCAAACTTCACGTAGTACTACAAATACCAATGAGTACTGCAAATACCAATGAATGCCAATGAAAGAGCATCAGGTTTTATTTTGCGCTAGCATTCGAAAATGAAATGTAAATTTTTTTATAGTTCTGTTGATAAATAAATGTAAAATTTTGAGAGTGCTCATGCACATTTTTGAGAAATAAAATTTTTGTAAAAATCTCAGAAATGAAAGAGCATAAAGTAAATTGACGAATAGTCATTTAGAAATATTATTAAAAATAAAAAATTATGACAAAGAAATTAACGTTGATCAACTCATGGAATTTTTAGATTCGCAAAATAACTGTTTTTCATTGTAAATGAAATATTTCACCAGGCAGAAAGTATCATTATGGAAAGATTTACATGCATAATAATGTATGGAAATTTTGCGGTGACCAATTTGCGAAACGGAGGACCATAAAATATAACCCTTTGAAATATGCAGGTACCTGAAATATGTAATGATGACTCTTACTCTTTATATGGAAAACACAAACAAAATTAAATGTTTTTGTTTGTGTTTTCCATGCAAACAGGCAGGCAAGTGAAATAGCCTGTGTTACAGAAACATCACATAAATTGTATAAAGAAATGAGTCACATGTGACCCATGATCGTATTACATTACGCTCCTGTGTGTTATATATGAGTCATTGGACATCGAAGTTGTTAAAGTAAACCATTATGACAAAAACACAGATACAAGTTTTCGAAGGCAAGAAATTATTTCTGAGAAGAGGTCTGCTCTTGGAACTAATGGAGCTACAATAAACAAAATAATGTTTTTACGCTCTAATATGAATAAAACAAAAATATACGAAGAAATAGAAAGAATAGAAAGTGATCTCTTGCTTTAAGTCCTATGGACATGAATTTTTTTATTTAACGTTTAGAGCTTTTATGTTTTGTTTTCCTTTTAATCAATTCACAAATATTTAAGTTTTTAAGGTTCCTTCTATTGTATATACATACTTAACTTTATTTGTTACACTTATTACTTCTTACATACTTTTATTATTTTAAATGATCTCTGAAAATATGAAATATAAACTGTTTTTTTACGTTTTAATAATTTTAAGTGTTTTTTTTTTTGTTATTTTAATTATTTTTAGTTCGTTGAAAATAAAGACTTTTTAAATCAAAAAGCAACAAAAAAATATTTTCCAAAAAAATTTAACTATTTCTGATTTCTATTTTTTTATTTCAATCTTATATATCTTATATATAAAAATGAATGTGTGTTTGATTGTATGTTTGAAGTTTATAGACGATTAAACGGCTGAACCGATTTTCTTGAAATTTTCACAGTATCTTCCTGTATGTCTGGAAGGAGTTATAGGCTACTTTTATGTTGATATTCCAAATGAGCGAGGGGCCATGCCCACGTATGCTACATACTACATACTTAATATTTAATTGCATTTGAAATATATTACTCATACGCATAGTAGTTACCCCTACAAGTATGCTATCTGTGATTCTTGATGTATAAACCCAAAGAAAATAAAGTGTAAAGAACGACGCGGGGGGAAAGATAGAAGGGAAAGAAAAAAATTTTGTAACCAACATTTGTGAAAAAATTCACCAAATAAGAAAAAATATAACCAAAATTAAATTCGTAGACTTTTGTTTTTTTTTTTTCAAGTTTAAATATATAAAAATGAATGTACTTTATGGAATCGTAAACTATGCATTTAGGCCCCGATTATGGTTCACAACAGTTGTAAATTTAGTGTTGTAGTTTTAAAATTGCGATTATGGTTCACAACATCTATCGCCAGTGTTGTACTTTATGTTGTGTGTGTTCACATAGCCCGATTATGATTTACAACAGTTGTTTTTAAGTGTTGTCAGAACTGTCAAAAACTTACAACAGCTCATTAGCTGTTGTCTTGTTGCCGCGTTCAGTTTAAAAAAGAAAATGGATAAAAATTTGTAAGTATATGTATATACCAGTGCATATAATTTTTTGTGGAAATTTTAAAAATTATAAATAACTGGAAATATTTTATAGAAAAATAATCACTAACAAGCAGAAGGAAAAGCTGGTCGAATTCATGACAGCAAATCCTGACATTGACAAGTTATCATTTTGAGCAAATAAGACGCAGCATAAAGGGACGTGGGAGAAATTTTCATTGGAGCTAAATGACTTGGGTCCACCCATTAGAGTTTCAAAAGAATGGCAAAGGGTTAGTAGAAGAATTGTAGCATTCTTAAGCCATGGACTCATTATAAAGCCAATTTGAAAAGAAAATTCTCTGCCAATAGAAAAAACTTTCAAGTTACTGGTGGTGGTCCGTCGACGGAAATTGGAGCAGAGCACCGTAGAGTTGGTGTTTATGCAATGGAAAGTAAATCCAAATGGATTTGCAATGGGATTGCAAATTCAAGACGAATCCTCATACGATATTGAAGGGCCTTAAACTAGCACTAACCGAAAAGCTACAAAATACAATAAGATGGGGGATGAGCGTCTAAAAACCTTAAAAAGGCAAGAAAAGAACCAACAGGTGATATTGCTTGGTTTAAAACGTCTTGATAAGGGCTGATATAAAAATGATCAAATAAATAAAAAATGCTAGAAATAAATAGGGAAAAAGCTGAATTACAAAATGAATTATTAAAAGCCAAACTCCTTTTAACCCAAAAAAAACTTGAAATGTAAACTATTTATGAATTTGTATTTTAGCTTTAAGTAACTATGTGATCTAAATAAATTTTAATGTGATAAGAAGGTTTTTTTATATTTATATATTTTAATTTGATTTTGAAAGGAATTTATTGCAATCCATACATAAAATATAAACGCTAATAAAACTAGCCTTTATTTTTAATTGTCATGTTTTAACAAGAGTTAAAATTTGTGTTTTATGTAGGCTTTTTGTTTTTTAACGTAATAATTTTTGTTTTCAATTGGCAGTTTTATACACTCATAGTTGTATTTTCAAGGAAAAGTATACTAACATTGAAGAGCAACACTGTGACATACACAACATCTAGATGTTGTAAACCATAATCAAGAAAGTAATAAATGTTGTGTTGTCTCTGTTACAACACAACATTTATGTGTTGTGAACCATAATCGGGGCCTTAATCTTTAGCAAAGTTGTTGCGCATGAGCCGACGAAGGTTTCTAAGTTGGTATAACCAATTTCCGACAGGTGGCGCCACTGAAAATTCTTCGAAATTAATTAAATCGTAAACTGTGCATTTGATCCTGTGTTGAAAAGAAAAGAGCATTACTAGCCTCAGAATCAGCATTGAGACTGAAAAATCTTCGAGTACATGCCGCACAGATCCGTTCGCATGAATCACTTGAACAATGAATCACTTGATCGAATGCGTACTACTCAGGCCCGTTCGTCTGAATCATCTGGACAACGGGAAACAAAATCAATTGTAAACAATCCCGAAATATCGTAATATTAAAATCTATCATGTAAACTCTACTACTCCTAATTTACTTCTTTATTTATGTACTAATTATTGCTATCCTCTTTTTGAAGAAGGAATGACATTGAGTTGTCATTGACATTAATACTTGAAACATACATACTTTGAAAAATATATGATAATTTCGTAAAAGTCAGCCAAAAAAGATTCATCAAAGAGGAGAGAGTCAAATAAAGAGTTATTTTCTATTTTCTAAAAAAACGAGTTTGAGGTTATTTGGAAAATACTAGATTTTTCCACAATCAGAAGTGGGATACATAAGAAAAAAAATTATACTTTTCTTATTTCTACGTCCGTAATATGAATAAAGAGGTCGAAAGTCAGTGTGAAGATGAGGGTGCTTCAAATAATCCCTATATGAGTACCCCATGTGGTAACGAGGATACTCCAACCAATATTCCTAACTTGAGTGATAGTGGTTTACGACTGTCTGCTGGTGAAAATTCCATTTTATCATTGCTGCTGCAACAAAATCAGATGCTGATCAACGCGCTGCGTTCCGAGAGAACATCGTTTCACGTTATGCCAGACTTAAACAACACCATCAAAAAATTCAATGGCAAAAGGTCACCTTCAGAAGCTAAAGATTGGCTAGCCTCCATTAATAGTATTGGTAATATGAATAAATGGCCAGATTCTTTTCGTCTACAATGCGCTCGAGCTAACCTAGAAGGTGCTTCGTTAAATTGGTACAACGCAGCCGAATTCAAAAGTTGGAGGGAATTCGAAGAAGAGTTCAAAGACACGTTTATTGGGCGCCAATCAACAGCTGAACTATGGGAAAAAATGTCTCAAAGATGTCAACACGTTAACGAAGATATCACTGATTATTTCTTTGATAAGTTGCGACTTACACAACAACTTGGCTTGGAATTTGATGACGCAAAAAAATTTATCATCAGAGGTATAAAATCAATTGATCTAAGAAAATTTCTATTACAGAGACAACACAACACGTTTAATGATATGATATCCAACATATACGATTATATTGATGTTGGATGTGCAGAAGGAGAGGTAGTAGAAGGTAAATCTCGACCACAGCGATTACAACAACCAGGTAAAACGGATAGTATGCAAACCTGTAGCAAGTGTGGAAAGCAAGGTCATTATGCACGCTTCTGCAAGACTGAAATTTCTACGCTTAAATGTTACCGCTGCGAAGGTATTGGACACGTCAAAAGGTTTTGTAAAGCGCCCATTAAATGTCTTAATTGTCACCGAGAAGGCCACATGCAGAATGCTTGCCCAGATAAAAGCAAAAACGTTCCATCAAAATCAACATCAAATTCCAACAGCGCCACCACAACTTCAACCACCACCGCTACAATAGCCGCCCCGTCCGTCATTGATACCACCACCAACAGTAAGTATTTCCAAAATGCCTTTATTAACGGACAAGTAGTCAAAGCGTATGTCGACCCTGGGAGTGCTGTAAATATGATGCCGATATCAACAGCACAGGAATTAAAAATAATGTACAGCAATCCGAAATCTGTAGTGAGAATACATGGTTTTGGTAAGGGATACGTAGTTCCAATTGGTGTATTGACCGCAAACCTTAAGGTAGATCAGGCTGCAGCCGATGTTGAAATTTTCGTGGTAAAAGATGAAGAACTAAATATTCCTTTACTAGTTGGACAGCCATTCACAGAAAAGGAACACATAACTATGGTACGACGAGGTAAGACTCTGCGTTTCTTTGAGGAAAATATTAACGAAGAGCCAGATGATTGTTTGCAAAATATGGAAGTGCCAATCTTGCCAAAAACCGATGTAAAACTATGGGCTAAGGAAGCTACCGTGATTCCTTCAAATTATGTTGGATTTATTTCCGCCCACAATCACTTTTCTAAAGCCACCAATCTGTACATAGAAAATCACCAAAATAAGTTGGGTGTTTTAATACCAAATTGTATTATAAATAATGATACTGGTGATTTTACCATCCCTATTATGAATGTGACAAAACAAGACATAAAATTCGAAAAGAATGAAACAATAACAAACGGTAAGATCTGTTTTGAACAAAAAAATATAGAAGATGATTTGAGTGGAAGTAATGACATAAGTAATGAGAGTGTGAGTGCAGCTTGTGTCGCTACAATAACAACAACCGCAAAAAACTTTGATTTTAATAAGATGCAAATTGGCAAAATGTAAGTAAAGAAGGAAGAGAAAAACTTAAGAGTATTGTTGAAGAGTACATTTCTTGTTTTTCTTATAATTTGAGTGATTTGGGAACAACAAATGGTGTTGAGTTTAAAATCGAGTTAACAAAAAATGACCCAGTTACTTTTCGTCCCTACCGTTTGAGTTATTCTGAGAGAGAGTATGTAAGAAATGAAATTGAAACAATGAAGAGTGCGGGAATAATTTGTGACTCCGAGTCTAATTTTTCGTGCCCAATATTACTTGTAAATAAAAAGAACGGTGAAAAGAGAATTTGTATTGATTACCGGGCATTAAATAAAATAACAAAGAAAATGCAATATCCATTGCCATTAATTCATGATAACATTGATCGTCTTCAAAATAAAAAATATTTTACGGCTTTGGATATGAAAAGTGGATATTACCAAATACCTGTAAGTAAAGAGTCTAGACATCTTACTGCCTTTGTCACACCCGAAGGCCACTTTGAGTTTTTACGTATGCCATTTGGTGTTTGCAATGGCCCAGCCGTTTTTCAACAATTAATTAATAAAGTACGTGGGCCCTTACGTTTTACAATTGCTTTGGCTTACTTCGATGATATTCTCATACCAGCTGATACAGAGGAAGAAGGTTTGACAAACTTAAAAATCATTCTCGAAGTGTTGAATAAAGCAAATTTAAAATTAAATTTTTCTAAATGCAAATTTCTTTTTGAAAAAATAGAGTACCTCGGTTTTGAAATACAGTGTGGAACTTTAAGACCGTCTGAGGAAAAAATAAAAAGTGTTTCTGAGTTTGCAACTCCAAAGAGTGTGCATAATGTAAGACAATTTATTGGCCTCGCGAGTTATTTCCGGCAATTTGTACCCAATTTTGGATTGATGGCTCAGCCCTTAACAAAACTGACCCGGAAAAATGCACAATGGAATTGGTCGCCAACAGAGGAGAAAGCCTTTAAATTGATTAAAGAAAAACTTATATCTCGTCCTACATTAGCTATGTATACACCAGAAGCAAGGACGGAGGTGCATACAGACGCCTGTCAACTCGGTCTTGGTGGAATTCTGCTCCAAGAACAAACCGATAAAAAACTTCATCCGGTTGCTTATGTTAGTAAACAAACTACTCCAGAAGAAAGCCGATACCATTCAACGGAACTAGAAGCGCTTGCTGTTGTGTGGTCTTTACAAAAACTTCGTGTGTATTTAATTGGAATTCAATTTGTTGTTATTACAGATTGTAATGCTGTAAGAAGTACTTTTTCTAAAAAAGATATGATACCTCGTATTGGGCGTTGGTGGCTTCAACTCCAAGAGTTTCAATTTGAAATTATGCATCGTGCCGGTAGCAAAATGCAACATGTGGACGCACTTAGTCGCAACCCAGTTGGTGATGCACGGGAATCCGAGACGGTGGCTGATGTTTTTTCTCTCTACAATACATTAAGCGAAGGTGATTGGTTAACGTTACTACAAAAAACAGATCCTGCTGTTGGTGATATGGTTAAATCGTTGAAGAAAACAGCTGATTTAGATGAATTTGATAAAAACATAAAATCAAACTACGTATTGAAAAATGGCGTTGTTTTTAGAAAAGATGGTGATGAAGAAAAATTTTATGTTCCTCGGAAAGCAAGATGGAAAATTGTTAACAGCTATCATGATAACCCATGTCCCATATTGGTGTGGACAAAACCGTGCAAAAGATCAAAGAGTACTACTGGTTTCCTAGGTTGAAAAACTACGTTAAGAATTATATTGGGGCATGTGCCGAATGTTTATACCACAAACAACCAGGAGGAAAAAAACCAGGTATGTTACATCCAATTGACAAAATAGGAACTCCGTTCCACACCGTACATCTGGACCACTTAGGCCCTTTCGTAAAGAGCTCAAGAGGTAACTCCTATATTCTGGCTGCTATTGATGGTTTCACAAAATTTTGTGTGTTAAGGGCGGTTCGTTGTATTGAAGATATGATTTCTTTATTTGGTACCCCAACGAGATTTATTACTGACCTCGGTACTAGTTTTACAGGTGCCGCATTCGTAAACTTTTGTAAAAATAATAATATCGTTCATATAAAAAATGCAACAGCCACCCCTAGAGCAAATGGGCAGATTGAGAGGCTAAACAGAAGCATAACCCCTATGATAGCAACTATGAGCAAACGACCAGATAACAAAGATTGGGACAATTTTGTAGGCATCACACAATATAGTTTAAACAACACTCTTCACCGCGTAATAAAAACCACTCCTTTTAAATTGTTGCTAAATTACTCTCCCAAAAATGCTTCTGGTAGTGTATTAGAAGATGCAGTCCGACAGCAGAAAAACGTCAACATAGACGATGAACGTAAGAAGGCATTACAAAATATTATTGAGCAACAACAAAAACAAAAGAAAGTTTATGACATATCGCGATCCAGCGCTGACGTATATTTACCAGGTGATTATGTTATGATAAAAAGAGTTACAATGCCAGGTGTTGGTGAGTCATCAAAACTGCTTCCACATTACAAGGGACCATACATAATTACAGAGGTTTTGCCGAATGATCGCTACCGTGTGTCTGACATCCCCGGACTACAGCGAACACAGAGGTTTTATGAGGGAGTTGTAGCTGTAGACCAAATTAAACGTGTTCTAGCCCCAGAAAACGATGATAGTGATGACAACGAAAATATTTATGAGTCAACATCATCAGACGACGTCCAATGTACACTTCGCAAAAGCAAACGTTTATTGGAGAAGGCACAGAAGAAGGTGTAAATCGAGGGCGATTTCCATTGAAGGATGGCCGACTGTAAACAATCCCGAAATATCGTAATATTAAAATCTATCATGTAAACTCTACTACTCCTAATTTACTTCTTTATTTATGTACTAATTATTGCTATCCTCTTTTTGAAGAAGGAATGACATTGAGTTGTCATTGACATTAATACTTGAAACATACATACTTTGAAAAATATATGATAATTTCGTAAAAGTCAGCCAAAAAAGATTCATCAAAGAGGAGAGAGTCAAATAAAGAGTTATTTTCTATTTTCTAAAAAAACGAGTTTGAGGTTATTTGGAAAATACTAGATTTTTCCACACAATAAAATGATTCAAACTTAATTGGATATTTGTCTAATGTCTTTCCTTCAAATTTATTTTAGTTTGTAGTGCAGCAAAGCGCGCAGGGTACAGCTAGTGATTAATAAATAAATGTCTAACAAGTTGTTTATAAGTTTGTTCATACATGAAAGCATTTATATGTAAAAAAAAAAACATCAGTTATGTGGTGTTTTATTCTGCGAGTATATGAAGTACCACATGAAGTGAACATCATTTTAGGAGTACTTGTATTTGCGGATATATATTTCAATGAGTACTCTTTTTACGGAACATAAGCAGCTTCGGATAAATTCTTACTCGTATTTGTCTTGCACACATTCTCTTCTCTTCACTGCTTGCGCTGTTAGAGAGAGAGTAAGTACTCTATTCATCCGACAACGAGTTGCACATATGAACCAAAAAAGTTATTCGTTGCAGACCTTTAATATGTATATATGTACATATACATATATATATTAATTTATTTTTTGTTACTTTGAGTTTTTGTTAAATAAATCATATTTTATTTGTATTTAATGTTGCTTGCGTTTTTTTCCCCTTTAAGTTGGTTTATACGCAAAGTTAGATAGTATAAGTATTTGAAAATTATTTCCATTTTTTTTTGTTTCTTGTGACGCTTTTTACCCTATTTTTCTGAATTATTTTACCCTTTTTAACCTTTTTTGCTTTAAGCTTGACGCTTTTCTGCATTTCCAAAATGGCAACACTGGTTGTAGCATTACGACCCGCTCTCACCAAAATCTTTTTAAAAAACATTTCTTGATGAGGGGGGCGGAAGACAGAAGGAAAATAAACAGTGTTGCCGTTTTTGGTTATTTCCAACCAAAATTGGTTATTTTTTTGATGAATGTGTAGATGTGTAGATTTTTTTGGTTTTGGTTATTTTTTTTTTCTTATAAAAAAGCTGTTGTTTTGTTTATTAAAATGAATTAATTAGTAAGACTTAAGTTATATTTTGCAATTTTTTGTTTCTTTTTGTATTAATTATTATTTAAATTTGAAAAAAATTAAATAAACGTCTGCGAATTTAATTTTGGTTATATTTTTTCTTATTTGGTGATTTTTTTCACAAATGTTGGTTACAAAATTTATTTTTTCGTGGCAACACTGAAAATAAACACAAACAAAGAGCGTAACAAAGTGTTGCTCATGTCGCTTTTTTCAGACTTCAATTTTACACCCAAAGAAATATTACAGTATGATTCACTAATATCAATGAGAAATAATTTAGATTTTTGGAAGAATACTTGCCAAGTTAAATGCGGTGTTTTTATTTTTTTAGCGCAGTACAATTTTTCTATACTTTTCGCTCACATATACATATTATTGGGTTAATAAGTAGATTTGAAAATATTACTAACAATTTTCCTCTGGGTTAAACCTGCCTGTCATAATTTTTCTCATGTCCTCTTTGTGCCGACGTCTGAGAATAAGTGATTTGAGAACAGTGTTCCCGTTTTTGGTTATTTCTAACCAAAATTGCTTATTTCTTGATCAATATGCAGATGTGTAGATTTTTTTGGTTTTTTCTTTTTCTTTTAAAAAACCTATTTTTTGTTTCATTTTTTATTAATTATAATTTAAACTTGAAAAAAAAAATAAAACAAAAGTCTATGAATTTAATTTTGGTTATATTTTTTCTTATTTGGTAATTTTTTTCACAAATGTTGGTTACAAAATTTTTTTTTCGTGGCAACACTGTTTCAGAAGAATAAATAAAAAATTAGTCAAACAACAAAAACGCACGATGAGAACAATTGAGAACATTGTTACGCTCTTGGTTTCTTTATCCTTCCCTTCTATCTTTCCCCCCGCGTCATGAAATATTTTTGAAAAATATTCCAAAATATGCCAAAATGCACATTCTTTATACTTTATTTTCTTTGGTTTTATACATCAAGAATCATAGATAGCATACTTGTAGGGGTAACTACTATGCGTATGAGTAATATATTTCAAATGCAATTAAATATTAAGTATGTAGTATGTGGTATACGTGGGCATGGCCCCTTGCTCATTTGGAATATCAACATAAAAAGTAGCCTATAACTCCTTCCAGACATACAGGAAGATACTGTGAAAATTTCAAGAAAATCGGTTCAGCCGTTTAATCGTCTATAAACTTCAAACATACAAACAAACACACATTCATTTTTATATATAAGATGTACAATCATTCCGTTAGGTAAACATTATTTATTTATTCTTTAGTAGGTCAACTTCATTTTGACTAAGCTTCCATTTTTTATTTGTAAACATTATTTAATTTATTCTTTAATAGGCCAATGACACTTTAACTAAGTTTGCATTTTTTGTTATTGTGTAAATAATAATTTAGTTAAGCATTTTTGTCAATATTTTGTAATTTAATTATTATACATATGTAATCATAATTTTAGTATAAAAGAAAATGAATAAAATCTAGACAGTGAGTTGCTGAACAAACCACTGCGGTGCAAAATTCAACAATTCTTTTATTTCAAACTTTCTGCAGGTTAAAGTGCTTGCCAGAAAATAATTAAATCTTTCTGCAGGTTAAAGTGCTTGCCAGAAAATAATTAAAATAAAGTTCTGCAAGTTAAATTGCTTGTCAGAACATTCGACACAAAATCAATCAATTTAACAACATTGTCAATTGACGTTTCAGATATAGGGCGTGTGATTAACGTATGACAATTTTTTAAGTCGTAACATTCCAGTATATTTAATAACTCAGTTGATATATTTTGTAAAAAGTCAACATTGGAATCACCGACAAAGATGCAGTAAGATCTACCATATGCCTGCATAAGATGTTCAATTATTTGATATTTTTATTGGTTTGCCATTTATTTTGGAGAGCGATAAAAGGATGATATTAATTTATTTTGTAGTTATTGAGTGTTAAAATTATTACCTCACAAAACATTTTGCTTTCGCGCACATCCACGCTATACTGCAGATTATCTCTCACATAAGCAGTTGTTCCTCCAAATCCATCTTTCCTGCAGCAGTGTACACAATTGTAACCAGGTATTTGATAAATTTAAGATAATTCCTCATGAAACCACGTTTCTTGAACTGCAATAATATTGGGCAACTTTTCAAAATTAGCAATAAGAGTTTTGAATTTATTAAATTTATTTATCGACGAAATGCTGCTAACATTTACTGAAATAATATTTAAATCAGAAAAATTATAACTTTTTGAATATGTTAAAAAATTCTTAAAATTGGTAAAATATTTATTATTCATAAGTTAAATTCACTTTTCTTATAAAATACATTTATAGTTTATACAGGAGTTAAATCATCTGCATCAACAACATCAGATTGATTTGTAGGTTTATACCTTCGCTTCATAGTAGCAGCTTCCGACATGTTTTTATCAACATCGTCTTCATTCTTTACTAGCATAGGTCTTGCATTTTCCGTTTTCCTTGCAAACACTCTCGAACCACTTAACCAATTGATATTAAGGATTTCGCGTAATGAAGTAGATTTAAAGTTTCTTTGCTTAAATAATTACCGATGAAAATATTTTTAGTATCCTCAGTATTTTTAAGTTTAGCTTTGCACATCATAAGTTTATCTTTGAATTTTTTGTTATCGAATTTAACAACCATAGTCTTCTTTTCATTCACTTTACGCCTTTATTTTTAAAGAATAAGGAATCATCAATATTGTCTTCATTCAATTGAACACCAGCTTTTTTTTGATAATTCAATAAGTGTTTCTACTGCACTTGAGTTATTATCTGCAACTACACCTCTAACGATGCAGTCATTTTTAACTCTTTGACTATTTAAAAATTGTATGTGTTAACTTCATTTTTTAACATACGATTTTCTTTTTGCATTGTTTCTAATTTTTTATTGTTCTCCGCAACACTTTTTAACAACTCGTCATACTGATTTGACATAAATTCAATTGCTTATGTAATGGAAGCCAGCTGATCTATTTTTTAAGTTTATTTTGATCTCTCTTAGATCAGCAGTTATAGACACATCACCGACACCCGCACACAAGTGGCATACATATTCTTCACTCTCATTATCCATAAAATATTGATATTGACGTTTGTCGAGTTTCGTACAGAGAGCATGAAATTTTTGGAGCACTTATCACACTCTATATTATCTTCTTTATATTCTACAATTTCAAGTTAACATTGTCCGCAAAAAATTTTTAGATTTGCAATGCTACGACGGCTTTTTGGTGCCATATTTGAATATATTTAATTAATTTGTTGTTTGTTTTATTAAATGTTCACTGTTTTTTTTAATAAAGCACAGGTTTTTTTTGTATTTATTTTTAGAAAAACGAAAATGCACTTTAGGAGCTTTTATTCTTTAATGTTTTTAACAACAGGGTTACCAACTTTAATGTCTCACTTGTCTGTTTTCGAGGCAAAGGCAACTGTAGAGCCGAAGAACTCGCCAAATGTCGTGCTCTATTTCTGTAACATTTGCCAATCGCATTAGGCATGCCACTTACATCGATTAAATTGGTCATTAGGCAAAAATTCTTTCGATACTCCAACCTATCCTGGGTCAATGAGGAAACTTGGAATGTACACCAAGCAACTACTCAAACTTGATAGCACTGTCATCTCGATTACAGTGGTTATGCTTACAGGTCATTGCGTTAGGGAAAGATACGCGAAACAATTGCAGCTCCCATCAAACGACTATTGCCGTAGATGTGCGACTGTTGAAAAGTAGGAAACTCTTATCCACTTTCTTTGCCAATGCCCATCTCTTATGAGATGCAGATTTACGTTATCTGGCTTTCCATTCCTTGTCAGCATAACTGAGTAATCATCCATTGACGTCAAGGATGTTGCTTCGTTTATAAAAGTTCCAGGCTGGTTTCAAGCATGGGGTAGTCTTGCTTTTAATGTGCAGCCCCTGTGCTGATCGAATTCTTTGATGAGTTTGCTGGAATTCGGCATTTAAATTATTTATTTATGATTGTAACGAGTTGATCATCTATCGGTTTAAATTTGAACCATAGGTTATTCCGAATCTGGCAATGCATATGTCATTCTATTCTGCTAAACTCAGTATATTACTTCCCCCCAATGTAGTTTTTGTAGAATTCTGCTCTTGGTTGGAAATAGATTTGTCATTCATTCGGGAGGGTTCTAATGACTCATCATGATTATGAAGTCAATATAACGGAAAGTTTATGATCTGGTAATGTGGTACCTTTATATATTTTTTTTGAAGCTTGCAATACTGCCACAGATAATTCTGAAAAAATGAGTTTAACATAACAATATTGCCCATATTATCCGCACTTACTTGACAAGTATATCTACCATATGATGACCGTATCAGAGATCAGCAATGAGCATTCAAAACGATGAGTAGATTCGAATCATACTCATAATTTCTGAAACTTATACGCATTCATACTTATTTTAATATCATACTCATACTACTCATATTCAAAGTTTGAAGTACTCATCGTACTCATATATACATGATGTTGTTGATTTCGACTCTCCATGACTCAACATTTACAAGAATAAAAAAAAAATCTGATTCGCATACGAACACTACAATACTCAGTAGAAGGTTTTTCGAATGTTATGAGTTTGATGTCAACGTACGTCAACGTCATACTCTGTGCAACCTGTACTTATAAATCAATGTTGTAGTGAGTACGAATGAATCAGAGTAGTTAAATTTCAATATTGCATCGACGTCGACGTCGCGCAAGGTCAACAACGCATACACACATATTCATACATAGTATAGTTGGTTTGTTAACAAATAAGCCAGTGTTAAACATTTTGGTCATCAGTTCGTACTTTTTTTGGGTACTTTTTTTAAACTTGTACCTTCATTTATATTTTGAATTACAATACTAATTTTAAACCTTTTTAGTTTGAAATGAGTACCGATAAAGGGGAAACTGATAATCTTGCTTCATTAAAGGTGCAAAGATCAACAATGAAGCGTAATATTACACAAATGAAAGCAAAAGTGGACAAGGATGGTGCTTCATCAGACTACACGATACTGGAATGCCGTTTGTAGATTTTGGAGTCTTACTTCAAGCAAACAAGCTATATTCAATCTCAAATTGAGAAACTAGATCCAGCTGATATTCATCGATCGGATCTAGAAGAGCTTTTTATATCAGTTAAAGCAACTTTGATCTCCCTTATGAATAGGAAGCGAACTAATAACGATGTTGAACAAAGTTTTTTAAACGCAACAAGTGCACCGTTTTCGCATCAGAATCGTTTGCCAAAACTCAAACTTCCTAAATTTGACGGAAAGTATTCCGAGTTTTCCCGATTTATCAGTTTATTTAATACTTTAGTCAACGAAGATGCTAGCATTCCTACTATTGATAAATTTAACTATTTATTAGATTGCTTATCTGGTCAAGCGTTAGCAGTTGTCGAGCCGTTCCAGGTAGTTGATTCAAACTACAAGTTGGCTTTGAACCGTTTGAAGGAAAGGTATGACAACAAACCATTAATTTTCATCGATCTCATCAATTCTTTGTTTTCTATCGCTCCTATCTCCGAACCTAATGCCACATCATTGAGATCAATTATTGATAACGTTGCTAGTCTTCGAAGTTCTCTTCTTTCATTGGGAAAAGAGCTTGACGTGATGAACGCAATGATAACTCACGTCGTTCTTTCCAAAATAGATGCTGAATCTAAAAAGGTTTACGATGAGAAACAAGAATTTAAATCTTTGCCTTCCTGGGACGATTGTTATACAATTCTCAATCGCCGTTGCCAATTCCTTGAAAGTCGGACTACGGAAATCGATTCGTTTCAACAGCGCCATCAAAAATCTAAACCTATTACTAGACGTCCTAGTTCATCGTTAGCAATTTCATCGACCCCTTGTGAATATTGCAAAAATAACCAACATTCTATTGGATCTTGCCCAACTTACTTAGCGTTGCCTGTAGTTCATCGTTTTGATTTTATTAAAAGTGCAAGTCTTTGTATAAATTGTCTTCGGAAAGGACACGTAGTGTCAAAATGTCCTTCAAACTTTCGATGCCGTATTTGTCGTATTTCACATCACACGACATTACACAACCCCAGCTCATCACATGCAACTGATTCTCCTACTTCGTTAGTCCACCATAGTTCATCATTACCTCAATCACAATCTCATCGTTCATTGCAAAATCGGCATTCATCATCAAATATTTCGCGACAACCTCATATCTCATCAACTCAACAATTTTCGTCATCGTTTCAACGTATTGCACCACAACAACAATTGTCGTCAAACCCATCGACTAGTTCTGCTGGAATTCATTTAACTACACACTCATCGTTCCTTACTCGTAGCAGTCAGATTAATCTTTTACCTACAGCAGTTGTGTTTATCAAAGACTTCTATGGTAATTATCAACCTATTCGTGCTTTATTGGACTCCTGTTCGGAACTTAATTTTATAACTCAAGATGCTGTAAGTTGCCTTCGATTAAAACAAACACGATCTCAACAAGAAATCACTGCTGTGGAAAATATTCGTTCTCAACTCAATTTTGTTGTTTCTGCCACCATAAAGTCTCGCTTAACCCATTTCGAATGGATTTCTAATTTTTTCGTGACCAAATCTATTTCATCGCTACATCCAGCAGAACGCATCAATACCGCCGATTGGAACGTTTCAGATGACCTTGAAATGGCAGATCCACAGTTTCACACACCTCAGCGAATTGATCTTTTGATAAGCGCTGAAATTTTCTTCGATCTCTTATTAACTGGTAAATTCTCTCTCGGACACAATCGCCCTTGCATTATAAATACATCGCTGGGTTGGATAGTAGGCGGTAAGGTGAACAATCAACAACAGCAACGTTCTTTGAAGTGCAATTTAATCACGAAAACTCAAGACGTAGATACTCTGTTGAGGGCGTTTTGGGAAATCGAGGAATTTGCAAAGCCTAAGTCGTCCAGAAAAAAAGAAGTAGAACTTTGTGAGCAGCATTTTATTAAAAACACCATTTTTACTTCAGCTGGTAAAGTTCAGGTACGTTTGCCTTTCAAATCTAATATTTATCAACTTGGTAGTTCATTTGATATTGCTCGTCGACGTTTTCTATTTCTTGAAAAGCGACTTTTAAAAGATGACACATTAAGAAAAATGTATATTGAATTTATCGATGAATATATTAACCTGTTTCCTTTGATAAACTCAGCTCTTCGCGCTATATAATCCCACACCATTGTGTTCTTCGTCCTCAAAGTTCATCGACAAAACTCAGAGTTGTCTTTGATGCGTCCTGCCGTACATCTTCTAACATTTCTCTCAACGAAACATTAATGGTTGGCCCTACTATACAACAGGATTTAATCACAACAATCTTTGCATTTCGACTAAACAAATTTGCTTTATCGGCCGACATCTGCAAAATGTATCGTCAATTTTTAGTAGACGAAAATTACCGAAAGTACCAGCTCATTTTATGGAGAAGTAACGTAAATGATCCTTTAAGTTTATACCACCTGAACACGGTAACTTATGGCACTTCTGCAGCACCGTTTCTAGCTATAAGGAGTTTATTTTTTATTGCTGATTTCTATAAGACTACCTTTCCAATTGGCTCTGAAGTTCTCAGACAAGATCTCTACGTTGATGATCCTCTTACGGGGGCAGATGATATTGTCGAACTCTCTAAGAAAAAATCTGAAATAATACACATTTTAGAAAAAGCTGGCATTCAGTTGAGTAAGTGGAATTCAAATTGTCCCAACTTAACGCCATCTGCTAGTGAAATTCCTTTAAAAACAGCTGACGACAATATTGTCAAAACATTAGGAATGTCTTGGAGGCCAAAGGAAGATGTTTTCTGTTTTCGTTTCAGTCTACCAATAGTTGAAGTTCCCACAAAACGTTCCGTTTTATCGACTGTTGCAAAAGTCTATGATGTTCTCGGTTTGTTAAGTCCAATAGTAATAACTTGTAAAATTTTAATTCAAGAAATGTGGAAACAACATCTGGATTGGGATGCGCCATTAGGTAAGCGTTTGGAAAGTCGTTGGCGACAAATTGCACAGTTTTTCATTTATTAATCAAATTGAGGTCCCAAGATTTGTTGGAGCAACACCAACGACAATATTTACTGTCCACGGATTTGCTGACGCTTCCCAATTGGCATACGGCTGTTGTTTTTACGTTTCAGTGGCTCAAAACAATGAATATAAATCAACTTTGCTCATTGCAAAGTCAAAGGTAGCTCCAGTTGTTCAACAATCTTTACCTCGTTTAGAGCTCTGTCCTGCCCTACTGCTCAGTCAAACTTGGAAAAAAATCCAATACAAATTTCATCGTTACACTTATCGCATCTACTTTTGGTCTGTTTTTAAAATCGTTTTGAATTGGCTAATCAATCACTCGTCGTCGTATGTTTGTTTCGTCGCAAATAGAGTTTCAGAAATTCAAAATCTGACTCACAACATCCCTTGGCGACACGTACCTTCTAAAGAAAATCCTGCGGATGTTGTTTCGCGAGGTTGCCTAGCACATGAACTAAGCTCAACAATTTGGTTCATTGGTCCAAAATTCATTTCACAAAATGAGAACATGTGGCCTAAAGGCGACAATGAAATAGTCAATTTACCTCAAACTGAAATGAGAAAATCCATTTTTAGTACAACTACTGCTAGCGAAACTATTATTCAGAAATTAATTTATCGTCAATCTTCGTATCTTCGTCTTCTTCATATCGTCGCATATATTCATCGCTTTTTGGACAAATCAAATCGTACTCCTATTGTATCATCGGAAGAACTACAATCTTCGTTTTGGAGAATTGTGTATGACATTCAACAAACTGAATTCAAACACGAAATCGATCTGCTCAACAGGAAAAAGGTCTTAAAGACAAGTCTTCAAAAATTATCACCATTCCTCGATAAGGTACAATGCTGCAATTCAACATTAATCATTGTCAGAGTTGGCGGTCGGCTAGCAAATTCAGATTTACCATACAACACAAAATTTCCAGCACTCTTACCAAATCATCGTTTCATTAAACTTTTCGTCCAACATCTTTACCGCAAAAATTTACATGCTGGTCCAAAAGCACTCATCGGCATTCTTCGCCAACAAGTTTGGGCAATCAACGCTAGAGACATCGTACGAAAAGTGGTGCGGAACTGCATCCACTGCTTCAAATATAAACCCGGACTTTTACAACAAATAATGGGCGATCTTCCCGCAGATAGATTGAAAGTTCAACGTCCATTTTTCATCACTGGTGTAGATTTTTGTGGTCCATTTTACACTACTTATCGCATTAGAGGAAAACCTCCTTATAAAACTTATGTCGCTATATTCGTTTGCTTTTCATCTAAAGCCGTTCATATTGAACTCGTGTCGGATTTGTCTACTAGCAATTTTCTTCTTTGTCTCAAGAGATTTGTCGGTCGTCGTGGCATACCTAAAAAACTCTATTGTGACAATGCGACAAACTTCGTCGGTGCTAACTCGAAGCTTAAGGAGTTTGGACAACGTCTCTTCGATGACGCCAACATAAAAAATATGATGCAATATAGTGATGCAACAGGCTTCACATTCTCTTTTATTCCTCCCCGCTCTCCCCATTTTGGTGGCCTTTGGGAGGCGGCCGTAAAGTCAACAAAACTCTTTTAATAAAAAACATATCGAAGGCTGGTTTTACGTACGAAGAACTTCAAACAGTACTTATTGAAGTCGAAGTTATCTTAAATTCTCGACCATTAGCACCTCGCTCTGATGACCCAAAGGACGGCGAAGCTTTGACGCCAGGGCATTTACTAATTGGCTCCTCTCTACTGGCATTACCAGAGGAAAATATAGACAACTACGAAAAGGTCAATTACCTAAAACGCTGGCAATTAGTTACGTTTCTTAAGCAACAATTTTGGCGATTATGGGTTCGAGACTATGTTTTAAATTTGCAACAAAAGGCTAAATGGTTTAAATCCTCAACAAACATCCATAAAGGTGCATTAGTCATCGTATACGAAGGCAACATCCCACCACAACAATGGGTTCTCGCTCGGATTGTTAATGTCATTCCCGGTCGAGATGGCAAAGTTAGAGAGGTTGATTTGAAAACACCAAAGGGAACTTTTCGAAGATCTATTCATAAAATTGCACCTCTACCTATCGATGAAGTTAATTGAAAGTCCCTTTCAATGGGGGCAGGATGTTGGGTCAGAACAGTGTCAACAAATGGAAAACTATCATTAATTCTTTCATTATATTTTTGTTCTATAAATTGAATGAATGCAGCCTTTTACATCTCTCTTTTTTATTTGGCTATTCTTTTAGTTTTGCTTCTCAATATTATGAACATACATATGTATGTATATGCATACTTACATACATATTGATGCATATTGATACATTTGTAACGGGATTGCATTTTTGTATATTGGTTGAATTTAATAATTGTTCTTTTGCACTGTAATTTAGTTGCTGTTGAATATTCAAGTAATAAAGTCGCAAACGCAAAATTCATAATAAGTTTTTCACTATACTAATTATAGAAACAACAACATATTTATTGCAACAGGGATAATCAAAACCGTTAGTGCGTGACATCGTCACACCCTGCTAGAGGTGGCCCTGCTTTTCAACGGAACACTACGGATCTAGACTGGGGAGTCAATAAACACCTCCCTCTCAGCCGGGTTGACTATGGCGGACCCCCCCCCCCCCCTTTGGCACGACCCTTTTCTTTCTTCTGACCACTCTCTCCCTCCCTGTTTCTGATTTGATTGCCCTGAGCTGGTGGCTATAGCTTTCTGGACCTAGTTGTGTATGCACGGTAGCACCGGGGTGAAACCCGCTGTGTGAACGGCTCCAGGCTAGGGCTACAGCTGCCCCCGTCCCGTTAAAACCCTGGCAGGCCTCAAAGTACATTCCTTGTCCGTCGCCGTTAAGTTGGTGGCGTAGGTTCGGTTAAGAAGACTTCCGATTAGTACCCGGTCTGGCTCTGAGCACCTGTCCCCATAAGGGCTGGTGCCAACCCTCGCGTAGCCTCCCTGCTTGCATAGACGGGACCACTTATGGGTAACTACACTTTGCGGGCAAGGATATCGGCTTTGAGTGGGGACCCTCTTGCAATGAATTCGACCAACCAACCCAACACAAGACACAAACCAGCGCTAACTCAAGTTGGCGAGTTAGCTGCTGTAACCGGTGGACGCACAACCCTCTATAGGCAGGCACCTGTCAAAAATGCAGCTGTCCCTACCTCGAAAGCTAAGGCCCAAGTTTATACTTCGGTAAAACCCCGCTTGGCACACAAGGCTTCGGCTGCGGAGCCGGTCCCTGGTGTCGCCACACCTCCTGCCCTGGCACCTTCTACCGAGGCTCCGTCTACCTCTAAGGCTGCTGCGAATATGCCCGCGCACTCTTCGGCTGCTGTCAAGGCATTGGCAGACAAGTCTGGCGCGCAAGCCCCTGGCACCAATCCATCTTCGGGTGCCAAGAATACCGTGAGTGCTAGCGTGAGGGCATATAGAACTCGCAGATCAGCCATGCGTATCATTGCGAAATTTGGCTCCACCGATCCGGCTCTCCTCTCAGAGTCTGAGAATGATCGCCTCCCCCCCCCCCCCCCCCCCCCCGCCTCTTCAATCACGGTAGAGACTGCCCTAAAGAGGCAAAGATCAATCGAGCTAAACGCTCCACTCCAGCCTCCCAAACGCTCTAGCATCCCCCCCCCCCCATACAAGACCCCGTTCGTCGACGCAACCTAGACGTCCTGACCCCAGAAAACCTTCTAAGCCTCTCAGTGAGGTATTAAAGGAAGGTCTGACCCGGCTGCACTGATGCGGGGTGGTATCAAGGGCACATCAAGCTGGTGGCTTGCACTGACCTCCGTTCTATGGAGCTCTATAAGGAGGCTATCAGTAGGATTGGTGAAGTCTGGCCAGGAGCTAGGCTTGCTGCCGTCCCTCCAGACCGGATTCCTAACCGCCCCCGTTCTAAGGCGAGAATTCCGACCGGACCATCAGACCCGGAAACCATGCTGAGGATCCTCAAGGCCAGCAACACCGACCTGTCCACTCACAACGGGAGGGTGGCTAGAGTTGCTGACCAGTGGGGTGATTACCGCGAGGCGGTGATCATCCTGAATGAGGAGTCACTTCCACTTCCACCGTGGGGGCGGGATAAAATATGGTTTTAGCTCAATTGAGCTAAGGGTCTATAAGTCGAATTCCCCCGCGGCCGGAGGTATGGCTAATTCGAAATGTAAAAAGATGATAACCAGTTTTTTCAACTGCGGATGGTGCAGAGATCAGCAATGAGTAGATTTGAATCATATTCATATTTTCTGAGACTAATACGCATTCTTTCTTATTTTATATCATACTCATTCTACTCATATTCAAAGTTTGAAGTACTCATACTTAACACTACGCATAATGTTGTTGATTTCGACTCGCCTTTACTCAACATTTACCAGAATCACAAAATAAGTATGATTCACATACGAACACTACAATACTCACAAGAAGGTTGTGTGTTTGCTTTGCTTGCTGTCTTTGTCATTTTTTTCTTATTTTTTTTTGTGAATGCAACAACAACTACGACTGTAAATTTTAATAAATGATTCGAATCACTTGAATCATTTCTGAGTATTATGAGTATTTTTCTAAATGTATGAATCTGAATGAGTAGGCGTATGAGTCAAACATATTTCGAATCTTATGACTTTGATGTCAACGTTGTACTCATACTCATTGCAACCTGTAGTGAGTACGAATGAATCAGAGTAGTTAAATTTCAATACTGTTGACTAATACCCAAAATTTCGTGAGTACTTATGAGTAGCGAACCCTCACCTGGGTAACGATCTTGTCGCGATGTGGGGGCTTAAGTGTACTTCGATTCACTCTGTGACCCAGGGTGAGTTGGGGTGCATGACTAAAGGTTACCCTAATATCGTGGGAAGACTCTGGTTTCGGATCGATGTCGTTCTTGATCTGTTCGAATCGTCGGAACACTAATATTTTTTTTCTTTCATACCCCTAATCCGGAGTGTTATGCGACCCGTGCTCATCGGATGGTTTGCAGTCAGGGGTCTAATCCGACTGTATTTTAACGGAGCCTCACTGATACCTGGGCGCCTCAGTGAGTATTAGGTTTCCTACCAAGTCCCTGTCATGCTATCGGGGGCTATGGCATGATCGACCTCCTTTCCCCCTCACTCGTGGGACTTACATGGACGAGAAAAACAACACTGACGAAATGGTATTTTTGAATGGACTGGACGCGTCCCAGCTCATTGCGCGAATTCAGGCGAGCATTGTTGACAACAACAACGAGATCGTCAGGAATTTCGCCCCAGCTGGCCTGAGGATTATGACTGTGGAGGAGGCCTTTGGTGAGGAGTCTGCTTTGGCGATCCTCACTTCTACGGAAGATATGTGCGTGGAGTCAGACTCTGTCTCCCCACTATCGGATGAAGACGGTGACAATACGGTCATCGAAAGGCTCCCTCTCACTCGTATCCAAATTGCCACTGGGAGCAATGAGGTGGTGACATCCCCTTTAAGGAACCCACTTGTCAGACGGGATGCTTCTGACCCACTAGTACGATCATCTACTGATCCGGACTGCATGGGTGGGGGTGGCTCGTCTGACAAGGGGGGTAGTACTGGGCGGAAACGTTCCGCTATGTATAAGGAGAGGAATTCATATCGTAGGGCTTGCACTGTCTTGAGAAGATTTGCAAGCTGTGATGTGGATTCCCTCTCTGTTAAGGAGCAGAGGATGCTGGCTCGACACAGAGGCACTGTTCTGCGGTATGAGAAAAAATACCCAGACAGTGCCCTCTCACGGGTCGCTGACTCTGATGGACCCTTGAGTGTGGACGAGAGCGTAGAGCCAACTGCTTCTACCTCTCAAGCCGCATGCAAGGGGCACAAAGGTTATACACCCTTACTCCCAGCTGGAGCAAAGAAGACCACCCGGGTTTTCAATCCTTCGGTGAAGAGAAAAGGTGGTGGTGTTACTCCTTCAAGGGATGGTGGAAAGGAGGTAGAAGCTACCGCCAATCCTTTATCCCAAAAGGAGGATGTAAGGTTAGAGGCCAAGGAGTTGGGGGGGGGGGGTCACTTCGGCGGATAGGTCTTCTGTGCAGGTTTCTCGCAAGGGAGATCGCATGAAGAGGAACAGGTCTGACGAGGTGCCTTCCTCTAGCTCCAAGCGTCCCAGGAAACAAGGGAGCCTAGGAACTAACCCTTCCCTTCAGCTGGCTTTCATCGACAGGTCGGATTTGGATGGTAAAATCTCTCCCGAAAAATGGAATCTAGTTGAAGCACGGCTCATTGAGTTCATAGCTGAGGAGAGTTGTGATGGCAGGAATGCTCGCATATCTTCTATTGGTTGGTCCAGGGGCATCAAGGTAGTCGACTGTGAAAACGAGGGAACTGTAAAGTTCCTTGTGGAATCAGTGAAGCGCCTTGGCGAACTCTGGCCCGGTGCGCGCTTGGAGGTGGTCCCTCAATCCGACCTCCCTCTACGTCCAATAGTGACGGTATGGATCGCGCCTACTTTTAGGCGTGTGAGTATCATACCCAAACTTATTGGGAAGCAAAACGATGGATTGAACACCAGTACATGGGCGGTTGTTAACTCCCTGGCTGGTGAAGGTAAGAAGGGCTGCGATCTTCGGATCGCTATTGATCAGACCTCACTTCAGAGGCTAAGGGCAAGGGGTGGCGTGGTGTTGTGTGGGATGGCAAACCTAAAGTTCCGTCATCGGGAAATAAGGGGTGCCTAGGAACCCAGAGGAGGCTGAAAGTGGTGCAGATTAATCTGCATCACTGCGAAGCTGCCTCACACAACCTACTAACCACCCTACGCCGCCTTGAAGTTGACATCGCTCTTATCCAGGAACCTTGGATCCTTAGGGATAGGATCCTGGGTTTGAGCGATCCTGATTATAGGTTACTTGTTCCTAGAACAAGCGAGAAGGTAAGAACCTGTATATTAGCTAGGGGTAGCTTAGACTTGTTAATCACTCCTTCCTTTTGTAGAGGTGACGTAACGACTGTGGCGTACAAAGATGACCTTGGGATCGAGTTGATGCTGTCATCTGTGTACATGCCGTACGAGGCTGCATCCCCACCTGATGACTTAATTGGACGACTGGTGGAGCATGCGGAGAGGACAAGATGTCGCCTTGTCCTGGGTTGCGATGCCAATGCTCATCACACCCAATGGGGCAGTGCTGACATAAATACTAGGGGTGAGTCGATTTTGAATTTTATTATTCTTAATAGGCTCAACATTTGTAACGTTGGCAACACGCCAACGTTTAGAAACCGTGTTAGGGAGACTGTAATTGACATTACGCTCTCTAACATGGACAGGTCTATTAATGACTGGAGGGTTTCAGATGAGTGTTCTTTCTCTGATCACCAATTGATATCCTTCAGTATTAATCTATCAGGTGGCTTTAACAAGCCTTTTAGAAATCCAAGAAGAACCGACTGGATCAGATATGAGATGGCTGTGGAGGAGGAACTTAAGACCCTCAGGGGTCGTTTCACTCCTAGCGTCAATGATCGAGTTGGGTCTTTGACGGATATTTTGTTGTCTTGTTATAGAGATGCTTGTCCTCTCACTTACCCGGGTAAGAGGAACCAGCCAGTCTGGTGGAATGCGGAACTCCGTAGACTCCGCTGTTGTACCAGGAAACTCTTTAATAAGGCTAAGAAGTCCCTATTCTGTGGGTGGAAAGTTTCTACCGACGCTGCACGGTGGTCTCAATGACGAGTTTAGCCCGAAAAAAGTCGTTTTGTCGGATCGTACATATGTGAATTTTTTTGTTTGGTTTTGTAATGACAAGTCTTCAGCCTACATAACGGTATAAAATTTTTTATTATATCAGCAGTATTAATACTGCAGCACTGTTTTAAACACAAACAATAGATTTAGTTTTTTTTTTTAATAACAGACTAGACAATATTTTAGTTTGGTTTGGAGATCTTGTTAAATACAGCGAAAGTATATTCCTTATTATTTGGGGGGTTTTATTTATACAATTGGGGTGTGTATTTTTATAATTCCTAATACGCCGGCGATTTTGCATTTCGTTCAGAAAAAAATACGTGAAAACTGAGATGTATTCGTTAATAGTGCAATTTTAATTGCATTATAACTTGTGTTAGAGTTTTAATTGTGAATTTAACCCGATTTAGCAAAATGTTTTATATTGTTATCATCTATGATATGTGGGCAGTTAAATGGTAAAAAATTTTCCTGCCGATTTCTGCCTGAAAGCTTTCATATCAAATCATTTAGTTGCGATGTCTATCACCAAAAGGGAATTGTTTAATGTTCGGTTCTTTGAAAAGGTGCAAGAAAAAAAATTTAATGCTGTTATATATTATATTTTTATGAAAATTGGTATAAAAAATGATGAAAATGATAACTATACAAAAAAATTAAAGCAAGCAGGTAGAAATTTCATCACACAATTGTCGAAAAAATGGTCCATGGTACATCGAACAAAGAGTGTGTTCGAGTCTTCATTTAAAAGTTGGTTGGCTGAATATTTCGTTCTTCCTAGTAAGGAAAACTCGGACGAAAATACCATTGACGGACCGTCAACGTCAAAATACGGACGACCTTCTAAACCGTTTTTAGAAATAGGAGAAAGATCTAAACAATCTAAAACAAAGCATCTTGTAAACTATTGTTCCCCTGAAGAGCTAACATTTGCTGCTGCAAGTAGCCTTTATAAATCAGGCAAAAGGACTGCTTCAGACGTTATTAGAACTATAGGTAATTCTCCAAAAAGGCCATTTAATATAAAAACGTTCTTAAGCACGGCATCTGAAGAACCAATACCTTACAGCAGTGAAGAAGCTCTAGCGATGTATATTGACATCATTCAAATGCTGCTCTGCGTATTGGAATGTTATCCGAGGAGGAGCTTGAATCCCGCAACAAGGATTTTAGATATGTTAGAGAACATCATGCTCGAAAAATGTCACGGGAGAATAACATCGAAGATCTTTGTAACAATCTTCTATTTTCATCGGATCCTTACATATCGTCTCTTTCTACAAAGCTGCCGAATTGAGATCCAGATCCATTGTGTCAGTTGTCAATTGGTTTACTTTTAGATACTTCTATTTTAAATGAAGAAAACCTTTCAGGATATGAATCGGATGAAGCGGAAACCCATTCAGATGAATAAACATTTATGTAAATATATGTACATATATATTTAAAATACACAATTATGTTAGTTATTTTTAATAAACAAAATCTTACTTATTTTTAATAAAACCTTTAAAACACAATATTCCTATCTTTTTTTATATTTTTACAACTTTTATTAATCATTATGCTCTCAGTGAAAATATTTAAATATACAAATTAACGCAGTCATTATGTCAACTTGTTTTGTATGAAAAGTACCACGCCCCCTTAATGGAATCCGCCCATTTTTGGCGTGAGCTCGCACCGTACCAAATCACTTATTCGTAGAAATTTTTATCCCTCTAAGTGCTTTTAAACAAGAGTTATGACTTTTTTCGCGCTAAATTCGCCATTCGTCTGAGGGAATCGGGCTGCTGGAAACAGCGCTCGACAGGTCACTCCAGAGTTCTAAATGTCATCTTTCCTGACGGGAGATATCGACTTTCGGAAAAAGCCACCGATTATATTGTGCCTGAGGCTATGTTCCTGCCCGGTTTAAGGATACTTATACCGGAAAGGGCACAATGGAATGGTGGGGTACTCCGGGGACAGAGAGGTATACCCATCTTCACAGATGGGTCTAAGTTAGGTGGATGTACAGGTGCTGGGGTTTTCTGTAGGGAACTCGGTCTTGAACTCCACTTTAGGTTGAACGATGACTGCAGCGTTTTCCAGGCGGAGATTTTCGCAATCTTGAAAGCTATTGAGGCCATAGCTGGTGGCCCAGCATCAGATTCGGAATCTTACGTGATCTTCGTTGACAGTCAGGCTGCCCTTAGGGCCATTGAGTCGGTCTGGTGCAAATCAGGGCTCGTTCGCAAGTGCAAGGAGTCGTTGAGGACCTTTGGACTAGACCGTATCCGTCTCTGCTGGGTTCCGGGTCATAGCGGAATACTGGGCAATGAGACGGCGGATGCCCTCGCTAGGTTAGGTTCGCTCTCTGGGAGCGATTTAATAGTTGGTCCTGACCCCCCGGTCTGCCACCTCTACGGTCTCATCAATAGATGGGTCGGGGAAGAAGAGCAAAGACGTTGGGGGAACGGATCGGGTTGTTTTGTCTCTAGATGTCTATGGCCTGCTGTGGACAGTAAGAGAACAGGTAGGCTGCTGGGCTTGGATAAGGCCAGCTTAAGGTTAGTTGTCGGGTTTATCACAGGGCACTGCGAGATTAGGTCGCTGACGGGGATCTGGAACAGATCCCAGCCGGACTATTGCAGGGCAAGTTGCGATGAGGAGGAGTTGGAGACTATCGAACATCTCCTCTGTAACTGCCCAGCCCTTGGTAGGTTGAGGCTGAGGACCTTTGGCAGGGCCTTCTTTGAGAGTTTGAACTCTGCGTCGAGAGCCGACATCAAGGCTCTCCACAGATTCATTAGTGGCTTAGGCTGGTTGAGGGGCGCTAGGGCTTCATCAGGATAGTCGCGCTCTCCCTTCTTTGTTGGGTCTATGTGACCCCTCCGCTTCCCATTCTCCCGT
Source organism: Sarcophaga rosellei (assembly GCA_930367235.1). NCBI lineage: Eukaryota > Metazoa > Arthropoda > Insecta > Diptera > Sarcophagidae > Sarcophaga > Sarcophaga rosellei. The sequence goes on from OV884019.1 coordinate 47,437,486, forward strand.
TCCTATCTCCTCTCCTTTATATCCTATTCCCTCTCGTATCCTTCCTCTTTAAGGACGTTGTACAATGGGTCAATTCGACCTCCGGGTACTGTACTTGTCTTAATTGACAAGTACACGTCCTCTAACCTAACCTAACCTAACCTATGAGTAGCGAAAAAACGATTCATTGCTGATCTATGGTATGGTGCTTATTACAGCCACCAGAGACGGAAATTAAGTGGCGCATGTTACAGCTAATAAAGCTATAGAATTACAGGTAAACTAAAAGAAATAAACGCTTCTCGTGGCAATGAAAATCTAGTTACTATTGTGAGTTAAAATATTTCATAGAATACTATTGGACAGCGACACAGTAGCTAAAATTGGTAGGAAACTAGGAAATTAGGGTGGACACAGATTTAGCTTGTGACGTCTAAATAAAAGTAAACTGAGTAGGATGATAAGCATCGGTATGGGGCAATTGGGTAGTATAAGTGCGACAAATAGCAATTAATGTAGGACGAGGTATATCGGCTGGCTACATATTTTTTTTTCGTCTCTTAGGAAAAATTTGAATTCCACGCTAATGAAACTATTCGCCTTTTGAAGCAAACCAATTAGTCACACAATCTTCGACTTCCATTCCGTAGGAATCGAAGCGCTGATCACCCACAGCTTGTCCCAACGCATCCGTCATACCAAGCAGCGTAAATTAATACCTAAAACTTATCAAAAATTTTAAAAGACTTTTCTCTGAATGTTGTTTTCACTACAATCGATCGAATTTGGGTCTAATGTCTAATCAAGGTCGTAATCCTGACTGAAGGGTTGTAATGACCAATTATGTATCTATGTATGATATCATTTAATCTGTGTAGGTAGGTTGGAGTGGTAGCTTTGATACCAAAATCTCACTTGAACACGAATAGCGGCTCGTTGTGACGCCACAGGTGAACACTGCCACTGTACTGACTAAGTTCCACTAAACAAGGGAAGAAGAAGTTGGTCAGCGCAAGAGCTGCACTTTGATCTCTGTGGTTTTTAAATAATATTTTAATAAACAATCGAAATTGATCTTAAAATAAAGGCACAGATTAAAGATGGTGGGAGAAGCTAAACTGAACTTAAGGGTTGTAGTGGCCAATTATTATTCAAAAGCACTACTACCTGTACCGTTATAGATGACTGCACACGAACGGATTCCCTTTTTGCAATTCAAACCCAATTGGTGTTAAAAATTTCAATTTTTTTTTTTAACTGAAGGGATGTATAAGGTATGCCACACTGCCTCTTATTATAAAACATCATACACTTTACACATCTTTTTCTTACGATTTATTGCAGAGTACCTTCCTTTCGAATTTAATATGTATTTAATTCAGTCCTTTTTTAATTTTTGTCCTCCATTTTAATGTCTTATTTAACAAAATAAAGCAGTAAAGATTCTATAATTTCTTGAAAATGAAAAGTCGACAAATTTCACGAAATAAGTATACAGTAACCCAAGTAACACACCTCCAGTCTCTCCAATCTCTCATCAAAACGACAAATAAAATGAAAATAACGTTGGGGTAATAAATGTTGCGAAATAATTGTATTTACGGTTACTCTTGCTAATGTTCTTTTTATTGTTGTATCTTTCTGGCTATAAAATGTTCATTGTTAAATGTCTCTTTCGCCTTTTGTTTCAACCGATGATACAGTTTTATTACGTTGTTTTGTTTGTCCTGTATCATTAACTTTAAGATCTTTAAAATTGTTGTACATACATATATACATACATACATGTATATATATATATATTGCTTTCTTTGAAGTTAATTTCGGATAAATTTAAAATACATGTATTTAAAGAAGGATCCAATTCAAATCTGGACGTAGGTAATATATTTAAATAAAGTCCCACTTTAAACCGAAACATATTTGAGATATCCTACAAACAGTTAGGAATCTGAATCAAATGTATTAACACTACTTTCGTTTTTGTAGACTGCCTATCGACTTAGAATCAATCGTAGTTCTACCTCATAACAGCTGTTATTCCTGCAGTCCCAGGTGTACCGATATAAAATAAGAGTCATGATAGTCATGAAGACCACCTAAAATGTTTGATGACACCATATTTCAAACAATTTTGAATGAAGATAGCATTTTGAATCAGAAACAAATGGCAAAAGTTAAATGTTGCACACTAAACAATTTCTGACCGTTTAAAAGCTATGAGAATGATCCAAAAGTCTAGAAAATGGTTGCCAAATGAATTGAATGACAAGCGAATGGGAAACCGAATACCCATTTGAGAAATTTAAAGGCACGATATACAATACAATAGTTAGTGGTGATAAAAAATAGATTTAATTCCAGAATCCTAACCGGAACAACCATCAACTTCGGATGCAAAACCAGATCGGTTCGGCAGGAAAATGTATAATGTGTGTTTGGTTGGAGCAGACAGGGGTAGAGTACCACGAACTTATAAATCTGGTGCAACCGTTTATACAGATCTTTACAGACACCAAATGATTAATTTGAATCTTTGATGCATTGATAGAAAAATGAACAGAATGGGAAACAAGACAGGTCAAGATATTAACTGAAGATCACATCGATTCTTACCAGTTAGTCGAATATTGGGTGACTAATTTGTTTACTTCATAACACGAACAATTTCATTGACGTAGAATCGACAAATTGCCTGAAGAATGGAATAAAAATATGTCGCCAGCAATGACCAATAATACGAATAAAATGTTTTTTACATTACTATAAAAAGTTTTTATTTTAAAAAATAGAAAAACGCTTATTTCATACCGGTACATTTGTCATCATATTTTCTTTCTGCTTTATACATAATACGTACATATGGAGCAAAGTCGCTGTATTCATTTGGATTCCATTCAAACTTCTTTAAAAGAACGATTTGGAAGAGTTCATTACTGTATTAAAAAAGTACTTGCCTTGTTTATTTACAGTAGACAGTACAGTACACCTGTCTCTACGTTAAACCTTGAGTAATTTAACATTTTAATACGAATCGAAATATTTTTAATTTTATATATTTTAAACCATATAATAAATAGTGCTTAAAAGCTATAATTACAACCGACACATTTACTTTCAAATTCTATGGCTACTCATTTATTATTTTAAATCAATTAATATACTTTTAAAAAATGTTTTTAACTTTATGGCCTTCTTCTATACTCAAACTTAGCGAACTCAAGCTTTTTAAGTTTGCCTAACACAGAATGTGTTTCTGTCTTCGAGGTTAACTAAATCACAGCTGTTTCAGTTTGTTTTGATTACAATATTAAATATAAATTATTTTACAGTGAAGTCAAAATTTTTATGACTTTTCTGGTATAGCAAGGAAAAACGAATTTAAATGACATTTCGATGAGGACAAATTATTTTAGCAACTTATTAATGTATTACACATCAGCAAAAATGAATACCTGTGTACTGTTAAATTATAAAATAATTAAAATAAAATTAGAAGAATAAAATTAAGTGATAGCAAATGGTAACAACAATGAAGTGAATGAAATTATTTTATTAAGCATTGTATGTGACCAGAAGTATAAACGTGTTGTTAAATGAATAACTATCACACCTATTACCACAAATTCAGTCAATAACAAGTTTATCTGAAGTATATCTGAAAAATCCATCATTGTTAAGAACGATTCAATAGCAAAATAAATAAACATCCATCCATATTGTACAAGAAACTGCTGTAATACAATTTACTAATGACTGTTTATTTAGATTGAAATGACATGAAACAAGTTAAATAAATAGAATGACAACACAGTTACAATATCACTGGGAAAACCAAATCTAAACACTGAACTTGCGATATACATCACAAGTAATAAATAACAATTAAAACCTGAAGACATATAAACAAGAAAACCAATTTTTAATTCGAATATGAATTTATACAGCAAAATCTGCCACAATGGTAACGTACTCCGTAGATATATCAAATCGAAAGTCATAGAAATAAGTGGAAGGAACTCTGACTCCTGAATGTATTGGGTTTGCAAAAGGGCATCCAAACTTTGGCAGTTGAAACGGCTATCTTGTTTAAGCTACATCTGTCAAATTAGTTATTTTTATTCATTCTGTTGTAACGACGTATGTGTGGTGAACACTATAGGTCGATGTACAACAACTGCTTTTGGCGTGAAGTAGCTAATCTAGACATCAACGAATGTGGTTTCATGCCATATTGGATATCCTGCACTAACGGTTTGATGGCATGCTCATCTCGCGTGGATGTGATGTGAACTGGCTACTGATATAGTCCGATTTGACCCGTTTACTTTTTCTTGTTAGAATTTCTAAAGTTACATATGTATGTGAATAAGCCATACATACAATAATCACAGTGACCCTCAAAGCCATTACCAATCAAATTCAGCACGATTTATGTGCCAGAGTCATCGAAAATTGGACACCTCGGATGCACTCCACCCAAAGAAGCAGTGGCAAACATTTGAACGATCTTATTTACAAACATAATAAATTGTGCCGAATTGCAAAAAATTTTGGATGAAAACTACACTTTGAGTCAAAAAGATAGAAATCTTAAGTGTTGCTTAACAAACAATTTGGGAAAAATCCAAAAGTCTGGGAAATAGTTGCAACGTGAATAACAGACAGATGGACAACATTTGAGGAATTTTGCTCCAAAGATACGATGAAAAATCAGTGTTGCATCGAACTGTTACGGTTTGTGAAAAATAGATTTATTTACAAAGTCCAAAACAAAAGGATTATGGGCAACCGGGGCAACTATTAACTTTTTCTGCAAAACCGAAAGACACGGCAAGATAATTCTGCAAAATGACAATGCATCTGCACACAAAGAAATATTGGTTCAGCATACAAAGAAATCATTAGGGGAGAATTGCTACCCCATTCGTCAAATTCACCAGGTTTTGCTTCTTTCCATTACTATATGTTTTCATCTGTGGTACAAGCAGTGGATTAACAGCTCGTCGATTCCTATAAGGAATGTGAAAATTCGGTGATTATAGGGCTTGCTTCAAAAGAGAACAATTTTTCTGCCGTGGAAACCACAAATTGCCTGAGAGATTTAAAAAAATTTTAGCCAGCAATGACTAACACTTTCAATAAAAATTTGTGAAATATATGTAATTTGTATCCACTGTAATGGTAGATTGCATATAACAATACTTAATCCAAACTAAAATTTAATAACCGGCTTCCACTTTTTACTATTTTTTCTTGAAATAATTAATTTTTTTTTTGTTACGATTTGAGTCTTTCTGTTTATTGACCAGTTTACTTGGCTTAAATTACTTTTCATTCATTTTCTTTGGCACTGTAGGAATTTTTTTTTATGGTCCTTATAATTTTTTTCCATATGTTTTACGTTTCTCTCCTACAGTTATTAGTAGAATCATGATTTAACATGAATCCAAATCGTATAAAATTACACATACGACTGAGAGATATTTTTCTATGATTAGCAGTCACAAATTCAAAAATTACTCTTCAAAACAATCATACTGCATACAGACGCAGACGGTTAAAGTGCCGTAATTTTGTTTTGATTAACATTGAAATTCTTTATGTTAGCATTCTTCATTACAGTACAGCATTACAATGTTGACATTTCGATACTTTATTTTACTGTTTCAGGTTTTTTTTAATTTTTTTGACGGTTCGATGTATTCCCTTAATTAACAATCGTTGCTCTGTATTAAATAAATCAGAGCGTATGATGTCTTCATTGAGAGATGTTATTCCTCATACGTTAGGGTGTGCAGAGCTGTACACTGCATAATGTCTGTTATCGAAATTCTGCAAATAAATGTTCATCGTTTTACTGAAATTCTATACTCTTCACAAGAATAACTAAAAGAATGAAATATCATACATAACATATTAAACATATCGAATTAATATATGAATGCCATTGTAAAAATATTATTAGTGCGGATAAACATAAAATAAATGAAAATAAGCAAACAAGGCAAACAGACAATCATTAAACACACACATCTTACGGTGCAAGAAGTTACATAACCAAATACGTAGGAATTTACAAGAATAAAACAAAGATAGAAGACAAAAACAGAATATCGAATGTGGTACGTAGCGACTTCCACATGTCGTTGCTGTCAAGATCTTTCAATTCGGCCCAAAAAAAGTTAGCACTGTGCTCTTCGTTGACAGTGATTGGCATGTTGGCGCCTCCAGCTATAAATGCACCCCAAGTAGTGATTTTTTTAGGATGTATTGCATGCATTGCTATATATTTACTGTATTTGGAAAAACTGATTATTTTTAATAAATTTTTTATTCTAATTAATTTATTAGATTAATTTATTATATATAAAATCGATAAATTTGTCTAGCTTGTCAAAATTTTTTTCTATTTTTTAAAAGGTCATTGAAATATTTCATTATGTTTGCAAAATAAACTACTGAGTAATAAATATTACATATCAGTTATTGCACTTTGTACTGCCTCAGAACAATCTGATGCCGTTAGTATTGTAATTAAGTATCCTCTTTCGGTACTTTGCTAAGCTTTCTTGAGATGCTTTGATGTTAGCTCGAGAAATACGAATATAGTCCGGTTTATAGAGATGTTGGGCGGATGAACATATATAATGAAAAGAAAGAATAAATAAAATAAAGCAAAACTGACAACGTATTTATAGAAAATTCGTAATTATAGTACAAGATGCATTTCCTCATCAGCCACGTATCTTTCGGTGTATTGACAAAATTTTCTATTCATGTTTAAAGTGCAAGCTTGATTAAAAATTTGTGGTTTTTGATAAGAATTTTCTATAAAAATGTTTAAAGTTTATTGCGCGAACACCATGCAAAATATACCACCAAGCAGAGTATCCATTGCGTCAAGGTAATGCTTTGTATCAGAAAGCTGTGATTCTTTACATGCTACCGGACCAGAAAATCACGTGAGTTCGACCGAAAAACGGCCTAAATATGCAACCGGTCGCATGACCATAAATTTCAGCAGTGACAACGAAGTTGTGGTGGTTTACTTCATCCGTCGTATAACCCATAACTTCTTCCTTCTAAATACCATTTGTTTTGATCAATGCCGAAAGATCTTATTAGAATATGCTTTACTCAAATCTTCAGTCATGGCCACAAAAGACCGCTGATTATTTCTCCTTTTTTTTTGGAACGGATTCAAAAATTGCCCATGCAAAAAACGCTTGAATGACAAATTCTTTTAAAAATGTACTCCATAAATAATTTGTTTCCAATAGTAACTTTAAGTAATACTACAAGTCATACTACAAGTTATACTACAAGTTATACTACAAGTTATGCTACAAGTTATACTACAAGTTGTACTACAAGTTATACTACAAGTTATTCTAAAAGTTATACTACAAGTTATACTACAAGTTATACTATAAGTTATACTACAAGCTATACTACAAGTTATACCACAAGTAACACTACAAATATCACCATATTCTTGTGGAATATATTGTTACGAAAATGGAAATGGTGTTTTGCTTTTACATCGTTTAAATTGTAAACAAAAGCTACAAAAACAAAAACAATGAACTTGTTTACATGAGCAACAGGTAAACAAAAGTATACTAACAAAACACCAGTATAAAAAATGATAAACACGTAAATAAAAATGCAATAACAAACACTGCAAGAATAAATGTAAACAAAAAACACACAAACAACAATAATGGAACAATTACATATATAGAGATCTCGAGAAGATGAATCCACACACATTCGACTTCAAGAACTTTCAGCAGACTGTTTACGTTGCCATATAAAAGGCAAGGCAAATCAGACAATGCAGTCAGTAAAAATTCAGTCAGCCTTGTGTGAAGACGCGGTGCTTGAATATAATAATTGTGGTTTGAAGATCTCCGTTACAAAGATCTGGCGAACAATTGTTATTGTTTGCGCAAAAGAGTGTAAAGCAGAATGTCAAACAAAGCAATTGTTGTTGTTTACATCAAGTTGTGAGCAGTGGCAAACATAATTATGCGAACAATAAAGAATTTAATTAAAACTAAACACAAATTTATTTTTATTTTATTCCAAATTTACGAACTCATATTTTAAAAGTTTTTAAAAGGTAAAAGGTAACAATATTACCAAGTTTTGTATAAGGTTTTACCTTTTAAATGTAAAATGGCACAACAATTGTGACGTTAAATTGTCTTTTTTTCGCAGAAAAATTTACGTGTTTTTTATTCCTTTGATATCCTTTTGCGAGTGAGAGAAATTTAACTTTTTTATTTCCTTTTTTAGTGATCTTTTTTAGGCAATATACCAAAAAACAAACACATAAAACGGACACAAATGTAAAGGAAGTGAAAGTGAACTATTAAAACCACATACAAAAAATAAAACATATTTATTACTCAGGAAAACAGGAAATACATTTTACTTGTATGTGTAAAACCATTACTCGCAAAATTATTTAAATTGCTGTAAAATAAGATATGTATATGAATATACATAAGGTCTGAATAAATTACCTGATATTAGATAAGTATACTGCAATGTTTTCGCTTTACGTTTAAACTTATAAAAACTTTACATGTATATATATTAAACCTTATTTTGTAAATGACTGACACTTTATATTGAAGGCCGAGAAAGCAAAATCTACCAATAACAGGCCGTGATTCAGTTTTTAAGAGGAGGCACGCGCGATGATTGATTGTATTATCTGAGATAGTAATCATTTGAAAAGCTTACCGTATAAGGATTTAAATATTTTTATTGATAGTCATATGGCATATTACCGAAATAACAAAAACGGTATAAAAGGCCGTCCTGGAGATTAAAAAGGTGGTTAACATTTACTATAGGCGTGGAACGGTAAGCATTATATGAATTCCTTGACATCATGGAGTGATTACATCATGGAGGATAACAAAATAACAAGATTTATGTCCTTCAACCTACCTACCTAGCCACCTATATGGGCAAGGCTAAATTTGTCAAGTGTCATATGTAAAAAAAAGTGTTTAAAAAATACAGTTTTTTTTTCTTTTGTTTTTGACAAAATATGTAATCAAATTAAAAAAGCAGCATTTATCTTCAGTACGAGTAGCTGACAACCGAAATGCATTAAGCAAGAGAAATATTTTTATGGACAGCATTTCAGGATTGTAAAATTTTTGTTGCCAAATAAAGCTTGCAATCAAATTGTTTTATTTGACTTGTGACGGTATTTTTATTTTTTGCTGTTCAAAAAATATTTTTAGAGTACAAAATATTTCAACAAATTAAAAGGAAAATATTAAAGAAAGCTCAAGGAAGTAGAAAAAAACTATAAAAAAATACTGTTACGTTTTTACCTTTTAAAATATAAGCTCGTAGATTGCAAATAAAATAAAAATAAATCTGTGTTTACTTTTAATTAAAATTCTTTATTGTTCACATAATTCTGTGTGCCACTGTTCACAACTTGATGTTAACAACAGCAATTGTTTTGTTTGTTATTCCTCTGTTTACACCCTTTGCATAAATAATAACAATTACTAGACAATTGTTCGACTCATCTTTCTTCAAACACACCGCGTCTTCACACAAGACTGACTGAACTTCACTAATTCAGTCGCCTGCTTTGCCGTGCTTTTTATATGGCAAAGTAAACAGTCTGATGATTATTCTTGAAGGCGAATGTTCGCGGCTTCACCTTCTTCTGATAGCTATAAATGTAAGCATCGTTGTTTCATTATTGTTGTTTGTGCATTTTGTTTACATTTATTCTTGTAGTGTTTGTTGTTGTATTTTTGTTTGCTTGTTTATTATTTTTTTATGCTGGGGTTTGTTGGTATAATTTTTTTTACTTGCTTACCATTTTTATGCTGGTGTTTGTTGTTATATTACGTAGTGTTGTAAACAAGTCCATTGTTTTGTTTTTGTAGCTTTTGTTTATAATTTTAATGTTAAACGATGTAAAAGCAAAATACCAGCATCTAGACTTTTTTATTTTCGTAACAATACTTTTAAGATGAAGAAATCATTTCTTAGGAACTAGGTCAGGTCAGGTCGGAGTGGTAGCTCTGATGTCACAAAGCTCACTTGAGCACGCATTGCGGCCCGTTGTGATGCCACGGGTGAACGCAGTCCCTGTACTAACCAAGTTCCACCAAAATCAGGGAAAAGGAGGAAGTTGGTCAGCGCAAGGTCTGCACAACAAAAGCACGACTACCCCGCACTGGAAAACCAGCCAGAAAGTTTGATGAACGAAGCTATATCCTTGATGATGATAGATGATAGCTCCGTTAAGCTAACAAGGAATGGGGAGCCAAATAACCTATATCTACACCTTGCAAGAGACGGGCAGAGAAAGTGAACAACAGTCTCCTCTTCCTCAGTGGACCTGCATCCACGGCAAAAGTCGTTGAAAGGGAGCCTCATTCTTTCCGCGTGTCTACCCATGACGCAATGGCCTGTAAGCACGGCCACTGTAGTCGAGATGACATCACGACCAAGACTAAGTAATCGGTTGGTACGCCTTCTATCCATCCTGGGCCAGGTGAGTCTAGCGGTGGAGCAGGACTCCTCATTTACCCAGGATAGGTTGGCGTCCCGAAAGAACCTCCGCGCAATGGTCAACTTGACCGAGGCAAGTGGCATACCCAATTCAACAGAAGAGGATTCCGGAAGGAGCGCACCAGCTCTGGCGAGCTCGTCTGCCCTACAGTTTCCCGGAATTTCACTGTGGCCGGGGACCCACACCAGAGAGACACTGGAGAAGCGCCCAGAAAGAAGGTCAAGACAGCGGCGGCATTCCCTAACGATCCTAGAGTTAATCACGGAACCCGATAGAGATCCTATCGCGGCCTGACTATCAGAGAAGATCGAGACGCGAGTGAAAGGAGCATCGTTGACGAGGATCCATTGCGCGGCTCGGTAAATCCACATCACCTCCGCCTGAAACACACTGCAGTAGTCCGGCAGACGGAGAGAAATATTCAGGTCCAGTTTCCCAGAGTAGACACCGCTCCCAACCCCATTATCGAGTCTAGAGCCGTCGGTATATATATCGAGAACTTCCGGGGGGACGACCGCATTAGGATTCCAGTCATCCCTACTTGGAATCAGAGAGTGGAAACATCTGTCAAGACAATATTCAGCGGGGAAATAGTCTATGTTCACTGGGGCCACTGGATCAGCCTCCAGAATAGTGGAGGGACCAGAGGGTACGATGTGCCAACAAGAGAGAGCATTAAGTCTAGTCGCAGCAAACTTGGCTACCTGCTTTGCGAGAAGCACAGTAGGAAGCCAGTTTAGCATTGCGAACAAGGCTTTCGTGGGGGTGGTGCGAAGAGCGCCAGTTATATAAATGGCAGCAGACCTTCTGACCTTGTCAAGAAGTCTGACGTTGTATTTCTTGTCCAGGGCAGTCCACCAGAAAGCAACACCGTATAAGAGGTTGGGTTCGATGACCGTTGAATATATCCAACGCATGATCTTTGGGCGAAGACCCCATCTGGTTCCGACGGCTCTACTGCAGCAGTAAGCAGCACATGCCGCCTTGCGTGCCCTAGCAGCCAGATTCGCCCTCCAGTCGAGTTTGGGATCTAGGATCAGGCCCAGATATTTAACCTCGCGACTCAGCGTGAGTCTGGTCCCACCTATGCTGGGAAGGGAGAAGGTCGGAATTTTATATTTCCTCGTAAAAAGAATCATATCGGTCTTAGAGGGGTTAGTAGACAGTCCAAAATCCCTACACCAGTCCAGCACGATTGACAGCGCCAAGTTGAACTTATCCGACAGTGTCTGCGGACAAATTCCCGACGCAGCAATGGCAATGTCGTCAGCGTAAGCTATGGCCCCATTGCCAGAGTGTTCCAGCCCCCTCAAGAGTGAGTTGACTGCAAGATTCCAGAGAAGTGGCGATAGAACACCGCCTTGCGGTGTGCCTCTACGAACCATTCTCTGACAATTCGTGGCCCCCACTGTGGAGGTTACTATCCTCGATTTGAGGAGAAGCTCAATGAACCTGACCAGATTCTGTCCCAGGTTCAGAGAACCAAGAGCCCTAACTATGGCGTCCAATGAAAATATGCGGTTGTTACCGATACATACTTACTTTATTAACTTAGTTATTATAACGCTAAAGTCAGTATTCCTACCGAGATTTACACACCACTTAAGTTGAGTGTGTTAATTTTATCTATTAATGGCAGGACCCAATTTGTGGATTGCACGCCAATAAAATTGCTCGACTTTTGTAGCAAACCAATTTGTCACCCAAATTTCGACCTCTTCATAGGCACCAAATTGCTGCTCAGCCAAAATACTTACTTTTTCTTTCTATGTAGCCCTAACGTAGTTTAGTACGTAAGCTATTTTACTTAATCTTATATATAAAAATGAATGTGTGTTTGATTGTATGTTTGTATGTTTGAAGTTTATAGACGATTAAACGGCTGAACCGATTTTCTTGAAATTTTCACAGTATCTTCCTGTATGTCTGGAAGGAGTTATAGGCTACTTTTTATGTTGATATTCCAAATGAGCGAGGGGCCATGCCCATGTATACTACATGCTACATACTTAATATTTAATTGCATTTGAAATATATTACTCATACGCATAGTTACCCCTAAAGTATGCTATCTATGATTCTTGATGTATAAAACCAAAGAAAATAAAGTATAAAGAATGTGCATTTTGGCATATTTTAGAAATTCACGACGCGGGGGAAAGATAGAAGGGAAGGAAAAAAATTTTGTAACCAACATTTGTGAAAAAAATCACCAAATAAGAAAAAATATAACCAAAATTAAATTCGTAGACTTTTGTTTTATTTATTTTTTTTTTCAGAAATAACCAAAAAAGGCAACATCATTACTAGATTCAATCTTTGCGGATTTTTTGCAAATTACAATACATTTTGACTTTTTAGAGTTAATCCTTAAACCATTTGCAGTCGCCCAAAGAGAAATATTATTAAGGTCAGTGTTAAGATCTTTAACTCCAGTGTTGATGGAAGCTACAGAGCTATCAATGTAGAGTTGAATATCATCAACATACATTTGAATTCTAGAATGTTTGAGCTGCTCAAACATATGACCCTTAAATTGTTGAGCTTGAAATTTTCAACTCATATACATAGTAAGTACTGAAATTGATACTATTTAAATATTTATTTGAAAAATTGTTATTATGTTATTGTTTACTTTTAACAATGGGTAATTACTAAAAAATATTATTTATTTGTTGCATATCTTGAAAAATAGATCAGGTAAGTTTAATAATCAGCATTTTATTGGGCGATGAATGGGCATGTAACAATAGGCAGTAAAATTTTCATTCATTACTTTCGATTAACTAAGTAATAAATGTAAACTGTCAATATTTTTTCCAAATAAAATAAGTAGTTGCAAAACTCATCAAAAAAAATTACCTGCGACCGACACAAACATAATTATTTGTCAAATTTAAATAGCCTTAATTTTTTTTTTAAAGTTTTTTGACCTGAACCGATTTCATATTATGTAAAATATAAAGGAATAAATATAACACGCATTCGGTTTTGGAATTCAGTTGAATCTTTGATTCTAAACGTTGAGTGACATTTATTTTGCAACAATTTATAAAAATGCCCCCAAAAAAGCATCGCTTTCCAGAAGCACTAAAAATGCATTGCATTTGCAATCCCAGAGAGCAAATGAAAGTCGCCTAAGGACTGAAAGGAGTCGAGCTGCAACCTCTAGAGCCGCCGAAACGCCATCATAATGTGAAGAACGCCTTGAAGGCCTACGAGCTACTGAAACGCTTTCAGAAAGCCAAGGGCGCCTTGAAAGTCAATGAAATCTTACCTCTTTAGCACGAGCTTCTGAAACGCCGTCAGAACACGAACGACGTTTTGAAGGTCTTCGACAACATGCGACAACCACACGAGGTACCGAGACACCGTTGGAACATGAAGGTCGGCTACAAAGCCAGCGAAATTGTATCGAAACATCACGAGGCACAGAAACGCCTTTAGAGCGTGAAAGACGTCTTGAACGTCTTCGACAACATGCGACAACTGCACGAGCTACCGATACACCATTGGAACATGAAGGTCGACTACAAAGCCAGCGAAATCGTATCGAAACATCACGAGCCATAGAAAAGCCTTCAGAACGTGAAAGACGTCTTGAAGGTCTTCGACAACATGCGACAACCGCACGAGCTACTGAGACACCGTTGTAGCATGAAGGTCGGCTACAAAGCCAGCGAAATCGTACCGAAACGTCACGAGGCACAGAAACGCCTTTAGAGCGTGAAAGACGTCTTGAAGGTCTTCGACAACATGCGACAATCGCACGAGCTACCGAGACACCGTTGGAACATGAAGGTCGGCTACAAAGGCAGCGAAATCGTACCATAACATCACGAACTAATGAAACAGAAGTCCAACATGAATCACGAGTAGAAAGTCAGCGGATTCGAACATCAACAAGAAGAGCAGCAGAGAGGATAGAGCAATATTATTTGCGTCGAGAACAAAATCGTAATCGAATGGTGGTGAATCGACGTAATGTTTTTCATGGATACTCAGGTATTGCATTTAACTATAGATCTGATATAGATTATACCGAAGACGAATTAGTGGCAATTGGTGACATGAATGAGGTTTGCCAATATTGCAATGCACTCAGGTACAAAAATGAAACACCTGGCATGTGTTGCTCTAATGGTAAAATCGTTTTGTCTGATTTACTTCCACCTCCAGAACCACTACAATCGCTGATTTCAGGTAAGTTTTTCGAAATATATACTTTTTTTAATTTAACAAAATATTAATAAAAAATATTTTTTTCATTTAGGAACTAATGTGGATTCACAACATTTTCTTAAAAAATAAGAAAATATAATTCGTGCTTCAAAATGACCTCTTTTGGTGATACCAAAGTATTTCGAGACAACTTTATGCCAACGTTTCGTGTTCAAGGTCAAATTTATCATAAAATGGGATTATTGTTGCCAATTCCAAATTAAGATCCTAAGTTCTTACAAATTTATTTCATAGGAGAAGCGGATAACAATGACCAAGTGCACCACCGCCAGCATTATAACCCTGACACAAAACAATGGATTGTTGCCGATTTACAAGTGATGTTTCATGAAATCAACGAATTGGTAAGGATCTTTAAGTTCACAATTAAGTTCAGATGACCACATAATCGCAATTCATGCTGATAGAACTCCAGCTGGACAACACCAAGGACGATACAATGCCCCAACAATGGCGTAACAATTTTGAAGGTGGGCGATCCAGTTGCATCACGAGATATGTATTTAATTCCGATGGGGGTTGCGAAGCACAGCGGGTATTAGCTAGTTCTTTGACAAAACTTAATGGAATTGGATATCACTCAGACGTCACATATGTAGTTTTTTAATGAATTTTACATCTATATAAACAAAAATGAATGTGTGTTTATTTGTTTGTGGGTTTGTTTGTTTGAAGTCTATAGACAGCTAAACGGCTGGCCCGATTTTCTTGAAGTTTTGACAGTACCTTCCTGTATATCTGGAAGGAATTATAGGCTACTTTTTATTTTAAAATTTCAAGAAGGCGGCGTGCTACGCCCACATATTCAATAAGTATTTAATGTCGCATGTCTCATAAACTGCGAATTTTGTATGGACGACTTTGACGTATATATAAACAAAATGGGCGGATTGGCTATAGTGGGTGTTTTACCTCCAATATAAAAATATTAAATTATTATATCCATGAAAATATCACAGTTAGAGCCCTAAAATTTTTTCGAATCCACATTGGTATCAATATGAATATTTTAGACAAAAATGGGCTGACTAGGAAAAGGGTGTGGTACATCTAGGGTAGCCAGATTTGGAATTCGGAAAAACAGTACACTGAGTACAAAAAACCAGTACAATTAATGAAAAAACAGTACGCTTTTTAGATAGATAGACATATGTATATAAAAAGTTACAATGTTATATTTTTCTTTTCAAAGTACAAAATAGTTTTGTATATTACTTTTTAAAGTTATTTATTACTTTTTTATATGTTTTAAAACGCCTTTCTTCCCATCTTCTGTTTTTAAAAAATTGTAAAATTCATTACAATTGTATTCATAGTTTATTTTTAAAATTAATTCACATCGTGTCGGCACGTGACGAAGCATTTCACTCCATTCCAGTTCACACAACTCGAACATTTCTTTTAGACTTGAAGTCTTCTTTGTTGATGAGCTAAATTTGTTAAAAACTTTTATTACAATATTCTCTATATCGAGTTTTAAAAGTTTCAATCCATTCTTGAATGCATTATTAATGACATGACACAGACATCCGATACCGATGATATCTGGATTATTTTCCTTAAGCTTAACAAAAACACTTTGTTTGCATTCGAATTTAACATTTGCGTTATCTGCACAAAAGCTGGTGACGTTGGCCAAGTTTAAATTTCTGCCTTCCAATTTAGACTTCAACGAATCAGCAATATCTTTTAACATTTCGGAATTTGACTCATAAAAGTTCAAAAGTTTTGTATTTACTCCCGTATGCCTAGAAAAGTATCGGATGACAATTGGAAAGCTTTTAATATTTCCTTTGTTTGACACATCGGTTGAAATAGAAAAAGGGGTATCATCATTCAAGTCCTTTCGCATAGTTTCAATAGAATACTTCGCCAAACTATTAGAAGCGATCTTCGATAACTTTGTATTACCACATGTAAAATTGGAAGCTACATTTGAGTCTAGAAACATTTGTTTAAAAAGCTTACTACTGCAGTCTGAGGATTGGTAGCTGTGGCTATGTATGATGGTATGATAGACGAAAGCTACCTCTGCCATTAAACTTGACCCTCTTGCTCCTTCTGTTTCTTTATTCGAACTATTGTTAAAAAAAACTACTTACAGGCTTTTGTTGATAGCTTCCTAAATTCCGCATATGTTTTGCTGTCTTCATATGGCGTTTAATATCAGTAATACCGCCATTTGCATTTGGCATTGGATTCCTCGTTAGCTCAGAACAAAATTTTTTGTTCTAAAATCTTAAAATAGAGACATGTTTTGTATGGATACATAAAAAGCATTTAAGAAAAAAACAGTACAAAAACAGTACAAATGGTAAAAAACAGTACATTTGCGTACTGATTTGAGTGTTGTGAATAAAGCAGTACAATTGAAAAAAATCAGTACATGTACTGTTAAAAACAGTACGTCTGGCACCCCTAGGTACATCCCATATGAATTAAATTTAAAACCTCTTCTATGTCGGACATCACCTATATATAAAAATTAATGTGCATTTGTTTGTATGTTTGAAGTTTATAGACGACTAAATGGCTGAACCGATTTTCCTACTTTTTATGTTGATATTTCAAATGAGAGAGGTGCCACTCCCACATATACTACATAACCTACTATTGCAAGATAATAACAAAATGGATATATAGGAAAAACTATATCAGCAAGATACCTCAAATTTTGTACAAGTAACTACGGTTTTAATATAAATATTGTGGACAAAAATGGGCGACAATCATTGGAGGGTATGGCACCTTCCATATAAAGTAAATACTAAAATCTGCCTAACTGAAGAACTTTAACAGTTAGAGTCCCCAATTTTGTATAAATAACTTTTGCTTAAAAATAAATATTTTGGACAAAAATAGGGAGTTCAGCAAAAGCGGGCGTGGCACCTCCCATATGAATTAAATATTAAAATCTGCATATCTAGAACACCAGAACAGTTAGACTGCTAAAATTTTGTACGAATATCTAAAGGTTCAATATCAATATTTTTGTTAAAAATGGGCTATCAAGCATTAGGGGCGTGGCAAACTCCATATGAACTAATTAATAAAATCTATATAAAAAAACTATAAAAGCTAGAGTCCCCAATTTTGTATTCCAGCTATAGGAAGGTGGTGCCTCTCTGATTTGTGGGTGTAGAAATTATTATATCTTGAAATATGCAATAGTAAGGTATATGACCCTTAAATTATTGAGTTTGAAATTTTCAACTCATATAGATAGTAAGTACTAAAGTTCATACTATTTAAATATTTATCTTGGAAAACATATACATGTACTGTAATAGTTATGTTATTGTTTACTTCTAAAAACGGGTAACTAATAAAACTATTATTTATTCGAAAAATACATTAGGTAAACTTTATAATAAGCATTTAATTGGGCAATGAATTCATTACTTTTAATTACCTAAGTAATAAAATGTAAACTGTCAATATTTTTCCCAAATAAAATAAGCAGTTGCAAAACTCATCACAAAAAATTACCTGTGACCGACGCAAGCACAATTATTTGTTAAATTTTAATAACATTAATTTTCTTCAAAAGGTTTTTGACTTGAACCGATTTCATATTAGGTAAAATATAAAGACATAAATACAACACGCATTCGGTTTTGGAATTCAGTTCAATCTTTGATTCTAAACAAGTTAAACGTTACCTGAGTGACATTTATTTTGCAACAATTTGTAAAAATGCCCCGAATAAAAGCATCTCTTTCCTAAGCACTAAAAATGCATTGCGTTTGCAATCCCAGAGAGCAAATGAAAGTTCGGAAGACGTGAAAGTCGCCTCAGGACTGAAAGGAGTCGAGCTTCAACCTTTAGAGCCGCCGAAACGCCATCAGAACATGAAGAACGCCTTGAAGGCCTACAACAACGTGCCACAACATCAAGAGCTACTGAAACACTTTCAGAAAGCCAAGAGCGCCTTAAAAGCTTCTGAAACGCCGTCAGAACGCGAAAGACGTCTTGAAGGTCTTCGACAACATGCCACAACCCCACGAGCTACCGAGAGATCGTTGGAACATGAATGTCGACTACAAAGATAGCGAAATCGAATTGAAACATCACGAGCCACAGAAACACCTTCAGAACGTGAAAGACGTCTGGAAAGCCTTCGACAATATGCGACAACCGCACGAGCTACCGAGACACCTTTGGAACATGAAGGTACCACAACAGCACGAGCTAATGAAACAGAAGTCCAACATGAATCACGAGTAGAAAGTCAGTGGATTCGAACATCAACAAGAAGAGCAGCAGAGAACAAAATCATAATCGAATGGCGGTGAATCGCCGTAATGATTTTCGTAGACATTCAGGTATTGCATTTAACTACAGATCTGATATAGATTATACCGAAGATGAATTAGTGGCAATTGGTGACATGAATGAAGTTTGCCAATAGTGCAATGAACTCAGGTACAAAAATGAATCACCTAGAATGTGTTGCTCTTATGGTAAAATCGTTCTATCTGAATTACTTCCACCTCCAGAACCATTGCAATCGCTGATAAGTTTTTCGAAATATATACTTTTTTTAATTTAACAAAATATTAATAAAAAATATTTGATTCATTTAGGAACTAATGTGGACTCACAACATTTTCTTAAAAATATAAGGTAATATAATTCGTGCTTCAAAATAACATCTTTTGGTGCTACCAAAGTAATTCGAGACAACTTTATGCCAACGTTTCGTGTTCAATGTCAAATTTATCATAAAATGGGATCATTGTTGCCAATTCCAAATGAAGATCCTAAGTTCTTACAAATTTATTTCATAGGAGGAGCGGATAACAATGACCAAGTGCACCACCACCAGCATTATAACCCTGACACAAAACAATGGATTATTGCCGATTTACAAGTGATGTTTCATGAAATCAACGAATTGGTAAGGATCTTTAAGCAAGACAAAGATGACCCACGATTAAGTTCAGATGACCACATAATCGCAATTCATGCTGTTAGAACTCCAGCTGGACAACACCAAGGACGATACAATGCCAAAACAATTGCGTAACAATTTTGATGGTGGGCGATCCAGTTGCATCACGAGATATGTATTTAATTCCGATGGGGGTAGCGAAGCACACCGGGTATTAGCTAGTTAAATTATAAAGTTTTATGGCAATGTTTCGCTTTGATTTTTTGAAACTGTATGTCAACGCCTTATTAGCATAATTAAGTTCTGTCGTTTCAAAATATTTCGAATACTTTCAGTTACACAAAAAAAAAAAAATAAACGTTTGTTACATCTAATTAACACACCTCCTACTATTATATCCATAAGTAGGTTGTAAACGTACTCTTGCCATTTCATTATATTAATATAGAGTGATAAGAGCTAATAATGACATTCGATTCATTTATGCACAGACATTAGCGATGTATTAAAAGTAAGTGTGTGAAAGATATTAAAAATTATCATACATTATGGTATATGGGGGTAAATCTATTAAGTGTGAAATTATTTAAATAAAAACGAATTGTTGTGGGGAAATTTAATAGATAGAAAATTTTTTTTCAAGTTGACTCTCAGACTTCAAGTGATCCCTTTTGGATAGCATATTACCATCCACAAGATTTTAACTAATGCGGACAGCTCAGTAAAATCTCCCTGGACTTTATATTTTGGGTGGTCATAGATCTTGGATCCTACCATGTGAAAAATGTATCCAATACAAGTCTCTATCAAGATCTCTTCTAAAGTTGACAACCGCGTCAAACGTTTAAAGAACCATGATTTAAGAATAAGCACACGTATCGCCCGGAACCTGATGAAATGTACGCGGATGCCTTGTTGAAATGTAGGATAAACATCACTGCCATCCAGGAAATGCATTGGATAGGAAAAGGATGCATTATAATGCCATGTGGAAAAGCACGAATTCTTATGTACTTACGCCTGACAACTGAAGAAAAGGGCCATGCGGTTATAGATACCTTCTTAATCTCGGGGTAACACATAATGCATGATACCGAAATCGACTCGGGAATTTATTCTAAGGTCGAACGGTAAGGTATCTTTATCGGTCAGTTCAACCTCCAATGGTATGAGGCTGATAAATTTCGAAACATTGTATTACGTAGCCAATTTCGGCTTTTAAGATGATAATGTAAAGGACCAATCAATGATGATGCCTTGGAGACTCAAATTCGCGATTTTGCGACTTAAGAACAGTAAAGTTGAAAGCCCTGATAGCCTGCTCGTTGAATTGTTTCAGATTCGAGGTAATGAGCGGGTAGTGTGCATGTATCATTTAATTTACAAAATATGGATAGAGGAAAGTATGTCCAACGATTGGAATCTCAGTGTTCTCTGTCCTGACCTATCCTGTGATGAAAAAGAGAGACACCATGATACGCTCCAACTACAGAGGTATAAGCCTTCTCCCTATCGCACACAACGTTCTTACTAGCATATTCTAGGAAGCTACTTCTCAGGACCACCATTGACCAACTCTTCACATTACGTCAAATCCTGGAGACGACCCATGAAAAATAAGTCGGCACACACCAACTGTTTTGTCGATTATAAGATAACCTTCGAAAGAACCCCTCCGAAACTTTGAACAGTGCGAGGTTTCAGATAAAGGCGATCCCGTATCATGCGACCTCATCAGTCTCGTCATGGAGAGAGTTTTGCCTAAGGCAATGGCACTTTAGCCACAAACGTAGATTCACACACTCGATGGGCATGTCAGTAAATAAAGGCAAAACGAAAAGTATATGTTGTCGATAAGAAAGGACGTGTATCGTATTATATATACTTTCGAAGTTGTCATTGATCGTTAACACCAAAAATTACGTCAGTCTGGTAATCAAGCGTAGTATCACTAGTGCTACCATCGTCTCAATAGGCAATGAGTAGCATACACGCTCATCCTTCTTTGTGGCGTAGAACCTATTAAGCATTGATGCAGCAGCCTTGAGAGTATTTGCGAGAAAAGCTCATAGTGATATATTTGGTCCCTTACGAGTTGGCGATGATTTCGGCATTCGATCTAATAATGAGCTGTATGAGCTCCTTAACGACCTGGACGTTGTACAGCGTATCAATATATAGCGGCTGCGCTGGATCGGTCATGTTGTTCAATAGAAAGAGGGATTTATGGAAGTCGCCTAAGAAGACGACGTTCTCTGCATTGGAAGGACCAAGCCGACAAAGCCATGTCACCGATTGATGTGACCAATTGGTTCTCAAAAAATCTGTCGTTCGGACTCTACTTTAAACTGCAGGTACCGCCTTTCACCAACTATGTGTGAAGAAGCTCCCTTTCACCTCTTCATTCCAAAGAGAGCCAGATCAAAACTATTTGGGGAAAAATATAAAATTTCTTTCTTCATAATATTAGAGAATTGAGATCAAAATTGCTTGTAGGAAAATTGAAAACTTGTTATGAAGAAATTGAAAATTAGTTGTGCAGAAATTGATTGGTATCTTCTTAGGGTATGGGAAGCAATTTGTGTAGAGGAAATTCTGGAAATAAAGTCAAAGTTACATAAGTTTATAGTTTTTAGATTATACTCATGAAAATTGTTCTTTTGCCTTGAAAAAAGTAATCTTTTTTAGTTTTTTCCAAACAAAATTTATATTGAAATATGAAGATATGTCCGTGAGTAGCAGCTAGTTTTTATATTGAGTTTTCGAGAATGCGAGACCGCGAACGTTCTTTTTCAAGAATGTTCAGTAGACTAAATTTGCGGACAGTTAAAAAGGCCAGACAGAGCGGCCAACAAGTCAGTAATAATTCGGTCTGCCTTGTGTGAAGTTGCGTGTAAACAAAAAGTCGTGGATTGAAGAGATGTTAGTGTTGGCGCGGACATAAGTGTGAAATAAAATAGTAAACAAACAATTATTGTAGTATAGTGAAGTTGTAAACGGTGACAGACAAAAGTAGTGTGAATAATAAAGAGTTTAATTGAAACGAAACACATATTTGGTTTTATTTTGGTTTGCAATCAACGAACTCATAATCTAAACGTTTTTGAAGAGGTAAAAACGTTACAATATGTATTAGAACATAAATATATTGTGTTTCTAAAAATTAAAAATAAACTTTTGTCTTGAGGATAAACCTGTTGAAAAGCATCTCTTAGCTAAACAAAATGTAAAAAAAATTAAAGGCTTTAACACATACAACTGTTCAGTTGGCTCTTTGCCCTCGTCAGTTAATCCTTGTGAATATACACAAAAAATGTTTTCATTACGTACGAACTCATAAGCTATAGTTTTATATACATGCTGAGTTGAAGAAAACATTCAAACGAATGTAATATTGCATGTCTAAATCTAAAAAAAGGAAATTTAAGGAAAAAAAAAAGATTTTGAGTGACAAGCTTTTTACTCATTCAACATTCGTAAGTTGTTAGACAGGCAATCTTGCCTGAATGATAGAATGAATGAATATGACGGAAGTACTTTTAACCTTTTAATCTTTTCCAAATATTTTCTTTACTTTTGTTTTATCACGTGCTTTTTTCTACGCTTGTATGCAATATACTTGTATGCAACCCCAAACGTGGGTGTATTCTTTTGTAATAGTATTACAGGCCTTACGAACATACATAGTTATTCTGAAATGAAAAAGTGTGAACGATTTAGTAAATCATAAATTTTTTTTACTACAGAATTTAGATTAAAAAATTATGAAGTTTTCAGTTAGTAAGTCGCTGTAGCTTAGTAGGTAGACATCAAAACGAAAATATGAAAATATTTCTTCGGCGACTTCCTCTCAGCAAATTTCTGGTAAAAACTCTGCCATTGCCATGAAAAGTTTCTCAAAAAAATTTGTCGTTCGGAGTCGACTTCAAACTGTAGGTCCCGCCATAAGTGGTGTGAGAAGCTAGGTCGTAGTCCTGACTGAAGGCTTGTAATAACCAATTATGTATGTTATGTATGTTGAGTTGTCAGCTACAATACAACAGTCTGATGAATTTAGCTGAGCAAAAGTTCCGCGTGACAAAAAAGATTCTGGGAGAAACCTTATCCACAATTTTTAGTCAACAGCCTAATATATAATAGATAAGTTGGGCTAATGTAGTATATATAATCGGTTCTGGAACACCAATTTTTAAGTAGTTCTTCGCTTAAAACATGATTAACATTTATGTCAACAGCTGCGTACCCGGAATATTAAAAGTGGCTTTCCTGATATCCTTACTAGAAGTATTTTTTTTAACATCTTTTGAATTTTGATTAAAATTGGTCAAATTAAATAATGGTTGTGGGTATTTTCTCATAACTACAACAGCTGCATATATGGGAATGTATATGACAATGAATAAAAATAAAATAATTGGGCTATTCACAAAATCTCTTGTATTGTTGTGTTCAGTGTCTTGGGCGAAAATACAATAGTGTATGCTTGTTGTTAGTAATTTTTATTTAAAAATCCGATACATTTATACAGGTTTTTTCCATATGTATTCAAAAACTTGTATGATTTTGTGTTACCAGATTATGCCAGTAATTAAGAAGAAAAATAAAAATATAAAATATTTTCTACATGACTTGTGTCGAGCATTAACATCTCATAATTATATTATTCGTACAGTTAATTAAGTAACTTTTTTCCGTATATTTTTCATTTTGTTAAAATTTCAATTATGAATACATACTGGTATTTTTCTATTTTTCTTTTTGATGTTTAAAATACGAAATACAAAATACAGTATAACACTGGGTGTTCACAAACAAAAATTGTATTCAATACAACATACACTATACAAAATCATGTGAATTGACCAAATACTCTACGTTTACTCCACAAGATTTAAATGTTCTCAATAAAAATATTATGATCACGGAATGTAGCGGTACATGGTGGTAAAACAGATCAATTAGATTTTCCTCTTTGCTTACATAGACTCTCACACTTTCATAATTTACTTCAGTTTCATCTCTAAGTTTATATTCTGATAACCGAGTGTCTTCGATGTTGGTATAATCTGGAGTTACAAAGGTATAGACGCGCTCCTTACGCTCATGGTAGAAATGAAGATATCCGGAAACATTCACTCTTGTAATGTTATCGTACTAACTTGTCTTTTAATTCTTCTAACTGTTGGAGCATCACTGATATCATCACCAGCTCTGCGTTTTAACAGACTCAGAGGAGAAAATGATCTTTGGCCTATCCATACATAACTTACATAATTGGTCATTACACGCCTTCAGTCAGGATTATGACCTAACCTTTCTAGCTGTGTGCGACAGATTTCTCTAAAACTTTTCATGGCAATTCTATTTGCTCTCTGAGTTTTTGCCAGAAATCTGCTGAGGAAAATATTTTTTTATATTTCGTTTTGTTGGAGAAATCTTGGCTTGTGTTTGAAGCTTGGCCTCACGTCCAAAAAGCCAACACACTACCTACTCGACTTCAGTGACTTTACTATATCCATCTCCCCGTAAATAAGGAAAATATTGAAATTTGCTTTACATAAATCAAACTAAAGAATGAAGCTTTTCGTTTACAACTTACAAAGACATTTAGTAATTTTTTTCATTAGTGCCGTGTTCCCGAGAAATTTGAGGAATATCGCTACACTTATGCTATAAACAAAATATATGGAGTATTTAGCAAGTTTTCAAAAATAGAATACGTGGATGTACATATATGGAAGTGCGACAACAAGCAACGATTCTGTATTTACGCTAATTTCTATTTTTATTTGCAGCAATGAGAGAATTAGTGCTAACAGTGAGAGGATTTGTGCTGTCAATGAAATATCATGAGGTGTACGAGATATAACTCGAAAAATGTTTTAGTGGAATCATTGATAAAGAATTAGTGAATTATTCACTCTGTATTTGTTTTGATTATACTTTGCTGATGCTGCTTTTATTATAATTATTGCGGATGGAGCTTACCTCAGACTGTAATTGTAAAACTATTGTACTTGTTGCGTTGCGTCTTTGTGTTTATAGTATTAGAAGGGACAGAGTAATGTGGATCAAAATCGTCCCACTTCCAATTATTTCACTGTTAAAATAAAAGAAAACAATAAAAAGTTTTACATTTATTTGCAGAATTTAAATAACAGGATTGAAACGACATTAAATTATGCTAAAATTCAGCGTATGTGAAACAGTACCTATGCTGTATAAATATTTTAATATTAATATTTTAAAGAGAAGAAAAGAAACGGCCACTTTTAAGCATGATATCAATGTAATCTCTTAAACAAATAGAGGACTTATGACAAAAAATAAAGTAAACAAACATAAACAGTGTTGCCCTACAGTAAAGGTAAATGTCAACAGAAATCAAATTAAACTGAATGAAAACAATACCGAAGAAACTAAAAGCGCTTGCGTGTGCAAGCAGTATGACGATTACAAAATAATTTTATTTTTATGGCTGCTAAACAAATACTCTGCTGGAAAATTCCATTCAGTCACACGTGTGGTTTTAAGCATTTCGCATCCAAAAAAATATCTCGCCTTCAATTTAGAAAAGAATGTTTAATCAATGAAAGAATGAATGAATTTAAAGAAATTTAAATGCATGAAAATTACGTCGAAAAGTTTTGAGGGAGGATATAAAAAAAAGTGTTGGAAAACTCTTACTGACGTTTTGTATAAAAATAAAATGTTTTCGAATGAAATGAAAAAAAATCTAATTAACTGAAAGAGATCTTAAAATAAAAAAAGGAATAGATAAAGAGATTAAGCATAAGAAAATAATTATGCAAGTGAATAAACTAAGTGAGTACATTAAATAAAAAGAAATTTGGAAATTGTTATTAAATATTGACAGTTATGGATAATTAAGAATGTTTTTCATAAATAAAATGTTTAAAGGAACATGAATTAAAATGCTATATATATGTATGTTAAGTTTTTACCTTTTTAAAACGTTTAAAATATGAGCACGTAGATTGCCATTAAAAATAAAATTTAATTTGTGTTTAATTTTAATTAAATTCTTTATTGTTCGTACAATTCTGTGTGCCACTGTTCACAACTTGATGTAAACAACAACAATTGCTTATTTGTTATTCCTCTTTACACTATTTTGCGTAAACAATACCAATTGTTCGATATATCTTTGTAACGGAGATCTTTAAACCACGATTATTCTCTTCAAACACAACGTCTTCACACAAGGCTGACTGAATTTCTACTGACTACGTTGCCTGCTTTGCCTAGCCTTTTATATGGCAACGTAAACAGTCTGATGAATGATCTTCTCAAAACTATAAATGTAAACATCGTTATTTCATTACTGTTGTTTGTTTATTTATGTTTAGAATTATTCTTGCAGTGTTTGTTGTCGTATTTTTGTTTACTTGGATATCACATTTTCATACTGGTGTTTTGTTGGTATATTTTTGTTTACTCGTTTTTCATGTAAACAAGTTCATTGTTTTATTAGCCTTTGTTTACAATTTAAACGATGTGAAAGCAAAACACCATTTCCATTTCCGGAACACATACATAACATACATAATTGGTCATTGCAGCTCTTAATTTAGGATTGCAATCTAGCTTCTTACACCACATATATAGATTGTGAAAATTTTTTCCATAAGTGGCGGCAGATTTTTGGGAAACCTTTTAATGGCAATCTTATTTACTCTCAGAGTTTTTGTCACAAATTAGTTGAGAGGAAGTCATTAAAGAAATATTTTTTCATACTCCGTTTTGTTGGAGATTTCTGATCTGGCGTTTGGGATAAAGTCTAATAATCCATCACACTACCTACTACACCACGGCGACTTTCATTAAAATCTTATACTTTCTCTCACAACAATCTCAATTTTGGCTTCAACTATTGTTAAGACTCGAAGTAAATAGCCTAAAGATGACTGATATCTTAAAGAAAATAATTCTGTGGAACATAATTTTATCGATAAATAACAATGCACATGGTAGCCAAGTTATTGTCACTTTTTAAGACCAAGTTTATATAAAATAATACAAAAAATTCTAAACCCAACACCAAACTACAACTGTTTAATTTACACATTCTTCGACAATCCTTTAAATAACGAATAAAGAATATAAGTGGATTAAAAGGAAGAATTGTAAAAGGTTATAAATTAATGTAAATAAGAGTGTCGGCACACATTACAGACTTTACAAAAATATCTCCTTTCTCTTTGTAAATTGTAAGAAAGTAATGAAAAAAGAAAGAAATAAAAAAGAAATCAAAGAATATCTAGGTTAGGTCGGAGTGGTGGCTTAGATATTGTTTACGGGGGGTGCAGGGTAAATTAAACAAAATATTTTAATTTAAGCGGAAACGAAAAAAAAATAAAATTGTATTAGAAAATACACAATATTAATTAAATAATTAATTAAGGACGTACCTTTCGGGTTGGGGGTTGATCGGGTATTAAACGAATCAATCCTTTCTTTTTATTTTCTTCTCTTTTCCTTTTTTACAATCCACATAAGCGTATTTACACAATTGACTTAAAATTAAATTTTAGAGTGACCAGCGTAAACATCCCGCCCCCCTTGCAACACTGCAACAAGGGAGAACAGGAAGCTAGCTGGTGAGCAAAGTATTTACAATTCATTTCAATTTTACAATTCATTAATTCATTTGAGTTCTTAGGTAAAATAGTACATAATATTAAATAACAATAACAAAGAAGAAAAATAGAGATTATTTGCTGACGACATTGATTACAATTGTCGCCCCAGCAGTGTTGGGGGTCGCAACCACAGTGTTGTCCTTCTTTTGGTTTCGGGAACGGCAGGAACATTCTGGAGCTTGGCTGCGGGTTGCGCTCCTGTTGTTGCCTTTGATGGCCTTAGCCTTTTTGTTCTTGTTGTTGTTGTGTGGTTGTCGAGGTTGATTGATGTGACTAGGCCGAAGATGCAGCATAGTGTGGTGGTGACCCAGACACTCCATGCACCGCTCCCTACTTCTACAGTTCCTTAAAAAGTGCGATTGGGCCAAGCAATTTATGCAAAACTTATACTTCCGGACGACACCCAATCGTTTATAGGGTTTTAAGCGGCGGAATGCGGGGCACCTTTGCAGCGTGTGACTGCCTTTGCACAGCCGGCAATTAGAGGTAGAACCGGCAATTACTTCGTCCAGACTTCTATTTTCTGGACGTTCGACGGTGAGTCTTCGGGGAGCAACTTCAGACATCTGTAAATAAAGGACAAAACAGACAAAGAAAAGGGAGAACGTATTAGTTTTGATTCGGGTTAGGAAGCAGTACGAGCTTCACAATAGGCCGCGTTAGAACGCCATTGGCAGTTCGAACATCAGCCTCTCGTACTCTAGAATCGGAGCCGAAGTACACGCGAGAGATACGACCGAGCTTCCATTCGTTTGGAGGTAGATTGTCATGACGAATGACAACAAAATCATCTACAACGAAATCTCTTTGGGGAAGCTTCCATTTGTTGCGTTTATGCAATTCGACTAAATACTCGTCCTTCCATCGACGTGCGAACAAATGGTGCAAAATTTTCAGCTTACGCCATCGATTAGCATAGCTTAGAGATTCATCCGAAAAATCAGGTTCCGGGGGGGAGAGTATGGCACTTCCTATAAGGAAATGTCCCGGGGTTAAAGGGTTGATGTCAGACGGGTTATCTGTCATCGAGCTAAGGGGTCTAGAATTCAAACAAGCCTCTATTCTTGTCAACATAGTTGAAAATTCCTCATAAGTGAAACTCTGGGCGTGGGATATCTTTCTCAAATGGGTTTTGAAACTCTTCACACCTGCCTCCCATAAGCCACCCATATGTGGCGCTCCAGGAGGAATAAAGTGCCAATCTACTAACTGAAAGGCATTCCTTGTGACAATCTGACGTTTAATATCTTCAAGGAACCGAGTCTTATCCTTATTCAAAAGATTGGCTGATCCAACAAAAGCAGTACCATTGTCAGAATATAGGTGAGAAGGACAGCCGCGACGTGAAAAGAATCGAGCAAAAGCGGCCAAAAAGCATTCGGTGGACATGTCATTAGTAGCCTCCAGATGGATGGCTCGAGTCGCAAAACAAACAAACACCAAGACATATCCTTTTGTTATTCTACAACCTCGCCCTATATAGGATTTTATATCAAAGGGACCAGCAAAATCAATTCCGGTGTGAGTAAAAGGGCGAGTAAGTGTAGTTCTTTCGGGCGGCAAGGCAGACATAATCTGCTGACCGAGCTTCTTCTTGTATAAAGAACACACTTTGCAATTGTGCACAACTGTCTTGACCAAATTCTTCAATTTAGGGACCCAAAATTCCTGTCGCATAAGACGAAGCATAAGGGAAATATCCGCATGAGCCGAAAACTTATGAAGATGTTCCAGATAGAGGCGCGTGAAACGGCCATTATAGGGCAATAACTTCGGAAAACGTTCGTTGTAGGTCAAAGTAGGTGATTGAGAGAGTCTACCATTAACTCGCAGAAATCCACTAGAATCTATAAAGGGGTTGAAGGTCAATAGAGAGCTCTTACGAGGCAAAGTAGCTCCGTCCTTCAAAATTGAATACTCGGGGAAATGGGAACTTTGACACAGAGTAACCAACCGACGCTTCACGAAACTGATCTCATCTTGAGTGAGTTCCATGGACAAGTATCCGTGAGATAACCGGTGGGTTTTATTAGCAGAATGGTAAAAACGAAAAACATACGACAACACTCGTAATGCACGAGGCAAATCAGAAAATCTGCCCAAAATGTCCTCCGTGGGCGTTGTCGTATTAAGGTTCACTTGAACCAAACGTGTTTCAAGCTGGGTACAGGGCTTGAATGATGATGTCGGCCACTCTGAACGTGGACGACTTAGCCAAGTAGGGCCCTTCCACCAGATATCAGAGTTCTCTGGCTGTCATACCTCGACTAGCCAGATCAGCAGGGTTATGATGGGATTCCACATGATTCCAATTGTCGATGCCAATAGTGTCCAAAACAAACGAAACTCTATTCGCCACAAAAGTTGGCCAATGGCACGGGGGTTTTTGAAACCAGGACAAAACTATTGTCGAGTCCGTCCAATAGAAAATTTCCGAATTGGTAAGATTCAACTCCGTGAGGAGTGAATGAACCATTTTTGCCAACAGAGTTGCACCGCAGAGCTCTAAACGGGGTAAGGTTTGCACCTTTACTGGCACAACCTTTGTCTTGGCAGCGAGCAAATGTGTGTATATATCACCTGACGGGGTTTTGGTTCTGCTATAGAGGGTGGCAGCATATGCTTTCTCAGAAGCATCACAAAATGCATGAAGTTGTACTTCATACTCAGGGTTAAAATTAACCCAGCGGGGGATGTTAATCCGTTCGATGAAAGGGTAGTCATCGACAAATTCGCGCCACCTGAGTAACGTCATGGGTTTCAAACAATCGTCCCATTTGGTTCTGTCTTTCCAAATTTGTTGCATAAGAATCTTAGCGACAATTATTTTGGGGGCTAGCCACCCAACAGGGTCAAATAGCTTAGCTATTTGAGAAAGGACAGAACGTTTGGTGACTTGGGTAATATCGGGCGCCGGAGCTGGCTTAAAGAAGAATGTGTCCAAGCTCGCGTTCCAGCGTAAACCCAACGTTTTAGCAGTACTAGCATCCGAAAATTTCAAAAAGTTGGAATCCAGTAAGTGTTCGGGGGGTAAGTCTCGAATAAGACTCTGTTCGTTCGAAGTCCATTTTCGCAACGAGAAGCCAGCCGATTTCAAAACGTGAATTAATTCATCACGATTATGAATCGCCTCCTCAATGGAATGTGCACCCGACAAAATATCGTCCACATACATTTGAGTACGCAAAATGGTGGACGCAGAAGGGTAGCTTGACTCACAGTCAGTAGCTAATTGGTGCAAAGTTCTAATTGCCAAATAAGGGGCACAGTTCACACCGAATGTAACCGTTTTTAATTCATAATCTTCTATATCCTCCTCGGGGTTTCGCCGAAATAATATTCGTTGAAAACGTGCCTGATCCGGTCTGATCAGTATCTGCCTATACATCTTCTCTATGTCGGCATTAAAGACGTATCTGAACAGTCTCCAACGCAAAACCAGGATAGTGAGGTTAGACTGTAAAATTGGCCCGGGGTGTAGGACATTGTTAAGACTAACACCATTTGAGGAAGGGCTTGAGGCATTAAAGACTACACGAAGTTTAGTGGTAGTACTATCGGGTTTAAATACAGCATGGTGTGGCAAGTAATAGTTAGAGTTGGGAGACTGAGCCCAATCCGCGTTAACCTTTGTCATGTGACCCAAGGTAAAATACTCCTCAATAACAGAGTCATACTGTGTCTTAATTTCCGGGGATTTCAGTAATCTTGCTTCATTCCTGGTGAACTGCGAAAGCGCTACTTTCCGGGAAAACCCAAGCTTTATACTGGTTGGAAATTCGGACCTAAAGGGTAGGGTAACCACATATCGACCCTCTCTATTCCTAGTGGTGGTACGACGGTACAGTTCCTCACAAAATTGGTCCTCAACCGACACTTTCTTAAATTTGGGAACTTCTTCAACTTCCCAAAACCGGGTGATTTGGTCATTCAAGTCCAAGTGACTGAAAAACGAAACGATAGAATTCAACGAATTCGGCTGAGGAATCTTACCAGTCAGAACCCATCCAAATACTGTCTTCTGTGCCATGAGCGAACCCTTAGGGTTCCGTTTAACATCGGTTAACATAATCTGTGAATATATATCTGCTCCTAATAGTAGATCCATATGACAGCATTTGAGGTCAGATACCGGGATTTCGGACAAATCGAATTCACCTACGTCTGTCAGAGAGCATGTGGGTAGACGACCAGTAAGTTGCTCGACCACATAAGCATCCGTTTCCAATTGGAACTCTGGGTCAATAGATGAACCCAAGGAAATCGAGCAGATTTTAGTGGAATTGGCTGCAATTGCTCCGTTCAAGCCGAGTATCGTAGCAGCAGGGGCAGAGAATGTTGGAAGATCCAGCTTTCTCTGAAGTCTCCTCGAGACAAAGGTGGCCTGAGAGGCAGGGTCAATCAATGCTCTAGCCGAATATCTTACGTCGTTGAGCATGACATCTACTACAGTCGTGGCCAACAGGACTGTAGAGTACGGGGTGGACTGTAATCGTGTAGCGAAATTTTTAAACGAGGGAGCTTCGGCAGAAGTCGAAGGTCTGTCTACCAAGTTTTGCTCAGAACGAGAAGTGTGCTCCGGAATGGGAGCAGAGTGGCTTGATGTCGCGGGCGCTACTGACCTATTCTCAGATTTGGGTCGAGAATGACTAGGGGGTTCAGACCGATGAAGCAGCGAATGATGCTTTTGTTTGCACATATAACAAACATTAGTGCTCTGGCATCGTCTAAATTCGTGCGAGGTTGCCAAACAATTCGTACAAATTTTGTTCCTTTTGGCAACATTTATCCTTTCGGTTACCGACATCCTGAGAAATGTGGAGCACAACCGAATGGGATGATTATCCGTACACAGGGGGCATTTCTTCGGGGGTATAGTAGGAGTGACCGTTGTCCCAAAACTCCTAAACTTTCTATTCTCCTGAGAAGAATTTTTCAAATTTCGAGTGCGATTACTCGCTTGATTCGGGTTGTGACCAATGATATCTGAAACAGACTCCAAAGTCCGATATCTCGCGGTCAAAAATTCACCCATGCTGCTCCATTTGGGCAAGCACGAGTTGGGGCCCTGTGACTGTTCCCAAAGGCCAAGAGTGTTCTCAGGCAACCGGGTGGAACAGATATAAACGAATATGATGTCCCAATTTTTCGTCTCAATCCCGAGCAAGGATAAATTGGTTATGCAATCATTGATTGTCCTCTGCAATCGCTTAATTGCAGGACCCGATTCTCTTTCAATGACAGAAAGATTGAACAAGGTTTTTAATTGGGAATTAACCAACACTCTCTTGTTCTCGTACCGGTCCACAAGATTTTTCCACGCCATGTCAAAACCGTCATTGGTCATAGGACAAGTTCGGATTATATCCCTCGCCTCACCTTCCGTTTTCTGTAGAAGATAATACATCTTCTGAATATTACTTATGTGGGGGTTAGTCCCATAAAGGGCCGAGAACATGTCCCTAAAAGTAGGCCAAGAAGCGTAATCGCCAGAAAATGTCTGGGTGTCACACGGGGGAAGGTGTATAGGGATACTACTAGGGGGTGGGTTCGTGGTCTTCGATTTAAAACCATCAATTAACCCATCAAGATACGACAGAAGTTCGAAATATAAGGTGTACCCTGACATGTACTTTGCCTTGACATCCTTCGTCGACATTTTAGTGTCCTCGGCAGTCTCTAGAAGGTCCTCGTAACTATCACGGAAGACCTCCCACAAACGAATTAACTCCTGCCGATGAGTGGCGAGGGAGTGAACTGAATGTCCATCTTGCGGAATATTCCTAACAAAAGTCTCAAAATCCGCAAATCGATTGAAATTTTTACTAAAATTTCTTAAATTTCGTTCCATTTTACAACACTAAGGACTTTCTTCTCTAATAAATAAAGTCAATCACCACAAGGGACTTCAAAAGGTTATAAAAAACTTTTCCAAAAAAGAAACGAAAATTAATCGCAGTACGCAACGATAATCACGCGAAATTCCGGCACGAAAAATATAAGAAAAAAAAATAAATCGATTCCAAAAATATTCAACCGAACAACGCAATAACGTTCGAAATCGAAAATATTAAAATCGGCAAATGGTATGCAAAACCGTATAATATACAGAAAATAATATAATATATAAAATATAATATATAAAATATAATATATTCGAACGTCCCCGGCCACACACTAACCCACCCTCACCCGACCGCGGAGGGCTCGTCCCCATTACGTAGGGACACGTACACACTACAGTCCGGACTGTAGCGGGTATGGAAAAAGTAATGGCAACAAGAACAAAAATCAGCTACAGAACTTAATCACAAGCTGAATAAACTATTAATAAACATGAACTAACTACCTATAACTATAATGAAAATACATTTTTATATAATAATTTACAAATTAATGCTAGCATATAAGCTACGTTTTAAATTACAAACACTATAATTAAAATCAATCAAATCGTAATATACGTTAAAATCATTGCATAATCTACGAAAAGGAAAATTACATCCGTAGTTAGTTCTATAGAAATCTAAGGAAAGAGGACGATAGTGCCGTGAAAATCTTGCAGGAATACTGAAATTCAGGTTACGAAGCAAAAACTCAGAATCGATATCACCTCTAACCAGATTAAAAACAAAACAAACACCTAAAACAGTTCTTCTACGTTCCAAAGTTGGAAGTTTTATCAAACCTAATCTATCCTCATATGGCGGAAATCCATTGGCATAATCCCATCCTAAGCCACGTAAACAGAATAATAAAAACTGCCTCTGCACAGACTCTATTGCATCACTATGACAACGATAGTATGGATTCCAAACAATAGACGCATACTCCAAAATAGGTCTAACAAGTGAAATGTATAGCAATTTAGTTATATAAGGATCAATGAATTCCCTAGCCCATCTTTTCACAAAACCAAGAACAGCCCGAGCCTTGCCAATCATCATACTAATATGATCAACAAAAGAGAGTTTCATATCCAATAATACTCCCAAATCAAGAAATGTAGCCACAGTCTCCAAAGGACAAAAATTTATCACATAAGTGGGCGAAATCACACCACCGCGAGAGAAAACCATGCATTTGCATTTTTTTAAGTTAAGATCCATTAAATTAACTCTGCACCAAGTTACAAACAAATTAATATTCCGCTGAAGAACAACCTGACCATGATCATCATCAAAAGTATAAAATAATTTAACGTCATCAGCATACATTAGAATATTACAATCAGAAATAGCACAAGGAAGATCATTAAGAAACAATAAAAACAGTAAAGGACCCAAATGGCTACCCTGCGGAACACCAGAAGTAACATATACAGTCTTAGACAATACATTCCTAAACAATACCCTCTGAGTCCTAAGGGAGAGGTAGGAGCCTAGCCAACGATGAATAATATCGGGAATACCGATTAATGACAGTTTAAGAAGCAAAATACTATGGTCAACCCTATCAAAAGCCTTACTGAAATCAGTATAAATCACATCAGTCCGAGCGCCTGCAAGAAAACCCCTGAAAACACGTGTAGTAAATTCAAGAAGATTAGTGACAGTCGACCTACCTTTTAAAAAACCATGCTGGAAAGGGGATATTAAAGATTTCATATTAAAAAAGAGATAATCCGTCACGAGTTTCTCCATCAACTTGGGAATAGCACTGAGTTTGGCAATACCCCTGTAATTGGAAATATTGGACTTATTACCCGACTTCTACAAAGGAATTATAAACGAACTCTTCCAAACAGATGGAAAATGACCAGCCCTCAGAAGCCCATTGAATATAAAGGTCAAAGGACCACTCAAGACAATAGCGCACTTTTTTAAAATACAGGCCGGTACCCCGTCAGGGCCAGGCAAGTATGTAAGTTTAAGTCCAGACAAAGACTCAAGAACAGACTTCTCATCAAATGAGTATATATTAGAAATAGAGACACTTCCCACTGAATAAGGATACGAAAAGCTGCTGCCCTGATCATGGCCCAAGTCCAACTGCCTATAAGTAGACTGAAAAAAGTCAGCAAACATATTCGAAATATCAAGGTAACTAGAGGATGATACGCCACCGTAAAACATCTCAGAGGGAAACAAAGATGATTTACGTTTAGCTCGAACGAAGTCGTAAAACGACTTAGGATCACTAGCGAAGTTCGACCTGACTCTAGTCAAATATTCCTCATAACAATAGTGATTCATTCTACGATAATCCGCACGCGCCCTAGAGTAAAGAGCATAATCAATATCAGTACCCGATCTAACAAACTTTTTAAATAACCTCGATTTTCTGTTCCTCAACTTGGACAATCTAGCCGAATTCCACGGAGGACCAGAACGCTCCAAACGACTATTTACAAACGGAACACACTCCCTAAAACATTTAAATAATACCTCATAAAAACCATCTAAGATCCTATCAAGTGAAAAAGAGTCATATGGTGGTGAAATAAGTACAGACGACCAATCTACAGAGGATAGTAGTGTATTCAAACGACTAAAATCCGTACGATGGAAATTAAAACGCCCCTTTACACCAAATGAGCGATCAATTACAGGAGGTAAACAAAGATCAACTTCGATAGAAAGCAACAACGTAGGATGATAACCATCCTCAGGAATAGATATAGGATCAATGCGAAATAAAGAAGAAATACTTGGATCCTCTAAAAATACAAGATCCAAAATTCTACCCATTGAATTCAATACACCGTTAACCTGGAAAAGACCTAGATCACACATAGCGGACAGAATTTCATCATAGAATGAAACTGAAGAACATGGCACCAATGAGCCAGTCTCAGGTGAAAAATTCCAAGTTGTATGCGGAAGATTAAAATCACCAAGAACCACTAAAATTCCCTCTTGCCCCATTAATTCAATTACTCCAGAAATCAAATCGAAGTGAGCCCTATAGATATGAATGTCAGAACAGGGAGGAATATACGAGCAGGTAATGTATATAGACTTTCCACGGTCATTGACCTTAACGCAAATGAACTCAATATCCTCAGAAGGACACAAGTTAATCAATTCAGAGGTATATTTAGAGCAAATGGAAATAAGAACACCACCACCATTTCTAGACTTCCTATCCCGTCTATAAATGTTAAAATTACTAGACATAATCTCAGAATCAAAAATATTGCAATTTAGCCAAGTCTCAGTAAGAGCAATTCCATCGAATTCAAAATCAAAGCTACTATTATAAAGTGAAGAAAGTTTAGACCTAAGTCCGCGAACATTCTGATAAGCAATTTGGAAATTAATAGACGATTTCGAAGTTAGTTTTTTTGAGAAATAGGACCAGGCAAGTTAGCACCATTCCTACGATGGCCCAGCCTGAGTACGAATTCCCGTACCAATACACCCTGTGGCCAAAACGCAGGATTAACAATTTCATCAAATCTTTCATCGGCAACATATAATTTAAACGAAGACATACTGCTATCCAAAGATGGCCTCATCTTATAGCAACCAAACTCAAAAGGTACCCCAATCTTCGATTTAACGAAACATTTTATATCCTCGACTGAAGTGTTACAAGAAAGCCGGGACACAAAAATAGTCTTCTTAGGTTTAACTACAACCAAGTCCCTTGGAGCAGAAGTAGATAAACTAGCGGACACTACACCTGAATGCGAAATAGAAGACGATTTGGAAGATGCACGAGAAGTGACATCATCCAGAGGCAAAGGTGAAGGAGACGGAGTAAACTTAGGACTCAATTCAACCGAATTTGCAGACTTCGGTATGGCACTGCTAGCTGACTTATCAGCAGTAGGTGGACAAATGTCAACAATAGGAGTAGCATTTGTCAATTCATTTATTGTCGCAGTCTCCCCTGGTACAGAAACCTGCGCCACATGCCCAGGAGCCCCCGATGAAAGAGGGACAGGAACCTTTTCAGATTCAAGCAATTTATCCAACAGGCCATACCCCGAAAACAACTGCTCAAATCGCCGAAATTTAGCAGAAAGAGATGCAAACTCAGCGTGCATCTCAGCAAACTCTCGACGAGTTCCTACAAAAAACTTATAAAACTGGAAGTCCACCACCTTACACTTAGGGCAGCACCAACGCAGACCCAATGAACTATCCATCAATTGGTCCGTGGTTCGAGGCTGCAACCCAATACATTTGATATGAAACAAACCGTCACACAACCAGCAAGAAATCTGGCGTTCACCCTCTTTCTTTGCAATACACTTCGAGGCACTACAAATATTCATTTTAATAAATTAAATAAATAAATAGACTAACTGAATAAATTATTTATATATAAAAAAGAAAATAAAAGATATGTAATAACAAAAAACAAAAATAATAATAAATAAACAAGAATTGCAAGCAAAAATAAAAAGAAAAAAGTAAAAAAAGGAATACAGATAGAAAGAAAATAATAAAAAACTGTAACAAGCTTACAAAAACAAAAAAATAATTAGAACAAAAAGCAATTTTTGTTTTTGTTTTGTTAAAATGAAACAATTATTATCAAAATTAACAAATAAAACTTACAATTTTAAGATAAAATTTCAAGCAAAACAAAAGAAAATAATAAAAACAACTTTTAAAACACTTATGAAAAATTCTAAACTTATTAAAACACTTAAAAAATCAAAAAAATCAAATTTTAAGAGGAGCACTTCCAAAAATACACAACTATCACAACAGAGTTGCCAAACTTTTTATAGAATAAAAAAATATCAAAATTAAAGAGGTATGGAAAACGATCCAAATAAATATTTCAAATCACTTTTATTTAGTGTAAGAATATAAACTTTCACAGCAAAAACGCCAAATTACGTGAAAAAAACGCTAAAAATAATGTCAACAATCAACCAACTTATTGAAAATTGACAACTACGCGTGGAAAGCAATAATATGTTTACTTACAAAAGATGTAAACAAAAAACAACAACAATTTAATACTTATTGCTTTCACCAAAAAAAGTAACAACAATGTTTATATTGCTTTCAAGCAAAGAGCAACAACAATGCACACTTTTGGATCTTCTTCCTTTTTTTTACACAATGTTCTTCACGTTATATTCTTACACTTTGTTTCTTATAATTTCAGTCACTTTCGCACTTTAAATTCAAATTACATACCTTGAATTAAATTTTTTTTTTAATTACGCTTGTAGGGGTTTGAAGGGTAGTAGGGGTCACTTCCAAAACAGAATAAAGGGCAATTCCTCTATCACAAATCCAATATGGCTGTCGCTCTATAAGTCTGAAATAAGACTTAAATTAAAATATTTTATTTTGGGTAATCCGGCTCGAAGGACCAAATGTTTACGGGGGGTGCAGGGTAAATTAAACAAAATATTTTAATTTAAGCCGAAACGAAAAAAAAATAAAATTGTATTAGAAAATACACAATATTAATTAAATAATTAATTAAGGACGTACCTTTCGGGTTGGGGGTTGATCGGGTATTAAACGAATCAATCCTTTCTTTTTATTTTCTTCTCTTTTCCTTTTTTACAATCCACATAAGCGTATTTACACAATTGACTTAAAATTAAATTTTAGAGTGACCAGCGTAAACAGATATCAAAAAGCTCACTTGAGCACGCATAGCGGCCCGTTATGACATCACAAGTAAAGGCAGTCTCCGTACTGACCAAATTCTACCAAAACCAGGGAAGAGGAAGAAGTTGGTCAGCTCAAGGGCTGAACATCAAAAGCACGACTACTCTACGGTGGAAAACAGCCAGAAAGTTATATCCTTAGCGCCAATAAATGATAAATGGAGGCACTAACAGTCTCCTCTTCCTCAGCGGATCTGCACCCACGACAGAAGTCGTTAAATTGAAGCCGCATTCTTTTCGCGTGTTTACCCATAAAACAATGATCTGTAAGCATAGCCACTGTGATTGAGATGATGCCACGACCAAGTCCAAGAACTGGTTGGTACGCCTTCTATCCATCAAGGGCCAGGTGAGTCTAGCGGTGGAGCAGGTCTTCTCATTGACCCACGATAGGTTCGCGTCTCGAAAGAATTTTCGAGCCGTGGTCAATCAATCGAACAGGATTTCGGAAGGAGTGCACCAGACCTGGCGAGCTTGTTGCCCCCAGTTTCCCGGAATGTTGCTGTGCCCGGAGACCCAGACCAGAGAGACACTGAAGTGCCCAGAAAGAAGGTCGAAACAGCGGCGACATTCCCTAACGATTCTTGAGTTGTTCACAACACTTAACAGAGATCTTATGGCGGCCTGACTGTCAGAGAAGACCGAGATGCGAGTCCATTCAGCGACCCGGTAAATGGCCATTACCTCCGCCTAAAACACGCTACAGTAATCCGGCAGTCCCAGAAAAGAATATCTAAGAAAGACAGAAACTTAAGACGCTCTTCGTTCGAAAAAAAAGAAAAAAATTTACATAAGTTACGTAATTTGGAAGGGTTAATACGATACCAACTAAATTAAGAAGTCATACTCACTACTATGCGCAGAGGCATTGACACTATTAATTATTACTGATGCAGCAGCCTTCGAGAGAAAAATCATACATAAGACCTTCGGTCCAATGCGAGTTGGCGATGACTTCCGCATCTGATCCAACAATGAGCTGATCAACAATATGAACGTTGTGCAGTGTATTAACATCCATCGGCGAAAAGGACGAGCTTGTTTGCGTTGGAAGGAACAAATCCAGGAAGTCCTGATATCGATTGGTGTGACCAATTGGCGAAGGCACACAAGAAGCAGAGACGCCTGGAAGAATGCGTTGAGACAATTAAGTAAATACTTGACTTAAACGTTTCAGATAATAGATTCAATTTTAAGCCGTGGTCAATTGAAGTATAAGTTTTGTCTATGGGCCTTGACTTATGGATTTGAATATAATTTCGTTCTCCTTCTCATTCCCAATCTATCGGCATATTTTGATCTAGAGCAGTGGTTTGAAAATTCCAATAGTACAGTGGATGGTAAAGCGATTCACAAAAAAACTGACCTTATTAAGCAGAAACCCAACGAATTTGATCCTACCAACAAAGTAGACCCTCTTTATACAACGACTGGATGATATCCATCTTAACTGCAGCAATCGAAACGAAAGAAAAAGGGGAATGACAAGTTAGCGAAAACGCAACAACAAGCAACGTGAACAAAATGCACAAACACAATGAAGTCGCGATGGAGTTCTCGAGAAGGCGAAACCACGAACGTTCGACTTCAAGAACCTTCATGAGACTGTTTAAGTGGGCATATAAAAAGGTAAGACAAAGCAGGCAACGAGTAGTAAGAATTCAGTCAGCCTTATATGAAGACGCGTTGCGTGTGAAGAAAATAGTCGTGGTTTGAAGATCGCCATTGTAAAGATATACCGAACAGAAGTGTAAATAAGAATAACGAACTAAGCAAATTATTGTTGTAACATCAAGTTGTGAACAGTGGCACATAAAATAGTACGAACAGTAAAGAATTTATCTAAAACTAAACGCAAATTTATTTTTATTGTGTTTGCAATCAACGAACTTATATTTTAAACGTTTTTAAAAAGGTAAAAACGTAACAATATTAACAGCGGGGTGGTACATAATATATGGCAAAAATAAATTATTTAAAATCCATTATTCTGTATCTTAATAATCTTATCTTAATAATCATATCTTAACAAATTCATTTCGTTAAAAAAAAGTGAAAATAAATATTCCAAAACACTACACTGAACCAAAAATTTCCGTAAATACTGTAAAAAGGGGTGTAGAACTGAAGAAATTTCGTTATATATCAGCTAACAAAAATGTGTATTCATATCTACGTCTTTTTTTAGTAAAAATTTAGAAATTTAGTAAATTATTTATATTGAAAAAATTTCTTCATACTGAAGAAATTTCTTCATTTATTCATATTAAAGAAATTTCTTCAATATGAATAAAATGCTTTCGTTATTTTGAGGGATGTAAATATGACGAAATTTAATTGAATTTAATAAAAAACTTTATTCATATTGAAGAAATTTTATTTGAATTTATTAATAATTTTTATTTATATTAAAGAATTTTTATTTCATTGTATTAATATTTTTCGTTAATAAATTTTGTTAATTTTAAAATAAATACATATTATTAATTAGTGTTTTTTGTATACTGTATTAATATATACATATACATACAATATTATTATTACAAAATGTAAATTAAACGATAAATGTAATAAAACGATATTCAGTTAAAAAAGTTTTATAATTATTATATATACATACATGTATAATACATATGTGCTTTTAGTAAAAAAGTCTTGTGAACAGGTAAAAAGAAACTTAAAGATATTTTCGAAAAAAGAACATGTAAATTCAATAACATAAAAACATATAATAAAAAACCTAGGTTTACAATTAACAAACTTTTAAACTTAAAATTAACGTGTTAATCTGTCTGTATTTGTGGTAATATTATAAACATATTTTTGAATAAAGGACTAAACCAGTATATATTCCTTTGGATACTCTAAATTAAATACAAAAAACAGTTCAAAACATATATCTCAAGCGGTCAATGCTGAGTGCATACGATATTTTATGCCTTCAAAGGAAACAACTATTTTTTTTTTGGTTCTAAAATTTTGTTTGCTACTAATACTAAGGGCTGTATTTGTATTTCAGTTTCGTATTTCTTTAGTATTTCTTCTTCACAGGCAGCGAAAATTAGCTGGGAGTCGCGAATAAAATATCTCGTATAACTTCTTTCCATCAATAACATAACATCATCTGAAAAAAATAAAAATACACATCAAATGCATGTCTACACCCATGCGCAGAGTATAAAATTTATAGTAAACTTACTTTCACTTATAATTGTCATTTCTTTCATAGTATTAAATAAAATTGTATTTGTCTTGTCTTTAATTCGATTCTCCAACACTGGGCAAATTTTTAAGGAAAACGTTTTAAAGTATTTACGTATGGGCTCTGATTTTGGATACATGTGCATGAAATCCATATCGATCATGTCATGCATCATATAAACGGCCAAGTTATCAACCACGTGGAATGGTACTATTTGATTGCATATAGAATTTTCCAGAACACGAGATTCTATAAAACATTGTCTTTTTCGAAGTATTTTTTGAATTAATAGGCAACAAAATCACTTCAGTGTTAACATCGTCATAAACAGCATCACCAAGATGTATTATATGTCTTAATTTTTTACACTTATAACACTTCATATTTTTGTTAAATTAATAAAAAAAAAAACACTTTTTGTAATTAAAAACACAATTTTTTAATATAGACACTTTCGTAGCACATGTGAAACTAATACTCTGACAATAATTCTTCCAGCGCCTGCTTGGTTTTTTAAAATTTCAAAAATAAATAACGTTCTCAGAATAATTTTTCCAACGCCTACTTCGTTCTTTTTTTAATTTCAAAAATAAAAGAGTTAAATTGAAGAAATTTCCTTAATTTTACAGTACCATTGCACATTTAACAAATTTTCTTCAATTCTACAAAATTATATCTAAATTAACAAAAAATAATTATTCAATATGACTAAAAAATAACTAAATTTTTTTGTTATTTTTATTATAAAGGTTTATTTAATTTTGGGTAAATTTTAGTTAAATTTACACAACATTTATTATTTTTAACAAAATGTTATTCAAATCAACAGGTCCGACTTAAATAAATTTTAAAAATAAAACTAATTTCGTTAATTTGAAGAAAAGTTTTTGTTTTTAATAAGATGTATGTAGTTTTGAAGAACACTTGTGTAGACTTGAATAAAAAACCTATAGATTTGAATATATTTTTCGTTGAAGGTTTACTAAATTTGTTAGTTAATATTACCTACGATATTTTTTTCAGTGTATGTCATAAAAACCTTAATTCACAAAAACCACCAACAGTAAAATCCGAAGCAAATAACATGGGCTGCAATAC
The DNA here is from genome assembly GCA_930367235.1 of Sarcophaga rosellei. Classification (NCBI taxonomy): domain Eukaryota; kingdom Metazoa; phylum Arthropoda; class Insecta; order Diptera; family Sarcophagidae; genus Sarcophaga; species Sarcophaga rosellei. Next base: position 47,481,721 of record OV884019.1, read on the forward strand.
AGCAACAAAACGAAAAAAAAAACGCACACAGGGATTGAAGAACAGTATAAAAAATATCGGCCCATAATCATAGTCAAACACTAAAGTCGGTTCTTTTTAAAAACAACTTTAATATTTAAACCTGTTACTAACTGTTTCTTAACTATAGTGAAAATTAATAATAGTTTTAAGTTGAACCAGCTTTAAGTGGGTGATTAGTATAATTTTTGAAATTTTGCATACAAACTGGTATAAATACTGTAGAAGTGGCATCTCTGCACAGCTGATGCAATAAAAGCGCAAAAAAGTAAACAAAATATAAATTGTTATTTTGAAAAAAAACAATTGCATAAAATGAATCAGGGGAAATCCTTTCCAATGTCCTCAATTGTACACATCTCTCCAATTATTTTTCAACACTTTTTCCACAATTTATGAAAAATTTAACACAATTCATACATTTTTTGTTTTGATTTTGTAAATTTGGATAAATGACAAACAGCTGATAGAGTTAAAGTGATGTTAACTTTGTTAAAAACAACTTCAGCTTGTTTTAAGTATAAAACTGACTTTAGCGGAAAAAGTAAGCTTTTTTTCGTCTATAGTAGCTGAAAAGTAGACTTTTTAATAAATGATTCTTAAAGTACACTTTTTTGATGACTATGATTATGGCCCATTGTATTTAGCTGAAGATTCGAAAAAGAAACGAATTTAGAACTTATCAAGCGAATAACAGCTGCTTTCCTGTACAATTTTAGGTACATTTTCTATATGAACACACAGACATCTCTCCTACGTTTTCTTTAGCACGCACTTGTACTTCAGTGAACAATTGTAATGCCATTTAGAAAACATTACAACACAAATATGGTACAGACGCACAATTGCTTACACCCCATATACAATACTTATGTACTCAAAGGAGAAAAAGCTTTTAACAAAATTTCAGGGCAGTTATATTACAGTGCACTAAATATGTAAATACAATTGAGAAATTACTTTTTAAAGGATAAAAAAGTACACCCAAACCTTTTTTTACACGGTAGATACGTTCCAGTGGATACCGTGTAAAAAAAAAACGCGTAAAAATAAGACAAATATTATATATGTATGTAAGTGTACGAACAAACTGAAAAGATATACATATTATTGATGCAGCAGCCTACATATGCCTATAAAATTGAATAAATTTATAAAAACGCACAGATTTAGTTCAATAGTTTTTATTTTATTTCATTTTATGATTATAAAAAAATAAAGAAAAAACTTCAAAATTCTCTTCCATTTATAAAAATAAAATTAGTTATCAAACTCTTAAGACAATTAGGAACGGAATTATTTTCAATACAATTTTTTTTTTATTTTATTCGGAGTCGGTTTCTGACAGCAAGCGCATTCTCTTTTACTGGGGTGGCTCAATATCAGTCTCGTCAGTAGAAATACTTATTACTTCTACATCTTCAGAAGCTGCTTCTGGCGCTTGTTTATTTCTTTTAACAGCATATTCTGTTATAGTGCATTGTGAGTGTGTGAGTTAAACGGGATTAAACGATTTTATAAAACGGAGTGAACAAAAAAAAAAAAAGTAAATTTGTTAAAAAAAACCGTGTTATTTCAAATTCGCGTAAAAAAAACCGTGTAAAAACAGGTTTGGGTGTAAATCGGTGTACAAACCTATGGACAACATTAGTTAAAATTTAAATTTAATTGACCATTTAGAGTAAACTGTCTAATTCTGCAGTATACTACAGTACGTAATTTTATTCATTTATTCTATTTGGAACTTATGTATGTAGTCGCCGCAGTCTAGTAGGTAGTGCGTTGGCTTATTAGACGTGAGGCCACGGTTCAAATCCCGGGTCAGACATCTCCAATAAAACGAAATGTAAAAATATATCTTCGGTGACTTCCTCTCAGCAGAATTTTTGCAAAAACTCCCGAGAGTTAAAAAAAGTGCCATGAAAAGTTTCTCAAAAATCTGTCGTTAGGAGTTGACTTTAAATTGTAGGTCCCACCACTCATGTATAAAATTAACGCAAACAACATAAGTGATGTGAGAAACTAGGGCTTGATCCTGCCTTATGGGTTGCAATGTAGAATTATGTTATGTTATGTATTGGAATTTAAATTAATAATTTAGCATTGGAATCTAAACAAAAAGCACTTACCGTTTATGTCATCATTGTTTCTATTTACTACCATATTTAAAGCCAATTTAAGCACTTAATGTGCTTCCCTGCAATTAGGTGCTAGAAGGTTATCAATAAGGTTTTGTCAGTGGTATGCCCAAAAATTACATGGCACCATTACTATTCTCAATTTCTTGCATGATTGCTTCTTAAGCCAATTTTCGTTGTTGATTTAATTTCCGAACATTTTCTTGAACCTTGTTCATCGATAGATTTGGATTATGGATGCCGGTTACGGAATGATCAACTGATGAAAAGCTCTACAAATCAAAGAATAAAAAATAATCAAAATGTTAGGAATTTTCCAACAGGGATTTCCGAATTTTGGCAGTTGAAATTTTTTGTTTGATTGAACGATCCGAAACAGTATCCGGTGTTAACAGGACCACGCTATATTCCACACAGTTTATATCACAGTAGATATTTTACACGTGGGCGTTGTCACGAGGAGGTGAAATGAAGTGGACACTGCGTTCGTGCGATTTGATTGTTAGACTTTTTCTTGTGGGGTTTCCTTAAGACGGAGGATTTGAAAATAAGCCAAAGCGGTCGTCAGGGGTAGGATAACCCAATCCGCCGTCAAATTCAGCCTGTCATGGGAAATACATATACATTTCGGTTGTGCCATGGTCGAGATTTTAATGATATTATATTCCATACATTAGAGCATTGACAGGTCTTTGAACTCACACACATACATAATTGGCCATTACAACCCTTCACTCAGGATTACGGCCTAGCTTCTCAACACCACACATGTTGTGTGTGTTAATTTTATACATGAGTGACAGGTCCTACAGTTTAAAGTCGACTTCGAACGACAGATTTTTGAGAAACGTTTCACTTACTCTTAGAGTTTTTGCCAGAAATTTGCTGAGAGGAAGTCGCCTAAGAAATATTTTTTCATATTTCGTTTTGATGTCTGACTGGAGAATTGAGCCCTGGCCTCGCGTCTAATAAGCCAACACACTACTTTCTAGACTACGGTGACCTCACACACGTTTTGTTTTATTTAAATTAAATAATAGGAACAGCTTAATGAAAGCCCCAAATTTTAAGTTGAGTAAGTTTTGTCAATGAGCGAAAAAATACCAGAAATCAGAAAACGACAAGCGAAATTTATGAACATGAAGACCAAAGATATCTATAATTTGTGTCCCTTTTTTGTCTCTTTAAACTAAGGCAAATCACACTGTGAATAAATTCAGAATTCACAGACGCAATTTGCGTATAGTGTTTGGTACGCTAATACATATGAAAATATTCTTTCATATGACTTTTGTACTTAGAGGTGAATGAAGCAATTACCAACTTCTCATTCCCATACAGGCTGATCTAATGTCCTTAACATTAGAAGACCCGTCTTAGTGCCCAATTGTGTGAGTATAAACTTGTTTGTTTATTCCCTACGATAATTTGGGAAGAGTTAGCTGCTTGGATGTATCAGTTTATATTATGATGCTATTTCATTGAATTGTATATTATTGGTGCCCAAAAATTCGTTACATGTCTTGTGCTTTGTACTTTTAAGTACAGCTTGAATTGCATTTATTTGAACTGTCCTGTGCTTATTGTCAAGTTTAGAGCATCTTTTAATATAGAAGCTGTTGTATATGGATTTAAAGTCGTTAAAGTAAAGTAGGTAGTGTGTTGACTTGTTGGTGGTGAGGCCACTATTCCAACCCCAGCTCCAACAAAACGAAATGTAAAAATATTTCTCGGCGACTTCCTTTCACCAGACTTCTGGGGAAAACTCTGAGAGTAAAATAAAATTGTCATCAAAAGTTTCTCAAAAATCTGTCGTTTGGACTCGACTTTTAGCTGTAGGTCCCGGCACTCATGAATAAGACTACCACCCACTACATAAGGTGTGAGAGTAGCTAGGTCGTAAACCTAAGGCTTGTAATGACCACTTACATATGTATGTCTGTAAGGAAAGACCGAATATTATTGGCTTTTTTTATATTAACTGCGTTCACAAGAATATTTTGTATAATTTTTAGGCTTTCCTTAAATACGTCCGTAACTCTACTTAACCGTAAATATTTAAGGAGATTATAATTATGTACATATGTATGTTTGTATTAAAGCGTCATTGACTTATTGAGTCCTCATTTTTATTGCTTGATATGCCTTATTAAGACTAAAGAAAATTAATATTTATAATTTTGAAACATTTCTAGAGCGTCGAAATTCCTTTGGGTTACAATCAGGGACCGTAACTGTTATAACTTTTATCGTAAAAGTCAGGAAATAAAAGTTATTTTTTGACTTTTATTTTTTCGAGCAGAAATACCAGTTATTTTTGACTTTTATTTTTTCGAGCAAAAATAAAAGTTATTTTTTGACTTTTATTTTTTCGAGCAAAAATAACAGTTATTTTTGACTTTTATTTTTTCGAGCAAAAATAAAAGTTATTTTGGGTACTTCAAACCAAAGATTAGTGTTTAATATACCCAAAACTGAATTCTAATAATTTTCTGACATAAATAACAATAATTTTTTAAAGAATTTTTTAATAAATATTATGAATTCATCATGAATTGAAACAAAAATAACTTTTATTTCTGCTCGAAAAAATAAAAGTTGAAAAATAACTTTTATTTCTGCTCGAAAAAATAAAAGTTAAAAAATAACTTTTATTTCTGCTCGAAAAAATAAAAGTCAAAAATAACTGTTATTTTTGCTCGAAAAAATAAAAGTCAAAAAATAACTTTTATTTTTGCTCGAAAAAATAAAAGTCAAAAAATAACTTTTATTTCTGCTCGAAAAAATAAAAGTCAAAAATAAGTGTTAATTTTGCTCGAAAAAATAAAAATCAAAAAATAACTGTTATTTTTTGATTAAAAAATAAAAATCATGTTTTTAAAAAGCATCGCCTTTTATAAAAATTTGGTCCAAGACAATCAAAATGGTATACTTGGTTTTGTTCTCCGACATTTCCTTGTGGTTGCTTTTTTTAATCAAAAATTCAAAAATAACAGTTATTTTCGGTCCCTGGTTACAATACATTAAATATTTTCATAGCTGTTTTGTGTTGTGTGTTTAATAATTTAATTTTTTATTTTTTTATTGTCTTTTCGGAAGTTCAGAATTTTTTAACTTCTTAATTAAAAATAATTTCACAATGCAAAAAGTCTTTGAAGGCATGAATTGGTTTGTCCTCTGTATCTTATACTTCTGCATTACTTAGTAAAGATTTCAAAAAAGTTAATGAATTTTGTTTCCCAAATTAATTGAATTTCTGTTTGTCTTCTACTGCTGTGATATTGTTTTCGTTTTGTTTGCAAAAAACAAAATTTCTTATATCGACTGAAATGAGAAAGTTTTGTTTGTATTCATAAACTTCGATTTTCACTTTGCTTGTACAGAAAGTAAATTGATAGACTTTAACTCATTCCAGTCTGTTGCTTTAATGCTGTTGTATTTATTTATAGGAAGAAAGAAAAACCCAAGAAGAAGACAATAATTTTAAATAATTTTAATCACAGTCTTTTCATTTTGTTCTTAATACAGCATAGAGGCATATATTCCAACAGAGATTAATTTTTAAAATTTTTATGCAAATCGATGTTCATTTGGTTGCAATTTGGTGGGCAGTCTATCGGTTTAAATTTTTACCATCGGTTATTTCGAATATGGCAATTCATATGTATGTCATTATATTGTGTCATAAAATTCAGTGTATTATCTCCACTGAATGTAATGGCTATATTTACGCTGGAGCAACGTTGAGATTTATTAGAAATTTATTCCCAAAACAAAGATCATTGGTCAGAAATTGCACGAAAATGAAAATTTAATAATCATCTTTTCGGATGGAGCTCATTTTCATATTGGTGGTTACGTTAGTGATTAAAATTGCCGTATTTGGTGCTTAGAAAACCCACACGTGGTGTTACTGAAGCCAATGACACCCATTACAAGAGACTGTATGGTGTGGCTTGTGGAATAGAGGCATCATTGACCTATATTTCGTTGAAAATGAGGACGGCGCAACTATTTCGGTCAATGGAGACACCTATTTTGGTTTCAACAGGATGATACAACTTGTCACACATCTCATGCCACAATCGATTTATTGCATCAAAAGTTTGATGGCCGTTTGATTAGCCGAAATGGTGATGTCAATTGGCTGCTAAGAAGCTGTGACTTGACACTGTTGAACCATTTTCTGCGGGGCGGAATTAAAGAAAAGTGTTCTGCCGACAAACCAGAAACAATTGAGCATTTAAAGGCCAACATTCGTGATGCCATTGTCGAGATACGACCCCATAGACTCTAAAAAGTGCACGAAAATTAGTTCGATCGAATGAGGTACTGAAAGGCCAACCGCGGCAGCCAAATAAATGAAACAATATTCCATTTCTAACAAGAATAATTGTACTTCCCAAAAAAAAAAAAAATAAAAAATTGGCAAAATTTCAAACCGTTTTTGTTTTGTTGCATTTTTAAATTTAAACTTTTAAATGGCACACCTTATATTTCTTTTGGGCGACTTCTTCTCAGCAGTCTTCTGGCAAAAACTCTGAGAGTAAATAACATAGTCATGACTACTTTTGGCCAGATTTGAGTGATGCGATTTAAGGGCATTGCCATCTCACGTGAAGGTAATGTGAATTGGCCACCGAGATCATGCAATTTGAACACGTTTTACTTTTTCTTGTGGAGTTTTCTTAAAACGCATGTGTTTGCGAAAAAAAACAAGAATAATCCATGCCAGAGATAAAAAAAATGATTTATGCTTCAGAGCTATGGACATGACATTTTGAATTCAGTCCGTCCAAAGAAGCCATGGCGGACATTTGAATGGTGTTATATGCCACATATAATGGCATCAATAGGTCTTTTAAACGATTAGAAAAATGTCAATGATATCTCACACACATTTAACATACTTAAATTTAAGAATGTAAAGCGCTTAATGTAAGACCCAATAATTCGTTAACAAATTTTTAATAAAAGAAAATTTTATAGTTCTTGTTGCAAAAAAGAAACAAAGTTGTATAAATATTACACGGACTTAAACTCCACAAGATCCTGTTCCTGTTACCCCCTTGGCGAAATTGTTCATTTTATTTGACACAGCATTTCCTTTAAAATAGATTTGTTTCGTTTTGATATTTTATTGCGCACTCTATTGATTTATTTATATTTCCTTACTTTTTACCCCCTATTTAGGAGGTAAAAGTTATTTGTTTTTGAGTGAAAATTGCTTTAAACTGCCAATTTTTCAAATTGGAAAACGCTTCACTTTTCAATTCAGTGTGTTACTAAATTGGTTGTTTGGGGATACATTGGCGTTGTGGTAATAAATTTTTTTTTCAACATTTTTCATTTGTGCTTAACGATTGCGAAAGTGAAGAATTGTTGTACGACAGACAACAGAAAAGTTTAATTTAGTGTACAAGCACTTGATACATATTTGTATGATTCACAATAAATTTTCAAAGCAATTAAAACTTGTTACAAAAGAAATAAATTATTTCGTAAGCGTTTATTGTAATGCATGATACTATTTACCTCAAATAGATCGATACTGTAATTTTCCTACTCATTTTCATGTTAAAAATAAAAATTTTTATAATTGTTTTTTTTTTTCACAACATAAGTGCTGTGAGAAGCTACATCATAATCGCGACTGAAAGTTACGTAATCACCGCCGAAAAAGCATTTGGGAAAAAGAACAGTCACCCAATAGGTTCGTATCAGAGATCAGCAATGAGTATTCAAAAAGTTGAGTAGATTTGAATCATACTCATAATTTCTGATGACTATACGCTTTCATACGTATTTGAATATCGTACTCATACTACTCATATTCAAAGTGTGAAGTACTCTTGGTACTCATACTTAATAATACGCATGATTTTGTTGATTTCGACTTTCCTTTATTCAACATTTACAAGAATCACAAAAGAAGTATGATTCGCGTACGAACACTACAATACTCACTAGAAAGTTGTGTGTTTGCTTTGCTTGCTGCTGTCTTTGTCTTTTTCTTTCTTCTTTTTTTGTAAATGCAACAACAAATAAGACTGTAAGTTTTGTTGAATGATTCGAATCACTCGAATCATTTATGAGTGTTATAAGTATTTTTCTAAATTTATGAATCTGAATGAGTACGCGTATGAATCAAACATATTTCGAATGTTACGAGTTTGATGTCAACGTTACACTCGTACTCATTGCAACAATATTGTAGTGAGTACGAATGAATCAGAGTAGTTGAATTTCAATACTGTTGACTCACTCATACACAAAATTTCATGAGTACTTATGAGTAGCAAAAAAATTATTCATTGCTGATCTCTGGTTCGTATCTCGGCAACGTCGATAACGTAAAAATCGTTCGAATTAATAAACAACTTCTACATTACGATAAAACACCTGCGTACTCTTTTGTATTTGTGATTAATTTTATATTTAAGAAAACAAATTAAATATATTGCTAATGATATTTACTTAAGCCAAATTGAATGCATTACTCTTATCTCGTTGTATGTCAAACCTACTTCTGTAGGAAGATAATAGTTTTGTTCATACTCCACATAACGATGCCCACCCCAAAGCATAATTGCCAAAATATTCCTATGCCCTTTTATTTATATATGTATTTTAAATATATTTTTTTAAAGTACACTGAGAGAAATATAGAAATGAAATTTAATTCAAAAACTTCAACAATCATTGTGAAACATTGAAATATTTATTACTTATGAAAGCAGTTTCAAACGGATCCATCTTTTTTTTAAATTCACTCTTATTTTTAAAAAGTGTAATAATATGCTAAAGTGGTTGTACGAGAGACATTTCCTCAATTTATTGTTCATACCTAGTGCGTATTCGTCGCAGAGCAATCCCCTGTGTAAGCATGAAAACCATAAAAAAGAAATACAATATTTTCCCTTTCCTTTTTTAAAGGTCACAAGTTAAAATGACTAGTAAACCAAATAGAAATATAAAAGTACAATAAAACAAGCATAAGGAAATGCTAAAACAACAAGAAGGTTAAAAGCCCTTCCGTCATTAATACTTACAGAAAGAAGTCTGTTTAAATGCTTACAGAAATGGGTGGAAGGGTACTTTTCACTGTATTTGTTGTCTGTTAATTAGTAACAAATCATTTCATTCATGAACATGTATGAGAAGAATACTTCTTATCCTATGTAAAGATTACTTGAATGACATGAGTTTTCAACTGTGTATTTTACATGTGCTGAAGTGTTTATTTTTAAAGAAACGAACGTTGTGACATACTTTTCAACATGTTTTATTTTCAATTCCAAATACGGTCCTTAGTCTCTAAACGTTTGTAAAACATTAAAGATTTAAAATATTGTTACGAAAATGGAAAAAGTGTAACATCGTTTATCATTAAAATGATAAACAAAAGCTAAAAAAAACCATGAGTATGAAAGAAAAGGGGATAGACTAGTAAGCGAGAACGCAACAGCAAACAACGTGAACAGAATACACAAAAAAAAATTAAATCGCAATAGAGTTCTCGAGAAGGCGAAACCGCGAACATTCGCCTTTAAGAACCTTCATCAGACTGTTTATGTGGGCATATAAAAAAGCAAGACAAAACAGGCAACAAGTAGTAAAATTCTGTCAGTCTTGCGTGTGAAGAGAACAGTCGTGGTTTGAAGATCGCCATTGTAAACATCTGCGTTGTTAGTGTCTAGGCAATAGTGTAAGGAACAATAACAACCTAAGCAAATTGTTGTTGTAACATCAAGTTGTGAACAGTGGCACATAAAATAGTGCGAACAATAATGAATTTATCTAAAACTAAACACAAATTTATTTTTACTTTGTTTGCAATGAACTCATATTTTAAATGTTTTCAAAAAGATAAAAACGTAACAATCTTAACGTACCAACATAATAAACATAAATAGTCGGCAATATTGACGTCCAAAAATTAAACTGGGGGCGCGTTTTAATTAGGCACGGATGAATTATGGATTGGATTTTATATTATAACGTAATTAGTAAATTATGTTGCACACTGCAGTCTGCAGTGATATACCACGAAAAACATTGTCTCTCCCTTGAGATGTATTTTATTTAAATACAATTTAATCATATTCATACCCTAATGAAGAGCATTGGCATTGCAAGTAAACAAGCCAGTGTGTACCAGCGACGATGTTTTTGCTATTTCAGATATTTTTTAATGTTTAGCATTTCATTGTAAAATTGTAAACCCTGAAATACAAACCCAAAAGGTAAACATAGTCATCGATTGAGATGTCACAAAATGACATTGTGTAGACTTAGCAATAGTTTCCTACACTACTTGACTACATACATAAATCCGTCTTCTACTTTTCCATTATGCGCATACGTACTTTAAAATATTTTGAATACATGACACCATTAATTTCAGAGGACTCTTCTGCAGCTGTTTTTCTTTTAAGCACTTAAAGTAGTCCTGATTTTATTGCATTTATGTTGACATGTAAAAATTTATTTCATTTCATTTTAAATTTTTTGCATTCCCTATGCACACAGCTTCTGTTGTATAACCATTATTTGCCTTTTATAACTAAGAGTACGAGTGCGAATACCCAAAAGAGCAACGCCATTTGAACTACTCTTGTATTTGGCAATAAAATTCATTTTATTCCTAATGCCACAAGTGAAATGATTTAATAACGTTTTAGTTTAGAGTGACATTTTATATTCGCTTATAAAAATTTCTTTACGTCAACATTTTGTTTTTTTTCACAAGCAAAGTGTGCTCCTTTAAGCCCCCCTTTTTAAAAATTAGGTTTAGATAACTTTTTCACTATAAAATGATTTTATCGCATCAAAACCTTAATTTTTGAAACTTTATATAATTTTTTAATGTTATAAAATAGTGCATGTACATGTGCTATAATGTGAATTAGTAGTAGTGCTTTAAAATAAATTGTTTTAGAAAATTTAAGAATTAAAGTTCAGCAGTGAATCGTTTTTTCGGCTATTGATAAGTACTCATGAAATTTTCAGTATGAGTGAGTCAACACTATTGAAATTCAGCTACTCTGATTCATTCGTATTCACGATAACATTGATTTATTATTTATAATATGAGTACAGCATTGACATCAAACTCATAACATTCGAAATATGTTTGATTCATACGCCTGCTCATTCAGATTCATAAATTTAGAAAAATACTTATAATACTCATAAATGATTCAAGTTGTTGTTGCAACTTCTTCTTTATGTTTTTAAATATTTAAAAAATGTCGAGATAAAAAGGGTCAGATTTATTCAGTAAAGTAATGTATTTCAATATAGTTAATAATGTATATTATTGTTTTGTGTATAAGTATAGCAATAACATATATGATGATAATATACCGGGTAAATGAGTGTGGTACCTACATATACATATATATTTTTATTAAACATTGAATGGTATTTTGCTACCGTAACCAATCTAATTTACAAGTTTTTTGTATTAGACGACTTCAGAAACAACTACATTGTTTGGTTAAATTGTATTATTTTTCTATTTTATTTCACATTTGTTAATAGGTTTGTACACATACTCTTTTCTTATTTTGTATTATTTTCGTAACCTCAGGGCATCCATTATATATAAAGGAAAAATAGATTTGAATTTTTTGTCAACTAAATTTCAAGTACATATATAACACGAGGATTAAATATCGATTAATTTCATTTGACCACTAATGGAAGACATTTTAGAAAGTTCTGTTCTATGAATAGTTTAGAATTCTTTCAATTATAATTTGGGGCACAAAACAATTTAAATCTGCATTTCATCTCTCGAAAATTGTAATCAATTTGTTGAATATAAATAAAATAATCAAGGTCAAGTGTACTTATATATTTATTTCACGAGAAATAGACATTAAAGAACGTGAAGTAATACAAACCAATTATTCATGAATTACAAATATTATCACATAAACATCGTGGATTGGTTACAATAGAACCACTAAGTTTTGCAACGTTACAAGATCAATAAATATCAGTTTATAGATTGTATAACATAAATAATACTATTACGTTTTTACCTTCTTAAAAACGTTTAAAAAATGATCTCGTTGATTGCAAACAAAATAGAAATAAATCTGTGTTTAGTTTTAGATAAATTCCTTATTTTTCGCACTTTTTTATGTGCCACGGTACAAAACTTGATGATACAAAATTTGTTAATTTCGCTATTCTTCTTTACACTTCTGTTCGCGCAAGCACTTACAACTGTCCGGTAGATCTTTACAACAGCGATTTTCAAGTCACGACTGTTTTCTTCACATGTAACGCGTCTTCACACAAAACTGACCGAATTCTTACTACCTGTTTGGTAGTTGGCAGTTTTGAAATGTAATCGTAAGCCTGCTAACGTATGATTAATATAAATTTATTTTACGTAACAAGTATTCGCCGTACAATGTTAAACATCGCTGCACAATTCTATTAATTACTAAATCAAGTTTTCTTATATTTATTAAATTAAATAGAAATCGCAATAATAATCAAATAGAGATGAATGCATATAAAATCCAATTAATTAAAATCTTTAATAAAACCTGAGTAAAAAATCTTTTCAAATAAATTCGTAATTAATGCTTTATAACTTTATTTTCAAAACACTAAAAGATTTTATTTGCATTTTGACGTTGTTTATGTTTTCTTAAATTTATAAATAATAATAATAAATAAAATTTATAAATAATAACAATAAATAAATTTAAATGTTCATTGCTGAACGGAGTCTTTCATCTCGTTCATCATTTTTGTTTCACCTCATTCCAATAATTGTCTTGAAGCTATTTGTGTTCACAATATTACTTTAACGCTGCTCTTTGGCAGCTGGTTTATACTGCCTCACAGCTAATACCTGAATGACTTGCAATATCTTCTTCCAGCTTAGATAGAAGAGAGTATACAGAGCTGTAAGGCATACATTTTTAACACTCCCTAGATAAAAAAGTGAAATACAAAATGTTTAAAAGTGTTTGAAATACTATGCATTCTTTATAAAGTAAATATTTCAGGCCCGGTTTATACACTGGAGTAAATTTTTCTTTTGTCTGTTCTTCTATATGATTTAATATTTTAATATATTTCACGGATATATACATATGCATGCAATGAAATTTATTAGATAAAATATCCTTAGTTACAATATTACAAAGATATTCCAGAAAATTTAAAATTCTGAATATTATTATTAAACAAATTACTAATCAAATTTAAAATAATTTAGAATTTTTACCAAATTTTGAAAATTGTTCATTCTAGTTAAAATAAAATTAATAAAGTTTAGATTTTAATATGTCGATGCAAAACTCTTCTTATAATTGAATTACGAGGTTTCTTTTGTCTTCCAAACCGTGCCAGTCCTTAACGGCTATTTTGTTGATATAACCTCGGCGTAATTACACACATACATACATAATTGGCCATCACAACCCTTCAGTCAGGATTACGATCTAGTTTCTCAAACCACTTATGTTTTGTATGTTAATTTTTAGACTTAAGTGGAGTGTTTAAAGTCGACTCCGAATGATAAATTTTTAAGAAACTTTTCATGGCAATTTTATTTATTCTCAGAGTTTTTGTCAGAAATCTGCTGAGAGGAAGTCGCCGGAGAAATATTTTTTCATATTTTGTTTTGTTTGACCTGAGGTTTGAACCGTAGCCTCACTTCTAACATGCCAACACACTACCTATTAGACTACAGCGGCTTCACGTCTGTTAAATTAGTTGACATTTACACAGCCTACTTACCAAATCAACATGAACTTGAGGTAAATGAATACAAACTACGACGTATGTTCACTGAGTGGGCTCCGACGAACTGACCCTACTTTTAATAGAAATATCATTGTCAGCGAAGAGGCCCATTTCTGAGTAAAAAGCTAAAAAATTGCTTAATTTAGGATGATACCAATCCATGAGATCAAAGAGAGTCCAATGCATGCTGAAAAATGCGATTTAAAGTGGACAACATTACCTGCTCCGCAGTTCATCTCATATTGGGTATTCTGCGATTTTGAAGCATTTATCATCTCATGTGGAGATGATTTAAATTGGCCAACAATTTAATTTGAATCTTTCAGAATTTTTCTTGTGACGGTTTCTTATATCACAGATCCATGCGAATAAGCCACAATCCTCGGCAGTCCTGAAAGCCAAAATAACTCATGACATTGATCAAATTCAGCCTGATTTATGCGCCAGATTCATGGAAAATTTCAGATGCTGTCAACTAAAACAATCCGTGGCGAACATTTAAACGATGTTATATTCCTCAAAGAATAGCATCAATAGGTCTTTCAAAATAAATACAAAATTCCGCTGATGTCTTTCAAACACTATGTTTTTTTTTAAACTTTAAAATAGGAACTGCTGTATGTAATTTTATCATGCATACATATTTTTTTCGATATCGCTGTAGTCTAGTTGGTAGTGTGTTGGATTATTAGAAGTGAGGCACCAGGTCTTCATCGACAGCCCCTCAGCAGATTTCAAGCAAAAACTGTGAAAGTAAATAAATATTGTCATGAAAATATCGTTCGGACTCTACTTTAAACTGTGGGTTCCGCCACTTATGGATAAAATTAACTCACACTACTAAGTGGTATGAGAAGCTAGGTTGTAATTCCGACTGAAGAGTTGTAACGACTAATTGCGAAACTTATGTTTGAAATTTTAAATAGGAAGTGTTTAAGGAAAGACCCGATATAATACAAAGCAACGAGTATCAGGAGTTCAATCGGTCTTGTGTGAAGACGCGTTGCTTGTGAAGAGAACAGTCGTGGTTTAAAGATCGCCGTTGTGAAGACCTGCCGAAAAATTTTTGGTGTTTATGCAAAAAGAAGTGTAATTTCTTTAATAAAAACACTTCCTATAAATATACTGTATGGGTTACCATATATTGAATAAAACAAGAAGAAAATTTGGTTTCTCTAACTGTTCTATTGTTTAACGCAGCGTAAATTAAAAACTAAAAATGGTTTTGCAGTTAGCATCGTTAGTCATAGTTGTTGATGTTTATTGTTTGAGCAGAAAACAAAAATTGATTGAGAATTGGGAAAAAAATCTTGAAGTTTACTCAACTGCTAAGTTGCTTTTTAAATTTTTTTTTTAAGGAACATGTGCTGCATACTTTCTGTTGAAGTAAAATAAATGTACAGAGTAATGAACAAATGACATTTCACAAATCCTTGAAAGAGTTATTAAATCTTTTCGAAAGAGAAGAAACGAGGAAAAAACTATAAAAGTTTACGAGACAACACACAGGAAGTAAATTAAAATTGTATTTAAATGTGCACAAAGAGCTGTATTACTAAACATAATGACTTGAGTTTTTAAATGCAAAGGAGAATTAACAGATTTAATACTAAGTTTACTATTGCAATCGAATTTGTTATCGTTGTATTTTAGTGAGCGGATACTAATGCTGAGAATAAATGTCATTGTTTTGATCTGATGGAGTTGGTAATAATCTTGCATCATAGCACCATAAAATTGAATTGAACTGAATTGAATTTTAGCCTGAAATCTACTGAGAGGGGATTAGGTTTGGGGGTATTTTGCCGTTCACAAGCAAGCGCACTCGGTAACCCATATGGCTTATTGTGTCACACAGTGTGTGGTAAGCCATCTTGTCACGATCCCTATGTGGTGGGCTTTAACAACTCTGAGCTCCGGAAAAACCGGCCAGTTTCCTCAGTGGCATGTTTGCCACCATGCTCTGATCTTCAAACGTTTTGTCACCGAAAAACCGATGGCGTCTTTTCTGAAGTGCAGAGCACTCGCATAAAGGGTGTTGTACCAATTTCGCTTCCTCCAGACCAAAAATGGCGGCAAAACTGCCAATAGCCTAGTGTACTGTGAAAATTCCTGTTAGAGAGCAAACCAATCTCTTGTCTTATTCTAGCAGTTCCCCTGTTCTGCCGCTTTCCACTGCTAGACACAGCAGTCTTGAAATTCGACAACCAGGTGTGGTGGACCACCTACAGTTTGTGGAATTCCGTGAGGTTTTTCGAAAGGTATTCTTGTAGAAGCGCATATATCCCCTCTATAGTCTGCTCCTCAGACATCATCGATTCATATCATGCCAGTTCGCTTGCCGGGTCATGTTGGGACCTAGTGGAGGTGGGTGTTGTGTCGACGTATACGGTATAGATGATCCATGCATCTCCTTACGCCCTTTGATTTAACGAGATGGCATCCGCGGAGTGGCAGCGCTTTGATTGCTGCTTGATTGTCCGTACATATGATGTCCCCGGTTTAACCATACGTGCAGCTTGTTCAGTTTCAAAAATCTACGTCTTAAAAACGTTAGCCTGGTTAGATAATCTGTATGACAGGTTCAGTGCCAGCTTATTACAATAGAGCCCAGATACAGTTCCACATTACACATTTGAGCCATCGGTGAAGATCGTTATCGTGCTTCCCGTGTGGAAGTCTAAGTTTTGTATGTTCGTCCGAAAACAGTCTCTGGTACCATGTTGTCATTCCTAATTTGGTTCTACTACATAAAGTACTGAAACGTATCTGAGAATTGAAGTCTCAGCGTAGCAACCACTCTTTGGAGGAAGATTTCCAAGGATCCTAGAGACGGTATATCGTGAAATAAAAGGAAATTAAAAAGCAAAAATAGAAAAATTTTCAAGCCTTTCAAGCACATTTTGTGATATATGTATGTCAAAATTTCAAATTATTTTTAATTATCATTAACAAATTAATAAAATTTTAAACCTTTTTGTTGTACTACTTTCAATAATTTCTTTCAGTAAAATGAACTCAGAACTCATTAATTGTAGATACGAAAAATGTTTTGTATTAACACTTATGCACTTAATTTTGAATGTTCATTAAAGCAATCTCACACACATATTACTCTTTCAATTGCATAGTTTTGTAGATAATTTCCATTATTTTAGCATATGATGATATTAAAATCAAATTCATACACTATTCTGAATAAAGATGAATTAATTTCCATTAACAGCAGTTATCGTTCTACGTTAATTTAATGAAATATCATCATCAGCATTTCTTGATGGCAAATCGTATGGAAAACAATTGTGAAGAATTTTTTACGACTATTAAACGTCTTAAACATAAACGTCTGTAGCTATACTTAATAAACACATAAAAGGCGTCGACAATCTACTTCGCATAATAAAAGGAAAGCATTCGCATAAAATTTTGTAATCTTTTTTGCATTATGTATGTTTATATACGAGTAGGTATGAATGAAAAATTTAATAACTATATAATATGAATATTTTTTCTTAATTCTACTGCTTATACTACACTGCGGTAGTATACGCTGTTTATGACAATTATTTATAAAAAGTAAAGAATTATAATCATTAGGCCGAGGAGTCTAAGCAAAAATTTTTCTCGTTGCAATATTAATCGATCAACGAAGCTTATATGGTATGTAGGTAAGTTGAAGTGATAGCTTTGATTACCAAAACTCACTTGAGCACCCATAGCAGGCGTTGTGACGTCATAGCAAGCGCAGTTCTTGTATTCATCGAATTCCACCAAACTAATCGAGCATAGACGTGCTAATATGTTGAGAATGTTACGATTTTGCCAACTGTAAAATTTAAAATCATTCTTAAGTTTCTGAATAATATGCCCAAAACCTGAAGCACAAGTAAGGCTTTAAAAGTAATTTCACATACATACATATATACATACATAATTGTCCATTACAACCCTTCAGTCAGGATTACGGCCTAGCTTCTCATACCACTCAGGTTGTGTGCGTTAATTTTATACTTGAGTGGTAGGACCTATAGTTTAACGTCGACTCCGAACGACAGATTTTTGAGAAACTTTTCATGGCAGGTTTATTTACTCTCAAAGTTTTTGCCAGAAATCTGCTGAGAGGACGTCACCGAAGAAATTTTTTTTCATATTTCGGTTTGATGTCTGACCTAGGATACGAACCCGGGCTTTACGTCTAATAGGCCAACACACTACATACTAGACTACGGCGACTTCCCTTAATTAAACTTCTCTCACAGCGTACTCCCCTCTATAATGCCCAGCAATCATTGCTTTGTATAAGGTACAACAGTATTGAACATTCACCCTACAAGGCTAGTTTTTGTAGATTTAAAGAATTTAGCCAAAAAATTACAAATTAAAAAATTTGTTAATTTTGATACTGAAATTGATTTTGATTCAACAGATGTTTTACTAACCTTATCTTTCCAATCTTACGTACTTACTTAAATGGTCAGTCAGGATAACGACCTAGCTTCTCACAACACTCATGTTGCCTGTGTTAATTCCACCCATGAGTGAGGGGACATACAAGATTAAGGTCGATTCCGAAATACAGATTATTCAGAAACTTTTCATGACAATTTTGCTTAATTTTTCCCAGAAATCTGCTGAGAGAAAGTCGTCCTACTTCGTTTTTGGAGTGTGAACCACACGTTATCTACTAGACTATGGCAAATTCGTTTGAAATACGATTTACTATTTGTGGTATATAACATCGTTTAACTGTCCGGCACGGCTTTACTATGTGTAGCGTATTTGTAATGTTAAATTGTCAGTCCAAATTTGAACGATGGCATGGAGTATGTTAGCATTGAGAACTGCTGTACTTTGTTGTTTATTCTCATATACCAGCGCCTTAAGAAAAAATCAAACGTGGTCACATCGCATAATTTCGTTGCCAATTCGCATTAACTCCACCCAAGATTACCATGCATTCAGGCAGAATATCTAATGTGGCAGCAGAAAGAGCCATGTAGCGTTGTTTTTTTGAAACTACTCGTTGGTGTACAATTCAGACCAAAAGTAGTTAATAATAATTGATCTATAGTGCTTGCCGTTGACAGTGATGGCCTAGCCAATGTCTCTATCAACGAAATATGGACCGATAATATCGCCAGCTCAAAATCCACATCAAACAGTGACTTTTTAATTATGCCTTGGACACTTTTGGATCCCATATGGATTGGTAACGTCACAAATTCAAGAATTTTGTTTGTTTACTTACCAAAAACTGATCTAGTGCTAAAAATGAATTATCAATGACAATTATGGTCAGTTGGAAACTGATACAGAGCCTTTTTAGCGAACACACTTCGTTGTCTATGGTTGTTTACAGTCAGTTCTGGTTCAGTCGAATTTTGTACTGGTGCAAGACCAAGAAACGGCGCTAAATTCACAAAGTTGTGGTCTGCGAAGTCGCTGTAGTCTAGTAGGTAGTGTGATCGCAGTTTTGACGTGAGGCTACGGTTTAAGTCCTAGGTTATACATCCTTAGAAAAACAAAATATGAAAAAATTTATCTTCGGCGACTTTCCTCTCAGCAGATTTCTCGAAAAACCTTAAATTGCCATGAAAAAATTTCTCTAAAATCTATCGTTGGGTAATGATTTTAAACTATAGGTTTCGCCATTTATATATAAAATTAACATACACAACATAAGTGGTGTGAGAACCTAGATCGTAATCCTAACTGAAGGGTTGTACTAACCAATTATGTATGTGTGGGCTGTAAAAGGCCGTGTTCCTATGAGCGGAGCACAATGGACAACTAATTTCACAAATATAGCACCAACAATGTTCTCTCAAAATTGCAAAGTCCCTGTTGGAAGACGCGATTATTGAACTATTTTTTTACAAAATATCTGTAGAATGTAGGATATTTACCCATTCACCTACTATGAGTGTAAATATACAAAACACAGGCTGCAGTGAACATTCCTTGTTATACTTTATTATCAACAACAAAACTTTTTGTAGTCGTTAACACTGAAACAATGAAAATAATGAAACGAAAGAATAGAAGCAACTGAATTACTGAATGTTTTCTTTGTAACGAAATAAAGTTGAATAGACGTACGTGTGAGTGAGTTCGTTACCCATTTTGTTTTTCATTTTTCTATGGAAAACTTTTGTGTAAAAAAAAGTGTTGCAATATCCACGACTAAACACTGCAGTTGTATACACAAAACAAAATTAGATTTCAACTTTGTTAAGTTTAAGAGCAAAAGTTGTACCTTACTTTACTTAGCAATTACCAAGTCTTGAGTTTTTACAGTGAGGTTTGTATACGTATAATATAGTTGTGTTGTATGTATTGTAGTAGTTTATATCAGAGTTTTGGTTACCAAAACACATTAAACATAATTTCTAAAGAATACAAAGACTAAATTCTTACTTAATTTAGTACAACTCCTTGACATTATCGAGCTCAATCTTTTGTAAAAGTCTGGTCGAGTCAAACCGTACAATTCATACCAAACATTGTTATAAAAGAAGAAACCTTGTACTTGTGTATCGACAGCTAATTCCTGCGAATGTAAAGGTGAAAATCACACAGTATGTTAGATGCATTATAATACATACTAATTGGTTTTACCTTTAAAACGTGTGGGATGAATATATAGGGTGGGAAATTTAAAAGTTTAAATTTAAAAATACAATAAAACAAAAACGGTTTGAAATTTTGCGAAATTTATTTCTTTTGTTGTGGAGTACAATTGTTCCGATCAGAAATGGAATATTATTTCATTCATATAACTGCCGCGGTTGGTCTCATAGTACCTCATTCGACCGGATCATCCTGTTGAAACCAAACAGCGATCACATCAATACCATGGAGAGCGGGAACAAAATAAATATGGAAATTTTGCTTATTAACGTACCCACCAAGATGAAATTGAACTTCATCCTAAAGTATAATTTTTTTTTGGAAAAATCGAGATCATCAGGCAGTTTTTCGTTGGCCAAATAAATCCCAATGTTGCTCAAGCGTACGTATCTCAGTGGAGATATTACAGAATGTAATAACATAAGTATTAAACCGATAGATGACCCACTCAATATTTTCGGAAGTGCTTTCAACATTTTTTTGTACATAAAATTTTCTTAATGTTTTACTTAGTTAATCTTCCTTTTTCTATTTATTTAATGTGGTGACCTTTAAGAAGATAAGCAAATTTTTAGTTTCCTTTTAAGTTTTAGATGTGTAACGCTAGGGTCTATTTTCGAATTGGAACGAAGTTCTCCGCTATCGTCCCAATTTCCTATCTCATTTTTAAAGGAGAATATAGCTTTCAAATTAAGCCATTTTCATTTATTACCTAGTTCTGTTGCAGACCTCTGCCACTATCATAGGGATTGCTGATGCTCTCTAGGGTACAGAGTTGAATTTTGAATCTCTAGAGATTCAATCTCAATTCGTCTTCCACTTTTTTAACCATAATTTCCATGGCTTTGATCTTCACTATGAGCTGCAACAGACTTAAATATATCAGAGCATACTAACACACTTCAATCTCTGTATCTCTTTTAAACCCAACATTAGACGTTATTAAATGTATCCCTCCTGTGCATATTTCACAATTCCTGCAGATCTCTTTTGCACAGTGCTATGGCTGATTTATATAATGGCCCTCCGGCTTACTGTCGCTATTGTCGCCACTAGTACTAAATATCCGTTTTCTTAGGATCGTTGCAATTAAGAATGGAATAATTTTAATTTTAAATCCCGTTGTCAGGCACCACTGACTTTCAATCTTAACTTCTCTTCGAATGATATCAAAACGGGTTTCAAAAAATTTGTCTCCTACTATTAGAGGTATGGCAATATGGGTTTCAGAATTTAATCCATGTTTGGCCCACAATCAGACTTCACATTAATTTTGACATGTTGAAACGTTCCCGTATAGGCAAACTCTTCTTGTTCCCATTCTTATTATCAGATCAGATGTGTATAACACCTCTGTTATCAACAAGACGCCACCGGATGTATACTTTTAACTATAACTTCCTGAAGAGTGCTATCAAACCCATCTTCCATTTTCCACCTCTTACCTGCAATGATGTAGCACTCGCTTCAACTTCCCATTGTTGTAGTACTCCAGTATCTTCAAGTGTTTCAAAATAATAAAAAAAAACTTTAACACTTCCACGTCGGCGATTTATTTTTTGCTTGTCGCCTATTGGCGGCTGCTCTTAGAGCTTTTCGCTCTATCGTGACGTGACTCTCAGATATCTTTTTTTTTTGGCAGTCGAAGTGTTAAAAACCTAAATATTTAGTATTACGTGTCATCTAACAGCATGATCAATTGAGTAAAACTGGTGAGACCAATGAGATAGTCTAGTGCGGGCCACCGGTGGTACGGTGGTACGTACCAACGTAAACGTGTTAAGCTAATTGATCTAGAAGGTCTTAGGAGCGTTGTATCATTTTTATCTTTGTTAAATATGAGCTGATGATATGTAACAGGACTGCTATAGAATTTATTTGCCTTATACATAGATACCTAA
Organism: Sarcophaga rosellei; assembly: GCA_930367235.1. Classification (NCBI taxonomy): domain Eukaryota; kingdom Metazoa; phylum Arthropoda; class Insecta; order Diptera; family Sarcophagidae; genus Sarcophaga; species Sarcophaga rosellei. Next base: position 47,504,186 of record OV884019.1, read on the forward strand.
TTGGTTATTATAAACCCTCAGTCAGGATTACATGGTTTGAACAGTGGCTTCACGTCTAAGAAGCCAACACACTACTTACTGGCTTCTGCGACTACAGATCGGATTTTTTGACTAACATTTTATGATTTTATTACATGCTTTAGCAATATAACAAACATTATACTGTGAAATTATTCTCAATTCATAAAAACTAAAAGAATTATTTGAAAACCATAAACAACTCCTTGTGGAGAGATTGTGCTTCTAAATGTAAATTTTAAATACTAATGAACCAATAGGCAGTCCGTACAAAAAAAAAATATAAAATAAAAAATAAAAAAATAGTGTGTTTCTAGTACGTTTCTTCCAACTATTTAAACTCCTTTTCCACCTCGCCAAAAAAAAAAAGAGATTGAATGACAAATTTTTTTCTGTTTTTGACAGTTTTATGATGGCTTAAGACAAATCATCGAAACGTTACTGACAAATGATTGACGGATAAATTGAAAAAGAATGAGAATTATTTATTTTTTTTTTTGTTCTAAGTAAAGCGGATAATACAACATTTACAGTTTTTAATGATTTTCTCAAAATTTTTAATTTCTTTATCGATCAGAATGTACAAAAGGTAGAACAAAAGAAAAAGAAAATTGGAAATAATGCGTGTTAATGTGATTATAGAGCCAGCTTTGTTAATGCGCTGAACATTGTCCATATCGTTGAACTTTTAAAGAAAGAAGAAATCATTGCCAAGGCTGCTGCATCGATCCCTAATACCTTCTATGCTTCCGCGCCATGTCGAAGCACGATTAGAATAAGAGGCTTATAGAGCATGGGTTTCGTCGCATAAAGAAAGGATGACGTTCTACAACGTTTTCTTATATGCGGAGTTTTTTGCTACAACAGCTTCGCAAACTCCTTTTTGTACCACATTTCTTATTAAACGTCAATCCACCATCCTTATATCTTTAATAGCCATGGTGGCATATTTACTTGAACTTGAAGACCATGGGGCCAAAGGTATTTTTCTGTCAGACTTCTCATTAAATTCGCTGGCGACAATTTTAGTGTTTTAGTGCCAGGCCTTTGCTTCAGGCTAATCATATAAAACATATTTACCAGTTAGACCATTTCTTATATAAGGACTTTAGTGCAAATGAAGCTAATTTTCTAAAATTAAAATCTTTTGCGAATTATGATTAATATTTCGTTCACAAAGATGAACTCAGGGACAAGGTGGCCAACTCTCTTAATATCTACTAATCCGCAACGAAATTTATGCAATGCAGCTAAGGTAGATATGTATTGGATAAGGCTTGTCTTTTGCAACCTTGTGTTATTTATTGCAGTCTCTGCATGACATTAATATCCTACATTTTCTGAGGACATCCTTCAATTGGGCGAAGGCCAAGGCATTCTAAAGGTCCGTGCATTCTAAGTGCATAGCCTTTCAAGTTAAGCATTCAAAAGTTAAAGTGCCTCAAACCGCATCCAAAAAGTCTTTAACTTTTGTTTGTCTTTCTAATTAAAACTTATTTTTAAAGTCGATTATTTGACAATGCAATGTAATATAAATTGATTTGTACACAATTAACGTTTTTCGGATAAGTGAATGCTTGTTTTACATGTAAATTTTATATACAAAACGATGGACGTGCTCTAATTCAATACGATACATAATTCAACTTGATTGTATACCTTATGGAAAGAGTTATAGAAATAATAAATACGAATGTGAGAAAAATATTCATTTTGTGTTCCTAACATTTAAATGTTATGTTAAAATATTGTTCTATTGCAGGTCTACCCATCATGTTATTTACAGAATTTTAATAACAGATTGTTGACAACAAGTATCTAACAACAACGTATGTGGTACGAAATGAATGAATTGCTGTTAACTCATACGCTCCGTTGTACTAAATTAAATTCTTCTACGTTTTGCTTAAGAGCGATAGACATAATAAGAGAAATTCTCAAAGTAACATATCATATGAAAATTTAAAAGAAATAAGAGCATATAACATAGCATACCTCCTCTGATAGTGTTATGATAATACAAATACAGAGATAAACGTAAACAATGTTAACGTGAATCAAAACAAATTCAAAGAACTGAAGGCGACTGCGTGTGCATCCAACATGATGTTTTTCAAAGTTTTTAATTTTTAAATCTTCTTATAACAAATGCTACTGGAAAATTCTATTCATTCACACGTTTGGTTTAAAACGGTTCGGATTCGAAGTAAAATAACGCGGTAAGGATAATATTTAACAGAGGAAAAATATAAAAGAATTGAAGCGGCAACAAGAAATAAAAAATACGTGGAAAAATTTATAGATGAGTATGCATTTGACTAATAAAAACAAAAAAACTGAAATAAAAAACAAAATTAAACTTCTGCTTATAAAAAAGTGGCGAAATGAAGATTTTCAAAAATTATATTGAAAAATTTATTAAAAAAAATTAATTAAATAAGGGGCTTCAATGACATATTAATTAAAACTTTTCACACACAACAAAATAAATATTCTAAATACATAATTAACTATATTCTTAACATTAAAATTATGAAATCTCTGTAAAGTATAATCCAAAATTAAATTTAAATGACTTGGTTTATAAAGGGCTTTGTCTTTAAGATGTAAATTAAAGTTTAATGGAATTTAATACCTCAAGTACCTCAAGTATTTAAACCTTAATTTCAGTAACAATATATTGACGAAAAACCTTATAAGCAAAGCTAAAATTATACCTTTAGGTATGTGTAATGTTTCTTCGTTACCAGGGAAAATAGATGAAAAGAACCCTCTAACGTGATTTAAATTTGTAGGTTTGTGTGCGTGTTGGACACCGAATTAAAAATTCCCAAAAGTTTTCCTTTAAGTTCTAATAGAATAATGAAAAATGGACTTCAAAAAGGATTAATGAAGTTACATAATTAACAATGACAAAGTCAAGAAAAAGGAAAACGAATCAAAAAAAAAAACGTACAATAAGCCGCTGACGTATGTACATTATGAAAAAAGAATTAAAATAATGAAATTATTAAATTTTTATGACCGTTTCTTTGCGAAAAAATTTTAAAACAAACCTAAAAGAAAACTAAATTATTATTACTTGAAAAAGATATTCACCCTACGGGTTGTCCTTTGCTTATCAAAGTTAAAGTCGAATTTCCTTCGAAAAAAAAAACATTCATATTTGGTTCCAGCACATAGCATGGATAGTATAACATTGTATTAAGTGTTTTAAAGATACAGTTTTTAACATCAAAACAAAGAAAGCTCGTGGCAGCCAAAAAAAAAGCTAAAGACCATGATCGCAAATATAACTCAATCAAGATTCGTGTTAGACGTAAGGATAACTCAATCAGTTATTTGAAAGTAATTAAAAGCAGCAGGGATTCATTCCAAAGCAAGATAGGAATTAGGATGCCACATGAATTCAAGTCGACAGAAGTTGAAACAGAATTTTTAAGCTGTGAAATAATTTTTGTCTCGAATTATCGCCGGCAACATCATATTATCAACAACTCTATGAGCGCAAAATCTTTTATCAAATGCTGGCAACGAGCAAAATCACAATCAAGCAGAATAACCTTAGCGGTACGGTAATGCATCGTATTTTGTGAGATCAGAAAAGTGTGATTCATTATGAGCGGAGGACTTTTAAAGACCTTTAATACTTCCTGAAGCAGACAAGAGGCCGAAACTTTTCATCGTTACAAAGCTCCAATACATGTCGTGGCGCAGTCCGTTATACACAACCTTTATCTGGGTTGATGTAGAAAGCTCTCATTGGACGACGGTCCGGGCCATGGTATGGTATCAAAAATTTACTTGATTTATCATTCATGGTCTCTAAAACGTGCGGTTTTTTTTTTGGAAGGCTATCAATAAATTGCCAAAAATATGGGAAAAACTTGTAGCTTCCTTGCATGACATGTTCTTTAAAATAATTGTATAAACATTTGTTTCCAATAAAAATTTCCGCTTTTTAAGTTATACTACCAATATGTTAATGTTTCAAAAAACGAGTCCTTATTTGCATCCTAACAATTGTAAAATTTATTTCTTGCACACAGCTTAAAACAAATTCGATTTGAAATTATGAAATCTCTATTGAAATTATGACATCACTATTGAAATATGCAGATTGAATATTTAATTCAGACATTCAGTTACACTTCAACGATATTTTAGCCAGCGAAATGAAGCAACTTGCCATACAGCGCACTTTAAAGTCGAATTTTTATACCTCTTTCCAGAAGTTATGTTGTTAACAGGCTCTCTCGTAAAATCGATTTAATGCCCTTTGAATTACATTTTATGTAATAATGGTAAGCCATTATTATATTCCGAATATTTTAAAATCATTTGAAGCCAGTATTTAAGCCACATTGATGCTACACGACCAAATTTATTAGAGAAAGTAGCCAAAAACAGGTCTGCTATTACGATTTTCAGTTTGTCCTTAGAAAATGTTTTTGTTTGAAAAATGTCCAAAATGTATCACAACTTCAATTATAACCACCACCAGTAAAACATACAAGATATCTGACAAACCGTCAATTTTGTTTCCCAGGTATTGCCTGCTGTTTTTTCTACGTATGATGTCAAAATATGTCTAAATATCTGTATAGACATAAAGGCATACATATAATGTTTATATGTTGATCCATATATTGACAAATATAAACATTTATTGTAATGGAGACGTTTTAGGAAAAATTGTTTTTGTTTTGAAGAATGTTGTTGTTTACATTGTTTTGTCTCCTGTATGCTTTTATTTTGACTTATATTGGCATGTCAACAAAGAGTAATAAAATAGTAGGATGTGGTGTGTAGAGAAGATTGCAGAAAAAATGTTTTTAAAGATTTTATTTATTTTTTTTAATTTAATTTTAATCCATTTGTTGTGCGAAGAAGATCGAAGAAATAAAACTAGTGAAACCAACAAACAAAAGGGGAGGAAAGAACATTGATCCTTACTGATCCTTAAAGAGATCAAACTATCTCTATGCAGATGGTAAAGTATGTGAGTGTTACTCTGGATCCTAAGCTCTTATCGCACGATAAAAAAAATTGTGAGGGGGCATAAACCTTGCCTTACTGTGCTCACGATTGGTGGGTGGTATGTAAACTCAAAGGTGATAGCAGACTAATGGACAGAGTTCGCAAACAGATAGGTGCCCTGATCACCAGGGCACTCTCTTCCACTCCTGAATTGGGTCCCCTCAGACATTTTGTTGAAGCAATGGACTTAGCTGGTGGTAATAAAGATAAATGCTATTGAATTCTGGCTAAAAACGGACTATTTACGTACCGAAACTCAGGGAAGGCATACACACATCTGATTCAATATGATTCCATGCTTCTGCACGCCGCAAAAGCATGGCCACTATTAATCACCAATGCAGCAGTCTTAGAGAAAAAGTTATTTTTTTTTTCTTAAAAATATACTATTAAGTTTTTCACCTAGATTGCAAATAAAAATAAATGTATGTTAAGTTTTAAATAAATCCTGTTCACAACCTGATGTAAACAATAACAATTGCTTTATTGGTTATTCTTCTTTCACTCTTTTGCGTAAGCAATAAAAATTATTCGGCAGATCTTTATAATGGAGATCGTCAAACAACGATTATTCTCTTCACACGAAACGCGTCTTCACACAAGACCGACTGAATTCGTTCTGACTCCGTTGCCTGCTTTGTCTTTCCTTTTATATCGCAGGGTAAACAGCCTTAAGGGAGAATGACATCACCTAATCGAAATCTCTATAAATGTAAATAAGTCCATAATTTTTGTTTTTGTAGCTTTTGTTTATCACTTTAATGTTAAGCGATTTCCATCTTCTTAACAATACTAAAAAATAAAAATATTTTTTTTACCTTCTATTGCCTTTATAAACACAGGTATACAAGCACGCCAATACAGACTTAAAGAATCTGAGAAATTATATTCTATGTCTGTCACCTAGTATATTCTGGCGTACAGTGTATGTGCACACTTTCGAAATAATCATCTGTATACATTATTACATTTCTATCTGTTTATAGTATTCTGTAGAAAATATTATTTCCCTTTTAATTTAATTTATTTCATTTCATATTTGTCTTGCTGTCAAAATGTTATTGTTTTTCTTCCTTTTTAAATCTTGCCTTTGTCAGTGAAGAGTTTAATTTCTTCAGTATGAAATTGAGCAAAAATTACAATCACTTGACCCTTTTAATACTTTAGCAACGTCCTTATGTGAAGAAAATGTAAAAAAAAACTTGAGTAAAATAATGAAGCATTTTAATTATATTCACCTTTTCATTAAAAACTCATGCCAAGCGGGTATAAAATTAATTAATAACGTTAAAATGTCAAATGCGAAAGAAAACATCAGTCCATGTTTGTAGGCGAATGCAAGAAAAATGTTACTTTATTATAATTTTAAACTAAAATTGTATAATTTCATTGTACATACGTAACCTGGCCATTACAACCCTTCAGTCAGGTTTACGGCATAGCTTCTCACACCACTCATGTTGTATGCTTTAAATTTATACGTGAGGGCGCGACCTACAGTTTACTGTCGAGTCCGAATTACAGATTTTTGAGGAACATTTTCATGGCATGTTTATTTACTCTCAGAGTTTTTGCCAGAAATCTGCTGAGAGGAAGTCGCCGAAGAAATATTTTGTTTTCAAATTTCGTTTTGGTGTCTGACCTGGGATTCGAACTCGGGCCTTTCGTCTAATAAGCCAACACACTACTTACTAGGTTACGGTGGTATTAGCTGTGAAGCGGTACAGTAAACCAGCTGCCAAAGAGCACCGTTAAAGTAATATTGTGAATACAAAAAACTTCTAGATAATTATTAGAATAAGGTGAAACAAAAATGACGAATGAGGTGAAAGAAAAAACTGCAATAAATTGAAGAAAACATACAAAACTGCAGAGTTCAAATAAAATCTTTTAATGTTTTGAAAATAAAGTTATAAAACAACGTAGCAACGAATTTATTTGAAAAGATTTCTTACTCAGGTTTTATTAAAGATTTTAATTAATTGGATTTGATATACATTCATCTATATTTGATTATTAATGCGATTTCTATTTAGTAAATATAAGGAAACTTGTTTAATTAATTTGTAAAATTGTTCAATGATGTTTAACATCCCACGGCGAATACTTGTTATGTAAAATAAATGTATATTAATCACACGTTAGCTGGCATGTGATTACATTTCAAAACTGCCGTCTTTCAAATGTATTGTTACGAAAATGGAAACGGTGTACCATCGTTTAACATTAAAACGATAAACAAAAGCTACACAAACAAATACAACGAACTTGTTACAAGTAAACCAACAACACCGGTATAAGAAAAGGGGATAGACAAGTAAGCACGAAGGCAACAACAAACAACGTGAACAAAATACACAAACAACAATGGAGTCGGTATAAAGTTCTCGAGAAAGCGCAATTCCGATCGTTCGACTTCAAGAACCTTCAGAAGACTGTTTACGTGGGTATATAAGAATGGAAGATAAAGCAGGCAACGAGTAGAAAGAATTCAGTCAGTCTTGTGTGAAAACGCGTTGCGTGTGAAGAAAACAGTGGTTTGAAGATCGCCGTTGTAAAGTTCTACCGAACAGTTGTTAGTGCTTACGCGAATAGAAGTGTAAAGAAGAATAGCGAACTAAACAAACTGTTTTATCATCAAGTTGTGAACAGAGGCACATAAAATAGTGCGAACAATAAAGAAGTGTAAAGAAGAATAGCGAACTAAACAAACTGTTTTATCATCAAGTTGTGAACAGTGGCACATAAAATAGTGCGAACAATAATTGAAGCTAAACACAAATTTATTCAATTTTTTTTTTTTTTTTTTTTGTAATCAACGAACTCATATTTTAAACGTTTTTAAAAAGTAAAAACTTAATAGTATTCTTTATGTTATACAATTTATAAACTGATACTTATTGCTCTTGTAACGTTGCAAAACTTAGTGGTTCTATTGTAACCAATCCACGATGTTTATGTGATAATATTTGTAATTCATGAATAATTGGTTTGTATTACTTCACATTCTGTAATGTCTATTTCTCGTGAAATAAATATATAAGTACACCTGACTTTGATAATTTTATTTATATTCAACAAATTGATTACAATTTTCGAGAGATGAAATGCAAATTTAAGTTGTTTTGTGCCCCAAATTATAATTGAAACTATTTAAATCTAAACTATTCATAGAACAGAACTTTGCAAAATGTTTTCCATTAGTAGTCAAATGAAATGAATCGATATTTAATACGCCTGTTATATATGTACATGAAATTTAGTTGTCCAAAAATTGCAAATCTATTATTAATTTATATTTAATGGATGCCCTGAAGTTACGAATATAATACAAAATAAGGAAAACAAAGAGTACGTGTGCAAACCTACTAACAAATGTGAAATAAAATCGAAAAATAATACAATTTAACCGAACAATTTCGTTCTTTCTGAAGTCGTCTAATACACAAAACTTGTAAATTAGATCGGTTACGGTAGCAAAATATCATTCAATGTTGAATCAAAACAGGTTACTTCACAAATGTACTAATATACATATGTACATAGGTACTGCACTTATTTACACGGTATATTATCATCATATAAGTATGTTATTACTATATACACAAAAACTATTGCAATACATTATTAACGAAATTGCAATTCATTACTTTACTCAATAAATCTGGCAAATTTGTATCTCGAAATTTTTTAAATATTCAAACAGATAATCAATTTGCGAAATCAAATAAAAAGTGGGCAAGAAGATGGTTTGTATCAGAGTAGATTCGAATACGCATTCATCCTTTTTTGAATATCATACTCGTATTCAAAGATTGAAGTACTCATCGTACTCTTACTTAACAATACGCATGATATTGTTGATTTCGACTCTCCTTTACTCAACATTTACAAGAATCACAAAATAAGTAAGATTCGCGTACAAACACTACGATACTCACTAGAAGGTTGTGTGTTTGCTTTGCTTGCTGTCTTTTTCTTTCTTCTTTTTTTGTAAATGCAACAACAACCCGATTCATTTATGAGTATTATAAGTATTTTAAAATCTGAATTATAAATATGAATGAGTAGGCATATGAATCAACCATATTTCGAATGTTATGAGTTTGATGTCAACGTTGTACTCATACTCATTGCAAAATATACCTATAAATAAATGAGTAGTTGTACGAATGTAGTGAGTGCGAATGAATCAGAGTAGTTGAATTTTAATACGGTTAACTCACTCATACTCAAAATGTCATGAGTACTTATGAGTAGCTGATCTCTGGTACAGTTTAAAGTCGACTTCGAATGAAATATTTTTTAAGAAACTTTTCATGGCTATTTTATTTACTCTCAGAATTTTTTACAAGAATGTGCTGGGCTGCAGTCGCCGAAGAATAATTATTTTTATATTTAAATTCTGGCCTGGGGTTTGAACAGTGGCCTCACGTCTAATATACCGACACGCTATCAACTAGGCTACGGCGATTTCAAAATAATATAGAGGCTTATATATACATGACCCGTTTTTACAATCTAAATTATGTATCATCTCTGTAAATGTCCTATACAGCAAGGTGAGTCAGACACATTTATAATTTCCGGCCACTAACTAAAACGTTTTTAAAGTGTAAGAAACATTCACGTTTTTCTTGTTCAATTTTGGGTAGTGTTCTCATCCCCAATACCAAATAGTTTTATTATTTTGCAAATATTTACGAATGATTGGCTCTGTTTATATAATTTTATAACAAATTTTATTTAGATCATATAAGGTCAATATAATAAATTATTCTCTCTTTTTTTTGTAGATCGACACACAGCGCTGGATAACCAAGAAGTCTGGTCTAATGTAATTCGTAATAATTATGTTTCGTGTCGCAAGAGAACTAAACAGTTTATTAAATTAAAATATTTATTAATTTAATATAAAATTTAAAAATGAAACTTAATTTTTTAATTTATTTTCAATAAAAATAAAAAAATTTTAATACTAAAAAAGAAAAACTTTAAAATTTTTTCATAATTCATAATTGAAAAAGAAGTGCTTGGAAAATATTTGAAACTTTTTATTGATTTAAAACAATGTTTAATGCATCCAGAAAGAATTAGTGTTCGGCGTGGATATTGGGCTGGCGACAACCACATTACTATGAGAACCATGTTGGTCAGGCAATCACTGTCTGCGGAGAGCACTATATGTCGATGAATACCAAGTTATTTTTGGCTTGAATATCAACATCATGTGGTTTCAACAGAATGCTGCTAGTGGCACACAGTTTGCCACATTGAATATGGTTACCTCAGTTGGAGGTGATGTGAATTGACCACTAAGATAGCGTAATATGACTCCGCTACACTTTTTCTTGTGGAACTATAACATTCTATCATTCATATTCAGTTTGATTTACATGCACAAATAGGTTTTTCAAACGAATAAAAATTATCGATGTTATCGTACACAAATTTTGTTTTATTCAAATTTAAAAATCGGGAGCGCTTAACAGATGTCCTGATATATTTAAAAATGAGTTGCACATGAGCAACCGATTTAAATATCAATATAAAGGTATGCATTGGAAGTGATTGAGTTAATAAAAGAGAGAGATTTTAAGCTTTAATTTGATATTAATAGCCTTTCTTTTATAGAAAGTTTTTTCTCAAAAAATTTGTTTTAAATGGTAAGTCTAAAATATTTTTTATTTTTTCAGTTTATAAACACATACATACATATTTCTGTTGAGGTCATCAAAATAAGTGTTTAGTTGAGATGTAATTCAAACACAGATTTGAGAGCAATAGATATATGGGCACTGGGTACTTTATCCGTGGAATATAGAATCATAAAGTTTTTGGAATTCTAATGAAACTTCAATGAAGTCGCCATAGTCCAGAAGGTAGTGTTTTGACTTATTAGACATTAAGCCTCGGTTCAAATCCCAGATCAGACATCTCAAACAAAACGAAATATAATTTCCACTAAGCAGATTTTTGGCAGATTTCGGAGTCGTCTTTAAACTGTAGTTCCCGCCACTCATGCATAAAAATTAACACACACAACATGCATAGTGTGGGATGCTAGATCGTAATCCCGACTGAAGGGTTGTAATAGCCAATTATACAGGTATGTATGTAAAGGAAACTTGAAATACATTTTGTTAAGCAATATGATTGGTTACTAGATGCCCAAAAGACTTTGTTGTAATATTGCTCCACAAATCGTACACAAATCATGCTAACTAAAGCTTAAATTTTTCAAATGCCATACCGAAATATAGTATGTAAATGGCTGCTTAAATCCATTCCTCACTTTTTCACAATGTGCATACATATTTAATAATCTTGTACTTTCAATACTTGATGGAATTTATGTGAACTGTTTCAGTGTATGAATGGAAATACAGCGTCATCAACGTAAATGGAATGAAGGATGAAAAGCATTTAAAATTTATAACATTTCATATGCACACAGCAGCAGCACAGCTTGTGGCATTTGGCGTTTGTGTCGGTTTTTTTGAAAAGGAGTGTGTAGTTGTTTTTAAACAGCTTGAGTTAATTCATTGAAATGTTATTTTTTCAAATTTGTCGAAAAAAATTAAAACAAAAAATCAGGATGAGAAATAATTTCAATTAATGTGTTAAATATGAATCATATCTTATAACTGCTACTTATTTTAATTTTTATTGTACATATATTACTGTATATTTAGTGGCGAGCATTGGGTGATTAGAAAACCAGCGACATGGGGTTTCTACTGGACTTCGCCACATGTCATACAGCTCACGTCCACGTGGATGTAAATGTGAAATGAACATCGGGATCGTACAATATGACCCCGTAACATATTGGAAATAGTGTTTTGCTTTTACATCGTTTAACATTAAAATTATAAACAAAAGCTACAAAAACAAAAAGAAGTCGCCGTGGTCTAGTAGGTAGTGTGTTGGCTTATTAGACGAAAGGCCCGAGTTCGAATCCCAGGCCAGACATCAAAAACAAAATACAAAAAGTATTTCTTCGGCGACTTCCTCTCAGCAGATTTCTGGCAAAAACTCTGAGAGTAAAAATTGCCATGAAAAGTTTCTCAAAAAAAATCTGTCGTTCGGAGTCGACTTTAAACTGTAGGTCCCGCCACTCATGTATAAAATTAACGCACACAACATGAGTGGTGTTGAGAAGCTAGGCCGTAATCCTGACTGAAGGGTTGTAATAAGCCAATTATGTATGTTATGTACAAAAACAAAAGGAATGAACTTGATTACATAATCAACAAGTAAACAAAAATATATAAGCAAACATCAATATAAAAAAAGGATAAACAAGTAAACAAATCTGCAACAACAAACACTGCAAGATTAAATGTAAACAAAAATGAAACAACGATGTTTACATTTATAGAGATCTCGAGAAGGCGAAGCCACGAACATTCGACTTTAAGAAAATTCATCAAACTGTTTACGTAGTCATATAAAATGCCAGACAAAGCAGGCAATTGAGCCAGTAAGAGTTCAGTTAGTCTTGTGTGAAGGCGCGGTGCATTTGAAGAGAGTAATCGTGGTTTGAAGATCCGCGTCACAAAGATCTGTCGAACAATTATCTAGTAATTGTTATTGTTTATGCAAAGGGTGTAAACAGAGGAATAACAAACAAAGCAATTGTCGTTGTTTACATCAAGATGTGAACAGTCGCACACAGAATTGTGCAAACAATAAACAATTTAATTAAAATTAAACACAAATTTATTTTTATTTTATTTGCAATCCACTAGCTCATATTTTACTGGGGTTTTCTTAAGTCGAATGGGGTTTTCTTTAAAGATAATCCCCAAACCGTCGGTCAAATTCAATTATGGAAAATTCGATCTTTGAGATTTACTTTACAAACATAAAAGCCGTGGGAGAATATTTGAACGATTTTTAAAATTTATCAAAAATTCCAGCAGACTGCTGGCAAAAACTCTGAGAGTAAATGAAAATTGCCATGAAAAAGTTTTTCAAAAATTAGTCGTTCGGAACCGACTTTAAACTGTAGGGCTCGTCACACATGTATAAAATTAATACACACAACATAAGTAATGTGAAAGGATTATAATGACCAATTATGTATGTATATATGTTTGATAGAATATTTTTCTGTACATTGGTTCGGTAAAATCACAGACTATTGAGGCATTTTAAAAAATTAAAATAAATTTATTGATTTTTATTTTCTTTTATACTTCTATATTTTTTCAACTATATTCGTTAGGTCTATTAAGGGTTTACAAAACTTTATTCGTTCATTAGTGAACGTATTTTTCCAATGAAAATTGGGTTGTAAAAACATGTACAAAAATCCAACTTTCTCGTTGAGTAAATTGCAAGGAAATGTTCCCAATTCTCAATCAATTTCTGTTTTCCACCGAACAAAATCAAAGATTCAGTATGGAAAATCATATTTCCTTGTGGTTACGCTGCGTTAAACAATAGAAAAATTTAAAAGAGGGTTAGTTTTAGGTTTTGGGGTTATTTTTGTTTCATTTTCAAACTACATTCGAATGAAATGCTTTATGGATAAAAGCAATTTGTAGGTATGTAAGTGATTGAGAAAATTCGAATTTTCGTGCTTTTAAATTGAGTGAAATACATGCTGGAAAATTGAATAGTCGTTCGTGTTTAACTATATACTGGTCCTGATGCCTTACAGGTCTTTGATGAAAGTCATAGTTTGCAAATAAATTTCTTCAGATGTATTTTTTACACACACGTGTCTAACAAACTAATATATACACATAATTTTTCATTGTAATTTATTTATTCTCAGAGTTTTAGCTAGAAATCTGCTGAGAGTATGGTGACTACTATTTCTTAATTATTTTATGCTAATTTGTTTAAATAAGCATTTTAGGAAAGTTTGTTTAATTATAACATTGTATAGTTATAACCTAACCTAACCTAACTGCCCTCAAATAGTCTATCCCTATAATGTATGTATCTTTTAAACATTCGATTTTTCTTTCTGCGATTCATTAAGTTTGCACAGGTTTCAAGAATGTGATCTGATGATCCTCTTACTATTCTACAGAAAGGTTATGCCCTCATCAGGCCTAATATAACTGCTCATTGCAGCGAATTCCCTTGAGATCCAGCCCTGTCTAGCCTATTCAATTTTTCATCCTAACATCTAATCCAGCATATAGGAGGTAAGTTTCTGGGGGTCAGTATATCTCATCCTCTGTGTTTCCTGCCCTAGTTGAATTGATCACAGCTTTAAATTACGCAAACTTTCGTAGAGAACACAATTTCGAGTTTTATCAGGGGCTCTGAATTGAACACCCTCTCTTCTGTCCTACTATATGTCCTTGACCAATCTGTATACCATAGAATGATACCTCTTTTATAGAACTTTTTGTCAATCAATTCTCCTTTAATACTTATTATTCAGTCATATACTTAAATCAAAATTATAGTGTCTACTCGTTCTATTTGTTAGCTCACGATACCCCCTTATAAATCCCGCATTAGACTTGTCGCTTATTATCCTAATCATACTTTTTATGGCCTAGTGCTTACTGTCTTATATAAAGGGCTGAATTCCAACAGAGCCGTTACAGGACAGGTTCCCATTGCCATGGTTATATCAAAAAAGTATAACTTTGTATCTGTCGATTGTCAACTGTCACTTGATTCACGTTAAGTTCTACTTATATCTACTGACAGTTTGCATTGTCCTGGTTTTTTCACCAAGACTGGCTGGCCAGTACGATCGGCATCTTAAATTTAAATTTAAATAAATCCTTTATTTACATAAATCCTTGATTTAGAATTGCCTGCACTGCGTGCGTAATTTTATTTTTGAATTGTAAAATATATCTGAAGTCTTCTCTTTCTCCTCATATTTAACACATAAATTTAAAATTTTTTTTTGTTTTTTGTAATTTTGTATGAATTTTCTTTCTTCCTGCAATTAATTAAACCGCACAGCAGAAATTTTTCAAATAAATTCTGCTTCTAAAAGCTAATTTCCAAAAAAATTTTTGTTTTTCTTTTATAATCATAATCATCTGGGGAGAAGCCTAAAAGCGCAAAAAACTTTTTCATTCAACATCCTTTCCTTTAATACATAGACAAATCCATGCATTCTTACAAACACAAGTGAAGTGGGGCTTTGTAATTTATTTTCACCAGTTTCGCACATGAATTCTAAAATTATTTCTGGTTTTATTTCCATTCTTTTGTTCTCAGTTGGGTTCAGTCAAAAGGCTGTAGCAATTGTTCTCGTATGTAGTTTTATACTCACGTATATATATTTCTTTTCATACAATCTGGTTACAAACATCTTTAAAAAAAAAATTTATCATGGAAATCTGTAAATAAATTAGATCGAATCGGGCCCACCACAAATCGTAAAGAAAAATTTGTTGAACAGTGTTTTGAAAAAATATTTCTTTGGCGACTTGCTTTCAGTAGATTTCTGGGCAAAATTCTTAGAGTGAATAATATATCAAAAAATAAAAATTTGTTAATTTCTCAAAAAAAAAACTTTCGTTCGGACTCAACTTAGTCAATCATAAACAAAAAAATAACCCACACAACATAAGTGATATGAGAAGTTAGATCGTAATTCTGACTGAAGGGTTGTAATGACATATTATGTTATGTATGGTATAAAGAGTACTTCCTCTTTCTTTCTCCTTCCTCCAACAATACATTGATATAATCGCTCCAGTGTGACAGATGCCCATATCGGTCTAATGCCAATCATTTTTTATCATCACCACTGCCTTTTACTTCCAAAAAAAAAATTAAGAAGAGAACCGTACATAATTTGTATTGCATTTTCCAGTGTTCTAAATTAGAAAAGTTTTTCTGTTCATGTGAGAAAATAACTTCGAAAAAAATTACGAGAACATACAAACTCATTATTAATAAATGCGTGAACGCAAAGACCGGTTTGTTCCTTCTGTAAGAAGGATGATAATTTATTTTAATACGTTGGACTGTCAACAGCGTATTTGGTAGCTTTTCTGCAAATAATTTATAACATTTTCTGTCATGAATAAAAAAATTTGGGAAATGAAAAATAATTACGAAAGAAAATTTTCTAAATGCTTTAATAAATTCTGGATCACATTAAAGATTAAAATAACTGATGTATTATGTTACTTGTATGCAAATAATTCGATTGACCTAAGAATTAGAACCAGCTGACCATGCATAACATCAGCAATTCGAAAAATAGGAAGAAAATGAGATTTTTTAAGACAATAATCTTCACCGATGCAGTCTAATAGCCATTGAGCTAACACAAGCAGAATTGCCGCATTTGGTGTGAAATGAATCCAAAAGCTGTCTTAGAACAACCATTACATATTTGGTCAGTACAACCCTTCAGTCAGGATTACAACCTTGCCGCTCTCACCATTTATGTTTTATGTGTTAATTTTGTACGTGAGTGGCGGAACCTACAATTTAAAGAGGATTTCGAACGACAGAGTTTTTGAGAAACTTTTCATGGCAATTTTATTTACTGTCAGAGATTATTCGGAATTTTTGTGGCGAACAATTTATGATTTACACGTAAAGAATATGTGTTGTGAACAGAATGGTGTCGCTTGTTACACATCAAGAGAAACAATGCATCTTTTGGAAAGAAATTTTTAAAATCGTACTATTTTGCTTAAAGTTGCAGTAAACTTACCACCAACGGGGTTTTTGCAACTAACCTGCAGCACCTGCATAAATTCATTCGGAATACTTTGTATTCTTTGCCATGGTTTATCAAGGTTTGAATCAGTTAATCGATGTTGTTGCAATTGTCTTTTCATTGTTGACCACGATTTTCTAATAAGTTTGATATCGTGGTTTGAAGTGGATCTGGGACATCTTAAAATATTGATTCGTAAAGCAATACTTCTTGATTTGATCTTCAAAATATGCAAATAAATATCTTCCCTCAATTTAATATTTATTGCATGTACTGATCCAATATTCCACTATGTGCAGCAGCGCAAGACCTTGACGCTCATCATCGTACTCTAATGTTTTCTTAAGACGCGCATCCTTCTCGTGCTTCTTTATGGCGCAGAGGCATGGACACTATTACGGACTAATGCAACAGCCTTGAGAGTATTGGATGGAAATGTGCAACGTAAGATCTTCGGTCCAGTGCAAGTTGGCAATGATTTCGGTATTCGATCCAACCATGAGCTGTATGAGCACCTCAATGACATGGGCGATAAAGACTCACAAAAAGCAGAGACGCTTGAAGGATGTGTTAAGGCAGGTTGAAATGCGTTAATCGGATTGTTAGTAACCAATTAAGCAAGTAATTAAGTAAGTAATGTTTCATTAAAATGGTATCTCTTTGGATGTCCTGCCCAAGACTGCATCAGCAATATTGTTTATTGTCAGCTTGAAAGCGATTATATGGTTACGAAAATGGAAATGGTGTTACATCGTTTAACATTAAAATGATAAACAAAAGCAAAAAACAATGGACTTGTTTACATGATCAACAAGTATACAAAAATATAACAACAACCTCAGTATAAAATAGAGGATAAACAAGCCAAAAAGCAACAGCAAACATCACCAGAATAAATGTAAACAAAATACACAAACAACAATGAAACAACGATGTTTATAGAGATATAAAGAAGGCGAAGCCCTGAACATTCGACTTCAAGATAATTCATCAGACTGTTTACGTCGCCATATAAAATTCAATCAGTCTTGTGTGAAATTACGTTGCGTGCGAAGAGAATAATCGTGGTTTGAATATCTCCGTTATAAAGATCTGTAGAACA
Organism: Sarcophaga rosellei; assembly: GCA_930367235.1. Classification (NCBI taxonomy): domain Eukaryota; kingdom Metazoa; phylum Arthropoda; class Insecta; order Diptera; family Sarcophagidae; genus Sarcophaga; species Sarcophaga rosellei. The sequence continues at coordinate 47,522,017 of OV884019.1, forward strand.
ATTCTTAGTGTTTATGCAGAAGAGTGTAAAGAAGAATAGCAAACAAAGCAAATTGTTGTTGTTTACATCAAGGCTCACACAGAATTGTGCGAACAATAAAGAATTTAATTAAAACTGAACATAAATTAATTTTTATTTGCAATCTACGAGCTCACATTTTAAGAGTTTTTCAAGCGTTCTGCTTGAAGAAGAACTCGACTTCAAATTGTAGATCCCGCCACATATGTTTAAAATTAACACACACACAGCATAAGTGGCGTGAGAAACTTGATCGTAATCCTAGCCGGAGGGTTGCAATGACCAATTATGTATATATGTATTCTATGTGATAATTATTATAAGTCCACTTTTATTGTTTTCATATGCGCATACATACATTTATAATTCAGTTTATTAGAATCGAAAAAAATAAATATTGGTTGTCTTTAAGTTTGAATTCGTAGACAAAATAACCCAAAAATCTAGTCGAAATATGTATGTGCAGTATTTCCAGTACAAATAATATTATTTAAAATCCTCTTCTTTGATTTCATTTAACAGAATTTCCCAATTGAATTTCAATTCAACTATTTCAGTGTGTATCTCTGTGCTTTTATAGACTGTTTCCATTAAAATCTTTCACATTACACGTATTTTTCAATGACCTTCAATTTTATAGAAACGTAAACAAGTTTTGTTACGAAAATCTGAAACTAAAGCCAATGATGGTATAGGATTTGCGTCTGAAGCTTTTGCTGATGTTTGATTTTCTTTTTGTTAGCTGATGATACCTGATGGAATTTGTTTATTTTCTTTTATTTTGTATGTGGTTTCCTAATAACCACAAAAACGTGCTGCAATTCTTTGAATTTATAAGGCATGTGATTGTTTAAATTTAATAATGTCATTCGATTTGTGTGCTTTTTACTGCAGTACAGGTTGAGGGATTAAAAAGAAAAGAAAAGAGAGTTCTTATTACCATTTAGGTGTACGGTCTGATTTTTGGGAATTAGTTTTTCAGTCGATGTGCGATGTCGGTCTTCTTGCCAATGTTAAGGTCAAGTAGATGCATTGAACGTAAAAGTAGTCTGAAAAATTCTTTTGATGGATAGAAATTATTAATTTGATTTTGGTGAGTATCAGAACTCTAGCTTGGCTATGGTTTACATAGGATTTTTTGTTTAATCCTAAAAGCTTAACTTTTCATTAATACCTACGATTGGAATGGGGAATACTATTTCTGCAGCATCTAACTGAAGATGTATCACAGTAGTGGTGAAATAATTTGCAAATAAATTTATATAAATTTAATTATAGGATTTGATTATGATTATTGCGCATTATAACTCAAGAACTATAATGCAATTTTACACCAGCTAGTTATAGGTTCTATTAAGCTTTCTGACATGACAGACGATTCCAGACTATATTATACAGACAATAAAGTCAAATTTAATTATCAAAAAGTGTTTATTTTTCTTACTTAGTTTTCTTTTACGTTTTGTTTCTTCTTACATGTGATAGGTATCGCAAGCACAGTGTATAGATTGGATATTGTCGGATTTCTTCTTGTCCTTGACACTTGCACTTCGCAATGATTCTGTATTTGTGTTGTCTTTCTATTTATTTTATTGCCGTTCAGGATATTTGATTTTATTGCAGAATAAATGCTCAATAAATAGGAAATTTTATTTCAAGTATTCGCTGCATTATTTTGATCGAATTTTACTTATTCTACTATTGTATAGTAGTCAACAATAATTGCGTGTTTAAGATACATTCAAACATGTTTTTGGCTGTAGGTATGTTACTAGCTATAATAGTTTTTTATTTTATAACTTATTGATTGATAAATATTATACAAACATTTAAACTTATATTTTATGTGAAATAAAATTAATTTCATTCATTTGAATGCTCTTGTACAATTATTCGTTTATTCATCCACTCATTTAACACTTAATACGCAAATTTTTTAATTATTTTAACTCTTCACATTGAAAAATATTTAAAGGAGTAATATTGCTTCATTGGGAATAAAGTGTTTCATTATCTTTCGTTGAATAACGTTGTCCAGTGCAATATAAAAATTTCTTACGTTTCTTGAGAATGTTACATCCATACATATTACAACCCTTCAGTCAGGATTATGACTTAGCTTCTCATACCACTTACGTTGCGTTTCTTAATTTTATACATGAGGAAGTGAGGAAGTCGACGAAGAAATATTTCTTTCATATTTTGTTTTGTTGGAGATGTCTGACAGGGTGTTTGAGCAAAAGCCCTATTGATTTTAAAAATCTAAAATAATAGTTGCTTACATTTTTATTTAAAAACAATAACATTCATTCATTCGGTATTTGAATTTGTAAATCAAATGTGAGATGCTCGAAACGGTTTAGGTCTGCAATTGAGATGGAAATTCTATTATACGCAATAATATAAATACCACAAGGCTCTGTTCTATCTAAAGGCTCTGTTCTATCTCTCTTTGTTATTTTCATTAACGATCTTCTTTCTCTAATTTTTAATTATATTTACTCTTCTTCAGATGACATCAGTATTTGTCATTCATGTCCTTTTATGGTAGTCCGAGCACTTTGGCGATTGAGGCGAAAAGATGTAAAATGACTGAATCACTCAATCCCAAGATAAGATCAATCTCCGAATGGGTCCCCGTGTTGTTTACTGACACACAATAATACTGCGTTATCTTTAGTTATAGGTGGTATAAGTAGTAGGGAGTCAGAAGCTCTTGATTTTTTAAGCATACAAATTCAATGTAATCTTCACTCTAACAACATATTTTTCAAACGTCGAAAGAAGCATTCAAGTGGCTCAGTAACTTAAGACGATGCAAGAAATATTTCACTCCATCTGACCTCCTTACTATTTATACCATTTATATCGGACCGAGAATGGAAAACAACTCTCATATATCCGCCTGTGATTCAAGGCACTTTAGGAAACTCCTTGACAGTGCACAGGACAAAGGGGCGGTGCTCATTAATGATGGTGGGATGGTATTCAGCTATATTGTTTCATTCTAGCATTATCACAATGTGGCTTATGTTTCACTTTTATCGCTGCTACAGTAAGGGAACTTGTTCCCGAGAATCATGTATTCGCTCTTAACACATGTCTTCCTGTCAGAGAATTTCCGGTTGTAGTCGATTGGACAGTGGCTCGCATACTGCATTACAGACAAAATTCATTCTTTAGCCGGACTATTGATACTAAGAAATATAAATCTAGTGACCACAAACACTACTCCCTCTTTCCTCCTCCCTACAACGTATTTTCCTAGCTTCAACACAATGCACTGCATGAGTAGAGACCAGTGTTGCCACAACAAAATTATTTGTCTAACCAAAATTTGAATAAAAAATAACCAAATTTCCAAAAAAATAACCAAAATTATTTTTTATTTATTTCATATTTACATTTTATTGTGGACATTACAGTTAACATTTAATATAAAAAATATTTATTAATAGTAAAAAAAACCATGAACAAATAACAAATTAATAAAAAATAAATATGAGTAATTCATTTATATGTTTAAAAACTTAGATGTAGTTACTTGAGATCAATAAAAATAAAAGTAAATTCATGTACACAGACTAATAATTACATATATGTTTATCACTGTGTTGTTCATAAAATTAAAAATATATTATTTTTACATTCTTTTTCAGAATCTTTGGATATATTATAATTATAACAACAATTTTAATTGTTTACCATTTCAGTTTTTTTTAAATTATTAATGTTTTTTTCGAGCTGTTAGTTTTGTTATTCAATTACTCGAAATTAAATAAAATAAAACGAATAGTACTTTTTAAGCATTAAATAATTATTATAAAAAATCAATAAATACATTAAAATATTCCTTTGGCTGACCACACATAATGTTGATCGTTATTGCTATTGCACAATTCTTTTGCTTGCATTTTATTATTAATAGTTTTAATATCTAATTTATTACGAAATTTATTTTTTATTAAGTTTAGCTGTGAAAATCTTCTTTCAGCAGCAGCTGAGCTGTGCGGCAATAACATTAAATTAAAAACAAAATCGGTAAGCTCTTTAAAACATTTTTCTTCTAAGCCATTTTTATAACTGCACACAATGTCCCAAAACTCAACAATATCCATTTCAACTTTTAGATTTAAATTAGAAAATCTTAATAATTTCCATTGAGTAGAAATTTTTTCTTCATTGCCGTTTGTCAAATTTGAAAAAGACGTTAATAAAGGTTCTATGGATATTTCTGAAGAGCTTAAAACTTCGTGTGGAGTTATAATTGAAAGATATTTTAATTTTTTGTTTGAAAAATCAAAACGTTTTCCAATTTCATCCAAAAGTACAATATAAAAAGATTGTATGTTTTTTTATTTCATATTTTTTTATTTGAGGTAAATCAGATTCTTGCAAACATTGTTCAGATTTTCTACCTATAAAAATATTTTCAACGTTTAAATAATTATCTTCATTAAAAATATTGATTGATTCTAATGAATCTAATTTTTTTACAAAATTACTTTTGGCAAAATTACTCAAAATTAATTTATAATTTAACTCCATTTGGTTATAGATATAAGGCAATCTTACCTTTTCCGATTGGAAATCTTTATTTAAATTATTAATAATATTTAGAACATAAGATAAAAACAAAAAATAAATTTTTATACTGGGATCGCCCATTTGTTCCCCTATTTTGCATGGTTTTATTCCATTTACTTCTAAATGGAAAGAAATGAAATATAATTGTAAAGCGCACCACTGTTCAAGTATACGGTTTATTACATTTTCAAGTGCCAGCCATCTGGTCATTGAAATTCCTAAAATTTTATGTGGTTCAACACTACAATATTCTTGAAATTCTTTAAATTCTTCGATACGTTTTGGACTGTGGGGAAAAAAGTTGTAAATATCGCGACAAAGTATTTCAATTTCTTTTGGTAGCTTTTTGCAGGCATAGGCAGAACAAAGGTGTAAAGAATGGCAAGTACATTTGATGTAAAATATGTCAACATCATTCCTTAATTTAGCCTGAAAGCCATTAACTTCACCTGCCATTACGTTGGCCCCATCGGTAGCCAAGCCAATTATGTTTTCCAATGGAATATCATGGTCTTTAAAAAAATTTCTTACAATATCATATAGCGACTGTGCGTCTGCATTTTTAATTTGTATTAAACTGAGGAATCTGTCGCAAATATTGTTAGTCTGTTTATCTATATACCGTACGACCAAAACCAAACACTTTTTCGTCGATAAATCGGTAGCTTCATCTATTATTCTGAGATTATGTCTAGCAATTTTAACATTTATAGACGGGATAGGAAGTCTAGAAATGGTGGTGGTGTTCTTATTTCCATTTGCTCTAAATATACCTCTGAATTGATTGACTTGTGTCCTTCTGAGGATATTGAGTTCATTTGCGTTAAGGTCTATGACCGTGGAAAGTCTATATACATTGGAAGAGTTCGTTTATAATTCCTTTGTATAAGTCGGGTAATAAGTCCAATATTTCCAATTACAGGGGTATTGCCAAACTCAGTGCTATTCCCAAGTTGATGGAGAAACTCGTGACGGATTATCTCTTTTTTAATACGAAATCTTTAATATCCCCAGCATGGTTTTTTAAAAGGTAGGTCGACTGTCACTAATCTTCTTGAATTTACTACACGTGTTTTCAGGGGTTTTCTTGCAGGCGCTCGGACTGATGTGATTTATACTGATTTCAGTAAGGCTTTTGATAGGGTTGACCATAGTATTTTGCTTCTTAAACTGTCATTAATCGGTATTCCCGATATTATTCATCGTTGGCTAGGCTCCTACCTCTCCCTTAGGACTCAGAGGGTATTGTTTAGGAATGTATTGTCTAAGACTGTATATGTTACTTCTGGTGTTCCGCAGGGTAGCCATTTGGGTCCTTTACTGTTTTTATTGTTTCTTAATGATCTTCCTTGTGCTATTTCTGATTGTAATATTCTAATGTATGCTGATGACGTTAAATTATTTTATACTTTTGATGATGATCATGGTCAGGTTGTTCTTCAGCGGAATATTAATTTGTTTGTAACTTGGTGCAGAGTTAATTTAATGGATCTTAACTTAAAAAAATGCAAATGCATGGTTTTCTCTCGCGGTGGTATGATTTCGCCCACTTATGTGATAAATTCTTGCCCTTTGCAGACTGTGGCTACATTTCTTGATTTGGGAGTATTATTGGATATGAAACTCTCTTTTGTTGATCATATTAGTATGATGATTGGCAAGGCTCGGGCTGTTCTTGGTTTTGTGAAAAGATGGGCTAGGGAATTCATTGATCCTTATATAGCTAGACTTCTATACATTTCACTTGTTAGACCTATTTTGGAGTATGCGTCTATTGTTTGGAATCCATACTATCGTTGTCATAGTGATTCAATAGAGTCTGTACAGAGGCAGTTTTTATTATTCTGTTTACGTGGCTTAGGATGGGATTATGCCAATGGATTTCCGCCATATGAGGATAGATTAGGTTTGATAAAACTTCCAACTTTGGAACGTAGAAGAACTGTTTTAGGTGTTTGTTTTGTTTTTAATCTGGTTAGAGGTGATATCGATTCTGAGTTTTTGCTTCGTAACCTGAATTTCAGTATTCCTGCAAGATTTTCACGGCACTATCGTCCTCTTTCCTTAGATTTCTATAGAACTAACTACGGATGTAATTTTCCTTTTCGTAGATTATGTAATGATTTTAACGTATATTACGATTTGATTGATTTTAATTGTAGTGTTTGTAATTTAAAACGTAGCTTATATGCTAGCATTAATTTGTAAATTATTATATAAAAATGTATTTTCATTATAGTTATAGGTAGTTCATGTTTATTAATAGTTTATTCAGCTTGTGATTAAGTTCTGTAGCTGATATATGTTCTTGTTGCCATTACTTTTCCCATACCCGCTACAGTCCGGACTGTAGTGTGTACGTGTCCCTACGTAAAGGGGACGAGCCCTCCGCGGTCGGGTGAGGGTGGGTTAGTGTGTGGCCGGGGACGTTCGAAGAAATTAAAGAAAATTTGTTTGATTTTAATCTACAAATAATATTATTTTTCGATTTTGTTCCCAAAATCTCACACAAATGCGTTGATTTGGTTCTGCCACATTTTATTGCTTTTGCAATTTTTGAATCTGGACAGCAATCTACCAATAAATTTGGTAGATTGTCCATTATTGAAAATGGTAAGTTGTGATTAACGAGGAACATGGTTAGAGCAAGCTCTGAATTATGTACCTGCTTTACTATATGTTCATTTTCTAACTTGCAATATGAATTTATTTTAATTTGATTTTTTTTTCTCCTCAACATTTTGCATGTGAATCCGCAAAGACGCACGCTTTTTGAAATAACTTACATGGTTGTTAAGTTTTTTGTCACACGCAATGCAATATCCACATCCATATTTATTTCGGAGCCAAGAAAACTCATCCAGCCATACTCCACGAAATTTTCTTTTAGGGTTATTTTTTGACCGACTGTAATAAAATTATATTTTATAGTATTTGTAATACTATATTTATTACAAGATTTGCTTTTACCTGCTTTCGTTGTCACTTTCAGATGACAGCTCATTTACATCATTTTCAACTCCAGATGCTCTTATTAAAAACCTAATTGAAGTGTTAAAAGAATATTGCAATTAATGTAAAATTTTCAATTTAAAAATGCAGATATTTACTTATCCATTTTAAATGTGTTTATTCTTATTTTGGTGTTTTTTTTTACAAAAGCTTCTTCCAACACAGACTGATTATTAACACTGTAAGTAACTCTATTTGGACAATATTTTTTCTTTTTAATTTTGGTAACTTTATTTTTTACAAATTCACTTTTTGTTTTTAAAATTTTTTTCACCGCTTAATTTACCCACGCCTTTTTTATAGAAGCTTTTTATTTCGTGCAAAAATACGATCATCATTTTTGACATACACATATGAATTTTTTGGTAAGTTCACGGTAAATTGTTTGGGTAAGATACTATTTTTCGCAAATGTTATCAGAGTTATCAAAATAGCATGAAGTGTCTACATAATTTCTACACAGTAAAAAATCAAAGAAAAAAATAACATAGTACGTTTGCTTAAAATAACTAGATTTGTAGATTTGTTCCACATGATTTTTACATTCTATTAAGAGAGCAAAAGCAAATAACAGCATTTAGTACATTTGATTGCAAAAAATAACCAAAATGAAAAAAAAAAAAATTCACATGTACACATGGAAAATAAAAACAACCAATTTTGGTTAAAAATAACCAAAACGGCAACACTGGTAGAGACCATCACTTGAGCATTAGCTGTAAAAAAAATAAAAAATTGTGAATACTTAATCGGATTCTTCAGAGTCGATTCTTACACAACTTACCATCTCTTGGCAAAACATGATCTTAAATTTCGTCAATAGACTAAATTGTACATTCACTAGTATAAAAATAATTTCTGTTTTCATGTTTTTAAAAAACATTTAGAAACGGAACTCAGACTTAAAAGAGTCAGTACACACTCCACTTTGCGATGCCCTCTTGTTGTTATTGTTGTAGAAACGTATTAACTGTGCCATGAATTATTTACCTTACAACAGAGCACATATTATTTAAAATATTTTTTCAACATTTTATTTTTCACTTTCACTTTTTTATCGAGGGATTGTTAAAAGTTTATGCCTTACAGCACTGTGTGCTCTCTTCTTTCTAAACTGGTGAAAGAAGAGATAAAAAGTAATTCTCGTACTTCGCACTGTGAGGCAGTATAATAAACCAGCTGCCAAAGAGTGATTTTAAAGTAATATTGTGAACACAAACAGCTTCAAGGTAATTATTAGAGGCGTTGATTTTACATGCGTAGAAAATACAGACGATAAATGGGGTAAAAGAAAAAACTGTAATGAATTGAAGAAAACATAAAAAATTGAAAAGTTCAATTAAAATCTTTTAAGCAGGGACCGTAACTGTTATAACTTTTATCGTAAAATTCAGAAAATAAAAGTTATTTTTATTATTAAGTTTTGGGTATATTAAACACTAATCTTTGGTTTGAAAAAACCAAAATAACTTTTATTTCTGCTCGAAAAAATAAAAGTCAAAAATAAGTGTTATTTTTGCTCGAAAAAATAAAAATCAAAAAATAACTGTTATATTTTTTCTAAAAAATAAAAATCATGTTTTTAAAAAGCATCGCATTTTATAAAAATTTCGTCCAAGACAATCAAAATGGTATACTTGGTTTTGTTCTCCGACATTTCCTCGCGGTTGCTTTTTTTAATCAAAAATTCAAAAATAACAGTTATTTTCGATCCCTGCTTTTATGGCCTTAAAAATAAAGTTATAAAACAGTATCGACAAATTTATTTGAAAAGATTTTTTATTTAGATTTAATTAAAGGATTTAATGATTTTGTATTAAAACGCATTCATGTATAAACTAATTTGATTATAAATTTTTATTTATATATAATAAATATAAAAAAAATTACTTAACGAATTTGCAAAAATGCTTAATATATCGTCGCCATATTCCAGTAGGTAGTGTGTTGGCTTATTGGACCTGAGGCAACAGTTCAAACCCCATGTCAGATATCTCCAACAAAACCAAAAAATATTTCTTCGGCGAAATCAGAAAATTTCTGGCAAAAACTCTGAGAGTAAATAAAATTGTCATGAAAAGTTTCTCAAAAATCTATCGTTCGGAGTCGACCTCAAACTGTAGTTCTCGTCAATTATGTATGTATAAAATTGTATGTATAAGTGATGTAAAATGCTAAGTCATAATCCTGAATGAATGATTGTAATGACCAATTAAGTATGTACTTATGTTTAATTTACTGTTATTTAACATCCTATCATTAATCATCGAGTCTAAGGTGAAAAATTTTGAAAGTTACAAACTTCAAATCATTGAAACTAGAAGAAAGTATAAATCCTATGACGTTATTCATGGTATGTTAATATTTTTATGCTATCCAATCCACAAATTGATATTTATTGCTCTTGTTGTAACCAATGCACTGAGTTTTTGTAATTCACGAATAACTTCGCATTCTTCACCGTCTATTTCTCGTGAAATATATACATAAACACACTTGACCTTGATTATTTTATTTATATTCTGCAAATTCTTTGCAATTTTCGAGAGATGAAAACACACATACAGTGGTCAGCAAATGTCTATGTACTCCAAAAATATAATTTGTTAATATGTGTAGATATGAAAAACTCCATCTCAAGAAATGGTTAAGCATGACCTTGTGTAGCATTGTGGCCATGTGTATCGGCACCAGATAAATGCAGTTTGGAATTTATGAAGGAATCAATGAACAAGAGCGAGAGTGTTAAACATTCTAAAGAACAAATTCACTTAAAGTTCGGAATAAGTAGGAATTCGTAACAGTTTTTATTTCCAAAAAGGCAATGAACATAATCATATTGTTGCTAATTTGAAGATCTGATTTGCTTACCATACTTAATACTCTTGCACAAAATTCCGAAATGACTATTTATGAGATTATATAAGGACCATAACGGAGCCGCTGAACCTCAAACAAAAGTCAACTTAAAAACTTGCTCATGAGCGCATAGAGGCAAATATCAACCGAAAACGTAAACAAAATTGATAGTCGATGCCGAACGACCGATATTTGAAAAAATTGTCGTGGCAATTTTACTTATTCTCAGAGTTTTTGCAAGAAATCTGCTGAGAGAAATTTTTTATATAAAAATTCAATTTAATTTAAAAATTTAATTTTTCCCACATTCTCTACAAAACTTATATTATTATTTGTCTCTCCACCATAGTTGTTTCATTGTAATTAATTGCATTTTACATTTTTTTGTAGTAATTTTTTAATGAAAATGCGAAAACAATTAAGCAGCTTCATTATTCACTCAATTGCAGTTTACACAACTTAATTACAAACATTTACTAACACAAAGATGTTCTTAAAACATCAACAGGCGAAGTTGCACAATTTAACACAAATTAAGTTAAAGTCCTCATGCATAAAGAGAAGAAATAAAAAAGGGAAATTTACGAAAAACATTTCGACAGCAGAAAATAAATAAAATAAAAAAATTAATGCCAACTGTGTTTATAAGTATACATACATACATACATAATTGGCCGTTACAACCTTTCAGTCATGATTACGGCCCAGCTTCTCACGCCACCCATGTTGTGTGTCTTCATTTTATACTTGAGTTGCGGGACCTACAGTTTAACGTCGACTCCGGACGACAGATTTTAGATGGCAGGTTTATTTACTCTCAGAGTTTTTGCCAGAAATCTGCTGAGAGGAAGTCGCCGAAGAAATATTTTTTTTCATACTTCGTTTTGATATCTAGCCTGGGGCTAGAACCCGGGCTTTACGTCCAATAAGCGAACACACTACCTATTAGACTACGGCGACTACATATACATTTTTAAGTAAACATACATACAAATATACCACAAGATAATTAAAATCGTAGTTGTCTAGTGCTGTTGGCTTAATAGACATGAGGCCTCGGTTTAAACCCCAGGTCAGACATTTCCAAGAGAACGAAATATAAAAAAATATTTCTTCGACGACTTCCTCGCAGCAGATTTCTGGCAGAAACTTTGAGAGTAAATAGAATTGCCATGAAAAGTTTGTAAAATTTCTATCGTTAGGAATCGATTTTAAACTGTAGGTCTTTACGCTCATGTATAAAATTAATACACAAAACATAAGTGGTGTGAGAAACTAGGTCGGAAGTCTACTATACGTCTGTAAACAGCTCGATAAACTAGTGCTTATGTTAATTTAATTTGGAAATCAAAATTTCTCTGTTTATTTAAGTTATTGCACGTTTTTATAACTTTTAAAATTTTTTAATTAAAAATGTTTGACTAAAAATTAAATTTAAAGACATATTTCATGCTATAAAATACGTTACCAAGTACTTTTATACTTATACAATACGTGTGAAGTCTGTGCGAAAGGAGTTTCTTACAGACTTATGCTTATTTTTTACTTGTAATAAATACCAAGAATATTTATATTTTGCAAGAGGGAATAAAATATTTGCTGTCGAGTGTTAAATTATATATGTACACCGGGTGTAAAATTTCAAGCGTATGCACTGAGAAAAGGGTGAAAGAGTGCATTACGATAGTAGAACAGTGTAAAAGTAATAGTAGATAAAAAGAAAATAAAGAAAATTTGCAATGCGTTTAAAGTTTCTGAGGTAAACTTTGGGTTGCATATAAGCATCGTATAGTTGTGAGTAGATTAAACAGTGAAATAGAACAACGTATAGTGATCAAAACATTTGCAACAAAATAAGTGTCCTGCTCTTCAATCATTCATTAAATTATATATGAAATATATCATTACTCTAGGCCAGACACCGCCAACAAAACGAAATATAAAAAAATATTTCTTCAGCGACTTCCTCTCAGCAGATTTCTCTTAATAACTTTGAGAGTAAAAAAAATTACCATGAAAAAGTTTCTCACAATCTGTCGTTCGGAGTCGACTTTAAACTTTCCGTCCGCCGATCATGTATAATATTAACACACAACATATGTAAGTAGTATGAGAAGCTTGGTCATAATACTGACTGGAGGGTTGTAAAGACCAATTTTGTACTTATGTATGTATAACATTTCAACCAATAGCAAATTAATGTTGGCTTCCGGGGTTGGAATTGTAACTGCCCTAAAGAATTTAATTGCACTACAGTGCTGATTCCTACATATTAAGCAAATAAAAATGAGTGTAGCAAAAATAATTTAGGTTTCTTATTCTACAATATGGGAGGGATGGGATGTCAATGTCTGAGCTCGGTATACCTGCGAAGCTGATAAGGCTATGCAGAATAACGTTGAGCAGCCTGTAGCTCCATCAAAGTAGGAATGGACCTCTCCGAACCTTTTGATACCGTGCGAGGTTTCAGACAAGGCGATCCCTTATCATGCAACCTCTTCAACTTCATCATGGAGATTGTTCTGCGAAAGGCGAGAGTGCATCGCAATAGCACTATTTTTCAAAATTTGTCCAGTTGCTTGCGTACGCTGACGACATTGACATCATATGGCGTACCAAGCGAGATGTTACTGCTGCCTTTAGTGCCATTGAACGGCAGTCTACCAAGATGGGTATGGCAGTAAATGAGGGCAAAACAAAGTATGTTATCGACAAGTACAGACGTGCGGCGTATTGATTCTCAGATTACGGCCGGTAACTATACTTTTGTAACAGTCAAAGAATTTATTTATCTTGGCTCCGCCGTTACCACCAAAAATCATGTCAGTCTCAAGATCAAGCGCAGGATCACTCTTGCCAACAGGTGCTAATATGGTCTCAATAGGCAATTGAGTAGCAGAGACCACTCTCGTGCGACAAAACTAACACTCTACAAGAGACTCATCCTACCCGTGCTTCTTTATGGCGCAGAGCCATGGGCCCTATTAAGTACTGATGCAGCGACCTTGAGAGTGTTCGAGAGAAAAGTCCTATGTAAGATCTTCGGTCCAGTGCGTGTTGGCAATGATTTCCGGATCCGATTCAACAGTGAGCTGTATGAGCTTCTCAACGACATAGACGTTAAACGGGTTGTTGTGGCCAATTAAGTAAGTAAGTAAGTCTTCTACAATGTAAATTAAAGTTTTTCACTTTTAACATAATGAGTCTGAAGGAGCATATATTTGTATGACTATAAACGATTATATTTATGTATACATACAACCAAGAGAAAGTAGTTAGGGTTTGTTCCATTTAATTTTAAATTGTGCTTTAAGTGAAGCAGGGTAGTTAAAAAATTAAAACTTTTTCATTTACAGTCTCTTCCATTTGAACTTTTAACATAAATTTGAGGAAGGAAAGTTACTGAACAAAAACTAAAATGGGTTTTATGGGGAGATAAAACAAAAGTTCATTTCAGATGGTATTTTGTGACATTAAATGTCAATTCACTTGTTGTCCAAATTAAAATAAAGTTTATGTCAAAAATTTAATATTTAGTCGTAGAAGAGTTATGGTGTGCATAGAATACTAACAGTTGCTTTTTATAATTATTAAAATATAATATTAAATATACGTGCATACGCATACATAATTGGTCATTACACCTCTTCAGCCTGGACTACGACCTAGGTTCTCATACCACGTATGTTGGGTGTGTTAATGTTATAAATAAGTGGCGGTACATACAGTTTAAAGTCGATTCCGGACGACAGCTTTGTGAGAAAAAGCAATTTTGTATTTACTCTCAGGGTTTTAACCGGAAATCTATTGAGAGAAATCTATTTTCGGTTTTCTTGGAGATATTTGACCCGGGGTTTAAACCGTGGCCTCACGTTTAACAAACCAACTCACTACTGACTAGATTGCGGCGATTTCTATATCATTATGGATGGATTATTTTGCATCAATCATTATTAATTTTACTGGCATGATATTCAAAAATTGTACATATTTCCGTTACGAAAGTAGAATTTTTATTTTTTAAATTTCTCATGCAAACAACTCGAACTAAAATATATGTATGTATTGTTTTACTTACATAAAGGAGTGAGAGTGATGTGCTCTGTCAGATCACTTGCATCAGACGTTGGAGGTAATGATTTTCCGTTGCTGCAGTTATGGTTTCTTTTAAAAAACAAGAATTTATTTACATATTTACGCCAACTAAAATAATAAAACAAATGAAAAAATTCCGAAAGGATATTTTGTTCATAAAAGATTTACAATTTTCTTGTAATAAAAACAAATTGTTGTTGACGAAAAGAAATTCTTTAAAAGCAAACATAAAATGTCATTCATATCTAAAGCATTATTAAATTATTTCACTTGTGGTGTTTTTTTTTTTTTTTTTTTTTCTTAAAATCAAAAGTGAACTATACAATGAATTTCTGTGGAAAAAAACGTGTGTAGTTCAAATGCCATTGCTATGTACCGTGTACTCCTACTCTTAGTAAGAAAAACCAAATCGTGATGGAAAGACCACAGGTTGTGTGCATATGGAATGCAATAAATTTAAAACGATGATCACCAGCACAAATGTAATAAAATCACAACTTTTGTAAGTGCTTAAAAACAGTCTGTACTTAAGGCAATAAAATCGATTTCTTTTATAGTTATTGATAGGGTTTACGTGATTACGTTCACGTTCTGCACATTATGGAAAAGAGGAGAGATTATTTTTGTGTAGTTATGCGGTATAAGAAACTATTGCTTAGCATAAGTTCTAAGTCATCCTAATCAAAGGTGTTCACTAGGGTGGTTCATAAATAAAAACATTGGATTTTGCTAATGGCCAACCGGAATATATATTAAGCACTGTGAAAAAATGATGCATGATTTTTTTAAAATTTTTCAGTTAAGGTTTAGGGGTCGCTACCGGCCCCCGAACTGTGGTATTAATAAAAATCGCTGCCCTTATAACTTTTTCTTAATTTCTTTATATTTTTCCAGTGTGTGTTTTAATAGCGGTACTATGGCCCAGAAATAAGACGATTTCGGGCGTATTTTTACTATATGTATTTAAAAAGATTTATTTTTAAATTAATAGGGATAATATATATGTACATATTTACATAAAAACCTTCAAATAGGTTACATGGTATATTATACATATGTATTAATTAAAAAAAATGTTTTTAATGTTTAAACGTATAATATAAATCTAACAAAAACAGTCAATTCATGAAATTAATGGCGATTAACATAAAATATAGTTTTTTAAAAATAATTATTGGAGCAAAGTTGATTTATTGCAATTTGGATTTTTTTGTCCATAATCTTTCACCAGCGACAATAAATACTGCTTCTGCTGTTCATTGTTGGTATGTAGCTTATTATATTCCTCCATCAGTGCTACTCCTCTTTCTGCTATATCGTTAACAACTCTCATAGAACGAACTATGTCTCGTACCATTTACGTAACCCTCATCTTCCTCCCAATCTTCAACACTTTTCTTTAAGAAATTGGATGAAATACCGGTAATGCTAAAAAATCTAAGAGTGTTTTTAGAAACAAAATCTTCTAATTGTTTGCTAATTATTAGAGTGGCATCTAATGTAATTCGTTTTAAGGGATTTTCCGGTCCTGCAACATCTAAAGCGGCCCCCATCTTTTTTTTGTATCAACGGAAACTTGGTCGTCAAATAAGGCGAATGCAATAAGCTCTTCCGATAAGTACCAAAGATGACCAAGGATTTTTTAATGGCTGTAGTTCCAATCAACTCATTTACTTCTGCATGATATTTTAGGTCCTTTAAAAGTTGTAGATCATTTCTTGGCGCACAAACCGCAGATGGGGTTACAAACCAGTACTTTACATAAATTCTTACTGAAAATATACAAACATCTCGAATTGAGGATGCTTCGCTTTAGTTAGCTTGAATTCATTTCTAAATAAATAAATCTTTAAACAGTAAATGGCTTTAGCCATCCATCTAGCCCGGTGAAGACCTCCAGGTGCTCTAAAAGACACTTCAGATTCGGGAATTCCTCCTAAGAATGTTAAAGATAGCTTCAATAGTTCCTTGTAGTCATCTCGAGGCATAAACTCTTTTAACAGCTTTAGGATGAAGCAAATGGTGTCATCAGTAATATTTTTCACATTTTTAAAAACGAATTGATCAGAAATTTCCGATTTAAAGTTTTTCCGATTAATTTTGTTCCAGGCTAATTTAAATCTTTTAAATACTAATGCTTCAGGCCCAGTTCAAGTGCTTGGCGGAACATAGCTTCAAGCATTATTTCCAAGATGTGATGACGACACGCCAGCCAAAGCGTGCGTGTCGTCCATCTTTTGTTCCAACAAAATACATGCACCATTTCGCCTTCCAGTATTTGTGGCAGTAGTGTCAAAGATCATGCATGTGACTTTTTCAATAAGATTCCATTCTACCAATGTGTCAAAAACTGCCGACGCAGCTGCAACTCCAGTTTCATTAGATAATTTTGGCACTGCTAGAAGTTTATCAACCCCCATGCCAGACACAAGAATTGGAAGATGTTCTACGATTTCACTTCCTCTGATATCTTCTACCATTTTTCCATCCCAGTGAATAGTAAGTGGCACGTTAGGTTTAAACTTACTTCGTAAGTACTGTCCCATATTTTCTAGCCAGTAGTGCTTATATTATATTTTGAAGGATCGGCACCAATGTGTTTAACTGTTTCTGTTAAAACAATTGCTGCTTTACGATTACTTAGCTTTGCAACATCAAGACTAACAGCTAAGTTTGCATTTAAAATCTTTTTTATACCTCTATATATCTTTTTCTTTGCCGCAGGTTTGGAAGTATTCAAAGTAGATATTGTGTGATCATCGTCACTTGACGAGGACGATAGTTGAATTCGAGCCCGCTTGTTAAAATTATCAGTAGACTTGTTCTCACGTTCCCTCATTTTTATTTCACGAATTTCTTATATTTTAGACCATTTGTCGTATTTAGCATTCATTCTTTGCCTATTTTGCCATGACGATTTACCTGTCGCTGAGCATTTAAAAATTCTTTATCCTCCTGTATTGTGATCATGTTTAAGGCATTAGCGTGAGCAATATCGAAAAGAACAATATCAAAAAATATATAAATATGTAATCTATATTTTAGAGTTTCAGGGGCGGGCACTTGGGAAAATTGTGAGAGACTAGGTCTCAACACGGGCAGATTCTAACCAATTTCACCCGAATCCATGATAAATTAAAAGTATTTATAGTAAATTTAAACACAATATCTTTATTATTTTTTAATTCTACCTTCCTATTTAATTTAATATTACAATCGGAAGGACGATCGGACAAAAGTCGCTTAGCCGTCTCAGCAAATGATTCCGAAAAAAATGTTTCCCTCTTTTTTAAAAAAACTTTATTCAATAATGGTGTGCATAAAAATCATTTTTTTAATGCACACCCAAATGTAAGAATATATAAAGGCAGCAAGTTTTTTTTTTTCAAAAACGCCAAAGTTTGAAGGCAGTAGCGACCCCTAAATCTTAATACAAAAATTTTTAAAAAAGCATGTGTTATTTTTTCACTGTACTTAATATATATTCCGGTTGGCCCACATTAAAATAATAAAAAATAAAAAAAGTGCCATATAGGAACCAGCCTAGTGTTCACCCCATAATGAAACCGAAAAATATCTAACATATCGCGGTAGAACTGCTGTAACATACGTAATCTCTTATTTTGTCGTCTTTTTCAATATGTGAAGCAGAAGCAGTTCCGCATAACTGGATAGTATAACTCAATATTAGTTTTATAAGCGAATTTAAGCATTCAGCCAATAAATTTTGAACAATTTCTGTTTAAATGATGCTTCGATGTGAAACTTCCAAGTCAGGTGTCTATCAAGGTGAATGCTAATGAATATGCGATATCTGAGATACTACTTGATTATTTACACGAATGGGTGGGCACGTTTCTTTTTGTAATGTAATTTTTATTTATTAATTTTAATTCCACAGAGTTTTAAACATTTCCTGAACTGGAAAACATTGTCACGAAATGGAAATGGTGTTACATTGTTTAACATTAAAATGATAAACAAAAGCTCCAAAAACAAAATAATGAACTTGTTTACATGATCAACGAATAAGCAAAAATATAGCAACAACATCAATATAAAGAAAGAGGATAAACAAAGTAAACAAACAGGCAACAATAACACTGTAAGGACAAACGTAAACAAAATACACAAACATTTTTACATTCATAGAGATTTCGCGAAAGGCAAGGTCATTCTCATTCGAGAGCATTTATTAGGCTATTTAACCAGCGATATAAAAGGCAACAGGATCAGAAAGAATTCAGTCAGTCGTGGTTTGAAGATCTCCGTTGTAAAGATCTAACGAACAATTGTTGGTGTGTACGCGGAAGAGTGTGAAGAAGAATAACAAATAAAGTAAATCGTTGTTGTTTAAATCAAATTGCGAACAGGGGCACACGGAATTGTGTAAACAGTAAAGAATTTATTTAAAACTAAACACAAATTAATTTTTCATATTTTTATTTGAAATCTACGAACACATATTTTAAACGATTTTAAAAGGGTAAATACGTAAAAATTTATTCCTGAACATACGGAGAATTTTCTTGAGAATTCTCTGCTTGGAAAGGAAATCAGGGTCATCAGCAAAGGTAGCAAAGGTATATGTATGACCTTTCAACGATATGTCGGAACTATGCATTAAATATACACATTTGCAACGACGTTTATTTGCTGAGTAACACTAATAAAATCGCTTTCGATTGGGCTTTCCAACAGTACTTCAATATTGCATGTTAAATTTAATGTCAGCTTATGGAGCAGACCATGCCTTGTCGAATACTTGAGAAATATCGATGAGATGAGAGGAGCAGTACTTCTTCATACCGCTTGAACCAATCTGTGGATTTGTTGTACGGTTCTATGTATTTTTCTGAAATAATACAATAGAGAACAAAAATAACATACATACATACATACATAATTGGTCATTACAACCCTTCAGTTAGGATTATGGACCTAGTTTTTCACACCACTTATGTTGTGTGTTAATTTTATACATGAGCGGAGGGACCTACAGCTTAAAGTCGACTCCGAACGACAGATATTTTGAGAAACTTTTCATGGCAATTTTATTTACTCTCAGAGTGTTTGCCAGAAATCTGCTGAAAGGAAATTGCCAAATTGCCAAAATACCAACACTCTACATACCTACTAGACTACGGCGACTTTGAAAGAAAATAAATGAATATAAATGCAACTTAAGGTAACGATAGTTTTAGTGGGAAGCCCAATGTTAAAACACAAAGTAGTGAGCAGAAGCAGTGTGTCTGTTGTTAGCACTACAACAAGAAGTCTTAAAATACTCTTAGATTACTCTTACTTTCACTTCAATTTCATCTTGCTGCAATTCTAAGCTACAACCATACTGAAATAATACTCTGATTTGTATTTCGTCTTCCATCAGAATTGTAGAATTATGTATGTTTGTAATTTTGTTTTTAATCGTAAATTTATAAATTCATTTATAAACAAATATTCTTTGCTGTTGTGACTGTAAGAGCTATAGTATGTGAAATATTTTCGAATTTTATTGCTCATACGTAGTGTTAATTCCCGTGGACTGTATAGGGGGGGAAGAGCACAAAAGGACACTGTTGCTCCAAGCACTAAAAAAAAAGGAACCAAAAATATGAAACGTTCCAATAGAACACCATAAAACACTTTCCTTTTTTTTCCATAAAAAAATTCACTTTTTTTTCCTTTTACAAATTATCGTTTTATTTTTTGCTCTTTAACTTTAAATTTAATTTCATTTAAATTTTATATTATTTTATTCACAAATTTTATTTTATTATTATAAAAATTATTGCACAACATTTAAATTTCTTTTTAAGCAAAATTAGTGAATTAGTAAACAAAGCAGTTGCATCCTTGTGGATGTTATAAGAAAGAATGAACAAATTAATAGAACAAAACAAAAAACTTAATGTCAAAAAAACAACAATAACAAAAAATATAAAAAAGCTTTATTTATACTTCAGCGCCCTCTGTTGCTAGTTTGCCATCGCTTAAACAATCCTGTTTATGTCGCCAAAGATGGGAAGTTAGGACTATCAGACATAAACACGTAGTGTATGTCAGAAAAATCTTACACGTTAACACAAAACTATAAAAAATTAGAACATTTTTGTAAAGGTCGCAATATAAATCAAATAGAGAAAAAAATTGTACATCAAAATAACAATAAGGAAATGCTAAAAAAAGAAAGGAAAATCAACAATTGTGAAGTGATTTATTAAGTCCAAACGAGCCAAAATTTGGTTATAGTACACCAGAGATCAGCAATGAGTATTCAAAAAGATGAGTAGATTCGAATCATACTCATAATTTGTGATACTTATACGCATTCATACTTATTTTAATATCATACTCATACTATTCATATTCAAAATTTGAAGTACTCATCGTACTAATACTTAACAATACGCATGATGTTGTTGATTTCGACGTTAGCTATGATTTCGACTCCCTATAACTCAACATATTCACGAAGCACATGATAAGTATGATTCGTATACGAACACTACAATACTCACTAGAAGGTTGTGTGTTTGCTTTGCTTGCTGTCTTTGTCTATTTCTTTCTTCTTTTTTTGTAAATGCAACAACAACTAAAACTGTAAATTTTAATAAATTATTCGAATCACTCGAATCATTTATGAGTATTATAAGTATTTTTCTAAATTATGAACCTGAATGAGTAGGCGTATGAATCAAACATATTTCGAATGTTATGAGTTTGATGTCAACGTTGTACACATACTCATTGCAACCTGTACTCAATCAATCAATGTTGTAATGTTGTACGAATGAATCAGAGTAGTTGATCTTCAATACAGTTGACTCTCTCATACTGAAAGTTTCATGAGTACTTATGAGTAGCGAAAAAACGATTCATTGCTGATATCTGATGTATACAGTGGTCGCCTCAGTGAGGATGGTACCAATGAAAACATAAAAAATTTTTATAAAATTTTTTGGATGACTACAAAGTGAAGTTGATCGAGACAGCTGAGACTATATACAGGCTATGTACATACGTAAAGATGGAATAATTTGATCCGTCTTACCAACAAATACTGCTGCATATTCAAAACTCAGAGATCAGAAATTATTTTATTTCCATTTGTTTTCATATAAATACCAGGGCAGTTGTTGACATAAGTGGTTGATGGTTTAAAAGGACTACAATCATTATTTGATTTTGAGAAAATTTATTTAAACATGAGTATATGTTCGACAACACTTCGAGTGTGAATATCATGAATTTTCAGAAACATATGAAATCCACTTTTAGAGATAGAAAGTCTTTAAAATTTAAAACATGTCATACAAAGTCAAATATACGCTAAAACATATAAATTCATTTTAAATATAATGAAAGTGACAATCAAAGTATATGAATACAGGTCAGAATGTTCATTTGCGTGACATTAATACGTTCACGCCGGCGCGTACCACCGGTGGCCCGCACTTAAGCATGCTATTAGAACACACGTAATACTAAATATTTAGATCTTTAACAGTTCGACTGTCGAAAAAAAAATACCTGAGAGTCACGCTGTTCTATTTCCCGTAAAAATTCAAAAGATTTAATGATGGGACGAATTCCAGAAAAAATACACAAAACTTTAAACGATACCATTGTATTGTTACTAAACAGCAGCCGTCCGATAGAGCGAACCTTGAATTTAAGCGCCGGCGTGAACGTGTTAAAGGAGCTTAATGCTATGTTCGCACGAGCCTTCGAATTACTTCGCTCTCTGTTTGAATTACTTATTTTAATTATCATGTTCACACGGTAGTTTTGTAAACTGTAAAAAAGTTCTTCTTCTTTTTATTACTAAATTATTATTAATATTTTTCATTCAGCTTCTTCAAAAGCTGCAAATACTTTTCAAAAGATTTTCTACACACATATTGGCTTCCTCCGCTAATTTCGCGAATAACTTTCTTATAAATAATACTTTTTTAAAATATTATTTTTGGATTCCATTATTGTTTATTGTTTACAATATTTTTTGTACTTTGACAGCTGGTAATGGCAAAAATACGATAAAATTTAGAGATTACATTGATTTTTAAGTAATCCACAGGATAATAGAAATTGGATTACACACAATTTGGGTAATTCGCTCACAAAATTGTGTATGTGAATGACGTAATTTAGCACATCATTGGGTGTTGAATTGCGAATGAGAGAGCGAATTACGAAAAATTGCTGCCTTGAGAACATAGCATAAGCTATATTTTTTCTTATTTTGAAAACAAAATTCTGTAATTTTCAGCAAAACTTCTTATGCAAACTATTGATTGATTATTTATTTATATGCGTATTTAAGTGTAATAAATTGTATACGATGATGCATAAACCTAATCGAAAAAATTTAATTCAATGATTTTTTTTTTCATCCTGAAACTGCCCCAACATAAGGCTGTTATGCTATGTTCGCACGAGCCTTCGAATTACTTCGCTCTCTGTTTGAATTACTTATTTGAATTATCATGTTCACACTGTAGTTTTGTAATTCTTTTTTACAGTTCTTCTTCTTTTTAATTCTAAATTATTATTAATATTTTTCATACAGCTTCTTCAAAAGCTGCAAATACAGTAGCGAGCACAAAAAATGCAACGCTAAGCCGATTGATCTTTATGTGCGCCTCTTTCAAAAAATAAGTACGGAAATTAAAAACTTTTTTTTTATTTTTATGCTCCACAAACTTAGTTAACAAATGCAGGTTACAATATCAAAATTTTTCTATCCACTTATTTTTATTTTAACATTTAAGAAAAAAAGTGCCAAATTTCAGCGAGCAAAAATAATGCAACGCTATGTTATTCATAACTTTATTTAAATTAAATGTAAATTCTTACAAAATGTTGGTTAAAAATATACTTAAAACTAATAATTGGTTGCGTAGCCTTTATTTTCTATTACCGCTTGCAGTCTGGAGGGCATAGAATCCACTGGGGGCACGATGGTGTGTAGGGGTATTTTTTCCCATTCTGACTTCAAAATTTTTTCTAATTCCGCCAAATTTGAAGGATTTTTCTTCTTAGCTTCCCGATCTAAAGTCTCCCATAGGTTTCTAAGGGGAGATGGTGACGGCTAATCCAAAATTTGCACATCATGGTCGCTTAGGTAGTTACGAACCAAGCGACTAGAGTGCTTCAGGTCATTGTCTTGTTGGTATATGCTGTTTGGGGGCATTTTTTCCAGAAGATGTGGGGGCATATTTTCTTCTAGGATCTCCCAGTATTTAGTGGCATTCTAAATACCATCGATTTTCACCAACGGATCAACTCAGTCATGAGAAAACGAACCTACCAATAAATTCCATAAAATCAAGAATTTCGGTGAAAAACAAAAGTAACTTACCCCACACCATTTGTAGTGAAAGTAAATTTAATCTTTCTGGATCTGATGGGATAAAATATATTAGAAGACCGCCTGAGCAGAGATATTCTTCCAGATATCAGCTACCAACAGTAAAACATGGCTAATGGTGTGGGGTAAGTTACTTTTGTTTTTCATCGAAATTCTTGATTTTATGGAATTTATTGGTAGGTTCGTTTTCTCATGACTGAGTTGATCCGTTGGTGAAAATCGATGGTATTTAGAATGCCACTAAATACTGGGAGATCCTAGAAGAAAATATGCCCCCACATCTTCTGGAAAAAATGCCCCCAAACAGCATATACCAACAAGACAATGACCTGAAGCACTCTAGTCGCTTGGTTCGTAACTACCTAAGCGACCATGATGTGCAAATTTTGGATTAGCCGTCACCATCTCCCCTTAGAAACCTATGGGAGACTTTAGATCGGGAAGCTAAGAAGAAAAATCCTTCAAATTTGGCGGAATTAGAAAAAATTTTGAAGTCAGAATGGGAAAAAATACCCCTACACACCATCGTGCCCCTAGTGGATTCTATGCCCTCCAGACTGCAAGCGGTAATAGAAAATAAAGGCTACGCAACCAATTATTAGTTTTAAGTATATTTTTAACCAACATTTTGTAAGAATTTACATTTAATTTAAATAAAGTTATGAATAACATAGCGTTGCATTATTTTTGCTCGCTGAAATTTGGCACTTTTTTTCTTAAATGTTAAAATAAAAATAAGTGGATAGAAAAATTTTGATATTGTAACCTGCATTTGTTAACTAAGTTTGTGGAGCATAAAAATAAAAAAAAAGTTTTTAATTTCCGTACTTATTTTTTGAAAGAGGCGCACATAAAGATCAATCGGCTTAGCGTTGCATTTTTTGTACTCGCTACTGTACTTTTCAAAAGATTTTCTACACACATAGTGGCCTCCTCCGCTAATTTCGCGAATAACTTTCTTATAAATAATACTTCTTTAAAATATTATTTGTGGATTCCATTATTGTTTACAATATTTTTTGTTTATATTTTTTATGCTTTTGCAGTTGGTGATGGCAAAAATGCTATAAAATTTAGAGATTACATTGATTTTAAGTAATCCACAGGGTAATAGAAATTGGATTACACACAATTTGGGTAATTCGCTCACAAAATTTTGTATGGCGAATGACGTAATTTAGCACATAATTGGGTGTTGAATTGCGAATGAGAGAGCGAATTACGAAAAATTGCTGCCGTGCGAACATGGCATTACAAATCACGTTAAATTGCTTTCAGCCGGATATTGTGCTTGTATATCAACTAAAGTTTAATAAGGCATATCAAATAAAAATATAAGGACTTGGAAAACCAATGATGCGTTAAAATATTTTTGTCGGAAATTCAAATTTTCGTTTCTTTTTTACTTCCTAGAAATTGTGATTGATTTTTTTTTATTTTTTAGTTTAAGTGGCGTTACAAAAACCATTAAGAGAAGCCTCATAAATTATATAAAGTTCATCCCTGACAGTGTTGCCACAACAAAATTATTTGTCTAACCAAAATTTGAATAAAAAATAACCAAATTTCCAAAAAAATAACCAAAATTATTTTTTATTTATTTCATATTTACATTTTATTGTGGACATTACAGTTAACATTTAATATAAAAAATATTTATTAATAGTAAAAAAAACCATGAACAAATAACAAATTAATAAAAAATAAATATGAGTAATTCATTTATATGTTTAAAAACTTAGATGTAGTTACTTGAGATCAATAAAAATAAAAGTAAATTCATGTACACAGACTAATAATTACATATATGTTTATCACTGTGTTGTTCATAAAATTAAAAATATATTATTTTTACATTCTTTTTCAGAATCTTTGGATATATTATAATTATAACAACAATATTAATTGTTTACCATTTCAGTTTTTTTTAAATTATTAATGTTTTTTCGAGCTGTTAGTTTTGTTATTCAATTACTCGAAATTAAATAAAATAAAACGAATAGTACTTTTTAAGCATTAAATAATTATTATAAAAAATCAATAAATACATTAAAATATTCCTTTGGCTGACCACACATAATGTTGATCGTTATTGCTATTGCACAATTCTTTTGCTTGCATTTTATTATTAATAGTTTTAATATCTAATTTATTACGAAATTTATTTTTTATTAAGTTTAGCTGTGAAAATCTTCTTTCAGCAGCAGCTGAGCTGTGCGGCAATGACATTAAATTAAAAACAAAATCGGTAAGCTCTTTAAAAGATTTTTCTTCTAAGCCATTTTTATAACTGCACACAATGTCCCAAAACTCAACAATATCCATTTCAACTTTTAGATTTAAATTAGAAAATCTTAATAATTTCCATTGAGTAGAAATTTTTTCTTCATTGCCGTTTGTCAAATTTGAAAAAGATGTTAATAAAGGTTCTATGGATATTTCTGAAGAGCTTAAAACTTCGTGTGGAGTTATAATTGAAAGATATTTTAATTTTTTGTTTGAAAAATCAAAACGTTTTCCAATTTCATCCAAAAGTACAATATAAAAAGATTGTATGTTTTTTTTATTTCATATTTTTTTATTTGAGGTAAATCAGATTCTTGCAAACATTGTTCAGATTTTCTACCTATAAAAATATTTTCAACGTTTAAATAATTATCTTCATTAAAAATATTGATTGATTCTAATGAATCTAATTTTTTTACAAAATTACTTTTGGCAAAATTACTCAAAATTAATTTATAATTTAACTCCATTTGGTTATAGATATAAGGCAATCTTACCTTTTCCGATTGGAAATCTTTATTTAAATTATTAATAATATTTAGAACATAAGATAAAAACAAAAAATAAATTTTTATACTGGGATCGCCCATTTGTTCCCCTATTTTGCATGGTTTTATTCCATTTACTTCTAAATGGAAAGAAATGAAATATAATTGTAAAGCGCACCACTGTTCAAGTATACGGTTTATTACATTTTCAAGTGCCAGCCATCTGGTCATTGAAATTCCTAAAATTTTATGTGGTTCAACACTACAATATTCTTGAAATTCTTTAAATTCTTCGATACGTTTTGGACTGTGGGGA
The DNA here is from genome assembly GCA_930367235.1 of Sarcophaga rosellei. Classification (NCBI taxonomy): domain Eukaryota; kingdom Metazoa; phylum Arthropoda; class Insecta; order Diptera; family Sarcophagidae; genus Sarcophaga; species Sarcophaga rosellei. The sequence continues at coordinate 47,549,051 of OV884019.1, forward strand.
AAAAAGTTGTAAATATCGCGACAAAGTATTTCAATTTCTTTTGGTAGCTTTTTGCAGGCATAGGCAGAACAAAGGTGTAAAGAATGGCAAGTACATTTGATGTAAAATATGTCAACATCATTCCTTAATTTAGCCTGAAAGCCATTAACTTCACCTGCCATTACGTTGGCCCCATCGGTAGCCAAGCCAATTATGTTTTCCAATGGAATATCATGGTCTTTAAAAAAATTTCTTACAATATCATATAGCGACTGTGCGTCTGCATTTTTAATTTGTATTAAACTGAGGAATCTGTCGCAAATATTGTTAGTCTGTTTATCTATATACCGTACGACCAAAACCAAACACTTTTTCGTCGATAAATCGGTAGCTTCATCTATTATTCTGAGATTATGTCTAGCAATTTTAACATTTATAGACGGGATAGGAAGTCTAGAAATGGTGGTGGTGTTCTTATTTCCATTTGCTCTAAATATACCTCTGAATTGATTGACTTGTGTCCTTCTGAGGATATTGAGTTCATTTGCGTTAAGGTCTATGACCGTGGAAAGTCTATATACATTGGAAGAGTTCGTTTATAATTCCTTTGTATAAGTCGGGTAATAAGTCCAATATTTCCAATTACAGGGGTATTGCCAAACTCAGTGCTATTCCCAAGTTGATGGAGAAACTCGTGACGGATTATCTCTTTTTTAATACGAAATCTTTAATATCCCCAGCATGGTTTTTTAAAAGGTAGGTCGACTGTCACTAATCTTCTTGAATTTACTACACGTGTTTTCAGGGGTTTTCTTGCAGGCGCTCGGACTGATGTGATTTATACTGATTTCAGTAAGGCTTTTGATAGGGTTGACCATAGTATTTTGCTTCTTAAACTGTCATTAATCGGTATTCCCGATATTATTCATCGTTGGCTAGGCTCCTACCTCTCCCTTAGGACTCAGAGGGTATTGTTTAGGAATGTATTGTCTAAGACTGTATATGTTACTTCTGGTGTTCCGCAGGGTAGCCATTTGGGTCCTTTACTGTTTTTATTGTTTCTTAATGATCTTCCTTGTGCTATTTCTGATTGTAATATTCTAATGTATGCTGATGACGTTAAATTATTTTATACTTTTGATGATGATCATGGTCAGGTTGTTCTTCAGCGGAATATTAATTTGTTTGTAACTTGGTGCAGAGTTAATTTAATGGATCTTAACTTAAAAAAATGCAAATGCATGGTTTTCTCTCGCGGTGGTATGATTTCGCCCACTTATGTGATAAATTCTTGCCCTTTGCAGACTGTGGCTACATTTCTTGATTTGGGAGTATTATTGGATATGAAACTCTCTTTTGTTGATCATATTAGTATGATGATTGGCAAGGCTCGGGCTGTTCTTGGTTTTGTGAAAAGATGGGCTAGGGAATTCATTGATCCTTATATAGCTAGACTTCTATACATTTCACTTGTTAGACCTATTTTGGAGTATGCGTCTATTGTTTGGAATCCATACTATCGTTGTCATAGTGATTCAATAGAGTCTGTACAGAGGCAGTTTTTATTATTCTGTTTACGTGGCTTAGGATGGGATTATGCCAATGGATTTCCGCCATATGAGGATAGATTAGGTTTGATAAAACTTCCAACTTTGGAACGTAGAAGAACTGTTTTAGGTGTTTGTTTTGTTTTTAATCTGGTTAGAGGTGATATCGATTCTGAGTTTTTGCTTCGTAACCTGAATTTCAGTATTCCTGCAAGATTTTCACGGCACTATCGTCCTCTTTCCTTAGATTTCTATAGAACTAACTACGGATGTAATTTTCCTTTTCGTAGATTATGTAATGATTTTAACGTATATTACGATTTGATTGATTTTAATTGTAGTGTTTGTAATTTAAAACGTAGCTTAATTGTAAATTATTATATAAAAATGTATTTTCATTATAGTTATAGGTAGTTCATGTTTATTAATAGTTTATTCAGCTTGTGATTAAGTTCTGTAGCTGATATATGTTCTTGTTGCCATTACTTTTCCCATACCCGCTACAGTCCGGACTGTAGTGTGTACGTGTCCCTACGTAAAGGGGACGAGCCCTCCGCGGTCGGGTGAGGGTGGGTTAGTGTGTGGCCGGGGACGTTCGAAGAAATTAAAGAAAATTTGTTTGATTTTAATCTACAAATAATATTATTTTTCGATTTTGTTCCCAAAATCTCACACAAATGCGTTGATTTGGTTCTGCCACATTTTATTGCTTTTGCAATTTTTGAATCTGGACAGCAATCTACCAATAAATTTGGTAGATTGTCCATTATTGAAAATGGTAAGTTGTGATTAACGAGGAACATGGTTAGAGCAAGCTCTGAATTATGTACCTGCTTTACTATATGTTCATTTTCTAACTTGCAATATGAATTTATTTTAATTTGATTTTTTTTTCTCCTCAACATTTTGCATGTGAATCCGCAAAGACGCACGCTTTTTGAAATAACTTACATGGTTGTTAAGTTTTTTGTCACACGCAATGCAATATCCACATCCATATTTATTTCGGAGCCAAGAAAACTCATCCAGCCATACTCCACGAAATTTTCTTTTAGGGTTATTTTTTGACCGACTGTAATAAAATTATATTTTATAGTATTTGTAATACTATATTTATTACAAGATTTGCTTTTACCTGCTTTCGTTGTCACTTTCAGATGACAGCTCATTTACATCATTTTCAACTCCAGATGCTCTTATTAAAAACCTAATTGAAGTGTTAAAAGAATATTGCAATTAATGTAAAATTTTCAATTTAAAAATGCAGATATTTACTTATCCATTTTAAATGTGTTTATTCTTATTTTGGTGTTTTTTTTTACAAAAGCTTCTTCCAACACAGACTGATTATTAACACTGTAAGTAACTCTATTTGGACAATATTTTTTCTTTTTAATTTTGGTAACTTTATTTTTTACAAATTCACTTTTTGTTTTTAAAATTTTTTTCACCGCTTAATTTACCCACGCCTTTTTTATAGAAGCTTTTTATTTCGTGCAAAAATACGATCATCATTTTTGACATACACATATGAATTTTTTGGTAAGTTCACGGTAAATTGTTTGGGTAAGATACTATTTTTCGCAAATGTTATCAGAGTTATCAAAATAGCATGAAGTGTCTACATAATTTCTACACAGTAAAAAATCAAAGAAAAAAATAACATAGTACGTTTGCTTAAAATAACTACAAGGAACAAATCTACATGATTTTTACATTCTATTAAGAGAGCAAAAGCAAATAACAGCATTTAGTACATTTGATTGCAAAAAATAACCAAAATGAAAAAAAAATTCACATGTACACATGGAAAATAAAAACAACCAATTTTGGTTAAAAATAACCAAAACGGCAACACTGATCCCTGAATACCAGCTACAAATCGACAACATCCTGCTTTCGAAATAAATTCCGTAGCACTTTCTACAGCAAAAACACATTTCAATGCCCATCTTTATATGGAGCATGAATATAATGAAAAAGAAAAAATAGAACTTTTTTCTCTGAAAGCATAAATTGATTTAACAAAAAGAAGAGGAGGAGAGTTGTTAAATATGGCACATAACGAATGTTCTATAGCGTTGAAATTAGAATTTTTTGTTATGTTTTCTTAAAAAAAAAAGAAAAAAGTGAAAGCGAAAACAATTGTAGTTGAATAATGCTATGTTCGCACGAGCCTTCGAATTACTTCGCTCTCTGTTTGAATTACTTATTTGAATTATCATGTTCACACGGTAGTTTTGTAATTCTTTTTTACAGTTCTTCTTCTTTTTATTACTAAATTATTATTAATATTTTTCATACAGCTTCTTCAAAAGCTGCAAATACTTTTCAAAAGGTTTTCTACACACATAGTGGTTTCCTCCGCTAATTTCGCGAATAACTTTCTTATAAATAATACAATTTTAAAATATTATTTTTGGATTCCATTATTGTTTATTGTTTACAATATTTTTGGTTTATATTTTTTGTGCTTTGACAGTTGGTGATGGCAAAAATACGATAAAATTTAGAGATTACATTGATTTTTAAGTAATCCACAGGGTAATAGAAATTGGATTACACACAATTTGAGTAATTCGCTCACAAAATTTTGTATGGCGAATGACGTAATTTAGCACATAATTGGGTGTTGAGTTGCGAATGAGAGAACGAATTACGAAAAATTGCTGCCGTACGAACATGGCATAACTCTGACTATATGGCTTTCTGGACAATTATTTAGTTTAGTAAAAAAATATTTAAATGTCTCTCTAGCTGGAAGGATGCACCTTCAAAAGATTTGAAAAAACAATTTTTATTCATGCAAAAAATATGCTAACGTTTCTCGAATTTGATGTTACGGTATCCAATTTAATAGCAATAAAATTTTGTTTAGTGAGCCTAATTTCCTTATTTTGAAAAAAATGTATGATTATTTTCATCGTAATACGTAATACAACACATCAAGCACAACAACTTTGCAATTGCATCCTAAGGTATACTGCATGCTCGTTAATTATAACAAAGGTAGCAGCAGCGAAGCTTATTAATTCTTTACCATTGGTGCCACTAAAACATTTCTTCGCGTTATATTTCATACACCGCGTTCTTAAAATCTCTACTATATTAATAGCACTGTCGTTACCAGCACAAATCCTCTCACTTAGCATTCACTCCCTGAAGCAAAAAATAATCACTTCCATATACACCCAGGTACTCTATTTTTGAGATTTTGGTGTATTTGCTGCGTTGCGTTTTTTTTTGTTTATAGCATAATGATATTTTCTCTTACAATCTCTAAAAAAATATTTTATTTATTTGTTAATGATTCAAATACATACATACGTACATAATTATCCTTTACAACAGTTCAGTCAGGATTACGACCTATGTAGCTTCTCATACTACTTACATATTTTGTGTGCGTTCCTAATGTTTAAAGTCTGAACGGCAGAAATTTTGAGAAACTTTTTATGGTAATATTTATTTACTATAAGAGTTTTTGCCAGAAAGCTTTTAGGATAAAATCGCTGAAAAAATATTTTCTGATATTTCGTTTCGATTGAGATGTCTGACCTAGGGTTTAAACTGTGGTCTCTCGCCTAATATAATAAGCCAACACACCACCTATTTGACTATGGCGACTTCGAATTGAAATACAGTTACAAATTATATGACAATTATTTCAAGCTGAGGAATATATACCTCATGCTCGGTGTAGTTTATAAGAGTACAGTTTCTGTTGCGAATCGAAGCTATGACTCTAACGTCTCCAGCAAACTACCCACAAAATAAAATACAGACTTTAGCGAACTAAAAATGTATACCACTTATGGTAGAAATACTTGTGTAAATTATCTAAAAGAGGAAAGAATAAAAACAAAAACAAAAAAAATATTAAATGTCGCGAAAACGCAAACAATCATAATTTTCTGAAAACAAGTTCAATAAGACGAGTTATACACAGTCGAAAAGGATACCGTTATATCACAGAATGTTATCCAATTTAAACAAAATATACATACATTTTTAACACTTGCAGGGTAATGAATTATGCTGAAGAAAATAATTTCTATGAAAATAACAGATTTCCTACTAAGTAGTGTCACAAGATATAAACACAATGTGTTCGTCTTTTCCTTTAACATCATGTAGTAGAGATAAGAATAATGGATGAAGCAAGAAATATATAAAACCCATTATTATTATGTTTTTATAATAATATGCTGAGTCCAAGGTCGGACATCTCCAACAAAACGAAATCAAAACGAAAAAATATTTTTTCGGTGCCTTCCTCTCAGCAGACTTCTGGAGAAAAACCCTGAAAGTACACAAGATTTCCATGAAAAGATTCAAAAAAAAAATTGTTCGTTCGGAGTCGATTTTGAACTGACCTGGGGTTTGAACGGTGGCCTCACGTCTAATAAGTTAACACACTACCTACTAGACTACAGTGAGAAAAAAACCTGCTGGAAACAGTGCTAAAACATAGTTCACAAGTGTTTACAGCCACTACCTTTAAACAAACTGCTCTAAACATATATCCTTTAGAAGACTATTTGATATAATAACTATCAACAATAACAACGACACCAACACCAATGAATAAAGTTTTTAACAAATTTACTCTTGCGGAAGAGCATTCTTCTTATGTTTGCTATTGTTTTGTCACTTTCACTTGTGGTTCTAATATAATCTTCTCGGTAATTTAAACATGTCATTAGGCGTGGTTCGGTGCAATATTTAATCACGCATTGGTAAGCTTAACCTTTGCTTTAGTAAAAGTTTCAATTTCTGTTACGATGGTAGTGTGACTTTTGTATACGAGTTGGCTTTGTTGTGTTTAAGAGAACATTTAAATTACATTTCATTTTAATATCAAAAATATTTAATTTAATTTAGCTCTTAGTTTAGCTCGAACAATTCGCGAGTGCAAGGAGTCGTTGAGAACTTCTGAACCGGATCAAATCCGTCTACGCTGTGTTCTGGGTCATAGGGGAATGCTCGGTAATGAGACGCCGGATGCTCTCGCTAAGTTCGGTTAGGTTCGCTTTCTGGGGGCGATTTAATAGTTGTTCCTGATCCCCCAATCTGCCATCTCTATGGCCTCATCAGTGGTTGGGTCAGGGGGGAAGAGCAGAGGCGTTGGGAGAATGGATCTTGTTATTATGTTTCTAGGTGTCTATGGCCTGCTGTAGACAGTATTAGAACATGTATGCTACTGATCTTGGATAAGAACAGTTTAACGTTAGTTATTGGATTTATTACGGGTCACTGCGAAATTTGGCCGCTGACGGGTATCTGGAACAGATCCCAGGCGGACTATTGCAAAAAATAAACTGAATGTTGATGAGGCTTATTCCTTGATGAGGCTAGGTTGCCTTTAGTCTTGTATTGTCTACCCGAGTTCTAGACACATTTAAGCGCTGTTTTAGATCTGTATCATATTTTGTCAAACATTCATTCCCATATCGACTTTTAAGAAAAACTACGTTGCAGTTTTAATTTTCTCCTCTTTGAACTATAAAGAGGCAACCATTTATTTATTTTTATTAGTTCGTGTTAAGCACCTTTGGATCACCAGACTCCACAATTTTTTTGCTGTCTAGCGGGTTTGCAAAATATGTTAGAGTATGTAATTAGTTTAACTCTGGAGACATAGAGTTTCACAGAGACCCATTAAAAGTAAATTGCATAACAGATATCGTTATCGGTCGATGCCTAAATAATTTTTATGTGTGTGTCAATTAAATACCTTGTAATCGTCAGATTCTAGTAGGTAGTGTGTTGGGTTATTAGACGTGAGACCACGGTTCATACTTCAGGTCAGACATCTCCAATAAAACAAAATATGAGAAAATATTTCATTGGCTCCTCCTTCTCAGCAGATTTCTGACAAAACCTCTGAGATTAAATAAAAATTGCAAATAAAAGTTTCGCTGAAGAATATGTCGTTCAGAGTAGATTTCGAACTGCAGGTTCCGCCACTCATGTGTACAATTTACACACAATATGAGTAGCGTGAAAAGCTAGCTCGTAATCCTGACTGAAGTGTTGAATAATGCATTTATGTATCCAATTAACTACCTTGTTAATTCAAGCTCTTTAGGAGCTTAGAAGTTGATGGTCGTTGATTTTCTATAATGCGATTCCCTCTTGTATTTATGAACGGTTCCACTATTCGCAACTTGTAGGCGCATCCGTTAGCATTAAACTAGTTTGGAAATTTTATAAAAATCTAATACACAGACTAATTTATTAGACTAATGTCTTGTTATGTTACAAATGACATTGGCATCACATCACAATCCAATCCAGACTCATTAAGTTTTCCAGGTGCTAGATTTGGTGTAGCTAGTTTCAGAATGATACATTATTGCCTAGGAGCACCGTTCACTGTGTAAGTGTTCTGTATTGTAATATTAGGCATTGTGGTGACTAAGCTTGCTTACTGTGGGCTATTAAATATAAAGAATTTTCAAATACAATAAAAACTGAAAGAAATATTTTTTATATTCTGTGATCCATAATGAAAGTTTTATAGCATGTTCAGGGTAATAATGAACAAATGCTCATATCTGTTACATACAGAGTACATAAAAGGACAATATAGAATGAATAGACACAATATAAAATAAAGGACAATATAGAAACTATACAAAAGCATAGTGCAGGCCATTCAAATAAAATAATTTTTCGTTCTTAAATTCTCTTCTTTTAGGGCCATTATTGCAACTTGCCGTTAAACTTGGGTTTAGTTAAAGGTACCTTTAGCTAAAGGAAACTGCGAAATTGCCTTTAACTTATGATATGTTCGCACGGCAGCAATTTTTCGTAATTCGCTCTCACATTCGTAATTCAACATTCAATTATGTACTGAATTACATAATTCGCCATACAAAATTTTGTGCGCAAATTACTCAAATTGTATGTACTTCAATTTCTATTACTCTGTGAATTACTTAAAGATCGATGTAATCTCTAAATTTTATCATATTTTTGCCATCACCAGCTGTCAAAGCGCAAAGAATACAATCAAATAAATATTGTAAACAGGAATGGAATCCAGAAATAACATTTTGAAAAAAAGCATATTCGCGAAATTAGTGTGTAGAAAACCTACTGAATCTACTGAAAAGTATTTGCAGCTTTTGAAGAAACTGTATAAACTTTACAATTTTAAAATATTAATAAGCCCGAAAAAAAAATTTGTAAATACAACATTTTTTTCCATTATTATCACAATTTTACAGCAAATAATTTAGCAATAAAAAGAGGAAGAAAGAAGAACTGTCAAAAAGAATTACAAAGTTACCGTGTGAACATGATAATTCAAATAAGTAATTCAAAACAGAGAGCAAAGTAATTCGAAGGCTCGTGCGAACATGGCATTAGTTTCAGATAAAATAAAGTTAACTTTACCAAAAATATGGCAGTAGGGGAGCAATGTCGATAACACTGCTCAAAATAAACAAATTCTTTTTAAACGCAGTGGCAACGAAGGTTATCTTTTTTTGTTGTTGTATTTACTCAGTTTGTTTACATCGGGTGATTTTTTAGCTATTATCTTTTTGGCAACACTGGTTTAAACAGCTCACGCACGTTTCATGTTTTGTTTCACTGTCAAACATCTTCAGTTTGGTCTATAATTGAACCATGAATCGTCTTACAAACGAACAACGCTTGCAAATCATTGAATTTTATTATCAAAATGGGCTCTTGGAAAGTTGGCCGAAGATCCACTTCTTTATTGAAAAATTGTGTTCAGCGAAGAAGCTAATTTTTGGCTCAATGGATACGTAAATAAGCAGAATTGTCGATTTTGGAGTGAAGATCAGCCTGAAGCATTGCAAAAGCTACCAATGCATCCAGAAAAAGTCACAGTTTGGTGCGGTTTTTGGGCTGGTGGCATCATTGGACCGTACTTCTTCAAAGATGCTGCAAATCGTAACGTAAGTGTGAATGCTGAGCGCTATCGTGAGATGATATCCAACTTTTTTTGCTCAAAATGTAAGAGCCTGACTTGTTTCAAAAAGACGGTGCCACATGCCACACAGCACGCGTAACAATGGACTTGTTGAGAGGCGAGTTCGGTGAACATTTTATTTCACTCTCTGGACCGGCCAATTGGCCGCCTAGATCATGCGATTTAACGCCTTTAGACTATTTTTTGTGGGGCTATGTTAAAGCTCATGTCTATACAGACAAGCCCGCTTCAATTGACGCATAGGAAGACAACATTGAAGTATTTATTAGTGAGATACCGGCCGAAATGTTGGAAAGAGTATGCCAAAATTGGACTAAGCGGATGGACCATTTGAGGCGCAGTCGCGGTCAACATTTGCATGAAATAATCTTCAAACATTAAATTATATGGACCGTACTATCGATTCAAATAAAGATGTCATGAATTTTTCTGAATTTTATGTTTTTTTTTTTGAAGTTACCATATTGCAAATAACCATGACGATCCTCCCTTTAGCTTAACGCTCACTTCTAATAATGAAAAACAATTTATCTGCCCGTTAAAATCCTCCCTTTAGTTAACGGCAAGTTGTAATAATGGCCCTTAGTCAGTTATTTTTAACAACTTAAGAATACTGCAGCAGAAGCTCAGAATTTTATGAAAGTTTTTGTTTGCCAGGAAATATTTGTAAAACTTTTATTTATTTTCCTCCCAAAAAAATTTTAAACGAGGGCATCGCATAAAAACCAAAATTCTAAAAGACGTTTTTTTTATGACATTAAAGATTTAAAAGGAATACGTTAAAAAAGTTTTACTAGTGAAAAGGATGTTTTGTTGCTAAAATTCTACTTAAAAAATTTTAATATGATCAAAAAACATCATATTTAAGCAAATTATAGAGGATATCGTTCCAGATGACAAAGTTTAGATTTGAACTAGGAAACCAATGAATATGTTTGCTTCAGAAAATCGAACCACTAATTTTCTTAAACATTTTCTCAGTGTTCTAAATACATACAGTGTATCACTAAAGTGAGTATGCAGCATGAAAATAATTAAATATCCCAATTTTTTTTCCAAAAAAATGCAGAAAAATATATTATTTTTACACTTACAATAATATATAATAATGCCTTACACAAAAACAAAAACATACCTGAAAATAATTATCCGTTTATCATATCTCGTTATCATTTCTTAAAAAATAGAAAAAATCACATCACAAAAGTAAGTATGCACTTTTTAAAGTTTTGAGCTGCACTTAAACTAAACGCATTTTAATCGCGGAAAAAGTGAATAATTGTTATTATAAATAAATATAAATAGATAAATAAATATAAAAAGATTAAATAAATAGATTAAATACCGAAATTTTTTCTTAACTTTTATTATGACCCCTCATGGAAAAGAACTTTCACAAGATTTAAAAGATGTAATTATTAAACTTTATAAAGAGCAGAAAAGCCAACGTGAAATTGCAAAAATTATTAATAAAAGTAGCTCCACAGTGCAAAAAATAATAGAAAAGTATAATAAGGAGGGAAATACAAATAACAAGTCTCGACATCGGCGTCCAAAAATCTTCAATGACAGGGAGAAACGAATTATCACCAGAAAAATAGAAGTAAATACCAAGATGAGCGCTCCAAAAACTATGTCAGAAATAGAAAAATAGACTGGAAAAACCTGTAACCCACAAACCATTCGTCGAGTTCTGTATGCTTCTGGTTACCATGGCCGTAACATCCGCAAAAAGCCATTTGTGAACAGCACCAATAGAAGAAAACGGTTGGACTTCGTAAAGGAGTATGAAACCAAGGATGAAAATTTCTGGAAATCAGTTATATTTTCTGATCAGAGTAAATATAATATTTTTGGCTCAGATGGGTGTCAAAAAGGGTGGAGAAAAGTGAACACTGAGCTCGATCCAAAAAATATGGCTGCCACAGTAAAGCATGGTGGTGGATCGGTTATGTTATGGGGGTGTATGACAGCATCAGGTGTTGGAAATCTTGTGTTTATCGAAGGAAAAATGGATAAGACGGTGTATTTGAACTTTTTAAAAAACAACTTGCATCAAAGTGCAGCTAAATTGGGACTAACAGGATCATTTGTATTCCAACAGGACAATGACCCTAAACATACAGCCCATATCTTTAGAGATTATCTTTTGTGTAACACGCCAAAACAACTAAAAACTCCTTCCCAATTACCCGACCTTAATCCAATAGAACATCTGTGGGATTATCTCGAAAAAAAAAAATCAGAAGTCATGTCATTACAAGTAAAGACACCCTTAAAACTGCACTACTTGAGGAGTGAAATAAAATTCCACATTCGGTTACCCAAAATCTTATAACATCTATGCCATCGAGATTGAAGTCAGTCAAAAAGGCAAGGGGCTATCCAACAAAATATTAACAATCAGCCTGACTTCAAAAATTGAATCATAGTGCCAATTTTTGTGAACTGCATACTCACTTATGTGACCTGAATTCTAACCATTTTGTTAATTATATTGTTATTAACCAGTAATGAATTAGAAACATTTTTGTTCCTTATTATTTTTCTTAAGTTTATATGTAAAATAAGTGAAAAAATATAATATTTGTGTTTTTATTTCAAATCTTAAGCAATTTTTCCAATCATTTCAAATATATATATCGCTGCATACTCACTTTAGTGATACACTGTATATCAATCTCACGATTAGCAACGAAATATTATTAAAGTTATTTGGCAAAGGTTTTGGAAGTCAAATGAGTAATTGTTGAATTTTATTTTATTTTATTTTTTTAATATGACAATTTCTTACCCTATTGTGTTGTTCTTGTAACGTTTATATTTGACAAAATTTGTAGAAGACTTTTTAATCAATTTTTTATAATTTTGATTTCTGAATGATGACATGTAATTTAAACATAACTTCAAACGTAATACTATAAATCAAGGTTGGCAACCGAAACGAATAACGGTATCGGTAATCAATTTATTATTATTTCGGTATCGGTATCGGTAACGGTATTTAAATTATATCGGTTTCGGTATACCGGTATAAAAGTAATATATCGGTATTTATACCGGTATAACATTCTCCTTAAATCTAAGAACACAAAAGTTTACAAATATTAAATATTTGTATTAGGAGATCATACAAAATTAAATTTTTGTAAAGAAAAAATAATTCAATTCATGAATAAATACTTTAGAATATAAAAACATTAGACTAACATTTTAGATTACATCCTCAAAAAGAAAAGTTAAGTGTTAATTCAATTTAATTGAATGAATACACATAAACTTAAAATTTTAAAATAATTCCTCATTAGATCGAATGACTACAACTGCATTTAAAATGTCATCATCCAACCTATTCCGACTTGGGTTCATGATATACTTTGCTCCTGAAAATAACAGTTCCACACTTAGTTGTGTGGCAGGTACAGCTAATATAACTTTAGAAATGGCATATAGCTCTGGTTTGGCTGTACTTTTTTCTTTTCACCAATTGAGAACATTCACATCTCTTTGTACTCGTTATTCATTTCTAAAAGCACTTAGCAATTCACGTATTTTATTGCTATTTGGTGTTGTATAGGAACTTTCTTTCTCCATATTTCTAAGAATAGCTTCTACGCTGTCAGAGGATGAACTCGAGCTACAACTCATATTATCATCAACGGATGTGCAGCAATTTTGGGAAAGTATGTCCATTTTAACACTTACTTCTACCATACCACTATTGATCCATAATTGATACCGGGATAAGGGTAAACGGTATATAAATACCGGTATTTGTGCCGAAAAACTTATTTCGGTATCGGTATAAATACCGGTACTTACTTTTAAACGGTATTTAATCGGTATCGGTATTATAACGGTATCGGTTGCCAACCTTGCTATAAATACAATAAACACAGCGCAGCAAACGCAGCCGTTTTGCAACAACAATTAGCTTGTTGTCGCGTTACCTTTAAAATAATAATTTCCATATACATTTACGTATTCTATTTTTGCGAGATTGCTGTGTTTGCTATAAACAAAACAAACGCAATGAAGAAAGCACAACAATTTTGCAAATACAGCCTAAGGTAAGCTGCATGCGTATTAATTGTAATAAAAGCAGCGGCAGCAAAGCATAAGCAGTTCATTTATCCTTTATCAATGGTGCCACTAAATCGTTCATTCGCGTTATAATTCATCACGTTTCTAGAGCCTCTATTTCATGTATGTTATTATACAATATTTACAGCATTACTCCTCTCATTGCCAACACAAATTCTCTCACTGTTAGCATTAATTCTCTTATTGCTGCGAACTAAAATAGAAATAAGACGAAATGGAAAGCAGCCGAATCGTGGGTTATTGCTGAGTTGCCTTTAAAATAATCACTTCCATATACACTCATGTATTCTATTTTTGAGAGATTGCTGAGTTGCGTTTATTGTGTTTATGGCACAATACTAACATACATCTTTAGAGTCATTATAGCCAGTGTTTTTAAATATTTTAAGGCAATATGCGAATGCAAGAAAAAAAAATGAAGAAGAAAATAAGAAAAAATGGTTGCAGCTGCAAAAAATATTTTTTATTTCTTCTATTTTTTTAAAAATAAAAATGCCTTGAAAATTCCCTTTTGTCTGTAAATGCATTCAAGCAGCGAAGCGTGTGGAAGAATGTAAGTAAGTGTGCAAAAAACAAACAAAAGTAAGAATAAATTGTAGTTTTTGTTTAATTGCCATAAAACTTGCTGCTATTAAGAAAACGGAAACAATGCACAAAAGAAAATTGGTGAAAGCATTACTGTCGGTCAAGTCGTAGAAAGCACTTGCCTACAACTCAACATACATAAGAGTTGTTAATTTAAGTTTTTGTGGTATCTGTATTAAGTCATCGTAGTTTAGAAGGTAGTGTGTTTATTAGACATGAGGCCACGATACAAGACACAGCGAATCGAAATATGAAAATATATTTCTTCGACGTCTTCCTCTCCCAGATTTCTGGAAAAAACCTTGAAAGTAAACAAAAAAGCCATGAAAAATTTCTCAAATATCGGTCGTTCGGAGTCAACTTTAAACTGTTAAATCTGCTACCCATGCATAAAGTTAATGCACACAATATAAGTGGTGTGGGAAACTTGGTTGTAATCTTGACTTAAGTTTTGCAATGATCAAATGTGTATGTATGTATCAGAGATCAGAAATGAATCATATTTTCGCTACTCATAAGCACTCATTTCTGACTCATTCGTACTCACTACAACGTTGATTAATCAGTACAGGTTGCAATGAATATTAGTACAACGTTGACATCAAACTCATACCATTCGGAATATGTTTGATTGATGAGACTACTCATTCAGATTTATAACTTTAGAAAAATATTTATAAATGATTCGAATCGTTCATCGAAATTTAAAGTCTTAGTCGTTGTTGCATTTACAAAAAAAGAAAAAAATTACAAAAAAGACAGAGCAGCAAGCAGAGCAAACACACAAAAACTTTAGTGGGCATTTTATTGTTCGTACGCGAATCATACTTATTTTGTGATTCTTGTAAATGTTGAGTTATGGAGAGTCGAAATCAACAACATCATACGTGTTGTTAAGTATGAATATGATGAGTACTGCAAACTTTTAATATGAGTAGTATGAGTATGATATTGAAACAAGTATGAATGCGTATAAGTATCAGAAATTATGAGTATGATTCGATTCTACTCATCTTCTTAAATACCCATTGTAAATTGTAGATCGGTTTTTAGGACTACAAGTCCATTCTGATTCCATAAAGTTGCATTGTATTGGTCAGAGTGTAGCACAATGATATTTGTTTTTGCGCTGCTGTTGAAAAACTATATTTTCATACGAAACTTCGTTGTTAATAAGCACGATGGTAGTGTGGAACCATGCCATATTTATTAGAATAAATTGTTCATCATTTTATAACCCGAGAAGCATTCAAAATACTTTCATATGTGAGATAGGCCCCGTTCACTGAAGTTTTTTTTTTTACTTTTATCGGAATATCGAAAAACTTTTACCGCTATGAGTTCTACAAACAATTTTGTGTTCGATTGTTTTCCCCATCTAATATAGTTTGAATTCCTTTACCTTTTTTCCTACGAAAAATACATCTTATCGAAATGCCAAAATGAGAACGCCGTAGCTAGGAAATGTAAGTGATTCAGCAGAATGTTGTTTATCTGTTTGAGAAACATTATTCAGGTTGCAATTAATAAATCTGTATGTATCCATGTTTTCTACAGCCTTTTATTCTCGTCTGTAATAAAACCTGCTGATGAGTTATTAAAAGTCAGATAAATTTATGCTGCTATATCTCAGCCAGGAAACTAAAAAGGAAAACGTAAAGGAGGAAAAATTTACTCTTAGATTTTTAACTTGGTGGGAACTTAAATTTAAAGGATTAAAAGATAGTAAAAAAGTTTGAGAAAATTAATTTCTTATTAAAACAAATACATATATTATATAAATTGTTAATTTTTTAAAGCTACAGATCACAAGTTATCATAATCAAAATAATAATTTTTTAATATTGCTTAAAATATTTATTTAATCTATGTCTCCAACCCAGCTTTTGAAATCTTTTGTGAAACTTAAAAGTTAATTTTTAAGCATACATACATACATATGTATAGGCATAATTGACCATTACAACCCTTCAGTCAGGATTACGGCTTAGCTTTTCACACCACTTACTCACTACAGTTTAACGTCGACTCCGAACGAAAGATTTTTTTAGAGAAAATTTTCATGGCAGGTTTATTTACTCTCAGAGTTTTTGCCAGAAATCTGCTGAGAGGAAGTCGCCGAAGAAATATTTTTTTCATATTTCGTTTTAATGTCTGACCGGGAGTTTGAACCTTGGCTTTACGTCTAATAAGCGACACACTACCTCCTAGACTACTACTTAATTTTTGACCACAGTGCCTAATTGTCATTTTGTGTTCAGCAAATTCAAATTAATTTTATAATTTAACTAGCTGTACCATGCGGGTGTTGCTGCGCCACCAACTATAATAAATTTGAAGGAAAGACAAATTTATTTTGAATCATTTTATTGATTTTGTTTTCCATTGTCCAGATGATTCTGATGAACGAGCCTGAATAGTACGCATTCGATCAGTTTCTAATCTCACTTCAAGAGAAGATTTTTCAGTCTCGATGCTCGTTGCGCGTCTGATTCTGAGGCTCGTAATGCTCTTTTCTTCCGTGCTTGAGGAGTAGGTCGACCAATTGCTTGTCATTCATTTTGAATAATTTTCAGTGCCACCATCTATCGGAAATTAATTGCGCCAACTTAGAAAGCTCCGGCGGCTCATGCGCAAAAACTTTGTTAAAGAATGCACAGTTTACGATTTAATTAATTTTCAGTGGCGCCACCTGTCAGCAATTAGTCATATCAACTTAGAAACCTCCCCTGGCTTATGCGCAAGAACTTTGCTAAAGATCATAACCTGATAAAATGCATAGTTTACGATTCTATAAGGTACATACAAATAAACATTAATTTTTATATATATACATAGATATTGATTGACTCTACGGTAATGTATTAAATAATTTTTGGAATCTTAAATGAATTTATTAAAGACGAAATATTCAAGCGTATACTAAAAATTACTCATTTCCATAAATACTTCCGATTGAATAATTTTGTGTAAAAACTATTGTCAGCGGTTTAAAGCTTGTTGAATGCTTTTATAATAAATTTGATATTAAATCTTCCACAGTGAACTTTATTTAACTTGTGCAACATTTTTAGAGAATAATCCATAATTTATAATGCCGTAAAATACAACAAAATCTTGTTTTTTCTCTTTATGTCCTTTTACATTTTTATATGAAACGTCTGCGTAAAATACATCTTTATAATCTTTCATACAAAGGACTAAAGACAAATAATATATCCCCTCTATATATTCTCATTACCTAAAATATTTTTAAATTATTAAAAATAAATGACTACAAATAAATTCGTATGTACCAAAAAAAATTCTTACTTTTACAAGAAAGACTGTAGAACTTCAAATGCAAATGAATGTGCACGTTTCTCTACAACAATATATCAGTTGAAATTGAATAAATGTTTTATGTCGTTTTCCCTAATGCTTAAATTAACTTCTTTCCAATTTTATAATTAAAATGTGAGACGGGATAGTAACACTTTAAATAAAGGAAAGTAGGCCGCATCCACACATCCAAGCGTTGTTAATGCTGCTGTATACAAAACAAGGATGTTACATTATGTTTATGGTTTGAAAATGTAAAAAAAAGAACATTAACAATTGAATGATACCATAAACACAATAAACTCAATGCACGAAACGCAGCAATCCCTCAAAAATAGAATACATGGGCAGCGCGATAAAAAGAATGGATTCTGCTGTTGTTTTGCATTCGAGCTAATTTCTGTTTTTATTCGTAGAAATGAGAGAATTAGTTCTCACAGTGAGAGCATTTGTGCTGACCTTTATTATGCGGATTAATGCCAATTAATGTCAATACAATAACATGCATGAAATAGAGGTTTTTAAAAGGCGATGTATGAAATATAACGTGAATGAACGCCTCAGTGGCACAATTGATAAAGCATTAATGCAGCTTACCTTAGGCCGCAATTGCAAAATTGTTGTGCATGCTGTGCATTGTTAATTCAGGAAGATGTTTGTGCCGCAAGTTCGAAGAAACTTTAGAAGCATGTTGCTTGCGTTATATTGAAGTATGTTGTGGGTAGTAATTTTATCCATACGTGGTGGGACCTACAATTTAAAGTTGAGTCCGAACGACAGATTTTTTGAGAAACTTTTCATGGCAAATGTAGAGTACTTTTAGAGTATTTGCCAGAAATCTGTTGAGGGGAAGTCGCCCAAGAAATTTTTTTATCTATTTTTAATTACGTTAATTCTAGTCTGGGGGCTGTGAATGTGTTCTCATGGCTAAAAAGCTAACTGCCTACTACACTACGGCCACTTAAACTTTTTATTTAAATTAGTTAATACAGTTCTTTGAGTTTAATATGGCAACATTATGAAAGGAAATTACTGTCCTTTATGTACTTATTTAAAAGAAATAACCCATATAAATTTATGCAATTCATTGACAGTTTAAATAAATGCAACATTTCATTTAAGTGTTAGTTTTTACAGGCTGGGCCATCCATCGGCTTAAATTTGAATCTTCGGTTACTTCTGTCATTCTATTCTCTCGCAAAATTCAGTATCTTATCTCCACCGGACATAATGAATTTACGTTTGTGCAACGTTGGGCCAGTTTACTATTTAATTCATATTGAGTAATTTTCATTGGTGTCACCTGTCGGAAATTGGTCATACCAACTTAGAAACCTTCGTCGGTTCATTCGCAACAACTTTGCTAAAGATCATAACATGATCAAATGTACAGTTTACGATTTAATTGATTTTGAGTAATTTTCAGTGGCGCCACCTGTCGGAAATTGATCATACCGTCGCATCTCCACTGAACGTAATTAATTGATTTACGTTTGTGCAACGTTGGGACATATCGTACACGATGATGTCGAAAAAGATCATATTTTTGGATTAACTTCATTTTCATCTTGTTGGGTACATTAATAAGCAAAATTGCCGTATTTGGGGCCACACGTTTTTGTTTTATTGCATTTTTAAATGTAAACTTTTAAATCACCCACCCTATATATTCGCTTTTACATATTATAATCTACAATTATAGCCTTCACTGTATGCGAATAATTACGACATACATAGTATGTAAAAAACTTAAACATCTGTACATAAATATTTTCCCCATTTGTTATGATCTTGAAAAACATTTTCTTTCATATAATTTGTACAACAAACGGCAACAAAATATTCGTGTTTGTGCGGGTAAGTATTTCAGTCTATTGTGAGTTTAATAACCCTCCTTTTGAATATATATTTCCGCACCATTTCTTATAATTTCCTAGAATTTATTTGCGGTTATTGTTTGCTATTTTGCAAGTTTAAAGAATTCAGCATGACACTCATTTCCAAGTACAAAATTATACACGCAGTGAACAAAAAAATCATTCTGAGCAGAAGTTTATGTTGAAGGGTCTTCCTTCTATTATATTTTTGTGTTTTATAAGGAATGTATTCTAATAAGGAATTTTGAATTTGTCAAATTTAATTTGGCAATTTAAGAGAGATGCATTTTAACGATATGCTCTTTGAAAGACAAATAATTGAATGGGTTTTATACAGCCAAATTGATAAAAATTTTTATATGCGATAAACACAATAAACACACCACAGCAATTTTGCAAAAGAAGCCTAAGACACTCTGCATGAGCGTTAATTATAATAAAGGCAGCAGGTGCAAAGCATAAGCTATGGCGCCACTAAAACTTCTTTTGCGTTATATTTCATACGTCGAATTTTTAAAACCTCAATTTCATGCTTGTATTGCATTAATTCTCGTTTTGGCAGCAAAAATCCTCTTATTATGATCACTAACTCCCTTATTGCAGTGAACAAAAAAAGAAAGCAAAGCAGCAGAATCATTGCTTGTGTTCGCGCTGCCTTTAAAATAAACACTTCCATACATCCGAGTATTCTATTTTTCAGAGATTGCTGCTGTTGCTGGGTTGCCTTTGTTGTGTTTATTGCACCATACATTACAAAATTTTGTCGGATATTGGAAGAAAAAAAGAAGAAGCAGTGAATTATATATATGTTCCTTTTACTCCCCCAGGTAGCATACGGCCGCAACAATTTGATTCCAATGAGCTCGATCATCAGCACAATGTTTGACTTCCTTCCATTGTAGACGTAGTTTGAATAGCTCGGTTGTGATTTGGCGTTTCCAGGTGTGTGATGGTCGTACGATGCGCTTGCTTCCCTGGGGGTTCCAGTCTATGGCTTTCTTTGAGATGTCATCTACTGGCTTACAAAGAGTGTACCCAAGCCATCCCCACTTGCGTCTCCTTATTTCCCTCTCAATTGGTTGCTGGTTTGTATCTGACCAGAGCATTGGGCATTGGATATTACGGAAGGCTAGTAAACACGCAAGATTCTACCCAGGCATCTTATGGAATGTCACAAAAATGGCTTTTGTATTATAAATTTTGTATCACAGTGTATACGAAATACAAGACACAAAAATATACAAATTATTTTTATTTATGCGTTTATTTTCGGTATTCATTCTTTCAGTTTATCTGTAGGCTTAATGAGAATCATCTTAGTGTTCGTAACACATGATTGACAAGGACTGATACGGTTTTAGGGGTTTCTTATATAAGCAACAAAGAACGCAAGAAATAAAAATAAAAAACAAGGTAAACAGAACACAATACACAATAAAAATTGCTTTAGAAATTAAATTAGGCTAACTGTAAAACTCATTACAAAGTGGTACGGTAAAACATCAGAGTGACCGAATTTGGTCACTTATGGAGAACGTTGGACGAAAATATGTGTATATCCACGAGAAAACTTACAATTCCACAACACGATAAAAATGTTTATTCGTTACGCTTTTTACCACATATACTAGCATCAGAATGGCAGCAGAGCATACCTTTCGGTCCATTTATATTTCATTTATTTTCGGTATGGCAACTTCTAGAAGTTATTGTTGATTCTTTTAATTGCTATCTGTTTTGGTTGTTTTGTCACTGTAATTTAATATTTTTTTTTGTCCCTATTCCCATAACTTCTTTGCATTTTTGTTATTGTAATTCCTTGTTACGGTTGATGTTTTATTGTTACTGTTTGTTGTTCATTTTATAAAATAAACATTATTGTATATCCGGAACTATTGTCTAAATAGAACAACATTACTCTTTATTAACTACTAGCTAATACCCGGTGTGCTTCGCTACCCCCATCGGAATTAAATACATACCTCGTGATGCATCTGGATCGCCCACCATCAAAATTGTTACGCCATTGTTGGAGTTCTGCAGTTCTATCAGCATGAATTGCGATTATGTGGTCATCTGATCTTAATCGTGGGTCATCTTTGGCTTGCTTAAAGATCCTTACCAATTCGTTGATTTCATGAAACATCACTTGTAAATCGGCAACAATCCATTGTTTTGTGTCAGGGTTATAATGCAGGCGGTGGTGCACTTGGTCATTGTTATCCGCTTCTCCTATGAAATAAATTTGTAAGAACTTAGGATCTTCATTTGGAATTGGCAACAATGATCCCATTTTATGATAAATTTGACCTTGAACACGAAACGTTGGCATAAAGTTGTCTCGAAATACTTTGGTATCACCAAAAGATGTCATTTTGAAGCACGAATTGTATTATCTTATATTTTTAAGAAAATGTTGTGAGTCCACATTAGTTCCTAAATGAAAAAAATATTTTTTATTGATATTTTGTTAAATTAAAAAAAGTATATATTTCGAAAAACTTACCTGAAATCAGCGATTGCAATGGTTCTGGAGGTGGAAGTAATTCAGATAGAACGATTTTGCCATAAGAGCAACACATTCTAGGTGATTCATTTTTGTACCTGAGTTCATTGCACTATTGGCAAACTTCATTCATGTCACCAATTGCCACTAATTCATCTTCGGTATAATCTATATCAGATCTGTAGTTAAATGCAATACCTGAGTATCCATTAAAAACATTACGTCGATTCACCGCTATTCGATTATGATTTTGTTCTCTGCTGCTCTTCTTGTTGATGTTCGAATCCACTGACTTTCTACTCGTGAAGGCTTTCCAGACGTCTTTCACGTTCTGAAGATGTTTCTGTGGCTCGTGATGTTTCAATTCGATTTCGCTGGCTTTGTAGTCGATCTTCATGTTCCAACGATGTCTCGGTAGCTCGTGGGGTTGTGGCATGTTGTCGAAGACCTTCAAGACGTCTTTCGCGTTCTGACGGCGTTTCAGAAGCTTTTAAGGCGCTCTTGGCTTTCTGAAAGTGTTTCAGTAGCTCTTGCTGTTGTGGCGCGTTGTCGTAGGCCTTCAAGGCGTTCTTCACGTTGTGATGGCGTTTCGGCGGCTCTAAAGGTTGAAGCTCGACTCCTTTCAGTCCTGAGGCGACTTTCACGTCTTCCGAACTTTCATTTGCTCTCTGGGACTGCAAACGCAATGCATTTTAGATGCTCTTATTCGGGCCATTTTTACAAATTGTTGCAAAATAAATGTCACTCAGGTAACGTTTAACTTGTTTAGAATCAAAGATTCAACTGAATTTCAAAACCGAATGCGTGTTATATTTATTTCTTTATATTTTACCTAATATGAAATCGGTTCAAGTCAAAAACCTTTTGAAGAAAATTAATGTTATTAAAATTTAACAAATAATTGTGTTTGCGTCGGTCACAGGTAATTTTTTTGATGAGTTTTGCAACTACTTATTTTATTTGGGAAAAATATTGACAGTTTACATTTTATTACTTAGGTAATTAAAAGTAATGAATTCATTGCGCACTAAAATGCTTATTATAAAGTTTACCTAATGTATTTTTCAAATAAATAATAGTTTTATTAGTTACCCGTTTTTAGAAGTAAACAATAACATAACTATTACAGTACATGTATATGTTTTCCAAGATAAATATTTAAATAGTATGAACTTTAGTACTTACTATCTATATGAGTTGAAAATTTCAAACTCAATAATTTAAGGGTCATATACCTTACTATTGCATATTTCAAGATATAATAATTTCTACACCCACAAATCAGAGAGGCACCACCTTCCTATAGCTGGAATACAAAATTGGGGACTCTAGCTTTTATAGTTTTTTTATACAGATTTTAATAATTAGTTCATATGGAGTTTGCCACGCCCCTAATGATTTATAGCCCATTTTTAACAAAAATATTGATATTGAACCTTTCGATATTCGCACAAAATTTTAGCAGTCTAACTGTTCTGCTGTTCTAGATATGCAGATTTTAGTATTTACTTCATATGGGAAGTGCCACGCCCGCTTTTGCTGAACTTCCAATTTTTGTCCAAAATATTTATATTTAAACAAAAGTTGTTTATACAAAATTGGTACTCTAACTGTTAAAGTTCTTCAGTTAGGCAGATTTTAGTATTTACTTTATATGGAAGGTGCATTGTCCTCTAATGATAGGTCGCCTATTTTTGTCCAAAATATTTATATTAAAACCATAGTTACTTGTACAAAATTTGAGGTATCTTGCTGATATAGTTTTTCCAATATATCCATTTTGTTGTGATCTTACAATAGTAGGTTATGTAGTATATGTGGGAGTGGCACCTCTCTCATTTGAAATATCAACATAAAAAGTAGGAAAATCAGTTCAGCCGTTTAGTCGTCTATAAACTTCAAACATACAAACAAATGCACATTAATTTTTATATATAGGTGATGTCCGAGATAGAAGAAGTTTTAAATTTAATTCATATGGGAAGTACCACACCCTTTTCCTAGTCAGCCCATTTTTGTCTAAAATATTCATATTGATACTAAAGTGGATTCGAAAAAATTTTAGGGCTCTAACTGTGATATTTTCATAGATATAATAATTTAATATTTTTTATATTGGAGGTGACACACCCACTATAGCCAATCCGCCCATTTTGTTTATATATAAGTACGTCAAAGTCGTCCATACAAAATACACAGTTTATGAGATATGCGACATTAAATACTTTTTGAATATGTGGGCGTAGCACCCCGCCTTCTTGAGATTTTAAAATAAAAAGTAGCCTATAATTCCTTCCAGATATACAGGAAGGTACTGTCAAAACTTCAAGAAAATCGGTCCAGCCGTTTAGCCGTCTATAGACTTCAAACAAACAAACCCACAAACAAATAAACACACATTCATTTTTGTTTATGGAGATGTAAAATTCATTAAAAAAACTACATATGTGACGTATGAGTGATATCCAATTCCATTAAGTTTTATCAAAGAATATGGACATAAAGAATACGCATTATGTAGAAGTAGTATTACGACCCGCTCTCACCAAAATCTTTTTAAAAAATCATTTCTGGATAAGGGGGGCGGAAGACAGAAGGAGAATAAACACAAACAAAGAGCGTAACAATGTGTTGCTCTCATCATGAGAGCGTAAAAATGCATTCAGTTGCTTGTCAGCTTCTAAAGGAGAATGTTCATGTCGCTTTTTTCAGACTTCAATTTTACACCCAAAGAAATATTACAGTATGATTCACTAATATCAATTAGAAATGATTTAGATTTTTGGAAGAATACTTGCCAAGTTAAATACGGTGTTTTTAGATTTTTAGCGCAGTACAATTTTTCTATATTTTTCGCTCACATATACATATTATTGGGTTAATAAGTAGACTAGAAAATATTACTAACAATTTTGCTCTGGGTTAAATATGCCTAAAATAAATAAAAAAAAAGCTATTTTTTGTTTTTATTAATTATAATTTAAACTTAAAAAAAAAATAAAACAAAAGTCTATGAATTTAATTTTGGTAATATTTTTTCTTATTTGGTGATTTTTTCACAAATGTTGGTTACAAATGCTTTTTCGTGGCAACACTGTTTCAGAAGAATAAATAAAAAATTAGTCAAACAACAAAAACGCACGATGAGAACAATTGAGAACATTGTTACGCTCTTGGTTTCTTTATCCTTCCCTTCTATCTTTCCCCCCGCGTCGGGAAATATTTTTGAAAAATATGCCAAAATGCACATTCTTTATACTTTATTTTCTTTGATTTTATACATCAAGAATCATAGATAGCATACTTGTAGGGGTAACTACTATGCGTATGAGTAATATATTTCAAATGCAATTAAATATTAAGTATGTAGTATACGTGGGCATGGCCCCTCGCTCATTTGGAATATCAACATAAAAAGTAGCCTATAACTCCTTCCAGACATACAGGAAGATACTGTGAAAATTTCAAGAAAATCGGTTCAGCCGTTTAATCGTCTATAAACTTCAAACATACAAACATACAAACAAACACACATTCATTTTTATATATAAGATTGAACTTATTCTCGGCATAAGAACTATGATGTACATACAGCCGATAAAAAATTTAATTTTTGGTTTTTGATTAGAAAATATAAACTTTTTAAACAATTACAGCCTTGTTGAAAAGATAGGCTATGAAGCAAAACCGTTTTGTATTCAAGCTTACGAAGTTTTTATAAACATTTCAACAGATTCTCATGAACTAAAATGTTCTGTTAAAGAATGTTTTTTCTATTCCAACAATATCTATCGAAACTGAGTCTTACTTACTTAGGTGGTCATTTCAACTCTTTAATCAGGATTACGACCTAGTTTCTCAGACCACTTATATTGTGCGTGTGAAAGTTATTTCTAACTTTAAAGTCGACTCCGATCAACAGATATTTAAGAAACTTTTCCTGGCAATTTCTCTCAGAGTTATTGCCAAAAATCTGCTGAAAGTAAGTCGCCGAATAGGTATTAGTTTTTTCATATTTCATTTGATTCGACATTTTTCATTTTCTTCATTGGTTTTATATCGTGGTCTGATGTCTAATAAGTCAACAGATTACCTACTAGACTACGGAGACTTCGAAGACTCCAATAAGCCTCATGTAAGAACCGCTATAATTCGATGGCAAGAAATGTTGTCTACCGATACAAAAGCCTTTCAATGAATGAAGGATACCCAAATCAATTGAAAATTGCGAGCTCTGTACCTGTTCTGGGCAACATATTAATTTTTACGTTATTTATAGGCCAAAAAAGTAATTTAAAATATATAAGTCACCTGAAGGTATTCCACAAAATAAAAACATTCGCCTTAATGTTTTAACAAAAATCTCAGATAATAAGTCATTTATGTAATTACATTTACTTTGAAACACCAACATATAATATTGTTACGAAGATGGAAACGGTGTAATATCGTTAACATTAAAATGAGCAAAAGCTACGCAAACAAATATAACGAACTTGTTACTAGTAAACCAACAACATCAGTATGAAAGAAAAGGGAATAGACAAGTAAGCAAGAAAATAACAACAAGCAATGTGAACAGAATTGTGTGAAGACGCGTTGCGTGTAAAGAGAACAGTGTGGTTTGAAGATCGCCGTTGCAAAGATCTACCGAACAGTTGTAAGTGCTTACGCGAACAGAAGTGTAAAGAAGCATAACGAACTAAGCCAATTGTTGTTGTGTCATCAAGTTGTGAATAGTGGCACACAAAAGTACTGCGAACTATAAAGAATTTAATTAAAGCTAAACACAAATTTATTTTTATTTTGTTTTCAATCAACGACCTCATATTTAAACTACGCATACAGTAGTAGTTGCATATAGTTTCGCACGGCAGATTGTTGGCACAACAAATGAATGCATTTTCGCTGTAAAAGAATTGCTATTGAAGGGGAATTAAATTACTGGAAGCATTCGTGTACCAGTTTGTATTTAGCACAGTTCAGATTTGTGAAGGGATTGTTGGTAAGAGCGTAAATATTAAAGAACATGGCAAATATCAAGGACACATTGTCGAGTACAATGATTCATCTCCAAAAACATGTAGTGTTTTACATGAACATGTTGTTGGATACAATTTATTTTATTTGAAAAAAGGTTTAGAATATTTAAACGTATCCCTGAAAGATTACAAAGATTGAAATTAAGTATGAAAAATGCTATCTTAATTCACGATTTGTGTATCTAAACACATGCGTCAATAATTTAATGACTTCCTCGCTCGCTTAACGTAAGTAAGATCATTGCGTGCGCCGTCTTCCGCTAATCTTGTCATCAAATACCTGTTTTGCGCGAACTTCCTCTTCCATCCTAATACACTGAGCATCTTCCATGTGACTGGAACTGCCTATACATAGTTCCAAATGCTGGTTTGTTTCTTTTCCAAGTGTTCAATAATAATATCATGGAACTATTTTATATTTTTTTCATCTTTTTTAAACACTTCTTAAAATACTTTCCTTTCAAAATATTCTTTTCAAATTACTTCAGTGAAGTGAAAGAAGATTATTAAAATTAAATTACAAAACTTTCTTTAATGGATTTTCTTTTTTTGTTGTTGTAAAATAACATTTTGAAGTCGCCGTGGTCTAGGAGGTAGTGTGTTGGCTTATTAGACGAAATGCCCGAGTTCAAATCCCAGGTCAGACATCAAAATGAAAATATGAAAATATTTCTTCGGCGACTTCCTCTCAGCAGATTTCTGGCAAAAACTCTGAGAGTAAAAATTGCCATGAAAAGCTTTTCAAAAATAATAAAATAAAATTAACACACACAACATGAGTGTTGTGAGACGCTAGGCTGTAATCCTGACTGAAGGGTTGTAATGGCCAATTATGTAGGTATGTATGTTTCGCCAGAAACCTGTTGAGATAAAGTCGCCGAATAATTGTTCATATTTTGTTATGTTGGAGATGTCTGACCAGAGGTTTGAACCGTGGCGTTGTGATTGTGAGCTAAAATCGAAACAATTTTTATTATGTCAAAACATTTTCTTGACAGACTTTAAGTAATTAAGCTTATATTTCTATGCTCCAATGAACTGATGTATTGGTAAATACCAAAGATTATTTCTTTGTACATATGTTGAGATAATTTTGTTTTCGTTTATTGCTGAATCATCGGTACGTTTTTACTTGAGAATCACAGCTGGGAAACGAAGAATAATAAACCAGTATGAAGTGAGCTGTATTTAAGAGGTTTATACTAAAAACAAAAACAAAATTTGGTTTTGTTTAGATTTTCCACTACTATGCATTAATCTCTAATAAAATCTCTGTATGAAGGTAACAATTTTCATCAAGCACTGGTGTGTTATTACTCCCTGGAAAGCTTCTACAACACCATGACCTAGTAAGTTAGTAATGTATCGTCGGGATAATATTGACAATGCGCTGCCTAAGGACAGAATAAATCAGATTTCATCATGATCATCATCTCCAAAAAAAAATGTCAAGAAATAATATACCACACAAAACAATGAGCATTTTTTTTTTGTTTTCGTAAGAAGAGAATATTTTCGTAAACTTTTACACGTTTTATTATTTATCTAAGGTCATCAAAATTTACTGAAATTTTAAAATATTTTCCGTCGTTTCCTCTTCTTCAATTTGGAACTAAGATTTATAGAGAGAATTTAACATCTATACTCCGAATTCTATTGCTATAATATGCTGCCCTAAATGAAGACTTTAATGAAAGGAAAAGTATATAAAAATGTGACACACTAACCTTACTTTATATCCAAATAAAAGTACAGAAATTAAATACTTGAAAAACACTAAGAAAAATAAAGTAATACGTATGTATATATGTATGTATCTATATTGAGTAGAAAAAATGAAACTGAAACGAATGTATAATATATCAAGTGAGTAAATGTTACTTTTACACTTAAGCAAAGGAAGTTTTAATTATGCTTGAACAGTGTAGTTTAAAACGTGTTGAAAACAAATTTAAGTAATACAGTACTCCTAAAAAATTGAAACGATTTAGTAACACTAAATTTTGTTTGAAATAAAATGAAAACATTGACTTTTGTGTCTTTATTACATGTAATACTGATAATAATGTAATCAAAAGCAAATTGATTTAAATATATAACCGATATGAAGTCACCGTAGTCTAGTACGTAATGTGTTGGCTTATTATACGTGAAGCCTCGTCTCAAACCCCAGGTCAGGCATCGAAATACGAAAAAAATATATCTTCGGCAACTTTCTCTCAGCAGATTTCTGGCAAAACCTCAGAGAGCAAACAAAATTGCCATGAAAAGTTTCTCAAATAACTGTCGTTCAAATGCGACTTTAAACGGGTGGTCCTACCACTTAGATATGAAATTAACACACACAGCATAAGTGATGTGAGAAGCTAGGTCATAATTCTAAATGAAGGGTTGTAATCACCAATTACGTATGGTATATAACCGATATATCACATTGAATTAAAAACATGTGCTACTAATATATTCTTGAATAGAGTTACCATTTTGCAAAATATATTCGCATATTCTAGGCATTTGTCTAGCTATCTTTCGAATAGATAACCATGTCTCATTTTAATCACGATATAGTTTTTATTGATACCGATGAGTCTACTCCCGATTTATCGTTCTAATTACAATTTCCCACAAATCGTATGACACGTCCTTAGCTATCACTTGAAAAGCAATCTCATTATCGCGCAGCGTGTCCATCTCCATATTTGTCTGCTACGGTGCAACATTTGTGATTTAATCTTTTAAGCGTGACATCAATTATTGCATCGGAACCAAGAAAATGCAATTTGTAATACGTGGAAATGGCATAAAACGTAGACGTACCATACAGACGTTTTTCCGCGTTAGGAATATTTGATTTTTAAACTCAGCTTAAACTGCTCTCCTTTGACAGTATGCTTATTGTTAACAATTACTCTAGGAGCTAAAGTATTTACAAATTTTTTGTGTTTTCGCACAATCCATTTATATTCCTTAGTCGGCCTATAAAAATATTTTATATGTGTTTTATTTACGTTTACTTTTGAATCCACGAAATGGATAACCCTATATTTTGGCCAATTTTTGTTTTCTTAAACATTTTTATTATTTTTATATAATTTAATTTAATTATTGTTTTGGACTAAAATCTACAAGAATATTTGCTAAATAAATATTTTAGTTCTCTATATTTTAACCGACACTGTATATTTACGTAATGAATGTACATTTATACATGCACCTAAATGAACCCCTATGATATTATTGTTTTGAGCAAATATTATCATAAAAGACATCAATATTCTAAAGGCATATACACATACTTGTTTAGGGATGGCGTCGTACAACAAGAAGAGCAAGTACGTAAAATATAAGATAATTGACATACATATGTATGTATCATATATTTTCCTTAACATATATTATATACGTTTACTCTGTAATATTTGTTAGACCTGTAATAAAATGCAGTTATACAAAAAAAGCAAAAATGATAGAAAACCTTATCACAACTAAAGAACGATCTTTCATTAAGTGTTTCTTTAAATTTAAATGAAAGCACGTATGTCTTGGCTAATATCGAAATATTGGCTTTAATGAATGCTGTGATTTATGGCATATTATAGTACATCTGCGACTTACGAAAGCTCACAAAAAAATTGAACGAGTTCTCGGTGTCTATTTCACGTCACATCTACATGAGATGAAATCGCTTGTGCAGAATCGCTAGTTATAGAGGATCCCTATTTTTAAAGACATTGAGCCGTTGGTTGTTGAATCTTGAGCAGTCGGAGAGAATATTTGATTCATCTAGATTATGTTGCAATTTCATCTAAATGAAGATTTAAAAGGCAACCGTGTGTAACTTTTGTAGCGCCCTCCTGGGGAAACCACATATTTGTAATATCCAGATTAACCAATTTAGACTTAAAGTTGTTGGTCGCCGTTGACAGTGATGGCCTGGTAAACATCATTCTCGAAGGAATATGAACCAATTATGCCGATAGCTCTAAGCACACGACCAAGCAGTGAATTTTTCGGGATTCGTTAGACACTCTTGGATATCATGTGGATATCATATCATGTTGAAATTTATCACGAAAAGGGCCTCATTGCTGGTAATGAGTTTACTTTGAAGTGAGTAGATGACAACTCATTTGACAATTGAAGCTTCAACAAAATGGCCGTCAAATCTTAGAATCCCTTGTTGGAAGACCATTGGCAGCCCACCATTAGTTAGATTATAAAGTTTCACTTAGAATGATTGATTTTTAGTAGCAACCAACACAACCTTGAATACATCTGCAAAAGTATGCATGTCTGTGCTAAAGTGTCTTGTAGCGTACAGTATGATACTTGTACCCACTTATGTATGTGTACTCTGTTGTAACAGACTTTCTGTATGTGTATATCTTATACGTTCATCTTGCCTTTATTAATGAAGACTTTAACTTATTTCGTGTGAAACTGTGCACGAATTATAATCATTTGACCATTTAAAATGTCTGCAATGTCTTCACTTAAGTAAATGCTGACAATGAAGTGGAATGAATGAAATGAAGTGAAATGAAAACCCGTGACGCACATTTAAATGATGTTGTATTCCACACAATGTGGCATCAATAGGTCCTTCAGTCGAATAAAAAATGTGGATGATTAAAACAGTACAGGTGTCCCTCGTATAACGCGGTGGTCACGTTCCAGGAAAATTCCGCGTTATGTAATTCGCGTTATAAAAGACTTAGCTTTCATATAAATTTGAGGGTTATGTTCCAATAAGCTTTTTCCAAAATAAAATAGGTACTAAATTTACGTTTACAACTCAAAATCAAAATTCATACTTTATTTAAAAAAATTAAAAACATAATGAAAAAAAAACAATCGGAAAACATAAATATTATTCATTAACTAATTTAATTTTTGTGTTTTCACTAGTCTGTGTCACTTACTTCGAACATCATATCTAACTGTAATGATATTTTTTAATTCACCATTTAAGTTTTGAAAGCAAAAACGGGTAATACCCAAAATTGTAATTCCCAGGAATGCATGCCAAACAGTATAAGGCAAAAATAAAATGCATTGACATTTTCAATTTCGCGTTATACAAGTCAAAATTTCGCGTTGTAATGAAACTGTTTTGTTTTTAAATCGCGTTATATCGAAAACGCGTTGTAGAAGTACCGCGTTATACGAGGGAGACCTGTACTTCTTTCGTTTGAATTCAAAGAAGGAAAGCTCTTCATAAAAGAAACGATTCGGATTCAAAATAAAAATGTTGAAGGTAATGAAAAACCGTCTGCAAATATTATAAAGGTTACCTTGAACACAAGTAACACATAATGTTTGTTTTCAAAAACTTTTTATCTTAACTGACTTGCAGTATCGCAATATTTTTCCATTTATTATGTCTAAAGGATGTTATTACTCATGTTGGTTCAAAAGCTTTTCACTTTTTGAATTTGTTTTAGTATTAAGCGCATTAGAAAAAATCTCTCATAGGGAAACAACAACATTTAAACAAAACTAACAGCAAAACATTTTGCAAAGCAAGTAAAAAGGAAACAAGGTTAAAATAATATTTATGTTGGAAGCTGTTGGAATTGACGCTTATATGAGTCATATTAGTCTGTATAACATGCCACTGAAAAATTAAAAAAAAAAAAAAATTGTGAGATTGATAGTGGTTAACAAACTTCTAACAAATAACTTGCCCGGTAATACTATAAGTAGACAATTTGTTGCAATGATATGATTATTTTAGACTAACTTTTATAAACATTGTGATAAAACAAGTTGATTCATTTTTTTTAATATAAAATAAAAACAATCCGAATACAGTGTATGATTATGGTGAACCAAAAAAAATTTAAACTTTCAACAATTTAATATCATGCGTACGTACAATATGCAAAATTGATGCAGTTCGGTCTCTAACTAAAAGTTTTATTATAATCGCTTTTGAGGAATTTTGTTAAATCTATTTTTATCATTAATTTTAAATTAAATATGTACATACCTATGTCTATATTATTAAGTATTCGTTCTAAGTTGATAAGATATGTACATTACATGATTATTTTAGTTTAAAAGTCCTGTTTTATTAATTAAAAAAAACATATCATTAGTTAAATTTTTGAATATGTACATACAGTGATCATCAAAAGAAACTGTAAATTAAAAAAAATATACATTAATAAAATACCATTGCCAGTTTTTAATTGAAACAAAAAAAAAATACAAAATATTTCCAAATATTGTCAAATTTTTTCGGGCACTCTCCTTAAGTGGTAAAAGTTGAGTTCGGTGATTGTTAGCATTTTATCCATAGTGATCAGTTTCTTTTGATGCTCACTGTACATACATAATTGGTCACTACAATCGTGCTGGCAGGTATACGACCTAACTGATTACATCACTTATGTAGTGTGTATTAATTTTGTACATCAGTGGCAGGACCTACAGTTTAAAGCCGATTCCGAACGCCAGATTTGTGAGCAATTATGCCGAGATAAAGTCACCAAAGATTCATATTTCGTTTTGTTGAAGATGTTTGATCCGGGGTTTGATCCGTTACCTCACGTCTAATAAGCTACAGTCCACATTTAAAATTTTATATTTATAGTAATCTTTGTTCATAATTTTACTGAAAATTGTATTCGATTCAAAATAAGTCCACACAATAACTTTTTGTATTTTTTATTTTTGTAGATCGACGCATAACACTGGATAACAGAGATCTCCATGCAAATATATTTCGTAACACACTGATTGTATTTACAAAATAAATGCATTTTGTTCGTACTGTTTTCAATGTTTCTTGAGAGAATTCCATAAAAACTAATTAATTGTAATAAAACAGTTATGATATATAAAATTTTATATAATAATTAATTTGTTTGATATATTATGTAAAAATTAAAACTTATTTTTCAAATCAATTTTTAATAAATAAAAATTAATGAATTATTAAAAAGAAAAATTTTACCAATAGTTATTTAATTAAAAAGGTGAACAGGTAAATATTAAACAATTAACATTTCAAATAATTATAGAAATGTATTGTGAACATACATGAAGTATAAAGTTCAAGAACAGTTTTTTAATATCTTAAGAGATAGGCATTACACAACAATACTGGCATATATTTTTATTGTTATTAAGCTCCTCACGGCGACACATCAAATTTAACTCATCAAATATACTTAATTGTTGATAATATTTATTTTCATAAAACTTCAAAATTATACGTTCAAACCTCATAGTATTGTTGTTGAGAGGGATAGAGAATTATTTAACTACTCATAAATAATTTGTCATTACAACCCTTCAGTCAGGATTGCAAAATCAATCAAAAACTGATTGTGGTTATTTTCTCATATCTATCCCTTACGTCAACAGTTGCATACCCGGATATGCATGTGAAAATAAATAAAAATATTTTAATATTGCATGTTTATTCCGTAAGATTTAAGAGTTTCCGATAAATTGAAACATTATGAGCACGCAATCTAGCAGTGTGTTGCGGTAAGACAGAACAAATTGTTCTTCTTTGCTTACATAGTCCGTTACACGTCCACAGCAGAGATCAGTAATGAGTATTCAAAAAGATGAGTAGATTCGAATCATACTCATAATTTCTGGTACTTATGCGCATTCATGGTTATTTTAATATCATACTCATACTACTCATATTCAAAGAGTAAAGTACTCATGGTACTAATATTTAAGAATACGCGTTTTGTAGTTGATTTTGATCCTCCTTTACTCAACATTTACAAGAATGACAAAATAAGTAAGTAATAAGTATGATTCGCGTACGAACACTACAATACTCACTAGAAGGTTGTGCGTTTGCTTTACTTGCTATCTTTGTCTTTTTGCTTCTTCTTTTTTTTAATGCAGCAACAACTAAGACTGTACATTTTTATGAATGATTGGAATCACTCGAATCATTTGTGAGTATTATAAGTATTTTTCCAAATTTATGAGTTATATGTTTATGAGTTTGATGACAACGATGTACTCATACCCATTGCAACCTGTACTTATAAATCAATGTTGTAGTGAGTGCGAATGAATCAGAGTAGTTGAATTTCAATACTGTTGACTCACTCATACTCAAAATTTCATGTGTACTTATGAGTAGCGACAAAATGATTCATTGCTGATCTCTGGTTCAAACCTCAGGTGAGACATCCGAAACAAAACGAAATACGAAAAAATAAAGGGTCCGCCAAATAACTTTTTTTTGACAATGCTTTAAAAGTACAATCCTTCCGGTTAATAATGGAAAATAACTTCATTCAAATGGCTGCCTCGGCTGGCCATGCAGTAGCCTACAGAAGATGCCGATTTTGGCAAAAAAATCATCTTTTCAGATGAAGCTCATTTTGATCTTGGCGGGTATGTAAACAAGCAAAATTATCGCATTTGGGGCACAGAAAACCCGCGCGAATACATTGAAAAGCCGACGCACCCAAAACGAGTCACTGTTTGTTGCGGATTTTGGTCCAAAGGCATAATTGTGCCATTGGCCGTTACAGTCAATGGCGATCGTTATCGGGCCATGTTGAACGAATTTTTGTTCACAAAAATTGAAGAGGAGGGTATTGGCAATATTTGGTTTCAACAGGACGGCGCTACGTCGTTATTTGGCGGGCCCTTTATTTCTTCGGAGACTTCCTTTCAGCAGATTTCTGGCAAAAACTCTGAGAGTTAAGTGCGAGTTACCCAGACGTAACGTAACGTACCGTAACGAACGTTCTCTTTTTAGCATATGGAGAACAATGTAAACGCTTACCTAAACGTTCTCTCTCGTTAGCAAAACGGAACGATCTGTATAAAGTGGCAGTTACCCAACTGTAACGTAACGTACCGTAGAAAACGTTCTCTTTTTAGCATATGGAGAACAATGTAAACGATTACCGAAACGTTCTCTCTCGTTAGCAAAACGGAACGATATGTATAAAACAGAATTCTCCCACGACATTTGAACATGAGAGAGGATGAGCAGTGTTGCCACGAAAAAAAATATTATAACTGTTGGCAACACTAATATTAACAACAATATGGTAACTTGATATACACAGAAAAACTGAAGATATCAACATGTAGAATGTTCTGGATATATTTTCCTTTTAATAAATAAATTGAAATTAAATAAATTGAAATTGAAATCATAATATTGGCGACGAGGTGCAAAGGAATATACTTATTTTAACACGATACAAATATTGTAGAGTGCAGGCACCATGGATGAAAACATCAAACTGTTGCTACAGCAAATGCAAACTCAACAAAACCAAAATTATCAGGATAGTATGGCATTACATCAGTTAATGTCCCAAATACTGTCCAACCAACCTACAGCATCAATATCGTCGAACGATAGTGTTCCTAAAGTGGAGAGGGGAAACGAGTTTATTCTCGAAGCACTTGCATCTAATATAAACGAATTTTGCTATGATGTTGACCTTAACCTCACTTTCGACTCATGGTATGCCCGATATGAGGATTTATTCAATATTGATGCAAGCAAGTTAGATGACGCAGCAAAAGTCAGACTTCTGTTACGGAAAATGAATATTATAGTGCATAACAAATACATAAACTATATTCTTCCGAAGCATCCTAGAGATTTTACTTTTAAAGAAACTGTGGAAAAACTAAAGCAGTTGTTTGGTAGCCAAATATCAATTTTTAATTCCCGCTTCAAATGTCTGCAATTAACAAAAGAACCACAAATGGATTTCATAACATACACAGGGTTTGTTAATAAACAATGCGAACAATTTAAGTTAAGCGATCTTACCCTAGACCAGTTTAAGTGTCTAATGTTTGTAATGGGGCTTAAGTCAGCAGATGATTTTGAGGTGCGTACAAAACTTTTAAGCAAACTAGACAGTGAAGCAAACGCCATTACACTGGATATTCTATCAAGAGAGTGTCAGAGAATAATCAATCTGAAAACTGATACAGCTCTCATTGAAAATACACACAGTGAAAATCAAGTACATCGATTGCAAATGGAGAAAAACAACAAGAGTAACAATAAACCAAATTCACCATGTTGGTTTTGTGGCGGCATGCATTATGCCCGCTTTTGCACATATAGAAATCATAAATGTCAAGAGTGCAACAAGCAGGGACACAAGGAAGGTTATTCCTTCAAAGTTAAGAACAATAGGAAGCACTCCAACTGCACATACAACGATGGTCCCGAAGCAAAAAGTATTTTCACATGTAAAACAATTAATAGTACATTGAGGAAATATATAAAGGTTAAAATCAATGGAATGGACGTAAAACTACAACTCGACACTGGGCCGGACATAACAATTATTACAAAAGAGGTTTTCAATAAACTTCACATACACAAGTTGCAAAATGTTACACAAACAGCTCGTAGTGCTACGGGAAATCTACCTCTGATTGGTCAATTCAACTGCAATGTAAATTTTCTGGACAAAGAAATTACCACAACGGGTTATGTCACATCAATACGAAAATTAAATGTTCTTGGTATTGATTGGATAAATGCACTACATTTAAATGACATGCCCATAAACACCATATGTAAATCAATTAAATTGGATCAGGGAAGTATCTATAAAAATAATAACAATTTTATGAATCTCAAAAATAATTTTTCAGCCCTTTTTGATGGAAAAATGGGTCTATGTAACAAAACAACAGCAAAGCTGGTGGTAAAGCCAGATAAACAACTAGTATTTCGTCCTCCCCGGCCTGTTGCATATGCAGTTCGACATCTCGTAGAAGATGAATTACACAGACTTCAGAATGAGGGTATAATTTCCCCGGTGAACTATACGGATTGGGCAGTACCAATAGTGGTTATCAGAAAAACTGATGGACGCATTCGCTTATGCGCTGATTTCTCAACTGGTCTTAATGACGCACTGGAAATGCACCAATACCCCTTACCGCACCCAAATGATATTTTTCCAAAATGGCCAATGCTAAGGTATTTAGCCACATTGATTTGGCTGATGCATTTCTTCAAGTAGCAGTAAATGAACAATCTAAACATCTCTTAACTATAAACACGCACATGGGACTATATCGGTATAACCGAATGGTTTTTGGCGTTAAAATATTTCCCACAATATTCCAACAGATAATGGACACAATGCTTGCAGGTTTGCAGGGAACTGCTGCATACATAGATGATATATTTGTATCTGGAAAAAACCAGAAAGAACATGATACAAACCTATTTGAAGTTTTAAAGCGCATCGAGTATGGCTTCAAATTAAAATTCGAAAAATGCAACTTCTCAACCCACGAAATAGTTTATTTAGGCTATAAAATCAATAAATATGGGTTAAAACCAAATCCTGTTCGAGCTGAAGCAATTTACAACATGCCAGAACCAAAAGATGTCTCTGAGCTACGATCATTCCTCGGGGCAATCAATTTTTATGGCAAATTTGTTAGCCAAATGCACAAGCACCGAGGCCCGCTAGATGAATTGTTGAGAGCAAACACTCCATGGGAATGGAATGCCAAACGCCATAACAGTTTCATGAAATTTAAAGAAATCATAATGTCAGACTTACTACTCACTCATTACGATCCGAATAAAAACATAATAGTGGCTGCAGATGCATCAAATTACGGACTGGGGGCATGTATCTTTCAGGAATTTGAAGATGGATCGATAAAGGCGATTTCTCAGGCATCCAGATCGCTTACAGCAGCGGAAAGATCTTATAGCCAAATTGAGAAGGAAGCTCTGGCTCTTATTTTTGCTACAACAAAATTTCACAAAATGATTTTTGGCAGGCATTTCAAGTTAAAAACAGACCACAAACCCCTCATAGCAATTTTTGGTAGAAAAAGTGGTATAAGTGCACATCAGGCCAATCCCCTTCAACGATGGGCAACCAAACTGTTAGCATACGATTTCGAAATCAGTTTCGAATCAACTACCAGCTTTGGGTACGCAGATGTGTTATCACGCCTTATTAACAACCAAAACACCAATTCAGACGAATTCGTCATCGCCTCAATCCAATTCGAAAACGAAGTCAATCAAGTGCTTTCTAGTAGTCTCGCAAAACTTCCGATAACACATACGATGATAAAAGAACAGTCGGAAAAGGACCAAACCTTGCGCTCAATTGCAGAATATTGTCAAAATGGATGGCCAAACAATATCGACAGAAATCCAGAACTTCGACCGTATTTCCAACGTAAGGATGAAATTAGTGTTATCAATGGATGCATCATGGTAGGCGAACGAGTAGTTGTGCCTAATATATACCGTCGACGCCTCTTAAAGGACCTTCACAAAGGCCATCCAGGAATTGAACGAACAAAATCTATTGCCCGCAGTTATGTGTTTTGGCCTGGAATTGATCAGGATATAAAGGCCTTTGTACAACAGTGTAATCAATGAGCCTCAGCAGCAAAAATGCCAACAAAAACAGCTCTTTGTCCTTGGCCTACACCTGAAAACGTATGGGACCGCATTCATATCGATTACGCTGGCCCAATCGAAGGATATTATTTCTTGGTTGTGGTTGACGCCTTTTCAAAATGGCCCGAAATAGTTCCAACAAAATCCATATCCACTCAACAAACAATAAAAATTCTAAATGAGATATTTTCCAGACATGGGCTACCGCGCACAATTGTCTCCGATAACGGAACACAGTTTAAAAGTATACCCTTTCAAGAATTCACAACATCCAGAGGTATTCAACATCTTTTCTCAAGTCCATATTACCCAATGTCAAATGGACAAGCCGAGAGATTCGTGGACACATTTAAGAGGGCACTAAAGAAACTAAAAGAGGAGGGTAATATACAGGAAAACTTGCAAACCTTTCTTCAGTGTTACCGATCCACAGCAAATCGATACTGTGTTGATAATAAATCCCCTGCGGAACTTTTATATAACCGGAAAATGCGTACACACCTGGATATTCTCCATCCACATTCAACAACCCAGGACACCGTACATCCAAGTGGTCATGTCGAACGTATGAAAAAGCAATATGATAAGAAACACGGCGTAATTGAAAAAGAGTTTAGGACAGGAGATAAAGTTTATGCCAGTATTTATGTACCAAATAACAGATTTGTCTGGAAACCTGGTAAAATAGTAGAACGTAGGGGTAACGTAATGTACAATGTGATTCTTGATCACGGTAGACTGATTCGTGCTAACAAAAATCAGCTACGCCGAAGGAGTGGCAACGATACTGCATCAAGTCCCCGTAGGCTAAACATTGGGCTAGACTACTTCCCAGAAGTCATAACACCGGATGAACAACCTACCGTTGAAAATGGTGCGCTTCAAGATTGTAACAGTATCTTACCAAGGGGACAGGAAATTTTAAACTCGAATGTTGTTGAAAATCCAACGCCTCGCAGGGAAGAACCAGGAGGACAGGAAGTTTTAAACCGCAATCTTACTGACTTTTCAACACCACGTAGATCAGCTAGACAACGGAAACCTGTAAACAGGTTTAGTCCTTCCAGGAACTAACTAAGAAGGGAAGGTGTTGGCAACACTAATATTAACAACAATATGGTAACTTGATATACACAGAAAAACTGAAGATATTCACATGTAGAATGTTCTGGATATATTTTCCTTTTAATAAATAAATTGAAATTGAAATCATAATAGTAACCAACATTTGCGAAAAAATCACCAAATAAGGAAAAATATAACCAAAATTAAATTCGCAGTTTTTTATTTTATTTTTTTCAAACTTAAATTATAATTGAGAAAAGAGAAACAAAAAATAACAAAATAAAATTGTAATCTTACTAATTAATTAATTTTAGCAAACAAAACAAAAGCCATTTTTATAAGAAAAATAGTAACCAAATCTACACATTGAACAAAAAAATAACCAAAAACGGCAACACTGATGATGAGTGCAAATGTCTGTATACCAATTTCTTTGCATTGTGTTGTGTTTATTTGTTGCTTCGTGTTTTGTTTGGTTTTTATTAACATTCTTCGTTGGGATATGTCCCGTTTTTAACGTTTCTATAACTATGCAAACGTTTTTAAGGCTACGTACGTTAAGATTTTACGTTTCTTACGTATGCATAACCAGCCCTTAAAAATTTTTTTTGTTAAGTTTTTATTTTTTTATTATTTGCCAAAACTAAGCAGTCTAATCAAGAGTTTGCTTGTTTCATACATGAAGCCAAAGCTATTCATACATAAGGCCTTGCTATTATTTTAAGTATTTTAAGTATTTAGATATAAAAAAAAACATTAAATAGAAATAAAAACGAAATAGTAATATGGTACAGTTAGGAACGTTTGAATTCCCATATAAAATGTGTTTGCAAGCCCTACTATGCTTACTGTTAAGGTTTTTACTACCAACATAAAGGTTAACATATTTTATGCTTTTTATTGTGGGATTTCTCAAACATCATATGCATGGTATTGCAAAGTATAAATTAAACTAAGTGTCATAACTTTCCTTTTTTACAAGTGCAACATATAAATGTAAAGCTGCGTACATACATATGTACGTAATGCAATTTTTCATAATGTTCATCCATGTTTGATGGCACTTTCAATACTTGATGGAATTTTCATGGACTGCTGCTTCATAACATAAAAATGGCTTGAAGGATCATTTAAAATTTATTACATTTCATATACACAGAGCTTGTGGGATTTGTTCTTTTTGTCGGCATTTTTGAATTGATTGTAGGTTGCCCTTTTAACAGGTTGAGTTAATTCATTAACATTTAATTCGAAAACAATTTTATTGAAATCAGTTTTGTTTTCAATTTGCAAAAGACCAAAACAAAAAACGACCACCACCAAGTGAAATAATTATTACGTGTCAATTATTAAAGATTTTATTTATAATTGCTGTTCATTTGTAATTTTGTTAACACTATTGAAACAAGATTTATTTTTTAATTTTAATTGTATATCTTTTCAAATTTATTGTGCTGTGCATGAATGTATTAAACTACGCAATTTTGTTTCCCGGTCTAGTGTACCATGAAAGACAAAAAAGTTCGATTTTTAAAGTTGAAACTTTAATCAGAGAAAAAAAAATAATTTGTTAATAAATAAATCTGTTACCTTATTTTATTGTAAATGAATGGGTAGTTTTTAGTTTGAAAGTCGTTTAAAACGTGATGATATACGTATGCCTTAAATTAGAATGTAAGATTAACGCCAGTCATATATGAAATTAACACACACAACATAAGTGGTGTGAGGAGCAAGGTCGTATTTATATCTGAAGGGTTATAATGACCAATTATGTATATATGTATGTGTGCTTAACTGGACTATTTATACTTCATAGTTTCCTATACCGTTTATTTAATAGTAGTTACTTTTTATATGCCAAATATCAAAGCTTTTCTTGCCAAACTTTGAGAGCCTTGGGTGTCACTCTTTTTTGCAGGTAAACAACAACCAATTCCCCTTTTTCAGCATAATTTTTCGTAAAGGTGGCATGAATATAACAAATCCTTTAAGGTGCCATACTAATGTACATGAAGTCATTACAAGTATTTTGTATGAGATAACGTATTTAAAGACTCCAGGAAATGGGATCTGTGCTGAGGTCGTTTTCTTCCAAATTTCTTCTGAATTGTTTCTTTTTCGTTAATGGAGAAAGTTGTATGTATATACATACATACATAATAATTCATACATACATACATAATTTTATTTGATCTCAGATTTTTTGCCATTTTTTTTGTATTTTGTTTTGTTGGAGATGTCTGACCTGGGGTTATGACCGTGATCCCAAATATAATAAGTTAATGCAGTACCTAATAGACTACGACGACTTCATGGAGTTCTATAGATTATTAAAATCAGTGTACTATTTGGCAATTGATACAATATCTTGAGAGTTTAAAATCTTAACAAAAGTGATCTACTGCTTCGAAGAAAAGTCCAGTGAAGTTAAAACTTGAAATCACTCTTAGAAGAATAGCAATTGCATCTGTAATCTTGAGTCTATTGGACGGCTAGTAATTTGGATGTTCAATGGTTCATCCTCAATGGCCGAAGAGATGACAGTTTGCATTTTCTGCATAAGAGTATCAGCTCCATTCTTCCTGGATTTACCTCCACTAACCTCTGGTTAGTGTAGTAGGTAGTGTTTTCACATATTGGACATGAGGAAACTATTTAACCCTCTGGTCAGATTTTTAAAACAAAACAAAATAGGAAAATATATTTCTACAGCGACTTCTCTCAGCAGATTTCTGCCAAAAAGCCTAAGAGCAAACAAAATTGTCATGGAAAGTTTCTCAAAAATCTGTAGTTCGGAGTCGAATTTAAACTGTAGGTCTCGCCACTCATGTATAAAAAAATTAACGCACACAACATAAATGGTATGAGAATTTAGGTCGTAATCCTAACTTAAGGTTTGTAATGACCAATTATGTATGTATGAGGGTGACCATCATGGATTACCTCACGGTTGAACTGTTCTAACACAACTATCAATTCATTTATGACAATATTCTATTAATCCATAAACTATTCAGTCCGAGTGATGAGCAAACGCCCTGGATTAATTTTGCTTTCTACTTCACTAGTGTGTCACACTCAACCTGTTTAGTGCGACCATTTTCGCCTCCAGCTCTACATTGAAAGTACTCTATTGAAGGCACCCTCTATATCAAAGACGGCACCTAGAGTAAGATGTCTTATCGGCTAAATTCCATAGTCATTAGAAGCTTTCAAATGTATGATGATTTAATCAATATTCTAAGAGACACCTGCCTCATATTATTTGTTATAAAAGTTGTTAAAATTAAAAATCGACATTGTACGTTGACATCTGTTTCGATGTTGGTTAGAGCAGTGTCAGTATAACCAAGTACCAGTTCTTTCACTCGATCAGGTAGAGGAGTATCCAATTGGTAGAACCAGTATTAACTCACACGAATTTTCAAAGTCACGGTATTTGGGTCGTCATTGCTCAAAATAAAATCTGAAATGAAAGTGATATGGTGTTAAGATTTTTTTCTTTGCCTAACTTCAAACGTAGCATGAACCATTCTAAAATGATGAGCCATCAGTCGTTCACAAACCTATCTGGTCACAAGCCATTTTCTTAGATTTGAGCAATTTCTTCTCCTATTTTGTTGACTGGGATAAGAATAAGAACAAAAATAAATATCTTAAAATTTTCGCTTTTTATCATAAAGCATTTAAGGCAGACTTAAATTTATTTAACTGTGACAGCTGCGTTAGTATCCGGATGTGTGGCAAATATTATATTTTAAGAAATATTTTAGTTTCTAAAGACAATACTACAGCATTTCCTGACTAAATAAAAATAGTATAAAAAGATTGATTCCCTGGTGGTTTATAACATTGCCAAAATCTTAAAAACGGAAAGCGATGAAAGTATTATCCGAGAATATTTTCGTTACCTTTAGAATATTTTCATTGCAGCATACTGTGACGTTGTTTTTTATTATTTTTTTTTTTTTTTATCACGTTTTAAACTTCTTTTGAGTTGCAAGTGAAAATCTGGTTCACAAAACGTTTTATTCTAACAGACTTTTATTTACGGCTTCTAAACGAATTTACTGCTCCAATCATAAATTTAATATTGTTTTCTCGCAATTTTTAACATTTAACTGCTGAAATAGAAAATTTATTATCGTTCTCAAATGAGTGTATAAAGTTTAACTGTATTTCATGAACAAAAAGTTGAATAGTGTGGATTTACTGCTATGGAAATGTTGTTTGAAAAACTAATGAGAAAGAGAAGCGAATACAAATGTATACACAAACTTTCCTTTCCTAATGTTAAAAACGGGTACTCACAAACGTGGCAGTCAGGCCAACAAATGAAACTGTAAGAGTAGAAAATACA
Source organism: Sarcophaga rosellei (assembly GCA_930367235.1). Classification (NCBI taxonomy): domain Eukaryota; kingdom Metazoa; phylum Arthropoda; class Insecta; order Diptera; family Sarcophagidae; genus Sarcophaga; species Sarcophaga rosellei. The sequence continues at coordinate 47,593,827 of OV884019.1, forward strand.
AATACAAAAACAAGGTATCCAATTCGAATTTGCAGTGTAAGATTGTTAGTAAAAACATTACGATTGATAAAGTTTCTAAAGAATTTAATACATTAAATTTTTGCAAATTCGGTCTCTGAGAAATAATTCTGATCAATACAGAATTTTGGCGATCTTTGAAGTATAAACTGGGATATATGATATACTGTATCTACCTTCTTGGATATAGAGTGTGTCTTCAATTTAGTGCCCTTTAATGTGGAGCTAGGGGCCATAATGGTCACTCTAACTAGATAGAGTGAATTGCGAAATTCAGGTGACGGTCGTCCTATCCTTTTATATCCTGACTTCTAACAAATTATTTTCATCAAGAACATTTTTGACATTATTATTATTTCGTTTATAACATCAAAGCTAAAGTTATGAAACCGTCACTGCCAACAGCTTGTGCCAGCGTAAATATTGCTGTAAACATTACAACGGCCAAATTTGGCTCCTATCGAAATGTTATTTAAGAGGTATTCAAGGTTGATGCTTTCTGAAATTGTCAAATCTGTGTGGTTTAGGCACTTTCCTTCCCTCAATCACAGTAACCACTACTATCATTTTCTATTATGTTGTTACGAAAATGAAAACGGTGTAATATCATTTCACATTAAAACAATAAGCAAAAGCTACAAAAACAAAGACCATGAGCAAGAAGGAGAAGAGAATAGATAACGAAACGCAACATAAGTGAACGCAACAACAAACAAACTTGAACAAAATACACAAACAACAATACAGTCGCGGTAGAATTCTCGAGAAGGGGAAAGCAAGAACCCTCTACCTCAGGATCTCAGTCTGATTTTGTGGACATATTAAAAGGCAAGACAAAGCAGACAACCAGTCGGGGTTTGAAGATCTCTGTTGTGAAGATCTAACGAAGAATTGTTAGTGTATGCGTAGACAGAAGTGTAAAGAGAATAGTGAACAAGCAAATATTGTTGTAAGATCAAGTGTGAACAGTGGCACATAAATAGTATGAATAATAAAGAATTTAATTGAAACTAAAGGCATATTTGTTTTTATTTTTGTTTGCAATCAACGAACTCATATTCTAAAAATTTTTAAAAAGGTAAAACCGTAACAATATTTAATGTGTGGATACTACATACACTAAAAATTCTACAAAAATATTTTTATTCGTGTAAACATAGAAAAAGGTTATCCTTGTTAACCGTTGTATTTCAAAATCGTATAAACAAAGGTGGCTTAAAAACCGAATTGTGTTTATTACTTTAAGGGCCATTGTTACAACTTGTCGTTAAAGTTGGGGTTAGTTAAAGGTACCTTTAGCTAAAGGGAACTGTAAAGTTACCTTTAACTTATTTTCGTTATTACAACTTACAGATTGTTATGATCTCGTCTGGTAGCACCGAATACAGTGCTGTACGCGGTTGATATTAATAGTAATGACGCTAGCTTCACTCCATCTTTTGCGAACTGCCATTTTTGAAATCATACTTTACTGAAATTTTGATTAGGCGTGACACACGCTAGTAAAACTATTGTAAAATAAAGATTTTGTAAAGAAATATTATAATTCAGGTGTGGGGTACATCCACGACAGCCACTACGCGAAAACATTTGGTAGAACCAATATTGTGTGAACACATTTTGAAATGGATACACGCCTTACGCGTCAGGAAATTGTGGAAGCCCTTACCAAGGAGGGAATATATTTTCCACCGACGGCCACAGTTGGCCAGTTGAGGACCATTTATGGGCAAGTACAAGAGGCTTGTGGGGCGTCGGGTTCAAAAGATGAACCAACACAGAATACTGCTGCAGAAGCATTGCCCATCAGTGGAAACTTGGCTATAGAGCCATCTGCCGTAGTAAAAACTGCCGTAGAAGAACCTGCTGTCATTCGGTCTGATGAAACACCTGCTGTCTTAGGCCATATTTCTGAGGCCGAACCGGAAGAAATTATGCCGTCTGCTGCTACGATGTCTGCGCACCATACAACCAATAAGACCAACACAGTGCCTCAAGAAACCGAAGTCAATGCCGCCGCTTCGGTCAATTTGGAAAATTTAGTGACAGAAGCTAATGTAGTCCCGGAATCTACTGCATCGTTGGAGGCAGAGTTAAAAGCATTGCATCTGCGCCTTGAGATATTGCGTGCCCAGGAGGAAATTCGAACCATTGAATCAGGTGGAAACAAATTGACGATGGGTCAACGATCGCATATTTATTTGAACGAAATTGATGCTGTTATTCCACCGTTCAGTGGTGAGGACCATTACGACGTAGTCAAGTGGTTTAACCAATTTGAGGATTATGTCGAAATGTGTGGCTATGGCGAGAAGCAGAAATGTCTCGGATTGCGACGTCGATTGTCTGGGGCAGCGAAGAATTATGTTTTCAACCTGGGCCCGGTCTGTTACCTTGAACTAAAGGCTCATCTAGTCAGACTCTTTAAACGAACGGTCACGCGACAGGAAGTATATCGCCAGCTACAAGCGCGTAAACTTCAATCTACCGAAACTGCATTAATATCGATGCAAACTATTGCTGGCCAATGGAGCATTGATGAGCAGGAGCTGATAGACTTCATCATTGATGGTATTCCGGATACAGGAAGCCATGTGACATTTTCATATTACCAGATGAGGAGGCGGTTATACCATTATTGATTGTCCGAGATTTATTGGGCAAATTTAATGTCCATCTTTGTCATATAGAGAGAAAATATAGTATTGGAGAGTTGATGAAATTAAAGGAAAATGGAAATGGATTAAATAAATTGGTTTTAAGTGCACTTATGTCTTTTGGTATATTTAAAAGTCCAAGAGGGACTGACCAGGGGGTTCCAGTCATTGTGGATAAGCATCGGATTTTGAATTTGCCTATTTCTGATGTGGATAATTTGGAATATGGCGATATTGATTATTCGGTCATGGATGATGTCGGTGCCATCACCTTGGATGAGGGCCGGTTAGGTGTCATGGGTGGTGATGTTGCTGGGGGTCCCCGGTGGGGGTTAGAGGTGAATTAGGGAAGGTTATTGATATTGACCCGGGTTTGGGACGGCGTGAGACAGGGATTATTGAGAGTGCGGTAATTGAGTGTTACCTTAATAGAACGGGTGGTGGGCAGGGAACATTGGATTATTCTATGAGGATACGTCTTGTTAGTGACACACCGGTGTTCAGTGCCCCTCGACGATTGTCGTATCGGGAACGCGAGGAGGTTAGAAGGGCTCTTGATCATTTACTGGAGCGGGGTATAGTCAGGCATAGTGAGTCTCCGTATGCATCTCCGTTGGTTTTGGTTAGGAAGAAGAGTGGATCATTGCGTATGTGTGTGGACTACCGTGCTCTTAATAGGGTAACCTTACGGGACAATTTTCCGCTGCCTGTTATTGAGGACTGCCTTGAGTATTTGGGGGGCAAGGAGTATTTTAGTACTCTTGATTTGAGGGAGAGTTTTCACCAGGCCAGGGTACACCCTGACTCGATAGGTTACACCGCTTTCGTCACACCTTTCGGACAGTATGAGTACTGTTACATGCCGTACGGATTGCGCAATGCACCTTCGGTTTTTCAGCGGTTTATAACTATGGTGCTGCGACCGCTGGTTGATACTGGGAGGATCGTTGTGTATATAGACGATATAGTTATCGCCACGGGGACGATTGAGGAACATGTTGGAATACTGCGGGAGGTTTTGCTATTGTTGAGGCAACATGGATTGGAGTTGAATCTGGGAAAGTGTAAGTTTTGTTATCGTGAGTTGGATTATCTGGGATATCGGGTGAATGGGTTGGGAATTCGACCGAATAATGATCACATAGTGGCTATTCAGAATTATCCAGTCCCGACGAACTCTAAGGAGACTCAGCGCTGCTTGGGATTGTTTTCGTATTTTCGACGTTTTGTGCCGAATTTTTCTAGGATCGCGAGGCCCCTGACGGATCTTACTAAAAGGGACTGTAAGTTCGAGTGGACAGAGTCCTGTACCGAGGCCTTTTGTGAATTGCGGGACCGTCTTGTTAATGCGCCTGTACTGTCGGTGTATAGCCCGTTACGCGATACTGAATTGCATACTGATGCTAGTTCCAAGGGGTTCGGATCGGTGCTTCTTCAGAGACAGGATGATGGGAGATTTCATCCCGTCGCGTATTATTCGAAATCTACTTCGGAGGCCGAGAGTATCACAGTTTTGAGTTGGAGACTTTGGCTGTTGTCTATGCGTTGAGAAGGTTCAGGATGTTTCTAGAGGGTCGGAAGTTCACCATAGTTACTGATTGCAACTCACTGGCGCTTACTTTGGGAAGGAAATTGATGAATCCTCATATAGCGCGATGGGCTTTGGAGCTCGAGAATTACGAGTATGAAGTGCAACATAGGAAAGGTGAAAGGATGGCCCACGTGGATGCACTGAGTCGCGTTCCGATTGCGGTGATTATGGACTCGACTGATGTTGATAGGAATATACAGGTGGCGCAGAGTAGGGATAGCGACATACTAGGGATTCGGGACAGGTTGGAGAGAGGGAAGGTTGACGGTTATTCCTTGGAGAATGGATTGGTCTTTCGGCGTGGCGAACGGGGACAGGATCAATTGTATGTGCCCGGGGAGATGGAGGACAATATAATTAGGCTTACTCACGAGAAGTATGGCCACGTTGGCGTTGAGAAGTGTATCAACCAAATCAGGAAGCATTACTGGTTTCCCGGAATGAGGAAGAAGATTGTTCGCTTCATCCGGAACTGTCTGAAGTGTATTTATTATTCTGCCCCTAATAGTAATGCTGAGAGACGACTGTATAACATTGAGAAGAAACCTGTTCCTTTCGACACACTGCATGTCGACCACTTCGGGCCTTTGCCTGCTGTGACCTCTAAAAGGAGGCATATATTGATGGTGGTTGATTCGTTCACGAAGTTTGTGAGACTTTATGCTGTTAACACACCGGGCACTAAGGAGGTTTGTTGCGCTTTGACGAAGTATTTTGAGAACTACAGCAGGCCTAGGCGTATTATTAGTGATCGGGGGTCGTGTTTCACTTCCAGCGAATTTGAGAGGTTTGTGTCCGGACTTAATATAACCCATGTGAAGGTGTCGGTTGCTTCACCGCAGTCTAATGGCCAGGTGGAGAGGGTGAATCGTGATATAAGGGCAATATTGGCTAAGCTTACGGAGCCGGTCGCCCATGTGATTGGGTGAGGAAGTTGACTCAGGTGGAATTTTCGATTAATAATACCGTGCATAGTACGACCAAGCAGACACCCAGTGTGATGTTGTTTGGGGTGGAGCAGAGAGGCGAGATTTTGGATGAGCTGACTGAGCATCTGCGGAATAGATCCGAACGGGCGGGGGCTGATCTGGGTGAGATACGGTCCGCCGCGGATGGGGCGATACGGAGATCTCAGGAGTATAGGCGGAGTCACAGGGCTCCTAGAGAATTTGAAGTGGGGGACCTTGTTGTTATGAGGAATGTTGACACTACGGTAGGGACCAATAGGAAATTTATACCTAAGTATAGGGGGCCTTATGTTATCCGAGAATGTGTTGGCAACGATCGTTATGAAGTGGCCGATGTAGAAAATTGTCAAGTAACTCAGATGCCCTATAGGGGTATTGTTGATTCGACGCGCTTGAGAAAATGGCTGGAGCCTACTGAGAATGTTGGCGATTACCAATTGGACTCAGAAGGCAACACTGATGAGTATACCGATTATGAGTATTTGGAGGATGAGGTTTTAGATTATAAGTCTGACGGTGAGTGAGAGATGGATTGAAGTGGGCCGTGCAGTGCAATCGAGGCCGATTGCAATGTCAGGTCGGCCGAAATTGTTATGATCTCGTCTGGTAGCACCGAATACAGTGCTGTACGCGGTTGATATTAATAGTAATGACGCTAGCTTCACTCCATCTTTTGCGAACTGCCATTTTTGAAATCATACTTTACTGAAATTTTGATTAGGCGTGACACACGCAAGTAAAACTATTGTAAAATAAAGATTTTGTAAAGAAATATTATAAGATAAAATTTTTCAAAAGTATGGCAGTGCCGGAGCAATGTCGATAAGACTGCTCAATTTTACAATTTTTTTTTTTAACGCAGTGGCAACATTAATATATAATATGGCAACTTCAAACATAAAGTGACCTTTAAATGTTAAAGGTAGGATGATCCTCCGTTTAACTTAACGATCACTTCTATCTTATTGGGTACTCATAATAATGAAAAACAATTTATCTGCCAGTTAAAATCCTCCCTTTAGTTAACGGCAAGTTGTAATAATGGCCCTAAATATTGCAATACAATACGTTGCAATACAGCTTTTTTAGTTTATAATTTCATTTTCATCACACAATTTAATTAAAAAAAATTTATTCATGAAAGCTTATATTTTACAGTGAGAGGTAGAAATTAAAGAGAGATAAGACATACAAATGAATTTAAAATGCCTTTCTTTTTCAAGTTCATATAATTCTTTTTACTTACATACTTCTGTTAAAAAGCTGTTTTTATTTTCTGGTATTCTGCCTGCATAAAATTAATATACAGCTTTCTAATATGACGCAGCTTTCCAAAAGTTTTCCAATATTAAAAGGAAAATTTTGTTTCAATTAATGTACTAAACAATTCTGAGAGTAAATAAAAAGTTTCGTAAAAATCTGTTGAAGTCGCGTGGTCTAGTAGGTAGTGTGTTGGCTTATTAGACGAAAGGCTCGAGTTGGAATCCCAGGTCAGACATCAAAATGAAAATATGAAAATATTTCTTCGGCGACTTCCTCTCAGCAGATTTCTGGCAAAAACTCTGAGAGTAAAAACTGCCATGAAAAGCTTTCCAAAAAATCTGTCGTTCGGAGTCGACTTTAAACTGTAGGTCCCGCCACTCATGTATAAAATTAACGCACACAACATGAGTGGTGTTGAGAAGCTAGGCCGTAATCCTGACTGAAGGGTTGTAATGGCCAATTATGTATGTATGTAAAAATCTGTTGTTCGTTCGGAGTCGACTTCTAAGCTGTAGGTTCCGCCACTCATGCATAAAATTAACACACACAACATAACTGGTGTGAGAAGCTAGATCATAATCCTGACTGAAGGGTTGTAATGTGTGTAATTTCAATTTTATTTATTTTATTAATTCACTAAAATTTTTAAAATTAAAAGAATAATTTGATAATTGAATGAAATTTGTTTTCACGATAAATAAACTGACCGTAAATTCATACAATTATTTCATATTACTTACATTAACATTATTATACACACACATTTAATTTGAAAGTTTGAAAAATGTTTCTACATAGAAGTCGATGGACTTCCATTAAAAATACAGTGTTTTCCAATGATAAGGTTATAAGTTTGATAGAAAATGTCTTAGAACCAGAATAAGGGACTAAGACAGTAATTAAAAATTTCGAAAATCGTATAAGAATTAAGAAATTCTTCTTATAAAATTATACTTATTATAAACTCCTTTTCGGAGTAAAATGTTTTTCACATATAAGGAGAAATATAAAAAAAATATTTTTGAGTTCTACTCAACAAAACTCACAACCTATACTATGTCATTAGCTGGGTATATTTTGACTGTCGCACCGTGTTATTTTAATGATTTTGTATTTGTTTATCACAATCTGTTACAATCAAAAAATAACTCTTAATTGTAAAAGATTACATACTGTAAATCTACAGGATTTATTTACCACATACTTTATAGTCCGCTATTTATAAATCCATCCATATGTACCCATGTTCTTAATACAAACCTGTATGGCAACAATAATATTATTTTATGCTACTTCTACAACTCTACCAAATGCATACTACATTATCCTTACTTATTGTCTTTATTTGTTGTTATTGTGTCCTTTGATATTGAATACTTTTATGCTTTCATTTGGTATAATTCTACAAATCATAAATAGAGCACCAAATTTATAGGATGTATTTCAATGTATTACCACCATAAGAAACCATTGAAGACAAAAACCTACATCAGTAAATAAATTTTTAAGGAATAATTTTCAATAGTAACGACTAACACAAAGAAAAAGTCCCATTGAAAGCGAAAAGGATACATTTTTTTTCAAACTCAATATACGGGTTTTATTTTAAACGGCGAAATGTTTTACAAATTGAACCACCGAATAAACTGCAGCGAAAAAACTCCAAATAGCGTAAATATCGTAATTACATACGCTGTTTAGTAAGACTCAAAAGCTTTCAAAAATAGCTTTTTTAGCACAAAGTTTTGTTTTAAAGGAGTTTTATATACATACAATAAATTGGATTTATGAGGTATGCTCCAAATAATCCTTAAAGTTTTCAGCGAAAAGTTATTTAAAAGCTTTCTATATTTCGTCTTTGCTAAATAACATTCCTCATTTTAGATACTCAATGATTTAAAAAAATCCAACCAAATAAAATCGAAACAAGTCTTTAAAAACCTAATCTGTTACTCAACGAAGACTATCGTACAGTACTTATTACACATTCATACATATAGTATATATATAATTGGTCAACACTTTATTCAGGATTACAATCTAGCTTGTTTCACCTTATGTTGTGTGTGTTAATTCCATAGGAGTGGCGGGGGGGAGCGGGTATGTAACTACAAGGCAACGCTACTGATTGGTTCCAACTTGGCGGGGCCCGGGGCTATCCTTGTAGGTGCATGCCAAGCAGCTCACAGCCTCCGTATCTTAGATCAGGCGCTCCCCGGGTACTGGTACTCAGCATCCGCTGAGTACTTGCTAATGTGAGAAGGCAAGATTGGCGACTCGGCACGACCTTGACTATGAATGAAAAATCGATTATGAAGATGACGCATGTGGGCTGACGTTTGTTGCATTCTGTTACCTGAGTACACCGGATGAAAACCGGTCGAAATGGCTTTCAGGCTAATGTTGCAGACGCCTCCGTTCCGTTAAATCCGTGGCAGGGCTTCAAGTACGTTCGATTATCGTCGCCATTTAGTTGGTGGTGCAGGTTTAGTTGAGATGACTCCTAATTAGTGTCCGACCTGGCTCTGAACGCAAACTCCCATGAAGATTTGCGTCAACCCTCGCGAGGACCTCACTGATTACCATAGGCACCCTCGGGGTCTTTAAGGGACAACTGCATACCCGATATGAGATAGCGGCTTGAAGATGGAACCCAAATAGAAAAAATGAATAAAAAAATAACAGAAGTAGAAGAGATGATTTAGGGCGAGGTTGCCTTTATGAGCAGCCCAAAAATCAGGCGATCACCGGTGAAGAAATCCCAAACGGTGGCGAACTCTCAGGGCACATCTGCGAAGAGCACTGGGATTGAGAAAGGTGTCACGACACCTAAACCTGCGCGGGAAGGTGCACAATCGCATGCACTGCAACCAGCAAAGTGGAGGAACAATGGAACCGCTTTTGGGGCACAGTTCCCCGAGACAGGAGTTTATATCCAAGATGAGAAACTCAGAGGAGGAGACCTTTGCTAAGTGCGAAAGTGCTATCCGCAGGATTAGAGCGGCAATGACGAAGGCAAGGAACATCAGTATGGAAGTTCAGAGCGGAGTATCAGAATTAGAGGAGCTCATTGAAGTAATGAGGAGCTATAGAGAAAACTGGAAGACCGCAGAAAAGGAAAAGGAAGCGAGTAAGGCCCTTGAGGGCGCGAGGAAAACCGGGAACGAGTGTGATGTCTCCACACCTGTAAGTTCCCTACACAAGCGAGGCGCCTTAAGCCCGGCGGAGATCCGCCCGGAAAAGAGGCCGAGAGCAAAACCGGCAGACACGGCACAGCTCAAGGAAACATTAGCTGACGAAGAATGGAAAACAGTTAAGAGCAAGAAATCGACGAGGAAAGAGAAAAAGGAGCGACGAAAAACTGTGAAAGAACGTCCAGAAGCTGTGATCATTCACCCAACCGAGGGGCGCAGCTACGCTGATGTTCTGAGGAACATACGAAGCAAAATAAAACCAGAGGAATCGGAGATAGCGATACGCGCCGTCCGGAAGACAAAAACAGGGGCCATTTTGATTGAAATAGGTAAAGGAGACAAAAGAGACGAGATCAGGGAGAACCTAAAGAGCGTCCTAAATCAAGAGGCAACCGTGAAGGAGCTTGTACCTACGGTCACTTTGGAGATTCGGGACTTGGATGCCCTCACAACCACCGAGGAAGTTTTGGCAGCGGTACAAAGAGAAGCGGGCGAAATGAATCCGGTGTAGTGTATGTATATTGTAGAGTACAAATGCATACTTTGATTTAGTTCATGCATGCAATGTATTGGGTTGCACTAAATTATTACAAGTGTCACTTTCAACCTACCGCACATTTGTTTATACTTGTGTGTGCTGTTTGTGTGGTAATACTTTCAGTTTTTTTTGAAGTGTGTCAATGTTGTAAACTGACCTAAGTAATATGAATGCAGAACATGTGCGATCAAGAACACTTATGGCATATGTTTAGTTCAAGGGCATCACAATTACATTGAATGTATTTTCTTTTTATTATTTTTGAGTAGAGTTTAAGTTATTGAGTGAGTTTAGAAAGTCACTCATAGAATTAGAAAATGTTTAGTATATAAGAACAAATTTGAATAAAGAAAAGATCATCTTATTTTGATCACTGAACCAAGAAACAACTCTAGTTCTTTTATATTCTTTTATATTCTTTACATGGCGATCCTGCTCTAAATTGGATATAATAAGCAATACTGCTATAATCCAATTATAAGAGCAACAGTCGATTGAACCAGCATACAGAGCTTATGCTTAGCTGGTGATATCTGAATTGATTTGTAAAGGGTATTTTTCCCACTCCATGACCGAATCCTGGGAAGAAATATTGAGGAGCTTAGAAGAGGCTAATATACGCTGGGCTCAGTTACTCAAAGAAGAATGAAGTCCAAGAAGAAGATGCCACCGACGTCGCAAGCGCGAAAGAAAATGCTAAATGAACAAAACAGCCGAACGAGGGTAAAAACCTATTTTTCCTATTTTAGGGAAGTGATTGAAAATGACGAAAATTATATACCCTATGATGGAGAAGGAGACGATAGAGAATGCGAGGATGACGATGATGAGACCGACGATGGTCAGGCGTAATTATAATATAGTGTCGAAAACTCTTAAATTAATAATTAAAATAAAAAAAAAAGATATACAAAATTAATAATACACAAAAAAATATAAATTTTTATGTTAAGAAATATGTTTTATATTGTATGAATATGTAAATTTTCTTAAAAAAGGAAAGTTTTCATTTGACAAGAAAAATTTACTTTTCGCTTTATATCTTTAAGTTGTCCTTTTTATATATGCTATTTAAAATATATATGCTATACAAAAATTAAAGAAAAATACAAAAAGTTATAACACAAATGCAGACACATTATCAAGAATACAACTTTTATAAACAAAAGATAAATCTTCATGATGATAGTCCGGTATACATTAAAAATTACCATTTACCGCAAGCCAGTAAGAATGAGATAAACACACAAGTTCGGAAATTGTTAGCAAGTAATATAACAGAACCATCAATTAGTCCATATAATACACCATTACTAGTAGTTCCGAAAAAAGGTCAGACTGATCTGAAGATATGGAGATTAGTAGTAGACTTTAGGAAGCTAAATGACAAAATAGTAAACGATAAATTTCCTTTAACACGGATTGTAATGTCTTAGACAAATTGGGTAGAGCCAAATATTTTTCAACATTGGACATGACAACACAAATGTAGATGCATTATCCAGGATAGAAATAGATTATAATTTACTTAAAGAAATGATGCCTTTGAAAATGGATGAAACAGTCAAAAAGACACTGGTGATAACAAGAGGAATGAAGAAAAAAGAGACGCAGAAAAAAGAAAAAGATAAAGATGTTTCTCATATTGGGCCTGATCAACTCAAAATGTGGGATTGTACATCTATGAATGATATAAGACGCGCAACAAAATTAAGATTTATATTAGAAAAGAGGTTAACCAAAGAAATAAAAATTAAAGACAACAAAGGTCTAAATGAAATACAGGTGATATGTAGCGATAATCCATATTATTTAGATAATATCTTGGAGAAACTACTATCAAACCTAGAGAAATTGAATTACAAGAGTTATGCACTCAAGAGAAGTGATAACATATTCAATATTATAAGCCACGAAAGCTTAAAAAATAAAGTAAATGGAAGCAAAATAAAAGACGTCAAAATTCTTCTATACAAAAATCCTCAGAATATAATAAATGATGAACAGAAGCAAGAATTAATAATGTTATACCATAACACACCATGCGGAGGACATTTCGGAGCACGTAAAACACTACTAAAATTGAAACTGAAATACATATGGAAAAATATGTATAAAATGGTAAAGAAATATGTATCAACGTGTGATCTTTGTCAAAGGAACAAACAAATAAAACACACGAAAGAACCATTACAAGTTACGGACACACCAACACAGACTTTTAGTACTGTAGTTATCGATACAGTTGGACCTTTACGTCCATCGGGGAAGTATCGATACATATTAACCATGCAATGTGAATTATCAAAATACATAATAGCTGCCCCAATGGAAACAAAAGAAGCTAAGTCAATAGCAAAATGCATGACAGAGAATCTTATACTAAAGTATGGACCATTCAAGATTTTAAAATCCGATAGAGGTACGGAATTTATAAACGAACTGATGAAAGAAATTAGCGAACTTTTAAGAATAGAACAGAAATTTTCAACACCATATCATCATGAAACTTTAGGTACTGTTGAAAGAAACCATCGTGTTTTAAATGAATACTTTTTATCTTTTGTTAATGATGATAATTGGAGTGAGTGGATACCTTATTATTCGTTTGCATATAATATAACTCCACATATAGACACTAACTATTCACCATTTGAACTAATTTTTGGAAAATTACCTAGCGTACCAGGTGAACAGATGATGAATGATGACATAGTTTATAATTATGAAAACTACGCAAATGAAGTAAAAGTTAGATTGAAACATTCAATAGAAAATGCTAGAAGATTACTTCAGAAAGTAAAAGAAAATAGAAGTTTAGACTCCTTGGATAAAAGTAATAGCATTGATATTAAAATAGGAGATTTAGTTCTACTGAAAGTTGGAAATAGAAAAAAGAATGAATCACCATACCAAGGTCCTTATGAAGTAGTTTTCATTGATAATTTAAATATAACTATTAAAATCAAAAACAAAACCAAAATTGTACACAAAAATTTATTAAAAAAATATAATGAAAAGTAATTATAAGTATTTGTACGAAAACTATAAGTAAAATAATAATAAAATGTAACAAGATATTTTTTCAAAAACAAAAAACAAAAAAAAAAAAAAAATTTTTTTACACACAAAAAGAAAATATGTATATATAAATTGTAAAATATGAATAAGCATAAAATTTTTTAATAATAAGCAATATGATACCTATGACTAATTATAAACAATATTTTTTTTTTATGTAAACAAAAAACCAAATTTATATTAACATAATGGTAATAAAAATACCACTTGAAAATGCACTTACCACTTGAACAAGAAATCATACAATATGTCAAAACAAATTGTACGATTTTTTTTTTGGGGTGAGGGTGTAGTGTATGTATATTGTAGAGTACAAATGCATACTTTGATTTAGTTCATGCATGCAATGTATTGGGTTGCACTAAATTATTACAAGTGTCACTTTCAACCTACCGCACATTTGTTTATACTTGTGTGTGCTGTTTGTGTGGTAATACTTTCAGTTTTTTTTGAAGTGTGTCAATGTTGTAAACTGACCTAAGTAATATGAATGCAGAACATGTGCGATCAAGAACACTTATGGCATATGTTTAGTTCAAGGGCATCACAATTACATTGAATGTATTTTCTTTTTATTATTTTTGAGTAGAGTTTAAGTTATTGAGTGAGTTTAGAAAGTCACTCATAGAATTAGAAAATGTTTAGTATATAAGAACAAATTTGAATAAAGAAAAGATCATCTTATTTTGATCACTGAACCAAGAAACAACTCTAGTTCTTTTATATTCTTTTATATTCTTTATATCCATTCGTCTAACCGAGGCAAACAGTCGGGAACAGAAAAGAGCCTTCGTGACAGCCTCTGCAAGTTGTGCGAATGCGCTTCTGAAACTACAGAGGATCAAAATAGGCTGGATACGCTGCAGAATAACTATCAGAGACGAACCGACACGCTGTTACCGATGCTTTCGAATAGGGCACAGACAGTGGGAATGTGATGGACCGGACAGGTCAAACCTGTGCATGAAATGTGGCGAAAAGAGAAAGGAGTGCCGAAATGCACCGAAATGTTGCATATGCTCTGAGAAGCCGGGAAAACGTCTGGATCACCTCCCGGGATCGCGGGGCTGTGAGATGAGCTTACGAAAGGCAGCATGAGGATTTTGCAGCTGAATATGAACCGAGGGAAGGTGGCTTTTTCTTTGCTATCGCAAATAGTCAGGGAGCAGGACGTTGACGTAGCCATTATAAGCGAACAGTATGCATCAAAAAATAACGGAACGGAACGGAAACATCCACAGCAGCCATATGGATACCGGATAACCAGGGTCCCCGACCGAGAAGATCTGGTAGGGGAGATTGTTTCACCTGGGTACAGTTTGATGAGATTACTCTAATGAGTTGTTATTTGTCTCCCAATGACGACGTTGGAACCTTTGAGGTAAAATTGGCCAGAATCGAGGACGCAGTGGCGCGGATCGGCGGCAACCTCATAGTGGCAGGCGACTTTAACTCCAGAGCTGTAGAGTGGGGAATGCAGAATACCAACCCAAGAGGCAGGCGAATTGTGGATATGGCAGCTCGAACCGGTCTGGTCTTCGCGAATGAGGGGAGCGTAGCTACCTTCAGACGACCAGGCTGCGAGGGGACCATCCCTGATATAACTATGGTCTCAGAGAGCATGTATCACAGAGTGAGGGACTGGAAGGTCTTGGAAATATATACGGGCAGTGATCACCAGTACATATCGTACACCTTTACTTCAAGGAATAGAGTAGAGGAGGACAATTACACCACGAATAGTCGAAGATGGGATGCACGGAAATTGAATGCGAATCGGCTAATTTTAGAAGTGGACAGATTGTGTAGCAGAGTTGAATTCTCGGACGATGCGAGGACGAGAGTAGAACAAACCATGGAGGTAATAAGACGCGGATGTAAAAAGGCAATGCCCTTATTCAGACCCCCGAATATCAGGAAGAAGGCAGTGTATTGGTGGGACGACAACATCGCAGCACTCAGGCGGGAGTGCCTACGACTACGGCGGAGGTACACTAGAGCTAGACCCGACGGACCAGCTGAAGAGGAAATGCTGGCATACAAAGAGGCAAAAAAGTCACTGAAGAAGGCCATAACGCTCAAGAAAAACCAGGCATTCCAAGAACTACGAGATGACGTGAACGTAAACCCTTACGGACTTGGATACAAAATTGTAACGGACAAACTGAATAGGAGGAAACCAATGGAGATTATGGACGATCGAATAATGAGAAATACACTATTCCCTACTCATTCCCCAGTTCATTCCCTACTCATGAACCAGTGAACGAAGGACGACAGAATATGCTCAATACGGAATTTTTACCATTCACCGCAGAGGAGCTAAAAGTAGCCGCAGCAGGACTAAAACCCGGTAAGGCACCAGGGCCCGATGGCATCCCGCCTGAGGTAATGCGGGAAATTGCCAATCAAAGACCGGAACTCCTACTAGGAATGTACAACGCGTGCCTAAAAGAGTGTATTTTCCCCGAAATATGGAAGAAACAACGACTAGTCTTAATAAGCAAGGGAAAGGGCGACCCAGAGGACCCATCCGCCTACAGGCCACTGTGCATGCTGGATACTTCAGGGAAGCTGCTCGAGAGGCTTTTGAAGCCAAGGCTTACAGCTGCTATAGAGAATAGTGGCGGACTGTCGGATAGACAATATGGTTTTCGACCTGTTCGGTCTACAATTGGCGCCCTGAGAGAGGTGACTGAAGCGGCCATGGCCACACAGCGAGGAAATAACTTTTCGAGGCCTGTGCTACTGCTTGCGACTTTGGACGTTAAAAACGCGTTCAATAGTCTTAGATGGAGCGATGTATTAAATACTCTGGAGTACAAATTCTCGGTGCCACACTACATCTTGGCCATGATAAGTAGTTATCTGAGTAACAGACAGCTGGTGTATAACACAAGCTCGGGACCAAAGGTGAAGCTCATAACATCAGGTGCGGCACAAGGATCTATCCTAGGCCCCGACCTATGGAACGTTAACTACGATGGAATTCTGAGAGAGGATATGCCAGAGGGAACTTTTTTGGTTGGATACGCGGATGATATTGCAGCTGTTATTACGGCCAGGAATACGGAAGAGGCACAGCGAAAACTTAGACGTGTCATATTAAGAACAAAAACATGGTTGGATTCCCACGGCCTAGACCTGGCCATGAATAAAACGGAATTACTACTGATCACTGGTCGTCGTATCCCTTTGCACGTGGACATGAGTATTGGAAACGAGGTAATCAGGACCAAGAGCTCGGTAAAATACCTGGGAATAAGGCTGGATCCCAGACTGACATTTTCGTACCAGATTCAGTACTCTGCTAACAAAGCCCAGAAGATCGTTGGACAGCTCAGCAGATTAATGGCGAATATTGGAGGACCGCTACCGACGAGAAGGAGACTCCTGATGGAGATCGGAAACAGTATTATGCTCTATGGGAGCGAGATTTGGGCCGAAACGCTAGATGTCAAAAAGCGGGCAAGCTCACTTGTATCGGTACAGAGAACGGCTGCATTGCGTATCACGTCGGCATATCGCACAGTGTCCGCCCCAGCCGTACTTGTGATAGCAGGTACAATCCCTGTGGATCTGCTGGCGGCAGAGCGGAAGGAGATATATAGAGCGAAATCGGCTGGAGATCACATAACCGGCCACTTCAGGGAAAACACCGTCTCAAGATGGCAACGACGATGGAACGATGAAGAAAGAGGAAGGTGGACGGCGAGACTTATCCCGGACATAAGGCCATGGATTGGTCGGAAATTTGGAGAGGTAAATTATTACGTTACGCAGATGCTATCGGGTCACGGATATTTTAGAAAATATCTGCACAGGATAGGCAAGACCGCTTCCCCTTACTGTCTTTACGAAGAAGGGGAAGTTATTGATGATGCAGAGCACACGGTTTTCGAATGTGCACGCTGGCAGAGCTATCGCTCTGTACTGACGTCGGAAATCGGAATGATCACGGCCGCTAACATTGTCGGCGTTATGACTTCGAGCAGAGAAAATTGGGCCTCAGTGGCGAATTACGTGGAGCGCATTCTAAGGCTGAAGAAGAGAGACCTTGAGGCTGCAGAACAGGCAGGCACGCCGGCATAATTTATACGGACACATGTGTCAAAGGAAAACGACACGGGATCCTGATCTAAAGGAATAGTGGAGACACGTGAATGTCTCCTCAACTTACGACACGCAATCCGGACGCGGATATGAACACGCAGGGGCCAAATGGCCAAAAGGACTCCACTCCGAAGTAATACCACCGTAGTTCCGGAGTGGGCACAAGTCCACGAGACGAGGGGGGGAGTTTAGTGGGTGAGGGCCCCACACACGGAGGATGTGACGACTTCCTCTATGGTGCGGTTAGGAACATTCACCCCTCCTCGGCGTGAAAAAAAAAATAGGAGTGGCGGGGCCCACAGTTTAAAGTCAGCTCCTTACAACAGAGTTTTTTTCCAGTTATCTGTTGAGAGGTAGTAGCCGAAAAATCTTTTATTCATTCATATTTCGCTTCGTTGGAAATGCCTGATCTAGGATTTGACCCCTCGCTTCACGTCTAATAAGCCAACATACTACCTACTTGACTATGGCTTTTACACAGTACTTATTACACTCTTCATTAAATTTAGTCGCAGATTTTCAAAAGAACAAAATGAAACTTACAACGGGTGTATTTTTGCTATTTAGTATCCAATGGACTGTAAACTTCTATTGCATGAATCCCTTCTAAAATCATTATGATATTATACCATACAGTAATGCGTAACTGATTACCTTCAAATATAGAAACAATTCAAAGACGCTAAAATAAAATCTTATAGATGATTGCAACAGCACCTTGATAATTCAAAATTCATTATCGGTCACATTCTTTAAAAAAATTATAGATACTATAAATGTCAAAAGCAAAACGTTCGTCGTGAGCAGTGTTGCCAAAACATTATTGAGAAAAAATGCTAGATTTTTCTAAAAAAAATGCTAAAAATTTTAAAAAAGTGCAAAAAAAAAGTGCTAACAATAATTAATAGAAAAAAAATTGATTTATAGTTAATTATGAGATCTGTATTTCTTAAAAATTCATTTTTATACTTAAATATGAATAAAGAAATTGAAATTACATTAAAAAAAATAAAAATATCATGTTCAATTCATTTTTAAAAACAATAAATCGAAAGTAAATTCTTAAAAAACAAAAAATCATTAAATTACTGTTTAAACATGAACTTTTAAATTCATAGTTTTTCACATAAGTTTTAAGATGACTAAAATAATTTGACGAATTTAAAAAGTCCAGTCATCATCATCGTCATTTTCATCATTATTATGATAACTTTCACCAGATCCAATTAATTTCAGATAACTCGTTGGGACTTCATATTGGTAACAGCACTTTCCGCTTCGTTTTAATCCGTATCTAAAATGTTATTATGTAATAAACTTAAGGAATACAAATTTAACATTAAAGTTATACCTAATTGCTAAAACAGAACTTACTGTCTGTAGATGTAATCGGTTTCTTATATTTGTCTTTACGATGGTCATTTAACTGAATACACGTTCTAGGTCTGCATTAGACCATGGAAGACTGAGAAGTCTCCGGCATCTCTAAACCTTTTACCTCTGACCAGAATGATACTGTGTTCTTTATATTAATCCATTTTATATATTGAATGTTGGAATATTGATCAATTATTTTTCCAATATCTTCCTCGCTTATATAAAATAATTTTAAAATTGGCTAAATATCACCTTTTTGGGAACTTAAAACGTTTTGTACCGAAAAAAAATCTATATTTTGTAAAACTTTTATATTATTTGGTAATCTTAAATAAAGAAGGGATTAGTTTATGTATTTTTTATATTTATATTTATCTTGCCTTTACTTTAATTGGTCTATTAGTCCAACAACGAAGTTAATGCAATTATTTCTTATTTCTTGTACTTTATTTTTACGAATTTTATTTGTGTTTTCCAATTTTTCCACCTGAATTTCAAATTCATGGCCAAGACTACAAGTGTACAAAACTTTATCTTCGAAATCTTCGTATAAGACATCTATATTTTCGTCATCCAAAATCTTTTTTAAGAAAGTTAATTAATAGAGTTATTTCTTTTAAAAGACGAGTTGGGTCACTTTCATTGTTTGGAAAGACTTTGTTAACAGTTTGTATTTCATGTAGAATTGGTTTCAAAAAGACTAAATATAGATGAATTAAAATACCAAAAATTGTAAAAAATGCTAAGAAAATGCTAGAAAAAAATTTAATAATGCCAAAAAAAGTGCTAGGTGCTAGATTACTTTTTTTTGGTACTAAACGAGTTTAAAAAGTGCTAAATCTAGCACCAAAAGTGCTAAATTGGCAACACTGGTCGTGAGTGCCAACATAGCAAACATTTCCACCACAAAATCATTCTCAGTGAATACACAAATTAGCTCAGAAAACTCTTGGAATCTAAATATTTACTTGATAAAAACCTTTTTTTCGACCAGAGACAAATTATTTAAATTGTGGTAGTGGCCGTAGACTAGTAGTCTTAGCAGACGTGAGGCCATGGTTCAAACCCCATGTCAGACATTTCGAACAAAACGAAATGTTGAAAAATATTTCTTCGGCGACTTCCTCTCTTAGCAGATTTCTGGCGAAACCTCTGAGAGTAAATTAAAATTGCCATGAAAATGTTTCTCAAAAATCTGTCGCTCGCAGTCGACTTTAGACTGTAGCTCATGCCACTTGTGTATAAAATTAACACACACCACATAACTGGTGTGAGAAAACTTTAAAGTATAGGTTCCGCCACTAATGTGTAAAATTACCACCCAGAACATAAGTGGTGTGTGAAACTAAGTTGTAAAGCTGACTGAAGGATTATTATTCTGTGGCGCTACAGACATAAAGCTTTTCTATTGCTATAGATGCACTCAGTTTGTCCAGCAGAGCCACACTTCTTTCCGGAGTTGTGGATTCTAATATCCCACAAATCAGTTTAATCCAAATGAAACCTAAACCGCCACTCGTTGTAAACCTGACTGAAAGGTTGGAATGTCTAATTATGTATGTATGTATGAATATAGTAACAGAGTGTACTGAATAAAGATGCACACACATACTTGCTACACTAAAGCCAACTTGCATTTCTTTTCAAAGGAAATATTTCATTCATTATGGCAAAAGAAGATTTACATTAAATTGAAAAAAATTAATTTAAAAATTCATTCGAACTTAATTTGATTTGCTATATTACATGTTAAACATACACACATACATACGTGATTGGTCATTACAACACTTTTCTCAGGATTACGACCTAGTTTCCCACACCGTTTTCGTTATGTGTGTGTGTGTTAATTTAATCCATAAGTGGAGAGGAAGTCGCCAAAAGCAATATTTTTTCATATTTCATTTTGTGCGAAATGTCTGAAGCCAGGGGTTGAACCGTTGCCTCATGTCAAATAAGCCAACACTCTACCTACTAAATGACGGCGACTACATGTTAAATAGCTCATTTTTATTCTTATTAAGTGCTGCACGTTTCAATTAACCCACTTTATTATATTTTTTTCTGCCTTATTTCATTGCAATTTCTACGAAGTGCTCTTAATTCGCTTTAAAATAAATTCGAAATGTCTTTTGCTAATTGATATTATGCTGGCATGCAATTACGAATGTTACAGATAATATAAGCAAATATAAAAAGGGATGAAAATATTGGTAGGCAGTTAACGGTTTTATATTGTGCTTGTAGTGAGTTTGTATTTTTGTATTGCACAATGTCAACCTATTGGGTATAAACAATTGCTTCATTACTTAATTATAAATTGGTGACCTAAAAATTTAATTAAACGCAGATAATTATAAAACAATTAAAGCTCGAAAATAACATTCTCAATTGCATTCAATAATAGTGCAGGCTGATTAATGATGAGTAAAATGAAAAGTGAATACAAAAATTACATCAAATATTCGTATTCTAGAAAGAGAACTGAAATCTTGATGAATAGCCGTAGCTACGAGCATAAAATTCATTACACTGTGATATCTAATCTGCATAACATATACATTAACTGTCCGGTCCTTTTTAATCGTTTCTTATATTTCAATTTAAATAAAACAGAGTATGTAGTATGTGTGAGATATAATCAAAAATGTTCATTCATTTGAAAGACATGTTGATGCCATTATTTTGAAATGTAACATTGTTCAAACATCCAATTTTCCATGACTTTGGCTCATAAAACAGACGCAATTTCACCGGTGGCATATTTTATGTTCGCTTTGAGCATCCGTGACTGAGGGAAAACCTACAAGAATAAAGTCTAATGCTTAAAAATCTAAAAATTCTAAAAATGGCGCGTCTCGGTGGCCAATTTATGACACCTCCGCATGAGATGCCAATGCCCAAATCACTCGTATCACCTCCGGTTGAAAACACATGTTGTCGGAGCCCTGGTGACCCAATTTAGGCAAAAAGAAGTTTATAATCATCAATCCATAATTACGGTATCTTCTCTCTATTATAAAGAAATTCTTGGTATTAAGTGAAATGTTATTCATATGAATCCTCAACTTCAGTTTACTGAAGTCTAAAAACTTCAAGTATAGCCATGGCTGTTAATGCTATATAATAAGTTTTTAAACTGAACTAATCATAAACTAATTATAAACAACTTGACAGTTAAACCTAAACTTTGTTAAATTATATAAATTATATACATTATATAAATTATGTTAATTATAGCGTCATTTCTTATCAACAACATACATATGTTTATCAACTTTGATACCAAAAGTATGTAACTGACCTCCCTCATTTCCTTCAAATTGTGTGGATGTGTTACAATATCCACATAATGTTTCTGCTCCACTGAAATCATTGACTTATGGGCTTAGATATGTAAAATGTTTAGATGAAAACGTGAAAACATATATTTCTCCTGTATAACAGTTGAATATTTTTCGAACGAGCGAATGTGAAAGTATTATTCATGTTGCAAAAATTTTGTGGAACTTAAAAAATGTTCTGAAACAATGTTTCTTGTTGCCGCCTTTAAGGACACAAAAGAAACGTATTTTGTAAATTAAATTTTTAAACGATGGAATGTTTTTATTTCTCAGTTCTATTCAAAAATATTGTGGTAATTAGTGGAATGACATTTTTTCCTCGCTAATTATTTATTGAATCTTTAAAAAAAAAATATTAGGCAATGGATTTAAATCTAATTAACATCAGGAATAAATTCGGATTTTGTCGTTATTTTTATGAGTAAAATACGTATATTTCTTATATGGAGATGAGCTTGCCCACAGAAGTCTAATATATTACGAATCAGAGGATTTGGGTGGAGTAGAAGCCGTTTTAATTACTGCTTAACAATTTCGTTAGCAATTTCGGTTTGACAGCTTTCACGTTGAAATCCCTATGTATGTTTGATATTTTGACGTACCGCGGTGCTGCGTATTTCGGCATCTTTAATTTTTTCCACATGAGAGGAAGAGCTTTTAAGAGTGAATTGTAAAGCAGAAGTTTGCAATCTTAGTTCAGTTTTAAGTTTCTGGCAATTAGCCAATAAATTTTAAAAACTTAAGATTCGATTTGAGTTAATTTGTGCAATTTTTTAGTGAGGCGTCTTTCTATTTCAATAGTAACATATTGGCTCAAATGAAATTGAAACTCTTCCAAATTTATTCGCTAATTGACAGAAGCTTACACTTCAGTTGTGAGATTGCAATTGGCTAATAACACGGTTATGGCCTTATGCTATTCAATTATGGGGAATGGCCTCAGGTTTTCATATAGAAAAAATTGAAAGACTCCAAGAGAAAATTTTACGTATGATTAGCACACTTGTACTGTAAAACTTCGCACATATAAAGGAATCTCAATCTAGCAACATTTAAATATACTATTGAAATACTATTGTTCTCACCTTTATCCATGATACTAAATGGCATCAGGAATTTAGGATTTAATCATGGCGTTGAGCAAGCATAAATAGATTTTATAGATTGAAGATTTGATCCACTTATACAAACAGAAGATTGCGGAGAGGAAGTCGCCGAAGAAATATTTTTCATATTTCGTTTTGTTGAAGATGTCTGACCTGGGTTTGAACATTGCCTACTAGGCTAATGCGAATTTGGTTTTACTTGTAGTCATTTCAATATTTAAAGATTCGAAGAATAAATATGTGGCAAAAGATGAAGAGATCAGCAAATCGTCTTGTGTTCAAAATTCAACTCACAGAGGACATAAGACTATCTGCTAGGGTTACATAATACTGGCTACAAAACTGTTATTGTGTGGACCAGTTGGAGAAGAAAATTATTCTATTGAAGCCATAAGCTCAGATATATCGCAAATACTAAGATACAAATGCACCCGAAGGCTAGTATTTTTGCTAAACAAAGGCAACAGAGAGAAGTTATGGTACTACATATGATCAACAGATCAATAATTACCAGTTTAGCTCCTAATATCAATCAATTTAAGAGGTTGTCCAAGCATTTTCAGTTTTTCGTCAATACAGTGCACTCGCGATAATATGAACTAATTAAAACAAAGCCTGTTCATATTTTCGAAATTGTTCATATTTACAAATGGCTTAAATTGTTGAAAAAAATGCTGTTTTCTTGCAAGATAAACACTTTTCCTGCATTTTTTCATTAAATAATTTTATTTTTTGATTTATTTAAAAAAAGGAACTTCCTTCACTAAATTTGTAAATGTGTTCAAATATTTATACCATCTTTAACTTAAACTTTAAAAAATTCGGTTATCTTTTTTTGCTGTTTTTTGAAGGAGAACTTTTAAAACAGCCTTCTACAGCAACTGTCTGAATACATTTAAGTCTCGTTGTTCAACCATTTCACTTTTTGCCCACTCCAATGAATTATAAAAAATTTCATCAGCTTGCCTGTCTTTAATCGTTCTCTCTGGCTTCTCCACACAATCACCTTCGTCCGATATTTCTTCAATTTCATTATCGTCACATTCAATAACATCCTCATTCGATTCTTTAACATTCAATGTTGTAAATTCTATCTATAGAAAAATATAGGATAACATACAACTTCAATTCTTTTACAGTACATTAGCACATTACAGAGGACGCGAACCTCGTGTCTCAGGGTACATAAACTATTGGCAGCACTTTCTTCTAAATCTATTAAATTCATTTGTAAGTTCTGTCTAAGATTACTTAAAGGGATTTCATTTTCAGGATTATTTTGATTAACCACCATATTTAAAATATTATTGCAGCATTTGGATAGCAAAGATGCATCTACTCTACTCCATGCTGATTCTAAAATAATAACGGCTTCCTTTAATGTAGTTTGCTTCATAGACTCTATTAAACTACCCCCTTTAGCAGCAATAGAAGCCAGAAAACTATTTCTATAATAAAGTTTTGCGATCCTGATTGCATTCTGGTCCATGGGTTGGATAAGAGGTGTCACGTTCGGTGGCATAAACATCACAAAAATAAAGCCGTTCTTCACTTTTTTTGTTAAGAATCGTTCTACATACATAAATATGTATGTATTTGTGGTTTTTTTTAAGATTTGGTATTAAAATAAACATAAATAACTCGGGATTTCCCCAATTTCTAATGCTTGTCACTGGAATTTGTATGCTTTAAAAATAAAAAAGCTGTTCATATTTTAAAGCCTTTGTAAAAAGTTCATATTTTGGAGTAGTCAATGGTTAGGAAAAAGTGTTCATATTTTGGGGTGTTCATATATTAGAGTGTTCATATTATCGCGAGTGCACTGTATTACTTTAACATAAATAATTTCAAACGTATCCAGCAATAACCTGTCCATATTTCCATTTTTCGCTTTGAATATGTCCGGATATACATTGTATAGCGAAACTTAATTTTTCCACTGCACTCCTGTGCAATTGTTTGTTGTTGCAATTGTTTGTTATTTAAACACTGTTTCCACTTCAAACAAAATTTTCTTTAAGATGCTCTGGAAATCTAAAAATTAATGAGCTGAACTTGTTTAATAACATCTTATAATATAACACACCTTAGTGCTTAAGTGAAGTGGAATACTTGTTTTCATATTTTCCACTTCATTAACTTTGCAGTAGATTTTGTTAAAGAAACCATTTTTCGATTTGGCTTCTAATTGAATCCGAAAAATTTGTGTCTCAAAATGTAAAGTATGGCAGCTTTAATGTAATGTAAG
This sequence comes from Sarcophaga rosellei, assembly GCA_930367235.1. Taxonomy (NCBI): domain Eukaryota; kingdom Metazoa; phylum Arthropoda; class Insecta; order Diptera; family Sarcophagidae; genus Sarcophaga; species Sarcophaga rosellei. The sequence goes on from OV884019.1 coordinate 47,619,325, forward strand.
TTCATTGTGATGTACTTATTGTATAACTCAACAGATCTATTTTCAGTTTTCTGAAACAGTAATCCTAGTATTTTTGTTACAGTTGAAATAACAGCACTTATGGCTTGTGTAATTGAATTTAATTAAAATCATTTCAAATAAATAAACATCTTTTAAAGATAAAATATATTGTTGTTTAACGCTGTGAACGGAAATTTTTACAGTCGCAATCACTAATAGATACACATCACTATTGGTCAATTCACACAAGCCGTTGTATCGTTGTATTCATTGCATTGTTGGAAGAATATGCAACAGTGTATGATTGTTGTTGATAATTTTCATATAAAAATCTGATACACATTTTTTCAATATGTTTTTAAAAGTTGTATTGGTTTCGTACTATTAAACTGTGTGAATGAAAAAAATGTGTATGTGTTTTCATATGTTGTGTTACTTTCGGGCTTTCAAATTGTTTGAATGCCACGAAATACACAATACAGCATAGCATTGAGCGTTCACAAAGAAACAAATGTGTTCAATACAACATACATGATACAAAGTTGTGTGAATTGACCCTGTATATGTATACTGTTAATAACAAAAGTAAGTATACTAATCCATAATGTACTGTATTTTTTAAAAAACGATACGACAAAAATTTTAACAATAATTTTTAAATAAATTTGTAATGCTCACATTCATTAAAAAGAAAAGTATTTACAACAACAATTGAACTTATTAATAATACTTTACCTTAATCAAACTAACAGCTAAATTCATACAACAAAAGTAAGGAAGTAGGTATACCGTACATACAGTGGACAGCAAAAGTCTAGGTACACAATGTATTTTAGTAATTTCAAGAGTTTTAAACAATTATATGTACAAATAATTCATGGTTTTTATAGAGCCAATAAACTCAATTAAACTGACAAGCGAGTATTTATGAGATCATTTGAGAGAACGGCTACGGAGCTAATGAACTTCAAATAAAAGTCTACTGGAAAACGTGCTCATTAGGTCATGGCTGCAAATATGAACAGAAAACACAAGAAGAAATTGAAACAATCAATTCCAAATGGGTTGAGTGGAGTACTTGACCTTAATCGATATGCTTCTATATTTTAAGTATAATATTTTAACATATTGGGCCTTTGAATTTTAATTTAACTCTGAGTTCTTCTTAGGCGTATCATCACTTTTGCGTTACAAAAATAAAGAAAGTTCCTTTTGTTTTTCTTATTGGTTGTGAGAAATATAATTTTTTTTGTATAATAAAAGAGAAATAAAGATAATAAATATAAAAATTATATTGCAAACTATTACTTAAAATTCATGCACATAATTGCTAAAATATATTGGGGTACCTACACTTTTGCTGTTCACTGTATGAAATCAAGTATAATATATAAAGAAGAAAATTAAACGGCTTTTCCTTAATTTATTCTTGAAAGCATCGAACTGACCAAGAAGTCACTTGTGGGTCGATTTTATATCACTCGTCCTGAAGTACAAGTTTGAAGTCTTCCTTGATCCAAATGCTTTCACAGATGCTCAATCGGGATCATGTCTGGCGATTGTGGTAATGATTTTAGCTGCGTTTTTCCAGCTTAATAACCAGTCCCTGACAATAAGTTCGAAGTGTTTTGGGCCGTTATCGTATTGGAATATAAGCGATTCTTCGAGACCCAATTGCTCCGCTATAGAAAACTTTACCCCTTTTTTAGAGAACGATCTTGACCTGTCATCTGCTATGATGATTACTACCTAGGATTACCAATTACTTGTTGACCTCAATTGGATGATCTGGAAAGTAACGACACGTAATTTCAAAGGGGCGGCGCTACATTACACACCTATATACCACATTGGATATTTTGGACAAAAGATTTGAAGACATAGTCATCTGTCGTGTAGACAATGTGAACTGGAGATTGAGATCGTGCGATTTAACTCAGTTAGACTTTTGCATGTGGAGTTTGCTTAACTCACAGCAGTATGCGAATAAAAAACAAACCACATCGCCTGAGTTATGGAAAATTGGAGATTTCGGATGTGCTCCACTCCGAGAAGCTTCGTGGTTTCAAAAGTAAACGTAAATCAAACACATGTAAAATATTTTTTCATGATATTTGTTTTTTATTGTAAAGTTTGAACGTTGACATTATGTGTGAAACACTACATCATTTAAATGACCTCCACGCGAAGTTTTGCAAGCATTGATTCTTTTGAGGTAATTTTCGACCACTTTTTGACACATATTGGGCGGTATCTCAGCCAGTAAGGTCCAATCACACCTTCTGACCAAAAATCGCACCAAACTGTGACTTTTTCTGGATGTAATGGCCTCTCTTCAATTACTTGAGGATTCTCAGAACCCCAAATACGACAATTTTGTTTATTAACATACCCACCGAGTGTGAAATGTGCTTCATCGATGAAGAAAATTTTGTTCGAAAAATTGCCGTCCACCGCCAATCACCATTTTTTTTATGCGTTGTGTGATAGTTAAGCGATCCATTTTCGCCAATGTCAGACTTTCAACTGAAAAGAAAAAAATTGGTTTCACAACTTAGTTTGACAGATGTCGAATTCCAGTCCCATACTTTTGAAACCACTAAATGGATAGCCCTAGATTTCAATGATATCTCACACACAATTTGTTTTGTGTTAATTCAAACGTAAGTAGCTCAAGTATAAGTATTCTGACGAGTTTTTTTTCTTGTATATATCATTTATATTAAGTGAAGAATTTAGAAACAAATACAATAAATTCTGTACTACGAGTAATATCTCAAAATGAAATTCAAAATGTAACATCTTAAACTGAAGATAACTTTCAAGGACAAATCACAAATGAGGTAAAGTGTCATCAGTATGTTCAGGAAAAAGTTATTGGTTTTTAGCAACCTCAGACTATGGCGAAAAAACAGAAAACACTTTTCAGAGGACCACAATAGATGATGTGACAAGTGATTAGAATGAAGAAGGTGGTTGTATTCCCGGAGTGAGAAGTTAGGCCGTAATCCTAACTGAAGGTTTGTAATGGCCAATTATATATGTATGTATGAGGTGGTATTCCCGGAAGGTTACTATCTACACCTTTTTCGGTGTAGCAAAAGCACCAACAGCCTGCGAATAATTGCATTCTTGTTGCTTTGGTACTATAATACTATATTACCACACTTATAAGGCTGCTCATAGGAAAAGGAGATCGTAGAATTTTCAGGTATAATTGAACTACATATATACATCATTGTCGCGTTTAAGTAAGAAAAAAAATTTAAAATGAGTTGTATAAGCTTATCGAAGTGGTGTTCTAAAGTTAGAAAAACTTTGAAGAGAGAAAAGTTAAAGAAAATCCTATGTAATGACTAGCTGGTTTTGGGAATAATGACATAAATCTTAGCTGACATAAAAAGTAATAAGCGTCATAATATTAGAAAAAATAGTAATTAAAAATTTAAATACATATAACTTCCTAAAATACCATTTGTGATTATTTTCAAAGATTATAATAATTCCTTAACATATCTTTTTATTCCATTTCAAAGGACAATCATGCACTAATGTTTAGAGATTGGTGTTTTAAAGAATTTTTTAATATTTTACTTCATTCGTCTTATTTTCCATATTTAACTGTATTTGGTTCACAGTTTTTAAGCACTTGAAGTAAATAAGTCTAGTTTGAAAAAAAATTATTATGTTTTAATAATAAAACTCTTTTAAACAAACCGCAGACACAAAATTAGCACAACCATTACGTAGCAACAATTCAATCGACTTAACATCACTTGACTGAATAATGCACGTAATATTGTAGTCAATAATCGTTGCCATAATAACTGACCGTATTCAACCAAGGCAGTTATATCAGTACCAGCTACCAAACCACAGTATTTGTAACATTCAGTAACGAGAAAAGTACAAGCCAAGCATACAGTGTGGATTAAAAAAAGAAAAAATGACGCATAGTAAATCGAATTTTTTTACACGTTATTAATAAGAAAAATAAATCAATAAAAAGCTTAAATGTCTGTTATAATATAATTATTTTTTTTAATTTCTTTTTTAAATAATAACACAATATACGTATATAATATTTTCGTAGTTTTGACTGTAACTTTTACTGGCAAGACAACTTAATTTTTTTTTCAAGTTCATTTGACATCAAATCACTGAAAATATATGTACTATATATAACTTCCATTGACACTTTCGACCAGGCATTCATGATAGTAGTAAAGGGATACTTCAAACTAGGACCAACCTTATTTCTTCTATAGGATTTTCTATAGAATAGAATTCGGAAGTCTTGGAATATTACCTCTTATTCCGTCAACTAATTCTTACAACGTTAAATGTCTTAGCAAACAGTACTTGACATTATATTTCTTGCAAGCATTGCTTAAACGACATACACTTTTGATACCATCTACTTCTTATGTTAATAATTTTTCGAATTAAATTGTTTCTTGCGTAGCTGTAGCATTTCTGCTCCGATGACGCAGCTCTTTTTTTTACTTTTAAGAGTACGTATTCTAATGTTTAATAACTGACAAGAGACTTAGCACGATCCAGAATAATCAAGCGCCCGTAGAAGTCGAAAAAAATTATGGTTTTCACATTTACAAAATTGAAGGACTTCAATCCTTTCCAAATAAACCATCTACAAAGCCTACTGACTTTTTCCTCCCCCCTAAAGAGACAGCAAATATTGGGGGGAGTTGAAGTCTAGGTTTTCATATTAGTGGATGTTATTGCTCCTATTGTAATTTGACTATCCGCAACGATATTTAAATCCCTATACGTTAAGCTTATTAAATGAATACTAACCCAAGAAATACATTCCCTGGTATCTCAGCTTAAGGAATCGTCCGGTTGCCGGAGGAAAAATTTGGTTTGGGTTCGTCCGATCTTCAAGTTTAAAGTCATCCGTGAACAACAAATTCCCACGATCATCTCCGGCATCGATCCGTTTGATCAAGAAAATCGATCTGGTATTTGGGTGTTGCAATTATTGGACATTATTGATATGATGTCACCGTACCCTAGTAGGTACGGTATTGGCAGATTTCTGGCAAAAATGCTGAGAGAGAGAGAGAGTTTCTCAAAAATCTGTCGTTCAGAGTCGACTTTAAACTGTAGGTTCTGCCACTCATGTATAAAATTAACACCCACAACATAAATGGAGTGAGAAGCTAGGTCGTAAACCTAACTGAAGGATTGTAGTGACTAATTATGTATGTATGTGTGTATGTACGACTATGTATGTATGTATCGGAGAGTGTAAACTTTTTAAAAAAATAATAGCACACAACCATTAAAAACTTCCTCACTTCTGCACCTAAAAATTTTCCCAAGTGTAGTTTCTTTACAAGGAAGGATGGCAATTCCAGGATCTGCTACTGCAGGCAAGTGACTTGTTTAGCTGACATAAAATAAATTGCTTCAAATATTTTGAAAATATATTTTTCTTTTTCCTTACAATTGAAGCTAAAAGTAACATTTGTTTATTTATTTTGGCCTACACTGTATATAAGTTTAACAAAAAAAAACTAATAAAAGAGAATTGAAGAGGGAATGAATGTTTAAACCAACCAAATGCTGCATAAAATGCTTTGAATATTGCTGATGTTGAGTTGCAGAAAGAGAAACTTATTGTTATGCACCAAAAATTTATATCCACCAGCTTATTGTCATTTTGTGGCAAATTTGATCAATTTTATGCAATATAGGTTCTGTATTTGATGTATTTGAAACCATTTTTTATAATGAATGTATTGCATCAAAACTAATTGTATTTATTCAACAATAAATCGATGTGTGGATTTTATTAGAAAATAAAAATAGTCCAGTAGGATTTATTATCATTTGAAATTCCATGCGTTCATTTAATAGATTAATTTGATTTGTTTCATTAAAGAATACATATTTAAAGAACGTAAATGAATTAAATTAAATACATACAATAGTAAAATACAGACATAAATTTGTATACGTATAAATAAATCTCCAAAATTTTAGCACATTATTGTTATCTTATTTTTATCTGTAGAACAGAAACAAAAATTGTTTATTTTCACAATAAATCTTTTGTTTCTTTAATAAACGGAACTATGAACTCATTTTTTGCAAACCTCATTATTTCAATGCTCCGTGCCATAGTTTTTGCTGTATTTAGTCTTCCCATGTAGACGTATGTATAATTATTACTGTTATTGTAGAAACTCTATTTTTAATATTTATGCATGCAACCCCACCACATAAAAATCTACATACATACGAATATGAATTCAAAAAAATCTATGCGACATTTTTGTCTGTATGAATTGAAAATATTGTTCATTTTTTTGTTTGTTTTTTTTCAGGTTTTCATTAATTATTCTCATTTTTGTTTTGTATTATTTTACTTGCATATAAAATATGGATTATTGTTTACTACGAGTCAGAGAAAGCTATTATAAACGAGTTTTTCCATAGCAGTAGAGAGAATATTTTATGGAAATTCCATACAGTCACCTTAGGAGACGATTTATTACAATTTACGCCCACGAAGGAAGAATCCCAATTTAACCATTGAATGAAAATGTATTTCAAAAATTAATATCGACTTTAATTAAACACGGAATAATGATATTTTATGCCAACATTTTTCCTACTTAGGAACATGCAGTTACTGTAAACTCAGTTACGTATTGTCTAAATAGATGGCTTTCCTCTTTTAAGTTCCAATTCCAAACCAATGGGATGGGCAAGGGAAAATGTTTTTGAATTAATGTGACCTCTTAGTCGGATTTTGTGTTTTATTACAATATTTTCAATCTGTTGTGCAATTGTATTCATGCCCAGTATAAACCACGCATGTGTTATTTAGAGACAAAAAGCATTGAATACAAACAATACTCTTCATCCCACCAATAGAACTACGGTTTCGAGAAGAGACGGCTCTTACGGCGTAACGTCTTCATGCCTTAGGGGCATTGATCAAACAGAGACAAAAATCCTTTAACCAGAATATAGTTGGTACACTGGACGGTCTCTCGCTTGACACTCACTTACCCTACATGAGAGGAAGTCGCCGAAGCAATATTTTTTATTATTTTTGTTGGAGGTAACATACTATCGTCTAACATACTATCTGCTAGACTACGGCAATAACATATCAATAATATTCAGTCAAAAATACCTGTTTGATTTTCTTGTTCAAACGGATCCATTTCAGAAATGCTCGTGGGAATTGATTGTATACGGATGACTCTAGACGCGGAGATAGCACAAGGACTGAGCCTCGACACAAGAGAACCAACACTAAACTTTGCCTATGGCTAGTGTATCGTAATACGGGTTTACAAGCGTAGGTACGCACGATCATGGAATCTATAGTCTGAGTTAGTAATCATTTGGTAAACGTGACGTAAAAAGTTAGCGGGGACATCACATCGATTATTATGGAATAACGACAGCAGGAAGAATTACAAAAATACCTTGAGGCGATACTAATGGGACATTCCGCATAACATGTGAATCTGAAACATAGTGGCGTATTGAAAAGTGATAATTACAGGACATGTGGTGAATACATCGAAACTGAGGAACTGCAATAATCGGAGGGTCTTATTATTCTAGACAGTTGCGTAGAAATACTAAATCGTATGGAAACCAAACCTTGTAATGCGATTTAGCGTCAGTGGATTCCGTAGTCCTCAATTCTGTATTGACCATACTTCTACCTTGCTGTGGCCATGGAGCAACTAAAGAAAAAGCTGTACAATCTAACCAATCACCAGAGTTTATAGGAATTTATGGATAATAAATGATTTCCTGACAAGATCTGTAATATGCACAACTATTTTCATCAGCTTCTTGCTAACTCTCTCGAAATGCACCAGGAAATTCATCCTTTCGGTCATAGAAATTCACAGGTGTTTGACCTCTGTGGCATGCCTCATATTAACATTTCTAGGTCTAATGAGTGGAGTATGTCTGACTGACCTTTGTAACGGAAATCTTCAAACCATGATTACTCTCTCCAAACGCACCGCGTCTTCACACAAGAAATTTTACTAACTCAATCGCCTGCTTTGCCTTGCCTTTTATATGGCAGAGTAAACAGTCTGATGCATGTTCTTGAAAACGAATGGTAGTGGCTTCGCCTTCTCGAGATCTCTATAAATGTAAACATCGTTGTTTCATTATTGTTGTTTATGTATTTTGTTAACATTTATTCTTGTAGTGTTTCTTGTTGTATTTATGTTTACTTGTTTACCATTTTTTATGCTGGTGTTTGTTGGTATATTTTTGTTTACTTGTTTACCATTTTTTATTCTGGTGTTTGTTGTTATATTACGCAGAGCAATAATTTGTAAACAAGTTCATTGTTTTATTTTTGTAGCTTTTATTTATAATTTTAATGTTAAACGATGTGAAAAAACAAAACACCAGTGTCTAGATTATTCCATTTTCGTAACAATATTTGCAGGAAGCGTTGCTTTTAAATCTCATGTGGATTGGTATTGTCCTCAAATTCGACGATTTCGTTTGTTCACGTACTCATTCATACAGAAATGAGCCTCATAGCTGAATATGATTTTTCGGCGAAAATTCGAATAAATTAGAATTATTTACCAACTATTGCAGACCTCATTCAACGAACATGCGTCTTGTCTATGGTTGACCGTTCCATACTATATGTATTTTAAGTACATAGTAGTAGTCCATGTTAAATAGTAGAGAGTAATTAATGTGAATGCCAAAAGAGCAATTAGTTTTTATAAAATGTATTCAATCGTTACTTTGCTTAAAATAATCTTCTAATCATTTTCAACGGCCGGACAATAATACATTTTATGCCAGCCGTAGAATATGTTCATGTATTTAAAAATAATATTTAAATTGTATATACATACTTACATTGTATTGTAAATAGATTATCCAATGACATTAAATAATGCGATAGCTGTCTTTTGTTGTAACATTAATGTGATAGTTAAACAAAAATAATAAATAAAATAAGTTAAATAAATAATGTAAGAAAAAAAACATAGTTTTCAGAGCTTAAAATAAATTCTAAACACATAAAAATTGAACATTTGTGTTCTTCGTGAGAAGATATAAATTAAAGAAGAAACGACATCAGATTTAAATTGGATTAATGGATCAATTAAAAAAAGTAAAAATTGCCATTAAAAATTTCTAAAAAAATCTAACCACCAGGTCCACCCCATTACTGGTTAAGGAACCTAGGTGGTAATTCTGACTGAGGGGATGTACTGACCAATCGAAAATGTTTTATAAAACGTAAAAAAAATTACCTAACCTTAGATTTCAATTTGCTTACAAATAAATGTTTCAATCAATAATAAAGTTACATTCCTAGATCGGTTCAATTGACAAAAAAAAAAGCATCAATCGAATGAAATTAAGGCGATACTAATTATGATATGAATTGATAAACGGCACTCAAGATTATAATGGTTTATTAGCTGTAATTTTCATATAACACCCAATTTAAAGTTTTATGTCATTAAATTCTTTTGGATTGATATTTGGATTGACTAGAGCCGTTTCTGAAATACAGGATCCCAGGATTTAACTGTTGGAAAGTTAAATTATTTTGCCTGCAAACATACATAAGTGGTTATTAAAACCCTTCCGTCAGGATTACGACTAGAGATCGGCAATGAATCGTGTTTTCGCTACTCATAAGCACTCATAAAATTTTGAATATACATAAGTGAGTCAACAATATAATAAAATTTAACTACTCTGATTCATTCGTACTCACTACAACATTGATTGCACCCATACGTTGCAATAAGTATGGGTACAACGTTGAAATCAAATACATACCATTCAAAACTCCTTTAGTTTCATAAAAAAAAAATATAACACTCATAAATGATTCAAAATATACAGTCTTAGTTGTTGTTGCATTTACAAAAAAAAGAAAAAAGACACATAAACAAAAAAGATAGAGCAAACACACAACCTTCTAGTGAGTATTTTAGTGTTCGTACGCGAATCAAGTTGTAGTTACTGGCAAGTATCTTAACATACCGTAGCGAACTTTCTCTTTTTAGCATATGAAGAACAATGTAAACGCTTACCGAAACGTTCTCTCTCGTTAGCAAAACGGAACGATCTGTATAAAACAGAATACATACATACATAATTGGCCATTACAACCCTTCAGTCAGGATTACGACCTAGCTTCTCAACACCACTCATGTTGTGTGCGTTAATTTTATACGTGAGTGGTGGGACCTACAGTTTAAAGTCGACTCCGAACGACGGATTTTTTAAGAAGCTTTTCATGGCAATTTTTACTCTCAGAGTTTTTGCCAGAAATCTGCTGAGACGAAGTCGCCGAAGAAATACTTTTTGTCTTTTGTTTTTGATGTCTGGCCTGGGATTCGAAATCGGGCCTTTCGTCTAATAAGCCAACACACTACCTACTAAACCACGGCGACTTCACAGAATACAGATCGTATATAGGTATGAATGCGTATAAGTATTAGAAATTATGAGCATAATTTGATTCTACTCATCTTTTTGAATGCTCATTGCTGATCTCTGATTACGACCTAGTTTCTCAAACCACTTATGTTGGGTGTGTTAATTTTATACATAAGCGGAGGGATCTACATTTTAAAGCCGACCCTGAACGACAGATTCATGGACATTTTTTTTTACTTTCAGGCATTATGCCAGAAATCTGCTGAGAGGCAGTCACCTATAAAAACATTTTTTCATATTTCGTTTTGTTGAAAATCTTTGCGTTTTACAAATAAACGTTTTACAGTTTTAATGCTTGATCGCAGTCCTATTTATTTATGTACTTTATTTCCTGAAACCATGATTTAAAACTTCTAATAGAATGTTTTAGATTCTTGTTTTGACTAAATTGCCATCTTAGTGATATATTGTGTTCGATAAACAAAGGCTCTGTAAAATATCTAAATAATCACATTTTCACATATCAAAGATCCACCGCATAGACGTATTAATTTCATACAAAAAAAGTAGGGAGTGTTGCTTGATCATTCAAAATTGATGCTGAATATTTTATTTAGCCATGCCCATCATCCGTACAATTTAAATTGATGCTCCACGTAAAATTTTCATATCTAAATTAAAGTTTCTAATTAGGTTCATACGCCTTCCAGAACAAATAAAAAAAGGCATGTCAGTATGTTCAAAATTGACCGCGTCTATTGTCTATACAATTCAAATCTTTTATCGCTCTGCGGATATAAACAAGTGAAAAAAATATACCAACAAACTCTACAAGAATAAAAGTAAACAAACAACACAAACAACAATAGTGAAACAATGATGTTTACATTTATAGAGATCTTGAGAAGACGAAGCCAAGAATATTCGCCTTCAAGAACATTCATCAGACTGTTTACGTTTCCATATAAACGGCAAGGCAAAGCAGGTAACTGAGTTAGTAAAAGTTCATTCAGTCTTGTATGAAGACGAAGTGTGTTTGAAGAAAATAATCGTGATTTGAAGATCTCCGTTACAAAGATCTGTCGAACAACTATCTAGCAATTGTTACTTTTTATGCAAAGGGTGTAAACAGAGGAATAACAAACAAAGCAATTGTTGTTGTTTGCATCAAATCGTGAAGAATGGCACACAGAATTGTGCGAATAATAAAGAATTTTAATTAAAACTAAACAAAAATTTAGTTTTATTTTATTTGCAACCTACGAGCTTATATTTTAAAAGTTTTTAAAAGGTAAAAACGTAACAATTGGTCAATTCACACAAGCCGTTGTATCGTTGTTGATAATTTTCATATAAAAATCTGATACACTTATACACATTTTTTCCATATGTATTCAATACAACATACACGATACAAAGTTGTGTGAATTGCCCCAATATTTATTTATTTCATATGCATCATATAGCAAACAATAAGCTTGAAGTTATAATTATAAATTCTTCTCCAACAAAATTTCGATCGCATCGATGTATCGCATCAATCTTGATTGGCTAAGACTGTATTAATAGCAACTATGTATTGCAGTCTGTACACCTAATAAATAATATATCTCTTCGTACATTTTTGCTTAATACATTTGTGCTTCTGGTGCTTAATAAAAATTGTACAATTCATTTAAGTAAAAAACAAAAATATATTCAATACAATTTGGTCGTTTCCATCTATGCTTTTATCTTCAACTACACAACGTACCCATATTTAATAAGCGATGATTATTTAAAGAGTACTTCGTATAAAAATCAATTTCCTTTTCTAATGTAAAAGGAAATGAAACTTGGGAGATGGTTAACAATTTTTTATTTTTTGTTTGTTTTGTTCACGTTAAGTTTTGAAGAATATAAGGGTTTTTGCAAGATATTAAAACAATGTTAATAACTGATTGATGTATAGATGTGTTTAAGAATTGATATTCTAAGTAAACAAATTCATTAGGTATTCAAAAATTTAATGTAGTCGCCTAAGTTTAGTAGGTAGTGTATTGTCTTATTAGACATGAGGCCACGTCTCAAATCCCAACTCAGACATCTCCACCAAAACAAAATATGGACAAAATATTTCATCAGCGAATTAATCTCAGCAGATTTCTCGCAAAAACTTTGAGAGTAAATGAAAACTGCCATGAAAAAGTTTCTCAACAATCTGTCATTCGGAGTAGCATGAAAAGCGATGTCGTAATCCTTACTAAAGAAGTGTAATGACCAATTATGTATGTATGTAGGTATCGTGTGTTGTTTTCAATTTTGCAAACAAAGTTTATATATGTCTTTACACAAAAGTGAACTTCATAAGTTCACAATTAATGAACCATAGCATTTTCTTACAATTACTCAAATTTAGAAATTGGACTTGACTGACCTGCAGTTTCAACAAGACAACCTATTGAGAGGCAAGTTTTGGGGCAATTAATCCCGCGTTTTGGATTTGCTCATTTATCGCCACGAACATGCTATTCGACGACACTATGAAATCTTTCGGATGTAGCCTTAAGCCGTAAAAGATAACATTACAAATGCTATTGGTGAGATATCGGTCGAAAAACTGGAAAAATTTTTGCCAAAACGGAACTCACAGGTGGGTCATAAGCGGTTGCCCCGGGCAACGTTAATCTTTAAAAATTTGTTTTAATTGGTAAAGAATATCAATGTAGATACTCTCATCAGAAAGGAGCACCTAGTGGAAGTAAATTTAACCTACACGGACCAGATGGAAAGCAGTACGTTTGGCATAAGTGAAATACTGAGTACTGAGGCCAAGCATGGTGAAGGGTCGGTACTAGAATATGGACATTTTGAAACAAAATATGAAACAACGTACCTACATACACGTTGGATACATATTGATACATATTGGATACATTCGCTTTCTACCAGGACAACGATTCGAAGCACACTTCACACGTTGCGAAACTGTGCCTTATCGCTAGTTATCCAAAACAACTTTAAACATTGGCACACTCCCTAGATCTCAACATTAATAAGCATATTTGAAAAGAACTCGCTTGTAAGCTCTATAAATCCACCTTCAGCACAGTGAAAGACGTGAAAAAAGGAATTAGACGAGAGTAAAACAACATAACCTCAGAATTTCTTCGAATATTTCGAAGAATTTCAAAATAAAATTTTGAATTTCAATTAAAAGAAGGTAGTGTGTTGGTTTAATAGACGTGAGGCCATGTTTCATAGACCCAGATCGGACATCTCCAACAAGAAAATTTCTTCCATTTTCATTATTTCTTGAAATCAATTTTTGATGTAAAATATACAGTTAAAGAAAAAATCTACATACACCGGTGATTTTTATCAAATTGAAAAAAAAATGTTATAGAGTTATTTAAGGCATTTACAATCAAGATTGTTTGAAGAATAAAACGAATATGACATACAAAAATATTTGGGCAACAAATAAAAACTACACCGATGTATGAAGACTTTTCTCTTTTACAGTAAATGAGCAATCAATTGTTTGTAACATTGAAATGTAAGAAAATAAATATAAATGACAATTCTATACACTATATACACACATAAATTAATGTTTATAACACCACCATATCAGTAAATATTTTAACCTGCTGAAATAGCAGTTGTTATATTAAGGAACATAAACATGTTCTCAGATTACATTGATATTTACAAAGATTTGACTTGGGTGATATAAAAACATACGACATGTAGCCATACATCAGTATGACTTTAGTATCATCACACATTTTGCAATGTATTCGTTCTTATATCTTGCCTCGTCTATCAATTGGCATTACAATAGCTTACCCATCTTTATGTAAATCAAATACTAAATGTTACGCATACATTTGATATCCAAAGAATACAGGATATAACATGTCACCAATGACATACGTTTGTTACACTGAATATTTAACAGCATTCTATGGAAAATCTCCACGTACATATATGTACGTTATCTTTCAAGAACGAATGTGTATATATGTACATGTATATTTGAATAAGAAAGTGAATGGGATTGTGTTTTGTAAGGGATGGTAATATTGTGTATGTTAGAAAGAAATATCAGAAATATTGAAGACAAAGACTAAACCTTTGACATAAAATTCTAATTAGAAACTTGCCATCTATAGACATATGTGTTATATTACCTGAACTATAAATAATTTAAAAAATGTTAAATTGTTAATTAGTTAGCGATATAATGAGAAATATTCAAATACATAAAAATACAAATACATAAAAGTTTCTGACTGTAGTCAACAGGGCGACAACTAGAACGATCCGTATCTTTGCTGTATTCAAAACAACAAGCAGCCTCCTCTTGGTCGCTCCTAAATGGCACACTAGCACCCGCTAGATGTAAACTAATGTGTCCAATACAGACTAATTGCCTGGAATTTAAATTTGGGTTTTAAGTAGGGCTTGGAATACATCATGTCTCGGCAAGGAATTTGGTTGTATGTAGCACCAAGTTTAAACACCTGCATATCCACAAAGGCATTTGGTTGTCCCCTGACCGATCAACGCCCAACCAGATTGATCACATTTTGATTGACGGAAGACACATTTCTAATGTACTAGATGGGAGCGTTCAGAAGTCTGAATTATCTAGTACATTGCAAAAGCTGAACGTTAAGAAGCTACAAACGCAATGAACAGCTGAGGCATTCTCCGATCAACTCTCAGATAAACTCAGTCGATCCTCATCCAATCTTGACGACATTTGTGGACTGTGGGCCAACATCTCCCACTCCATACGCTCTATTGCGGAACCAGTCCTTAATACCGAAAGCCCACCTTAACGAAACAAATGGCACGATGAGTAGTGTCGCAGGGTGAAGCAGTTGCATTAAAAAACGCCGTATTTAAAAAAACGATGTAGTTCGCTGTTACGCGAGCCATTGTTGGGAACTACTAAAAGAGGAGAAGGCAAGACGCATGACGACGTACTGAACCCAATCGATGTTAACTGTGTAAAGTTTCCGCCGCTTAGCTAGTAGGAGGTCAAAGTCGCGATTACACTACTTAAGAACAAAAAAGCTGCGGGCCCTCAAGGAGCTGCCCGCTGAATTGTTTAAGGTGGTGGGGAACATGCACCAGCCCAGGGAAAGTATACCCAACGATTGGAACTTCAGTGCTCTCTGCCAAATACAGTGGTTTACCTGCGAAATGGACAAGGCTATGTAGTATGACATTCTCCTACAGTTCCCTCAAGATAGGAATGGATCTCTTTGAACTTTTTGATACCATGTGAGGTTTCAGACAAGGCGGTCCCTTATCGTGCAACCTCACCAACCTTGTAGTGGAGAGTGTTCTGCGAAAGGTGGGAGAACATCGTAATGGCACTATTTTCCACAAAAGTGCCAAGTTTCTTGTGTACGCAAACGACATTAACATCATATGGCGTACCAAGTGAGATATTACTGCTGCCTTTAACGCTATTGAACGGGAATCAATCAAGAAAGTTGTGGTAGTAAATGAAGGCAAAATGAAGCATATGTCGCCGACAAGTAGGTACAAACGTCGCATTGAATTCCAAGTCAGTGAAATGATTTATCTTGGCTTCACCGTTACTTACATAATTGGTCATTACAACCCTTTAGCCAGGAATACGACCTATTTTATACGTTACCAGCAAAAAATATGATGCTTGGAAATCAAACGTAGGACTACTCTTGCCAACTGGTGCTGTTAGGGTCTCAATAGGCAATTGAGTAGTAATATCTCGTACGACGACACTTATACTCTAAAAGTCTCTTATCCTCCTTGATTCTTTATGTCACAGAAGCATGAACGCTACTAAATACCGATGCAGCAGCCTTAAGAGTATCTGAGGGAAAAGCCCTACGTAAGATCTTCGAGTTATAGAGAGTTGTCAATTATTTCTGCATCCGATCCACTAACGAGGTGTCCGAGCTCCTCAACAAGGTGGACGTTGTGCAGCGCATTAACATCCAGCGACTGCAGTGACGGGTCGAACCCATTATTAAATATAGTGAACGTTTTATGTCCTCTGGCGAAAACTTTGAAAGTGAAATAATACAAAGTTTTTCAACTCCTTCTTTCGGAGTCAGGGTTGAAACCCGAGACTCATTAGCGTACAAAACATGAATGGTGTGATAAGTTGCATGTCTTACTTAAGAGTTGTAATGACCAATTAAGTAATGACCAAATAAGTTCATAAATTTTGGGAACTTGGTAGAAAAATTATAATATTTTCAATTGCAATTGCGCCCATGTCTATTGATAAATATCTTTAGTCTTCTAAAAAACCTAAAGCTCTGCGCTGCCGGAATTAGAGGGATTAGAATTAGATATCAGATTTACAACATCAACGAGCTTGGCATGCAATGGCAAAAGATACATGACAAAAATTATGGCTTGACTAAGATTCCATTACATTTAAGTGATAAAAAACGTTTTTTTAACTTCTTTGCTACTCTTGAAATACATCTTTATTGAGAATAGTTTTTGTTTTACAGTGATTCTTTTGGCTCTTCTAAGAGTTATGAATGTTTAAGCAAATAATTATTATTACGTTTAAAATATGAGCTCATAGATTGCAAAAAAAAAATTAAATTAAATCTGTGTTTAGTTTTAATTAAACTGTTCACAACTTTATGTAAATGGCAACAATTGCTTTGTTTGTTATTGATCTGTTCACACCCTTTGCATAAACAATAACAGTTACTAGACAATTGTTCGACTGACCTTTGTAACAGTGGTCTTCAAACCACGATTACTCTCTTCAAACATCGCGTCTTCACACTGACTGAAGTTTTACTAACTTAATCGCCTGCTTTGCCTTGCCTTTTATATGGCAGAGTAACAGTTTGATGATTGTTCTTGAACGCAAATGTTCGTGGCTTCGCCTTCTCGAGATCTCTATAAATTTAAACACCGTTTTTTCATTATTGTTGTTTGTGTATTTTGGTTACATTTATTCTTGTAGTGTTTGTTGTTGTATTTTGATTTACTTGTTTACCATTTTTTATGCTGGTGTTTGTCGGAATATTTTTGTTTATTTGTTTACCATTTTTTATGCTGATGTTTGTTGTCATATTGCGTAGTGCGATAATTTGTAAACAAGCTCATTGTTTTGTTTTTGTAGCATTTGTTTATAATTTTAATGTTAAGCAATGTAAAAGCAAAACAACATCATCTTAATTTTTTTTATTTTCGCAACATTATTATTTTCACATTAATTGTGAACAATTATTCAATTTCAATTCGTAAAAATCATTATTTTCATTTAAAAGGTTTTGAGCCTAATAAGTCATACGAAATGTTTTAAATATTATTACACTTTTTAATAATGTACATTTAGTTTTCGATTGTGGACTGTATGGAGGACGAACAAACACAAAAAATAAGTCTTCAGTTCCTCCAATTCCACTACAAAAAAGCCAAATATAAAATGTAGGACTTAAAGCACCAACAACATCAGACAAATATCACTTTCCTTGTTTTGTAGTTTTTGTTACACACTTTTTATTTCACCACAAAATTATGTTTGTTTTACACAGTTTTCAATAAAATAAATTTAATCTAGTGCTTTTCAGAAAAATTAAATGTTAGAATAAAAACGGCCGAATGTCTTAAAAATAAAATTATAAAAAGGGCAACTATTTTCAATTACTAATCTTTATGGAACCAATCAACGAATGAATAATAAGGAAAAACTAAACATTTAATTACATTAAAATATTTGTATACAGAAGCTCTAATTCTAAGATCACAGCGCCCTCTGTTGACCATCATCATCATTTAAACAATCGTCATTATTTAAACAATCCTGTTTATGTCACCAGGAATAGGAAGTATCGATTGTTAGACATAAACATACAATGTCTGATATAGTTGGACATTAGGTATGAGATTACTCAGATGCTGATTTTTCCATTTCAATGGAAATATTTGAAAAAAATCTTGAAAACGATTTATAATACTTTTATTTAAAAATATTTTTAAAACAAAAAAGGAAAACAACTTTAATGAATTACATGTCAAACGCATAATTGGACGATGAAATAGAAGACATTGTTTTAACACTTGAAACAAAAACCTTTGGGTTTTTTTTTCTGCTTCCAAAAGCAAGACATCGACTGCACGAGATTCGCGTAAAAATCTGGGGTTAGGTTGTTCTGATATTAGATGATGTATTAAAATATAATTTTTGCGTCTTAACTTTGTCTTAGTTGGAGATTCAGAAAATTACTTCAAAAAACAGTATTTGCTAGGACTTAGAAAAGACTTCCACAATTTGTTTTCATGTTTTCTGAGCAGATAATAAAATATATTGAGCAAATAAAATATATTCAGCATTTCATTATTGACTCTTAGCCGCAAAGAAATAAGCCACTAAAACCATAACATAAATCACAACACTGAATAAAATAAGGGCTGAAATGTGTAAATTTTTTTTTCTTTTTTTGTGGGTAATTGTGCTTAAACTGTGATAAAATATTAATTTGCCAAAACCTTACCGAAAGGACCTCAACACAATTCCCCTGTAAAATCTATATGATCCGTTGCCAAAAATAGCATAAATATTCACATCCAATGCCAAAAATTTTCTACAAATGCTAAGTGAAAATTCCGTCTGTAAGCAATAAACAAGAAAATATTGTTTACGAAAAAATAGAGAAGGATATAGGTGTTAATAAACGTATACGTTTACATGGAACAAGATTCAGGTAAGGAATAATAAAAGCAACTTAATCGTAGGAGGTTTGACACAATTACTCTTCAAGCAAACTGAGCATACATGTGTTGAATGTTACATATTTAATTAAACTGTTATTAATGAAATGAAATACCACTTGAACGGAAAGATGTAAGAATTAACTCGGAGACTAAATATTTATGGTGGTATGCAGGAAAATATGAACTAAAAAAGAAATTTAAGAATATATTATTGCAATAATATCTGTATTTTACTTTACTCTTCACTAACAAATTATATTTTAATCAAATACGATATTACTTTTACTTCCAGATGAATATATGTGCAGTAAACAGGATTTATTGGACTAACGAGATACTGCACAATTATGGCAATTTAAAGAAAAAAATCATCTTTTCAAAAGAAGATCTTTTTCATCTTGGTGGATACGTTAATATGCATTTTGCCGTATTTCGAGCTTAGAAAACCCACACGTGGTGTTACAGAAGCCAATGCACAAATTACGAGTGACTGTTTTGTGCGGCTTGTGGACCGGAGGCATCATTGCCCTATATTTCTTTGAAAATGGGGACGGCGGAGACATTACCGATTATTTCGTACCCGCTCTTCATGGTATGGAAGTGAACGATGTTTGTTTTGAAAAGGATGGCGCAACTTGCAACACATCTCATGCTACAATCGATTTATTGCGTCGAACGTTTGATGGCCGTTTGCCGAAATGGTGATGTCAATTGACCGCCCAGAATCTGCAGAGATATGATCCTATATACTCGAAAAAGTCCATGAAAATTGGTCAGATCGAATGAGGTACTGTGAGGCCGGGAGTGGCAGCCATATGAATGAAATAATATTCCATTTCTATTCAGAACAATTGTAGTTCAAAAAAAAAGAAATTAATAAATTTGACAAGCTCTTTGAAATTTAAACCTTTAAATCACCCACCCTATATTAATTAAACTAGTTTTTTTACGTGAATTAAATTAAAATTATTGTACACAATATATTCTGGTGACATAGTTTCTATAGTCGCCGTAGTCTAGTAGGTAGTGTGTTCGCTTATTAGACGAAAAGCCGGGGTTCGAGCCCCAGGCCAGACATCGAAAACGAATTATAAAAAAAAATATTTCTTCGGCGACTTCCTCTCAGCAGATTTCTGACAAAAACTCTGAGACTAAATAAACCTGCCATGAAAATGTTTCTCAAAATCTGTCGTTCGGAGTCGACGTTAAACTGTAGGTCCCGCCACTCAGGTATAAAATTAAGGCACACAATATGAGTGGTGTGAGAAGCTAGGCCGTAATCCTGACTGAATTTCCGGTTATGTATATACATATGTATGTACAGAGTTTATTTAATTACATCTGGACGTTTCAATTTATGGTAGATATCACTATTCCGAACCTACAAACGTTAAAGATTCTGACACTTATACCAATAACTTCGTAAGATGTTGACCTCTGTATTTTGGAGTGCATGTTAAAGAATTTTGGCGAGAAATAAATATTATATTGCGCTCTTTCACATTGTTTTAAATATAGAAAATATTAATTATCTTTTCTTAAAATTTAGTTAATAAAGCTTTCTCGAATTGGTAACAAGAAAACCTCAAAACAGTCACACTAATACAGTTTCCAGTAATCTCGATGGCAAAATCATATCATTTTAAAATGCACTTGAATGCACACTTGTGTGCAACAGTAACCAAAACCCAAACCAAAGTCCATATAAACCATAACCTGTATCATAATACTTCTCGCTCTAAACCAGAAAATAAGCAATCGAGAAAACTATTTACTTTTTCAGCGACGCTTTCGTTTAACCACAACATTGTGGTTTATAATTTGTAGGGCACAGTACACAACGATATCAGTGTGCATATGAACTAATATACGGCATTAATCAGAAATATCGTTCATATATACTACGTGTACATATGTATATAGGAAAGTGTAACATGTTAGTAAACTTTCTAGAGATATCTAAAATTTATTTAAAATGTGTGTATATTCCTTTATTTTGGCAAATGCTTAAGCGATTTCACTTATTCGTTGCAAAATATCTTCTCTTCTAGAAAATCTCGATTAAGGATAATATGAGGATGCCAGATCATGCAAAGCGCCGGTAATTCATTTAATGTACACAATGGAGTAAATTGAGCTAATGCCGATTCCCAAAAAAAAAATTATTAATTTCAATAAATAAACCAGAAGCAATAAACCAGAGGCAATTCCTTAAAATCGAGTTCAGCATCTGATAAAGAAATGGAAAATTTTATCAGAACTGTGCCGGTCATTTGAAGGATATTTTACTTCATATTTAATTGGAACAAATAAATAAAAAATAAATGTCTCAAATAAGAAAGTTTTTATTTAATTATAAAAAAGTGTATTCTTACTGAGACATCAAATGCTATAAACTTAACCACACTTTTTTTGCTACCAAATTAAAGCGTATTTACTAATTCGTCTTTCAAGACCAACACAAAGACTAGTTAAATAGTTAGTTTAATTGCTTTTATCAATATTTTAGAAAATTCAGCTATAGTGATGAGTGTGTGAACAGTTCAATTACTTATATGAAGAGTACACAATTACCATAAACTTCCCCACCCATTGTACAAATGGTTTTCAAAGGAGCATGTGAAAAGTTCAGGCACTTATATGAATGGCACACATTCACCCTAAACTCCCCACATATTGCACACATGGTAAAAAAAAATAACAACTTAAATTAACGCCAATGCAATTGCATAGGGAAAATATAATCACATTAATTTAAATGCTTATGTGAGAATTTCAATGCTTTATTACATTATTAGACCACAAAATCAGTCAGCTGAAAAAGTTATACAAATTTTGTAGACATGACCGCAAACGATTTTATATCCTTTTACAGGAGAATACAATGATAAAGTAAAATATATTAATATTAATAAATAATTGAAAACACAGTGTTTCGGGGGGAATTGGGGAAGCAATAAAATAAAATATTTTGCGAGAATGCGGGTAAATAAAATACAAAGATAATTAGTCTTAAATAATCAAACTATTATTTATTTTATGTACAAACGTACCTTCGGGTTCGGGGGTGGATCGAATAATGATCTCTTTTCATTTACATTATAACAATTCACAATTAGCAAATAATTAACACACACGGTTGTAAAAGTACTTAAAGCTAAACTTAACGTTAGGGTGGCCAGCGTGAGCACACAGAATGGGAGAAAGTTCATTCATTTGTATAGAAACTGTGTAAGGTGAAAGCATTTAAAATTTCCACAGAAAATTGTCCAGCTGTGTCAAATCGCAGCTTCTTGGGGCCAATTAATATGCCATCAAACGTTTCACGCAAAAAGGCGAATGTGGCATGAGATATGTGGCAAGTTGCATCATTCCGTTGAAACCAAACATCGTTCACTTCAATAGCATGAAGGTAAAAAAATTCGGTTTACATATGGCGATAGACGTAATGATTGCGCCGTCTTCTTTTTCAAAGAAATTTTGGTCAATGATGCCTCCGCTCCACAAGCCGCACCAAACAGTCACTCGTAATGGGTGCATTGGCTTCTGTAGGAACACGCGTGGACTTTCTGAACCGCAAATACGACAATCTTGCTCATTAAGGTACCCACAAAGAAAATGAGCTTTACCCGAAAAGATGATTATTTTTTTTTATCAAAATCGACATCATCGTTCAGTTTTTCGCTGGCTCGAGCCTAAATCGATTCATTACGTGGGAGTGAATTTTCTGACAGAGTAGAAAGATATAAGTATTGCCAGATTCGAAATAACCGATGGTTCAAATTTAAACCGATAGTTGACCCACCCTGTATAAATCGGGATTAAATTATATATAATTATACAGTAAAACTAACAGTAGCAGTAACTATAAAAACAATTAAGGGATTACTATAATAGTTAAATGGAATGGTTAAGATAATCATAAACATTTTAACCACGCTGCATAAGCTTGTACTATATTTAACCGACTCTGAGTTAAAAGCAAACTAGGAGGCAGTAGAGCTCATGCAAGAAAATAACAAAAGCAATAAAAACAGTAAAATTAACTATTCTAGGCATAGCAAAGCGAAGCAAACTAAAGTTCTTGAGAAAAGCATCATTAATATAATAGCAAAGGAGTAAAAGAGAAATTTCATATTTAATGCTCTACGTTCTGTAAACCATTCGCCCCTTGTTATAAGTAGTAAATCGCAAAGCAAAGAAAAAAGCACCAGGACTCATTGTTACAATTTATTTCACTTGGTGGTCAGAAGATGCTTTCGTTAAACGAAAAGAACTGAAAAAACGTTTGTTTGGTATAGAATGAAAACAAAACATACAACCAACGGAAATATTAGTGAATGTAGTTGCCATGGCTATAATATGCCAGAATAAGTTGTTATCTTTACGTATATTATCATCTTGTTAACTTAATTTAATAAACAGACTCTATAAAGTTCATTGGGTGCTTTAATACAATTCTATGATGTTATTAGAGTTTAAGTTTATGAAGAAGTGATATTTGTTAGCTGCTGTAACAGTTAGAATGTTGGCAAATGAAAGAGAAACTTAATATTAATGTAAGACTGGCATTAAACATAAATAAATAAAAAAAATTGTTTAAATGCAAATACAGTCTTCAGGGCGCTCAATTAACATTACGTAATTGACCATTACAACCCTTCAGTCACGATTACGGCCTAGCTTTCCACACCACTCATGTTGTGTGCCTTAGTTTTATACTTGAGTGGCGGGACCTACAGTATAACGTCGACTCCGAACTTTGAGAAACTTTTTCATGGCAGATTTATTTACTCTCAGAGTTTTTGAAACTGCTGAGAGGAAGTCGCCGAAGAAATATTTTTTTTCATATTTCGTTTTTTGATGTCTGGCCTGGGGCTCGAACCCGGGCTTTACGTCTAATAAGCGAACACACTACCTACTAAACTACGGCGACTCAATTAATAATACACTTTATAATTTAGAAAAAAAATTAAACTTTTTAAGAAGACCCAAAATTTGACGAATTGAATTACATACCAGATAGATGCTGGATTTCCTAGTAAACCACCATAGATGTACTTTTCGAAGTGCAATTTCCAAGCCGTCAAAAATCACTTCGTTTCTCTGAGCCAGGAACTCGCACGAACAGAATATATCGATCTCTGCGGAGTATATAGTCATCAGGAGTACGAGCACTAAGTCCATGTACTGGATAAAGTTACTTAGTACTTACTTAATTGGCTATTAACAGTCCTATTAACGGATTTCGGCCTGATTTAACACATCCTTCCTGGCGCCTCTCCTTCTTGCGCACATTCGCCATTTAGTCACACCAATCGATGACAGATATTTCTCAAGTTGGTTCTTCCAACGCAAACATGATCGTCCTCTTTGCTGACTTCCGCAAATCTTCGCATCACATACTCATCTCACCGGAGCATTCTCCAACATTCAACGACATGGCCGAGTCAGCGCAGCCGTTGCATGTTAATATGCTGCACAACATCTGTGTTGTTGAGGAGCTCATGCAGCTCACTGTTGTATCGGATGTGGAAATCATAGCGCACTGGACCAAAGATCTTACCGAACCGAAGATCTTCTCATTGCTGCAGCATCAGTGCTTAATAGTGTCTATGCTCTCCGCCATAAAGAAGCACGGTATGATAAGCGTCTTGTAGAGAATTAGTTTTGTTTTATGAGAGAGGTTTCTACTATTCAATTGTCTATTGCAAACATAGTAGTACCTGTGGGCAAGAGTGCTCCTACACTTGATCTCCAGACTGACATCATTTTTGGTGGTAAAGGTTTAGTAATCTGAAATCCAATACACCGACAACATATACTTAGTTTTGCTCTCATTTACTACCAGACCTATCTTTATAGACTACCGTTCAATAGCACTAAAGGCAGCAGTAACATCTCGCTGATATATGATATTAGTTTCGTCAACATACGCAAGCAACTGGACGGTTTTTTGGAAAATAGTGCCATTGCGATGCACTCCCGTAGAACACTCTCCATGACAAAGTTGAAGAGGTTTCATGATAAGGGATTGCCTTTGTCTAAAACATCGTACCGTATCAAAAGGTTCGGAGACGTCCATTCCTACCTAGACGAAGCTGCAGGAGTTGCTCAACGTCATTATGCATAGCCTTATCAATCTTCGTACATATACCGAGCTCAGACATTGCGGCAAAAACACGATACCTTAAGGGGCTATCGAAGGCTGCTTTATTGTCGACAAAAAGATGGTGTATGTCGACTTATTTTTCATGGTTCTTCTCCAGGACTTGACGTACTGTGAAGACCTGGTCGATGGTGGACTTTCCAAGTTTGTAGTATCATTAATAAGGTTTAATTATAGTTTCGCCAAAATACCCCAGTAAGAACCTTATATGCAATAGGGAGAAGGCTTATACCTCTGCAGTTGGCGCATTTAAAAATTATACACAATCCTTAATTAAAAACGTCGCATTTTCTGAAATGTATGCCACATATCTGTTACACTGCTACATTTGGATTTGCTGTCCATGCCACCTATATATAGTTAGGTCCACTTATTTTAAAACGAAATTCGGCTTTCGGGTTTAAAAGCCATTTTTAAATACTTAATAATTTTTAAATACCTAATAACTTATAAAGAATTATTTTCTGCCCAAAGTAGCGGTAACTTAAAGATATTGAAAGTTTTCCAACATACTGAAAGAACGTATCGTTGAAAACATCACTAAAAATAGAGTCTCAAACAGACATAGTTTTGTGATACTATTTTATAACTTAAAACTTTTAATATCCCTCTATAATATAACCGCCATGAACACCAAAACCACCGTGATCAGCATCGTAGCCACCATAGGCACCTTTATTATCGAAACAACTAGATTTTCCAAGGTTATTTTGGTCTCCCAAACTACCTTGAAGATCTCTATAACCACTTTGGTAAACACCTCCAAGGCCTCCTTTATAACCGCCACGAGATCCTTCATGACCTCCTAAACTGACAGAGTGATCTCCTAATCCAATTCGTTGTCCACCAGTAGATCCTGCAAGATTATCTTGACTTCTTAAATTCCATGGCTGACCTGCAGCACTGCCTTGGTAACCACCCTGACTTCGAAAACTTACTTTGTAGCCGTGACCTTGGAACTGCCAGAGTAACTTCCTAAATTACCTTGACGTGCATCAGGTAATCTTCCATGATGTATAGCAGGTAATCTTCCAAGCCCACCTTGACCTGCAACATTGCCTTGATGACCTCCAAAGACTTTGTGATAACCACTATCAATGACACTGTAACCAATTTGATCTCCAAAATTTCCTTGATGTCCAACATGAAATCCTCCTTGGCCTTCTAAACCACTTTTAAATCCTCCATAGTCACTTCGGCCTTTAAAACCACCGGCATTACACCCATGACTTATGAAACTAACATGTTGTCCATCATGATGCCCATGTCCATGTCCGCAGCCAATACCATGACTTCTAACAGAAATGAATGTTGAGAAGCTAGGCCGTAATCCTGACTGAAGGGTTGTAATGGCCAATTATGTATGTATGTATGTTATTACATTTTTAGCAGAGTGTTTAAATAGGTTTTGCTTATTATTTAACCCTACAGCGCTTGTTAGAATCTTGCTATTAGCATATTTTCACTATAGTTTATTGGAAATTGGTTTAAATGAATAAGGGTATTATGAGACAAGCAAATAGTCGGTAAGAAACTTTTAAAAAAGGGAATACATCATACATGAAAAGGGTACATTGTTAATCGTATTAGTAAAGTGGCCATCGTGTAAGTACTAAAATTGAAGATCAATGTAGAAAAACAAGCGAATTTAAAAAAAGCAGTCAGTTAGTAAAAGTATGTACTAAGCTAAAGTTGTATACGGGAGATTTTCAGAAGTTGTCATTGAAAGTTGTTCTTAAATTTAAAAGTTGTTCTTGAAATTATTTAAAATTATTAAAAGTTTAAATTAAATTGTTCTAAATATTTAAATCTACTTACATTGGAATGAAATTTGAATTATTACATTATAAAACCTAATTTAGTTAAAGTTTGTGTAAGAATATTACATATATGAAAAATTAATGAATTTCCTTTATTTTTATATAAAATACTTTAATAAATTTTAAATAAAAGTTAAAACATTATATTTAAAAAATAAGCTACTTACATACATAATCACACACATGAGTGGTGTGAGAAGCTAGGCCGTAATCCTGACTGAGGAGTTGTAATGGCCAATTATCTAATGTTACGTATGCACATTTTGTTTTATTTAAATTCAAGGATATGAAGGCTGTGTTAACGATAAATAATACTGTTACGAAAAAGGAAATGGTGTTTTGCTTTTACATCGTTTAACATTAACATAGTAAACAAGAGCTATATAAACAAGACCGATAAAAAAGTAAACAAAAATATACCAACAAATGCAATAACAAACATTATAGGAGTAAATGTAAACAACATGTTTATATTGTACAGATTATAGGCGAATGACTTCGCCTTGAAGAGCATTCATCAGACTGTTTACCCTGCCATATAGAAGCAAGGCAAAGCAAGCAACGGAGTTAGTAAAAGTTTAGTCATTCTTCTGTGAAGACGCGGTGTGTTTGAAGAGAATTATCGTGATTTGAAGATCTCCGTTGCAAAGATCAGTCGAACAATTGCTTAGTGATTTGTTATTGTTTATGCAAAAGAATGCAAAGAGGAATAACAAACAAAGCAATTGTTGTTGTTTATATCAAGTGGCGAATAGTGGCACACAGAATTGTGCGAACAATAAAGAATTTAATTAAAACTAAACAAAAATTATTTTTTTTTTCTACGAGCTCATATTTTATACGTTTTTAAAAGGTAAAAACGTAACAATACTTTAAAGCTTAATTCTTTTTTTTAATAAAATAACAAAGAATAATGATAGTTATGATCTTAGGCATTATTAAACAAAACAAAACGAGTGAATGGCAATTATCATTAAAAATTTTGAATAAAGTAGAATTAAATATCCTGTGGTGCCACTGATGTTAAACAAGTAAAATGAGCATTCCATAAAAATTCGTTCCAGTTTGAAATTGATACATGACTTTAACAGGCTGTTCTAAATATCGAAGCATGTTCGACTCTATAAATAAATGTGTATCAAAATTGCTATGATATAAACACAATAGACGCAACATGACAAGTACAAACATTTTAAATTGAAGCCTCAGATAAGCTGCATGTGCATTAATTGTGAGAAAGGCAGCAGCGTCAAAACATAATCAAAACAAATAATAATAAACAGTTCATTAATTCCTTAGCAATGGTGCTACTAAAATGTATTTGCATTTTTCATTTCGCGTTTTTTAAACTCTATTTTATGGTTGTTATTGTATTGACAGCATAAATCTTCTCATTGCCAATACAAGATCAAGACAGAAATATTTTTGTTAAATATTTTTACTACCTCAAAACTATGTTCTTTAGTTGAGATGCAACCATACAAGCAAAATGTAAATACACTATTCATACAATTGGGCAATTCACACAACTTTGTATCGTGTATGTTGTATTGAATACATTTGTTTGTTTGTGAACGATCAATGCTATGCTGTATTGTGTATTTCGTGGCATTCAAACAATTTGACAGCCCGAAACCAACACAACATATGAAAACATATACACATTTTTTTCATTCACACAATTTGATAGCACGAAACCAATACAACTTTTAAAAACATATGGGAAAAATGTGTATAAGTGTATCGGATTTGTATATGAAAATTATCAACAACATTCATACACTGTTGTACGTTCTTCCAACAATACAATGAATACAACGATACTACGGCTTGTGTGAATTGACCAAATATTCAAACAATAAGTTTAAAAATAAGTTATTTTATAAAAACTTAAAGTCAAAATTAAATATAATTTATGTCAAAAACCTTTCATGTAACATCGACTGTGACAACGCATAACTTTCGAAAATAGTTTTAGAAATTCTTATCAAATTTGTGAAGAAAACTGCAACATATTTTGTAGCATACAACTTGAACTATACGTCGTTGTAATATGGAAATATCTCCTTAATTTTCATTTTTATTCAAAAACTGTTGAAACTAAACAAAAGTTTCGTTGTTAAACACACAACAATACGCAACATATTGGGGAAAATATGAACATTTCGAGACCTAACAAGCTAAAAATAGACAGTGACGGTTCTATTATGTAATAAATAATTTGAAAATAACAGAACACATAAAACAATGTATGTGAATCTATATACACTGGCGAACAAAATTGTGGGAAATTATTATTATAATCATAAGATATTTAATGAAAACGTAATATAAATTTGAGAAGTCTCCATAAGCTAGTAGATAGTGTGTTGGCTTATTAGACGTGAGGTCGTGGTCTAAACTCCAGCCAAGACATCTTGAACACAGCGCAGGAAAAAAAAAATATGTTTTGTGCCGGCAAAAACTCTTGAGAGTAAATCAAATTGCCATGAAAAGTATCTAAAAAAAATTAGTCGTTTGATGGCGACTTTAAACTGTAGGTCCCGAACAGAGATCAGCAATGAGTATTCAAAAAGATGGGTAGATTCGAATCATACTCATAATTTCTGATACTTATACACATTCATATTTATTTTAATATCATACTCATACTACTCATATTCAAAGTTTGAAGTACTCATCGTACTCATACTTAACAATACGCATGATGTTGTTGATTTCGACTCTCCTTTACTCAACATTTACAAGAATCACAAAATAAGTATGATTCGCTTACGAACACTACAATACTCACTAGAAGGTTGTGTGTTTGCTTTGCTTGCTGTTTTTGTCTTTTTTTTGTAAATGCAACAACAACTAAGAATTTTGATGAATAATTCGAATCACTCGAATCATTTATAAGTATTATAAGTATTTTTCTAAATTTATGAATGTGAATGAGTAGGCGTATGAATTAAACATATTTCAAATGTTATGAGTTTGATGTCAACGTTGTACTCATACTTATTGCAACCTGTACTTATAAATCAATGTTGTAGTGAGTACGAATGAAGTTGAGTAGTTGAATTTCAATACTGTTGACTCACTCATACTCAAAATTTCATGAGAACGTATGGGCAGCGAAAAAACGATTCATTGCTGATCTTTGGTCCCGACACTTATGGATAAAATTAGCTCACACAACATAAGTGATATGAGAAGCTAGGTCGTAATCCAAACTGTAGGTTTTTAATGACAAATTATGTATGTATATAACCTTTATGTTTATTAATATGTGTATTTTGTCTATTTATTAACATTAATATGTGTAAAACTTTTGTGTTTATATATTACTTTTTCGAACCTTTCCGACTGAGCCACTGCTAGGTTTTATAAATTGATTTGTTCTTCAGAATAATTTTATTTATGAAATTGAATTCAAAATTTTAAAATAATTCTAGTTAACCAACGGAAGCATAAATTCAAAAATTTTGACAGAAGCGTAAATGCAAAATGTGGGAATAAAAATTAAAATGTAATATTACTCCTAAAAGTTCCCCATACCTTACCACACAGAAAAAATGTTTGCCAGTTTTGTTTCTATTAAATGGGTAATTGTTAAAAATTTTAATTTTGAGTAATTTTTTATTTGAGCCGTTCATTTTGAAAGTGACTTAAGTCCATTTATCTTTAATTTGTAATACTTAAGGTTTTGCGTTTTTACAAATTTAAAAATATACGTAAGATATATGGTTGACTTGCAATGTTAAATCGCATTTAAGGGATTTAATTTTATACATCCTATTAAAAAGTCGCTATTACTAAGTGCATAATATGACCTTGCTTACCTTAAAAGGACTTAGGTCACTTTCAAAATAAAAATTTGTTTTGGTACAAAAAGTGAAAGAGCTTAAGTCCGTTACATATAGCTTAAAAAATAGAAAAAAAAACTTTTAAATTATATTTTTAGATAATAGAAATAAACTTAGTAACAAGTTATTCGTTAACATTCTCAGTATGCGGGAGTGATGTGATGCTTCTTATACTTTTATAAAGATGGCAATACAATATTCCCAAATTTTTTAGGTCTACCCCGACGTGGCAATTAATCAAGAATTTTAAATTCTGCGTTCTCATTCATGGTTGTTTTGTATAAAATTGTATATGGTTCATTTCTTAAAAATTGCATCCGGCATATTTGAAGGCAGTTTATTTTTTCTCCGTTGGAATTTTTGGATCTTTTGTAAACTACTTCTTCCAAGAGTCTTGTTGATATAAAATCCTATTGTTTCATTTCATTTAGTATGAAAGTATTACCTTTTGTACATTTTTTAATTATATTATAATAATCTTGTGGCAAATACAATAACTGATTTCTTTTTAACGACATTTCTATAACGCCAAAACCTCTGTCATTAGGTAAAAATTAATGCCCTGATATTAAGAATTTGTGGTCTATGGTTTCCACATCATTTCCCATCGATAAAATATTTAACCACATTAAAGATATTTTGATTTTTCTGTTTTATCGTCCACACATGTCACTATATGCAATGATATGTTTTTAACCTTTCAGGGTTTTTAGGTGTCTCAAGAGGCATGAAGCCACTTCTTGGGAACCTCTAGAAGCTTTTGTTTCATCCCTTCATCACTGCTTTCAACATTTTGGGCCGCACTTTTTGACATCGTCAATAAAACGTGGACTTAGGTCACTTTCAAAAAAAGGATTTTCAGTATTTATATTATTTTGAAAATGTACGTGATACAAAATTTTCAAATATACTATGTATATTTCAATACCGATTTATTTTTTTGACAGTCTAACGTAAATTATAAATATCACTTGTGCGAACTTGATAAAAGATGAAAATGGACTTAAGTCACTTTCAAAATAAACGGCTCATTTGATACGATAAATTTTTTTATTAATATCGTCGATTTTTTCTGACAGTGCTGTCAATATGTTAAAAAAATGAAAACGGAAAAATCCAAATAATTGCTCTATGTTAAACACATGATAATGTTTGAGCTATTTTTACAAGTGCATAAAGCGCTACCAAACAACATTTACATTTTGGAAAATATAACCTATTAAAATAGTTAAATAATTTATTACTCAATTCAACAAATAATTTTGTTGACTTGAAAAGTTTTTTTTGCTGTTTTGGAAAACAAGATGCAGCATGATGGAATAAAACGATCAGTATGTGTCAGTGTTGTTGTGAAGTCATTTTAATGCAGTGAAACAAGCAAATAATTGTCATAAAGTTCAAATTTGCATGTAAAAAAATATAATAAGAATTATAACTATAAATATGTAAAACGGCAACACCTATTAATTTCGGTTGCATAAAAAATAAAAGAACAAAACAAGATTAGTTCTTCCTATGTGTTCGTGGTGACAACATCAATAATAAAGTCTATTTATAAGTGTTAAAAAATTTAAGAAACAAAAAAAAATACAACAACAAACTTTATAACGGTTAGTAAAATCACCAACCCTGCTATTTCAAAAAAAAAAAAATGCAACAAATACATACATTTAATGAAGGTAAATATACATTTTTGTTTTTGTTAAAAAATTCTACTTTCTAATTATTTGTTTACATATATCTTTTCAGAATCAATCATTTTAACAATACTTTGGAATATACATCATTTCTTTCCTCCAACACAAAAAGTCACCTCGGACATGAGTGTGGCAAAAATAAGCAAAGAGTTTTCTGTATTAGATTCTCAGGAGAGTTTTGCAATTTTGGCTGAATCCGAAGAAGAAATCGATATAAAATTGAAACTTCTTGTGCTTCAAGGACGTAATATCCAGCCCAAATTATTAATTTCTGGTAGTTTAGAAGATATTAAATCTATAATTGTTTATTTCGATGGCATTAGGTATCCATTTTTGAGTATTATAAAAGCATTTGATTACTTTTTAAAATATTTTTGTGTTCAATCTTCAATTTCCCGAGGAATCTGAAAAATTTTATAATTTTATTCAAGACATTTTTATGACATACCTACCTCAAAAAAAATAGTAAAGGTGTCAACCCTAAAACATGAAATTTTAAAACTAAAAGAAAATTCTTATAATTGATTTATTTTATCTAATCAAA
The DNA here is from genome assembly GCA_930367235.1 of Sarcophaga rosellei. Classification (NCBI taxonomy): domain Eukaryota; kingdom Metazoa; phylum Arthropoda; class Insecta; order Diptera; family Sarcophagidae; genus Sarcophaga; species Sarcophaga rosellei. The sequence goes on from OV884019.1 coordinate 47,652,579, forward strand.
AAAAAAAAATGTATTTGTTTTGTCTTATTATATGTGCCATATATGTAAATCAAATGAATTAGATATAAATTATACAATTGTACATATTTTGCACTATTATTTTAATGTAATATTTTTATAATAAAAAATATGAAAAAAATAAATTCCAAGACTTTTTATGGGGGTAAAACCAAGTAAAATATTATTTAAATCAATTAAAATTTTTATTACTTTTTTTTGCCAAAAGTAATTAAATAATTTATTAAAACAATTAAAGTATTAATTGGTTATATACAGAAGTTTTAATAACATTGATTATCAAATTGAATAAAAAGTTTATTAAATTATAAATTTATTTCCAACCAATATTTTATTTAAAACAATTAATTTTTTGCTTGATATTTTTCAAACTTTTCAATAAAATTATTTGTCAATATAATATTATTTTAATTGGAAATATTTCTTGATATTTTCAATGAAAGGAATATCAGGATTTACTTGAATTTACAAATATTTTCATAGGATGTAATCTAAACATTTTTTTACTCAATTGGATGAATTTCGTAATTGAAGCGCGTTTTCAATTTTTTCTGTGCACCTGTTAATATTGGCTGTGAGGATATGTATGGAACTCGTATGTATAACCACAGCACTGACATAGCTCAAAACCAAGAGATATCGCAAATTTCCGTATGGTAATATGGGAAATAATTTTGTTCTTATTTTTAAAATTATTGTTATGGTATCTGAAAAGCTTCCAAAATTTATCAATCGACTCTTTATGAAGTACATTTCTTTAAAATTCTTATGGATAAATGAAGGAATGAATAATTTCGCCAAAAATCTATTGCTGTGAAACCAATATTATAAGAGCAAGTTTCGTTAAATTTGACTTAAAATTTAAATCTGTTTTTAATACCGCAGGTTTGATTCTTTAAATTAAACCTAATAAGTATTCTTAAAAATATTTAGCATTAGCCAGATTACATGTTTAAAATGTGCAATCACATTCGCGTATTACAATAAATACAACAAAACTAAATGTAAACATGCAAAATATTACCACACTGTGATAAATGCAAATAAATATTAATGATGCGATTTTCAACTCAATGAAATTAAAATTGATTTTATCCGTATACTTCGTATTGACATAAGCTAACATGTGCAATACAACAAGGGCATCAAATGAATATTTAAACTTGATTAAATCGCAGGTGTTGTATTATCGTGTGAATACAAATACGTATATATGTATGATCCATATACAAATACAATTTACAAACATATATATTTAAAAAAACAAATTGAGTCTGGAATTTATTAACACACAACCTTTGTACGAGCGCTAGTGTGTATATAAGATGTAATAGCATCTCACAGTTGTAAATTTATTCATTTATATCCGACTCAATACGCCCGTCTATCACTCACTCGACATTACAAAAGCTTACATTTCTTAGTGTAATATTTGACACCATTCAAAGGAAACATGTCCTTATCTTTGTAGAATAACAATAAAATTAAAAATATTCCATTTTAAGTGGCCAGTATGCAATAATGCAAGCATCCAATACTCTTGTAAATAGATGCTTGTATTGTGATGCTTATTGTGCATCCTTTTGGCCAAACCCTTCCATTTTAGTTTATTACGAATATGTCAAGGGAAGTAATTTGAATTGAAAATCCAATCGAATTTTTTATTACAAATTTATTTCAAATAAAGTGATACGAGAAAGAAAGAAAGAAAGAAAGGTGTAGGTAGCAGATGAATCAACATCTTGGTTTCACTTATCATTCTGCCATACCAACACAATACACTGCATGAATAATAACGCTTGTTCAAACAATGTATTATTTTGGCCTCTGTGCACTCACTATTGGTCCCAAAAAAAATTTTACGATTTCAATATCGAATCTTCCAACAGAAATTTCGGAAGTTTGACAGTTCATAACGGCCATATTGTTTCAGGTACGTATGCCATATTACATATACACACATGCATACATAGTTGGTCATTACTCACGATTACGACTTAGTTTCTCACATCACTTATGTTGTATGTGTTAATTTTATAGATGAGTGATGGGACCTACAGTTTAAAGTCGACTTAGAACGACAGATTTTTTGAAACTTTTCGTGGCAATTCTATTTACTCCCAGAGTTTTTGCTTAAATTTGCTGAAATGAAGTCGCCGAAGAAATATTTTTCATATTCAATTGTGTTCCAGATGTCTGACCTGTTGCTTGAAACATGATGCCCTCACGTATTATAAGCCAAAACCCTACTTACTAGACAAATACACGTCTGTCATATTAGTTACAACTTATTCAGTCAGGAATCACCTTAAATGGATATAGCATTCAACAACACATAAAAATAATAAAATTGGGATCACCATTTTAGGATCACCATATTTGTCTTATAGATTTCTGGCAAATACTCTGAGAGTAAATAAAATTGCTATAAAAATGTTCTCCCTAGTCAGGGATTGTAATGACCAATTATATAGGTATGTATATAATTTCCCTACGGATTTTATTATATTTAGAAATGGACCTCATTGCTTACAATATTTTTCGATGAAAATTATGATCAGTGGCGCTACTGCTTCTGAGCACATTCTACAAACACACGTCGTTTTCTATAATTTTCCATGGTAGAACCAATAGATAACAGTCCTGCTCTGAAAATATGTTCTGTCATTTGTAAATTTGCAGTGGAAGTTACAAAATTTAGAATGAAACTTTTGATAGGTATCTGAATATGAACGCACTGTAATGCGTGAAACTTTGTTACAGATTACATTTTGTTCTGCTGGCCAAATAATTTGTTTCATGTTTCGTTAACAGGAAATTAAAAAAATAGTTTCCTAACAGCACAAAAAGTTTTTAGGGCATCTAGCTTATGAAGTACAAATGGGAAGCGAAATAATTAACGAAGAGAAAAATTATGACACAAAAGGAATGATGAGAGAAAAATAAATTTCATGTTACTTACACATATGCATATCGTGCTGATGATGATGATACCATGAGAGATTAAATTATCTCAATTTAATACAATTATTGTATAAAGAAAAATTTGTTACAAATATTATATCTTAAGTATATGGACACACCTCTCGTATTGTGGGTTTTAATTTTATCCACGAGCTTCGAGCTACATATTTTTAAAAATTTCTTCGTCGAAATTTTATTTTCTGTCATAGTAGGTCGCCGTAGTCTAGTAGGTAGTGTGTTCGCTTATTAGACGTAAACCCGAGGTTCGGGCCCCATGCCAGACATCAAAACGAAATATGAAAAAAAAAAATATTTCTTCGGCGACTTCCTCTCAGCAGATCTCTGGCAAAAACTCTGAGAGTAAATAAACCTGCCATGAGAAAGTTTCTCAAAAAATCTGTCGTTCGGAGTCGACGTTAAACTGTAGGTCCCGCCACTCAAGCATAAAATTAAGTCACACAACATGAATGATGTGAGAAGCTAGGCCGTAATCCTGACTGAAGGGTTGTATTGGCCAATTATGTATGTATGTATGTCATAGTTTTTAGGAGAAAGTTGCCGAAGAGACATTTTTTATATTTCGTTTTGATCGAGATGTCTGACCTGGTGTTTGAACCGTAATCTTACGTCTAATAAGCCAAACCACTACCTACTAAACCACGTTTACTTCAATTAATAGATAACCTTAGGCATTTTCCTTTAATTTGGTTTCTATGTTTTATGACCCCAATGTTTAATATTTTATTTGAATAAAATTTTATTAAACAAGAGAATTAAAAGTATTGCCTTCGGCATTCCATCTAAATATTTATTTATTGTCACATAGGGGATTTATTTTAATTTAAATCCCTTAAAAGTTTAAATAATTTCTAGTGTGCTATACAATATTGTTGAAAATATTTATCCTAAACGTGTCAACAACACTTTCGTTGAATGGAATTTCGAAATAGTATTATCAAATACATGGCATTCATTTTTGATTTTTAAATTAAATACCAGGTATTGTCAAATTTTTATTTTAGCAACGATTGTTTAGTCACGTAAATTTGGGCATGAGAAATTTTAAATCATAACATTCTTGGTTTATCTGATATCGCTTAAACGTTATAAAAGAATATAATACAGACGGAAATAAATAAAGAACAATTACATTCTGCAGTGAGTTTTTATTATCACGTTAGGGGAAATGAATTTGGTTTGAAAGTATATTTTCATCATTATTGAGGTTGCGTAGATTAAATCCAAATTATATTAGGGTTTGATGTTTTCATTTCATATATTTGAGCAGTTTGGAATTTATTTATGAAATAAAAGAAAGAATTTAAACATTCTAAAGAACAAATTCACCAAAGGTTCAGAAGAATTAAGAATTTATAATGATTATTACTTCCAATAAGTCAATGAACTCAATCCTTCTCTCTGCTAATGTGTGCAAAGATGTGATTCGCTACCAAAGTCCTCACAGGCTTAATACTCTTGCACAAAGTCTTGACATGATTCCAAATGAGTATTTTTTTTTAATTTATTTAGTTAATAGACATACATATTTATTTCATGATTATATTCATAGGTTTGACATTTTAGAAAAATTAAAAGATATGTATAATATCTATATATGGCATAACATAAGAGTTGAGAGCCAGATTGGCAATAAGAAGCTATAATATTATTAATATTTATAAGCACACATAAATGCGATAACAATGTTTCATTAAAATCAATTAAATTTCTCTAAATCTTAAAGAAACATCCAAATATTTATATAGAATATAAAAATTCACTCTTCGACCATTCAGCAAATTGATAACGTCATCTGAGCATAGAACAGATTCGCCGCAGATATGGGCTGTCATATAATAATGAAGGATCTAGCTGCTGTTCCTCTCCAACACGAGCATTGAAATCACCAATCAAACAAAAATTATCAGCACAAAGGTAATTTAAAAATTCTTCAAAACTATCCATCTCCACTTTCCAATTAGTACAGTTAATGTAGCGAGGGATAAAGTAAAACAACTCATCCTTAATTTTCGCTGACAACAGAGTATTATTAAAGACATTTACAAATTTAAAGTTAAACGTTTTCGTCAAGTCTTTTCGAAACCCAAACAAGCATCCACCGCTAGCACGACCAGCTCTGTGAGTTTTTGTAGCAGCAATACAATAAAGAGACTAGTTTGAAAAATAAATTGAATACTCATTCTGCTTATCAGACAGAATATGGATTTCAAATAAAAAGAAAATATCAGATTTACTATAGTAAGTAATAGAGTTTCCAAAATTGAGAGAATTAGCCAGGTTTGCGACGTTATATGAAATTAATCTAAGTTTATGTTGTTGCTACTGCGAAGACGAGTTACTTTTATGCGAAAAGCCAGTTTTCACAGCTGTAGAGGTTACTTCCACGGAAGAATTGCTAGCAGATAATATACTTCGTAAATAATTAGCATCATCATTAGATATTGTAGCTAGTTTACCATTTGACCAAGTAAATTTATTGTCATTTACAAACCAACAAAATTCAACTAGCCTAACCTTCAAGTTTTCATTAAAGTTTTTTAAATGCTTACTTATCCTCCTTAAATTATGTCTAGTATTTTGCTCTCCAATAGTATAATCTCTTTGTATAAAGACGTTCGTTCTTTTCAAATGACCTTTTGCAGCCAAGACGTTAATTGCCTGCATACCATTTTCCAATGTAAAATGAAAAGTATCAGCAGAAAGTAATGAACGCACTGCCATGACACAAATGTTAACTTGCAGGATGTTGGCAAATAATTTCAAAAATCATCTTTGACAGCAGAAACATTAGAACTTTTCAAACCAAATGAGCATTTATCGGATCATTTGGAAGAACGCTTACGTAGTTGCTAAACCCAAAACAAATGACAACTGAAAAATTTGCTTATGTGCGGATGGTGGCAAATGTCAACAGAATTCGCTAAACCAAACTGGTATATTCAACACCAAATTAATTAAATGAATTACTTGACCTTAAGGAGAAAAAATGATAACAGTTTAATATATTGGGCCCATGAATTTTTATTTACTCTGAGTTCTTCTTGGGGGTACTTGCACTTTAGCTGTGCAAAAATGTAAAGTAACCAGAAATTTTTTTTTGGTTTGTGAAAAATATTAAAAATGTTTTTGTTTTATAATAAAAGAGAAATAAATATATAAAATAAATATAAAAAACATCATTTATTTTTTACCAATTATTGCTTAAAATTCATGAAATTGCTTACACATATTGGGGTACCTAGACTTTTGCTGTCCACTGGCTTTAGAAAAATTAAGTACGCAGCTGCAGCTAATACTTTTCACGACCATAAGACGTATAAAGTACATTTTCATAACAAAGTTGTTACAGTTCGAAAAATTGTGGCGTTTCGACTTAATTTGTAGTTGTTATTATTAGTAAGTGTATGAGAGGTCCTATCGGTTTAAATTTAAACCATCGGTTATTTCGAACCTGTCAATACTTATGTTATTCTATTCTGTCAAAAAGTATTATCTCCATTCAACGTAATGAATCAATTTATGCTTGAGCAAGGTTGGGACTTAAGCCGCCGTAGTCTAGTAGGTAGTGTGCTTGCTTATTAGACATAAAGCCCGGGTTCGAGCCACAGGCCAAACATCAAAACGAAATATGAAAAAATAAATTTTTTCGGCGACTTCCTCTCAGCAGATTTCTGGCAAAAACTCTGAGAGTAAATAAACCTTCCATGAAAAACTTTCTCAAAATCTGTCGTTCGGAGTCTACGTTGAACTGTAGGTCCCGCCACTCAAGTATAATATTAAGGCACACAACATGAGTGGTGTGAGAAGCTAGGCCGTAATCCTGACTGAAGGGTTGTAATGGCCAATTATGTACGTATGTATGAATCGTTGGGATTTATTAGAAATTTATCTACAAAACAAAAACAATGCGTCGGAAATTGTACGAAAATGTCGTATAAAACTTGGTCACAGAGCAGGACCAACAGTTCCCAGTATGCGCAAGTTCATTGCTAAAGTTCGTGTAACTGCTTTTATTGTTGATGCGCCAGACGTGGCTGAGAGTGTGCTTGAGAATCCGTCAATATCTACTTGTCGTAGTTCTTAAGAACCGCTTCGTTTTCGCTTTGCTAGGTATTCCAATAAAAAAACTGCACGATGATATCGATTTTTCCAAAAAAAAAAATCGTCTTTTCGGATGAAGCTCATTTTCGTTAATAAACAAAATTGGAATCATCATTGACCCATTATTCTTTGAAATTGAGGATGAGGCAACCATTACGGTAAATTGAGGCACCTAACACACCATGATAACCGATTTTTCGTACCCGTTCTTCATGGTATTGATGTGAACGATATTTGGTTTCAGCAGGATGGTACAACTTGCCACAAATCTCATGCCACAATTGATTTACTGCTCAAACGTTTAATGGCCGTTTAATTAGCCGAAATGTTGATATCAATTGGCCGCCAGAAAGCTGCGATTTGACACCGTTGGACAATTTTCTGTGGGGAGCCGTTATAGAAAAGTGTTATGCCGATAAAACCAGAGACAATTAAGCATTTGTAACGCAATATTCGTGATGCCATTGCCGAGTGTGTATGACCCCATAAGCTCGAAAAAGTGCACGAAATTTGGTCCGATCGTATGAAATGCTGTAAGGCCAGCCTCGGCAGCCAAATGCATGAAATAAGATTCCATTTGTAACCGGAACAATTGTACTTCACAACAAAAAAAGAAATTTGGCAAATTCCAATCCGTTATTGTTTTATTGCATTTTAAATTTAAAGTATTATTTTCCCCACCTTATATATGGTGGGGGTAACATAGAAGGACATTTTAATTAACACATTTACGTTCCCTTGTAAATCATTAAGTGTTTTCAAAACACTCTTATTGTTGTTCCACTATTTGATATCTCTTTAAATAAAGTCTTTGTAATTAAAAGCATAATTCATAATAAACATTTGCAAGGATATACTTAGCTTTTCTTGCTTTATTTGCGATCCTAACGAGTCCAGTTAGATTTCAATTCAAAAGTGATAAATATTGTTTAAAGAAGTTTACAAAGAACATCTACAGCCGTCATTTACGTAAATGTGTCAACAATACTTTTCAAATTCAATGTCATAATTTGATTTATTATTACTGTAATAATTATTAGTTTCTTTTTATTTTTAATTTACATTACAGTACAACAATAAAAAATGTTGTTAATGATACTAGAGGATACAAGTCCCTTAAAAATTTGAATTTTTTTCTCATTTATGGCCATAAAAACTCTGCATAAAATACATATTTTTTATATTAATGAACATTTCCTGTATCAATAAAGTCATAAAAATTACCAACTTTATTGATTACTTTTTGATAATTGAGTCTTGTAATCAAAAAAAGTAACGCAGGAATATTTCTGATGATTTTTATTGTAATTAAAAATACCACAGAGAGTTTTTCTTTTTTTTAAATTCAAATAATTTTTATTGCTTTGTTGTGTTAAAATAATTTCATAAAAAAATTTTAATGCTTCCTTTCATACTCATTACATAAATTGTTTGACGATTAATCTCTCTTGATGGAGAACAACACGACTTTAGCGATAATATTATTAAACATAATTAATCTTTATGTTAAACCGTAAAAATGCTAATAAAATCGATGTCATTAGCAACAAGAGCTTGAATGAAAATTAATTTTTAGGCATAAATAACTTGGGCGTTTTCTACCGCAAAGAAATACATATTAATTCAGCTTAAAGTCAAACAAATAAATAACTTAACGAGAGATGTAAAATAAAAACAAAAAATCATGGCTATGAATCCCTGCCGTTTACTATATTTCAACGATTATTTGTATAAGAAAATTTATAATTTAATTTTAGAATTTAAAATTTGGAAGTAGCCGTAGTCTAGTAGGTAGTGTGCTGGCTTATTAGACGCAAGGCCATGGTTCAAACCTCTGGTCAGACATCAAAACGAAAATATTGCTTCGGCGACTTCCTCTCAGCAGATTTCTGGCAAAAACTCTGCCATGAAAAGTTTCTCAAAAATCTGTCGTTCGGGGTCGAATTTAAACTGTAGGTCCCACCGCCACTCATGTATAATATTAACGCACACAACATAAGTGGTGAAAGAAGCTAGGTCGTAATCCTGATCGAAAGAAAATTTAGCGGTGGCATTTAGTAAATCTGCTAAGGAGCAGCTGCCGTAGTCTAATAGATAGTGTGTTGATTGTTTAGACATGAGTCCTTTTCAAATCCCAGGACCAAATATTTCTTTTGCGACATCCTTTCGGCAGATTTCTGGCAAAAACTTTGGCAGTAAATAAGCCTGCCATGAAAAAGTTTCTTATAAATCTGTCGTTCAATATTGACCTTTAGGTAACACACCTTTAATGTAACACACAACATAACTGGTGTGATAAACTAGGTCGTTATCGTAGCTAAAGGGTTGTAATGAAGGGGAAATTAGACGGTCAGACAAGTCCTATGACATGCCATGTATTTGTGTAGCAGTTAGCAGGTAGATCATGCAGTGTGTTACGGTTCCCTTCGTTGTTTTCATTGGGAGTCCATATCGACCTTAATGCTCGCCTTTAACAATGATTATCCGACCAAAATCCAAACCGATTTTGTTTCTTCACGTGTCCACTCAATGGGTTTCATCGCTGATTATAATTTTTCAAACAAATTAGGGTCCATGTGATCCATGTCTAATATACCATCCAGTTTAACGAATCTAACTCCAACAATAGTCAAAGTTCGGAAGTCACTGTTGGAAAACACGGTATCTCGATGGCACAGAGAACTCGTGAAATACCGAAGGTTGCAGTTTCTGTTACTGCCGATTCATTAGTGCAAGTTTGGCGCTGTGAATAAATCTACCTATTACTGAAAATATTCTAGCATGCCAATTATATAGTGCGCTAATGGACAAAAGTTATCGGTACAATTTATCCAAACGGGTTGTCAGCCAATACGGGATAATTATTACGAAAATTATTATCTCACTACTTCAAAGAAATACCACCTTTAAGCGGCAGAGTTCAAGCAAGTAACTGTAAAGGAATCCTAATGTTGCCGTTAAATTAACGATCTAAAGCAGAAAATGTCCAATAAAAACCTTACAAATCCGCCAATATAGTTCAATTCATCAATTAGATTATTAGATTCGATTATTTACCATTACATTACCACTTCCTTCGAAAGTTGCCCATTTAATTGAGATAATTATCGTCAACTGTGTAGCAGTTGCAATAGTAAAAGGTAAAAAGTAAAATACAATTTGTATGTTACCTCTAAGCTAAATAAAATAGTAACATATATCATCAGGTGGCACGAAACTCATGTTCAAAAATATCAGATAAGTGGTACACCAAGCATAAAGCATGGCCATTATTAAGTATCGATGCAGCAGACTTGAGAGTATTCAAGATAAAAATCCTACGTACTGCCTTTGGACCAGTACAAGTTGGAGATGATTTCCGCATTTGATCCAATAATGAGCTGAATGAGCTCTTTATCGATATGGACATTGCGCGGCGTATTAACATGAGTACTTATGAGTAGCTAACAAACGATTCATTGCTTATCTCTGGTATACACCATGACCTTAAAATGAAATAAATTTTGGGTAAATCCTTATAATCATAGGAGTTTTTTTAGCAAACATTCACAAATATCCTTATTTCTTTGCATACCTTTCCCACACTGAATACTACCTATCATTTATAAATGATGAACATGTGTACAGCCAAATCATTTTCCCCCTGTGAAATCTCTTCTTTTGACAATAAATTCCTTTCCTCTTTACATGCAAACGGTTTATAAAGCTTCTTTATTAAAGCTGACAAAGATAGGACTATCTTACCTTCAAATGAGTTTCCTTTTATAGGTTTTGCATAAAAACAAATCCATGTAAAGCTATCATCTGAATACACTCATTGCCATCCTGCTGTTCTTTTGAGTGTAAATGTATGAAATAAAACAAAGACACAACAATCATGGTGTGATCACGTACGAGAACATTTATTTATTCAAATATTTTGTACGAAAAATTAAAACAATAAATCCAACTGAAGGATAAACTTAAAACGTGAGTAACAGAGAAAAAATCCTTAAATTTTACATGCTGCGAGTAAATATTTGTATAAATTAAGGCCAATAGCCTTTTGCTTTCTGTTTACGATTCATGAAAAGAATATTTAAACAAAACATAGTCTTTAAAATTCGTTCTTATTTTTGATGTGTTGGAAAATTTATTGTCTTTAAGTATAAAACTGTTACGTTTTTACCTTTTTAAAGAGGTTTAAAATATGAATACCTTGATTGCAAACAAAGTACAAATAAATATGTATGTGTTTAGTTTCAAATTCAACTCTTTATTGTTCGCACTACTTTTGTGTGCCACCCAATACAACTTGACGAATACGACAATAACTGCTTGTTCGCTATTCTTCGTTGCTTACAACGCAGGTCATTTCAACGGCGATCTTCAAACCACGACTGTTCTCTTCACACGCAAAGCGTCTTCACACAAGACTGACTGAATTCTTACTACTCACTGTCTGCTCATTTTGTTTAAATTTTAAGTTGCCATAATGAAAATAATATATAATATGGCAAGTTCAAACATAAAGTGACCTTTAAATGTTAAAGGTAGGATGATCTTCCCTTTAGCTTAACGATCACTTTTATCTTATTGGGTACTCATAATAATGAAAAACAATTTATCTGCCCGTTAAAATCCTCCCTTTAGTTAACGGCAAGTTGTAATACATACATAATTGGCCATTACAACCCTTCAGTCAGGATTACGGCCTAGCTTCTCAACAAATTGTAATAATGGCCCTTAAAATATTAACTACATTTTTTGTCTGTTTAAGCAGGAAAATAGTTTCAGTATATTTTAAACCAAAAATCAAGCTTCAGTATTACTAAGTGATGAATTATTATATCCGAATTGAGAATTATTAAACATTTCCATCTGTAGTAGTCGCCGTAGTCTAGTAGGTAGTGTGTTGGCTTATTAGACGAAAAGCCAGTGTTCGAGCCCCAGGCCAGACATCAAAACAAAATACAGAAAGTATTTCTTCGGCGACTTCCTCTCAGCAGATTTTTGGCAAAAAGTTTGAGAGTAAATAAAATTGCCTTGAGAAGTTTCTCAAAAATCTGTCGTTCGGTATCACTATTACCGTTAAGATTTTGTAAGGAATGGAACTGTTTGTCATAAAAAGTATGCTAAAATATTTTTTGTAGGTAGAAACCCCTAGCTTGTATATAGGAGACTTAGAGGCTCATGTCAGGAAGATTTATTACATTTTTATGTCAGTAAGATTAGGGTTGAGAATTGATTGGAATCGTTTCTGAAATTAAAAAGAGTACTTTTGGCGTGTAAAATAAAATTAATAAAATAAGCTGCTCGCTTTAATTTAAATAAATACTCAGATAACCAGTACTCATCACATAAGAAAAGTTAACTCAACTTTAAGTTAGTTTTATAAGACATTTAGTTGAGGTTTGTAAGGTACTTACATAGTTAATTTTTCATTAATGTGTCAATTTTACCAATGCGCATTGGGTGCTACGATTTACTGTCGACTCTGAACAATAGATTTAATAAACTTTTGATGGCAATTCTATTTACCCTCTGAGTTATTGCCAGAGCAGCGGACTGGCAATAACTCAGAGGAAGTTGCCGAAAGAAATATTTTTTTGATGTTGTTTTGTTAGATATGTCCGAGACAGGGGTTGAACCACCGGTTTTCGTCTAATAAGTCAACATTATTTGTAATATAAATGGTATGTACAAATGCAAAAAAAAAAAAAATTATAAAATATTATAAATTACATAAAACTTAATTACATTATATTAAATTCTTATTTTTTGAAGCTTTGTAAAGTTCATTTATTATTATTTTTTTTATTTTTGAATAAATTCAATTTAATTTAAACACTTTACACTTTTACTTACTTATCTTATTTTCACGGTGATATGTTACTGTATATTATGCGTCAGCTAAAAGCATTTAAATATTTTCACATAAAAACATTGTTGAAAACCATTATTCTTCCCACCTCTCGTTGTTATCCGTTTCCAGGACACTGTAATGAAATTTATGTTGTAATAAATTTTACAGTCACATGAAATAATAAAATTACAATAAATTTTTACCAATATTGACTTTTAGTTAATAAAAGATAAAAAATATAAACAGAAAAAAAACCATTTCAACATTTAAAATATCAGCACCTTTTATAATAATTGAATATTTTTATGGAGTAAATATTATTTTGTAAATAGAGAAGGAGAGGTCAACATGCATCGTATACACTGCTGTTCAATAAAATAGATTCACCATCTGCTGTTCAATAAAATAGATTCACCATGATCAACATCTTGCAATTAATTAAAGAAGAGTCACGCTTCAAATTTTTGAAATGTATCGAAATTATATTCATAAGAGGCCAGTAAACAAAGTGCAGTTACTTTTTTACATATACTCTTTTGCATAAGAGATGTCTAGTAAACCTTTCGGAGAGCAGGTGAATCTATTTTTTTGAACAGGACTGTATGTATGTATGTGTACTGAAGTATATTCACATGGCCTATTAACTGTAGGCAAGTATATCTACGTATTTTAAATAGGTTATCGTAAATGGTAGCAAAAAATTAAACAATATTGTTATCGCTAATAAGTTGTTAACGTAAACGATATAGAATAGATTTTCAAATATTGAAATTTAAACATTTTAAATGAATCTTGTGTAAAACATTAATTTGATTAAACATACTTCGTAATACAGTGAACTCACGAAAACATATACATATATGTATATATAGATATGTGAACACCCCAGATGCATGAACAATTTCTTACACTGATCACTGTCGTTGTCTAGTAGGTAGGGTCCCACGTCAGATATCTCCAACTAAACGAAATTTGAAAACAAATTTCTTCGGCGATTTCCTCTCAGTAAATTTTTGGCAAAAACTCTGAGAGTAAATTAAATTACCACGAAAAGTTTCTCAAAAATACATGACGAAACTCATGTATAAAATTAACATACACAATATAAGTGCCGTAATTCTGACTGAAGGGTTGTAATGGCCAATTATGTATGTATGCAAGATCCAACACAAGCTGCATATAAAAGTGTTAGATGCCTACAAGAATACTTTTTCGAATTGAAAAAAGCTGCATGGAATTCAACAAACCATAGATGGTCTAGGATACCTGCAGGCTGAATTTCAAAACTGCTGTGTCCGGCAGTGGACAGCAGGAAAACCAAGGAACTACTTGAGTTCGAAAAGAGAACAGTTTGCGCTCTAACAGAAATTCTAACGGGACACTGCGCTATTGACAGTTTCGCTGACAAGCCAGGTTTACCCCGCCAGGATTACTACAGAAGCTGCCTGGATGTGGAAGAAACTGAATCTGTACAACATCTTTTATGGGAGTGCACTGCTCTTCAAAACAGTTGTCAAAGGTTTTTGGGTGACAGAAAGTTTAAAGATTTGGGCAGGGTAGGGAACGTGCCACTAAGGAAACTAGAGGATTTCATCCGAAACTCTGGGTGGTTCAAAACTACCACTAACGGATCATTACAATGGGGCTAACCTTACGCTGAGTAACACAGTGGGCCGTATGGGTCACCGAGTGAACTTAACTATGAAATTCAAGCTACCCGCTAACCCAACCTAACCGACCTACAAACGTTCTTAAACTGCTCCGTATCTTTTTGACCACCAACTTTTACAAATGAATACCTTTTACGAAAATTGGTGCTGAATTCAGATTTAACAAATGTACCAACCAATCAACCTTTAAAGTAAGAGAACCTTGAAATGCCTAGAGAATAATTACTGAAGGGGAGAGAAAGATACTGTATTTACACATTCTGTGCTCCAAAAGGAGTTAAAGGAAATCATAATAATAATAGTACATATTACACACATAATTAGTTATTACAACCCTTGATTAAGGATTACGAACTAGCTTCTCCCACCACCTAAGTCGTGTGCGTTAATTTCATCCATGAGTGGCGTAGCTTACAGTTTAAAGCCGAAGAAATATTTTTTAATATTCCAATGGTGTTCGAGATGGCTGACCGAGGTTTAAATCGTGAGGTCACGATTCTAATAAGCCAACACACTACCTACTAGACTACGAGGACTTTGTACGTATGGCTTACCTACTATTAAAAGCTTATTTAATATTTTACCCATATATGTACATACACTCATTCTAAGTACACTTATAATGTACGAATATATTACATACTCACTTTATGTTACATTTTGTTCATTGATATTCAATGATACGTTTTATTTTTATTTAATTATTTTTTATACACGTATAAACAATTGAAAATTACAACAGAAACGTAGTTTTTAAATGCTGTTTTTCAGTATCGAATAAATCATTAAAAATTTCACACTCTACGACGTATAATTAATATTGAATTGTGCTTACAATACCAGCGTATGATTAATATTTAACTGTGAACAATATACTGAAGTAGAGTAAGTGCAGGCATAGCTGCCAGATTTGACGATTTATCGTCATTTTGACGATTTTGAACTCCGAAAATATCATATTGACGATTTGACGATTTAAGCCCTTATTTTGACGATTTTACGAATTAAAAATTTACACCATATTCTTTACTTTAGTACATTAAAAGACACTTTAAGCTTTGTATTTACTTTGCAATTGTTACTATTGCAAATTTTGCTTAGTATTAACGACGAGTGAGTTTATATTTTTAAGTTACTTTCGCATACCTGAGATGATTTTTCTGTATGTTATTCCCTTTTAACCCCTTAAAATCCAAAAAGTTACAACTCCTCAATAATCTCGTAGTTGGGAATAATTTATCACTTGTCGTTACAGACAATTTTAAAAGTATAGTATTCGAATATAGTATAGCTTCTAATATTACCATCGGAAGAACCAACACTCAGGTGATGGATGGCATTGTCTTTGGAATTATGAAAATATGTTATGGGGAGAAGGAAAGAGGGAACAGGGTTTATGGATACTAGGCTTGTATATTTTTATACCATAAGTAACAGTAAAGACCTCTGCAGGAATTGAGTTCCACATACGAATCTGACTAAAAAACGTATTTTTTCTGTAATGCGGTGTGCAATCTACTGCAGAATCGACCAAATGTGGATGTGCTGGGCGAGAAAGAGGAGCGTTACGTAGGAATATATGATTTTGGGCAACAAGTCCCCTTATTTCGTTAGAGCAAAATCCTTTTGTAGTAGCGATAGAACAGAGAAAAACGCACTACATTGCAACGATGCTCCAATGATTCACTGGGGTTGCATACACTACCGTCATTAACGAGCTAGTATTGCCTCTCCTGTACACGGTCGAGAAACCCCAAAATAGACGTTGAGGCACCGACTCATACATGAGAGTTGTATTCCATTTTCGGTCGGTTATAAATGGTGTAGATAGTAAGATCAGATGATGATATCTTAAGGAACTAAAAAATGTGTTGGCTGAAGCCAACATTACACTGAATTTTCATGCTCAGAATGTCATAGGTTAATGTCATAGATTAAGATGAGGCAATGTTATTGCTACGCTTATGTGTCACTAAAAAACACTGGAATACATCGTTTAATCCTTAAACAATTTTTTCTTGAAAATGATAAAAAATTTCTCCATTTTTGGAAAAAAATTAATAAATGACGATAAGGACGCTAGCCTGAGCATACCTGAGTATTTTTGTACTCAGGTATGTACATACATATATACATTGACTTTATATGTTTTACTACAATAGAAATAATTTTGGTTTTTAAAAACTTTTAATTAATTTATTTATTTTTTTCTGGCGATTTTTTGCCGATTTCAATAAACGTCCTTGAGGATTTTGACGATTTTTTCTCAAATATTTCACGATTTGGTTCCTCATTTATCTGGCAGCTATGAGTGCAGGTAATACGGTAAACCATTTCTTTTAATCAATATATATTATATTTTATATATATTATTGCCAATGGCAAAAAAATGTGTGAAAAGTAAAGTTTATTTTATACAGAAATATTTTGTAATATTAAAAAAAATTTTCAAAATTGATGTAATCTTCAATCACTTTATTTTCAAATGCTTAATTGAGGCTTAGCGTTACATTATAAATCTTCTAGTAAGATAAAAATATCGACACTTCACGAAATAGTAAAAATGTTAGGTAATGGACCAGCCCAAAGAAATTGTTTATATTTGGTACCGATATGGAACTAGAGACTAAATTCTAAACAATTAGTTGAAGAAGATTTTTTATGGAAATATTAAAGAATTTTCTATTTTTATTGCATTAATTTACGTATTTACTATCTTCATTATTTATTTATTATTTAAAAAATATAAATCCTGTGTTAAATCAAATTTTAATAGGTAGAACAATTGATGATTACAGCATTAAAAGAATCGTTTTTTAATTTCCTTCAACTGTTCATTTGGAGCAATATTTTTAATTGTTCCAATTGGCTTTATTTTTTAAATTACGTTTCCTCGAAGAAACACAAGATTTACCAAAAATTTCTTTACTGTCCGTGAGAGGGTGCAGGAGAATCTAAGTCAGACTATTTCGCGTCGCTCCCAAAAACTCAAGCTTTCTTAAACTACAACTTGGTGAAGTTAATGTCGTGAATTAGGTTTACACCCGTCTGAAATATTTCTCCCTTAGGAACTAAAGATAAACGACAGTGTGATCGCTAAATGGGATCTGGAGCAGTTGCCAACTGACCGTAAATGTAGTCATAAAATCATATTCCGTGATGACGCCTAGTTCCGGAATAATCCTCATGGGATCCAAGTGAGCACTATTGGCCGATATTCACCAACATTTTTTGGGTTGAATTTAATGATCGTGACATCAACGAAATATGCTTTTAACAGGAAGGTACTACGTACCACACTGTTCGTACATACGTACTTACAAAATTTGTCAATACAACCCTTCAATCAGGATCATGACCACTAGCTGTTCAAAACTTTTATGTTGTGTGTGTTTTAATTTCATATATGGGAGGTGGGACCTAAAGTTTAAAGTCGACTGCCAACGACAGATTTCTGAGAAACTTTTTCCTGACAATTTTATTTACTCTCAGAATTTTTTCCAAAAATTTTCTGATAGAAAGTCGCCGAAGAAATATTTTTATATTTTTCGTTTTGTTGGAGATGTCTGACCTGGGGTTTGAACCGTGGCCTTACGTCTAGTAAGCCAACAGGAAGTGTATAATAAAAGATTAATTACAGAATTGACGTAAATTACTTATACGCTGAAGTGTAGGCAAAGGAAGCATCTCATAATGCAGCGTACTGAAGGATAACGGTGTAACTATTTCAACCGTGATAAATTAAATAAATATTATTATTAGATAAGTGAGGTCTAAGTTTTACCAAATATAAACAACTTTTCAACAATACATAACCCTTCAAAACAAAAAAACAAGAGCTATGAAGCTCTAGCCCACATCAAAATAGGAAGAAAAAATACAAGAGCTGTATTATGCTATAAACACAATAGACGAATGCAGCAAGTGCAACAATTTTGTAATTGCAGCCTCCGGTAAGCTACATGTGAATTAATTACAATAAATGCAGCAGCTGCAAAGCATAAGTAAAAATAAACAATTAAATAATTCTTTAACAGTGGTGCCACTAAAACATTTTTCGCGTTATTTTTCATACGTGGCGTTTTTAAAACCTCTATTTTATGTATGTTTATTGTATTGACAGCACAGCTCTCACTATTAGCAGTATGTAATTCTCTTATTGCTATTAATAAAAATACAAATTATCTTAAATGCAGAGCAGCAGAATCTTTTGCTTGTTGTAGCGCTGCCTTTAAAATAATCACTTCAATATACACCCACGTATTATATTTTTGAGAGATTGCTGTGGTTGCTACGTAGCGTTTATTGTGTTTATGGCATTAGTAGTTTATTCGAGTATATGTAAAATTACCAAGTAAAGGAATATAAAAGCTATGTATGGCTAACCTTTAATACCATATACTTACCAACTCCATATTATTGTAAAACTAATGTTTATTTTCTACACGAAATGTTCGAACTTTTTAACACGTTTATGATTATTTTAGCTTCAATAAGTGTATTTCATACATCATTATGTCTTAATTGAACATTCATGTGGGTATTGTATCGAGTAAAGTTTATGATTTCATATTGCACTTCAAGTGTAATGTGCATTTTGTAACATAAATGGTTTTACCGGAAGCTAAATAGAATACATAACATGAGGGGTGTGGAAACAAAGGCAGTAATCTCCACTTTATTAAAACAAACTCAATCTCCAAATTTCAGTTCGCATTTTCCCAAAAACTTCAGTGAGGATATTGATCAAACTTGGTCGGCATATTTATCTTTTTCTTCTATACTAATTAACAAAAAAATTCAATATAAAATACAATTGTTTTTAAAAATACAAGTTCTTCTTATTAATTTCGAAAACTACAAAAGTGGAGATTGCTGCCTTTGTTTCCACACCCCTCACATTCTGTATTCAACGATTTGCAAACATAAATTTTCTAGAAATTTATGATGTACATCAACACTTTATTTCAGGGTGAAAATAGTTGTGACGTAGTTTTTAAACTACAACGCAACGATTTTCATAGGAATTCAATTAAATCATTCAAAAAATAAATACATTTTTTTGACAACAAATAGAAACTATGTAAAGGGTGTTTTTTATAGAGGTATAGAACTTTAAGTTGGCATTACTTTTCAAGATGGCGACCGATTTAACAGCTGTCAAGTGATTTATTCTCAGTTTGGTTTGGCAATTCATCATGAATAGACTCACGCCTGAACAACGCGTGCAAATAGTGTAATTTTATTTCGAAAATAATGGTTCTGTGCGGAAAACGTATCGCGCACTACGGCCATTTTATCGTCGACAATATCGTCCATCAGAGCAGTTAATTCGATTAACCATGGAACGTTTTCGCACCACGTTTACTCTTATTGATAACTCGCATCCCCAGAGACGCTGTACGGTGCATACAGAAGAAGCTATTGCTGCTGTAGAGCGTAGCATTGAGAAAGACCCGAATGAGTCCATCCGCCATCGAGCACAGGAATTGGATCTGTGTCCATCCACTTTATGGAAGATTTTGCGGAAGGATCTTGGTTTGCGTGCTTACAAAATCCAAACGATCATCAAGTAAGGCGTAGATTCGTCGAATGGGCCCAAAACGTTTGGTGACCGCCTAATTTCACGTTTTGGACCTGTGAATTGGCCTTCAAGATCTTGTGATTTAACACCGCTAGACTACTTTCTGTGGGGCTATGTAAAGTCATTGGTCTATGCGGTAAAGCCACAAACGCTTGACCATTTGGAAGACAACATTCGCCGTGTTATTGCCGATATACAGCCACAAATGTTGGAAAAAGTCATCGAAAATTGGACGTCCAGATTGGACTACATCCACGCCAGCCGTGGCGGTCATATGCCAGAAATCATATTTAAAATGTAATGCCACAAGATTATCTTTCGGATAAATAAAATTCATGTCAATCGAATAATCCATCGTTGTTTTATTGCTACTTAAAGTTCTATACCTCTATAAAAAACACCCTTTAGATTGAATTTAAATTTGTTTGAAATAATTTTATAAAGGTAACAACCATTCAACTTATAAAATATACAACAGTTTGTAATATGAAGTTATAATGTACGTAGTATGTATGTATGTAACATAACGAAATTTTAGAAACACGAAATTGAGTTTTAAATTGTTTCAAGAGTAAAATTAAGTTTTGCTGTGAGTAATATTCTACAGTGACGTGAAAAATATTAGCAACATGTACCTGACTGCACAAATCAGACCGAACTAAACAAACAAACCGCCTTATCTACCTTCTCAACAGCTTCATTTAGCTATAGTTGCGGGTACTTATGAGAAATGTCTTCAGTAACATATACATAAACGTTATTTTCTAACAGAGCAAGCGAGGGGTATTCTCAATTTCTGTTATTTACAAAAGATTACCAAGCTTAGTAGTCGCCGTAGTCTAGCAGGTCATGTGGACGTGAGGACACGATTCAAACCCCGTCTTTAAACTATAGGTCCCACCATTTTCGGATAAAATTAACAAATATAACGTAAATGGTGCAAGAGACTAGGCCGTAATCACAATTGAAGAGTTGTAGTAAAGAAAAGTATCACCAGTTAGAAGACGCTTTAATTCTGTTTCTCATTAAGAACGAATTAAAAGGCACTTAAAATTTATATTGGTCAGCGACCTTTAATTAGTAAGTTAGGGATTACCGAAGTTAGTTATAACGGGAATTATCTTGTAACTAAAGCCGTCAAATTAATAAATTGGCATCAATAGCTCTTTCAAACGAATATAAAGTTTCGATGAAATCTCACACACTATTTGTTTTATTTATTTTAAATATACGAAGCATTTAATAGAAGACACTTTATAATATAGAACATGATAGAAATTTTTATTTGAATCTTAATTTTTAACTTTTATAATTTTTATATATTTAACTCCATAACTTTGGAACATAAACCCGACAACATTAGACCGACGGCATGTGTTATATTGCCTCTGACGCCTGCATGTTGCTTTTGGTTTATTCATATAGATCTGCGATTATAAAAGTCGCTTCATTTATTTGTTACATAAATGTATATATACGAGTATGTGTTTTATTTATACTTTATATATACCTTATTATTAAATTAAATAATTGAATATTGAATTGTATTAAAAAATAAATATAATGAACTGAATTAATGGAATAATAGTAACAATGAATTAATGCAACATAAACAAAATGTGTTTTCTTAATAATTTTTAAGAAATGTTAAACTAAGCAAATTATAGTTTAACTATTTAAATATTGGGCACTGGGATTTATCACTAATCGCGCGAAAAGACCAAAGAGTAGAGAATAAAAGGACCGAACGAGTATGATTATGATTATCAACTAACTTTTATTTTCACGTTTTACTTAATCTTAATATTTATTTATTTAATTCTAACAGTTCAATTCAATTCAGCAATGGCTTATTGCTATGGATTCATTGACCTTCAAATAAACTTAATATTAGGGCGGTACTAATTTATAGTTTTACAAATTCTTTATTGTTTAATTCAATTATTGTTATTATTAATTATTACGTATATATTATATTATACGATATATTATTATGGTTGACTATGCAGTTGAGATATATTATAGTTGACGTTATGGCGCAACACCCCACAAGAAAAAATCTAATGGGTTCAAATCAATCTCGGTTGCTAGTTCTGTCCACCTCCACCTAAGATATCCATGTCCTCAAATCACTCGTGCATAATATTCTATGAGGCCTTAGCTGTGTGGCGTGACAGCTTAGAAATAAGAGGTTCCATTTTATTTTAAGCACTAAGGTGCCTTTTTCTCCTTTGACATAATGCATGTATCCAGTAGATGAAGGACAGTCTTCTCTTCTTTTTAGCTCTGCGACATGCGTCATAATGACCCCGACAAACATAATGAGGGTGTCTCCCTTTAGTTGAAACAGACTTACCAGGCGGCGCTCATCAAGCCTTTGATAAAATTTTCGTGCGGTTCTACCCGTGTCCGAGCTTTATAAGCAGGTTCTCACAGGAATCCCCAAAGTCGAGAATTCATCGGGAACTTCGATGGATATACCCCGCCTGGCCAGCTCATCCGGTCTACAGTTAACCGGATTATTACTGTGTCTGGGCATTTACATTATATTGTTCTGCTCCTTCGTTGAGATATGTATATGTATGTGACAGCTGTAGTGCGTCTTGGTGTTAATCACGTTGGACTTTAGAGCTTTGCCAGAAGATAACCATTTCCGCTTGGCGATGTTCCGTCCCCACGCTACAATCGCTCGGAGTATTTTACGATGCGGGTCGAATCATTTTTACAGACTTTGTTGTCCGGTATGGAAGTCCTGAATCTCAATGTAAAGTTACAGATGATGCATGAATGGAAAAGTTTGCTGACGTAGCCATCGTGTTCGCAAAGGAGACGGTGCAACCTCGCACGGAAGAAAATAGGTTGAAGTTAGTTATTGTCATTTAATATATTTACTATTCATAAAAAATAATAAAAAAATGTGAACATAAGTTCATGAAATGGTTGATAGGAAAACTGAATTATTTTAGGATCCACATATACTTTTAACACTTAGTACGTGCTTGCTATTCAGTTTGTATATATGTATGTAAGTAACGTATCACAATTAATTCAAAAATTAATATGTACATCAAGTCTTGGATGGCAATGTACTGGTTAATCAAATTTTTGTTCGTCGAAAATGTTAAGTAAATACGGTATTAATATCTTTGTACATAATAACCATTTATTCGTATTATTTTTGTTACAATGTTGCTTGTGTATTGAAGCCAAAATATGTTGTTTAAATGATTTTGCAGAAAATGTGTATATTTGTACAGATGAGCGTAAAGCATTTCTGAACTTGTAAGTAAAATAAATCCTAAACATAGGAAAATATATAGAATGTCTGCTACACACGAAAAGTACTAAGCTGTCTTACATAGAACATAACATGCAAAAAGTTAAATTATTTTTTAGATTTTACGAATGAAATTATTTTTCCTTGCAAATAACCATTTTAATCCAGCATATCGTTTTGCTACCATATGCAGATGCAGGCTAAAATCTGGTTAGTAATATTGCAATGGGAGATTTGAAATGTCTTTATTAATCGAAAACGGCTTTCCATCCGTACAACTTTCTTACTAAATTGGTCATTGCAAACCTCCAGACAGAATTACGACCTAGATTCTCAAGCCATTTTTGTTGTGTGTGTTAATTTTATACATCAGTGGCAGGACCTACAGTTTAAAGTCGACTCCGAGCGACAGATTTTTTTGGGAAAATTTTCATATCAATTTTATTTACCCTCAGAACTTTCGCCATATTTTGTGTTGTCTGTGATGTTTGACCTGGACCTGATGCACGGCCTGCCATCTTATAACAAAAAAAACAGGAAAAAACATATTGGATGGTCCAAATTTCTTTAAGAACGACGTTATCGTTTCTCTTTGTCAGAATTGAACACCAATTATATGTGACTTCTGCAGATCACCACCCATACATAAAATTAACACACACAATATGGATGTTGTGAGAAGCTATATGGGTCGTAATCCTGCTTCTAGCAATTCAGGTGCTACCTATTGTATTAAAAAAAATACGTTCTGTGGTATACAAATGGATTAAGATCATATAATGGGACAAGGTGGTAGCTATTTTCCAAGTAGAAGTTATAGCCAGATAAAGACGTGCTCAATACTACGTGCACCTACTACGAGGGACTGTTTGGTGAGGCTTGTAGACGACGGCATCATAGGCCCATATTTCTTTGAAAATGAAGACGGCGCAACCATTAAGGTCAATGGAGACACCTATCGCACCGAAATTTTTGTACCCGTTCTTCATGATATTAATGTGAACGATGTTGTGTTTCAACAGTATGGTGCAACTTGCCACACATTTCATACCATAATCGATTTATTGCCTCAAACGTTTAATGTCCGTTTAATTGACCGAAATATTCATGTCAATTGGACATCAAAACGAAATATGAAAAAATATTTCTTCGACGACTTCCTCTCAAAAAATTTCTGGCAAAAGTTCTGAGAGTAAATAAAATTGCCATGAAAGTCTTCTCAAAAATCTGTCGTTCGGAGTCGACTTTAAACTCTGGGTCACGCTGCTCATGTGTAAAATTGACGCACATACATAAGTGGTGTGAGAAACTAGGTCGTAATCCTGACTGAAGGGTTGTAATGACCAATTATGTATGTGTATTAAAATGAATTACCCAACATACAGTTACAATATATTAAATTGAATTTGTTTTTATAAAATTAAAAATATTAAATTAAAAACTAAAACAATAATTCATGCGCATATTATTCTGATGTAAATTATCCACCAAATGAGAAATATTTTATATGGTATAAATAGAGAGATGGAATGTATGGGATGCATGCAACCAAGGTAAAGTTTCTGACTGTGGCCAACATGGCGACCAACAGGACGATCCTTGTCTTGCTGTATTCAAGTTGACACGCACCCTCCTCGTGGCCCCTCCTGGATGGCATTCTATCACCCGCTAGATGTTAACTAATGCGTGCAGCGAAGTCCAATCCCCCGGATGTTAAATTTGGGGGTTGTGCGTAGGGCTTGGAACCCGCCACGTAAAAAGTATATCCAATGAAAACCACAACAATAGCCTCTAAAATATCCCCTCAAAAGTTGACGACCACGGCAAACGTTTAAAGGACTATGATTTACCAACAGGCACATGGAACGTCCGAACCCTTTACAGGGCAGGCGCTTCCGCCCAGCTGGCGGATGCCCTCATGAAATATAGGACGGACATCACTGCCATTCAGGAAATGCTATGGATAGGGCAAGGATGCAAAAGGCTTGTATCTTGTGATGTTTACTACAGCTGCCAGGTTGATAAGCACGAATTATGATGGGGATTTGTGGTTAATAAGAGACTTCGCCACCTTGTCTCTGGGTTCACGCCTGTCAACGAAAGGAAATCCACAATCCGCATCAGGGCAAAATTCTACAAACATCAGCCTTATTTGTGCTCATGCCCTGACGGAAGAAAAGGACGATGTACCTAAAGATGCCTTCTATACTAAACTCGAGAACGTATACGATAATTGCCCCGCCCATGACGCCAAAATCATCCTCGGAGATTTTAATGCGAGGGTCGGCCGGGAAGGTATCTTTGGCCTACTGTCGGACAGTCCAGCCTCCACGAGAACACTACCCCAATGGTATGAGGCTAATCGATTTCGCCGCGGCACGTAACATGGTAGTATGTAGCACCAAGTTTCAACATCTCGATATCCACAAGGCCACTTGGATGTCCCCCGATCGATCTACGTCCAACCAGAACCTTATGATACCGTGCGCGGTTTCAGACAAGGCGACCCCTTACCATGCGACGGCGGGAGTGCATCGCAATGGCACTATTTTTCAAAAGACTGTCCAGCTGCTTGCGTACGCTGACGACATTGACATTATAGGGCGTACCAAGCGAGATGTTACTGCTGCCTTTAGTGCTATTGAACGGGAGTCTACCAAGATGGGTATGGCAGTAAATGAGGGCAAAACAAAGTATATGTTATCGACAAGTAGAGACGTGCGACGTATTAATTCCCAGATTACGGCCGATAACTATAATTTTGAAACAGTCAGGAATTTATTTATCTTGGCTCCGCCGTTACCACCAAAAATTATGTCAGTCTGGAAATCAAGCGTAGGATCACTCTTGCCAACAGTTGCTTCTATGGTCTCAATAGGCAATTAAGTAGCAGAGCCCTCTCTCGTGCAACAAAACAAGCACTCTACAAGACACTCATCCTACCCGTGCTTCTTTTGGCGCTGAGGCATGGATCATATTAAGTACTGATGCAGCGGCCTTGAGAGTGTTCGAGAGAAAAGTCCTACGTAAGATCTTCGGTCCAGTGCGTGTTGGCGATGATATCCGATATCCGATTCAACAGTGAGCTGTATGAGCTCCTTAACGACATTGACGTTGTACAGCGTATTAACAACCAACGGCTGCGCTGGCTCGGCCATGTCGTTCAAATGGATGAGGATAATCCGGCGAAACGACTACATATTTGCAGCAGGCCGAAATCCGTTAAACGCGTTGTTATGGTCAATTAAGTAAGTAAGGTACAAATAGATATCTTTCACCACATAATACTTCAAACAGGTACCTGGAAACAAATATCGAAGTCATCTTAAAGTTACCATTGACATGCAGATGGAATCTGAGAATGCAATTTACATTGGTCTTCTTCTTAAAAGTAAATAAATTGTAATCGAGTGTATGGGACCCATTTAGCAGCGAAAAGGCTATTTAAGGTTTGCATTAATAACTCACATCTTTTTGTATCTTTGTTATATTCTCTGTACGCTTATATGATATGAAAATGAAGCCTTTATAAACCTCTGGGACCATATTACCTTATTACATATCAGGAGATGATTATAACATATGACTTGTTACACGTAGAGGTCGAATATTATTTGATATTTAATTTGATATCTACAAGGATGAATGACGTATTGAGTGATTAACAAAAACACTAGATAAGTGACAGAAAAAAATATGTTAGACTTTCATATTATATTTTAAAATCTTGTTTATTTCCATAAGTTTCTATAACAATGCGACCAATTGCTCGTTCCGAAATAGCGCTGACAAATTTTAAATCAGGAAAGAAATTGCCTGTAGCAAGAAAACGTAATGTTATAGATAGACGTTGATTCGGAGAAATGGCGTCACACATTTGAGTATCTTGTTTTTGAATTTTGGGTCCAACCAAATTTAGAAGTTCCTCATATGTGCCTTCACCCATCCGTAAAAAGTTTTGAAAATCATTTGGAGAACTCAATTTGCGTTCATTGAGACAATGTTGGTGCGTAAATGCATCCCTTTTTTCAACCACTCTTTCATCCAAAGACGCTTCGCAGTTTCCTTTTTTTGTTTTTTTTTAATTGCCTGCGCCAGGGCAATGACTATGAAACAATCATTTGTCATATTAAAAGAAAAAACTCGGACACTAAAAAAACAAAAACAAAGTAATCTCCCAACCAAAAACCATATGTTCTTTCAGAAACCCTAAAAAAATATTTTCAAAAAAGAAAACCATAAAAGAATTTTTTCCGATGAAAACCATGTGATGTTTCCTTCTCCACGACATTTTTAAAATGAAATTTGAAGGCTGAAATTTGATGTGTTGCTGTGCTGAGTCAAACAAATATTACCAACACATATGCAAAATTTGATCAGTAAAATTTGAACGCGGCCACGGCACTTAAAATAGATCTAAACCAGGGATGCCCAAAGCTAAAACTGTAGTAGTATTGGTGAGCGAGAGAGAACTGCACTGAAAGAAAAGTTGTGTAAACTGAAATAAAATGTACGGAAAAAATCCAAAGCACTTTTAAGGCTATATGGTTGATACATTTTTCAAAATTTAAGTGAAAAAAGTGAGATCTCTCTCTCTCGTGGAACTTCATTTACGTGTTTACAAAATTTTGTTCAATCAGTGACTATGGAAAAAGACTAGAAAAACAAAAAAAAAAAAAAAAGAAACAGGGTTATTTCTTTCATTTATATTTTAATAAAATCTTCAATATTTTCGATAAGCTTAAAATTAAGTTTTTGAAAACATTTATTTAAAGTTTTTTTAACTCCCATCAGAAAATGGTCTACCATGCCTAACAATATCCAAGCTTATTAAGCTTGATAACTCCATTTTTAACATTTTATTTTATGAGGTTTTTTCATTGTTTTCTTCTTCAAGTAAGCACTCTTTAAATTTTTCCAAATAAATTTCTTTATTTTTACAAAATAAATCTTTTTTTCCTCGTCATTAAAATCATCCATATCAGTATGATAAGAACAATAGTGCCTTCTAAAAGCATATTCATTCCTTCAATATTTTATATCATAAACTGCATTGAGCATCACCAAACGCAATTTTTTATCATAAAATATGTTTCGCAAGTAAATTTTTTTCAGTGCTTCAAGCAAAAAAAAATCGTACACCCGCTACGCATGTGCATTCGTCGCTGGCTGAGTGACGACTAACCAAAGAGAATAAGAATATGTGTGTTTTTAGTTTGCGCAAAAGCACTATGAAATGGGCATCAATGATCTAAACATTGCTACGTTCCTACTTTCTTAAAAATATTTTTAAATTAATTAAAGCACACACCCCCGCACTCAAAACAATATCTGTAGATTGCAAGGGGTGAGGTACCTAAAGTGCTTTTTTGAAATAAAGGACCATTAAAATAAATTGCAATTAACTGTTAAAATTACTTTTCGACTACCTGTGTTTATTCGAAACTTATCCCAAAATTGAGACCCTTAATTGAGGCGTGCGTATACAAAGGGATGTTCTTATTGCGAGTGTGTTATATTTGCATTGGATTTCACTTGATAAAGACGTGTGGCATAAAGACATTTGATTTGTTAAATAAAAAAATATTTGAAGAAAATGGAAGAATTCATTTATCTCGATGAAGAAACTATGGATTGTTACGATCCTAACGAATACTGCGAGTACCAGTAAATTTTCGAAAGTATGCAAAACGATCATTACTGAACGAGTGCATTAACCAGGTTTACTTGATGAGTGACTGGAACCCGCCAAACGTAAACACTTCGGTTGAGAACGATAAAAATCTTATTCGTAATATCCTGGATGCAGTACTGGCCCCACCAAAATTACATCCTTACTATGCGGCTGTTGAAAGCGTTAAGAAACGCTTATTTTGTGACAAGAGGAAAACAGAACGTAAATTGGTAAAACCGGAGCGTAAACAATTTTTAGCCATAGAATATGAACATTTTAAGTCCCAACGCCACATATTTGGCGTACAAAAACTACGCCGTAGTCGAGTGGGTAGTGTGTTCGCTTATTAGACGTAAAGCCCGGGTTCGAGCCCCAGGCCAGACATCAAAACGAAATATGAAAAAATATTTCTTCGGCGACTTCCTCTCAGCAGATTTCTGGCAAAAACTCTGAGAGTAAATAAACCTGCCATGAAAAAGTTTCTTAAAATCTGTCGTTCGGAGTCGACGTTAAACTGTAGGTCCCGCCACTCAAGTATAAAATTAAGGCACACAACATGAGTGGCGTGAGAAGCTAGGCCGTAATCCTGACTGATGGGTTGTAATGACCAATTATGTATGTATGTATGTATGTAAACTACGACGTAATCTAATATCTCAAGAACTAAAAGAAATACAAATGGAATGGCTCCATCGTGAACGTATATTATCCAACGAGAGGGTATTAGAAGAATCCGTACGTTCAATGCTATACCTGAAAGAGCTATTGGGTACAGTTCCCTATGAACAGTTCTCTATTAATTAATTTATTAAAGACAAATTAATGATTACTGTTAGGTATATTTAAAAAAATAAAAACATAGGAACAAAATAATCAGTTGTTCAATCGTTTAAAATAATCGAAATTATAAAAACTGTGTACAGGTCGTTCAATAAGTATTGCGTGAAATATCAACGAAATTTATTTACACGTTTGACTGGGTGCACGGGCTACGTTGGCTTTGAAGACCATAGTAGTTTGTAGCTTATTTTCATACGTATAAAACTTAAGAAAATCCCACAAGAAAAAGTCTAACCCATCGCTCCTACGTGAGATGACTATGTTATCGAATTGCTCGTGCAATGACCAATGTCGTTCCCAAAGAAATATGAACCGATGATACCCAAAATTCATACTTGACTTGGTTTCGTTCTAAATTCGGTAATTTCGTTTGTTCACATATACATTAGAGTGTCCCGAAATTTTTTTTTTGATTTCCCTAACGCAGGACCTCCTAAAATTTGCGTAATTGATCGTAGATTACCAAAATGATTTTAAAAATAAAATGAAACTAAATCTTCAGGGTTCTACCAATCTTCAAAGCTTTGAAAATTAGTTATTTTCATGATTATACTTCGCTATCCTTAATTTCGACACCTAAACTAAATATGCCACGACTATGTATAACAACACTTTACTGGCGACTACGAATTTGCTAGACACAGTGGAGTTTGTTTATAACGACTTTTCATAAAAAAAAATTCCGGAAAAAATTGCCAAATTTTGGTCACAAAAAATATGTTTAAATTTTAGGTTTTGGTCATTTATTATAAGTTTTATTTTCTTTTACCTTAATTGCATATATAAAATATATTAATAAAATAAATTTGTATCACGTTTTTTTAATTTTTATTTTAAGCATAAGGTTTAGGTTTGTAAAAACGTTTTCGAAAGTAGAGCCCTCAAGATGGCATGTAATTCGATTTTTATTACTTATGCCGTAATCTGTGTAAAATTACGCAAATTTTGATACCTCTTGCGAAAGTGTAGCTGAAAAAACTATTTTTTTCATTCAAGGACGGGACAGCCTAATATACATTCATCCAGAAATGCATCTAATCGCTGAATATGATTTCCCGATGAAGACGATGATCTGTCAAAGTTTGGAAGTCCTTTTAATAGACCCTGTATAATTGGGTCACAATTTCTATAAAGTGCATACTTAAGTGGTCATTACAACCCTTCAGTCATAATTAGGACCTAGCTTCTTACACCACATATGTTTTGAGTGCTAATTTTACACATTAATTGCGGGTTTTAAGTCGGTTCCGAACGACAAATTTTTGAGAAGCTTTTCATAGCATATTTTATAAAGTAAGGCAGTAAAATCATATGTAATGTACTTTTGTTCATGTTTCGAATTTGCCCGTATAAAGCGAATATTTGGGATAGCATTGTCGAGCTGCTTCCTGCCTTGTAAACATTTATTATGGGGTCATATCATTTGTTATTATTGCCGTATAGATAAACTCCACATTTGAGGCATTTTGTTAATGAAGTTATTGTTTTACCCAGAAACGCTACCTTATCTTATTATAATAAATCTGCATATCAGTAGAGTTCAGCTTAAACATGTACTTTGTCCATCAAAGTGTTAAGCGAAACCAAACAGTAACTGAGTTACAAGGACCCGCTAAAGGACCTCTAAAGTTGAGTTGAGGTGGTATAATTCATGCAAAGGAAATCTTCCAAGATATTTACAACTCCTGTAGAGAGCTGATTGCCCATAATTGTTGTTCACACTTTAAAAATTTATTTTTATTTTTTTAAATAATTTTTCAGTAACATGTTAATTATTATTTATACTCACATATGGAAATTTATATTGCCGAGCAACGCTAGTAACATATGTATGTATATAGTGGACAGCAAGTCTGGGTACCTTAATAAGTTTAAGAAATTTCATGAATTTTAAGCAATAAAATTGATGTTTTTTATATTTATTTTATTAATTGATTTATATTTTATGATAAAACAAAAATATTTTTAATATTTTTCACAAACTATAAGAAAAATAAAGAAGAGTTACTGGCGACTCCAAATTTTTGCACCGCAAAAGTGTGGGTGTCCCAAAGAAGAACTAAAAGTAAATTTAAAATTCAAAGGCTCAATATATTAAAATGTTTTTCATTATATTTAACAGGATATCTCTTTAGGTTAAGCACTCCATTTAACCCATTTGGACTATGAAACCGTTGAATTATTTTCTGTTTGGCGCCGTTAATGAAAAGTGTTGTGCCGATAAACCAGAGACAATTGAAATATACGACCCCACGCACTCGAAAAAGTTCACGATTTGGGGTACTTTGAGGTCAGCCGCGACAGCCATATGAATTAAATAATATTCCATTTCTAATCGAAAAAATTGTATTTCACAACAAAAATATTAATTTGGCAAAATTTCAAACCGTTTTTGTTTTGTTGGATTTTGTTGGAAATTTAAACGTTTAAAACAACCATCCTATAGGTAGGGTTATGTGTTACTGACACCGAACAGCATATTGAAGTTTTTTAGGCAACAGGATTGAGTGGAACGTTATAGTGATAATCAATATAGATTAAGGAGAGTGCAATACATCGTCAAATCGTAGTAATCTAGTACTTCCACGTCACAGCAACTTCATTTCAATTCCATTTTGTTACAAAAATCAATTGATACATAGAAAACATCGATGTATTTTGTGAAAAATCGACATAATTGCGATGCATCCTTTTTAACTGTACATCACTTGTATAGCCATTTGCAATATTTTTAGTCTATAATATTACATGCATTATTATTTATTTATTACAATACATAACATAAAACATATTACAATTTATATGGACTGTGCAACTAAGGCCTTATGCTGGGTGTAGTGTTATACTGTTTTCACACCAAAAGTTAAAACCTGATTTTAGCATTAAAACCATAATCAGCTGATTTTGTGTTCACACTGCAAATTTTCTTAAATCTGGTTTTAACTTTCATACATTTATGACTGTGCAACAGCTGTTTTTGTTTAAGAAAAAATAAAAAATATGAAAAATTAAGAAATAATATTATTAATATTAATATACAACAATAATATTGTTATAATATTATTATTTATTATTGTTGCAGCATTCATTATTTAAAATTTTACATTTTTAATACAGCCGGCTTTCTGTATTTTTACATTTGTTTTGTTTTTATTTTGTTTTTCTCAGCTTTTTTCACGTTTCAGAGCTGGTAGCTCTGATTTAGTACATAAAACAAGGTTGTATTTCATAAAATCAACTTAAAACCAATTCAAAAAAGGTTTTAAGTTGGTTTTAACCAGAGCCCGGCAATTCCTATGCACACGAGTTACATTCCCACTCCCTAAACTAATTATATTGGCTGGTAAAGTGTAGGGAACTCCATAGGTTTAAATTACACATTTGTTTTTCGTTCCCACATTTTGCCAGACAGCAACGTAAGCATTTTTGTTTGCATTGTTTAGCTTTAGTTATAAGTAAAATATTTATAAGATATTAGTCTTAAGATTCAACCTAATAAAGTGAGTACTCTTAAGAGTAAAAACTGAAGTTTTTTTTAATAAATATAAGTGGCGCAGTCGGTTTTGCGAACAGAATAATTAAAATTATAAAATTTTGAAAGTAAAAAAAACAAAAATTAAAAATCAAAAAAAAAAAAAAAACAAAAATCTTTAAGAAAATAAACTATTTAAAAGAATAACATTTTATAAACAAACACAAGTCGGTTTTACGAACAGAATAATTAAAATTATAAAATTTTGAAAGTTAAAAAACAAAAATCAAAAAATTAAAAATCAAAAAAAAAAAAAACAAAAATCTTTAAGAAAAGAAACTATTTAAAAGAATATCATTACAAACAAAAAAAAATCGGTTTTGTAAACAGAACTTAATAATTAAAATTATTAAATTTTAAAAGTTAAAAAAAAAAACAAAGAAAAATCTTTTAATTAAGAAAAGAAAATATTTAAAAGAATATCCAATTATTACAAACAAAGACAAAGTGCTTAGTGAAAAAGAAAAAAAAAATTAAAGTTGGTCTTATTTTTTTAAGCAACAGAACTTACAAATTAAAATTTTAATAGTTAAACAAAAAAAAAATCTTTTAGTTACGAAAAGAAAATATTCAAAAAAATAACATTACAAACAAAGACGGTGTTTAGTGAAATAAAAAAACTATGAGTAGATTTGATGTGAACAGGGACCTACAGGAAGTAGACGGGTCAGGGCAGGAAAAGATTGCCGAGTTAGAGGCGGTCCTGCGGCTTCAAGAGCAGAAAATTATACAGCAGCAAAATCAGTTGCAAGAACAACAGCTGCAAATGCAACAGCAGTTACGTCAGTTACAAGAGCAACAGGCTCAACAACAACAAGTACACCAACAACAGCAGTCACAACAGCAACAGGCTCAACAACAAGTACACCAACAACAGCAGTCACAACAGCAACAGGCTCAACAACAAGTACACCAACAACAGCAGTTACAGGAACAACTGCAAATACACCAACAGGCTCAACAACAACAAGTTCAACAGCAACAGTTCAACGGGTACAGGTTTGACATGGCGGCAAAGGACGTCATAGAGCAGTTCCGGAGACTAAGACCTCTTGACGAAAGGCATAACCCAAGGGCGTTTATACAGTCCGTCGAGACAAACCTCACTCTTTGCGGCAACAACGAGAGTTTAGCTAGATTCTGCATCGGAATTGTTGCGAACGAGAAAATCTTTGGAAAGGCTGGTAAAGGGGTGAGAGAGCTGCAGAACAATGCCTCATGGGAGGAAATCAAAACAAGGATGCTGCAACAGTACCGGCCGGAAAGGACGTATGCGGAGGTTTTTAACTACTGCAGAACGGTAAGAGTAGGAAATTTAAGTGAATTGTTTAGGGTATTTGAAGAGGCTAAATTTGAAATAAACGACATATTTTTAGGAGATCCACTTAAGCCAGGTATATATAAGCCCGAGAATGTTGATAGGGACTTAGTGGATATATTGTTGGAAAAAATAGATGGACCTATTAGAGCACACATAGGAGAGCATGAAACTTTATCTGACATAATTTTGAAGTATACAAGACTTAAATTATTACACGACATTAGGGCAATAGCGTTTGATCATAGATCTAACTTGAAAAACAAGGGCTTTGTCAATGGTAATAGCACATTTAGAAACCAAGTAAACAAACCTCAGAAGTTCAATGAAAGTAAGACAAAAGCAAAAAGTTATGGCAGAACTGAATCCCAACATTTTCGTAATTATAACAATTACAATAATCGCAATTTTAACTCTGTTCAACCGCAAAATTTCAGTAAACGAAATAATGAACAGCCTCAGGGTTCTTGTAATCAGCCGCAAAATTCCTTTATTTATAATAGGAATAAACCTGTTTCGTCGCAAACACGTTTATCACATATGAGTGTTGATACTAACTTGGGTTCACAGAGGTCTCATGACTCAAAATATATGGAGGTTGATACCTTACAGGAGGCTGAAAAGGTTGCTTACGATGAGGCAAATTTTTTAGAACTGCCTCGAAATTCAAATTACCCGTAGTTGTTTTGTCCATAGGCAAACAAAATTTCAAATGCCTAATAGATACTGGGGCAAATACAAGTGTAGTAAAACCAAACACATTTTTTCTATATGAAAGACAGAATCTAAAAGAACCTGTCTATATAAAAAGCCTTAACGGTTTCAACGAAGTAAAACATTTCGTTGTTACCCCAATGCCTTCACAATTTCTTGCTAGGGGTACACTTTCATGGAAAATAGTTGACTTTAAAAATGAAAATTATGATGCTATACTGGGTCAGAATTTCCTGGTACCTTTCAAGGCCAAAATAAATCTAGACCAAAATTATTTGGAAATATTCGATAATGAAATATTTTTTGAAGAAAATGCTTACCCATTGGCATTTGACATGATTACAAGTCTTCAGTATATTAAGAATGAAGACATACAAGGCAAGTTCCAGATAAATGATTTAAGCAAAAAGGAGCATGAATCCGTTAAAGGCTTACTAAATGAATTTAAGGATTTGTTTTTTGTTGAGGCAGATACTTTGTCCGCAACAACTGAAATCTGTCATGAAATAATTACTACAACAGATAAACCTTTGTATTCAAAAATTTATCGGTATCCACAAATTCATGAGAATGAAATCCAAAGACAGATAAAAGACATGCTTAAGCAAAATATTATAAGAGAAAGTAATTCTCCTTATAACAGTCCATTATGGGTTGTACCAAAGAAACGAGATAATTCTGGAGTACAAAAATGGAGAATCGTCATAGATTACAAAAAACTTAACGAAAACACAGTCGATGATAAGTTTCCCATACCAAACTTAAATGGTATTCTTGATAAATTGGGGAAATCCCAATATTTTACAACACTAGATCTTGCGAAAGGGTTTCGCCAAATTTTGGTAAGAGAAGAAGATCGAAAGAAAACAGCCTTTTCAACGCCTTTTGGACATTACGAATTCATTCGTATGCCATTCGGCTTGAAGAATGCGCCATCAACCTTTCAAAGGCTGATGAATTCAGTTCTTCGTGAACAAATTAACAAAACTTGTGTCGTCTATATGGATGACATATTGGTGTTCAGTACATCCCTAGAAGAACACATAAATTCTTTAAAATCAATTTTCAACACATTAAGAATGGCCCAATTAAAAATTCAGGTAGATAAATGCGACTTTCTGAAGAAAGAGACGCAATTTTTAGGTCACGTACTGACCAATAAAGGCATTAAGCCAAACCCTGAAAAAATTAAAATAATTCAGAATTTGCAACTTCCAAAAACTACAAAACAAATTAAATCTTTTCTGGGAATGACAGAAAAGGGAATTATGTCCCTTGACAAAAGCACTTAGAAAAAACGAAAAAATTAATACATATGACCCTAATTACATTTTGGCTTTTGAAAAATTAAAAGAAATTGTAACCAATGCACCAATCGTTAGATATCCAATCTTCTCCAAAAAATTCAAAATAACCACCGATGCATACTGTCGCGATTTCATATAACGAGTGGTCAAAAATAGAAGGAGTAATAGTAGAGTAATGAAATTTTGCACACCTATATTAATTGGTAAAATATAATCATACTTAAAATTTGGTCATTTAAACTCAAAGGATTCGTGTCCTTCCCATATATCCTGAAATTAAAAATTGCTATAACTTGGAGGAAAAAAAGATATGTTAATAAAATTTGGTACACTTATTAGTTTTAACATGCTTAATACTTCCTCCAAATTTCGTTCAATTTGGAGCAAGGATACGCCCACCTTAAAAATGTCCTTTTTCAAAATAGTATCAAAAAAAATTTAATATACATATATTTTTTCGAATCGCAAATTATGATTTAAATGTTTTACTAACTCATTAAAACTTAGACCATTTTAAGGATAAATTTTTACCATAGCTGAAATACTAATTAAACAATATTTTATTAAACAATTTAAAATTTGTTTATATATATTAGAATATTTAAATTTATACATATAAGTGAAAAGACACTTGTAATTGGTCCCTAATTGAATTAATTTATGTTTAAATATAAAAAATCGATGATCTAGAAAAATTTACATCACTTCCTCAACTCAGTTTCAAACCTACTTTTTCCACGTCTATATTTTGTCCAATTATTACTAATTTTTAAAAGAATGAATTTTAGTTAGTTCTTCTCTATATCTGCTAGAAATCTTTGAATACGACTTGCCACAAATTGTACAATATGATGCAACACATTTGTTGTATTATTTTTCTTAAGCTGTACCCATTGCTCAAAAATATCACGAATCGGCAATGATGTTGACACTAAAAACATTTATAACGCCTACAAAAGCAGTCAGAAGCAGCTGAAATTTATATATGTTAAAGCACATACTTGTGGCAATAAAATATCAAAAAATTTCAAAAGTGATATTGGGTGTTTTTTTTAATTCACTACTGAAGTTAATAAATGTATGAAAATCTTAATTTTTTGTAGACCTGTAATTTGGTTAAGGATATTTCACATATGATTAATATTTATAAACAATTATAGCGTTGTAATTACAATTACATACCTGGCTTACAATTCTATTACAAATAATTTAGTCATTACCAAAAGAATTTTAGAATTTTAACTATGACAAAAATATGTCGAATTTCAAGTTTTCGAACAAATTTTCTATATGCATGGGAATTATTAACTTTGAGATACAATAACTAAAAAACTACTCAAAAGTTTTTAAAAAATTTTACATATCAACTAATAGAAGTGTTTTCTATAAGATAAAGGTAAAAAAATATTAAATTGCCCACATTGACTTTAACCATTTTTGGCCACGCTCGCGACAGTGTGCGATGCAAGCAATTTCGCCATTGGCGCCGTTCTTTCACAAGAAGGCCATCCAATTACATATGCCTCTCGAACTCTAAGCGTAACCGAAACCAACTACCCAACAATTGAAAAAGAATTGTTGGCGATAGTTTGGGGTGTTAAATACTTCCGACCGTATATCTATGGAAGAGAGTTTGATCTTGAGTGCGACCATCAGCCGTTGAAGTGGTTACAAGTAAAATATACAGGAAAGGATATCAATCCACGTCTTCAGAGATGGTTGGTCCAATTGGGGGAATATAATATGCGAGTGAATTATATAAAAGGTGAACTAAACAAAGTTGCCGATTTTTTGAGCCGTATTAATCCCGACACAAATGAAATTAATCATTTAACGGAAAATGATTCCGGCGAAATGAATGAAAATGAAGAAGATGATTCATTATTGGTCCAAACCGTCCATTCACAGGAAGAAGAAGCTAATGATCACATACCAATTTTGGATACCGTGGTAAACCGTTTTAAAACACAAATTATGTTAGTAGAGCCAAAAAATATTCCAATGCAGGAGGTTTTCGGGAAAAAACGTATATTTATTGATAGGAATGATTGTGCAAGTGGAAATATCGTGAACATTCTCAGAAGAGAAATTTCTAGAGGAAAAATTGCTATATTTTCCGATTTGAGTGATCATGAGTACAACACCTTACAAAAGATAATTATCAAGGAATTCTCTGGAAACAGTTCATTGAAATTTGTTAAATGTTCTAAATTTGCCAGGAGTAAAAGAATGACCTTTTTTGATATTAATATTTTTATTCAATGTTGTTACTTCAACAACTACTTTATTAATTAATCAATTTTTTAAAAACAAGAGCTTATTTATACATACTTAACGGGATTATTTAAACTTGACAAAAATCATGAGATTTAACGGGATTAACAATAAGAAGAATATTTGATAATTTATAAGTAAAGAGTAAAAAGAGATAATTAGTAATTAGGAAAATAGTTGATAATATTAAAAGTAAAGAATATTACATAATAAATGATATATAAGGAAATATTTGATAAAATGGAATTTAAAGTAGAAATGATGAATAAGAATAAAGTAAGTTAGTAAGTTACAATTAAAATAGTATTATAATGTTAGAGTGGCGTACATATGTATGTTTATACATAACTCCCCCACCCTTCGACAATACATTACTCCTGAAATGTATTATGTATATGCACATATTTCAAAAATATAATAGTTTTCTTTGGAAAATTAATTATTTTTACATCTATTTATATAACATAAATTTTACAAAAATATATATCTCTTAAAGCTATTTTTTTTTTTTAATATTTCTTTTTTTATTTATTTTTGTATTACAATATTTTTTTAATATATAGTGGTATAATATATTTTTTTATCATTGATTACATAAATTTTTATATAAGCATATATTTTTTTTGTGTAACAAGTTTTATTAGAGCTACAATGAACAATGGAAATATTTTATGAATCTTATTTTTTCTTTCTTATATAATTTCTACCGGTTACTTTTCTTTCAAATTTTTCATCTGGTATTTGATTTTGATATTTAAAATTTCGATCACGTTTACAATCTTTTTCGTCCAAAAAATGTGTATCTTTTTTTTCTTTTACTTGTTTTATGATATATTTTGGCTTTTGCTTTAAATTATTAAATCCTAAATTTTTAACAAATTCTCGTTCTCCAAATTCATGACAATCCTGGCCATCTTCATTAGCCTTCTCAATTCTTTTTAGTTTTTTTGCATGAACAGTATCATGTAAATTTTTCCAAATTGATGAGTCAATTTTGTTATGCAATAGATCATTAGGTTTAACCCCAATTGTGCTATGAATTGAATCATTATAAATTTCTACTGATTTATATACCAAAGACCTATCGTCGAGATCCTGATCTTTTTGTTGCAATTTAAACAACCTATGTATGTTCATTAAGTGTAAGATGGAATCGTTCAATGTCTGAATTTCCTGTGTGTGTATTTGGAGACGTAAAATGATAGTTTATATTCTCCGACCTCAAGAAATCTCTTATAAGAGCAGTATTGAATTCATTATCTGCTATAATTTTTATCGGTTTACCTAAAATGGCAAATCTTTCTCTAATTTTTTCAACAATACTTATTGAATTTTTATCAGTCAAATAATGTATGGATACATGTTTTGTCAGTTTATCAATACATGATAAAAATGTCGTATTCTTATTTAAAAACCATATATCCATATGTACTATTTCATTTGATTTTAAGGGTGTTTCAGACACACAAAACTTGTTTTGAATAGGTAATCTATCAAATTTGCACATATTACACACGACACAATTATTAACAAATTTGTGTATTTCCTTTTTCAAATTCGGGTAGTATATTATTTTTCTCAATTCTAAATATGTTTCCTCAATACCTCTGTGATTCTTATCATTATGAAATTTTTCCAGAATATTCAATAGTTTTTCTTTCTTTAAAACATCTTTTATAAAATTAGTGCACTTAACAAATTTCATTCCTGGTACATTAGAAAAAAATGGATTAATGTTTGTTGTAAATTTTTATATATTTCTAAATTACTACAAAAAATTCCTACAGTACCCTTTATTGGTAATATTTTTTTCAAAAATTCCAATAACTTTTCCTCAAAATAATATTTTAATGTTATATTGTGTCTTATATTTTTAAAGACGTCTTCCTTTTCATATCTGAAACTATTTCCCAACATAATTATAATTTGATTCTTATATATATTTATAGGCGACTCCGAAATGAAAATATGGTCATTTAAATTATCTTGTCCACTATGAATTGTTGCTAAATCTGAGCTAGGATTTTGCTCCTCCTGTAAAACGTTCACTTCTAGACGACTAAGATAATCTGCTACTACATTAGTTTTGCCCTTAATATATTCTATGTCAAAGTCGTATTCATTCAGTTGAATCTTCCACCTTTGTAATTTTATATTAGGCTCTTTCAACAAATTTAGCCATGCTAGGGGACGATGATCCGTTTGAATTTTAAACTTTCTGCCAAACAAATATGGCCTAAAATATTTAACTGCCCAAACAATTGCGAAGAGCTCCTTTTCAATGGCACTATAATTAAGTTCGTGCTTGTTTAATGTCCTTGACGCATAAGAAACTGGATGTCCATTTTGGGAAAGCACTGCTCCTAATGCTGCATTACTAGCATCGGTTGTTAAAACGAATAATTTGTCAAATTTGGGATATGTCAAAACAGGATTTGTACATAAAATTGTCTTTAATTTATTAAAGCAATCAATGTAATTCTGGTCATTAGCGTCAATTATTGAACCTTTTTTCAAGTTTGAAATAATAGGGAGAGCTATTCGGCTATAATCTTTTATAAATTTCCTGTAGAAACCAGTTAAGCCTAAAAATGATCTAGTTTCTGTGATTGTTTTTGGAATTAGAATTTTTTTAATAATTTTGATTTTATCCGGGTTTGGCCTTATACCATCCGGAGTAATAATATGTCCTAAATATTCAGATTAACGTTTGAAAAAATTACACTTATCTACCTGTACTTTGAGATTATACTCTGACAGTCTTTGAAAAATTTTCTTCAAGGAAACTATATGTTTCTGAAGTGATGTAGAAAACACCAAAATGTCATCTAAGTAAACAACACAAATGTTGTTTATAAAATCATGTAGCACCTCATTCATCATCCTTTGAAAAGATGCAGGCGCATTTTTTAAACCAAAGGGCATACGCGTGAACTCATAATGTCCTGTTGGCGTGGAGAATGCTGTTTTATGCCTGTCCTCGGGTGAAATTGGGATTTGATGGAACCCCTTTGCCAAATCGAGTGTATTAAAATATTGAGAACTTCCTAGTTTTGTGAATAGATCGTCCATATTAGGAATAGGAAATTTATCCTCAATAGTCACTTCATTTAATTTCCTATAATCTATCACAACTCTCCATTTTTGTTTGCCAGAATTATCCAATTTTTTTGGAACCATCCAAATGGGAGCATTATATGGACTACAAGACTTAGTTATTATTCCTGACTTTAACATCTCACTAACTTGTTTCTCAACTTCAGAGCTGTGAACTTGTGGAAAACGATATGTTCTACTGTACACGGGAATATCATTAATCGTAGGTATCATATGCTTGTATTTACCAACAGATGATAAATTCTCGCCCTCTATATAAAAAACTGGTTTGAATTCTTTGATTAGCTTTGTCAACTCTAATAATTCCTCGTCATTCAAATTCTCTGTTTTTAATTTATTATTCAGATAACTAATTCTCGGTTCATTGAAGTTTATATCTATGATTA
Source organism: Sarcophaga rosellei (assembly GCA_930367235.1). Classification (NCBI taxonomy): domain Eukaryota; kingdom Metazoa; phylum Arthropoda; class Insecta; order Diptera; family Sarcophagidae; genus Sarcophaga; species Sarcophaga rosellei. The sequence goes on from OV884019.1 coordinate 47,695,221, forward strand.
TGTTTTGAAAGTACGAAATATCCTTCTCATTGTACGGTTCCGAAGATTTTTCAAATATTATTGGAATTTTTGCATTATTGGTTATTAACATATTCTCATTCAAATCAATTTTGGCACCTAATGGTTTCAAAACATTGCAGCCTATAATTCCATCAAATTCATTAAATATTTCAGTCTCTAGCAGTTCAAGTTTGGAATTAGGTAAATTAAATTCTTTAAAGAAAGGAATAGTAATTTTGGTTGTTGTTACTGTTTTCGAACAAATAGTATTTAAAGTAATAGGATATTCTAACTCTGATTGAAAAGAAGAATGAAATAAACCTTTCCTAACAAGTGTAGTACCAGAACCTGTGTCTATCAAAAATTTTATTGGAATAGATTTAGTTTTTAACACTATATAGGGTAAATTTCTTCGGCCCTTAGCTGAAAATTTGATACTTCAACACAATCTACGCTCATAGGAACTTCGTTTCTACTACTTTTTGTCTGTCCGCTACCATTTCCATTCATATTTCGATTTCCATTAATTCCATTACCACCATTATTATGATTACCCCTAATATTTCTACTATTGTCATAGCTTTCATTTCTAAAATTTCCACTATTTGTATTAGAAAAATTCCTGCTTGGATAAAAATTTCGATTTACAAAATTTGGATTTTCAAAATTATTATTATTGTCACCTCTGTTTTGTAAATTACTATGAATATTTCTTGAATTTGTTTGAGGATTAAATGAATTTGGATATTGAGAAAAATGATGATGATTTGGATTACTATTGAAATTATTAATATTATTCATATTAGAAAAAGATTGTAAAAACTGTGAACTTTGAGATTTATTCATATAAAAATATTCTGTTTCAATTAAAATTTCTTTTGCATTTAGCAAAGAAGATGGATTTCTGGATTTCAATATAAGTTTCGGTTCATTAGGCAATTTGCTAATAAATATTTTTAAAACCATTTTTTCATTATTTGCACAACTATACCATCGTTCATTTTCTCTATCAACACTTGTTTTTAGATTTAATTTAGTTTTCAATGATTCTATATAATCATAAAATTGATTAATAGAGGTTCTAATTTGAGAAGTTTTTATTTTATTAATAATATTTTCTATGCTATCAGAAATATTAAAATTAATTGCTAGTATTACCTTAACTTCTTCCCAATTTGTTGGATTGTTGTTGTTAATCAGCGACACATTAGCCTCATCCACGATTTTATTACGTATTCTTAAATCGAATAGTTCTTTAAATGTTGAATCAACATGTTGACGAATTGCTTCAACATTTTTGATAAACATCTGCAATTCCTCTGGTTTCCCCCCAAACTTAGGGACATCAGCTAGTAGCTGGGAGGGAATCATTGTTGCCGTAGACATCTTCGTTTTAATTCTCCCCTCTATCTCCACAAGCCTCTTGCTGATCCTCTGGCAAAACCGGTTTATGATGTTGTTGTTGATTTTAATATTTGTAGTGGTTGTTGATCTAATTTATTGATTTTTATTGTTGTAATATGTATTATGCGCTTTTTGTTTTATTTTTCGTTTTATGCGTTACAATGCATTTACATTAAGTTCGTAATGAAGTTGTTGTTATATTTTTTTTTTAGTTTATTATTTTGTTATTCATTGATCTTTCAAGGTCAGTTCTTATTGATTGACATTTTCAAGGTCACTTTTTTTTTAAGAATTATTTTCTTTATAGTTAATGATAATTATTAATAAAAACGATTATGTTAATTATAATTTACGTATATTCTATATATTTATTATTAGATATATAATTTAGAATAAGTATGTATTTATATATACCTTTTATTTATTTATATACCTTTTAATTTTATTAAATTACTGTGTTGTTTTTATGATGATAATTTGTTTATCGTATTAGATATCACTTATTTAATCAATAAATTTTTAATCAATTTTATATTGAACTATTTTTGTTGTATGAATTTTTACAAAGTTGATTCTGTATACATAAATATTTCTTGATTTTCTTATATTTTTACACAACCTTTTCACTTTTTAATTTTATTAGAAACAAGTTTTGTTTAATAATTATTCTGTTTGATTTTCACTTCACTTTGATTTTTACTTGACTTTAATTTGCACTTCACTTTGATTTTGAATAAATTTAACAATTTTAAATGTAGTTCGTAAGCCCGACTGCGCCAGTAAAAGAATGACCTTTTTTGATATTAATATTTTTATTCAATGTTGTTACTTCAACAACTACTTTATTAATTAATCAATTTTTTAAAAACAAGAGCTTATTTATACATACTTAACGGGATTATTTAAACTTGACAAAAATCATGAGATTTAACGGGATTAACAATAAGAAGAATATTTGATAATTTATAAGTAAAGAGTAAAAAGAGATAATTAGTAATTAGGAAAATAGTTGATAATATTAAAAGTAAAGAATATTACATAATAAATGATATATAAGGAAATATTTGATAAAATGGAATTTAAAGTAGAAATGATGAATAAGAATAAAGTAAGTTAGTAAGTTACAATTAAAATAGTATTATAATGTTAGAGTGGCGTACATATGTATGTTTATACATAACTCAGGGATATTGTCGAGGAAAGCGACTTAAAGAAGCAAATAGCATTGTTTCATAAATTTGAAAAGGGTCATGTTGGTATAATTCCAACTTTCGAAAAAATAAAACATAAAATATATAATCCTAATTTGAAAGAATTTATTCAAAGAGTAATCAATAATTGCGAAACTTGTTCCGCAGCTAAATATGACAGAAATCCTATAAAAAAAAAAATTCAAATCAACTGAAACCCCTTCCACCACCAATGAAATAATTCATGTTGATACCTATGTCAACAGTAAACATTCATTCATAGTCTTTATTGACAAATTTTCAAAACATGTAGTTTCATTTCATTTGCTCGACAGAAATAGTCAAACCCTAGTTGGGAAAATTCGAGCATTTTTGGCCATTAAGGGAAATGTTACTAAATTTGTACTAGACAATGAATTCAATAACGCAAATGTAAGGAACTTTCTCGATCAAGAGGGAATTCAATATCATTTCACAAAACCGAATAGTCATACCGGTAATTCAGATATTGAAAGATTTAATAATACAATCACAGAGAAAATCAGAGTCTTTAATTTGGAGGAAACACTGCCAATAAGCACCCAAATGAATAAAGCAGTAAAATTCTATAACAGTGGCTATCATAGCACAATTAAATGTAGTCCTTTGGATGTGCAAGATAAATTGATTGATCATAGCATAATAAAAGAAAGATTAAAAAACGTTAAGTTCAGAGTGATTCAAAAAAGGAATAAATCAAGAGAAAACTACGTAGAGAATAGGAAAGAAGGATTTGTAAAAAATTATAAGATCTTGAGACATAAAGAAGAACCGAAGTTTGTTAAAAAGCCTCTAGAGAATGTTCACACAGACAATATTAAACGACCTTTTAAATTTACAGATCATGGCAGTCATACTCATATTAATTGCACAAATACATCTGAATCAGGCAGCCCTTCAAATTAGTGCGGTGGGCGAAAATGATGGTTTCCTTAAGATCAGAACTAAGGAAGTGGACGTTGTTAACACAACAACTACTCTTGTCCACATTGTAAATACTACCGAAATACAAAACATATTGTACCAAATAAGTAAAAATATTGAGGGCTTGAAATTGCAGGAATAGAGAAATTTAAAATAGACTTTTAAAGGTTGAGGATGCTTAAAGTAGGAATAATGACTTTTAATGACTCTTTGATGATAGCAGTACAGATACCGGACAGCTATGTTAAAACGGACCTTGGGCTTATCATGCCAATTCCGAACAAAGATAACCTTGAAATAGAATCAGAGAACGAATATATTGTTGAAATAGACGGTATGAATCTGGCATATCAGGAAAATGTACCTTTGAAAAAGTTGAAGATAAGTAAACATTGTATTTTTCATAATAGTTATAATTTAATTTTTAATAATGTTACATCTTTATTGGATCTTGATGACGAAACAATAGTTTTAAAAATGCTTTTTCTGAATCAATGAAACAATCTGGTGACGATAGAAAATTCAATTTGACTGAAAATTTCTTTATAATAATAATATTGTATATTGTAATAATTGTAGTATAACACTTTGCAATCAGTCATTTTCGAATACAAATATATTTTAGTATTTTCAATTCAAGAAAAATATTTTTACCAAAATCTGTTTTTGTATAACAAATCAGATGTAAGACCAAAATATAATAATATCGTTATAGATCACTTTGAAAATGTAAAAAAAAAAATTGAAGAACTTAAATTTCATAAAAACGTTTCTTATGGTTTAAATATACTAAACTATTTATTATTGTCATTGTAATTTTTGTCATTTTGCTTTTTATAGTGAAACGAAATAATGTTAAAATAAGGAATGAACAAGAAAAATAAAAACCTTAAAATTTTTTTTATGTATTTTTATTATTATTAATATACTTTTTGTAATTTAAAATATTTGTTTTAATTTTGTTAATATTTACTAATAAAAAAAAAGTAATAAAAAAAAATGCTTTTGCCAAAGATATAATTATAAAAGTATATAATAAGACGAAATCCAGGAGTATTTCATACAAGGGGTGGAGGAGTTACATTCCCACTCCCTAAACTAATTATATTGGCTGGTAAAGTGTAGGGAACTCCATAGGTTTAAATTACACATTTGTTTTTCGTTCCCACATTTTGCCAGACAGCAAAGTAAGCATTTTTGTTTGCATTGTTTAGCTTTAGTTATAAGTAAAATATTTATAAGATATTAGTCTTAACATTCAACCTAATAAAGTGAGTACTCTTAAGAGTAAAAACTGAAGTTTTTTTAATAAATATAAGTCGCGTGCATGTCAGCCATTACAACAACGTATTCTCACGATCAAAAACACACTCAGTCTCGTTTGAGCATTCATTGAAGGAGGTTGTGTTGTCGCATGCTTCTTGCTTTTGTACATGAAGATCTGCTAATGCAGGGATGTACAGTATGAATATCCCAGAAAGTTTTCTATTAAATATGTATATTTCCAAAAAAAAAAAACAAACAAATTTTAATATAAAATGCTTTCTTAAATCAATATAATCAAAGAAGTCTAAACGAATTTTACAAATTTTAATTTAATAAACTAATATTTTAATTAAAATACCAACATTAAAAAATTTAAATTTTCCAAGTCTGCATTGTAGTGAATGTAAGAGTATAAATTTTTCTCTTTTCTTATTTTTCGCTCTCGCAACAATTACCAATAGCAAGTGTTGCCGGGCTCTGGTTTTAACACAATAATTTTGTATGGTAAAAGCAGGTTTTATTTTTGATTTTAACGTTAAAACCAACTTTTGCGTTAAAACCACTCGGTGTGAAAACACTATTACAGTCAAAATAAAAATCAAACCCACACATTCACCGACCAGCAAACTACTTTACTGCCTATCAAGGCACCCTCTAGTTTCATATAAAACACAGTCCAATAGATAAATTTGTTTTTATGTGAAGGAATATTTACGATTCCTCTACATTTTTCTTCGTCAGACGTGAATACATTTTATGTAGGAGTGTAGAAATTATTCTGGTCTTCTTTATGGCAGTACAATTAATGAATGGCAAATGGATACATTTGCTTCTCTTCTCTTCCATTTCAAAATATTTCGTTTTTCTACATTCTCTTGCTTGCAAGAGCAGAGAAACGAGATTTAAATGTTTCTATTTTTCTATGCTTTTAGTTTTGTTTGCATGTCTTCCTATGGTGCATGCAGTTTGTGCAAATATTTTAATGGAGATTTATTTTTGGAAATATTTTTAAACCATTTAACCAATTTGTATCTGCGAGAAATTTATTTCCTAAATTTTTATATTAAATTTACGAATGGCAGATAGTGACGAAATAAATTAAATATATTTTATATTCAAATTAAATAAATGCTTTGTTTGTTTATGACGTTCATTATAAATTTGATAACAATAAAAGTCTAAATAAAAGAGAAATATTAACACGATGTTATGAAACAAATATCAATTTTTTTTACAAAATGTTGATTGAGGCAATAGTGGATGAAATGGTTTGAATATCATGCAATATAATAGTGAACATAAACAAATTATGTAATCGCCGTAGCCTAATAAGTAGCATGTTGGCTTATTAGACGTGTGTCCATGCTTCAAACTACAAGGCAATTTGCTTAGAAGAAAATTATTTGAAGTTTGAAGTCATATATGGTTTGTAATAACTCGCTACTAAACAAAACGCAGTAATATTTATTTTTTTAAGAATAACTCCAATGTTACTTTTTATTAATTCAATTTCAATTTTTAATTCAATTCAACATACTCTCAACAACAGCTTTCTTTCTAGAAGAACTCTCACACAATTCCCTGCTGAAATAACCGCGTTGCCAGATGTCTAAAGTTGCATGACTAGCAATCAGCATTGCCAGGTCTCCACATCCCTCCAATGTTTTTAAGCTTCAGCGTCAACCTCGGTTTAGAAATCTCAGATTCGGATTGTGTCTCAAATATCTGTGGACTAGGATTATTGTTAGGCTCCGATGTTGCTGGCAGTTTCTTTAAATGACTAATGTTGCGCCTAAAGATTTTGTCACCATTGCGTACCGTAACATCATTGCCTTTCCGCTCAACTACTTCATATTCTTCTGAACCAAAATTCGGTGTTAACTTATTTGGAAAAACCACATTCTGAAGTAACACCTTGTCTCCAGCTTCTATGTCGCTTTCTCTTGCTTTGCGGTCTTTGTCTGCTCTCTTTCTCCCTTTTTCTTTGTTAAGCATATCTAAGTCTCTTGCCTCAGCATCTAAAATATTTTCCCCAATGTCGTGTACTGATGGCAACTTGTCACGAATTACACGATTGAAAAGCATCTCTGTTGGGGCCTTCCCAGTTGTTCCATGGGGCGTGACATTGTACATCAAGAGAAATTTTTGGATTTCCTTTTTGTAATCTGTTCCGTTACTATTCATATTTTCTACCTCACCATTAGCCTGCGGCCAGTATGGCGGGGACGTCAAAATCTCGATATTTTTGTCTGAACAGAAGTTTCTAAATTCGTCACTGACAAACTGCCGACCATTATCAGTGGTAATGGATTTCGGGAAGCCTAGTCTTGAAAAAATTTCATCCAAGAAATCAATAATGGCGCTCGAAGTTATTTTCCTTAAGAACTTAACCTCTTGGTATCTTGAGTAATAATCGATTACCACAAATATAAAATCATGATTTGGTAAGGGTCCCAGCAGATCCATTGCTAGACATTGCCATGGCTCTGTTGGCAAACTTCGTCGGTTCATTGGAGCCGGATGTGTAGGTCTTGATACCAACAAACAGTCGCGACAGTTTTTTACGTATTTCTCGACATCTCGATCAATCAACGGCCACCGTATTTTAGATCGAACACGACGTTTCATTACAGTCTCACCCGGGTGACCTTCATGTGCTATAGCCAAAACTCTAGTCCTTAAACGAAACGGTATAACAATTTTCGTTCCCCGAAGTAGAATGTTACCCATTGTACATAACTCCAACCGAAAGGGGAAAAACCTGTTCGAAGTATTTGATTGCCATGAGTCGTTTTTCAAACAATCTACTGCTTCCATCAGCTCTGAATCCAGTTTATTGTTCTCGACAATTTCCAGAATTGAGAGTGCTCGTGGTACAGTCTCCTTCACTATCGCATATACGTTGATTTCAGCTTGTTAATCGAAAGACGAACAACTTCCAATTTTACATAGCCTAGACAGAGAATCTGCGATGTTATATTTGCCGGGCTGATAGATTACTCTAAACTTGAAAGACGAAGAACCCATCGTTCTATACGGGCCGGTATCTTAGACGTTGGCTTAAAAATGGTCTCTAACGGCTTATGATCCGTAACAAGCTCGAACTCTATTCCCATCAAGTAGTAGTAAAATCGCTCAACCGCCCATACTAATGCAAGACTTTCTTTCTCCGTTTGAGAATATCTTCGTTCAGTTCGAGATAGGCTCTTACTAGCAAATACTATCACCTTAGGAACGTTATTTTTGAATTGAAGAAGAACCGCTCCCAAAGCTACTGGACTGGCATCAGCTATTAACCGATTACGACTCCTCGGATTAAAATATGACAATGTAGGCATTTTGTTCAACTGACCCTTTAGTTTTTCGAAAGCTTTGTCTTGGTGTTGGCCCCAAATAAACTTTGCATCTTTCTTGGTCAAAACTCTGAGGGGTTCGGTTAAATCGGCTAGGTCTGGAATGAATTTTCCAACGTATGTTACCATCCCTAAGAAACTCCTTAGTTCTTCCTTGTTGCTCGGTGGTCGAAAGTTCATAATGGTGTCTATTTTCCCCGGATCAGGGTTTATTCCCTCGTTTGACAAAATATGTCCCAAGAAAGCCAGTTTTTCAGTTTTAAAAATACATTTTTCATCGTTCAGCAAAACATTATATTCCCTTAAAGTAGCCAAAACCACTTCCAGATTTCTATCATGCTCCAATTCAGAATTTCCAAAAACAATAACATCATCCAAATAGTTTAACACACAGTTACAAGGTGCCAGTATATTTTCCATGGTTCTTTGGAAAATTTCAGGTGCTGAATTTACGCCAAATAATAATCTTTTGTACCGGTATAGTCCTTTGGACGTAATGAATGTAGTTATTTCACGACTTTCTTCGTCGAGCTCTAATTGGTGATACGCATTCTTAAGGTCAAGTCTGGAAAAATATTTGGCTCCTGGAAGTTTTGGCACAAAGGAATCAAAAGTTGGAAGCGGGTAGTTTTCCCTCAATATAGCTGTATTAGCACGTCTCATATCGATACATAAGCGAATATCCCCGTTGCCTTTAAATACTATAACCACGGGAGATATCCATCGACTGGGACCTTCAACGGGCTCTATGATGTCCTGATCAACAGCTTCTTTTAATTTTTGTTCCACCCTTTCCTCTAAAGCCGAAGGCACTCTACGTAATGGTTGTTGAATGGGCTTAATGGACTTATCAATCGAAAGTGAAATCTTTATTCCCTTAATTTTTGGGAATATTTGACAATTTCCAATCTTATTAATTTCCCGACCCAATTTCAAAACGTTTAATTGAATCGCAGTAGCTCGACCCAGCAGAGATTGACCACCATTCTCAATAACATAGAAGGTCGAAATTAGGTTCGAAACTACATCAAGACCTATAACAGCCTCAAAAACCGACTTTATCTTCAGTAAATCGTTCCCAGCATAAGCACGAAACTGATTCTCAGACTCAGTCCGAATATTCCACAACGTGGCTCGACTCTTCTTGAGATACTCCCAATCTTTTTCACTTAATAAATTATGTTGTGATCCAGAATCAATCAACATTGAAATTCTATTACCACCAATATAGCATTCAATTATTTCACTCATATGATTGTTAAATTGGTCTGTTACTTGGAAGCAATCATGTTCATTATCCTCATTGTGTGTCTTGACTGTTATCTGAGACAAACCGAATATTGGAATAAGTATCTTTCCGGGTTTTTGTGTCCGTAGTCCCGAATCCAGAATATTTGCGCTTAATTCCTTTTGTCTTACATTTGCGGGCAAAATGGCCCATGAAACCGCATTTGTTGCATTTTGATGATTTCGCGGGACAACCAGCACTGTTTCCTGAGTGTCCTCGTTGGCCACATCTGCCGCATTCGGAGATTTGATTTTTAGCTTCCACTGTGTTAACTTCTAACGACACATTCGGCAATCTCATAGTCGGACTGGTTATTTATTTGTTCATGTACATGGCACATTTCGATGGCTTCCGACAAAGTGTACTCTTTCTCTAATAATCGCTTCTTAAGATCATTTGGAGCCCAAACATCAATAAGTTTATCTTTTAGGTTAATGGCTAATACTTCGTCCTTTGTCTCTCCGAATTGACATTTGGCAGCTTGGTTCCTTAATCTCACCAGAAATTTATTCAAACTTTCCCCCTCTTCAGGTTTTAACGTACGAAACAAATGTCTCTCAAAGGTGGAATTTCTTTCTGGAGAAAAGTGTTTATTGAGCTTTTCAACGAGAATTTTGTGTACATCTATTCCGTCACCAGGCTTTCCAGCCCCTGGGATAGTATAAACAACTTCTTGGAGTTGAGTGCCGCCTAAATAAAGTAATTTATTTTTCCTCTTATTTGGGTCTATAATTTCTTCGGCATCAAGATATATAGAAAACGCGCGCAGCCATTTTTCCCACTCCGATCGAAGGAGCGATTTGTCTATGACTTCGCAAAGAAAAGGTGTTATACTTGCAGTACTCATTCTCCCCACCAATTCAATTTCCACTTGGCAATTTAAAGCAAATCAATTTAATGACTTCCCTGTGAAACAATTTAATGAACACCATACATAAATTAAAGGATTGTTCCATTGCTGTTTTTTTTTACTCACCACTTTGCAATTCAACGGATTTTTTTAGTACAATTTGATGTATTTCATACAATTTGATGTATTTTATACAATTTAATGTATTTCGTTTGTGGTCGACTTATTTAATGTTAGCTTCTATCTTTTTCAATCTGAAAAACAATTAAATGTTTTCTTTATCTGTCACAATCAAATGTAACTTCAATAGCATGCTTTGTTTTGTTTTTGAATTTAAACTAACAATTCAACAGATTTCGGCATGCACATACACATATACATACATGTAACCATTTTGTACATACATACATATTTTGCTATGCCGCCATTTGATCAATTTTATTAATTATATTTTCACTTCTTCTTTTCTCTTTTAATAATTTACCTTCGTCGCCAATGTAATAACTCGCTACTACACAAAACGCAGTAGTAGCAGTGTAGTACCTTCTTGTTCCAAAGGTGTCTCGGTAGCTCGTGCGGTTGTCGCATATTGTCGAAGGCTTTCCAGACGTCTTTCACGTTCTGAAGGTGTTTCTGTGGCTCGTGATGTTTCAATACGATTTCGCTGGCTTTGTAGTCGACCTTCATGTTCCAACGATGTCTCGGTAGCTCGTGGGGTTGTGGCATGTTGTCGAAGACCTTTAAGACGTCTTTCGCGTTCTGACGGCGTTTCAGAAGCTTTTAAGGCGCTCTTGGCTCTCTGAAAGTGTTTCAGTAGCTCTTGATGTTGTGGCACGTTGTCGTAGGCCTTAAAGGCGTTCTACACGTTGTGATGGCGTTTCGGCGGCTCTAAAGGTTGAAGCTCGACTCCTTTCAGTCCTGAGGCGACTTTCATGCTCTTCCGAACATTCATTTGCTCTCTGGGTTTGCAAACGCAATGCATTTTTAGCGCTTAGGAAAGGGATGCTTTTATTGGGGGCATTTTTATAAATTGTTCCAAATAAATGTCACTCAAATAAAGTTTAACTTGTTTAGAATCAAAGATTCAACTGAATTCCAAAACCGAATGCGTGTTATATTTATTTCTTTATATTTTACCTAATATTAAATCGGTTCAAGTCAAAAACCTTTGAAAAAATTAATGTTATTAAAATTTAACAAATAATTGTGTCTGCGTCGCACATTGTCGCGATTTCATATAACGAGTGGCCAAAAATAGAAGGAGTAATAGTAGAGTAATGAAATTTTGCACACCTATATTAATTGGTAAAATATAATCATACTTAAAATTTGGTCATTTAAACTCAAAGGATTCGTGTCCTTCCCATATATCCTGAAATTAAAAATTGCTATAACTTGGAGGAAAAAAAAAATATGTTAATAAAATTTCGTACACTTATTAGTTTTAACATGCTTAATACTTAATCCAAATTTCGTTCAATTTGGAGCAAGGATACGCCCACCTTAAAAATGTCCTTTTTCAAAATAGTATCAAAAAAATTTAATATACATATATTTTTTCAAGGTCACAGTGTGTGCGTCGGTCACAGTTAATTTTTTTGATGAGTTTTGCAACTACTTATTTTATTTGGGAAAAATATTGACAGTTTACATTTTATTACTTAGGTAATTAAAAGTAATGAATTCATCGCCCAATAAAATGCTTATTATAAAGTTTACCTAATGTATTTTTCAAATAAATAATATTTTTATTAGTTACCCATTTTTAGAAGTAAACAATAACATAACTATTACATATGTATGTACGTATACGTTTTTCAAGATAAATATTTAAATAATATAAATTTTAGTACTTACTATGTATGTACATGAGTTGAAAATTTCAAACTCAATCATTTAAGGGTCATATACCTTACTATTGCATATTTCAAGATATAATAATTTCTACACCCACTAATCAGAGAGGCACCACCTTCCTATAGATGGAATACAAAATTGGGGACTCTAGCTTTTATAGTTTTTTTTATACAGATTTTAGTAATTAGTTCATATGGAGTTTCCCACGCCCTAATTCTTGATAGCCCATTTTTAACAAAAATGTTGATATTGAGCCTTTAGATATTCGTACAAAATTTAGCAGTCTAACTGTTCTGGTGTTCTAGATATGCAGATTTTAGTATTTACTTCATATGGGAGGTGCCACACCCGCTTTTGCTAAACTCCCTATTTTTGTCCAAAATATTTATATTTAAACAAAAGTTATTTATACAAAATTGGGGACTCTAACTGTTAAAGTTCTTCAGTTAGGCAGATTTTAGTATTTACTTTATATGGAAGGTGCCATGTCCTCTAATGATAGGTCGCCTATTTTTGTCCTAAATATTTATATTAAAACCGTAGTTACTTGTACAAAATTTGAGGTATCTTGCTGATATAGTTTTTCCAATATATCCATTTTGTTATTATCTTACAATAGTAGGTTATGTAGTATATGTGGGAGTGGCACCTCTCTCATTTGAAATATCAACATAAGAAGTAGGAAAATCGGTTCAGCCGTTTAGTCGTCCATAAACTTCAAACATACAAACAAATGCACATTAATTTTTATATATAGGTGATGTTCGAGATAGAAGAAGTTTTAAATTTAATTCATATGGGAAGTTCCACACCCTTTTCCTAGTCAGCCCATTTTTGTCTAAAATATTCATATTGATACTAAAGTGAATTCGAAAAAATTTTAGGGCTCTAACTGTGATATTTTCATAGATATAATAATTTAATATTTTTTATATTGGAGGTGACACACCCACTATAGCCAATCCGCCCATTTTGTTTATATATACGGCAAAGTCGTCCATACAAAATTTGAGGACTGTAACTGTTGCAGTTTATGAGGTATGCGATATTAAATACTTATTGAATATGTGGGCGTAGCACCGCGCCTTCTTGAAATTTTGAAATAAAAAGTAGCTTATAATTCCTTCCAGATATACAGGAAGGTACTGTCAAAACTTCAAGAAAATCGGTCCAGCCGTTTAGCCGTCTATAGACTTCAAACAAACAAACCCACAAACAAATAAACACACATTCATTTTTGTTTATCTAGATATAAAATTCATTAAAAAAAAACTACATATGTGACTTATTATGTAGAGTAAAGTAGACTTGAAAATATTACTAACAATTTTCCTCTGGGTTAATATGCCTCTCATAATTTTTCTCATGTTCTGTTTGTGCCGACGTCTGAGAATAAGTGTTGCCTCTTTTTTTTTGTTTTTTCTAACCAAAATTGTTTATTTTTTTGATCAATGTGTAGTTTTTGGTTTTGTTTATTTTTTTCTTACAAAAAAAAGATATTTTTTGTTTCAGTTTTTGTTAATTATAATTTAAACTTGAAAAAAAGAAATAAAACAAAAGTCTATGAATTTAATTTTGGTTATATTTCTTCTTATTTGGTGATTTTTTTCACAAATGTTGGTTACAAAATGTTTTTGTGGCAACATTGTTTCAGATGAATAAATAAAAAATTAGTCAAACAACAAAAACGCACGATGAGAACAATTGAGAACATTGTTACGCTCTTGGTTTCTTTATCCTTCCCTTCTATCTTTCCCCCCGCGTCGTGAAATATTTTTGAAAAATATTCCAAAATATGCCAAAATGCACATTCTTTATACATACTTTATTTTCTTTGGTTTTAATATCAAGAATCATAGATAGCATACTTGTAGGGGTAACTAATATGCGTATGAGTAATATATTTCAAATGCAATTAAATATTAAGTATGTAGTGTGTAGTATACGTGGGCATGGCCCCTCGCTCATTTGGAATATCAACATAAAAAGTAGCCTATAACTCCTTTCAGACATACAGGAAGATACTGTGAAAATTTTAAGAAAATCGGTTCAGCCGTTTAATCGTCTATAAACTTCAAACATACAAACATACAAACAAACACATATTCATTTTTATATATAAGATAAAGCAGTCAAACGTTCTGAAAGGATTACTAAAAAATGTGTGCGTATTGTTACAGAAATATTGCGATTGTTTGTAGATCTATAAATCAGACTGATTTATGTGCTGTAGTCGTGAAAGACGTAACATTTCGGTTACTGACCATTTAGAGAAGCTATGGCCGACACTTAAACAATGTAGGCGCCGTGTTCTAGTAGTAAGTGGACATAAGTCCACGATTCTAACGCCAGGTCAGACATCTGTAACAAATCGAAATATGACAAACATTTTTCAGCGACTTCGTCTCAGTAGATTTTTGGCAAAAAATAAAAATCCCATTCAAAGTATTTCAAAAAATCTGTCATTAGGAGTAGACTTTAAAGTGTAGGTCCCGCAACTTACGTATAACATTAGCTCACGCAACATAAGTGTCGTGAGAAGCTAGGTAATCCTGACTGGAGGGTTGTTTTGATCAATTATGTATGTATGTATCTATAAAAATGAAGTGTTTTGTTTTTAATTACAAATATATTATACGTTTAAAGGACCTATTGATGTAATTATGTGTGAAATATAACATCGTTATGCCTTGTTTAAATGAAATGCATTCGAAATGTTAAATTTTCCATGACTCTTGCCCATAAATCAGGCTCAATTTGACCGACAACATGGATTATGTTGGCTTTGAGGACCACTGTGGATTGTGTATTATTCGCATTCACCTGGGATTAAAAAACCCATAAGAAAAAGTCTAACGTGATCAAATGGCGCCATCTGGGGGATTAGTTCACATTACCTCCAAGTAAGATGACCATACGCTCAAATAGCTCGTGTAATAGATACAATTTGATTTGAACTGTATGTCTTGTGGAGTTATCCTGTTAAAATCACATTTCATTGATGTTCAGTTCATTTTTTTTTTTTTGTTTTTCAAATAAATATGGACCAATGACACTGTACAGCTTAAAATCCTCATCAAATAGTTCCTTTTTGGGGAAATACTAAAGCAGTCACTGTAGTTTTGTTGATAGTGCGTTGACTTTTCAGACGTGAGGCCAAAACCTCAGGTCAGACGAAATTTAGAAAATGTTTCTTCGGCGACTTCCTCTAAGCAGATTTCTTGCAAAAACTCTGAGAGCAAATAAACCTGCAATGAACAGTTTCTCAAAAAAATCTGTCGTTTGGTGTCGATTTTAAACTGTAGGTCTCATCATTTGTGGATAAAATTAATACACACATCATAAGTGGTGTGAGAAACTATGTCATATTTCTGAATGAAGGGTTCTAATGAGCATGCTGGACAAGAGCTTCCATCGACCTCATCACCGAAGATAATTTGTCGGCCACTACGTTGCATGAACAACGTTGTTGAATATTGTCAAAAATCAGCATAAATGAAAGGCAACTAATTCTATAGCAGTACATTTAAAAACGCAAGACGCAAAAACATTTGCTTATTAACAGAGCACTTTTAGCTGTTTCAGAGTATCAATCTGAAAAAGTGAACATTTCTGATTATAGCACATATGCATACTAGGTCCCGGAATTCCAAAACAATTTCTACGATTATTCGATTAATCGAAATTCACCAATAACAGGAATGTGAACTAAGTCTCCTTTGAATATACATAGTGGTATATACATATGTAGGTATTTCGGTTTTCTGTAAAATGATCCTTAACATCCTCCAGAAATATAAAAAAAAAAAAAAAATTAAAAGAAAATATTCTCGAATTCGACGATTATTTGATATACACAAAGAGATTTTTAAGTAAAACCCTTTAACGATTATTTTTTATAGTAGCAAATGCGAATTTTTAACATTGTAGAAACAAATATATTTCAAAGTCAATTTTCTCAATAAATATCAGTTTACATGAAAATATTTTGTCAATGTTATATTAATAGGTTTGAATCTATCGTTTGGACATGTAATGGTACTCCTAGACTTAGTATATATACATATGTTGTAATTGGCTGCTAAAAAATTTGGCTGTTTTCAGATGGGTACTGTTAAAGCCCCCTTCACACTATCACACAAGTAATATGATCTGTCAAAATTTTATGTAGGAGAGTACGGATGGGATCGCACGGTGGTCCCAATGACGAGTTTAGCCCGAAAAAAGTCGTTTTGTCGGATCGTACATATGTGAATTTTTTGTTTGGTTTTGTAATGACAAGTCTTCAGCCTACATAACGGTATAAATTTTTTTATTATATCAGCAGTATTAATACTGCAGCACTGTTTTAAACACAAACAATAGATTTAGTTTTTTTTTAATAACAGACTAGACAATATTTTAGTTTGGTTTGGAGATCTTGTTAAATACAGCGAAAGTATATTCCTTATTATTTAGGGGGTTTTATTTATACAATTGGGGTGTGTATTTTTATAATTCCTAATATGCCGGCGATTTTGCATTTCGTTCAGAAAAAAATACGTGAAAACTGAGATGTATTCGTTAATAGTGCAATTTTAATTGCATTATAACTTGTGTTAGAGTTTTAATTGTGAATTTAACCCGATTTACCAAAATGTTTTATATTGCTATCATCTATGATATGTGGGCAGTTAAATGGTAAAAAAATTTCCTGCCGATTTCTGCCTGAAAGCTTTCATATAAAATCATTTAGTTGCGATGTCTATCACCAAAAGGGAATTGTTTAATGTTCGGTTCTTTGAAAAGGTGCACGAAAAAAAATTTAATGCTGTTATATATTATATTTTTATGAAAATTGGTGTAAAAAATGATGAAAATGATAACTATACAAAAAAATTAAAGCAAGCAGGTAGAAATTTCATCACACAATTGTCGAAAAATTCTGAATATTTCGTTCTTCCTAGTAAGGAAAACTCGGACGAAAATACCATTGACGGACCGTCAACGTCAAAATTCGGACGACCTTCTAAACCGTTTTTAGAAATAGGAGAAAGATATAAACAATCTAAAACAGAGCATCTTGTAAACTCTTGTTCTCCTGAAGAGCTAACATTTGCTGCTGCAAATAGCCTTCATAAATCAGGCAAAAGGACTGCTTCAGACATTATTAGAACTATAGGTAATTCTCCAAAAAGGCCATTTAAAATAAAAACGTTCTTAAGCACGCCATCTAAAGAACCAATACTTTACAGCAGTGAAGAAGCTCTAGCGATGTATATTGACAGCATTCAAATGCTGCTCTGCGTACAGGAATGTTAACCGAGGAGGCGCTTGAATCCCGCAACACGGATTTTAGATATGTTAGAGAACATCATGCTCGAAAAATGTCACGGGAGAATAACATCGAAGATCTTTTTAACAATCTTCTATTTTCATCGGATCCTTACATATCGTCTCTTCCTACAAAGCTGGCGAATTGAGATCCAGAACCATTGTGTCAGGAGTCAATTGGTTTACTTTTAGATACTTCTATTTTAAATGAAGAAAACCTTTCAGGATATGAATCGGATAAAGCGGAAACCCATTCAGATGAATAAACATTTATGTAAATATTTGTACATATATATTTAAAATACACAATTATGTTAATTATTTTTAATAAACAAAACCTTACTTATTTTTAATAAAACCTTTAAAACACAATATTCCTATCTTTTTTTATATTTTTACAACTTTTATTAATCATTATGCTCTCAGTGAAAATATTTAAATATACAAATTAACGCAGTCATTATGTCAACTTGTTTTGTATGAAAAGTGCCACGCCCCCTTAATCGAATCCGCCCATTTTTGGCGTGAGCTCGCACCGTACCAAATCACTTATTCGTAGAAATGTTTATCCCTCTTAGTGCTTTTAAACAAGAGTTATGACTTTTTTCGCGCTAAATTCGTCATTGGGACCACTGTGGATCGTCTAAACATAATATGTAATGAAACTATCACACATTGAGAGAAAATACAGATGAAAACTTGACAGTCGTATGGCTCTCTTCATTTTTTGAAATGTTTCAAAAACAAGAAAATTTCATTAGATCAGGGATGTATTTTTATGTAAACAAAACAAAAAAGTGTAAAACACATGTGCAAAAAAAAAACAAAAACAAAAAACATTTTTGGCACAAACAATTATTCCTATTTTGTGAAAATATTTTTAGAATTATATTCAATATTTAATGAATAATTTAATGGATATAGAAAAAGTTGTTGATTTGTCTCCAGTTTTACGCTGTAGTAGCCATTCCCGGCATTTTAATTTCAATAGAAACTTTAAGCAAATTTTTTCACTTTGTTTATGTTTTCTAACAGCTGTTTTCGTCTTACTTTATTATTGTCTTATACCAATGGTGTAAACACAAAAAAAATAATCATACGACTATTATTCTCTTTTTTGAAATACGGATGGAATTTCATTTTACTTTTTCATCAGACTTTACATATTACTTGTGTGATAGTGTGAAGGGGGCTTAAGCAGTAAACAGTATTCAGTTATTAGCAAATTTTACTCTCTTATTTTGCTCTGCGTGGCCACACCTCAAATTAACGAAACAAGCTTTTTGTAATTGTATTGGTAAAAAATATTCAGTAGAATACTATCGATTTTCACTACCAGCGCTGCAGAAATCATATGTTCTGCTTTCTCACAAGAACTGTAAAACTAAGTTCGAAATTGTAATTCAGATGTGTCGCCATTCAAATGTTTGATCTGTTATCGATAATGATAAACTGCCTCTGGTAAGAAATTGGTTTGTGTCCTGGGTTTTCAAATTCATATTTATCTTCACTTACGTGAATGAGTATACAAATTTCTCGAGCAGTCATAGTCAAGGAAGAAGAGGTCGCTTGTGTTATATATGGATTAGAAGCACAAATATGAAGAACTTGGAATTACGCAGAAGCAAATCATTACGACAAAGAGAGAGATAGAGACATACGTTCATATTGAGTATTTTATCACTGGACTTACTTCAAATAAAGGAAAAGAACAAAAACAGCTTTAATGCTTTTATATATAGCTGTGTGAAATATAATAGTAGCGCTGTATTAAAGATATTTTACTTAAGAAAAAAAATTAATTTTCATTCAAGTTAAAAAATGTTTGTTATTACATTTTATTACCACAAGTCTAAACTATTGAAAAATATAAAAACCTCAAGACAAATATTAATTTTCCAAAGAAAATGATGCTAAATTGTTAAAAACCCCACATATTTGGCGTGCAAAAAAATAGTAGTAGCATTAGAAAACGTATTTGCAACAAAAAAAATGTTGTCACAAGTGATTACTTTTGCATCTTATTTTGTTAGATATTCCTTAATATTTAGTTGAAAAGCCCTTATTGGCCATTACAGCTGTGCAACGCCGCGTCATTGAGTCAACTAAAGATCTGCGCCTCTCAATAGGAATACTTTCCCAAGCTGACCTCACAGACGCCCACAACTGCTCTACATTTCCCGGCTTATCTTTAAAAACACCTTTTTCTACATCGCCCCGGGTAAAAAAAAAATCTGGTTATTGACTAAAGCATGGGTAAGAGATCAAATATTGGGACACTATCAATAGATGGCGTTGATGTTTACAATAATAAAGAAAAATCTGATGAAATTGCAAAAGTTTTTGAAGAATGTCACGGGATAACTCACAGTATGGCATCGCCTTCTGATCGAACTGTTTTAAAACATACACAATGGCTTGATAATCAGATTACTCAAGAAGATTTTGAAACTTATTTTACTTCTAAGGAAGAAATAAAATTTTTTATATAAATTTAAAAAATTCAAAAGCCCCAGGAATTGATGGTATTAAGCCAATTATTTTGAAAAAAATGCCTGAATCATTTTTTAATATTGTTACTAAAATTTGTAGGTGGTGTCTTAAAAATGGCTACTTTCCAAAATCTTTTAAACATGCCAAAGTTATACCTATTCTGAAACAGGGTAGAGATCCAAAATCTCCAAAAAGCTATCGTCCTATTAGCATGCTGAATTGTTTAGACAAGGTATTTGAAAAAGTAATTTTAAATAGAATGATAGAGTTTACCGAAAATAATAGTAGTGCCTCTACGAACCATTCTCTGACAATTCGTGGCCCCCACTGTGGAGGTCTAAGACCAGTACCAAGCCAGATTAGTAGAAGAGCTTTACACATTACGAAAGGCGAACATTGATAGATTCGCTATCAGGTAGATTTTCTATCAGGAATCAATTATCTGAGATTGTGTTGCCTTAGTTGGTTACGTCTTCGAGATGGGACAGAAAGTAGCCTCTACATCGAGGAGATGTTTCAACGGGAACATGGAACTATGGCACTGTATTGCGATGTTGAATTTTCTACTTATTTTTCCCGTAAGTCTGCCGTATGGCATTAATGATGAATATTAACTTCCAATGCTTCAAGAGTTGCTATTTTATCGACATAACCCAATGACTCAATATATATTGTTACGTTTTTACCTTTTTTAAAAGTTTAGATTATGAGTTCGTTGATTGCAAACAAAGTAAAAACAAATATGTGTTTCGTTTTAATTAAACTCTTTATTATTCACACTACTTTTGTGTGCCACCATATACAACTTCACGACACAACAACAACTTGCTTGTTCGTTATTATTCTCTGCATAAAACCTTTTTGTAAGCAACAACACTTATACTATAGCGGAGATCTTTAAACCACGATTGTTTACTTCGAACGCAAAGCGGCTTCACACAAGACTGACTGAACTCCTTCTGACCCCTGCTTGCTTTGTCTTGCCCTTTTATAGTCCAACACATCAGTCCAACGAACACTCTCGAAGCAGACGGTTCGTCTTCTCGCCTTCTTGAGAGTTATATCGCGATTACACTGTTGTTTGTGCATTCTGCACACCTGTCTGTCCCTTTTTCTCTCATGCTTGTTGGTTTACTTTCATGTTGTTGTTGGTATATGTAACCTGTTCGTTGTATGTATTTGTGTGGCTTTTGTTTATCGTTAATGTTAAACGATGTTTTCATGTGAAACGATATTAGGTCGTTTCCATTTGCGTAACAATATTAATGAACACCGCATCTAATGAACAAGAAACATTTTGGAAAAAATATTGTTACAAATCGAGAGCATTTAAATGAATTTTTTTAAGCACACTTAATGTCATTATTACAACTTATGTTAACTAAAGGCTGGATTTTAACCGGCAGATAACTTGATTTTCATTATTATGAGTACACATAAAAGTGAGCGTTAAGCTAAAGGAAAGATCATCCTACCTTTAACTTTTAAAGTTAAGTATATGTTAGAACTTGCCATATTATATATTATTTTCAATATTGCAACTTCAAATATAAACATGCAAAATAAACGTTAATATATTAATAGTTTTTCAAATCAAAATGGATATGGGTGTATTCATTATACTTATTTTAAAACAAAAAACACACAAATAAAAAAAGATTAAACCTCAAAACTCATCTTTTATAAACAAAATGAATGAAAATAACAAATAAGAAGGCATGTTGTTCCCACTGCGTGTTTTAAAAATAACATAATTGGCCATTACAACCCTTCAGTCATGACGGCCTAGCCTCTCAACACCACTCATGTTGTATGTGTTAATTTTATACATGAGTGGCGAGACCTACAGTTTAAAGTCGACTCCGAACGACAGATTTTTGAGAAACTTTTCATGACAATTTTATTTACTCCCAGAGTTTTTTCCTGAAATCTGCTGAGAGGAAGTCGCCGAAGAAATATTTTTTCATATTTCGCTTTGATGTCCGACCGGGAATTTGAACCGTGGCTTTTCGTCTAATAAGACAACACACTACCTACTAGACTACGGCGACTTCTGCGTTTTTAAAGTACATGTTTAATTAATCAGTGTTAGCGACATTGCTCCGACACTGACATACTTTTGAAAAAGTTAACTTTAATTTATCTGTAGGTTGTAATAACGAAAATAAGTTAAAGATGACTTTAAAGTTCCTTATGCTAAAGTTACCTTTAACTAAAGCCAACTTTAACGGCGGGTTGTAATAATGGCCCTTAAAGTAAGAAGTTCAATTTCTCGCGTTAATAAGCGGAGAATGCTTAAAGCGGTATTTATCAAGATTGCATATGTTTCAGTGTTATTAAGTAAGGAAATATTATATTCGGGGTGCTTAAGTCCGGGGAGTACTGTACTTGATGAATACATTTGATAGATATTGTTCAAAATTATTAATTTGAATAAGAAAGCTTTCTGGTAATTAACTTCAACTTTTTTCTTTAACTCAAAAGTCAGAAAAATATTTCAAAACCATAATCGTTTCGGATATTAAGTTTTGCCTTTAAAAATTGTTTTTTTTTCTTTTTTCAACTCCCATGAAACGGAATCATGATATGTAAATAATTTTCTCAAAATGCTTTTAAGAATTTGTTTCCACTGTACATAATGCTATCGACTTAAAAAAAACTAATTTTAATAAGAATTTGTTTTGTAGCAGGTGATTTTATAACAGAGCAACCTATTGTGTCTCTTTATATCAATTGTATACCGAATTTATCTTCATAATAAAAAAAAATAAAGAAATACTTCGTTAATAACACAATGGAAGAAATACAATTTGACGTATAAAAACAAGTGGCAAATTCATTATGATTGAAAACGTGTCAAACCACATGCCAAGGCCTCTAAAAGTCTGCGGTTAATATATTAAATTTCTAAGACAATCTTGAACAGAAAAAAAACATGTTTTTCTTTCTAATTTATTTATTTCGAATGCCGTTACGAAGATGCCTGTAGTCGTTTTATGAAAAACTGTAGAAAACTTAATTTTTCTAAGTATGTAATTGTTATTGGATCCTTTTTCTTCGTGTTGCATTGTTTATTTATTACAGAGAATAGTGAAAAAACATATTTTTAATCGTAAACTTATTTATTTAATATAAAATTTAAAAAATAATTAACAGATACGGAGACATGGAAGGTATAAAAAAGGTCGACATAGTCGCCGTAGTCTAGTAGGTAGTGTGTTCGCTTATTAGACGTAAAAGCCAGGGTTCGTATCCCAGCTCAGACATCAAAAAGAAATATGAAAAAAAAATATTTCTTCGGCGACTACCTCTCAGCAGATTTCTGGCAAAAACTCTGAGAGTAAATAATCCTGCCATGAAAAGTTTCTCAAAATCTGTCGTTCGGAGTCGACGTTAAACTGTAGGTCCCGCCACTCAAGTATAAAATTAAGGCACACAACTTGAGTGGTGTGAGAAGCTAGGCCGTAATCCTGGCTGAAGGGTTGTAATGGCCAATTATGTATGTATAGTTGCTAAAGCATGCATCATCGAAAATTAAAATGAATCCCTACATGTGATTGGCGTTCCGAGTAGAGATGCAAACCAATTGTCTCACAAAAACTCTATTCATTGTCAACGGTAAGTTGGGATAATTAACCCACTTGTGGAGGCATCAGACAGATCTGACCCGACATGGATATATGTATGTAGAATGTAATTGGCATTGAACCTATGAAGATTCTATCTATGGAACCTCATAGCAGTGGCCTCTGGGTGTTCACAACAGTAGACTGGAAACAAAGACTATAAATATATAAAGATGTTGCACGCAGTGTATTCAAAATTGACAAAATTTTGTGCTTCTTTATGATGAGGGGGGTAGGTAACAGGGAAAGCTAAATCTTTGTGTTTACTCTCATTTTAACTGAGAGAAAAAGAACAAAAGAGAATAAAAGAGAGCAAAAAGTAAAATATACATGTATATGGTACATTCACATAAACATATTTTTTTGTTCTTATTTTCTTCGTGAAGAAACATTCAGATTAAATAATTTTAAAAACTAAAAGAAGTTTTGTTTCCATACAATTTATGTGCAAATATCCTGCGAAAAAGCAAATGTTACCGATTGGGTACTTGTAGGGTAAGAATACGTGTTTTATTGTTGTAGAAATGAAACTATATCGATTCGCACCGAATTATAATGTTATTCTTTACACTATTCAATTATGTATGTATATAATTTTAATTTTATAGACAGTTCAATTATGAACTTCTGTCTCTATTTTTGTGTGGAATTAAGTTGTAATAAAACGAATGCTTTTTTGTTTAGTATTTTTTAAATTTATTTATTATTTTAATGTTTCAAAATTTTAACTTTTTCCATACTGGATAATTTAAATTTGTATGTTTCCCATGTGGAATGCTTACGTAGTAAAATAGTAACTAGTAAATTAAGCATCTCTATTCTGTGTTTATAACATTCGTTATCCTCATCGAACCAGAAGGAATACATGGTATTTTTGGTGCAACTTACGCATTGCTCAACAATAAATGTTTTTATGTTTTTAGTAGCTTTATTTCTTAAAAATATTTTTTCGAAGACTTTTATGTGAATTTTACAAACTTCAAAAAATAAGTCAGATGGAGCGCACAAACTTCCAAAGTCGGAGTCTTTTGTATAATTTTTTGCGTGTACAAACATTTCTGAAGGATATGACAAAATTTGCGCTGGTTTAATTATATCCACACGACATTTAACGCAAGATATTCGTTGAGCTATGTAACCAACAAAATAACGACTTGATGTTAATTCTATTGGCACATTGTTGGACGTAAAACATTCGGCGTCTTCATTAAAATATTCTTTATTTTCATTGTATATATCTGCGACATCTATTTCAGAGGCATGGGTACTTTCTGATATATTTCCAGTCCTTTCAGTATCTTCTAAAATTGTTTCCAATTCAATAGGTAAAAACACTGCATCGTCGTGTGCACAATTAGATGAGGTGCTAAACTGAGTCATTTTTAAAGATAACAACTTAGCTACAGCAATATTAAATTCATGAACCGGTGGATTTTTGCAGTGTCCACCTTTGGCACGTATATATGAAAACAAGTTTTCTATAGGATCTTGGTTAAAATGGCTCGTTAAAATGCAGAGCAAATTTAAATTTTCTTCAAACAGTTCTTCCGACAAAGATAAAATAGCACTCGTTGTTTGAACTAGCCCGTTGATTGAAAATATTTTATTACCGTCATATTCAACCTGTTTCATGTAGGAAATCAGATCTTGAAGTACTTGCCAAGTTGTACTATTAAACTTTAAGCCACGTTTCAGGGGGTTAGAGTCGTTAAAGTGCCTACTGTTTAAACAGTCAAAATAACTGTTGAGCTTTAATGCTTAAAAATTACTACTAAAGTTTAATTTTTAATGTAATAATTAAAAGGTTATTTTCATAATTTGCTAGTTTTGTTTCTCTCTAAATATTTAGTTCTAAAAATTTATAATAAAGGTTTTTTATTTCGGTGCGAATCGATATAGTTTCATTTCTACAACAATAAAACACGTATTCTTACCCTACAATAAAACAAACGGTAACATTTTTTTCACAGGTTATTTGCACATACATTTTGTAAAAACAAGACTTCTTTTAGTTTGTTTTTTTATTTGACAATGTATGCATACATCAGACGTCGGCACCAATGCCTTTCAGGGGAAGAATATCTTCGGCTTTTTACACACATAGGATACGAACAGCAACAATGTTCGTTAAAAAGAGCGTAAAAATGCATACAATTGCTTGACAGCTTCTAACGAAAAAAGTTTATGTAGCTTTTTTTCATGTTTGAATTATACACCCAAAAATATATTTCGGTAGGATTTACTGATATTCATTGAAATTTACTAATAACAATGAGAAATGATCTCGATTTTTTGAAGAATATTTCTCAAGTTAAAAACACAGTCTTTGGGGATTTAAAGCTGTACATTCTTTCTTTATTTTCCACTACATATTATTTTTTATTGAAAGAACATAAAGCTATCCATCTTTGGCTTAAAAATTAGGTCATGTTTTTTAGATAAATAAAAAGAATAAAAACCCATTTTTTATTAAAGGAAGAAATCGAGAATTTCTAAGCATTTAAAAAAAATTATACTATTCGACAAAATAAAAAAATATGAAATACGCCAAGCTAATGACATAGACCATTTTTAACATAAAATATTTTTTGAGTGTCATCCTGAAATAAAATGATTAAGCATCCGCCACACATGTATTCTTGTCGCAATCTGATCGACAGCGTTGCCGTTTTGGTCCAATTGGACCAAAATTGGTAGTTTTTATTTAAAAATGCTACGATTGGTAGTTTGGTTGGTTTGTTTAAATTTAATTTATTTTTTGGTAGCAAAATACAATTAATATCTGTAAGATTAAATAATAATAACACCCAGAAATGTTCTTTCCAAAAAAAAAATAAATATATTGCCCTTGATACTGAAATTTAAAATTTTAGCGGATTGTGATCCAGATAAAATCGTATTGCAATGGAACTTACTTCAACTAAGTGTTATAAAGAGTGATTTTTTAAGAGCTATAGGAAAATTAAAAAAAAACACATAAAATTCAGAAAAATGCATGAAATCTTTATTTGAATCGATAGTACGGTCCATATAATTTAATGTTTGAAGATTATTTCATGCAAATGTTGATCGCGACTGCGCCTCAAATGGTCCATCCGCTTAGTCCAATTTTGGCATACTCTTTCCAACATTTCGGCCGGTATCTCAATCAATTGAAGCGGGCTTGTCTGTATAGACATGAGCTTTAACATAGCAGCACAAAAAATAGTCTAAAGGTATTAACCCGCACGATCTAGGCGGCCAATTGACCGGTCCCGAACGTGAAATAAAATGTTCACCGAACTCGCCTCTCAATAAAATAAGTCCATTGTTACGCGTACTGTGTGGCAAGTGGCACCGTCTTGTTGAAACCACATGTCATGCAAGTCAAGCTCTTGCATTTTGGGCAAAAAAAGAGTTGGATATCATCATACGGTAGCGCTCACCATTCACAGTTACGTTACGATTCGCAGCATCTTTGAAGAAGTACGGTTCAATGATGCCACCAGACCATAAACCGCACCAAACTGTGACTTTTTCTGGATGCATTGGTAGCTTTCGCAATGCTTCTGGCTGATCTTCACTCCAAAATAGACAATTCTGCTTATTTACGTATCCATTGAGCCAAAAATGAGCTGACCACAAAATGGAAGAAGCGCGCGATGAACTTTCTTAACAGAGCTCGCATTTTGATAATAAAATTCAATGATTTGCAAGCGTTGTTCGTTTGTAAGACGATTCATGGTTAAATTATAGACCAAACTGAAGATGTTTGACAGTGAAACAAAACACGAAACGTGCGTGAGCTGTTTAAACCAGTGTTGCCAAAAAGATAATAGCTAAAAAATCACCCTTTATCTAAGGAATAAATTTTGGGACAATGTAATCAATGAATTTTATTATGGTGATTTATGTAATTTTATTTTTAATTTGCTTTCTCTTCCACATAGTTCTGCAGCTGCAGAACGAAAATTTTCACAATTAAGTTTAATAAAAACAAAACTAAGAAATAAGTTAGATAAAGCACAATAAATAACATAATGATATGTAAAGAAGTTACATGCAAGCCTGAACCGCATTACGTGTGGTCTGCAAAAAAGATCTCATTGATACCTGGGGTCTAATTCTCGCATTCGTGATCGAAATTGCGTTCGAATAGAAAATAATTTCGAAAGCGAGAAATTTTCTGATGATGTTACTCGATACGAAACGAATCGATTTGTTGCTTAGGTGTTGTGAAACGAGTTAATTGTTTCATTTTAGAACACTGACTAAAATTCAAAAATTGTGAACAAAAAGCATGGTTTCTTACAAAAATAAAATAAATTTAATTAATTCAAGGAAGATAATTTTATTAAAATTGTAATGTTTCGTATAATTGATGGCATGTTTTGGTTTTACTCGTCTTCTTCTGATTCTGAGGGAAAAGAAAGCGTATTCTTAAAGACATACATACATTTATACATTTATTATGTAAACTAAAACAAGAGTTTGTTAAACTACCTTGTACCACAATTTTGCATCTTTGATTGGTGGGCCGGAAGCATTGAGCTTAGCTGTGAGCTGTTCCCATAGCTGATTAGCTCTCGTGTCATTCCCTGAGGAGTATTCTGAATGCTTAACCATGAAATTAAGTCGCCGTGGTCTAGTAGGTAGTGTGTTGGCTTATTAGACGAAAGGCCCGAGTTAAAATCCCAGGTCAGATATCCAAACGAAAATATGAAAAATATTTCTTCGGTGACTTCCTCTCAGCAGATTTCTGGCAAAAACTCTAAGAGTAAAAATTGCCATGAAAAGCTTCTCAAAAATCTGTCGTTCGGAGTCGACTTTAAACTGTAGGTCCCTCTACTCATGTATAAAATTAACGCACAAAAACCGAATGGTGTGAGAAGCTAGGACTTTGTACAATGGGTCAATTCGACCTCCGGGTACTGTACTTGTCACAGTTGACAAGTACACATCCTCTAACCTAACCATGAAATTTCCAAGAATTTTCTTCTGGGTGTAATTAATTTTTGAAACTTTTGACCTACAAATACTGGAATTAATTTTTTTCATAAATTATTATAAATTTGTTACTTACATTTTTTTTTTATATTATCCTTTACAACAGAAAAACGTTAATTCGAAAGCTTTAGTGCCTACGAGTAAAAACTCGCAAGGTTGCTGTCGAATAATCACACGTTATCGAATGCCGTCATTAGAAATTTCTATACACTTTATTCGATAACGAATAAGAGAATCCAAAAACTAAAAAAACTCGCACGTTCGAGTAAAAATTCGTTCGTATACGAATGCTAGAATTAGCCCACTGAATATTATAAATATAATTTTTGTTATATAATATACGATATTTAGTATATTAAACATTTTTAAATAAATTATTTATGTTAAAAATGAATTCGTTATGTTTTTAGCTTTAATTTTATACACTATGTTTATGTTCCTTTATTTTTATATTTTCTTAATGAATTGCTTTTTTTTAACACATTAAATGTGATATATGAAATTCTTTTGTTAATTTTAGCAATAAAACTTTCATTTCATACTGAATAATCTATAATTATTTAAATTCAAATTTTGGTAGGATTGGAATAATTTTGGTAGGGTTTGGAAAGAATATTGGTAGGGAAAAATTTTTCTTTGTGGCAACGCTGC